>JAKSZU010000007.1:107025859-108343359 GCA_026018925.1 Tupaia tana
AGGGGCTTGGAACATGGGAAACCACGTAGGGCTCTTGTACTTGCATGCCCAGAATTCTGAGGGGATAGGGAAATACAGGAGGAAAGATTGCAGCATGACCACACCCTATTGGAGGTGTTTCTTCTCTCTTGGGCAAATGCGTACACCCCCTATGAATAGAAATTATGTATACACACACAAACACACACACACACGCACACACACATAAATCCAAATATATTGTTAATACAATAAAGTTTTGCATGTCAGTTACAATTAACAGTGAATTTTCCATTCACAGTATGGGCATCTAAGTTAACAATGTGAGGACAGACAGTGGATCCCAGTTAAATGCGATGCTCTGTGAGGCTGACCCACCTTGGAGGGCTCCTGGTTCAAGTCAGGAACTGTCCCTGAGTACACTGGACATGTGCTTGCTCAGAACCTGGGGCTAGCTGAGACTGGGAATGGATCATGGGGATAAGACGCTGTAGAGGATGCTGTCTCTCTCTGTTTCTCTCTTTGTGTCTCTCTCACTTCCAGAAGAAATAAATATATAACTCTTTAAAAAGTTAACAGTAAATTCATTCACAGAATGACTACTGCAACTTTGTGTATGTTTGTGTATGTATGTGTATGTGTGTATGCAGAAATTCACGAGTGTGAGTTCATGTGGGAAAGAAACCTACATCTACGACTTTATATTTAAAATTATTGTGAGATGATTTGTAACAACAAATGAACCTTAGAATAGTATTTCAATTATAAGCTGGACAAAAGTTAATACCAGGGACCAGCAGTTACCGTAATGGCTATGTCGCTGGACTCCCACGTAGTCAACCACGGTTCATGTCCCGGACCCGGTGGCTTAAAACTCACGCCGGGCGCATGTGTGTGCGTGCCCAAGATCCCGAGAGGAGAATGGAGGAAAAGGGATTGCGGCATGGCCATCCCCTCTGGGGGGTGATTTCTCGCTTTCTGTCTCTCTGTCTGTCTCTGTCTGTCTGGTGAGCGCACGCACCCTATGGCAAAAACCTCTCTCAAAAAAAAGAAAAAAAAAAAAGTTAATACCAAATAAAATACATTAAAATTTTATTTGCACAGTAATTTTTATTGTGTAAGCTTAACTTTATGATTATTTTCCATTTCTATATTTGAAATAGCATATTCTGTTTGTTTCACTAATAAATTTTAAATATTTGGAGTTACTTTATAGGCCACCATAACACAGGGTGTTTTACTGATATGCTTTAGTGCAGACTTCCACATTGACATGCATAAAGTAGTGACACTACTCTACTTGTGAAGGAGTCATGTAATTCTTTCTTTATACACTCTATTTTGGAGTATTTATTATGATTATGTAATAATCGAGAAATTATGTAACTTTAGCAAGAGCTAAAATGAATATACATGGATTTCTTTTTCTAGCAGCACAACTCAATGTGTAACAACAAAAATCTGATATTTGGGGAATAAAAAAACCCCTTAATTTATTATTTTTCATTTTCTCACATAGTGAAAGAAATCAAATTCTTCTCATTCAGGAATATTTTGCACTTAGATTCCACTTAAAATACCAAAAATTTGGGTCAGCAGATGGTGTGGTGGTTAAGGCATTGGATTCCACATGGCTGACTCTATAGTCTGAGTTCCAGATCAGAGAGATTTTTTGCTATTGGGTGCATGTGCTTGTTAGAGAAACAGAGAGACAGAAAGCAAGAAATCACCCCCCACAGGGGATGACCACACTGCAATCCCTATTCCTGCATTCTCCTCTCGGGATTTTGTGTATGCATGGACACTCACCTGGCATGAGTTTGAAGCTGCCAGGTCTGGGACTTGAACTGCAATCGACTCTGTGAGAGTCCAGTGGCGTAACCATTATGCCATCTGCTTGTCTCAGGATCAGGTATTTGGAGACTATCTAGCAGCTTTTGCTAAAGTAAAAGCTAATGACTTCATCACCTTCCAAGAATAAAAATTACATGATAATACTAGAATACAAGCTTTGCATTGGTTTTTGACTGCCGCTGTACAAATTGTCACACATTTAATGACTTGAAACAACAAATAAATTAGCATCTCATAAGTTTGGTAGTATCTTACACATTTGGTAATAAGTCTAGAGTCAGTGTCAATGGCACAGAATCTTTAGGGTGACATCAAGGCTGTGCTTAGCCTGGAGACACCAGAGATCTGTGGCCAGGCCACCACAGCATCTGGAGACTGCCCGCAGTTCTTGACTAGCAGCCCCATATCACTGGGACCGCTCATTTCACCATCACATCCTCTTCCCTTTCTACCCCATCACCTCACCACCTTTTCAGATTTGCCTCCTGCATCCCTCTTACATGGCTTCTTTCCATTATATGGAGCCCAACCGGATAACTGAGGATAATTGTCCCATATCAGGAAGTTAACAAAACCGCATCTGCAAATTTCCCTTTTGCCGCATAAAGTAAAATATTCATAGATTTTTTTTGGAATTAGGACACTTATATCTTAAGGGAAATGCAATATTCACAATCTTCACTACTGTTTCCCAGTCTTTGGTACTGTGCTTTGAACAAATTGTATGGCAGATAAATATTTTTAATGAATGAATGAATCAATTCATTTTTAAATGATATATAATTGAGAAGGACTTGCATTTTTTAATTTTTTTAATATTTATATAACTAAATTATTGTTAAATTTTATCAAAATATCTCTGTGGATGAAAATAAACACACTCTATTTTAGAGTCTGAGTATAGTTTTGATATCAGAGGGAAGATAAACTGGAAAATCACTCTGACAATCTTGTCACAATTTGACTCGTTCTAGAAAGCTGTAATTCACTAGATTGAGAGAAGTTATAAAGCAAATTACTGAACTATTTTTGGGGTTCAATTGGCGTTCCTTAATATAGCTTCCTTGTTTTACACTTACTTTAGCCTTCTGGAGGAACCCAAAAAGAACTATCTCTCTTTCATCTAATGTGTCTTTCAACATCTTGCATACCCTATTTACTCATTTCATTATTTTCTATGACAAGATTTTTAAAAATCTTACATTTAGATGGACTTCTTTATTGTCCTGGTTTGTAAAGAAATTACTTTGGGTTGGTAATAAATATGAGATAATGATATAAGTTTTATGTGATTAATACAGTATAAAATGGTAATAATGAATATCATTATCAGACAAATTAAGCAATGTGTGTACACAATCATATTTTATTTTATTTATAAATACATCTTGAAGATAAATGATCTCCAGTTGAGAAAAAAAGTCTATTATTTTGATATAAAATCACTTAAATAATGTTTTAAAATAATTATTTAATTGTATTATTATTGTTGATGTTGTTATTTAATTTTCTATAGGACATTTGTGCTCACTAGCTCACTGGAAAGAGAGAGACAGAGAAATAGAGAGGGACAAAGCAAGCCACCAGGTCTGGGGCTCAACACACAGTTGGCTACATGGGAGTCCAGCACCTTAACCACCACACCGCCTGCTGGCCCTTCAGACAAATTTTATTTTTAATTCTAGACGTAACTTTTTCCATTGAGTCATGTTGAATGTTATATGTCATTATGGGCTCATCGCTATAACCTATCCAAATCTATCTGAATCCAGGTTTTTCTGTAAATTTTTACCCAGAACCTATTACTTTCATTAGTTATACTTGATAAAATATAATTTATTGATAAAAATTTATAGGCTGACCCATAGAACAGTGGTTAGGTACTACATGGAAGAAGTGGTACACATAAGGATGACCAGGGTGCCAGTCCCAAGCCCAGTGACTTGAAAAACATGCCAGGTGGGGACCAGCAGTTAGTGTAATGGCTATGTCACTGGACTCCCACATAGTCGAACGCGGTTCGCATCCTGCACCCGGTGGCTTAAAACTCACACTGGGCGCGTGTGCGTGCATGCCCAAGATCCCAAGAGGAGAATGGAGGAGAAGGGATTGCGGTGTGACCATCCCCCCTGGGGGGTGATTTCTCGCTTTCTGTCTCTCTGTCTCTCTCTGTCTGTCTGGTGAGCTCACGCACCCTATGGCAAAAACCTCTCCAAAAAAAAACATGCCAGGTGTGAATGTGTGTGTCCAGGACCTTGATGGATGGAGAATGAGAAAAAAACAGATTGTGGCATATCCAGGCACCATGGAGGGTGCTTTCTCTCTCTTTGTCACTCTTTCTTTCTTTCTTATTCTTTTGTGAACATTTGTGCCCTCTGGCATTAAAAAGAATAACAATAATAAATACATTTTTGTTCATTTGCTTTCTTAAGGGCTTTACATGTTAAAATGGCATCATTTCAGTAAAAATTATTAATGCTATTTGATGCATTTCTGTTAATATGAGATCAAGTGGAACTTGAGGCAACTTTCAGATTCCTTGGCTTATTTGGATGAATGTGAGTGACATTAAGTTTAGGAAGACATACATTACACAAGTATTCTTAAAACACACGCCAAAACCAACATAATACATTTCATAGGTATCTGAAGGTACCAAAAGCTTAAAAAAGTATTGTAGCTTGATTCATTTTTACCATTTATATATGATGAGTATTAGGAAAGCATCATGGGGTCATTATATACATATTTTTCTTTTTAAAATTTTTGCCATAGGGTGCATACTCTTGCTGGAGAGAGATGGAGAAAGAGAAAGAGGGAAACTTCCTGAGGGGGATGGCCGTGCTTCAACCCCTTTTCCTCCATTCTCCTAACAGGATTTTGGGCACACAGACACATGCAGTTGGCACATTTTCCAAGCTGCCGGGTCCAGGATTCAGACCACAGAGTCAGCCATGAGGGATCAAGCACTTTAACCGCCATGCCACCTGCTGGCCCTCATGATTATTGAAAAAATGTATTTAGAGAGATTTTTGCTACAGGGTACATGCATTCTTCAGAGAGACAGAGAGACAGAAAGTGAGAAATCCCTCCCCCCTGGAGGGATGGCCAAACCACAATTCCATTCTCCTCTTAGGATTTGGGACATGCACACATACATACCTGGTGTGAGTTTTAAACTTCTGGGTCCAGGACGTGAACCATAATCGACTATGAGGGAGTCCAGAGATTAAACCATTACACCATCTGTTGGTCCCTGATCATTAAATTCTTAAAAAATAACATAGAATTGATATTGCAGAAAAATATATCATGGTTTTTGAAAAATAAACTTAGCATGGTTTCTAAAATTTCTCAAAAGAATAAAATTTAAGAAAAAAAATGTGAAAAATTAACAGTTGTAAGTTTAAACAAATAATTATACTAATTATGTAGGTCTGGAAAAAGACTTAGAACACATTGATAGAAACTATACTCAAAGACTCACTTAAAAAAATGTTTCTTGTATAATACTGCAAATTAGGGACCAGCAGTTGGCATAATGGCTATGTCTCTGGACTCCCATAGTCAACTGTGCTTTGAGTCCTGGACCTGGTGGCTTAAATTCACACCAGACACATGTGCATGTGTGCCCAGGATCCCGAGAGGAGGATGGAGGAGACGGGATTGCAGCGTGGACGTCCCCCCGGGGAGTGATTTCTTGCTTTCTATCTCTCTGTCTCTCTTTCTGGCAAGCGCACATGCCCTATAGCAAAAACATCCCCCAAAAAATTGCTAATTAAATTATGAGAATTACGGATTTGGGAGATAAAGGAAGAATGATCCTCATTTCTAGAGAGAGAGAAAGAGAGAAAGAAAAAGGCTAGATAAATAGGTCATGCATTGATTGGGCCTTTGGGTGGAATGGAGGCTAAGGTGGCTGGATCCCACACCACTGGTAAGTGGGTCACAGGACTCAGTGGCTTGGGAATCGCCCAGACACATGTGCATACGTGTCCAAAACCCATGCAAGAAAATGAAGGAGGGAAGATGGCGGTGTGGTCATCTGCCCATGGAGTGATTTCTCGCTTTCCATTCTCTCTCTCCCTCTCCTTCTCTCTCTCTCTCTCAGTCTCTCTCCCTGGTGAGCACATCTGCCCTATGGCAAATGTTAAAAAATAAAAGTAAAAAAGACATGCATTAAAAGTTAGTAGAGAAACAAGAATATGTTTTTAAAAGTCATCCTTAGACATGCTTACTGCATTATAAATAAATAAAACCCATGCAGTATTGTCAGCATCTGTCCCGGGCTTGGGTCGATCTAAGAGGAAACAGAAAGAAAGAGACAGAGAAGCAGCGGACACAGGTGGCCTGAGCATAAACAGCCCAAGCAACTTGTGCCCCCAGACAAACTGGTCATCTTTATTTACAGGACAAAGTGACACGTCATATGTGTATTTCATGACATACCATAGATAAGTTGATATATTATAGACAATAAGAAGCAGGTAACAAATCTATAAGGGCTTAGACACACTGGGCTGGGCCGGGTGTATCCCTTGGCGATAATCACGTCAAGGGGATCCCACTACACTTCTTATCTATGGAGAGAAGCCGAGCAGCAGTATGGGAGGATACAGAAGGCTAAAGAATCTTACAGAGCAGGAATCGGACTTTGCTAATGGGGGTCAGGATGTTTCCCGTATTCCATCAGATGTGTCTGTTGGAAAGCCCCTAGCAATTTTCACCCTTTGCTCTGCCTGCAGCAAGGGTCAAGGAAAGGACAAGCCGCAAGGTTCTGCCATAGCCCAAAGGGACAGGTGGTGTTTGCTCAGAGCATGTCCCCACACCTCAGGGCCTCTCTCCAAACATGTCCTTACACAGCATATTTTAAAACATTTGTTGTCAGATATCATTTATGTTTAAGCCACAAAAGACTCTCTCACATATTTCAGATATATAAGTACTTAGAAAGTATCAGTTGACAAAAAGTTACCAGAATTTACAACCACCTAAGATAGATAAAAGGAAAATGCGAGGCTAGGAAAAAGCACAAGTAGATTTATAACAGTTCATTTGTTTTTATAACTATCATGTATAAATTCCAAAATAAACTTTAAGGTCAAAGAGCATCCCAACAATAAAATATACATAATAAAAACATGTAGCTATTTAATCATGACAAACAGGAAGACGGAAGATTAATGTGTAGAGATAAAATGTTGATTTTTTTCCTGTTATATGAGAATAAAAGACTAGTTTAATCTTGATGTTGATAATTAGAACACATTGTTTCTTCAACATAACAACTATTAAAATATAAAGATGCATGTTTGAAATTACTAAAGAAAAAAATAATGAAACATGGTTGGTAGAGTGAAAATAAAAAAGAAAACCTGAAAACTTGAATATCATTGAGTATAAACTATAAGTTACAGCTAAGCTCTTCCACTCTATTAAGAGTAAAGCTTTAGAAGTTGGTTCAAAAAATAAAATATAATTGTAGGCGTATAAAAGGGATAAAGAAGATTTAAACAGTGAGAGATTGGGAGATAAAGTGCCAGAAGAGAGCTCTAAATATTCTGAAGTTCCAAATATCTGTGAAGAATTTTTAGAAGGCTTAAAATGAAAAACTTCTCAGAAGTGCTCAGTCATATAAATAAACATCACTGTGGGCCTTGCAGGTGGTGTGGACTCCCACATGGCTATGGTTTGAGTCCCGGATCTTGAGGCTTACTTTCTCACTTTCTCTTTCTCTTTGTCTTTCTGGTCAAATTTAAAAATAATAATAATAAATAAAATTAAGTAATTCTTTTAAAGAAAGTAAGCACCATTGTTGCCTTCATACTATAAAATGCTCATAGAAGTTTAATGATATTTTCAATTATCTATTAAATAATTTTTAATTATGGCATCTGTTAAGTGGCATTTATTTATTAAAGGCATAATTAATAGGAGATGAAATATATCAACAAAAATTTGAGGAAGAAGAAACATATGGAGAGATGGTAACTGACTTCACCTAACAGAAAAAGTTGACACCTAGTCCCTACAGGAACAAATGCCGAACTATCGTTGCGACAATATTCTGAAAAGGCACAAAAGCAGCAAATGCTATGGAGATGGTGGGAAACTATCCAGTCAAAATCTGGAAGACTGGTTGAAAGTATGTCAGAAAGCACTAGAAAGTTGGTTTTGAGACATGGTCTCTAGCTTCCATCTCACAAACACTCGGTCAATATATTGGAGAATTTTTACTTAAGGGAAAGTGGGCTCTTCGGAGTAGAGTGCTAGTGTATGGTATTTGAAGTCTCCCACCAGAATCAGTGCTTTCTGGTTATTCTCTGTCATTCAATCATTGTCACCATTCTAAATGAGCTTGTACCCGGTGTGAGAGATTAATCCAGGAACTCAGCTTTAAATATACTTTAGAGACTCAATTTTGGAGGGGAATGAGCATCGATAGTCATGCACAATAGAAAAGCCTCTAGTGTGAAAGAGAAAAAAGTTTAAAGATCAGCAGACATTGGTAATGCCATCATTAGCAGAGAAGAGATTTAATTTGATATAGAAGGAATAGGAAGGCGCAAGGTATCATTCGAATGGCTGCACAGCATGAGACAATATTAGATATGTGAAGAAGAACACTATAATATCACGAATGCACCCAGAGGAACAGGAATTAGCTTTTAAAATGTAATAATTTTGGAAAATAATAGCAAAAGCATAAATCAATGGAAGAGGTAAGAGATAAAGTCAATGATCTTCCTCTGCAAAAAGTATTAAAGGACCAACAGATGAACTTTATTAAAGAAAGAATAATTTAGAAGTTTAATCACCTGGCAATAAAAACAGGGGACAAGAAAAGGAAGGAAAAGAAAAGAAAAAAATGAAAGAATGAGAGGAACCAAGAAATAAAGTACTAATAGAAAAATATAAACATTTTTCCCAGAAATTGAGGAAATGGACCTACCACATGCTCTAGATTATAAAACAAACATGTACACACACACACACACACACACACACTTATAAACATAACTTCAATTTTGTGAAAATGTAGAATACCTTAGAAAGAAAACATCACATTATTTTGCAATTGAAGAATGACATTCATCTTCTCAGAAGCAACACCAAATATTAAAATAACTGTGGTGTAATGTTGTCAATGTCTTATGGAAAAATGTTTTTTTTTAAGTTTAAGAATTCCATCCAATACAAGCAAACTATAGTCAAGAAAGATGCTAAAATTAAGGCATTTTCACAATTAATCATTGAAGAAATAGAAATTTTTGATGTTTCCCTTATTTATTTTTTTCTTTCTTTTTTAATTTTTACAGTTATGAAGATTGGGCTTTTAAAAAAGTGAGATAGTAAAGCAAAAAAAAAAAAGAAGAAAAATAGAAAATGTAGGACATAGAAGAAAGAAAGGCTGTAGATATCACTACTTGTCAGTCTTTCAAGTGAGTCATCCCAGATTGAAGTACAGAGAGAAAATTTTGGGAAATAGAAGAAAAAGGAGAAAGAGCTAGAGGATAAGAAATAAAAGGATAAGCATAATTTTTTAAAAAAGAAATTAACAGAATATTTGCATGTTTTCAAACCATTAGAGCATTTTGGAGATTTTTAATTAGCATTTCACAAGTCTGTAAGAACACTTGAAATAATGGAAAGTATAAGTTGATACAAATTAAGATAATTACTAAATCCAGGAAAATATTTTGAAGATAAGTTGCACTCAATATATGTATTTAAAGTACTTTAAAGAGTTATTTATTTATTTATTATTATTATTATTTTCAATTTGCTATAGGGCATGTGCACTTACCAGAGAGAGACAGAAAGAGTGAGAAAATGAGAAAGCAAGCCACCAGGTTCAAGACTTAAACCATGTGGTTTTCCAGAGCCTTAAGCACCACACCACCTGCTTGTCCCCTTGGTATCAATATAGTTGGCTTATCCTGTACAATATCTACATAGTCCTGATAGTGTGAAAATGATTGTGCAATATGAAAAGGTTAAGATATGGAAAAAGGAGTGTTCTACCATTGAAAAATACAGTATGAAATGAATATTTAAAGCCCATCACAAATATGAGATTATGTTTTATTATTTTTTCCAAGTTTTTGTCAAAAGGTGTGTGCATTTGCCAGAGACAAACTGTGACAGGGAAAGTGAGAAATCACTTCCCAAGGGGTATGGCTACACTATAATTCCTTTTCTTCCATTACCCTCTCAGAATTTTGAACACACACACATGCACACACACACACGCACACACACACATACATGCCTGGCATGATTTTCAAGCTGTTAGGTCTGGAACTTGAACTGCAGTCAGTCATGTGGGCGTCCAGCACCTTAACCACCATACCTCTTGCTGTCTCCAGTATGACATTATTTTTAAAGAGCTTTATTACTGGGGAATTTATTTTGGGGATACCATACTACATTTGTAAAAATGCTCAAATTTTTGTATATGAAAATGAAACACTGGGGCCAGCAGGTGACACAGTGGCTAGGGTGCTCACTCTCACATGTCTGACCATGTTTTCAATTCTGGGCCTGGCAGCTTGAAAATCGCACTGGACACATGTTCTTCCATGCCCACAATCCTGAAAGGAGAATGGAGGAGAAGGAATTTTGGCATGGCCATCCCCTTGGGGACAAATTTTTCACTTTCTCTCTCTCTGACAAGCACCCCATAGCAAAAATATCTCTAAAATAAACAATTAAATAAATAAAACATTATTGAATACAGTAAGCTAACAAGTTACCGAAGCCCTGGAACCAAGTGTTGGTGCAGTGGTAAAATGCTCTATGTGAAGCAATGGGAAGTTTGCCAATTCAGGTCAAGAGACCTTACACTGGATCCATGCTTACCCATGACCCAAGGCTGACTGGAGGCTGAGGGCAAATCATGTTATAAAGATCTCTGGGGGAGCTACTCATTCTCTTATTTTTTCCCTCTATCTTTCTGCCTCTCTCACTCCTGGAAGAAATAAATAAATAAACTTCAAAAAAAAATCAACAGGAGCTGTGGTGGTTTAGACTCACATCTTCAAAGGTATTTGTTTTCTTTTCTTAGTACTTAGTCAGGTTTCTCTTTTCTTTGAGGTTTGAAAGCTATTAGGAGATCATATTTACATTTTCAAAAGTTTTACTTATGATACTATTGTTTGTGCCCACATGATACACATGTGATAAAACCGTAATTGTATCATCACCACTAAAGGCAGCAATCAATCTCTTCTCAGTCATGTGCTAACCCTCTGCCAGATGGTACTGCATAAGAACGGTGACCTCACTCACGACGGACTTTCCCTTCTGGCTACTGCATGAAGGAACACTTGACTGAGTGAAGCTCAGTCAGAGAAACATGATATTGGTATTTAACAGGCACATGAATGAAAAGGTATATGTTGATGATAATGAATATGGTAATGTTTTCGACTTGATTGGTCTACACTGCATTCATGCTGGAACGAACCACTGTGTACACTGTGAAGTTATACAGTAATTCAATGTAAACTTTAAACGTGCAAAATAAATAAATAAAAATTCTCAAAAAAAGATTGACGAAGGACCTAGAAAAATATACTCATCCGTGAGGAAGTTCAAATCAATATAATTATCATAATCATCACTACCTTTAAAAATATGTCCTTAATATTGACTAGGTTAGTAGCAACAACAGAATCATGGCCTTATATTTTAGAAGAAATATGTGATAGAATTCTTTCTTGGGGAAAATGACTTTTATGTAGGCAGATTCTGGGAGAGCATATGTACTTAGTAACTGAGTAAAAGACACTTGAGTTTAACCAATAAATCTGGCTAGAGCTAGGAGAAGTCAAAGTCTATTTAAACTAAAGCCATCACTGCTGTTCATTTGTTTATGGGTTGTCTGGTTGATTGGTTTCCATGAATAAACAAGTGTTGTAGTAACCATCGGGGTTATATACAATATTCAAGGAACTTCTCCCCAGTGATTTGTTGTTCTGATTTATTTGTTTTGTTTTTAATTTTCTTCAACTCTTGTCAGCTTTTGCAGAATAGTGAAAAATATCTGACACAAGCAAATGTGCCTAGTACTACGGGCAGTGAAAGAATCTTTGGAAATGCTTTTCGTTAAGACTCCATGAAAAGCGGGACCAGCAGTTAGCGTAATGGCTATGTTGCTGGACTCCCATGTAGTCGACCGCGGTTCGAGTCCCGGACCCGGTGGCTTAAACTCATGCCGGGCACGTGTGCGTGCATGCCCAAGATCCCGAGAAGAGAATGGAGGAGAAGGGATTGTGGCATGGCCATCCCCCTGGGGGGTGATTTCTCGCTTTCTATCTCTCTGTCTCTCTCTGTCTGGCAAGCGCACGTGCCCTATAGCAAAAACCTCTCCAAAAAAAAAAAAAAAAAAAAAAAAGTCTCCATGAAAAGCAGCGCTTGGAAGAATAAAATTTACTAGTCAATGAATGACCATAACTTTAAGTTTACTAATAAAAGAAGTTGAAAAGAATCAAACAATGTGGGGCCATCCAGTGGTGTGGTGGACAAGGCAGATGAATCCAACATGGCTGATTGTGAGGTTCAAGTCCCAGACCTGGTAGTTTGAGAAACATTCCTGGTGTGTGTGCATACCCAAAATACTTAAAGGAGGGATAAATGGAGGAGAAGGGATTGCAGTGTAAACATTCCTCATAGGGTTTGCTTTCTCACTTTCTTTTTCTCTCAGTCACCCTTTGGCAAGTTCACCTACCCTCTGTCAAATTAAATAATAATAATAATTAAACAATGTGAAGTATCTACTGTGCACGATAATATAGTAACAATTTTAATAAATGCCTTGTATAATTTAGAGGGACATATATCATTTTAAACATTCACAATAAGCCAGATTTTTTTTTTGAGAGATTTTTTAATTTGCTATAGGGTGTGTGCGCTTGCCAGAAAATCAGAGAGAGACAGAGAGACAGAAAACGAGAAATCACCCCCCAGGAGGGATGGCCACGCCACAATCCCTTCTCCTCCATTCTCCTCTCAGGATCTTGGGCATGCATGGACACGTGCCTAGCATAAGTTTCAGACACCGGGTCCAGGACTTGAACTGCAGTCAACTACATGGGAGTCTGGTGACAGCCATTATGCCAACTGCTGGTCCCAAGAAGCCAGATGTTTTAAAAAGTGTATATATTCATGTTTTTTGAGAGAGGAATAAAGAGACAGGGAGGCACCAGTGGGGTCTTCACACCATAATCCACCCCTAGCTTCAGCCGTTTTAGCTGGTTCAGATCACAAACATGCACAAGTATTCTAGCACGACCTCTAGGGAGATCACAGGCCATGAATCCAGGCTCTCCTCATGTGGGTCCAAGCTGAAGACTTCTGCATTATTGGGAACCAGCAGTTAGCGTAATGACTATGTCGCTGGACTCCCACGTAGTCGACCACGGTTCACGTCCCAGACCCGGTGGTTTAAAACTCATGCCGGGCGCGTGTGCGTGCGTGCCCAAGATCCCGAGAGGAGAATGGAGGAGAAGGGATTGCGACGTGACCCCTGGGGGGTGATTTCTTGCTTTTTGTCTCTCTGTCCCTCTCTGTCTGTCTAGCGAGCGCACGCACCCTATAGCGAAAACCTCTCCAAAAAAAAAAAAAAAAAAAAAGAAGTTAAAAAAAAAAAATAGACTTCTGCATTATTGCTCACCATTGTCTGGCCCCAGGAACCGGATATTCCATAACTGGAGCAGACTTCTATTTAAGACCCAATAATTTAGTGCCCATTCTGTAGCCTAGTGGTTAAGGGAGCCGGATCCCACATCTTCTCTGTGTGGCTTGAATCCAGGTCCTAGCAGCTTGTAAACGTGTTGGCATGTCCATCTGCAAGCTCCAATCCTGACAGGATGGAGACATGGAGGGGAACGTGCTCCAGAGCGCCCCGGCCCCCGAGGGTGCGCGTTTTCCCTCTTCCTCTCCTTCTTTCTCTGTCTCTCTCCGATGAGTAAAAGTGCCTCTGACAAATTAAAACAACAACAGCAATATTTTATTAACTTAAAGATATGAACAAAATTTCAACTATTTTCAAAACTTAAAAACAGGTATTTTTTTTACAGTTCGAATAAACATCTTTTGTTAATTACAAGGAATAACTTTTTACATTTTAAATATTAAGATAGGCTAAAATCCTCTGTTCTCTTACAGTGTCCTATTTTACATAACTTATTTTTTAAATAATTATTTATTTAATTTTACATATCATTATTGTTGTTTTTCAATTTGACTTGAGAGAGGCAGAATGAGAGAGAGGGCGAGTGTGAAAGTAAGCTGCCAGGTCCAGGACTTAAACCACGGTTGGCCATGTGGGAGTCCAACGCTTTAACTACCATGACACCTGCCAGCCCCTAGCTTATTTTAAGCTTTTATCCACGGTTAACATTTATTTATTTATTTATTTATTTACTTATTTATTTAATGAGAGAGAGAGAGAGACAAGCACCCTCAACAGGGCCTCATGCTATAAGCCCGGTCCCCACGTGTTTCCCAGGCAGCCGGATCCCAGACCTGCTTACGCATTCCCGGTATATACAAGTCAACCCAGAAACAAGCTCTGGTCTTCCATGCAGCCTCCAATATTGTGGAGTTTTTATGATTGATGCATCACCATAGCTGGACACATAGTCAATTGTCAGATGTTTTGCACAGGGTGCATACACTCACCGGGAAGAGAGAGAGAGAGAAAGTAAGAAATCCACATCCACCCCCATCCCCAGAAGGGATGGACATGCTACAGTCTCTTCTCCTCCAGTCTCCTTTGGGGATTTTGGGCATGCATGCACATGTACTTAGGGTGATTTTTCAGTGTGTTGTTCAAGTCCAGGACTTGAACCTGTCCAGGACTCCAACCATGGTTGACCAAGTAGCGGTCCAGTACCTTAGCCATTATGCCACCTACTGACCCCAGCCTTAGTTTACTTTTTTTTATTTTTCTTCTTTTTTTGGAGAGGTTTTTGCTACAGGGCATGTGTGCTTGCCAGAAAGACACAGAGAGACAGAGAGACAGAAAGCGACAAATCACCCCCCAGGGGGGATGGCCACACCACAATCTCTTCTCCTCCATTCTCCTCTCGGGATCTTGGGCACTCATGCATATGCGCCCAGCGTGAGTTTAAGTCACTGGGTCCGGGACTCGAATTGCGGTTGATTACATGGGAGTCCAGCGACATAGCCATTACGCTAACTGCTGGTCCCGATAGGTAGCTTTTTAACATAACATGACGAAATTATTTTGGTAAGTTTTTTAGGCTCTCAGTACACAGTTTCTGTTTCAGCAATTGTTGACAACATTTTAGGATTGTTAGGATAGAATTCATTAACATATATCACCAGACCTACGTCTTTTATTGAAAGACCATATAACCTGCATTCCTTGACAGATTTCAGAAAGCTGCATCATAAATTGAGCAAATTGGGCCTCTGTTATATTGCTTACCCAAAAATCATGGCTCCGCCGTTTGCCTCTGATAACAGGATAAAAATGAGAGTGTCATAAATAAAAATACAGAAGACAGTATGTCATTCTCTCCTAGGAAAACATTTGTCAGGAACCCTACAAAAATAATTGGCAAGAAAACGTGTTAGATTCGACAACCCATCGAGTCATTTTAAGGTGTGTCTGAGCATGTTAAAGAACAGTATTTTTTATGATCAACCACAACGTGCAATGATACCTTCCAAACAGTTTTTCAGATTTGCTTTAAAGAACTATTTTGCCCACTTTTAAATTTAAATATTGATTCTACTAAAGATAAAAAAAAAAAAAATTCTTTTAGGGCCTGCCATTGGCATTGTGGTAACATACACCCTGCAAGGCTAAGCCCACTTGGGAACGTCCTGAGTTTACATGCCAGCTACACACATGTATGCCCCTGGCTGAGGCCTGGGGCAGATTGCAGTGTGAGAACCCTACTGGGGGTACCTTGCTCTCTCTCTGTCTCTCCGTCTTTATCTCTCTATCTCTCTCTCAGAAGTTAGTGAATAAACTTTCAAAGAAAAAAAAATAAAAACTTTATAATGTTTCCTAGGCTGATTCACAGTGTTCTAGACTTCATGCTTAATTGTTAAATTCATTGTACAATGATTTCCTCTGACAAATATTATTGTTTTAGACAACTGTAGTATAGAATTTAGTTTTTCATTTCTATGCTAAGTAAATTCATATTTTCCTCTAAGAATGTGATGCTAACGTGCATAATTTATCTGCAAAGGGAATGATTGCTTTTCAATTTAACAATAGCAGTTATCAGTTTATATCTTGGTTGTATTCTTGTTAATTTCTCCCAGTCACTTATTATCCATAACAGAACACACCATGCCTTTTCATCTTTTTATCTGTTATAATGCTTTACATGTAGTTCAAGATAAGTTTATTAAAGGTAAATATATGTGTACAATATTTTTCATAAAATTTTGAGACAAGACTGGCAACATTCTTACCCATTTGTACTAAATTAGAATATAGTAGTTTGTGAAAATTCTAGCTACCTCCTTTGACCTGATGTTTTAAAATCACTTATTGATGTTGCATTTTATTAACAAGAAGTCTAATTTTGTTAAATGAGAAGCACCTCCAAGATTAGATTTTTTTGATGTCCTCTTATTTTACAGTTGTGTACCTTCTGCTAGTGTTAACAATTTGGGGTAAAGTATGTCAGTGGGTGACAACGGCTGTCCATCCACACCTGATGCCTGTCAACCTCTTATCTACTCCTCACTCAGTCTGTCCGATCTGATCTGCTGTAAGTCCTATTCTTTTAATAACATCTTTTTAATTTTTTTTCCTTAGGATTTTGCCATACTATGCGTGTGCTCACTGAAGAGAGACAGAGAGACAGAAAGCAAGAAACCCCCCCAAGGTGGAGGGGTGAGGAAACTGCAATCCCTCTCTTCCATTCTCCTCTCAGGATTTTGAGCACACATGCACACACACCCAGTATGGTTTTCAAGGTACTGGGTCTGGGGCTCGAACTGCGATTGATCCTGTGGGAGTCCAATACCTTAGCCACTACACCAACTCTGTAGCATCTATTAACCACCTTCTCTGAATATACAATTGTCCTACTATTTAGGAGAAGTAATAGGATGTAACAGAAAAGGGTAAGTGAGAGAAGTCTTTCTCAGTGACACATTTTCACATGATTGAGTCTTAGTTATTGGGCCCAAAATATATTAGTCAATAATTTTTCATCTAAAAGCAATTTACCCACAAAGCTAATTTTTACTATATGATTCTGGTTTAACTCAGTTGGCTAAAAGTGTATTCCCTCGGAGCCTCGAATGACACAACAAATACTACAAAATACATATTTAATGAGTATTTATGGAAAGTATGCATTCATTTTTAGTGTAATCTCATTAGAGTAATATAGTATTAGTAGCCTAAGTTACTTAATAGTCTGGTATTCAACATTTCTAATCATAAGATTTGTCTCTTTGGCTTTACAGATTTGCAGCTATTCAGATTGCATTGCCAAAGAGAATGTTTCTTTACAACAGTTTTCTGTTTCGTTCATATTTCCCTTGTCTTCATTTCGAGGTGAAATCTTAGCTGCTTCTTACAGCAACAACTGGTGTCCTCGCTTTCCATATTTAATTATCAATCACTTTATTTATTAAAAACGTATTTTAAAAACATTATTGCTACAGGGCATGTGCACACACAATGGAGACAAACAGAGAGAGAGGGACAGTGAGATATCACCCCGTCAAGGTGGATGGCCATGCTGAAATCTCTTCTCCTTTCGAGATTTTGGGCATACACACTCATGCATCCGGTGTGATTTTCAAGCCCCTGGGTCTGAATTCAAACTGCACACTTGAACTGTGGAACCTAGCCACCTTCATTTGCATGCCTTCTGCTGACCCCTCTTTCCCTTTTTAATCTCTTCAAATTTAGAAAATATGCTAGTGTCATCTAAAATAAATATCATTCCATGGAAATCAAATGCTCGAATTTTTTCCCCTTTAGGTCCATACTACCAAAGATAATTTATAAGGCATAGACATGTTCTTGCAGTTAATGGTCTTTATGACCTTTCTCCCAATGCCTTGCTGACGCCTATGTTGTCACATAACACTGTTGTCTTAGGATAAACTACTGAGTGTATTGCACATGTTGTTTCCCCTGTTTCCCTCATCAACTGAAAACTACTGTTTATAGATTCCCTTTTTATTCCATATTATCCAGCTATTTTTATGCCCTTTTCTAATGCTTGGTAGTTTACTCAGGATCAGTGAAATAGTGAGTACCGAATAAGTAATAATGAAATATCGAACACATGTTTTGAATGCGGAAGCATTTTTATTCCCTGGAGGGTTTTAGGACAGTTTGCATGCCTATTTCAGAGAGCAGTGAAGAAGAACGGTTGAAATGTCAAATGGTAGTTCAACCTAAATGGCTACTAAGTTCTGTTTTGAACTTGAGATTCTATTTAATGTGCAAATAATATTTCCACAAATTATTTCCCCAAGTGCTGCACATGGTTGTCCTCCTCTATTCTCCCTCTTTCTAGAGACATCTTTCATTAGCAGATAATGGAAGTCTCTCTCTCTCTCTCTCTCTCTCTCTCTCTCTCTCTATACATATATATACATTGTTGTGCAATTAAGTGAATAAAGTGGCAATTGTTCAAATCATAGAAGCATACGGTGTTCTCTTATTCTATTTGTTTTATTTTGATATTGTCTGTATTGCACATACATTGTATAACTCTAATATAATTGTATAAATAAAATACAAGGTTGTTGAACTCTAACTGCTTTCTGAAACTAGGAAATGACAAGCGTCACACACTAGGAAGAGTATCTGATCGAGGGTACACAATCTAGAACAAAATAATAGTGATCTCTAATCATGGCATAACAGACCGTGAAACCTTTTTTACATTCATGTATTTATGTCATCTACAAAAAGAGAGCCACAGAGAGCAAGAAATGAGAAAGGGAGAAAAGATAGCACCCATATAGGGCCTTGATGCCATGGTACACCTCTAGCTTCATCCACCCCTGGGTCATGAGCAAGTCTGTGCCCAGTGTGCTTGTGCTCAGAGAGCTATCAGGACTTGCTGTAATCCCTGCTCCTCCATTCTTCTCCTTGGGTCCTTGGGCATGCACTCACAAGTACCTGGTGTGAGATTTAAGCTGTTGGGTCAGCACTCAAACCGTGGTCAACCACATGGGAGTCTAGTGACATAACCGGTATATCATCTGCTGGTCCCAGGCTGTGAAACTTTCAACAAGAACAATTTAGAACTTGGAGATTTGGAGGTAGAAAGCTATATAAGAAACAGAAAACACACTGGATGATCACTACTCTATCAAGAAATGACAAAACGAGAAACCTGAAGAAGATACTTTATTGGCACAGCATTTTTTGTTTATACCCACTCGGGGGGAACATAAAGGCAAGACTAAGGAAGAATAAAACAAAAATACAGCAACCATGTTTACAATGTCAACTGAGCAAGGAGGAACAGCCAGACACCGCGTAAGGGCGTTTCAGTCAGTGACTGACCACTTACTGTGCGTGGTCTCATAAGGAGCAGAGAGGCCGTACGGTATAGGCTAGGCGTGTCCTAGGTTATCCCATCTAGGTTTGGGCAAATGTACCCTACAATGTTTGCACAATGACTGAATGTTCTGACAGGCCTTTCAGAACATAATCCCCTCATTAAGCAATGCGTGGCTAGTCATTAACTTACAATAAAAGCTTCAGTAAATTGTGGGACTTCTTTTCGAAATTCTTGCTTCTTGTTTAAGTGGCTTAAGCTTCCTGCAGTAGACCATTTACAAAAGGCAAATGTATAGGGAATGTGCTGTAGACTGTGTACCCCAAATTCCTATGTTGAAAGCTAAACCACAGTGTGATGACATTTGGAGACAGGGTCTTTGGGAGTTACTAGGTCAGGCATGCGGAGTCACAATAAATGGGATGAGTACCCTTACGAAAGAGCCCAGCGAGTCACCTCGTGCCTAACTGCCTAACTGTATCTGAAGTCTCAGCAAAATGATAGCCATCTAGGAACCAGGAAGCAGACCCTCACAAGGCACCAAATCTATGCAGAAAGTTGATAGTTATTTCTGTCATTTATCAGCCACACTATGATATTTTTTGTTTTAGAAGTTCAATGGGGGCCAGCAAGTGGAATAGTGGTTAAGGCACTGGACTCCATCGTGGTCGACCGTGGTTAGAGTCCCAGACCTGGTGGCTTGAAATTCGTGCCAGGTGCATATGAGTGTGTGTGCAAAATCCTGAGAGGAAAATGGAGGAGAGGAGAATGCAGTGTAGCCACCCCTCCCCCCAGAGGGGAAGATTTCTCACTTTCTGCCTTCTGTCTCTCTCTGTCTCTCCGGCAAGTGCATGTGCCCCATAGCAAAAATCTCTGGAAAAAAAAAAAAAAAGAAGCAGCAGCTTAATGGGTCTGTAAGATAGAGTGCCCCATTAAACAATATTCAACAGCAGTCACTCAAAACTTGCTTCAGTCCCTTCAAAACAGGGAAAGTCAGTCATCACTAACCAACCTTCAGAGGCCAATTAAATAGAAATAGTATCAAGGAAGAACAGGAGGTAGCCCACTGTCAAGGAAAATTTAAGATATTATTGGGTTCTCGTGACAGGTGTTAATCTATGTGTCAGAGAAGTGTCGTTCGCATCACTCATTAACTCAAATCAGGTTCAGAGGGTACTACCTCTGATGAGAAAAATATCACACCAGTGGATGCTGAAATGTGGCAAATGTTGGAAAAATAAATACCAATAGATAAGAGAACTAGTTACAGATTCTTTGCAGATAAAACTTTGAAAATGTTAATAAAGAATACGTTTTAAAAGACTTGCTTCAAAAACTTCCTGAAAAATATTTTTTAAAAAAGCAATGCTTTCAATGTAGGAAAATCATAAGCTTACAACTGTTATGTAATATAATATCAAAAATAGATGATAAAATATTAGAATGGTGTGGTGGTTAAGGTGCTGGATCCCACATGGCCAACTCTGTATTTTAAGTCCCAGATTGAGCAGTTTAAAAAATTATGCCAGGGGCATGTACATGCACGCCAAATTCCAGAGAGGAGAATGGAGAATAAGGGTTGTGGCATGTCCATCCCTCCTGGGAGGTGATTTCTCACTTTCCCTCTCTCTGTCTCTCTGTCTCTGTCTCTCTCTTTGGTGAGTACATACACCCTAGGACAAAAACCTAAAAACAAACAAATAAGCAAGCAAACATAAACTTATGTTGGAGTTATTTACAAAAAAAAAAAAAAATTGAGACTCAAAAATACATGTTGGACATATTCCTTGACTTTAAGTCTCCTAATGAAAGGGTGACTTTGTCACTACCATGAAGTTGAAGAATCATAAGTAGAATTATCTTAAGTTGCAGACTGTATCTCGAAATGTTATAGACGAAGTCCTTTCTTTATTTCAATGAAAGTACATAAAAAGCAAACTATGACATTCTTTAGAACAAATATAATTGCTAAAAGATTAATCATATATCCTTTGTTTTATAGTTTTGTTTTTGTTTTTGTTTTTGTAGAGGTTTTTGCCATAGGGTGTTAGAGAAAGAGAGAGAGAGAGAGAAAGAGACAAAGACAGTGAGAGGGAAAGTAAAAACTCATCCACCAGGGAGGAGGATGGTCATGCTGCAATCCCTTCTCCTCCATTCTCCTCCTGGAATCTTGGGCATGCATACACATGCTCCCAGAGTGAGTTTGAAGACAGTGGATCTGGGACTTGAACTGCTGTCAGCCATGTAGGAATTCAGTTATGTAACTGCTACACCACCTGCTGATACCTGATTTTACTTTTACTTGTGCAAAATTTCACTACCCTTTTCATAGCCAAACTTAATATGTTGTACAAAATGATTTGGTAACTGCAAATCTTCAGCACTAATTTCTATTCTTTGATTGATTTTCTTTTGCATTAATCCATGCAGTCTTTTTTTTTTTTTTCACCTTTCCTAGGAAAATATTCTCAACTATACACAAAAAGCATTAAATTTTATGCTATAAATTAAAGCTAGATCTCCCAAATACAGTCATTCTCATTATGCAATTCTCAGCATTATAAGGTTTTTCAAGACAAAAAACTTTTACTAGAGGAACATTTATTAATAAACTCACTCCCTAAAATGAGTCTGCAGTTAACTACCACTTAACATTAGAATGTATTCCAGCTAAATAGAGTTTGCCTGTCAAACTGTTACAGAATCTCAGATATACATTCTAGTTCAAACATAATAGAAAAAGAGACAACTTTAAATTACAAGGTGTTACAGACATCTTCAATGCAAAAGTCGAAAACTGACATGAAGATATTGTGAGTCTATGGAGAAACATATACCTAATTATACCTAATGAATTTTGCTGCCTCATCTTATCAACATCACTTATTACAAAGCACATTCCAATGCAGTTGAATATCAATAGGTACAAAGAATGATCATAGCAATGGCAAGAAAGGCAATGAAGCCCACTTTTACAGTGCTGCTTCATTGTGACTTTTTGTATCTGATAGAATGTGTGTCTCTGTCAATAGCTACGAGCAAAAGTCAGGCAGTTTAAAATGTACATCCACGGTGAGATAAGTCCCTGCAATTGACACCTCGACCAGTAGGAAATGCTGGCACACTGCACGGTACACTGAGACAAAATGAATCTTACTGAGGGTTAAGAAATCAGAAGAATTTCTTGCCTATATGTTGATTCTTGAAAGTGAGTAAGAACAAGCTGTTTGAATATGAAAAATGAGTCGGGACCAGCAGTTGGTGTAATGGTTATGTCGCTGGACTCTCAAGTAGTTGACCACGGTTCAAGTCCCGGACCCGGTGGCTTAAACTCACGCTGGACACGTGCGTGCGTGCCCAAGATCCCGAGAGGAGAATGGAGGAGAAGGGATTGTGGTGTGGCCATTCCCCCTGGGGAGTGATTTCTCACTTTCTGTCTTTCTGTCTCTCTCTCTTTCTGGTGAGTGCACATGCCCTATAGCAAATTAAAAAATCTCTCTCAAAAAAAAAAAAAAAAAAGAAAGAAAGAAATATGAGACACAAGTCAATCTCAGAAGTTTTCTCCTAAAGCCTTGTAACCTAAAATACCTGACAAACAGCTTAGAATAAGGACGCTAAAATGTGCAAATGTACTTTATTTAAGACACCATACACACCAGATAGGTATTCCCGGTGGTTCTGACATAGCAGCCTGTTCGTTTTATTTTTTATTTATTTATTTTTTTTTGAGAAGTTTTTGCTATAGGGCGCCTGTGCTCACCAGACAGACAGAGAGAGACAAAGAGATAGAAAGTGAGAAATCACCCCCCAGGGGGTATGGCCACACCGCAATCCCTTCTCCTCCATTGTCCTCTCGGGATCTTAGGCACGCATGCACACGCGCCCGGCGTGAGTTTAAGCCACCGGGTCCAGGACGCCAACTGCGGTCAACTACATGGGAGTCCAGCGACATAGCCTTACGCTAACTGCTGGTCCCGTAGCAGCCTGTTCTAAATATGCATTCAGTTTGGGGCTAATGCAAGTGAGGTACATGCTGGATGGTAGTGCAGTGGTAAAAGGGATGCTCCGTGAGGTTGACTCACAGGAGTAGAGTCCAGGATGGTGTCCAGAGACCTCCCTGCACACAGTAGGCATGCACAGTCCTTGATCCGTAACTGGCTAAGGCTTGGGATGGACGGCAGTATCAAGACTCTTTCAGGAGCGCTGTCTCTCTCTCTCACTCATGGAAGAAATAAATAAATAAATACATATGAAGGAACTTTAAAGGTCTTGTGAGAAAAATGGAATTAAAACACAAGGTTATTTTGATGCAAGAAAAAAATGTTTGAAGTCCACACATCATTTTCCTATCAGACACATTTTCCATGAACTTACTGAAGACTTGTCATATGTTTAAGACTTTCCTCAAACAACAGATATGAATTAGAGTGAAGCCTAGTATAGAAATTGTCATTTTCTGGGGCCAGCACATGATGTAGCAGTTATGTCACTGGACTCCCATACGGGCGACCACAGTTCGGGTCCTAGACTGGTGGCTTGAAAATCACACTGGACATATGTGTGTGTACCCCAAATACCAGGAGGAGAATGGAGGAGAGGGGATTGTGTCGTGGCCATCCCCTCTGGGGGATGATTTCTCACTTTCTCTCTCACTGTCTCTATCTCTCTTTTTCTCCACGAGTGCACATACCCTAAGGCATAAACTTCTGAAAAAAAGAAAAACGAAAAGAAATTGTGGTTTCCCTTATAGTGTTATCAAGATACTCTCTACTTAGACATAATGTAGCTCATTAATATTTAGGGTATTCATTATTCTTTCAAATAGAAAACTCAACACATATTATCAAATATAATTAAAGTTTTCAGTATTTGATACAAGTATGAGAGAAATAGACAATGATTACCAAATAAAAAATTCTTTTTAAAAAATATCATAGCATATATAAATAACGTGCTGTTTTATTTCAGAATAGATAACTAATTATGATAGTCAAATGAATGCAAAAATCAGTACATACTACTAGAATCAAAACTTATGGTACTTAATATGTTCTGCACCAGAATTCACTTAAAAAAAAATAAGGATGCTCTGGATCCTGAGATGAGAAAGGAGAAGGGATTGCAGCATGGCCATCTCCTTGGGAGATGATTTCTCACTTTCTCTCTCTGTCTCTCCAGTGAGTGCACACACCCTTTAGCAAAAATCTCTCTCTAAAAAAAGGGTAATGTCCATAAATATGCTAGAATGTTCCCGTAGTTTAAAATGAAACTGTATATAGCTATTTATCTTAACACCAAATGTTCAGTTGGTGAAACCTTACATTGTGTACTACTATTCGTCACTTCAAGGAAAAGAAACTGTTTTGAAGACATGGCGTGTGTGCCACTATGCAGGAAGAAAGCAGGGACAATGTCTCTGATTTTTAGAGGTTATTTTATTTATTTTTTTAGAGAGGTTTTTGCTGCAGGGCACGTGCGCTCGCCAGAAAGACAGAGAGAGACAGAGAGATAGAAAGTGAGAAATCACCCCCTGGGGGGATGGCCACACCGTAATCCCTTCTCCTCCATTCTCCTCTCGGGATCTTGGGCATGCACGCACACGCGCCTGGCATGAGTTTAAGCTACTGGGTCCAGGACTCGAACCACGGTCGACTACGTGGGAGTTCAGCGACATAACCATTATGCTAACTGCTGGTCCCAGAGGTTATTTTCTCAAGAGAAAGACTCTGTCTCTCTCTCTCTCTCTCTCTCTCTCTCTCTCTCTATATATATATATATATATATATATATACACACACACACACATACATACACACACACACACACACACATATATATATATATATTTAATACTAGAAAATATTAATATAAATAGGACTGTGCAAGGGAATAGAAAATATAAATATAACCATAGGTGATTCACTAAAGGTTTTTCTAAGGAGATTATATTTGAGCAATGACTTGCTTAATTGTTATTAGAATGGGAAAGAAAATAAGTGCATTGAAAAAAGGAATAGCTCATGTTCGTTAGACTAGGGAAATGATGTTACACAAAAAGCAAATTTGAAAGATTTTCGTTTTTTTTAACTTTTTAATTTTTGCCATAGGGCATGTGTATTCACCAGAGATAGAGAGGGGTAAAGTGAGAAATCACTCCCCAGGGGAGATGGTCACATCACAATCCTTCTCATCCATTCTCCTCTCTGGATTTTAGGCCTGTGAAAATCACACAGACCTGTGTGATTTTTCAGCTGCTGGTCTGGTGCCCAAACCATTGTCAGCCAAATGGGAGCCCAACACCTTAGTCATCATGCCACCTGCTGGCACCTTGAGCAATTTTCCTTTTTTTTTGAGAGATTTTTCCTATAGGGCACTTGCACTTGCCAGAAAGACAGAGAGAGACAGAAAGACAGAGACAGAAAGCGAGAAATCACCCCCCGGGGGGATGGCCATGCCACAATCCCTTCTCCTCCATTCTCCTCTTGGGATCTTGGGCACACACACACATGCACCTGGTGTGAGTTTAAGCCACCGGGTCTGGGACTCAAACTGCAATAAACTATATGAGAGTCCAATGACCTAGCCATTACACCCACCCCTGGTCCTGAGTAATTTTCTTATTTGGTTCAAAATGGACCGTAAAGCTGTGGAGACAACACATGGCATCAACACACATTCTTCATGCTGTGCAAGGACTCATTTCCAGAAAGCAATACTTTTTCAGTAAGAAAAAATTGAATTTAAAATCCTATCACTATCTGAGCATGTTATATCAAGCCTTCCGTGATTTGTATAAATGTACATTTTTTTTTCCTTTTAAATTCTCAGAGGGCACAAGCACTTGCCACCACCATTGGGATTGGTCACATCACAGTCCCTTCTCCATTTCTCCATTCTGTTGGGATCTTGAGTAAACGCACACATACCTGGTGTGTTTTTCAAGCTTCCAGGCCCAAGATACAAGTTATAGTCAGCCATGGGGCGTCCAGCCCCCTTAATCACTAGTCCACAGGGTGGGCCCAGTTAACAAATTCTTACAACCAAGGATGACAGCAAAGGCATGAATACTCTGCAGTTATCTTCCATATCAAGATATTCATGCGTGATGTGTAATATACCACTATATCTCCTTAATCCGTCATTAAGACATCATTATATCTCCCTGCTAGAAGCAAAGATTTTTTTCTCTAACTGTCACTGCGAGAAGTTGGTAGCACTCTTGAGAGATAAAAATCATGAAAATGTGAGGTCTCTCCCTGCCTCCTGGCTCCCTAGGGGTTTGTTTGTTTCATTTTGTTTCATTCAGTTTCTTTCTTTCTTTATGAGAGAGATTACCATTTACCTACCTATCTTCCATCTCTATCTATCTATCTATCTATCCATCCATCCATTATCTATCTATATATATCTATGTATCTATGTATCTATCCATCTATATCTATCTATCTATCTATCTATCTATCTATCTATCTATCCATCCATCCATTATCTACCTATATATATATATATATATATATATATCTATGTATCTATATATCTATCCATCTATATCTATCTATCTATCTATCTATCTATCTATCTATCTATCTATCTATATCTATCTGTCTATATCTGTGTATGTACCTATGTATGTATCTATCTATTTAGAATCTATCTGATCTTCCTAGTTATGGAGATAAAGACAAATACCTTCTATTGGTCTCAGGCTAAGACCCGCAACTCCCACCCTTACTTTCCCTTTACAGCCAGCGTGGCTCTTGGGCATGCGTGTAGTTCACTAGTTAACCTGGGAACCAAACCCACCCTACTATATGGCCTCCAGTGTTGTAGAATGCTGTGTTCTGATGTGCCACACTGTGGTTGGGTCTCCCTGCAGCAATTCTTTATTTTAGGGAGATTTTTGCTATATGGTGTGTGTGCTCACCATAGAGACAGAGAGACAGACCCTCCCCGCCAGGGTATATGGCCAAACTGCAATCCCCTCTCCTTCATTCTCCTCTCAGGGTCTTGGACATGCACACACATCATGAACCTGGCTGGAGCTTTAAGCCTCTGGGTCTGGGACTTGAACTGCCATCAACCACCTGGGAGTCCAATGATGTAACCATTGTGCCATCCACTGACATAACCATTATGCCATATGCCACCAGCAATTCTTAACTCCAGTTCAGGTTACCCTAGTATGGGTTAATGAACAGACTTCTGCTTGTGAGTTTCTGCTCTAATAAGGCCCTGTATCTGCCGGTCTGCCAATATTTGGAAAATGAATGCTTCTCACCTCCTTACGTGGCATATTGGAAATCAGAAATTCTCCAATACATTTTAATATTCAGTATATAGTCCCAGGCTGGTGGCATGGCTGGTAACAAGCTGAACTGCAGTGCTGGAAGCCACATGGGTCAGCTTGAGAACAGGCCTGTTGCCTAAGATCCTGAGCAGCTGCTGACTGGGGAAGTGGGGAAAAGGGAAAGTGGTACGATGAGATCCTGTCAGCAGTACTTCTCTCTCTCCCTCTCTCTCTCTCTCTCTCTCCCTCTCTCTCTCTCTCTGTCTCTCTTATGTGCACACATCCACTAGCATGGAAAAAATAAACTTTGTTAAAAAGTTCAGTATATAACTTACATAGGATGAGTATTACTAAGTTTGTATTAACTCTTTTTCTTTTTTTTCCGAGACAGATTTTTACTATAGGGCGCATGGGCTTGGCAGAGAGACAAGGAGAGATGGAGAAACAGAAAGCAAGAAACGAGCCCCTGGGGGGTGACCACACTGTAATCCCTTCTTCTCCACTCTCCTCTCGGGATTGTGGGCATGCACACACACATGCCTGGCATGAATTTTAAGCTGCTGAGTCTGGGACTCCAACCACAGTCAACTACATGGGAGTCCAGCGAAGTAACCATTATGCCATCTGCTGGTTCCTACTTGTAGATTAAAATTGATTAATAATTGGGAATTCACTATCAGTAGAACCAAACAAATACCTGAAAAAAATTTTTTTTAAAAAAGGAACTAATGTAATTACACTATTTTTTTTTTCCTTTTTTGGAGAGGTTTTTGCTATAGGGCGCGTGCACTGGCCAGACAGACAGAGAGAGACAGAGAGATAGAAAGCAGGAAATCACCCCCCAGGGGGGATGGCCACGCCACAATCCCTTCTCCTCCATTCTCCTCTCGGGATCTTGGGCACGCACGCACATGCGCCCGGCGTGAGTTTAAGCCGCCGGGTCCGGGACTCGAACCGTGGTCGACTACGTGGGAGTCCAGTGACATAGCCATTACGCTAACTGCTGGTCCCTGTAATTACACTATTAAGATAAATCTCTATGGGGCCAGCAGGTGGTGAAGTGGCTGAGGAGCTGGATTCCCACATGGCTGGCAGAGGCTGGAGTTTCAGACCCTGTGGCTTGAAAAATCACACCAGGCACACGTGTGTGTGTGCCCCAAATCCCAAGAGCAGAATGGAAGAGAAAGAATAGCAACAGGGCCATCCCAAGTGATTTCTCACTTTTTGTCTGTCTCTTTCTGGCAAGTGCATTAACCCTTTGGCAAAAACCTAAAAAGATAAATAAATAAAAATAAAAAATAAGGGGCCGGCATGGTGGTTAAAGGCACTGGACTCCCACATGGCTGACCATGGTTCAAGTCCTGGACCTGGTGGCTTGCTTTCTCACTTTCCCTCTCTCTCTCATTCTGTCCCTCTCTGGTCAAACTAAAATAAATAAACAAATAGATAAATAAAATACTTCTTTAAAATAAAATAAAAAGGTAAATGTCTATGCAGTGGGACAGCAGCAATGCCCTGCTTTGCAGTGCTGGGCGTATGGAGAAGTTCTGGTTTCACATTTCAGTCTTCCTGTACATGCGCGTGCGTGCCCCGAGCTCACGTGAGTGCCTGTGATCCTGGCCAGCTGAGGCTGGTGGTAGACTGCAGGGTGAACAACCTGTTTGGGTGCCTCCTTCTTGCTCTTCTGTCTCTGAAGAAACAAACAAAAACTACAATTTAAACTAACTGGGCTAATTAACCACCTCTAAAAAGTTGGAATAGTTGACAACTCATTAGAGTAAATGTTTCTAATCTCTTTTATATTGTTCACTCCTGCTACAGGGACAGTGCCTCGTTTTAGCTGCAGATTAGGAAACAATTCAAATCTAATGACACTGTGTCACATAATTTAGCTTTTGTGTGTGTGGATTTTTTTCTGTGGGAGTTAAATTGAGCAATTAATGAGATTACATTGGAACACCCATTAAACATCTTTTCGAATAAGACTGAAATGCTTTACAAATATAGAAAATAAGCAAACTGTCATTTCAGAACCATTTAGTTTTACTCTAAGTGAGTTTAGAGTATTCTATTGGTATAAGGTTCTGAAATCCAGGCATAGAAAAGTAATTGGCATTGATTATATTTAAAAGTTTCATTATCAAGGGTGATCCATCCTACCATCACTAGCATTCCCCTCTGCTTTTTCTCATCAGCTGTGCAACTTTTCTCACGCTAATCTGATTGTGCAATAGTTAGATATAAAAGTAATGGGTTTATGGCACCATAATTTAATAGCAAAATGGCTTGATATCATGTCTTTGACCGTTTGGAGACTATCTCTCTCTCAGGAGAAAAGTGTAGGATTACTCAAAAGGACTTTACTGGGAAATTTGACTTTAAGAAGCCCCCTTTTAAAAATGTTTGTCTCTTTATTTAATGGAGAACAAATCAATAGTTTTCTGTTTTATGTAACAAATGATTACAGACTGATTAAACTGCATGTAAAAAAGTGGGGAGGGAATCTGTATCCAGATATAAAGACTTAATTAAAATGTCTATACAGTATTCTGGTGTTTTTAATCATGTATTAGTTTTCTGTTGCTGCTGTAACAAATTACCACACTTTTAATGGCTTAAAGTAGCACACTTTCATTATCTTTCCATTGTGAAATGGATCTCATTTGTTCTATTCCTTTCAGAAGCTCTAGAATCCATATACGACCTTGCTTTCTCCAGCTTTTAGAAGTCAAACCCTTTCCTGGGACCAGCAGTTAGCGTAATGGCTATGTCGCTGGATTCCCATGTAGTCGACCATGGTTTGAGTCCCGGACCCGGTGGCTTAGACTCACGACTGGTGCGTGTGCATGCATGCCCAAGATCCCGAGAGGACAATGGAGGAGAAGAGATTGTGGCATGGCCATCCCCCCTGGGGGATGATTTCTCGCTTTCTGTCTCTCTGTCTCTCTCTGTCTTTTTGGCAAGCACACGCGTCCTATAGGAAAAAACCTCTACGAAAAAAAAAAAAAAAAGAAAAAAGTCAAACCCTTTCCTAAGTTTGTGGCTTCATCTCTCCATCTTCAAAACCATTAACAACCAGTAAACTTTCTCATCCCGTATACTCTGACTCTATTTTCATCATGACAGCTCTATGACTCTTTTAAGAATCGTGCATCCACATTTGACCTGCCTGGATAATCCAGGATAATGTCTCCATCAGAAGGGCTTTCAGTTAATCAAATGTGAAAAATCTCTTTTTCCATGTAAAATTAACATATCACACGTCCCAGAGATGATGGTGTGGGCATCTTTGGCTGCTATTATTATGCTCAGAATGCTAGTGTCTCATATTATTCCAATTAGCAGGATGTCAGTAAAGGATTTTTTTTTTTTTTTTTGGAGAGGTTTTTGCTATAGGGCACGTGCACTCGCCAGACAGACAGAGAGAGACAGAGAGACAGAAAATGAGAAATCACCCCCCAAGGGGGATGGCCACGCTGCAATCCCTTCTCCTCCATTCTCCTCTCGGGATCTTGGGCATGCATGCACATGTGCCCAGCTTGAGTTTAAGCCACCGGGTCCGGGACGCGAACTGTGGTCGACTACGTGGGAGTCCAGTGACATAGCCATTACGCTAACTGCTGGTCCCCAAGGATTTTTGACAGAGAACAAATATAGCTACATTTATTTTATAACACTATTTTGGTTGCAATATTGAAGAACAAAAGTAAGACTCGGTTTGTTTGTTAGGTTTTTGCCATAGGGCATGTGCCTTGCCGAAGATAAGCAGAGAGAGGGTAAGTGAGACACTGTCCCCACCTCTAGGGAGAACGGCTGCATCACATTCACTTCTCGTCCGTTCTCCTCTAGGGATTTTGCACACGCATGCACCCTCCATGAATAATTTTTCAAGGACCAGGTCCAGGACTGAAACTACTGTTGGCCAGGTGGGAATGCAGCGCTTTAATCTCCATGCCATCTGCTGGCCCCAGAAGGAAGACTGGATAAGTGCCAGGAAATCGCTGAGGTCGCTGAGGTGAGAAGCAAGTGTTACTCAGACCAGAGTGATGAATCTAAAGGCTGTTTCAGTTCGTTCAGGCTACTGTAAGAACATATCACAGGTTTGGTAAATTATAGACAACTGTCCCGACCTGCGGGACAATCGAGCAGGGTACCTGAGTGAGAGAGCGGAGGTCTGGAACTGGCGCAGCGTCACAGCACGGGAGCGACACAGTGTCACAGCTCAAGATGGTATGCAGTCGCTCGTTTATTGAGGGCCAGAGAACATTCTTATATACACAGGGTAGGAAAAGGGGGCGGGAATTGTCGCGGACCTGACTGAGGACCTGCCCGAATAGAGAAGTCTCAGGGTGAATTGTCTGCTCCCGGAACAAGGATACTTGAAGGTCCTTGCATAAAGGTCATGTCAGCCATTTTGGTGCCTGTGGCTTCCTACAGACAACCAAGATTTGTTTCTCATGGCTCTGGAGGTTGGTGAGTCCATGATCAAGGTGCCAGGAAGGCCCATGTTCTCACTAATCTCTGATGCTTTTTTGCTAGGTCCCTACATGGTGGAAGGGGCGAGGCAGCTTTCTGAGGTCTTCAGACACTAATCACCTCCCAAAGGCCCTGCTGCCTCATACTGACGCCTGGAGGGTTAGTATTTCAGCATAAGAATTTGGGGGAGACACAGACATTCAGACCACAGGAAAACTAAATTACAGGGCAGAAGTTAAAGATTTAGAGATGTATTTGAGAATTAAAAGTGAGAGAATTTTTTGCAGGACTGGATGAGACACATGAATAAGATGAAGACTTTTGGATGACTCCAAGGTTTCTGGCTTGGGAAAGTTAACAGTCTAGGATGTGATTCAGGGGCTAGGGAAACTGAAGAAGAACTCAGGGAGATCTTGAAATCATTTTAGGTGTGTTACCCATGAGTGTCTTCCAGACACTGAAGTAGAGATGTTGGTAGCATTGAAGTTCTGAGAGAGAGCTGGGATAAAGAAGTAAATTTGTGTATCTTCAAACATTCTCCAAAGAGAAAAATGGTTTTAAAAGTGGAAATATACATCAAAATGATATCAAGACCTTGGACTAAACTGTTAGGAAACTGAACATGAAAAAGCTATATAACAGGGATCAGCAGATGGTGTAATGATTATGTAACTGGACTCCCACATAGTCACCCACAGTTCGAGTCCCAGACCCAGTGGCTTAGAACTCACATCATGTGCATGTGTGTGCATGCCCAAAATCCTGAAAGGAGAATGGAAGACAAGGGATTGTGGCATGACCATCCCCCCGGGAGGTGATTTATCACTTTCTGCATCTCTGTTTCTCTCTACTCTCCAGCAACCACACATATCGTATAGCAAAAAATGTCTCTCTAGACAAGAAGGGATTGTGGCACGACCATCCTCCCTGGGGGGTGATTTCTCACTTTCTCTGTCACTGTCTCTCCCTTTCTCTCCAGCAAGTACATATGCCCTATGGCAAAAACCTGGAAAAAATAAAAAAGGTTATGTAACAGAGGTAGAGGCTGCAGCAAAATTTGGGCAGGAGATCTCAAACTAATGGAGGAAACCTAGAAACATGTTGTCTTTGAAAAAGCAGAGAGACTGCTGAAGAAGAAACCAACCATTCTGAAAGTTGCCGAGATGCACAGAAGACGATTTAAAAACTTGGATTTCGAGGTATAGAAGATTATCATCAGGTTAAAAGTAGACATGTTTTGTAACCCTGAAACCATATTCAGTCAGGTTAAGAAATGATAGCGGTTGAGAAAATCAAAGAGTATTAGCAAGTTTTCAGCAAGTTTGGGCTTTGGGGAAGTGAGAAAATAGGTGGAGGCTGCTGGAATTGTGTTAACGGCTTTTATGATGCATCAGAGAAGTGTGAATACAGTCAAATGACAATGGGATCCAATCATGGGCAGGGGGATTGGGAGGTCTCCTGAGGCCTCCGGTACAGAAACTTTCATAGCTGACTGTGTTGTTACTGCCCCCCTGAAGTTAGGAATCAGTAGATCTTTGAGCCTGGGATTTGCAGGTGACATCTGAGGGAACGAGGAAGATGTGACAGTGGTTTGGAGCTGGGGTTCACGGGAGCTTCTGCCCCTTGCTGGTTGTTAGTCATCCGCTTTCCCACCACCTGATGCTTCTCTGAGCCTTGCTCTCAGAGAAGCAAACAGGCGAGGTTTAGAAGGAAAGAAGGGCGTCTCTGTGCTGTCAGTTTCCCTTTTGGTCGGGTCCTGGGTGTGATGACAGGGAGAGCTCGGCTCAGACATGCAGTCTGGAGAGTGCGAGGTGAGGACTGCCTGCAGCATGATGAACAAGCATCTGGTCAGTCTTGGTGGAACAGTCCTCTTGTTCTCCCTGATCCAGAAACTTAGTGCAGCCAGGTATGGAGGTTTAGGGGTCCTTAGCAGACGCAGGCTCACCATTGTGGATTGTGGTGTGGCCCTCAGGAGAGCTGCCTGGCTCTGATACGGGTGTAGAGCTGGCAGTAGGCAGGACCTGGCAGCTCCTGAGACAGAGCCAGCCTGAGTCTTGAGCCCTGGGGCAGGGCAGTACAACTGTGAGGCTCTGCACTGACCAGGTGGGTATCTCCAAGCTCAGGAGTAGCCCTGTGTCCAGGGAGCCCTTTTCCAGACAGCCCCCAGGCCTGAGGGATTCTCCCTTCCTCCTTTCAACCTCGAAGTCTGACTCGTATTTGTCACCTTTGGGCTGCTGGAGTGCAAGCAGCGTGCTTGGAGACGAGATAAGAAATATGAATTGTAGAATTCAGGTGGCTCTTCATGGGATTTAAATGCTCTATTTGCATTTAAAGCTAGCATTGCAAATAAAAACGAATGGAGTGGAAAAATTCATGCTAATAATTTAAATTTTTAATTTTGTTTTGCTTAAGACAAGAGCAAATAGCGCGTACCTTGGGAAGTCAAGGGAGTCTGTGGAAGAAGGAAAAAGCTTTCAGTCTTAGTACCACCACGCCCAAAAAAACACACACACACACAATCACGCACACACATGATTTTGAACAAGGAACTTGAGTTTTCACTTTGCATTGAGCCTTGCAAATTATGTAGCAAACCTGCATGGAAGAACTGAATAGTAGGGAAGAGATTGAAGAATAAGGAGAGAGAATCACTAATTCCTTGTACAAGGCTGGTGTAAAAGTTATCGGGCTGAAGTGACAAGGTAGCCTGAGATGTGCCCCATAACTTACACACTGAGCCAGGCACTAGATATAGAAAATGGCCGTAGAAGTCATTCAGAAAATAAAATGCTGACACACAAAATAAATGGCAAAATTTTAAAGAAGATGAGAATCATGCAGTTTGTTGATTAGAAAACTGAAGACGGAAATGCTTTCTTCTGAAGGGTTTAAAGGTTATTCTATTGACAAAACGAATGATAGTAAGTGAAGTATTTATGTTTGCTTTTTAATTTTTCATTGGGAACTGTTGCACAAAATTAAAAATAGCTTAAAATAAAGCAATTAGCGGTGCATACAGAACAGAAAGAATCTAGGAGGAACTGAGGGAGTACACCTTACAAGGCATTCAAATGAGCTAATTACTTATTAACTTACTCTATTTAAGTTAGATAGGAGGAAAATATTCCCAAGAGTCAGATTTATTAATTACTAAAATTAGGTATTACCAGATGAAGCAAAATTTATTTTAATTCAGATAGTTTCAATGGGAATAGATATATTTTCATCTGATTGGAATGATTTCTCCTTTTTTTTTAATCCAATGTTGCCACACTGAAGTGATGAAATCTTTAGGCCCTTATTAATTTTGTTTATCAAGTGTCTTAGGTACTAACTGATTGATTTAAGGGGCATTTTATCCCACTGTTCCATTTATGCACTGACTTTATTATGAAAGCCCTCTATAAGGAACTAGCAGTTAGCGTAATGGTATGTCGCTGGACTCCCACGTAGTCGACCGCGGTTCGCATCCCGGACCCGGTGGCTTAAAACTCACGCCGGTCACGTGTGCGTGTGTGCCCAAGATCCCGAGAGGAGAATGGAGGAGAAGGGATTGCGGCGTGGCCATCCCCCCTGGGGGGTGATTTCTCATTTTCTGTCTCTATGTCTCTCTCTGTCTGTCTGGTGAGCGCACGCGCCCTATAGTGAAAACCTCTCAAAAAAAAAAAAAAAAAAAAAAAAGCCCTCTATATAGGTTCTTTAAAGTTTTCCTGATAAATTACAATAAGTCTGAAGGCCATGTGTATTTATTATACAACATATCTCTGTTAAGCAGTTTCTTGAAACAGAGGATCCTCTTTCATTTGAGGTGCACAAGACTGTGTTTGGTTAGGAACTCAAGAATGTGCATGCCGGAGTGTGTCAGATACACGCAGGGAATACACATGACATTCTGTAAGATATATTGAGGTTACCACTCCCTGTGTGGTGTCTACTAATCTATGTTTAAATATGTGTATTTTTAAGTGTGGACTCTCCTAAGTTAATATTTCTTTTTTAAAGAATTATTTTATTTAACTTTATTTGTTTAAATTTGACCAGAGAGAGAGAGTGAGAGAGAGAAAGAGGGAAAGTGAGAGAGCAAACCGTCAGGTCTAGGACTCGAACTTCAGTCAGCCAGGTGGAAGTCCAGCACCCTTAATCACCACCCCACTTGCTGGCCCCTCCTAAATTAATATTTCTTCATTTTCAGTTAGAAGACTTTTTAGGCAAAAATAAATGGCCTATAAATCCTGCTTTTACTGCTATAGAAAATACACATGTGGGCTGGTTTTGTGGTTTGGTGAAGACAGCTAGATCTCACATGGCCAACCATGCAGTTCAAATCCCAGGTCTGGTGGCTTGAGAAACAACACAGGACATGTGTGCAGGCCTGCCCAAATTCCTGCAAGGAAGCAGAGCTGGAGGAGAAGGGATCATAGCTGATGATTCCACACGTAGGTGTGGGCTACTTCTCTCTCTCTCTCAAACACATGTGCCCTCTAGCAAAACAAAAATAAAACAGAAAAAATGAAAACACACACACACACACCATCCCACCACCACCATCAGAAACATAATCAACAAAAGTTTAAATAATTTGTATATGTTTTATGAACAATATCTATGAAGTAGAAATCTGTAAAACATATGACAGAGTTCATAGCAAAAATGTGTTCCCCTACAGAGAAAGAACTTACTAAATAAAGAATAACAATGACATGATGAGCAGTAGATATGCTTAGAATATATGTAGAAACAGAATAGAAATAGACATAGAGACTCACAAGAACTCAGATGTTTCACATAAGTACCTTGCAGGACCCACCAGTTTATGTGACTCCTGGATGTATAACGAGATGTGTTCAAACGGTAGCTTTCATCCATCTTCACTGTGTTTTTACTATTTACTTGCTCAGAACTGACCACTGTCCTTATATGAAGGCCCGATTTCTGCTATAACTTAAGAGCACTGCTGACAGAGCTGCTGAGTCATGTAGGATCAACCATCCCCTTATCCAATAAGGGTTACAGGGTGCCTACTATGCTCTGGGTGGAAGGGGATAGACGTGTTTTGACACTTATGAACCTTATATTCTAGTGGGAGATCTATACACTAAATGAACAAATACTTGAGATACATTAGTGCTATATAGAAAACAAAATGGGGTGGCAGAGATGTGGGGAGCTCTGATAGCTTACGTGACATGCAACTTCTGATGAGGTGACATTTGAGCCAAGATAAGACCTCAGTGAAATGAGGAAGAAACACAGAATGTCATGTAAATGGGATCATTTAATGTGAAGCATTTTTGCTCTACCTTCCTTCCATTAGTATAGTGCATTTTGTCTATATTTTTAAAGTAAGTAAATTGTTCCATTTTTATGATTGCTGAGTAATATTCCACGGGATGGAGGAATGATAGTTTGTTTTTCTATTCACTAGCCGTAGGACATTTGAGTTGGTAATTAGAAATATAAGTGTTGTATATAATTGACGACAGGTTGGGGGTTGAGCGTACATTTTCTTTTTCTTTTTTTTTCTTTTTTTTTTTTTTACTTGTATAATCATCTGAGTGGGCTGGTTGGGTTATAAGCTAAGCATATGTTTACATTTTTAGGAAACTACTGAACTGTTCATTGTGACTATACTATTTTGCATTTTCACCAGCAATAAGAGAATTTCAGCTAAATAAGGCATTTTTCATCTGCACACTTCTGAGTACTTCATACCCTCATTTTTTTGGTTTTAGCCATTCTAATAATTATCTAGTGGTATCTCATTGTCTTTTTCTTAAGATTTTTGCTAAAGCAAAAATCTTAAAAAGAGAGAGACAGAGACAGAGACAGTGAGAGAGGAGTGATTGAGAAATGACTGGATGGAGGATGGCCATCAGAGGGGGATGGCCATGCTATAATTCCTTCTCTTCCATTCTTCTCCTGGGATCTTGGCCATGCATGCACATGTGCCCAGCGTGTTTCAAGCCACTGGGTCTGGGACTACAACTGCAATCAGCCATGTGGGAGTTCAGCAATATAAATGCTATGCCATTTGTTGGCCCTCATTTTGGTTACGCACTGCAGTTTTTGAATGACTAATGAAGTTGAGTATACTCTTGTGTAACATTCTTTTTTTTTAAAGTTTATTTACTCAGGGCCGGCAGATGATGTGGCAGTTAAGAGTGCTGGACTACCACATGGCCAACTATGGTTCTAGCACCAGACCTGGTGCTTACTTTCTCACTTTCTCTCTCTCTCTCTCTCTGTCTCTCTCTCTCTCTGACCCTCTTTGGTCAAATTAAAATAAATAAATAAATGAATGAATAGTTCAATAAAATAACTCTATGTTTTTTTTTTGGAGAGGTTTTCGCTATAGGGTGCGTGCGCTCACCCCAAGACAGAGAGAGACAGAGAGACAGAAAGCGAGAAATCACCCCCCAGGGGGATGGTCACGCCGCAATCCCTTCTCCTCCATTCTCCTCTCGGGATCTTGGGCACACACGCACATGCGCCCGGCGTGAGTTTTAAGCCACCGGGTCCAGGACGCGAACCGCGGTTGACTACGTGGGAGTCCAGCAACATAGCCATTACGCTAACTGCTGGTTCCCAAAATAACTCGATTTTTAACAAAAGGTTTATTGGAGCCGACAGGAGGTGGTGTGGTGATTAAGGCCACTGGACTCCCACATGTTTGACTGCAGTTCAAGTCCCAGATCTGGCAGCCTGCTATCTCTCTCTCCCTCTCACCCTCCTTTTCTGGTCAAATTTAAATAAATAAATAAAGTTTAAAAATATAATAAGTGTATTCAACAGAGAAAGAAAGAGAGGAAGGGAGAGTTACACCACAGTCCCTTCTCCTCCATCTCTTCTTCTCTTTGGGATTTGGTACACACACACACACACACACACACACACACACACGCAAGCACCCAGTATGTTTCTCAAGTCTCCAGGTCAGGGATTTGAACCATGTGGTTAGGCAGGTGGGATCCAGGCTGCCTTAACCATGAGACCACAGAGGTGGCCCAAATTACATTTATTTTCTATAGCTTTGTTTAAAAGGTAAGATGATTCCATAATATATACCATCTGGGAAAGATTTAGCATTTTATAATAAGCACAGAAATCACGAGTCTTTTTTAAATTTTGTTATTCTGCTTGTGAAAATGGTAAAAGCTACTAATTTCAGTAATAGAGTGATGGAATGAATATTGTTTTCATCTTTCTCTAATGTAATGACCTCAAGAAAGATAATTATCTGTTATAATAAGTAACGTGTTTCTTAATGAATTTGTCATCCTAATTATCTTCATATTGGCTTGGTGAATCAGGTCTGAAGGTAATTTTTTCCTTTATATTGGGTGGTTGGAAAAATTATGACGTATTTTTCTATGCAAAGCTGCATCGTGATTTTTCCGACAACTCAATATCAATCTAGACTATCTACAAGAAGGCAAATAATTTATGCTGAAACCATTAAAGACAAAATATTTTCAATCTACAATGTCAAATTTAAGTAAAAGGCAAAAGGTAGTCGACATGCGCAATACTAATGAGATAATGATCTTCATCATTTACTGAGTCGGTTAACCCAATGTGTAACACATAAAGCAAGTATAATAACATTTAAAAACATTACATTCCATTTAAAATTTGATAAGGTGTACACCAGCCAGATATGTGAAAGTACGATTGTTTTGCATGTATTATATTTTTCTTATAATACTGAAAATCTAGAAAAGAATGAACATATTAAAGGTCTTCATGCATGTGACAAAGCAAGATCTGAATTAGTTGATTGATTCTAGGAGAAATTTAACGTCCAGATTTATGGTTTTAGGGTTTTTTTTTTTTTTTTGGAGAGATTTTTGCTATAGGGCGCGTGCGCTCGCCAGGCAGAGAGACAGAGAGATAGAAAGTGAGAAATCACCCCTCAGGGGGGATGGCCACGCCACAATCCCTTCTCCTCCATTCTCCTCTCGGGATCTTGGGCACGCACGTACACGTGTCCGGCGTGAGTTTAAGCCTCCGGGTCTGGGACGTGAACCATGTTCGACTACATGGGAGTCCAGCGACATAGCCATTATGCTAACTGCTGGTCCCAATGGTTTTAAGTTTTAAAATACTTATTCCATGGGATGGGTACTAAGTGCCTGGTCTCTACTTTCTGCCACTTACCTACCTTACAATAAGCATTTTAAAGCAGAAAATTACTGACCGTTTTATCTTACGGGCTACCTTTCTCTCTATTAGAATGGGCTAGGAATCTCATAAATGATTGGCACTTCCTGGAACTGGATTCCCATCCTATATCCTTAGAGATGGTGAACTAGGCTTTCCTAATGGTGTCAGTGCCAGTTTCATAATAACCAGGACAACACAGAATTTAAAACTCAGAGGACAAAATTATATCTTTTATTATTATTATTACTTTGCTGTTAAGAAACTGCCCATTGTATTTTATGTGGAAATTGTTTACTAGACTGTGATAGCATGAGGAAGTTTAGATAGGTACCTCTGCCTTTGAACTGGTACACTTACGCATGGTTCCTTCTTTCCTTTCTCTTTTCTTCAAATGTATCAGTTTTTAAAAAGAAGAGCATTTGGGGGCAGCAGGTGGCGTAGAGGTTAAGGAGCTGGACTCCCACGTGATCTACCATTGTTTAAGTCCCAGACCCAGGGACTTGAAACTCACGTAAGGCACGTGTGCACCCAAAATCCTGAGAGAATGGAGGAGAGGGGATTGTGGCATGGCCATCCTCCCTGGGAGGTGATGTTTTGCTTTCTGTCTCTGTCTCTCTCTGTCGATTCAGCAAGCACAGTCACCCAATAGCAAAAAAAAAAAAAAAAAAAAAAAAAAAAAAAAAAAAAAAAAAAAAAATTCCTGAAAGTGAAGAAATAAGAAACAAATTCAGTGTCCACGTGTTTTCTAACTGCGGTCGTGATTCCAGGAGCCTTCTTCTGCCCCAAACCCAGTGGACTCCTTGGGAACCCCACATTGGTGTGCTGATGAAGAGCTCCTCTGGGTGGGATTCCTCCTTGCCCTTCTCCTGCTTTTGGGGGGTGACTCTGCAGGCTTTCAGGCTTTTGTTATGCCCGGAGGGACCCGTCCTTGTCCACACCTGTGTGTGAGGTCTCAGAGCAGGACTCGAGGTGTGGGGCAGGACTGCAGGTCCCCGTGCTCCTGGCAATAGGTAAGTGTGCTAGGCATTTCCTTCTATTTGTTCCTGGTTCCCCGGTTCCCCTCTGACCCTTTAACTCTAGCGATGCTCACACATCCTGGGGGCCCTTTCATGGGTCAGGCCTTGTCTCCTTCTGTTGCCGCGGAGACAACGCCAAAATGGATTTGAGAAGTGGGTTGAGAATGACTGGTCACTGATCAGGTTGAGGCTGGCAGGGATGGGGCAGGACTCTGAATCTGCTCCCCTGCCTAGGAGTCGAGGTGCAGCTCCCCAGCATGGTGACTTGGATCTTGGGGGGCTGGTGTCTTACTCCTGACTGTGATGGGTGCTGGGCCAGCGGCTGTGCGGAGGAGGAAGCAGTGGGACTCCAAACTCAGCCTGGGGAAGGAGCTCGCTGCTCTGCCTCTGCTGCCCTCCTGGCCACTGGGGTAGATGACTGTACTTAAGTTTGGGGGGGGGGGGTAAGTCAAAAGTCGTGCACAGATTTTCTACCACCTAGGATCAAGAGCTGTTAAGTTCCACCATGTTGAAGGGTCCATGGTGCTTCTTCCAATCTGTGTGTTTGACTCATTATCTCTCACATGGTTACTAAGTTCTGTGGAGCTGTTAGAGAGTAACTTGATCACAGACAGGACACTTAGACACCTTTTCAGAAGTTTGACAAAATAGCTTTGTCATATGAAAGTCCACAGAGTGTTTTTTGTCTTAAATATTAGTGTGGAAGGTATCTCATTTTCTCTCAAGATCCCAATCCAAAGTCTTGAGACAAAATTCTGATTAAAACAACTGATTTTGATTTTACATTAATAAACAAAATACCGATCTCCACACTAACTCTATAGTTAAAGCCCATTTGAAGTTTATACTCCCCAGTAGCTATTCAGTACAATATTAACATTGAAAACCTTGTGAAAAATGGTATATAATCTGGTTCTTGAGAAAGATAAGACAGATAAACCCATCTCTACAGACAATTCCTATGGGAATTTGTAAGAATTTTGTGAAGGAATCAAAGAAAATGCCAAGTCACACTTATTTATTGCCAGAAATTGAAATACTACTTTATTATACCAAGTACTACTTATATAAAATACCACTTACTATATCTTGGTAAGTCATGAGATAATTCAATACATTTCTTTTCTTTCTTTTTTTTTTTTGGAGAGATTTTTGCTATAGGGTGCGTGCATTCACCAGAGAGAAAAAGAGACAGAAAGCAAGAAATCATCTCCCCAGAGGGGATGACCAAACCATGATCCCTTCTCCTCCATTCTCCTCTTGGGACTTTGGACACACACACACGTGCCCAGCGTGAGTTTTAAGCCTTCAGGTCTGGGACTCAAACTGCTAACAACTATGTGGGAGTTCAGTGACGTAACTGCTGTGTCATCTGCTAGTCCCAATTCAATACATTTCTAAATGAGAGAACAGCCTTGTAGAATGTTGGTCCCACCTGCTAAACTGCACTGAGACACAGGTGCCCGCAGAAGAGCTGAACCCACGGGTCTGGTTCTTACATACGATCACACGTACAGCTGTTAATGCTGAAATTAAGGAGCTAATAAGATAAAAATCAATTCTAATTTCTGTGAGTTCTACAGGTCCAGTGATTAGATTGCATCCACTTCACTCCTGACAATAAATTATTCTAGTCTAATTCAATAAATTTGAATAGTAAACCAGTTAACAAATACTGAAAATGGCATGTGAAGGTAAGTTGCACAGTGATAAGTAAGACAGGATTCTCAGTCCCTTCCACCATTTTTGGCATTGCTACTATCACAATTTTAGTCATCCACTCCTAAGCACGCATTCACATATTAACGTGCCATTTTAACCACAAATAATGGCATATTGAGCACACGTTTCTTAAATATTCTCTTTCACTAAATATTACTGTGAAGATTGTAATATATTTAAGGACTGTTCTTTTTATTCATAATTCCATTTTCCAGCTCACATTTTCAATAGCTACACAGTGTTCTCTTCTTGCATGAGTTTCTTAAACTTCATAAAATCTGTGAGTCGAGCTAGCTCAATCCAGCTAGTTCACAGAAATTTGCTAGTATAAAATAGTGCTGACATTCATTTTCAGGTTTATAATTTGACATTATTCATTTCAAAAGTAATGAACACTGGGACCAGCAAATGGCGTAAGGATTACATCACTGGACTCCCCCCACGTTGCTGACCAGGGTATGAGTCCCAGACCAGGTGGTATGAAACTAACACCAGTTGTGTCCCGTGTGTGCCCAAAGTCCTGAGAGGAGAATGGAGGAAAAGGGATTGCAGCATGACCATCTCCCCAGGGGGTGATTTCTCGTTTTTTGTCTCTCTCTGTGTCTCTGGCAAGCACGTGCACCCTATTGCAAAAATCTCTCTAAAAAAATAATTAAAATATTTGACATCTTTTTTCTATATAACAGTTCAATTTTTTTTTCTTTTATAATTTTTGCTGCAGGATGCATGCACTCATCCAAGACAGAGAGGAGAGAGAGAGAGAAAGAGAGAGAGAAATAATTCCCCAGGGAGCATGGCCATGCCTCAATCCCTTCTCCATTCTCTTCTTGGGATGCTAGGCACACACTCATATGTGCCCAATATGTTTTTCAAGCCTCTGGTCCAAGAGTCGAAGGATGGAGTTGACCACGTAGAATCTGGCACCCTAACCACCACGGCACATGCTGGGCCTCAAAGACCAATTTCATGGATGGAATATATGGCTTCTGGGAGTTTCGAAACAGTCAAAAGAAAAATAATGAGGGGTTTGTGAAATACTTTATATACTATGTTGTTTAATATGGTAATAAACATATATGTATGTTTATATTATATAATAAGTATATTAGGTATAATTTATAATTACATTACATTATTTTAAATTTTGTTATTGGGCGGGTCTGCTTACTAGAGAGAGACAGAGACAGAGAAAAGTGATGGCCACACTACAATTCCTTTTCCGCCATTCTCTTCTCAGGATTTTGGGCACACACGTGCACCCAGCCTGTTTTATAAACTGCCAGGTCTGAGACTTGAACTGCTCAGTCAATCATGTGGGATCTAGCCGCCTAAACCACTGTGCTATTGGCTGGCCCCAGCGTAAATACTATTGTATACAACACATATAATAATGAAAAATTAGCAACAAGTTTCCTACCTAAAAATATGATTAAATAAATTTTATATCAAAGATAAAATTCCATATAATTATGACATTGATATTTTAAATGAATTTTTTGTTTGTTTGTTTTGGAGAGGGTTTTGCTATAGGGCACATGCGCTCACCAGAAAGACAGAGAGAGGCAGAGAGACAGAAAGCGAGAAATCAACCCCTAGAGGGGATGGCCACGCTGCAATCCCTTCTCCTCCATTCTCCTCTCGGGATCTTGGGCACGCACACACACGTGCCCAGCGTGAGTTTAAGCTACCGGGTCTGGGACGTGAACCGCGGTCAACTACGTGGAAGTCCAGCGTCATAGCCATTACGTCTTCTGCTGGTCCCTTAAATGACAACTTAATAACATATGGAGAGAATGGTGAATTTTGTGCAGAAGATGAGGGACAAGAAGGTGCCATGAATAATTCCTAGCTTACTGATTTGCAAACTAAATGGAGGTGGGGTTGGAGATCAAGAGCTCTGTGGTGCATGTATAGGAATAGCTGAAAGCACAACGCTGAAGAAGCTGACATCCCAGGATTGTAAAAATACCTTTGAAGGCAGAAGAGAAAGAAAGGGAGGAGTGCCCTCATAAAAATTGCCCTGAGCCATTCTGTACGTTCTTCTCCCCACTGAAGATGCCATCTTCGTTTTTCCTTTGAGACTCCTTTAAGTGATGGATTCTTCCCGGCTGCCGCTGCTCCACTGTACCTCCTTCCTCTGAGGGACACAGAAGAGTTTCCATAGGTACTTCTTCCTTACCACTTCCTTTCCATCCCATTCTCCAAGAAATGAAATTAAGAATTTGTGATGATTTTCAGATACTTTTTTCACCATTAATTTCAGAAGAAAGAAGTAGTAAAAATTTAAAAAATAAAAAGGAGAGGGAGGGAGAAAAGAAAATGAACAAAGGAAGAAGAAAAAATAAAAAAGAAGGAAAGAAGGAAGGAAGAAGAAAGAGAAAGAAAGAAAGAAAGAAAGAAAGAAAGAAAGAAAGAAAGAAAGAAAGAAGAGAAAGAAAGAGAGAAAGAAAGAAAGAAAGAAAGAGAGAGAGAGAGAGAGAGAGAGAGAGAAAGAAAGAAAGAAAGAAAGAAAGAAAGAAAGAAAGAAAGAAAGAAAGAAAGAAAGAAGAAAGAAGAAAGGAAGAAAGAAGAAAGGAAGAAAGAAGAAAGGAAGAAAGAGAAAAAAGAGAAAAAGAAAGGAAAAAGAAAGAAAGGAAGAAAAAGAAGAAGGAAAGAAAAAGAAAAAAGAAAGAAAGAATGGGGAAATGTTGAAAAGATATGCAAATGCTGGGAACAGCAGTGAGCATAATGGCTATGTCGCTGGACTCCCATGTAGTCGACTGCGGTTCGCGTGGTTCGCGTCCCGGACCTGGTGGCTTAAACTCACGCTGCCCCATGGTCATCCCTCCCATCCCCCCTGGGGGGTGATTTCTCACTTTCTGTCTCTCTGTCTCTCTTTGTCTTTCTGGCGAGCGCACGTGCCCTATTGCAAAAAACCTCTTCAAAAAAAAAAAAAAAAAAGATATGCAAATGCTATGGGAGAATTTAGTTTACCTTGTTTTTCATTTTTGTCTTGCTCCTTCAGTAATGAATCTCTTATTTTATTTTGTAAGGAGGTGTAATTATTCGCTGCATTCCCTTTACTGTCTGTGTTCGTGGCTGTTTTGGTTTTTGTCCTTCTTTGTGTTTTATTATATTTCATTATATTGCCAAAGCATGTGCATGTGCTTGCCAGAGAAGGAAAAAGGAGAAAAAGCATCTTCTAGTGGGCCATGGTTGAGCCACAATCCCTTTCTTCCATTGCTCCTTTCTGTTAGGATATTGCACACACACACACACACACATGCACACTTGCACACTTGCACACATGCCTGGTGGTTTTTCAAGCTGCCTGGGCTGAGACTGGAACTAGAGTCAGTTTTATGGGAAATGAGTGTGGGATGTGTATCCCAATGCCCAGTGCTTAACTGCTGTCCTATGAAGCTGGCTCTGTTTATTTTCATGCATGAAGTTTTCCACGTGTACTGCACAACTTTAGATTCTTAAAGAGGGATAGAGATGCTACTAGCTACATTTATGGAGGGTTTACTTTGTGTTTTATGTTTGAGAGCTTCATGTATAGCAACTAATTTAATTTCCATAAATACTTTTTTTTTTTTAAAGAGAGATTTTTGCTATAGAGTGCATGCACTCACCAGAGAGAGACACAGAAAGTGAAAAGTCACCCTCTTGGGGGATGGCCACACTGAAATTCCTTCTCTTCCATTCTCCTGTTGGGCCCTTGGGCATGCATGCACACTCACCCAGTTTGAGATTTAAGCTGCCTGGTCCAGGACTCGAACGGTGGTCAACTATGTGTGAATCTAGCAATGTAACCATTATTATACCATCTGCTGGTCCCCATAAACCCAATCCATAAACAGGAAATTGAGGACAAGAGGAAATGGTGTCCATTCATACTGTTAATGATAAAATCAGAATTCCAACCCTGGCCTCTGATTCCTGTGAACCAGATCTTAGCTATCCACTGTTGCAAAACTGGCTACAGCAGTAACACCTCATCATCAGCTCGCACAATGGTCTCATGTGAGGTCAACCTTTATTTTAGAGTAAACTTCAGTCAGCACTTCCAAGTGTATCTCAATAATACATTTCAATGGGATATTAACAAGTGTAACATGGGGAAGAGGACTACCTTGTGAAGGAAGTGTGAAAAACATGGGATTATAAAATACTACTCAGTTTTTTTCAGGTCTTTCAAAACGTTTAGTGTGAAAACGTGCATTGTAATTCTAAATGTTGGGTATATTATGCATTATTTCCCAATTTGATCTGATAATGGAACTTATTTTTGAAGAACATCTAATTAGTAAGAGTTTAGGCACCTATTTTTTTTTTTTTTCTTTGAGAGGTTTTCGCTATAAGGCACGTGCGCTCACCAGACAGAGACAGACAGAGAGACAGTAGGCGAGAAATCACCCCCCAGGGGGGATGGCCACGCCGCAATCCCTTCTCCTCCATTCTCCTCCCGGGATCTTGGGCACGCACGCACATGCGCCTGGCGTGAGTTTTAAGCCACCGGGTCCGGGACAGGAACCGCGGTCGACTACGTGGGAGTCCAGCGACATAGCCATTACGCTAACTGCTGGACCCATAGGCACCTATTTTTAAAAATTCTTTTTGTCAATCATTTCTCCCTCTTAACTATCTCAAGAAACAACTGATTCAAACAGAAATAGTCTTTCCAATCATTTCCTTATTTGGTCCAAGATTTGATCGTTGGTTTCCTTCAGTAAGAATAAAAAGTTATTTTTAGGGGTTCCTGGTCCCTAACTTGTCATCATGATATAGGAGGTCTTCAAAAAGTTTATGGAAAATGAGTATGATGGAAAAACTATGCATGAATTTTAATTGTTCTTCCACCAAAATAAAGTCATACTTTAATTCCAATTTTCCATAAACTTTTTGAGATGCCTTCATATACAGCAAGGGTATAAGTTAGGGTAATGCTAACTGTTCAATATAAATTCTAATACCTCAAACAAAACAGAAATATTTATTGTTTTTGTCAGAGTTCCAAGCACTGTTCCTTTTGGGAAAATAGTTCCTTTCCCTGTGGTGACTCAGATCCCAGGCTGTTTCTCTCCAGAACCACATCTAATTTCAACTGTTGAAGAGAAAGTGTGGAGAATAATCACCAACTTCTTAAAATCTTAGTCTGGAAATGACATAGGTCAGTTCTGATCATATTTTATTGGTTAAAAGAACAAACACAAAACCAAGAAAAACTATATGAGCATTCCTATATGCACAAACTAAAATTTATTATGAATGCGTGTCCCAAAGCACCACTTCTCAGGCATACTTTTACAATGTATGAGCAGAAATGTAAAACTAGAGTGACCATTAATCCTCTCTACCATACGGATTGCATCTAGTGGCAAAAACTGATTCAATTTCTACAGTCCTTTCCAACATGCAAAGGTTCTCAAATGGTGTAGCAATTCACAAAATTGATCCAATACATTTTTCAAATTCTTGCCGCACATAAAAGGACCAGCCATTATAAATACTATGGCATCTTGCCAATAAGGGATCACTGAAAGGGTATTTTCATTGAATAGGATGTGCTGACACATTTTATTCAATTTACCTTATAAGTCTAAAGTGGTATTTTAGAAAATTATGGGAAATGTGTTTGAAAGTGCTTATAGTTTTTCTTATTATTGTTGGGTATGTTTCGGTTTCCCCAAACTATTTTTTTCCTAACATAGTTTTCACTCTTTAAATATTGGTAGAACTCTTCTAGACTCTCTTCGTAAAATCAGGTCGCTATATGGTATGATATGATTCACCAGGATGTGACTGGTTACCTACTGGGAAAAAGTACAAGCTAGAATAAATAGAAAAAGAACTTGGAACCAAACCCAGGAAGTCAGAGGCTAGAAGGAGACTGCAGATTGGTTGAGGCTGACTAGGCTATAATTTCTCAAAGAAAATGTATTCTAAAGAGTAGGATTCAGATGCCCATGATCCTGGATGGCTGAGGTGGGGGTAGGATCATGTAGTGAAGATTCCGTTGAGGTGCCTTCTTCTCTTTTTCTCTCTCTTTGTCTCCCATTCTCATGGAAGAAAAACATGGACTCAAAAAAAAAAAAAATTCAACCTCTAAACAAATAGTTGAAATAAGAAATCAACATAATAAAATAATTTAAAAAATAAGCTCATTCGTTAATTCATTCTTTGTTACTCCTAGTCGGCCTCTTTCAAGCCTAACAGAGTTTATGCTAGTTAGGTGACTCCTGTAGGACAGGGGCCCCTTGCCAGCCAACTACCTGATTAGTAGGCTGGAAAGTTCAATTCCACCTCCAGCCCTCTAGAGAGAAGCAAGTTACTGGAGAATGAATTCCATCACTAATGGCCAACAACTTAATCAATCATGACTATGTGATGGACTTTCCACTAAAACAAACAGACGAACAAAAAGATAAACAAAGGGTAGTGTTTACAGAGCATCTGAGTGAGTGAACCCAAAGAAAGGCTGCAGACAGGGGGCACCTGTACCTTCAGAAGTCATGGAATTCCAAGCCCATCTCATCTACAATCATTGCCCAATACATCTCTTCCATTTGGCTATTCCTGAATTGTATTCCTTATAATAAACCTGTAAAGATAAATAAAGTGTTTCCCTGAACTCTGCAAACTTTCCTAGCAAATCATCAAACACAAAGGAAGTAACTGTAGGAATGCCTGAGTTATGGCTAATCAGTGAAAAGTATCGGAGGCCCGGACGTGCAATGGGCATCTGACAAGGAGGCGACCTTGAGGGACTCAGCCCGTAAGATGAGAGATCAGACACTGACTCTAAGTAGATAGTGTCAGAATTAGACTGAATTGAATTTAGATGAATAGTTTAAATAAGAAAGCAACATAATAAAGTAATTGGTACTCAGAGAACTGGAGAATTGTTTGATATGAAAGGGACTCATATCATCGGTTTCAGTAGCGTTGCAAGAATAAAAAAAAATTGTTTTTGTTCTTTGAGGTGTTTTGAGGTTTATTTTGCTTTTAGCATTTTTACTCCTTTTTAAAAAATTGCCACATGATATGTGCACTTGCCAGAAAGAGATAGAAAAATAGAATCAGAGAGAGAGGGAGCACCCCTATCCCCAATGAGGTGTGGTCACACAACAATCCCTTTTCCTCTTTTCCATCCTGTCTGAATTGTGGCCATACACACACTTGTGCTGAATCAGAATCCAAACCCTGTGGAATGCTATTTGGGATTTAAGTTTCCTTAACCACTAGGCTACAGGGCTGACCTATATTCCAAATTTTTTTTGCAAATGGACTACAACTCACACTGTCTTTATTTATTTTTTTTAATTTCTCTCTCTCTCTCTTTCTTTTTTTTTCTAGAGATATTTTTGCTGTAGGGTACATGCACTCTCCAGAGAGACAGAACAGAAAGCACGAAGTCACCTAAAAAGGCGATGACCACACCACAATCCCTTCTCCTCCATTCTCTTCTCAGGATTTTGGGCATGCACACACACACACATGTCCAGCATGAGTTTTATTTTATTTTATTTTTTAACTTAACTTTATTCATCCATTTATTTATTTATTTTAATTTGGCCAGAGATGGACAGAGAGAGAGAGAAAGAGAGAGGAAGTGAGAAAATGAGCCTCCAGGTCTGAGACTCAAACCTTGGCCAAGTGGGAGTCCAGCACCCTCTACCATGGTGCCACCTGCCAGCCCCTTAGCATGAGTTTTTAAAATTTTTTTGGAGAGGCTTTCGCTATAGGGCGCGTGCGCTCGCCAGCCAGACAGAGAGACATAGAGACAGAAAACGAGAAATCACCCCCCAGGGGAGATGGTCACGCCGCAATCCCTTCTCCTCCGTTCTCCTCTCAGGATCTTGGGCACGCACGCAGATGCGCCCGGCGTGAGTTTTAAGCCACTGGGTCTGGGATGTGAACCGTGGTCGACTACATGGGAGTCCAGCAACATAGCCATTACGCTAACTGCTGGTTCCCTTAGCATAAGTTTTAAGCCAGGGTCTGGGACTTGAACTGTGGTTGACTACATGGGAGTCCAACAACATAACCATCATACCATCTGCTGGTTCCTATTTATTTTTTTATCCTTATGAGTCTATTTATGCCAAATTCATGTTCTCTACCACACAATAAACGTAAACGTAAAGCAACCACTGGGGAGAAGAATCTCACCCAAACGCCAACACTTAGATCACTTGATAACAGATCATCCTGGAAGACCCTCTCCACCTTCACCCCATAGGAGGTGCACGTCTCGTGTAATAATACACGCACATTGTCTTTAAATAATGGTAGAGCCATATCTGCCTTATTAAAGTTATAGCTACAAAATCTAAGTTTTTAGCACATTCAACCTGCTTGGTGTTCATTGTGGTTTTGTTACTAATTTGCCACAAATCTTAACATATGTGCTTACCTTACAGAGAGAACAAGTAAGGGAAGTGAGAAAACGCTCCCCATGAGGACTGATCATGCAGCAAGCCCCTTCTCTCCATCTCTTCCTCCTTTCCATATTTGGGCATGCACATGCTGGCACGCAGGAAGCCACCAGGTCCAGAACTTGAACTGGGCAGGTCGCCCATGAGGGATGCAGCTGCCTTAACCACCGTGACAACAGCTGGCCTAAAACATGTTTTTAAATAAATTCTGCCTTGAAGTGGAGGTCTCCATCCCAGTTCTAGGAAGATGGTTAAGTCTGTTCTCTGGAATCGAACTGTAATGAGTTCATTCCTGGTTTTGTTTTAGAACAGAGCCTTGACATTAAATAGCAAAGAGAAAAGGAAGAATTATGAAAGAAACGCTAATCCTGCTGAGCAGGAGGAGAGAATTCTCCCCCCAACACTTGGGAGCCATGATGAAAAGGTTGGGTGCCATTTTAGTTAAACTGGCCCCACGTTTGGCCTGATGCTCAGGCCCAAACTGAAGAGCTAAGACTGATGATTTTTTTTTTTTTTTTTTTTTTTGGTAAGGTTTTTGCCATGGGGTATGTGTGCTCACCAGAGAGAGAGAGAGAGAGAGAGAGAGAGAGAGAAAGTGAGAGAGAAATCACCCCCCTAGGGGGGACGGCCATGCCAAAATCCCTCCTCCTCCAGTCTCCTCCTGGGATTTTGTGCATGCACACACAAGTAAACTAGAGTCTTGTGAAGGTTTACACTTTAAGAAGAGAGGAAAGGGAGCCTATTAAGGTGGAAAACACTTGATGGTGGGCAAGTTACTCAACTCTACAAGTTTCCATTAGATAAAGATTATTACAGTTTCAGACAGTGGGGCACTAAGTCTTCTTGTTACTAATAGAGGCCTCGTTAGACATTCCAGAACTAGTTCTCTATGCCAGGTTAAGTTGCAAACTCTGATTCACAGTATTAGGAGAATTAACTCGGCAGTCACAAGACCATGCAGGACCCAGCGACAATACTCGCTTCCTGTAGGTGTGTGGTTTCCTTAGTCTTTGACTGACATTATAGAAATTCACATAAGAGTTTTTGAATCTCTTCATTTTGAATAAATAGTGCACATTTTTATTTTATCAAATATCAACTGTCTGTTTAAGATTTTATAATTGCAACCAGCAGATGATATAATAGTTAGGTTGCTGGACTCCCACATGGTCGACTGCAGTTCAAGTCCCAGTCCCAGAGGCTTGAAACACACTGGGCACATGTGCACGTAAGCCTAAAATCCTGAGAGAAGAATGGAGGAGAAGGGATTGCAGTGTGGCCCTCCTCCCTGGGAGGTGATTTCTCACTTTTGGTCTTTCTTTCTGTTCCTCTCTCTGTCTCTCCAGATAGCCCATGTTCCCTATAGCAAAAAAATAAAAAAAATCTCTCCAAATAAATCAATCAAATAAGAATTTATAATTAACAAAATTATATCATATCCATGATGTCTTTTGACAGTAGCATAGTGATAGCATTATCCCCCAAGATGTAAATGCATAGATGTCATCACGTCTAAAACTTCAGTATTTTCATATAAGTTCATTGCATAATTGTACTTTGATTAATGCATTATTAATTGCCTGTCTTTCCTGTCCTTGACTAATGGAATTCAAAATTATTGATGCATCGTGGTATCAGCTCCCAGGTGCTTGCTGGTTCACTGTGTGGTTGATGAAATCCCCTAGGACGAGTCTCTGTGACTAACCTCACTGGACACCTCCAGGCTAAGTCTGCCTTTTACCCAATTCCGTACAGAGCAGACCGCTGTATAACACACTTCCTGTGCGTGTCTCATTACGGGGAAGTGTTCTTTTACAACAAGCCAGTTTGACTACATATTTGGGCTTCTGTCGTAGCACAGGAATCACGCTGCTGCCTGGCCAAGTGTTTTTCCATGTCTTCAGGACATTTTAGTTTTTCGTAAGATCCTTCTGCTGAAAAGTAAAATGCTAGCCATTTGTCATCGCCTCGGCAATCATGTATTGATCTATTTGTTCTCCCTCTGCTCATTTTCTGAGAGTCTAAATGGCTTAAGTACTGAAAGCTCTCAAGGTAGTGACCTGAAATACTAACAGGTTACATCACCTCATTAAGCAAAAGAAACCGCTCTTACCTCGTCTACCCATGCTGACATTGCATTTAGCCAAAAACTTGATAACACATACGTGCAGGTACAATCGGAAAGACCCTCCATGCCGTCAGTCTTTAACTTTTCACAGGCTATAACAATTTCACCCAGTAGTTATTGCCTTTTCCTGGAAAAGTAAAGATTAATGATGCTAAAATGATACATTTTAATACAATCAAGTTACCGTTCTTTCTGACTACTTCATGTTGATGAGCTGGCTTTTTTTTTTTTTTTTCCCAGAAATAGCTCAAGTGCATTTGAAGGAGAAAGACAACCCTTAAATAACAGGGCAATTATTATTTTAATCAATAGCAGTATTACATTTTAAATTAATCTTCAAAAGTCCCTGAAGCTAAAATTTCAAAAGTCATTAATCAATTAAGCAAAATACTACACAGTCTCAGAGTGCTCTGTCTCCTGAAGGTTGTTCTGTCTTCTGAGAATGAAAATTGAACACTTTTTTTTTCCCACTTTCATTGTATGTTTTTACTAGACTAGTTTTATTTTTCTTATGCTAAGTATAATCATATACTACCATACTATTTAACTGTCCAATATGTAAAAATGAGATGGTATAAATACAAACATTATAATACATTTCTATGGATCTACTTTGTTCAGAAATGATAAATGTGTAAAAAATCATTTTTTGTTTATCACTGTAAGGATAGGTGCTAAAAATTCTAAAATCAGACTATCAGAAACTATTTGAAATTATATCAGAGTGAATGTCCCCTTCCCATTTGTAGGGTCTAGGACATACGGTGACTTTGACACAGAGATAACAACTTCAGGTTCTCACTCAAGTGCAAAGCTTCAAGTAAAGGCTTTTCAGATACATTACATGTTTCATTTCCTAGGGTCTACCACGCTAAGTCTGCCTGTCAGCCCTGCCAATAAGCAGACTGTGATATTCCTATGAAAAATGAAATCAGTGATGTTGGGAGACAGGCAAGATCACACCACCCTTTATCTTTTTGCCACTTTCTTATCAATAACTTACTCATAATTTCCTTTCATTGCATATACAATACACAGTTAATCCTTGCTTTCTTGGGATCATGTCTTATGCAATGTAAGCCCAAATCCTATAAAACAATCTCCTTCCCTTCTTACTAGCTATTCAGTCCATGGTTCCAAATAATGCACGCTCTCTGCTGCAGCAGGTTAATAAATCTAGCATCATTTCACTACAGGTCTGTTCCTGGTGGCCTTTATCAGATGGACTTTCAAATCCTCAAGTGACTAAGTGACTCTTGCAATTTGCAAAACTTCCTAAAATGGCAGGTGCTAAATATTTAGAAATAAAGGAATAATTTAACCAAAATAACCTGTAGTGATAGTGTTCCCATCATAAATAACAAATTCAACTACTCATCTTTAGAAGATAGTGAAGGATCATTGGATACTATACAGTAAGTTGCTAAATACTGAGTTTTTCTGCCTCCCCCAAAGAGTCTAATATATATTTCTCCATTTTGCTGTTTCTTTGTTGTGGCTAAGGTTCTCAGGTTACCTTTGACATTTTTTTTAAGAATTTTTTTATTTAACTTTATGTATTTATTTATTTTAATTTGATCAAAGAAGGACAAAGAGAGAGAAAGAGAAAGCCTCCAGGTCTGGGACTCGAACCACAGTCAGCTATGTGGGAGTCCAGTGCCCTTAACTACCATACCAACTGCTGGCTCCTACCTTTTAATTTTTTGTTTTATTTTAAATTTGCTATAGAGTGTGTACACCCACTGGAGACAAACAGAAAGAGAAAGAGAGAAAGCAGTGCCCCATGGGGGATGGCCACACTGTAATCCCTTCTCCATTCTCCTCTTGGATTTTGGGCACATACACACATGCCCAGTATGGTTTGTTTTTTTTTTTTTTTTTTTTCTCCAAAGTCAGTTCCCTTTATTAAATGTTGATTTTCACAGACCAGAAATACAAAATAAAGGTAGAAATCAGCCCCAGTTAGGAGCTTTGGGCCTGATCTCACAAGACCCCTGCTGCGACAACCTGAACAGGACAAGTGGCAGCTATATTCCTAAAGCTGGGAAAGTAGGATGAGGATTTGGATCCTGCATTGCCCTGCCTCCCACCCAGTCTCTCCCAAATCAGACAGCCATCCTTCAGAAGCAGCAGATTAAGCTGCTGCCCCCACTGCCCCAGTGAAGTGCATACCACCAGGAGAGCTTGCTCAGATGGCACAGAATCCAAGGGCTACATTTCATATGTGAAACTGGTACCAAAAAAACGGTGGGCAGCCTGGGGAGGGGACAGAGCAAGCGAGAGGAGAGAGAATTTTCCTCCTCTCTACTCATCGGATCCTGATGCCGAGTCCTCTGAGCTGGGGGGTGTACTGGCTAGTTCCTCTTCTTCAGAGTCCTCGCTCCGCCTCCTCTTCTTTTTGCTCTTGTTCTCTCCGGAAGAGCTCTCATCACTGGACACAAACTCTTTGCTCTTAAAGCTCTCACTTAGCTGCCTTGACGTGGACTTGGAGGATGAGCCCCTAGAGGGTGTGGATTTCTTTTCCATCTTTACCTTTACTTTCTTCTTCTTCTTTGATTTGTCCCTCTTAGAAGACTCGCCTCGGCCCCCTTCATATTCTTTCATGGCCTTTTCATATTCCCTCCTGGCATCCTCAGCCTTGCGATCCCACTCCTCTTTCTTCTCTTTGGACATTCCCTTCCAGATCTCTCCTGCCTTCTTGGAAAGATCTGTGATGCTGATGCCAGGATGGTCCGACTTGATCTTCTCCCGGCTGGCGTTGAGCCACAGCATGTACGCAGACATGGGCCTCTTAGGAGCATTGGGGTCTTTGCCCTTCTTCACCTCCACAGGTTTCTTGCGGCTCTTGCGATCCTTGGCTATCTTGGCCTTTTTGAGCTGTTTCCGCTTCTTCTCATCCCGGTCACTGTCACCCTCATTACTGGAGGAGCTGGCAGAGGCATTGCTATCAAACTCCTCTGCCACGTCTTCCTCCTCTTCACCAGGGTTGAATGACTCATCAGTTTCTTCTCCCGAGTCATCACTGCTGTCATTGGCATTCTCCTCCCGGATCTTGCCCTCCTCCTTCATCCGCTCCAAGTAGGCATCGTGCTGGTCTTCGTCAGAGTCGGCATACTCATCATAGCTTGGGTTCATGCCCTCTTTCAATCCTCGGTTTTTGATGTTGAGTTTTTTCGCGTTGACAAAATCAAACAGCTTCCCATACTCCTCCCTCTCAATGCTGCTGAAGGTATACTGAGTGCCCTGCTTGGTCTCAATCTCGAAGTCAAAGGAACGAGTGGTAGTGGTGCCACGGGCAAAGTTGACAAAGGAGATCTCGTCGAAGCGGATGTGCACAGGCGGCTTGTGAACGTAGATGAAGCCCCGCTCCAGCGGGTACAGCAGCCCTGAGCTCGCCTTGTAGGAGCAAGTAATGCACTGGGCCCCTGAGTGCCCTTGGAAGTTGCCCGGGACTGTGATCTTGCGGTTCACCAGTGCTTTCATGACCCGGCTGACCATCTCATAGAGGGATCCTGACATGTTCTTGGTCAATCGCCCCTCAAAGCGCTTCTCTACTTCTTCCTCATTCATGTTGAGAGTCAAGGAGATGTCCTCATCCTTGGAGAAGAGGAGGATCAGAAAGTGGTAACGGGTTTGGCCCTGCTTGATGGGAGGATCCAGGCTGATCACGAAGAACATCTGGCGCTGGTCTTTGTGGGGCAGCAGAAAGAGGCGCAACACCGTGGTGTAGGGGATCTTATAATCAAAGGTCTTGCCATGCAAGTGTAGAAAGGTGGGGTAGATCCGAATGTCGTAACGACCACAGGGAGTCAGACACTGCAGCTCCCGGAAAATACAGATGTCATCTCCAGTGGCCTGGATTACGTCCGCCTTTGACAGCACATTTTGGGCAAAAGCCTCCACAGGGTCCACACCATCCTCCTGGGTGGGAGGGACGTAGAAGCGCACTTCCATGAGAGAGACTTCGGCGTCGTCGTTCTGGTGGAATTCCAGCGTCACCTCATTCTTGCCTGTGGTGCACTGAGACACGTTGCTGAGGGGTATCTCGAAGACTGGCTAGTCACCAATGTCAAAGGAAAGCAGCTGCCCACCAAACTTCACTGTTCCCCAGTTCCAGCCCTTCACACATAAGTCCTTCTCCATTAGCTCAAGGCGATAGTGAGTTTTGAAGAAATCCGAGAGTTTCTCAAATTCCGATTCTCGGAAGCCATCGTACTTGTAGACGTGGCCGTTCTTCGTGAGCAGTTTAAGGCCATGGCCCAGGGCGACGCGGCGCCAGATGCCCTCTGTCAGCTCCCCAGCCTGGATGTTGTCCACTTTGCCTGTCTTGCTGTTCTTGAAGATGATGCCCTGGCGGCTCAACCTCAGTCGACCATCGTTCATGGAGCCTTTCACCTCCTGGTAGACATCATTGAACTCCAGTGTCTCTGCCATGTTGACCTGCCTGTGGTGGCCAGGCACAGAGCCCTAGGCTGCACAAGGGGAACCCAGTAAACTGCAAGCTGGGCCCCAACTCCTGGAGGGTGTGTGGATGCTCTGCAGTTTGAGGATCTCCTCACACTGCAGCCTCGCGACGGCCCGGGCTCAGGCGGTGGGCGCTCTGGGGGCCGTGGGGGCGGGGACGCGGGGATGGGGGACGCTGGGGAAGCTTTTCCCGCGTGCGCGGCCCCGCGGCCCGCCCCCCAGTATGGTTTTCTAGCCACTGGATCTAGGGTTTGACCCCCATGCAGTACGGCCATGTGGGACACAGCTGCCTTAACTACCATACCAGTGGCTGACTCTGAATCCTTTTTTATAGCAAGCCAGATGAATCCACGCTCCTCAGGGTGTTCAGAATGATAAATCTGTAAACAGTTGTGTTCAAACTTTTCCCAACCCTCTCTTATTCAAAATTCCTATATTACCTCATTCTTTCAGAATGTTCTTAATGCAAATGAATAAAGTTGATGTTTTCAAGTCAGACCTTTTTAAGTGCTACAAAGCAGGAAGCCTGAACCATTAATTATAAGGACTATTTTACCAAGGGAGGCATGATGTCATTTTAGCGTTGCACACTGAATAGCACAGCATTGTCATTTCAAGTGAAGTTGAGTATGACAGCTTCCAAATATTTGCCAATTTTCCTTGGAAAGAATGCAAAAGTAGAGGCAAGAAGCAACTAGCCACTTTCTGTGGCTGAAACGTGGTACAAAGTAGTTGGTGAGTGGAATATAGAAAAATGTTAGAGCATACCAAAGAATCGAACTTGCCTCTCAGGCACTGAAACATTCTATTAGCATCTGTAATATGGAGACAGATGTACACCTGTTGTATGAGCTGAACTGAGCTCAAGTAAGACTAGTGGACAGCAATTGTTGGATTTCTGGTCAAGATGATGAATATTTCTCTAATAACTAGAACTGTCCAGTAAATAGGATGGACAAATTAGTTTGAGTGTTTCCTACATTCTAGAAGTAACCAAGTAGATATGTAATGCCTATGCCTTAGCACTGTTTTAAAAATAATTTCTGTTGTCGGGGTCAGCAGGTGGCCTAGTGGATAAGGTGCTGAACTCCCCCACGTGACCAACTGCTGTTCAAGTCCCAGACCCGGCTGTTTGAAACTTGCCAGGCACATGAGCATGTGTGCCCTAAATCCAAGAGGAAGAGAAGGAATTGTAGTGTGACCATCACCCTAGGGAGTGATTTCTTGCTTTCTGTCTATCTCTCTGGTGAGTGCACAAGTCCGATAGCAAAAATGTCTTAAAAAATTAATAATTTCTGCTGTCAACAAAAGATAAGTCAACTTTCTTTTTATAATTTTCTTTTAATTGTCAGAGGGTATGTGTTCTTGCCAGGAGAAAAAGAGAGAGCAAAAGAGAGCTCCCTCCTCCCCCCACCCCCAGTGGGTCATGTTCATGCTTCAATCCTTTTTTCTCTATTTCTCCATTCCATCAGAATTTGAAATACGGGGGCCAGCAGGTGGCATGGTGGTTGGGGGCACTGAAATCACATACGGTGGACCGCGGTTCAAGTCCCAGATCTGGCAGCTTGCTTTTTCACTTTCCTTCTCTCTCCCTCTTTCTCTCTCACTCTGTCCCTCAGTCTCTCTCTGGTCAAGTTTAAACAAATAAATAAATAAAGTTAAATAAAATAATTTTAAAAAAAGAATTTGGGGTGTGGTGCCAGCAGGTAGCGTCGTGATTAAGTGCATTAAACTCCCACACAATCGACTACAGTTCAAGTCCAGACCTGATAACTTGCTTTCTCTCTCTCTCTCTCACTCTGTCCCTCTCTGGTCAAATGAAAAGAAATTAATAAATAAATTAATAAATTTTAAAAAGTTAATAAAATAATTCTTTAAAAAAATAATTTGGGGGATGCATGCACATACATCCAGAGTATTGGTCAAGCCTTTGGGGCTGAGACTCAAACTGCAACCAGCCAAGTGGGATCAAACTCCCTACATGCAGTGCTTAGCTGTTGTACTACAGGGCTGGCCCAAGTCAACTTTGATTTTATAATCATCTGTCAAATCTCCATTGGGATCCTAATAAACTTATCAGTGTGATTATTAAGATGGACATGATTGTGCGTCATTCACAAAGCAATGCATTCACACATTAACAGAAGCATTTTAGAGTTATGCAACATAGTGACTTGGTAGCTGTGAGCACGTATACCTCAGTGTCGCAGTGATAGGATAGAAGGAGGAAGACTTAACATCAAAATACTTTCTAGGGGTCAGGCAGGTGGCATGGTGGTTAAGGGTGCTGGACTCCCACATGGCCAACCATGATTCGCCCAATCATGATTCGCATCCTGGACCTGGTGGCTTGCTTTCTCTTTCTCTCTCTCTTTCTCTCTCTCTCTCTCTCTCTCTCTCTCTCTCTCTCTCTCTCTCTCTCTCTTCCCTCTAGATAAATAAATAAAGTTAAGTGAAATAGCTATTTAAAAAAAAATTGGGGGGGACCCAGCAGGCATTGAGACACTATTACTGTTCTTACTGGATTGGGCAGGCCCCACTTGGGAGGGTTTGTGTGTGAACCTCGGGTCCCCCACCAGCCACGGATGGATAAGGACAGGCTTCCACTCATGGGGACAGGCATAGATGTGAGCAAGGTGCCAGCCATCCAGCAGGAAAGAACGGTGGCAGTTCTAAACCAGTCGAGGGGCACACTGTACAGTTCCGCAACCGTTTTTCTACCGTTCGTGAGGAGAAACTGGCAGACCTTTCTCTTCGTATCCAACAAATTGAAACAACTCTCAATGTTTTAGATGCAAAGTTGTCATCTGTCCCAGGCCTAGATAATGTCACATTGGGAGTGTCTCCTTTAAGTGTCACTAGTGTCACAAATGGATCAGATTCTGAAACCACCTCAGAGCAATCACAGCAGAACAGGACACAAGACTCTGGACAACAGAAAAGTGAAGTATCAACAGAAAATATCTTACCTATAGCCAAAGATCCAAGATCTGTCAGATATCTCCAAATGGTGTAAGTGGGTGTCCAACGATGACAGTAGGAAACAAAATGATATCAGAAGGACTAGACCCAGATGTTCTTGAGAGGCCAGCTGCTCCAGTGCCTGATGGTGAAACTGAAAAATCTACAGAAGGAAGTTCAAACAGTGAGTCTTCTTTTAGTGACTAAATTTAATTTTGGTAAGAATTATATGTACATGTGTAGGGGGTCATTTACAACCTGTAAGAGAGCAAGCCTGAAGTCTCTCAAACACAACATCAAGTGGCTACATACCCACCACCAAGCTTCCTCTGTTAAATAAGAACATTTATAACCTCAAAAAAAAAAAAAAAAAAAGCTTTCTAAACACTGCATTGCATCCTATAAAAGACTTTTTTTTGTTGTTTTTTTTTTTTTTTGAGAGGTTATTGCTATAGGGCTCCTGTGCTTGCCAGAAAGACAGAGAGACAGAAAGTGAGAAATCATCTCCTAGGGAGGATGGCCACACCACAATCCTTTCTCCTCCATTCTCCTCTCAGAATCTTGGGCATGCATGCACATGTGCTTGGCTTGAGTTTAAGCCACCAGGTCCGGAACTCAAACCGTGGTTGACTACATGAGAGTCCAGCGACACAACCATTATGCCAACTGCTGGTCCCAAAAAGCCTTCTTACTTTGCATAATCACAGAAAAGCATAATTAATGCTTATCAGAATAATTTATGTAATATCTATTATGTTATAACCTAGTCATAGATTAATTCATTATCATATATCATCCACAACAAACATTTTGAATCCTACTGGGCCTAGGAACGCAACGATATTTTGTGTACCTTATTTCTAATCAATAAACCAACTCAAAAGACAAACATTTTTCTGTTTTATAGACCACAAAACCAAGGCTCCAAAAGATTAAGATCATCTCAGAACCACGGAGTGACAGATTGAGAGTTCTGTCTCCCAGTCATAGACTACTCAGGATATGCCTCTTGCCACATGTTGTCACTAGAAAGACTTCGTTTGCTTTATACTGTCCCTTTTAGTGACACGTAGGAATCGCCTGGACTCTAAAGTCAATCCCTCAAATGCAAGCTGACTCATACTAATAACTGCAAATATATATAAACAAGGACACTGGGGAAAAAAAAGGGTTCAAAATAATAAAAATTGAAAAAAGTTTAAACAGTATACTAAATGGATTGAAATAACTGAAATGCAATGGGATTGGAGAAAAGATTCAATATCTCTGATGATAATTCTTCAGAACCTGGTTAACACCACAGGAACTGCTGGCACTTGAAACTTTCTAGGCAACTTGCATTTTTCTTCGTAGTTACAGCTTATCCTATTATTCTGTCCTCAATTGTCCAATTAGCGTTTTCGACGAATTTGAACTTCTTATAATCCTACTTTTCAGTATTAAAATGCTATGTCCTGGATGCTGTTGCAATTTAGCTACCTATATTATTTTTCCATATGACTAAATCATCACTATGTTTTACAAAGAAAAAACTGTAAAATATAAATGAAGGGAGAATTGATTTACGGTGATGTTAGAGATTATTATGCTTTCAGAAATAAGGGTACTATCTTAAATGTTAATCTACATACAGAAGCATTATTCTCTTTTTAATAACATTTTTAAAGTTTAGTTATTTCTTCCATGAGTGAAAGAGAGGCAGAGGAAGAGAGACAGAGAGAGATACAGAGAGAGAGAAAGAGACGGGGAGAGAGCTCTTCCCATAGAGGCTGAATGCCGCCATCCTACCCCACCCTCAGTCAGCCCCAGGTCCTGGGCACACGCACACCTGATGTGTTCAGCAAGGTCTTTAGATGTGCGTCTAGAACCTTCCCATGTGGTCAGCCTCACAGAGTATAACTTTTTACACCTGCACCACCATTTGACCCTTTAGCTGCATTATTTTTCAGGTAGTGAAAAGTTTTGTTTCTACTCCTAAAATCAGAATTGCAGAATATGCAGTCTATACTCTTATTCAAGAGTCAGTAAAATAAAAATGGGGTTTTGGGAGCCAGCAGGTAGCATGCTGGTTAAGGTGCTCATTCCCACGTGGCCAATCACAGTTCGAGTCCTGGGCATGGCTGTTTGAAAATCACTTCAGGCACATGAGCATGTGTGCCCCAAATCCTGAGAGGAAACTGGAGGAGAAGAGATTGAAGCATGGTCCTCCCCTCTGGGGAATTATTTCTTACTTTCTATCTCTAGCTCTCTTGGCAAGTACACACATCCTATGGCAAAACCAGCAACAGCAACAACAAAAGTGAGTATGGCTCTTGAGATGGCTTTTACTTTTATTAAGGTAAATTTTATTAAAAAAATTAAGTTGAAAATGAAATTAATTTGGAAACTAGGAAACACCAGAGGAAGTTACATAATTCTAACATACCTTTGACACCCAAATGTCTAAACAGGTTACTGGACGGTCAAGAAATGGAAAATAGTTTCCAAAGCAAAGTTGATTAAGTATTATAAATGGTTTATAACCATTAAACCTATGTGCTAATCAAAGAAATGGATCACTGTTTCCAACAAATAAGAATCAAGTGTAAGTTTATACTGCAGTGAACTAAAATAATTTACACCAGTAACTAGAAAATAATTTATTGTGAACTTAATGCCACCAAGTGCTCAAATTATTCACCTAGAAAGGGAAAGTAACGTGTTTGGCAGGGTTACGTTCTGTTTCCTAGGAGAGGGCTGAGGGTAAGAGGAAACTAAGAGTGAAAAGGAAATGTAGTGAAATTGGGATACTTTGAATTTCTCAAGTTAACTCCAAATGACATTGGGGAAACAGTTATTTCGATGGCCAGCAGGTGGTATGGTGGTTAAAGTGCTGGACTGCCACCTGGCAGATCATGGTTTGAGTCCCAGTCCTGATGACTTGCTTTCTCTCTCTCCCTCTCTCTCTCTCTTTCTCTTTCTCTCATGAGCACATGAGTCTTATAGCAAATTAAATAATAATAATACATAAAATTATACAAAATAATTCTTTAAATAAAAGAGAGTTATTTCTTGAGGCAGGTTATACAATGTATGGTAAAGTGAATGGATGATACAATTAGGCCATTACTAAAGAGATTGAAATTTGTTATCTATATGGAGTAGTGTAAAAAAGGATGGAAAATTAGCTGAGATCTCAACAAGTATTCTATTAACGATAAATACTGAAAATTATCTACAAGATCAAGTTCAGGTCCTTCCCACGTCCTCACGGTAATATCTAAGACGTCTTGCTGTTTCCCATGTGTGATGGCCTTGCAAAGTATTAACTTGGCTCAGCTGAGCTACATCCCCAGCGCTCCCTTCCCTGTGGTTTCAGATAGCATATCTGCTAGAGAATTCTTGTGGGGATTTTAGAGGGTTGAAGTGAAGTGGCAGCTATTTTGTGCTCACACACATCATCGCTGGCTCCTCTTGTGTGGGAATGAGCTGTGACTTGGCCTGCTGCTGCTCTGTCTTCTCCTGGACCTTCCTTGGCTTCTGCAAGTCCTAAGCCAGGTGCTCATTTAGCTTGCTCCTTCATGCCAGCCTCCCATTTTTAAGAGTTATTTATTTAACTTTATTTATTATTATCATTATTATTTTAATCTGCCATAGTGTATATGTGCTAACTAGAAAGAGACAGAGAGAGAGGAAAAAAAAAATGAGGAATCAGCCGCCAGATCCAGGAATCAAACCAAGGTTGACCACGTGGGATTCTGGCGCCTCAACCACTACACCACCTGCTGGTCTCGGTCAGCCTCCTATTTAACGGCATGATGAAAGAGCGGAAGCCATGAGAGCTAACATGGGTTCTAGCTTATGCTTGTGGGTCCAGCTTTATGTTCCCTTCCCATTTACTTTACTATTTATTATTTATTGGCTTGTTTATTCATTTATTTTGAGAGATTTTTGATATAGGGTGCCACACTTCAATCCTGTTTCCTCCATTCTCCTCTCTGAATTTTGGACATGCACACACATGCACCAATGTGAGTTTTAAGCTGGGACTCCAATCATGGTTGATTACATGGGAGTCCAGCAACATAACCATTATGCCATCTGCTGGTCCCTCTCATGCACTTTATATCCCTCTTCCCCTTCTGGCTGCTGGTCCTGTGGGCTTTCATTCTCAGACTTCATCACAGACAAGGAAGAAGACAGTCGAGGAGCTTGACAGAGTTGTTCCACCAGCTCTCAAAGGCACAGCAGGACAGATCCCTGTGATTAATCCCATGGTGTGTATGTGTGTGTGCATGTGTGTACAAGGAGTTTGCCGGGACTGCTGCGGTAAAGTGCCGTGAATTGGGCTTAATCAACAGAAATGTTTCGCCGTTCCGGGGGCTGGTCATCTGATACCGAGGAGTCAGAAATCAAGGCTGGTTTCCTCTGTGAGCCGAAAGGGAGGCTCTCTTCCCTGTCTCTGTCCCTGCTTCTGGTGCGGTGCTGGGAAGTTCTGCATCCCCTGGCTTGTATACCCATCACTCGTCTTTTATCTCTCCATCCATCTTCACGCGGCATTCTCCCTGTGTGCCCACCTCTGTGACCATGTGTGACCTCCTCATGAGAATACCGGTCACATCGGGTTAGGGACTTACCCTACTCAAGCATGACCTCATCCTAACTAACTGCATCTGTAACTGCTCTATTTCCAAATTACTTCACATTCTCAGTACTTGGAATTACTTTTTTTTTTTTTTTTTTTTTTTTTTTTTTTTTGAGATTTCTCTACTAAAGGGCATGTGCATTTGCCAGAGAGACAGAAAGCAAGAAATCACTCCCCTTCCCAGAGGGAATGGTCATGATGAAATCTTTTCTCTTCCATTCTCCTCTTGGGATTTTGGGCATTCATGCACATGTGCCTAGTGTGACATTCAAAACTGCCAGATCCAGGATTTGAACTATGGGTGACCACCTGGGAGTCTAGTGCCTTAACTACTATGCTACCTGCTAACCCTTGGTATTAGATCTTTAACACATGGATTTTTAGGGGAAGATAATCATCCCATAATACTGTGTGTGTGTTGTTTAAGCACATGCATATACACAAATATACATATATATGTACACACACACACATATACATGGACACACACCACATATACACATCCTAGTAGTTCTGTTTTTCTAATTGAATCCTTCAGGCCATCCTTGTCTTGTTTCTACACCTATTTGTCCAAGTTAGTAATCTCTTCCTCCCATTTCTTTCCTATAGAACACCTACTTTTATTCCAAGACCTTTGTCAAATATCATCTACATATATTCCTCCTTCTTTCCTGGGTCGAAATTGGGGGCAGAATTAATTAATATATTAATTTGCATTACTTTCAAAAGTAGGCAATATTAAGGATCATTGTTTAGGGGATACTTAAAGAAACAGCAAAACCATGAAATTATTTTCATAAAAATTAGCATGTAGTACTTCTGGCTAAGAGTTGAAAGTTCAAAAAAACAACACAGCAGGATCTTTGGGTCTTAGGAATTTTTAAATTTCTAACTTAGGGTTACCAGCAGATAGTGCAATGGTTACGTTGCTAGACTCCCATGTAGTAGACTGTGATTCGAGTCCCGAACCCAGTGGCTTGAAATTCATTCCAGGCGCATGTGCGTACATGCTCAAGAGCCTGAAAGGAGAATGGAGGAGAAGGAATTATGGTGTGGCTAACCCCCTGTGGAGTGATTTCTTGCTTTCTGTCTCTTGGCTCTCTGTCTCTCCAGCGAGTGAGCATACCCTATAGCAAAAATCTCTTTAAAAATATTTTTCTAACCGGGTGGTCATTTTACATTTACATGGATATTGCTTTAAAGTATTTGTCAGACGGCATATGTATTTTTTATGAAACATTCTGTGTACGTTTTAAATATTAATTAGGAGTTTAAAAAAAGAAAAGGGGACAGATGGTTAAATTGTAAAAAGCAATGTGTGCAAGGCTGATCCACAAAGGATGTGTGAAGGTTCCAAGTTCGCATCTGGAGACCTCCCTGAGTCCCGTAGGCATGCATGCGCCATGATCTTAGCTGGCCGGTGCCAGGAGTGATAGTGCCAGACCCTGTGGGGGGCACTGTGGCTTTGTGACGGTCTTTTCTCTCTGTGTGTCTCTCATTCATGGAATAAATCAACTTAAAAACAAAAAAGGAAGGGAAAGAACTCCAGCCCATTGGTTCCAACGGTATATTAGAGTTATTAACTCCTATTGTAAAAATAAATTATTTTGGTCAAATTTTAACAATAATTTTTGTTCTTTTCTTAAAGCTCTAGACATAGTAGCATCCCATCTGCCCTGTCCTCTGCCCAGAGCCAACGGTCTTCCCAGTGTGCACCATTCTGTGCTCTGGGTCGAGGGCCTTGGGACACATGCTTTTCCATAACACCTGTCACACGGTCTGCCTTTGTTTAGCTTTTTCCATACTCTCCTTCCAACTTCACTTTGCCTTTGTTAGCCAAAGCCAGCTCCTTAAGCTGATAGGCTGTGCTGGGGGCCATGGAGAAGGGGGTTCTGCCAGTCCTTCCTTCAGCTCCCCGCACCTCCGCTCCACCCTCTCTGAGAGTCATACAGGGTCTCTTCTTTGTGATTACTCACGTATCCCGGGGCTAGAATCAGCACACAGGACTCCAAAAACAGCATTCAGTATTAGGGACATGCGTCATATAATCCTTCTGAAATGTAAAAGAGTTTGTCAGCTCTAGGCATCATCTCTCAGTACAAAAGTACAACAATCAGGCTCGGCCACTATTTATTTTTGAAATATGTAAAAAAAGAAGAAATACATGAAGAGCTTTGCAACAATTTCCTTGTTTCACTGAAAATTGCAACCATATATATATATATATATGTATATATATATATATATATATACACACACACACACATATATATATATGTGTATATATATATATATATATATATATATATATATATATATATATATATTATGTATGTTGTCATTATTATTTTAGTTATTTTTGCTGTATTTCAAAGGATGGAATGGAATGAAAACACCTCTATGGCAAACAAATCAATAGAATGTCTAACTAAAAGCCTGAGGTAGGATCATTATTCCCTTTTCATTCATGACGAAGCATATTCTTAAAGTTTAAGTAACTTAATTAACATCCGGGCCAGTAAGTGATAGCATTAGAATTCAAAACGCAGGTCTGTCTGTCTTCACAGCTTGTGCTTTTGACTCTTTTCTGCTGTACAGAGTGCCCACAGGGGTTGACGGAGTGCATTAGAAGCCAAGTGTCTACATTCATCTTCATCTGCATTAATGGGTATAAAAAGCTTTTTGTTCACTTCTGTATTCCTGGTGCTATAGTGGGGAAGTCTTGGTTATGATTTGTAGAACAAAGAAAGCATGTAACATCTATGAGACTAAAGCAGTATTTAAACAACCCGGTAAACTAAAGAGACCATGTGCACGCCCCTTGAATGCCAAAAAGGCATTTATGTTTTTCTTTTTGTGATAGGAAGCGTGCGTGTGCACATGGGTGAGAGAAAACAAGAAAGCACGTTCAGTAGGGTTTCGTCCTGTTGCAATCCCTTTTCCCCTGCCGCTGGCTTCTCAGGATCCTGGGCACCTTGTGTGTATTTCAGGCGTCCGCAGGATCCTGACCGTAATCGTTTCTAGTACTGCAGGGTGCTGGTGTTACCACTGTGCCACAGTGACTGGGCCATAAATAATTTGATTAATGAGAAACCTACGTGTTTTCCAAGTCTCTGCTCATTCCTTCACCCTCCACAGCTGATCTACCAAGGCGTGTCTGTTTACCTAGCTAATATTTCTCTCCATTTCTCTGATTATCTCAGTCACTACTGACAACTCTCCGATCCAGCTGATACCGTTTCCAGCCTAAATTCTTACAACAGCCAATTGGATCTCCTTTTGTTTTTTCTCTCTTATTCCCTACCAACTCACTCTGCACATGTAGCCAGATGGATCTTTCTAGAAACATGAAAATCTTATATCCCTTCCCTACTTTACACCTGTGAATAGGTGCTCATGGGTCTCAGGGGAAGAGTTCAAATGTACCTTCAGTAAGATGCTGCATCACCAGGCCATGCTTTAACTCTTCAACTTCTTCACATTTCTGTTATACTATTTACTGGCTCTCACCTTCAGGAGCTGTACTCCATTTCATTTTCTGAAATCAGCCCTGCATGGTCTAGCCTCCTGGCCTTGACACAGGCTGTTTCCTGAAAGGAACACCTCGCGTCATCTCCCAGAGTACTGATGCTCTGGAACGCAATGGCTTATTAATTTTCTGTCTCCGCCACTCTGAATTATCTTCTCCCCATTGCTACCAACATGCCTGGAACAAAGTAAAGACTCAGTGGATGTCTACTTAATACAGGGAACACTTTGTGTATGTTTACAAAATGGGATTTTAATCTATCCCTCAAGTTAGTAAAGTAGTAGCGGTCAGTATAACACAGACAATCATTTGTTTAAAAATACGACTGTACATTTCCGCTTTTATAGATGAAAGTAGTAATTGTTATTAACTATTGCTCTGACTGTTTCTCTGTTTAAAGAGCCACGAAAACAGCCATAGCAGCAATCATTTAGAAAAATGTGATCTGAAAAAAATATAAAAATCAAAATGCTAACTCTGTTTTATAGACAAAACCGTAAATCTCAATCATTTATTGCCACTAAGTGAAAAAAAAAAATCAATGGAAGAATGGTTTTTGTGACTTTCTATTTTTACAAAGCTATAAAACCATGATAAACCTATAGAGTTATGATACATTTGCAAAAAGGCAAAACACTTGAAATGGTAGTAATAAAACAAATAACTTGGAAGTTTCTTACTCTTACTGTAGTTTTGATAAATGAATGATAAGCTTTTTAATTTTAGGTGGTACTATAGACACTAAACCTAGCGATCTTTTCCTTCCACTGCAGTGCAGAGAGGAAAATTCCTACAAGTCCTATCAGCACCAGATTGCAGGTTCCTCTGTGGATAGAGACAATCTTTCAGTCATCTGTGAGACCTGTGAGACCACATTGCTCATATTCACAGTCAAGCAGTCATAATACTAGAGGGACTAGTTGCTTGCTACAGAATTCAAGAGTCATATTTGCCACCTGCATTTCTTCACATTCACATCATATCAGTGTCTGAGTTCTGGGCATCCTATCTGCAACACTTAGTTTCTCCAGCCTGCTGGATGTCTATGATGGCCTCTGAGATGGTTTTGCTTTATCTACTCTTAAGACATTCTTTTTTTTTTTCTTTTTTGGAGAGGTTTTTGCTATAGGGCACATGCGCTCGCCAGACAGAGAGAGACAGAGAGACAGAAAGCGAGAAATCACCCCCCAGGGTGGATGGCCACACTGCAATCCCTTCTCCTCCATTCTCCTCTAGGGATCTTGGGCACACACACACACGCGCCTGGCATGAGTTTAAGCCACTGGGTCTGTGACTCGAACCGAGGTCAACTATGTGGGAGTCCAGTGACATAGCCATTATGCTTACTGCTGGTCCTGGCATTCTTAACCACAATCTGCAGTGAAAGAGAAGTTTATGATAGAAACACAGATACAAGTACATTAAAAAGTCATGAGAAGAGGCCAGAGGAAGGCAGTGGTAAAACATCAAGCTCTGTAAGCCTGTCACACATGTGAAGGTTCCTGGTTCAAGTCCACAGTATGCTGGGAGTGTATATACTCCTGATCTGGAGCTGGCTGAAGGCTGTAGATGGACCACCGTGTCAAGACCCATTTGTATCTGTTGTCCCTCCCCTACCTTTCTCTCTCTGTCTCTCACTAATAGAAAAAATGAATATGAGGACCAGCAGATGGCGTAATGGTTATGTCGCTGCATTCTCATGTAGTTGTCTGTGGTTTGAGTCCTGGACTTGGCAGCTTAAAACTTATGCTGTGTGTATGTGCCTATGTACCCAAGATCCCAAGATGAGAATGGAGGAGAAGAGATTGTGGCATGGCACATCATCCAAGGGGTGATTTCCCACTTCCTGTTTCTCTGACTCTTTCTGTCTCTTTGGTGAGCATATGTACCCTATAGCAAAAAATCTCTCTCTAAAGAAAAAGAAGAAATTAATGAATAAGATTTGAAAGTTCATAAAAAATGGATTAAGCTACAAGTTTATCTCTATGTAGGCTTTTTTATAATCCATGCAAAATTTTTTTATACTATACATTTTGCATGAACTTTTTGGAAACCTCTCTCACTATTTAGCTGGCTGTTTTTCTTGTCTTTGATATGTTCATTTTTGTGTGTGCTGCATGAAGAATACCATATGTTTTGACTAACATAAACTGGGTATTCAATTCTCCTAAGATTAACATATACCACAACATAGATTTACTGTCATCCAGATTTATATTAAATAATGTTCAGAGATAGTTCTAAGAAACAGATCATTTATTATTCTCACATAACTTTTATTGTGCATATAATAGGACATGATTAATCAGTGGAAAAAGCCTTGGTATTTAATGTTTTAGAAACATATTAAATAGTTATGAGTTAAGCATGTTACCCAGTTTAGCTTTAATTTGTACCCTAATTGCATATCTGTTTCAACGAATGTGGCATGTTGCCATTACTTACCCCTCATTGAATTCATTAAACAGAGAGAAATGTCTACATATTTAAATAATTACATAATTAAACAGAGAGGTAGTCTACAACTACCTAAGGTAATCTCTTTTCTTTGTCTGGTTAAGAGTCTATTGATTTGAAAATAATCTTCTAGATTCCTGTGACCCCCTCCTAGTCATGGATAGCATTTTCTTATGCATTCAAATATCAATCACACAGTGTCTGGGAAATGGCTTTCTTCTCATCATGATTGTCAGGCATTTATTAGCTCCCACCTCTGGACTTGTCCATAGAACTCTTAAGATATTTGACTTCAAGTTCATTTACTATTTTCACTTGGTAATGTACTCACACAATGGTTGTCCCAAAAGCTCAGTTCTATGGATGATTCTCCAATACTCCATAACACTTGGGGTCTCTTCTCTATCCAATTGAGTTCCTTGACAATAAGCACTTTCTCAGATGGTTTAGGAGGCATTCATTACAAATGTCAATCCTAATGTCTCTTTACTGTTTCTATGAGTATATCATTAGAATCAGTGGCAGGGTGGATTGTTTAGAGTGGGTATTGTAGCCAGGAGTCCTCTGAAGAAGGAAATTTCCATAAAAACAAATAGACTTTTTTATAAAGATTTATTTTTAATTTTATTTATTGTCATTATTCTTCAGTTTTGACTAGAGAGAGGCAGAGAGAAAGGAAGAGAAAGCAAGTTGCCAGGTTCGGGACCTGAACCATGGTCAGTCATGTGGGAGTCCAGCATCTCAACCACCAGGCCATCTGCTGGCCCCCAAAACAAATAGTTTTTAACGGAATAATTGTACTTAACCTAATTTTGATAGAAGAACATAACGCAGGAGCTATAGAAAATATGTTGTCATTTCATTGGGAGTACCAGACACTTCCCCAGTGCACAGTGTCTTTCTCTTTGACTGAATGAGGTATGTACAGCAGTCATCCATACAAGGAGAAGTAGAATCCTGTTTCCCATCAGTCCTTTAGACTGTTCTCACCATGCAGGCCTGAACCTTAGAGACCAACTCATAATGGACCCAACGCAGGTGCGATTTCTTTTGACAAACAAGACCAACAAAACATTTTCATTTATATTAGCTGTATTATATTTCTAAGGAAACATTTCTATCAGAGTCTGAGCATTCTAAATAAATAACTTCATCAGCCCTTACTAAGCCAGAAATGATTTATTGACTATCTATTATTTTATTTTGAAAAAGGAACTGATAGGACCAGCAGTTAGCGTAATGGTTATGTCGCTGGACTCCCACGTAGTGGACCACGGTTTGAGTCCTGGACTCGGTGGTTTAAATTCACACCAGGCATGTGTACATGCATGCCCAAGATCCCGAGAGGAGAACGGAGGAGAAGGGATTGTGGCATGGCCATCCACCCTAGGAGTTGATTTCTCGTTCTGTCTCTCTCTGTCTGGTGAGCGCACGCGCCCTATAGCAAAAACCTCTCCAAAAAAAGAAAGAAAAAAAAAAAGGAACTGATTAAAATGTTTCTAAAGGAACTGGAAAAATGTTTTTCACACAGTAGAGTAGATAATTTTGGTGGCTAAGGGCACTAGACTACCACATGGCCGACCATGGTTTGAGTCACAGACTTGGCAGCTTGCTGTCTCACTTTCCCTCTCCCTCTCTGACTCTACCCCTCTCTGATCAAATAAAAATAAATAAATAAATAAAATTAATTTAAAAAATAAGGTATATCATTTCTAAATGTAATTAAAAATCTAATCTTGGATACATACAAGTTTAAAAAAGGCCTATAATGGCTTTTTAAAGGACTCCCTACACATAATTTTCAGGTCTAGAACTTTTCTCTTCTTCAATTCTGTTGGCTACAATATGTTCATTAGAAGTATGTAATTAGGCTATAAGTACTGACCCATGTTAAAATATAGATGATCTTAGAGAAAGGAAAACATTAAAATTGTATCACCAGTCATTAACATCTGATTAAGTGTTTTATGATATGGATGTACAAATAATATTCTTCCAACTTAAGAGCTGTGTTAACTGCACGGCTCATAAGTCAGGAAAAAATTGGTGGAGGAGGTCCCAGTTATCTAGTGCTGTGTAACAAACTCTTCTAATACATCGTGGGTTCAAACAACAATGATATATTTTTTTTATTTTTTAAATTTAAATTTATTTATTTACATTCATTCACTATACATCATTACAGCATACAAAATGAGATTTCCCATCCAGAATACACTGTATATTGGCTCAATCAAGCAAATCAACATACGTATTATCAACAAATAATTTTCCATTTCTTATTTCCCATATGTTTTGCTTTTTATTTTTATTTTTTTGTCATCCTTGATTCCCTATCCCTCACCCTCTGGCATGTCCTACCCTCCTCCCACATTGTCTCTGGTATCCATGGTTGCTTTCTATGCCTTTCCCTCTCCCATTTAAATGATTCACTAATGAACTTAATTAGTCTAAATATTTCCAATAGCTAGCACAGCTGATATATACATGTCCATGAACCTAAGTCTGACTTTAGGCATAAAGCTCAGTGAGTAGAATGAACATACTATAAAGTAGCACCTAGCTGGGGCTATATAGCTTACTGCAGTCATCAAATACGCATTTTTAAAAAAAAATTTAACAAAAATAATGATATTATATTGCATAATTTTGTATAACAGGAATTTAGATAAAGCTGGTCTGATTGGTTCTTCTCATTCATGTGGAATTGGTGGGGTCCATGGTGTTATTCAATTAGTAGAATTTGAGGCAGCTTTTCTAAAAAGTCTGATATCTTGTCAAGAACAGCCAGGCTATATTTTTTGTTGTTGTTGTTAATTATGATATCATCGGAATTATATGAAATAAAAAATAAGTTTGTCTTTTTTTAAAGAATTATTTAACATATATAAGTAAAAATTTAATATATATATAGTATGTGTGTATATATGTGTGTGTGTGTGTGTGTGTGTGTGTGTGTGTGTGTGTAAATTTGCTACAGTGTACATGCTCTCACCAAAGAAAGACAGAAGACAGAGAGAAAGTGGGAAAGCAAGCCACCACATCCGGACTCCAATTGTGGTCAGCCATGTGGGAGTCCAGCACTTTAACCATCATGCCACCTGCTGGCCCCAAATAAGTTTGTCTTTTAACCAGACTTTTTTACATGAAAGAAGATTCCCAAGCAAGTGCCCTCACAAGCAACATAGGAAACTACAAGGTCTTTTATGACCTGCCTCATAAGAAACATGGACTCTCTTCTGCAATACTCTTTAGACGGAAGTCATCACAAACCCACTCATATTTAAAAGGTGCATATCTAGACACCTTCTCTTTGAGCCAAAGGTCAAAGAATTTTTGACCTATGTTTTAAAGTAGTAACAGAGTAATTGTGCAGAAATGGCTAGTATACATGGGATTATTTAGTGAAGTGTGCTTGAGTGCGGTGTCCCTGGGCAGGAAAGGAAAACATAAGTGCACACACTGGAATATAGAACTGCATTCTAGGGACCAGCAGTTGACGTAATGACTGTGTCTCTGGACTCCCATGTAGCTGAACGTGGTTCAAGTCCCGGACCCGGTGGCTACTCATGCCGGGCGCGTGTGCATGCATGCCCAAGTTCCCGAGAGGAGAATGGAGGAGAAGGGATTGCAGCGTGGTCATCCTCACTGGCGGGTGATTTCTCGCTTTCTGTCTCTCTCTGCCTTTCTGGTGAGTGCATATGCCCTATACAAAAACCTCTCAAAAAAAAAAATAATAAAGAACTGCATTCTAAGAGATAGAAATGCATGATTGACAAATTGTCTATTCAAACTTCAACTAGGCACTAAATTTACAACAGGAATATTTATGAATACAAGCACATGTCAAAAATTCTTGGGAAAATGGCATTAAACGATAAAAATTGTAAAAATTAACTTTATTTCTCATCATAAACCCCATCAAATTCAGTATTCAGTATACTTTATGAGTGATGATATTAGCCATTTAGTCCATCCTTAAAGAACTGAGGGTCCTGGGGCCAGCACGTGGCATGGTGGTTAAGGTGCTAGAATGTGGTTCGAGCCTTGGACCTTGTAGCTTGAAACTCACACCAGGCACATGTGTGTGTGTGCACAAAGTCCCAAGAGGAGAACGGAGAAGGAATTGTGGTGTGGCCATCCTCCCTAGGGGGTGAATTCTCACTTTCCCTCTCTCTGTCTCTCTGGAGAATACGCTCACCCTATGGCAAAAACAAAGAAGCAAACACACACTCACAAAAAAAAAAAAAAAAAAAAAAAAAAAAAAAAAAAAACCCTGAAGGTCCTGATAATCTAAGCACACCAATGTGGTCCTTTTTACATTAATTGAAGAAAAATGTGTGCCCTTTTTTAAAGATGTGTTTAAGGTTAGGAAACAAGCAGAAGTCATAAGAAGCTAAGTCAGGAACATAAGGAGAGTTTCCAACAATTTCTCACAGAAACTCCTGCATAATTGGTCTTTTTTGGTGAGAAAAATGAGCAGGAACATTATCATCTTGGAGAAGAACTCTGCAGTAAAACTTTCACAGCTGTTTTTTGACTAAAGCTTTAGTTAATTCCCTCAAAACAGTCTCAGGACCAGCAGATAGCATAATGGTTACGTTGCTGAACTCCCACATTGTCGATTATGGTTCAAATCTGGGACCTGGTGGCTTAAAACTCACGCCAGTCACATGTGTGGGTATGCCCAAAATCCCGACAGAGAGAAGAATCAGAAGGGATTGTGGCATGACCATCTTCCCTGGGGGGATGATTTCTCACCTTCTGTCTCTCTGTGTCTTTCAGGCGAGCGTACATTCCCTATAGCAAAAATCTCTCTCTAAAAACAAGCAAACAAACAAACAAAAAGCCCTTATAATAAGGAAATATTATCATTCTTTTGCCCTGCAGAAAATAAACAAGCACAATGACTTGATCATCCCATAAAATTATGACCAAACGTTTTCTCTTTTTTTTTTTTTTTTTTGAGAGGATTTTTCGCTATAGGGCGCATGCGCTCGCCAGAAAGACAGAGAGAGACATAGAGACAGAAAGCGAGAAATCACCCCCCAGGGGGGATGGTCACGCCGCAATCCCTTCTCCTCCATTCTCTTCTCAGGATCTTGGGGACGCACGCACACGTGCCCGGCATGAGTTTTAAGCCACCGGGTCCGGGACGCAAACCGTGGTCGACTACGTGGGAGTCCAGCGACATAGCCATTACGCTAACTGCTGGTTCCCCAAACATTTTCTCTTGACCAGTCCATTTTTGCTTTGGCTGGACCACTTCTGCCTCTTGCTAGCCATGGCTTTGATTGTGCTTTGTCTTCGAGATCATGCTAGTAGAGCCCATGCCCTCTCCTATTAAAATTCTCTCTCTTTTTTTTTTTTTTTTTTTTTTTTTTTGAGAGGTTTTTGCTATAGGGCGTGTGCGCTCACCAGACAAACAGAGGGAGACAGAGAGACAGAAAGCAAAAAATCACCCCCCGGGGGAATGGTCACGCCACAATCCCTTCTCCTCCATTCTCCTCTCCGGATCTTGGGCACGCACGCACACGCGCCCGTTGTGAGTTTTAAGCCACCAGGTCCAGGACAGGAACTGTGGTCGACTACGTGGGAGTCCAGCGACATAGCCATTACGCTAACTGCTGGTCCCTTCTATTATAATTCTCTAAGGAAATGTTTCAGGATCTTTTTCTCATTTAATCAGATTTCCACTGAGACCTCTGCTCTTGTCTGCAGCTGATCTGGGCCCAATAGTTTTGTCACCTATTGTATAGAAAGTTTGCTCAACTTTAATTTCCACACTCAGAACTGTATAAACTGAACTAGTTGAGATTTCTTCAGTGTTGGCTACTGTTTCTACTCTTAATAGATGGTCTTCTTCAGCTAAGGCATAAAGAAGATTATTTTTTTCATTATTCCAAATTAATTTGGATGATCCGACATCATGAACATTATCTTCAACATTATCTTATCATTTCTTAAAATGAGTTATCTGTAAGCTACTGAGTTCTTTGAGACATTGTCTTCTTAAACTTTCTTTAAAACATAGATGATTCCATCATTCTTCTACTCAAGCTTCACCATATAGTTGTTCTTACTTCAAAATTCGCAAAATTATATTGCTTTAATAAAGGCTCTTTTCAAACTGGTATCTCATCCTTGTTAGTGTTTCAAACTAGATTCTGTTCAGATTAGTTATAAGAAGTTAGTATAAGTTTATTTTGGTGCAAAAAAAATTGAAATGAGTGCATTAATTTTTTTCATGAAAACTTCATATATTAATAAAACAAAAGTCTCATTTAGAACTATGTAATGGATATAGATGTTTGAAATACAGTAAGCAAATGATTCCAATAATTATGTTCTTAACTTGTGTACCTAAAAGGCATAATAAAATGTGTTAAATTGCTTATTTTGAGGTTTTATAGTAATATCTTCTCAAAGTTACATGTTTCATCAAATGTTAACTTAAACTTTAGCCCCACAGGTACTATAATGAATCTAAATGTTTGTGGATTAATGCAAGAGCTTTTGCTATTATTTGCTATTTTCCTGTAAGAAACATATTTTTATTTATGATAATGGCAATACTTTATAAGCAATCCTATAAAGTATGGTTTTATAAAGAGACAAAGACTATATTTTTAAGATGAGACTGAGTTTCAAGAACAATGAAGGACGAAGATAGATCCCAAAATAGTTAGAGGGAGAATACTCTGTGGACTCATCAATTTAGCCACAAGTTAATTAAATAGTTTCCTTTCAGTGTTACCCACAGCTAATAATATTCACAGCAGTAATAAAATTCGCAAAGTCTCAACATTTTTTAAGTCTTTAAAGTGAAGAAGGAATACCACAGAAAATATTAGGTCACCATGAAAGTCATGATATATGTTTCTGTGTTTTTCTATGCAAAAATGTGTCATGACTTTTCTGATGCCCTAATAATTAGGAAAAAATCATGTTGGAATTTTAAATATCTAAATAAACTATGTTAATATGTTTATGATATGTATTTATGTACATGTATTACTGAAGATCTATATAATAAGTTATATGTAATTATATATTATATAGTATTTTATTTTCATAAATCTACAATCACATATTTATATGACTGCACATTTAAACTTACTACATTTTTGTTTCTCAAAATTTAAAAGGGACCAACAGATGGTGTAATGGTTATGTCACTGAACTCTGATGTAATCGACCGTGGTTCGAGTCCCAGACCCAGTGGCTTAAAACTTACGCTGGATGCGTGTGCATACCTGCCCAAGATCCTGAGGAGAGAATGGAGGAGAAGGGATTGTGGTGTGCCCATCCCCTCTGGGGGGTGACATCTTGCTTTCTATCTCTGTCTCTCTGGTGACTAAAGATCTGTTTAGCACATACATGGTAAGTCTCAATATCTACTTATTGACTCCACCATATACACTGTTATTACTTCCACTGTTAAGGACCTCAGTTCATGAATATTGTCTAGCTTGCGTTCCCTGTAGGAAACTCGTAATTTTTATCAATGAGTGTGTATGCACATTTGTGTGTGTGTGTGTGTGTCTATTTACCTTCCTTTTCTATGCTACCTTTTGCTAATATCCACCATGCTGTGTAAGAATTAATTATACTTCTGCTATTTTTCTGCTATTTTTATTGCAGCTGTGATACATATATACCTATACATGTATGTGTGTGTGTATATATATATATATATATATATATATATATATATATATCAAGGTTATCGAGTATTTTAGAAAATTATCCTAATGATTCAAATTTACAGTCTTATAATTGTATAAATATAAAGCAAATGCAATTTTTTGATAATAAAGAAGAATAAATTGAGCTTTGCAAGACATTTTAGGAATGAGAATAAATGTTCTTAGAAGAGGAAACAAGTTAGAACTTTCATAACCTACAACCAGCCATTTAGTCATTAGCTTGATACTCTCATGCCATTTAAACTTTTGAACAGGCAGTCCATTACTTACCAGTTCGTATGTATTTGATACTACTTTAACCACTGTAACAAATAAAAACATTGAGAAAAATGCCAAATTATTAAGTGCCTAATATAAGGCAAGACATACAGATCTGATTACAGGAGTTCTGAAACTGAAATAAACAAACAAGGCAGAGTATCAGGAAAAAAAAAAATTAAAAAAAAAAAAACCTAGGCTGTTACCTGGGTAGAAAAGGGGCAGAGAGGATAATAAACCAATTTTTCAGTGTAAAATCTGATCATGACTACCATTCTTTCTTGGTCTGGATATTATAGCTTTTATTAACATTAAAGCAATTATGCAAGTTAATTTTTTGAAGTTTTATTTCAAAACATTAAGTCAGTCAAGTCCTTAAACCCACCCTCCTCTGTCAACAATCTCCAACCTACCTCATTGCCTGTCTTCGGTAGGGTTCTGTCTTTCACAGCCAGGTCATACAGTCCTCGCTGCTACAGATTTCTCCTGAGCTCCTTCCACTGGGCTACCTGGTGTCCAAATGTTTTGTTCAAAGGTTCTCTAATCCCCTAGATTTCTTTACAAAATATTCATTTACTTCCCATGTAATCTCCACACAGAGGATGTTGAAGTTCCAGAAAGACCACAGTTATCTCTCTCTTGCCACCAGTTACAGACCATGGAAACCATGGAAACACCCCTGCTTTGTCTTCCTGAGGTCATCTTGCCATTCCACATGCACCCTCCCCTCTTCCCCTCTTAGAGGAACACTGACCCTCACTATTCTTTTCCTGTATTGGAATTCTCAACAGCATCTCATCTTTCAAGCTGCTAAGACAAAAGAGAAACATACCAGCTTCTGGGTAGTTTGACTTCCACACCTCACTGGCCATCATGTAAACAAACACCCAACCACCTGGAACTGTTCCAAATGCTGTCTTTCACTTCCTCACAATCACATAGCGTGTCCATTTCTTTACTGCATTATCCCTCAACTTAATACACACATGCTGCTACAACTGCTTAACATATCTTCCCTCCTAGCCAACTTTGAATCAAACTCCTCTTCAAACATTCACTCAGATGTCCACTTCTCTGTGATTTCTTCTATGGTATTCTTGATTTGTCTAGACTTAATGACTTTCTTCTCTGTAATCACACAGAATTTGGTTACAATTTATAGTCATTTACTGGCTTCTGTCTTTTCCTATTTGGGTGAGTGAATTTCAGGGATCACCTGGATGGACCATATTAATTTTTTAAAGCTTATTTTTGTATTTCTTCTGAGAGAAAGAAAAAGAAAGAAATACCTCTATTAGAGTCTTTCTGCCATCATCCACCTTCAGCTTCAGTGAGAATCATGGGCTTTCGAACATCTGGCATGCACAAGGCCTTGGAACATAAACCAGGATCTTCCCATATGGCTTCAGCATTATAGAGTGTTGCATTGTCGCTGTGGCATTGTGGCTGGCCCCAGTTGGACCTATTTATCTTTAAGTATCCCTAGCAAATAATAGAATTCAAGTATTTTGTGGAAAATTGATTATGGATTCAATTTACTAACTTTTTGTCTTTGTCTCTGATTTTGACCTTGTCACTAGCAAAAACAAGTAGTTACATTAGTTGATAGTATTTTCTAAGTATTGAGTTGATATGGCCTGGTAAAATCGTACACCGATTACAATATTCTCCTTCCTACTAGACATTAGATAGAGGTTTCCTTCAGAGATAAACATGCGTGAGAATGCTATTCGATGTGCTCCTACTTGTTATTGCACTTCTCGGGGAATATTAGAGCAATCTCTTTTACTTACAGGTCCCCCTTCTCAGCTGTCAGAGGAATATAGAACACAAATTTCATCAACTTTATAATTACTGTATTTTGTTCTTTCTTTACTTTTCCCTTTCCATGGGGAGGAATTGGCCTCTACATCACCAACAGATGTTCTATGCAAGCTGGTGAAGCATATTTCCATAACACTTCCCCTGAGTCCTATTCCCTAATGTCTGAGGCAAAATAATTCTCCAAATAGCTCAGCAAGAATATTTAAAAGATTGAAGAGTAATAATTTTTATAATTTTCATTGGTCTACATTTTCCCCTTCTATTCTCTTCCTTTATTTTCTATTTCTAAAGTTTCACATTTCCGGTAGATGATTATATGTACCATAAATAAAAAAAATACAATTTTTTAACATAATGTGCTACAGACTTCAAAGTTTTTAGCACTAGCTTTTGACATTGCATAAGAAATGGGTGTTCAGAACTATGTACTGAGGGCCAAAGGCATATTAATACATTGCCTATCTAAAGAATAATACAAAAGTTGCCTAACAATGGGACTTAGCATAGAATCAATTATATCACTTTATTTTTTTACTTTTTTTAAAAGAGATTTTTGCTATAGGGTGTTTGTGCTCGCCAGAAAGACAGAGACAGAGAGACAGAAAGCAGAAAATGACCCCCCTCCTCCCCCAGGGGGGATGGCCACACCGCAATCCCTTCTCCTCCATTCTCCTCTCAGGATCCTGGCTATGCACACACACGTGCCCAGCGTGAGTTTAAGCCATCGGGTTCAGGACGCAAACCATGGTCAACTACATGGGAGTCCAGCAACATACCCATTATGCCAACTGCTAGTCCCAATATCACTTTACATTTATTGCTATATATTTTCCAAGAAACTTGGTAAAGTCTCTCAGAAAAGGAGAAGCTAAGTATTCTAACAATGCATTCTTTTCCTGATATCTGTTGGCAGTAGGCCAGAAAGTGTTTTCTATGTAGTATTATTTTAAAGATTGTTTAGTTAAAAGTATGTGATACATATAAGCAGCACATTTTCTCCACCTTACTTCTAGTTTCTCAAATACAAAATACCACTCTACGGGGGAAATGTGTAATGCTTTTTTTTTTTTTTCCCTCAACAAGCAGTGACTATTTTATATTTCTTAATTTATATGATAGAAAGAAACTATTTCTCAATCTACGTACTAAAATCTTATTTACGTATCACTTTCTTACCCATTGGAAGCCAAGCAAATTAAATTGCCAAGTTTGCTTTTCTTTCTGTTAGGTGACATTAAAACTTCCTTCAAGAATAACACCCTACAGGTTTTCTACTCAGGTAGGAGTCAAGGCCTCTGTAATCAGTATTCTGTTTTATTTTTGCAAAGATCATCTACTTATGGAGACTCATTAAAGCGTGATGAGTCAGATATGTGCTAGGGTATATTTTAAGTTAATTATGTTCTGAACTCTTACCTTTTCTGCTTTGGGCATAAATTAAAAGAATCTAAAGCAAGTTTTTTTATTTTGGGGAAAAGTGCTTTAAAACATATTTTAAAATATATTTCTGTAGAAAAAAGCATCCGATTTAAGATTTGAAGATAAAAAAGAAATATCACATTTCACAGACTCTCTACCAGGGGAAAAAATACACATGGTTTTATTATGGCAAAGGGTACATTTCAAGGTCACTGGTTTGCTTTGCTTCTGAAGCTTGTTTAGCTGCTAGGAGAATACACAAAGATTCAAATGCTGGTTTCTTTTAAGTAACTTTGGGTATAAAAGTATTTGATCAGAGAGAGAAGTACACTCTATAAAGAAGCCATGCAATCCGAATTTGTAATGCTTGACAACAAAACATTTTACTGTAGTGTAAATAATATTATGTGTGCAGACTTTTTCATTTTAATGTCAAGACTACATTTTCTATTTATAAAAGCATAACCAGTTAAATGCCAAGTCTACAATGAAATTCAAACTCCTTTTTTTCTATTTCAAAAATTTGAACAGTTGTTTTTCTGTAGCTCACCTAGTTCCAAACCCCAGCTAAGGAGGTTGAGGAAACCCAATGTTTTAATCTTTAGTGAGATAGTTGGAAAGTTTTCTATCTAAACACTACTTTTCCTACCCTCCCCTATTAAATTCATTTCTTCTTCTGAGAGACAGAGGAAGTGAGACAGAAACAGGCACCCCCAATAAGACGCTCATGCCACAATCCATTCCCAGTCTCAGCCGGTCAGGGGCACAGACATGCATATCTGTGTGGGCTGTACAGGGAGACCTTGGGAAGTGAACCCTGGACCTTCCTGGGTGGGACCTTGCATTACCACTGCATGACCATCTGGCTTCTTAACACTACTCTTAATTGCATTGAGGTATCATATCAAGTTAAATATCAATAAATTCCCAATGCAAAAATACAACATTGTAGCAATTCACTAACCCAAGTAAGGACAGCGTCCTAAGCACTTAGTAAAGTCTCTCAGAAAAGGAGAAGCTAATTACTCTTAACGATACGCTGTTCTCCTGATATCTGCTGGTAGCAGTGCAGAAAGTGTTTTCTATGTAGTATAATTTTAAAGATTGCGTAGTAAAAAGTGTTTTTCTGTTTTGTAACATACCCTCCAAGTCATTCTGATATCTAAAATAGCCACAAAAAACTCTTTGGGTTTAGGAACTTAAAGATGTACTATAAGCTATAAATTTAAACAATTTGGATGGCCAATGAACTGGTAATTGAGATCTATTCTTATACTATTATGGAGTATTTTTGTTTTTGATAGAGAAAGAGATTATTGCTATAGGGCATGTGTGCTCACCAAAGAGACAGGGAGAGACAGAGAGAGAAAACGCAAGAAATCCTCCCAGAAGGAGATGGCCACATCTCAGTCCCTTCTCCTCTGTTCTCCTCTTGGGGTTTTGGGCACACATGCACAAGTGCCTGGCATGAGTATAAGCCACTGGGTCTGGGACTTGAACCATGGTAGACTACGTGGGAGTCCAGTGATGTAACCATTATACTATCTGCTGGTCCTATATCAAGTAATCTTAGGAAAAGAGCTGGGAATGTCATTGAATATGTTCACTAAGAACATGCTTAAGTTTTAACTCTAAAATTCTATGAATTTATGACAAACTTAATAGTACGTAGAACTGTTAGATTATTCGTCAAGATTGCAGTATTTATTAGCATCATGGCTTAAATAATTTGATTAGATAAGTTCATGTTAGCTGCCTGGTGATGTAAAGGACACATTAATGACAGATGATACTTCAGAAAGGTTCAGATGGATGGCAGAGGACAGCAATTGGCATCATTAAACTAAATGCAGGCCTTTCAGGGAGGGTCACAAATGACTTAGGAGATACAGAACCTTGTAATTCTATTGAGCTCTGTACCTTAAAAGTCTATTTCTCTTTGTAAATGTATTTTTGTGATTATGAAGACAGTGTTTATTCATCTCTCCTCTATGGTATATATTGTATCAAAATAAGTGTCCTTTGTACAAATGGCTAATGGGATCGATCATTCACGTGAAAACGTGGACGCACAGGATTGTTGGCCTTTCAATTCCTCTGTCTTCGAGATAATAAGGCATTCAAGCAAGGAGCTGGTGGGAATACTGGACAATTTCAAAAGAGAAAAGTAATTCAGACAAACATCTGGTATTGAATGTGAGACTGTTAGAGAGTAAGCGAATTACAGTTTTCTAAAAGTGAATGCTGCTATTCCCCAAAAAGAATCAGTAGTCAGATCTGAAGTAAGAGTAGCAACTCCATCAGTTCTAATTAGAAGTGTGATGAAGAATGGGGCTGGCAGGTGCCTTGGTGGCTGAGGCGCTGGATTCCCACATAGGTGACCACAGTTCAAGTCCTGGATCTGACAGCTTGCTTCCTCACTTTCCCTTTCTCTCTCTCTCCATATCCCTCTGGTCAAATTAAAAATTAATAATAAAAAATAAAATAAATAATTTGTTAAGAAAAAAGTGAGGAAGAAAATTTGTCTCTGGATTGCCTCCTCTCATCTCCTCTATCGCTTCTACTCTGTGTTTCTCCAGTTTTCCTGGAAATCATCTATAATCCACCAGTTGCTCATCTCCAGTCATATACACCGAAGCCCTAGATGTCTCTTAAATGATTAAACAATGTGTCTTTAATTTGTGTAAAAACATGGAAGACATTTTTAAATCTCAAAGATTTAGGAATGTTCAGCTGTGGAAAAAACATGTTTCCAATTTCAGGGCCCACAGAGAGTCATCGATGATGATATTTGGTGCTGAGAGGCCCTGGGTGACCTCGAGAACACCCCGAAGCATGACCGTACATGGACTCAGGCTGAGCTCGGAGTAACGCAGGCCCACATGGGAGGCTCGTAATTACACGGCAGAAATATCGTATGTGTTGTGACTAACACCCAACGTTCACAGCACACAACAGCACCTCGGCTTTTTATTGGCGACTTTGGCCTCCTTCAAGTTCCCGCAGAGCCATGAGGTAGAGAGGTCAGTGACTGAGGGGCAGTAAGAGTGGAGTTCTATTTCATGTCTAGTCACTAATTTTGAGGTTCTAGAACATCACTCTACCTATTATTTTAATTTTACCACAAGTCTTTATGTAGGGTGATGTAAATACAAATTAAGATAATGAATATTAAAGTTCTTTCACAAAGATAAAAATATTAGCATTAGAGTTATCTTTGTTTCAAACACCATGAAATAATAACTACACCTTAGAACAAAAATTAAATGCTCTAGTGCTATGATCTTAGCATTTTCAGTAATATTGCTGCATACAAGTGAATTCAAAACAGGGAGTATATATTCACTTAGGAACTAAGGGGTGGTATCAGTAGAATGAAAAGGGAAAAGAATGAGAAAAGAGATGAGAAAACATTGGCAAAGATAACACTGGAAAAGGAAGAGAAAGGACCAGAAGATGGCATAATGGTTACGTCACTGGACTCCCACAGAGTAGACCATGGTTTGAGTCCCGGACCCAGTGCTTCAAACTCACACTGGGTGCATGTGCATGCTTGCCCAAAATCCTGAGAGGAGAATAAAGGAGAAGGGATTGCATCATGGCCATCGCCGCTGGGAGGTGAGTTCTCACTTTCTGTTTCTCTGATGAGCACACATGCCCTATAGTAAAAATCTCTAAAGAAAAAGAAAAAGAAAAATGAAGAGAAAGAATAATCAGTGAGAGGAGGGCACCTATGTGGAAGAAGGAAAGAATATATATTGTGTTATATACTCACTTCTCTAAGGAGGTTGAAACATCTGCCTAGTAGAAGCCTGGGTGGTAAGAGATTCCTGAGACATAACACCTACTAGAATGTCTCCATCACCTTTAGACACTGCTAGGAAGAGAAAGACCTTTTCTATCTTCCTTCGATAAGGATATCAGTATATAGAAATTAACTTACTTTATTTGAGTCCATGGCAACATTGTGTGGAAAACCACAATATAGAGAAATCATCCCATCAGCGATTCTTTACATCTGTCAGATTCTATTGGGAAATAACACAAAATAAATTTGAAGAGTTTCAGCAGTTTGCCTTGTGGTGCTCTGCAGTGTTTAATATTTGATGAAATGAAAATAGGAATCCTGTGTCAAAGGTGTTTTTCAGCAATGTTTGTTTGTGTACAAAAAAAAAAAAAAAATCACTGTTGTAATAGACTGAAGTGATATTACGCCATGGCTGTATCAACACAGTGTAGTGTTTGAAGTGCAGTTTTGGAATTTATGTGGGTTTTGGACTGAGCCAGTTTGTTCATTGTGTAATCTTAGGCAATAAATGTCATTTCTGTGTGAGATACTTTCTTTTCTTTTGAGCCAGGGTCTCACTCTGTTGAAATTGTCCAGCTGAGACAACAGGTGTGCACCACTATGCCTGTTTTTTAGGTTAGACTGGTCCTCCTGTGTGGCGTGAGCTGAGAAGTGGTGGTATTTCACCCGTGTGTGTGGTCAAGGTTGGTCCAAAATTGATTTTCAATTTTAAAAATTCATGATAGAGCACAAGTGTGTGTCATGGTTTTTGTTTGTTTTCTTTGTTTGTTTTGTTTTGTTACAAGTCTCTCCCAAATAAAATTTTAAAATCAAGAATACCAAACTCTATACTAATTACTTTTCAGTATATCGTAATTGCATAGTAAAGAAAGATATTAAAATAAGATTCTTACTTTGTTTCTTTATCAGTGTTCTTATTCTGTGAATTTAAAGATTAAGAACGCTTTTTAAACTTTTATTAAATTCATGTTTACAGTGTCATCTTTATTTAGTAAACAGTAGGTAGAACTATTAGTTAAAAATTTGGACTCCTTTAACTTGAATCCACTTCTCACTTTGTGTCAAACTCTAATTACTCAATTTATTTCAAAAGCTTTCACTTCTAATTAGTGTTGCATGAAAGCCCACCCATTATATTTAATTTTAAACAGAATTTTAGTATGTACATACTATAATGTTATAAAAAATAAAGGATAGCTTTCAGAATTAGGTTCCATGGAACAATCTTAAAATGGTAACTTTATGTTTAAAATCATAAACCAATTTTAAGGTAGATGGTTAAATTAATGAGAAAATGTAATGCTAGTGCCTCAGGATAAATCCATGTGTGGACTCTTTAAAAATAATCATCAGTGCTGTTTTAGTTTATTTTCTGCCCCATTCAACAGGATTCAGTATTGGGCAATTTATAACTAGCGGAGGTTTATTTAGCTCACGATTTTGAAGGTACAAGGTCAAGGGGTTGCATCTGGTGAGGGGTTGCATCTTGCTTCTTGTGGGCGGGGCCACTAGGTAGAGATCTGAAGTGGTTTAGGGCATCACATGCCAGAAGGCAGATGTCGTGTGTCCATGCCTTTGTCTGTATCAGTCTGTCTGTCTCATTCCCTCTCTTAATAAACCTGCCATGATTCAATCATGAGAGCCCTACTCTGATGACTTTATCTAATCCTAGTAATTTCCTGAAACACCACTTCTTTTTTTTAATTAAAAAAATCAAACTTTATTAAGTAGGACCTTTTATAAGCCCTCTGACCCATGGCAAAACTTTCTAACTGGTATATACAAATATGCTTGTCTATTCTTGTCAAGTTTCTATCTAGTTTCAATTCTACAGGTGCATGAACAAATATATTTAAATACACAGGATCATCTATAACTGAATCACTGGTACATGGTAACGCATTGCAGCTGGTAGTAAGAAGTCAACTTCCAAGTACAAGTACAAACTTACATTTTATGTAAAAATTCAAGTTTTACACTTTCTTGTTCTTTCACTAGAATTGATGTCACTAATTTAAAGGCAAACAAATACTTTTGTTTTCTATCTCTTAGCTGAACAAAAATACATAGCATTTTTATTATTTCAAATGATGCAATATAATCCTTTTTTTGAACAAAATTGTAAGGTGCTAATGAAATCATCTTTGGAGGAGGTGTTTAATAAGTATACTTTATTTAAATAAATTCTCCAGTAGGACATGGAGAATTCACTGTCTTTACTTAGAAGGCTGTGTAAATAGTTATCTGTCGATTTATATGTGCTGCTCACCAACATTCCCTTATTGAAAACATCAGAATTTCCACATCACAGTTCTTGAAAGGACTTTAAGTCTTAAAATTCTGGTTCTGCTTTGGCTTGCTTCTCTCTTGATTCCACCCAGGCTTTATTAATGGTTCGTTTCATATCATCATCTCCATCTTCATAAACTGTCTTTAGAACATTCATCAGTCCCTCACTAGGATCTGTTTCAGTGTCGTATGAAGGCTTTTCTTTCTCTTTGCACTCTTTTCCAACCTGGGTCAGGTAGTCCCATCGTGTGTTTTCTGTTTTCTTTCTACATAATATGAGAACTGTATCGGTCTCAACTTCTTTTGAACTGCCTTCAACAGAAATGGGTTTCAAAAGAGTGTTCACAATCAAGGAGTAACTCTTACCATTTAGGTTCTTTATCAAAAGATCAAAAGACCTCTCTGTGAAATGCACCTGCACGTTCTCAGTAGGAACTTGATGAACTCCAGTTAAGGTAATGTAGATTTTCACAAACTTATCTGACTGATCCCATCCATAATTACTGATTTTCACTGTATATCCTGTTATAATGGGAGCAACGGCAGCAGCTGGCTTTTCATTGTCAAGAAGTTCTGTTTTTTTCTGTGATTTCTGTTGCATCTTGTTCATGATTTCTGTCTCAATTTTGGATTTTTCAGCTGTAAGGGCATTGCGTACTCTTTTCCTTTTTAGGTTAGACTGGTACTCCTGTGCGGCGTGAGCTGAGAAGTGGTAGTATTTCACCCATGTGTGTGGCCAAGGTTGGTCTAAAATTGATTTTCAATTTTAAAATTCATGATAGAGTACAAGTGCTCATCTAGCTTTTCCAACAACACCTTTACTTCTAGATCTTTCTGTAGCTCATCCACAGTGGAAGCCATGGTCTCGCTGAGCACTGACTGCCCTAGACACAGCCCCGCAGGAGGGGACGCCGCACAGAGCGCACTCAGTAGAGCGCAGCGCTGCAGCCCGGGGAACACACCTGCCCCTGTGCTAGGTCGAGACCCACCTCCCGCACATGGAGCCTCTGGAACCTTCGCGAGGCTGCCGCCCCAGAGCCCCCACTTCTTAATCAGATCAACAAGATACCCCAAGTTCAACACAAGAATGTTGGGGGGAACACATTCAAACTATAACAAGTGCCAATATATAAAATAGCTAGAAGCACACATTTAAAACAATTGCAAACTTTCTGTTAAGTCATCAAAGACACAAGTAAACTTGTTTACCATGTGCTTAACAACTGATTAAGTCATAAAGTAGCAATATTCTTATAGGTTCATTAAGAATTTCAGGTTAAAGAACCTCTGATTACAGATATGTATGCAAAACATAATTGATTCTGCAATGAGATCTCTTTACGGATGAAACAAAAGCTCTTGATTTCCTTCTCCTTAGTAACCATCCTTTTGATCATTTGCTATTTCTGCATCTTCGATTATTCTATAGCACTACTAATCTATAATCAAAATACAGTAAAATGAAAGTATTTTTCAAATAAAGGCTTTAGCAAACATTCCTGAAGAATGCAGAATACAAGTCAGGAAAAACTAAACATTGTTTAAAGAAGATCCTTTTTTCACCCTTTCTTACCTTTCATTACCCAATAAAATGTACCCAGTTACAGAATCATTTTCAGACTTCATGGAAACAATAGCTGAGAAGGGAAGGGAATAGAGGACAGGGTCAGTCTTACCAGAATATGCTTCCCTAACAATAGCGGTCTCTACAGGACAGTGGAAATCCTCTTATCTGACCAAGGCTACTGTTACATATCTACCACTGTCATGAGAACTGTGTTTTGCTGTCTGGATTTTGCTCTTGAACTCTAAATGAATGACCCATAAACATTTTTTATGCTTCTGTAACCACAACCTAAAATAAAAGTATTGCTTACCTTTGGTTAGACATCATGAAATTACCCACTTGAGCAACAGTGGAGAACTAGACTAAATTATTTGACAGATTTTAAAATGTCTCCAATTGTCATAGAAATACATTTGCTCACTCCCACATGTGTAAAGTAAGGTAATATAGAAAATACAAAAGTCAGCTAATTCCATTATACATCTGTATTTTCAGCAGTATTTTTCTGTTCTAGTATCTCTGAATGAGATAGTCAAGGTGTACTTTATATATTGATCTGCCCAGCAAAAGGGGCAGAAGAAGGCAACCTTTGTCTTCCTTGCTCAATGTTTATCTTCAGTGACACGGCAGTATCTTCTCAGAGGAGGCTTTTTCTTATTTATATACCCAGAACAAGTAACTTTTTGCAATTCTCCAAGAAAAGGTTACTTTTTGCTTTTTCATTTGCCCATAGATACCAATTGTCTTAGCTGAAATTGCAAAAACAGTCACTTAAACAAAAGAGTGATTTTTCTCTTATATTAGGAACATCTAGCTGGGTGCTTATAATAAATATCTGTTAAAAGAGTGAATAGAGAAGCTAGCAAGTGGTACAGTGGTTAAAGTGCTAGCCTCCCACATGGTCAACCACAGTTTGAGTCCCAGGCCTGGAGGACTGAAATTCACTCTATGTGTGTGTGCACAATCCTGTGAGGAGAATGAAGGAGAGGGGATTGCAGCATGGCCACTGCCTGTAGAGGGTGGTTTTTCATGCCTGTCTCTCTGGTGAGAGCATGAACCCTATAGCAACAATCTCTACCCCCCCCCAAAAAAAGAAAGTGAATAGATGAGAAGATGAATTAAGTAATGAACAAAATTTTACTTCAAATATTTTTAAGAGTGAATGAATAAAAAATTAAGTGGAAATATTATCTTCTAAACTTGATTTCTTATTGTACCTCTGAGCATCTTTGATAAAATGATTTATAACAATAGCAATGAAATAGTTTCATTAAAATATATTGTCTTTTTATAATTTTCTAACCAATTATTTATAGTCTTTGTGAAGAATATTTACATAAAATTTAATAGAATAATTGGGTCAGTTAACATTTTTGGCTAAATATTTCTTTGAATGTCTGAATAAGAGGCAATCCTAGATATTGAGCAGATGGGTCAGAAAATATATGAAATTTTAACTTTGATAGATTCTGACTCATTTCTTTGACAAAGGTTGAAATGAGAATAATTAATATTTTTAATGTTTTTCAAATTATAAATACTCTTTTGGCTTGCCTTTATTACCTTATATATGATTTTATGCATCATTATGCTAATTTATGTGTAAACTACTTAATACTACTTATTCAGCTCTTTGCTCATTAGATTACTCAGTTTTTCAAATCTATTTTTAAATAGCCCTTCCTTTAACCCTTACCATCTGTAGGAAAAACAGGTTGGTTCCAGTCAGAGGTTTATTTAGCAACTAACAAAAGAGTAGCAACTCTCAAAAGAAACTGGGAGGGGTGAGTCCCAATTTTGAAGGTAGAAGTTACATTGGTTTCCTGACAGAAAATGAGATGTTATTCACACTGACCTAATTTTTAGAATAACTTATAAACATAGAAGAGTAGAAACAAATAAGTTGTTGAAACAAAGTATAATCAATTATAAAAGACTGCAACTTCTTCTGTCCTTACTGGAAGAACAAAATGAAGTCAGAATAGAATAGAAATTCTTTTTTTTTTTTTTAAATATATGTTCTTCGAGCACCCTCACACTGAAACAAAGCTATATGAAATATAGTTGTTGTTCCAAATAAGACACATTTTTAATGCCCCATTTTCATATGGTGATATTAAAAACTCGAAATACACACTCTCTATAGCAAAAATCATTTAAAAAAAAAACCTCAAAGCACAAAATGCCCCAGTGATTCTCATAAGGCATGCAGGGAATTTAACTACACTGGGAACCAGCCTTTATCTCCAAACACCATCTGCCTATCAGTTGCCTAGACTGGTGATATATTTCACAAGATATGAATTAATAAAGCCACTGACAATACTGCCTATTGAATAAAAAATACTCAAACTTATATAAATAATATTTATTATTTTGGCCACCTTTTATTGTGTTCTTTCCACACTTAAAGAAAGGGATCCATCTGGGGTCAGGCAGTTCAGTGGTAACAACTGGACGCACTGTGTTTGCCTCTGGGACCTTTCTGGCTCATGAAGGGCTTACATGCTCCTGTGAACTGGATGGCTGAGATTTAGGGTGATCGTAGATATAGACCCCGTTAGAAGTGCCTCCTGCTTTCTATCTCTCAAAAGAAAGAAACTTTTTTAAAAAGTGGTATTTCTTACCAATATTTTATGTGCACTATCTCACTGCTTTGTACAAAAATAAACTTGCTTTAAAATAGAAAGTCCTAAAGAGTTGGGCTAGATTGCTTAATATATAAATTATGAAAGTTTTCTATTTTCCACTTTCTTTCCATAGTATTCCATATAAAAATAGCAGCAAAATCAATTCTATTTTTTTGTGTGTGACTTTGTTTTATATGCTTAAAGGAAATACTTTCTGAATTATTTGCTTTTCTCTCTGATTCACGGATTGATGTGCAATCTTTTGAAGCATGTAGTTACAGCCATATTTTTCTTTGGGTTTTACATACTGAGCATATATCTTCCAGTAAGTTGAATCTTTTGTTCTTTTTTTATGACTTTTATGCTTTGTTAATCCATTAGTACAAAGCTAGCTTTTGCTACAAATGTCCCACAGAGAGAATATTTCAGTGACTTTCTTGACAATGCTGAGAAGTCTTTGTTTAGCATTCATTCTGGCAACTAATCCCGTGCCCTTAATGTCACTCTTTGTGTTCCTGTCTAATTCAGGTTGTGTGGAGGGCACTGCATACGGAAGCCATCTTGAGCTATCCGCCATCTTGAGCTATCCACCATCTTGGAAACCATTAGGCTTCACTTCCTCACTAAACAAACCATTTCTCAGAAATCATATGACCAACTGTTCTCCCCCTGGGGCGGTTGGGTTTCTAGGCAATGGGAGAGATCCATCCACACTAATGATTGGTTCATGCTGTTCTATTGCATTTACATTTCAGGCAAACGATCAATGCCCACCAGCCTGTATATAACTTGACATTCTTCCTCAATAAAAAGAAGACTTGATCAGCACCTCATCTTGTCTCCATTCTGTGTGTCTGTGTGTTTGTCCCATCTCTCACTCCCTCCCCCAGGCGAATGTTCGACTGTCCTGCAGGTCGGGACAAGGTTGGGTTATTCTTATTCTTACAGTTTTTAATCACTAGCTTTTCTATCTTTTAATTATGTGAATAAGAGCACACCTTTGGGCTGGACTTGCACAAGTTTCATTTGTAACTTGAGTTCAGGTGCAGAATAGCTTTTGATTCTTGCTATTACACACAATTACCTCTTGCACCCCAGATAAAGTTGTCGGAAATAAACTGAGGCATGTTTGAGAAGTTTACTTAGAATAATAGAGACCTAGGAAAACATGTGCTACTTTGAAAAGCTAATTTGGTGATGATGAGGTTCAGGAGACAATACCCTAAACACCTCGGCATTTCAGAAAACTGCAGAAGCAAGTTCACTCTCACTGTTCTCTCCTGAAATAAGTCCTCAAACTAGGAAGATCATTACCTGTCCTCCCATCCTCCTTCTCTGAAGCAGGTCATGAGATTCTCTTCTAAAGAAGCTTTTCCTGTACCCCAAGGCGAAGAACATCCTTATCTCTGATAACACAGGGACATAGGGAAGCATCTGAGCAAGAGGCCTTGTGAAATTGACGGTTTATTAGCATTAGGTAATATCCTTTAGTCCTTCAATCATATTTCTGCATGCTTATACAGTCTTCATTAAACCTAAGCTTAAAAATACACATTTATCTACTTTCTGAGGTCTTCAGCTCCTAAGACTCCTGTGTCCATAAAACTTACATTAAATAAGTTTGTGTGCTTTTCTCTTATTAATCTGCCTTCTGAAAGAAGAGTTTCAGCATGAATCTAAGACAAGAAAAAAAGATGTTTCTTTTCTCCTACAATAGAAAGTAAACACATTACGATAAGTCAGGATATTAATCACTTTTTTCAGTGTAATGAATACCTGTTAGTACACCAATTTGAAATGTGGGAAATATGTACTTCAAGGCCTCTACAGTTTCTCAAAGTAAGTAACAATTCAAAGACATAAATAAAACTTTATTAAAATGACTACCATACAAAGAAGGATGATTAATATAAATAATTGAACTTTTATAACTATTAAATAAACTACTTGAATTATTAAATCAAACTTTGACATTGCTATTACTTTTTAGTTTTTGTGATTAGGTTTATTTGAAATTAGAAAATGTGTGTTTCTTTAATGAGAAAAGAAGAAGAGAAAACAAATTCTTGGGCTGACCCTGTAGTGCAGCAGTTAAGCACTGGGAGTAGGATCCCACATGGTCAATGCAGTTAAAGTCGCAGACCTTGTGGCTGGAATAACACCCTGTGGCATGCATGTCCAAAATCCTGTTGGGTTAGAGCAATGGAGGAAGGATTGTAGTGTGATCATGCCCCATTGGGGGTGCTTTCTTTCTCTTTCCATGCCCTCTGGCAATTAAAACAAACAAAGAAAAGATACAGTTAACTAAGCTAAAAAGATATAGTTACTACACAGTAGATAGAGTAATAATTACATGGCTGGACTACCATATAGACACAGGTCAAGTTCTGAACCTGGTAGCTTAACTCAAGCTGGATGTATGTGCATGTGTGCCTAAAATCCTGAGAGGAGAATGGAGGAGAAGGGATTGTGGCAGGGCATTCCCCCGGGGGGTCATTTTTTGCTGTCTCTCTCTGTCTTTCTGGCAAGTGCACATGCCCTATAGCAAAAACCTCTCTTAAAAAAAAAAAAAAGTATTGGGACCAGCAGTTGGCATAATGGCTATGTCGCTGGACTCCCACGTAGCCAACTGTGCTTTGCGTTCCGGACCCGGTGACTTAAACTCACGCCGGGTGCATGTGCGTGCATGCCCAAGATCCCGAGAGGAGAATGGAGGAGAAGGGATTGCAGTGTGGCCATCCCCCCTGGGGAGTGATTCTTGCTTTCTATCTCTCTATCTCTCTCTGCCTGTCTGGTGAACGCATGCGCCCTATAGCAAAAAAAAAAAAAAAAAAAAAAAAAAAAAAAAAAAAAAAAAAAACCTCTCCAAAAAAAGAGAAAAAAAAAAAAGTATTAGGTTAATTTAAGTAAAGACAGAAAAATGCAAAATCTAAAGGAAAAAAATAAAAGCAAAAAGAAAAAGCAGATGATATATTTAAATTCAGCTATGGTGATAACTGCCTTATATATGGTTTAAACTTGAGGAGAAATGGGGAAAATTTTCAGCTATAAATGTTCTACAGAAAAACTTTGAAAACAAATACATAATTTAAATCTAAAAGGATGGAGAACAAGGTTCCACATGGCGCCAACAAACTAGAATTTTTAGGAAATGAAGATTTTCTACTGATAATTCAGCCTCCAACAAACGAGCTAGCGGTAGGGAGCCCCCACCACACCCCAGCCTTCTATCTCTCTTTCTGTCTCTCAGTTCCTGTCTCTCCCTGCTTCTGCCTTCCCTTATTTTTTGTAATTTTTCCTTCTTACACTTTTTTTTTTTAAAGGCACAGTTTTTCTCTGGCTCTTGACTCTACCTCTTATCTTGTTAATTAGTGCTCTGGTCCTTCCACCAGGCAGAAGAAGCTGGGCCCTCAGAACAAGGTTCCACATGGTGCCAGCGAACTAGATTTTTTGCGCAGTGCGCAAGCACGCTGCGCGGTTTTCCATTTTGTAATTTTTTTTTTTAAAAAAAGAACAGTAATTACAATTTTTAAAATTTTTTTTGTCTTTTTTTTCTCTTTTTGTTGTTGTTTCTCTCTCCCTTTTTCTTTTTCCTTTTTCTTGTCTCTCCACCCTCCAATATCCATTCAATGTGTTCTTAGACAGATCTAAGAGCACTGTAGCTAAGCATCCAAATACTAATAGGGTTAAAATATTCCCCAACATCTACTGAATCTTCTACACTAGCAATCACAACAGAAAGACAAAGAGATTCTAGATCACCTCTGCTTGCTCCTGAACATTTAGATTGAACTTCAAGAATTTGAAAGAAACACACCATCCATCAGATGACAAGAAATCACCGCCGGATCACAAGAAATATGGGAAAACGAGAAAATACCTCTCCTCCACGGGAAAAGAGTAACTCTTCTTCATCCACAAGCAGTTCGGCGAAAATCATGGAAATGTCTGATAAGGAATTTAGAGCATTCATAATGTCAAAGCTAACAGAGATGAAAGAGAAGAGAGATAATGAACTGCTAAAGAGAAAGGAAAAAGAAGTTGATGAGTTCCAGGAGATGAGGAAATTCTTGCAAGATCTAAAAGAGGAATTACACACTTTACAAAAGACTCAAACAGAACTACTAGAGATGAAGTCTATAATACAAGAAGTCAAAATCTCCCTTGAAAGTACTAAAAGCAGACTAGATCATTCAGAAAATAGAATCTCAGATGTAAAAGAGAAAATGGCTGGCCTAGAAAAATCCACCACGAAGACTGAGAAAATGGCCCAAAAATTTGAGAATGACATGCGAGAAGTACTGGATACCATCAAACGTCCAAATATCCGGATAATTGGCATTCCAGAAGGTGAAGAGACCCATAAGGGCATTGATAATCTATTCCATGAAATCCTGCAAGAAAACTTTCCAAACCTAGAGAGGCATTCGAAGATCCAGTCCCAGGAAATGCAAAGGACCCCAAATAGAATCAACCCAAGAAGATCTTCTCCAAGACACATTATAGCCAGGTTGACCAAAACTGCAGACAAAGACAAGATACTAAGATTGGCAAGAGAAAAACATCAAGTCACCTACAAAAGACATCCCATCAGGCTAACAGCAGATCTCTCATTGGAAACAATGCGAGCGAGGAGAGAATGGGAAAATATATTCAAAGTGTTACGAGAGAAGCAATTTCAGCCTAGAATACTGTACCCGGCAAGATTATCTTTCAGGTGGGAGGAAAAGACAAGAACATTCTCAGATAAACAAAACCTGAAAGAATTTACCAGCACCAGACCAGATCTCCAAGAAGTTACCAAGAGTGTGCTCTATCAGGAAAATTAAATACAGACACATGGAAAGAAGAGTTCAAAAACTAAGAAAGTGGCCAGCTTAATCATAGGGACAAGTCTGGAGTTGAATATTATATCCCAGAATTTAATAGGAAAAATGGAACCAGAACAGAAGTTAAAGTACATGAGACTGATAGGTTCATGCACCTACCATTTGAACAGAATCCTAACCTATTTACTGGCTTTAAGCAAAGTTCCTTGGCATTTCTTTGATTTAAGTTAAAACTGGTTTTCTTAGTAGTAATGATTGAACTCACCATTGAAAGTAGTTAGATTATGTAGGAAATTGTGTTATCAATGCAATGTGGGTGGGAAGGGAATGAAGGACAATTGTGGACACCAGAAGTGGTATGTGAGGAGGGTGGGAAGGGACAGAGGGTCAGAAAGAGGGGTGGAAATATTTCTAGGAACTAGAAATGGAAAATTTTTTGTAATGTGCATGATTGAGTCACTATGCAGTGTGTACTGGATGGGAGATCGCATTTTGTGTGCTGTGATGATGCTTAGGTAAGGGATGTAAATTGAGTTACAATATATATATATATATATATATATATATATTCAATGACTGCAGTAGGATATGTAGCCCCAGCTAGGTGCTACTTTATAGGATGCATAAAGTTAGACTTGTGTTCATGGAAATGTGTATGTCACCTGTGTTTGCTATGAGGGTATTTGGATTGATTAGGGTCTTTGGTGATTCAATAGAATGTGGGGGGAAAACAGTATAGAAAGCAAACATAGATACCAGAGACAGTGTGGGAGGAGAGTGGGAGATGGCAGAGGGTAAGAGATAGGGAATCAAGGATGGGGGAAAAAAAGCTAAACATACAGAAAACAAGAAATGGAAGATCATCTGCTGACAATAACATGTTTGTTGATGTGCTTGATTGAGACAATATACAGTGTACTCTGGATGGAAAATCTCATTTTGTATGCTGTATTGATGTACAGTGAATGAATGCAAATAAATAAATTGAAATAAAAAAAATCTAAAAGAATGAAAACAAACACATCATGTAAACACTATTCCAAAAATACATAGAGAAGTAACATTACTATCAGACATGGTAGAATTTAGAACAAAAAATGTTACCATGAAGAAGAAAATTTTATAATGATGAAAGTATGCAATCTATAAGGAGGACTTACCATTTTTTTTCACTCCTAATATGTTTTTACATAAGGCAAAAATTTATAGAATTTATAGGTAAAGTAAATAAAGCTACATTTGTAGATGTTTGTTTTTCAACACCTTTCTCTCAGGTCATCTTCAAAAAATATTATGCAATTGTGCTTCAGATGTAGAATCTTCTCAGAATGCAGGGCACTTTAAAAAAACTTGTGGAAAATATAATTAAAATATATTTAGGTGTAAAAAAATCTTGAAATCCTTGCTTAGTTTTTTTATAATACACATCTTCCCTGAACTTTTGACAAGTTCCTCACATACTTTCATCTTTCTCTTTCTGTTCTTTGGACTATAGTTATTATATAATTTGTATTTACCTATGTACATTATAAATTCCACAATATATTCATGAATATGATTTTTTGGTACATTTGGAAGCAGGGCATAATTCTATCCTGCCTAATCCTGTGAACAGATATTTTCTTTTTTTTTTTTTTTTTGTTTTGTTTTGTTTTGGTTTTTTTTTTTTTTGGAGAGGTTTTTTTTCGCTATAGGGCGCGTGCGCTCGCCAGACAGACAGAGAGACAGAGAGACAGAAAGCGAGAAATCACCCCCCGGGGGGATGGTCACGCCGCAATCCCTTCTCCTCCATTCTCCTCTCCGGATCTTGGGCACGCACGCACACGCGCCCGGCGTGAGTTGTAAGCCACCGGGTCCGAGACGCGAACCGCGGTCGACTACGTGGGAGTCCAGCGACATAGCCATTACGCTAACTGCTGGTTCCCTGAACAGATATTTTCTTAAATGAGCAATGTAAGAATATAAAACTATTTAGCTGGAAAAGATCCACCTAAGTACAAGACAGACTAGTAAAAAAATATTTTGAGAAATTTTTGATATAGAGTGCATTCACTTACTGGAGAGACAGAGGGAGACAGAGAGACAGAAAGTGAGAAATACCCGCACCCCACTCCCCCAACCCCACAAGAGGGGATGGACACTCTTCAGTCCCTTCTCCTCCATCTCTTCTTGGGATCTTAGGCACTCACGCACAGGTACCCAGAGTGATTTTGAGTTGCTGGGTCCAGAACTCAAACCAAAGTCAACTATGTGAGAGTCCAGCAACATAACTATTATGCCATCTGCTGATCCCCAGACAAATAAACTTTAATACAACTAAGTTGAAATGGTTTCAGATGCCTTGTTGGAATTAACACTTAAGAAGTTAAAATTTGTCAAGTTTTGACATTTTTTCAAAGAAAAATATTAACAATTATTTGAGAAACTTTTAAAATTCTAACTTTCCCACCTAGTTGTCTATGATGAAATTTCTTCAAATATTTACACTGTAAAAAACATATTATAATGGGCTGATTGAAAAATTAATGTGAGAATCTATCTATATTATATTTATGCAGTCATTGCAGAGATTTAAATAATGTCAAACTATGCCATTTTCCTCCTCACTTTTATTTATATTTATTTTTCATTAAAATGCATTGTTTACATTAAAATCTAGAAAGATGGTGGATTTTATTGTTACTTTCAATTAAGATGGTTTTACAATTTTCTAGTTTTAATTAAATCTAAGATTTTTATCTACAATTTTTATACACAAAAGCTCTGTGATGTCCCAAATTATTTTTACTGATGTGAATTTATTTTGAGTCACTGGTATAGATTCATTCAGATTTAGCTTTGGGATTTTATATTCTTTCTGCCTAAAGTACTTCCTCAATGTTTCTTATAGTATGGTACTATCAACAAATTCCTTTAGCTTAATATTATCTTTGCGTCTGAGTCTTTTGCCTTCAATTTGAAAGATATTTTTCCTGAGTACAAAATTCTGCTCCTGTAGTCTCTGGCTGAGATCTAATCTGAACATGGAAACTGTACATTTTTTGAGGCTTAGAAACAAGCATCGGCAACGGAGAAGAAAAGAACAACTGTTCAGGTGGTTGGTTTTTCTCAGTACTTTAAAAGCATTCCCCATTGCGGCCAGCAGGTGGCGGGGTGGTTAAAGCACTGGACTCTCACATGGCCCACTGCACTGCGGTGGGTGTTCGCTTTCTCTCTTTCTCTTTCTCTTTCTCTTTCTCTTTCTCTTTCTCTTTCTCTTTCTCTTTCTCTTTCGCTCTTTCGCTCTCACTCTCTGTCTCTATCCTGCTCTCTGGTGAGTGTAAGTGCCCTATAGCATGTTCAAAAAATAATGATGAATAAAATGAAATACATAGTTATTTTTTAGAAAATATTCCCTATTCTCTGACTCTACAGTTTATAGCATGTCTATGGCTCTCTAGCTCTTATTTCTCTTTGATTCTTCTGGAAACGTTCAAAGTATTGTCACTGATGCTAGTTTCTAGTTTTTCTACTTCGTTACAATGGTCTTGGGTGTGAGTTCCTGTGTGTTCATCCTTCTTGCAGGTTTCTAAGCCTTTAGTGTCTCTAAGTTATAATTTTCATTAAAATTGGAAAGTGTCAGGCCAGCAGGTAGGGTGGTGGTTAAGGCACTGGATTACACAAGGCCAACTGTGGTTTGAGTCCCAGACCTGGTAGCTTGAAAATCACAACAAATAAATAATAGATAAGTAAACAAATTGGAAAGTGTCCTGTGATTATCTTTTCAGTTTGTTTTATTTTTTCTGCCTGGCTGTTTACTTGTTTCCACCTACTTCTGTCATTCATTTGGTACTAACTTCTGTCATTCATTTGGTACTAACTCCACAGATGTCAGACAACTTTAAAATTTTCCTAAACAATATTTGGGGACCAGCAGTTAGCATAATGGCTATGTCGCCGAACTCTCATGTAGTCAAAGGCAGTTTGAGTCCCAGACCCAGTGACTTAAACTCACGCTGGGCGTGTTGTGCGTGCATGCCCAAGATCCTGAGAGGAAAATAGAGGAGAAGCGTGGCCGTCCCCCCTGGGGGGTGATTTCTTGCTTTCTTTCTCTCTGTCTCTCTCTTTCTGGAGAGCGCACGCGTCATACAGCAAAAACCTCTCCCAAAAAAAAATATTGACATAGTCTTTTTTGTCTTTGTACTTTATTTTAGATTAGATGACTTCTATTGTTCTACCTTCAATTTCAGTATTTTCCTCCATTATCCAATCTATAATTAATCCCATCCAATATTTTAAAATTTTAGACATAGTTTTTATTTCTAAAATATTTCTTATATTTTACTTTTATCTCCTCATTACGTTTAGAATTGCCTTGAAATTTTTGAGTATATTATATTTTAAAGTCATTTTTCACAAATCCCAATCATTTTTCTCAGTTTCAGGTCTATATTTCTATTGAGTCATTCACTTCTTTTTTTATAATTTATTTTTTCTTCCATGAATATAGATTAACCACCCTCAACAGGCTCTCTTTTCTTTTTTTAATTTACTAGAACATGTATGCAGTCTTTAGAGAGAGAGAGAGATACAGGGGGAGATGGAGGAACAAAATCATGTTCACGCTGCATTCTCTTCTCCATTTCTTCATCTGGTCAGGATTTGGGGTATGCACACATTCAACCAGCATGTTTTTCAAGCTGCCAGTCTGTCAAACTGTATGGGATCTGTCTCCCTTTACCACCAAGCAATATAACTGACCTCCCAAAAGGATCTTGAAGACATAATCCACTCTCAGCTTCTGCCAGCCCGGGCCATGGGTATAAGAGCAATGGACGCACTCAAGGAGTTCTCTGGAAGCAAACCCAGCCACCTCCACTTTCCAAATTCATGTAACTGCCTCCTCAGTAGCTACGGGGCTCTGCTTGCTCATTCAGGGCAGTGCATGTGTTGCTTTCCAGCAGCAGATCAGTGCAGAATTGTAGGGCTCACCCAATATGTTTAATTTCTCATGGTTCTCCATTTTTGCATTGCTTATAGTCCTGTGTTTAGAAATATTACTTCATATATCATTCCCAAACTTTTAGTTCTTTATGGGAAAAAAAAAATCTGGTCCCAGTTATTCTCTCGTGGTCATTAGCAGAACTCCTCCTTTGTTTTGACATTTTTTAAAAATTGACATTGTCTTTAACTTACTTATGCATGGAGTTTTCTCTTTAATCTAATTGAAACTTTCTATTCATTTTCCATTAAGTAATATTAAGAAGAAGAGAAATAATGCATTAGTAATTTTTTTGCTGCACAATAACCTTAACTATCAATGGCTTTAAATTATATTTTGTCTTGCTTACAGCACTGTAGGTTAGTGAGCTAGGTCTGTCTCAAGCTAGAGTTGGAAGCTTTCAGCTTTATATTTCTGTTTGAATTACATTCTATTCCATGAGCCTCACATCTGCCTTGAGCTGGTGGCTGCTTGAGTCATCTTAGTCTCTTGCCAGACAGAGGTGCAGAGGAGGGCAAGCCAACTTTGTCAGGCATATTTAACAGCTCTTTCTCTTCAAGCCCAATACCATTTTGCTCAGACATGCAACATAGTCAATCCTAAAGTCAGCTTGCAGCAAAGTGTATTTCTCCTATCATTTTGCCTTGACAAGACATGATTGGAATGAGAAATTGGAGGCAATCTCTCTGAAGACATTAATGGGTCTCCGTTTCAATTAGTAAAGTTAAGATACACACACACTTAGATAATCTTACGATCACATTTTTCTTCACTTAATTTAAACCACAGTAGACAGTTGAAGGGCCCTAAAGAGTATGGCTGAGCATTTAATTTTGAAAATGGAGAAACTGGTGTCTCAGTATTTAAGCACTTTTATAAATTTGCATGGTATCCGATATGGAGATATCTGATTCGACATTGTTCTTGATTGCAATGTTACATTGACTTTCTTATGCTGTACATGTTAACTTTTAACCTATTTCTATCAGACAGGCAGCAAATAGATGACATTCTTTAAAGCGTTTACCTGGATGTTAAACAAGTTTAAAGAGAGTATAAGAAAGACATTCTTGGCTGAGATAAGAGCAGTTTTAAAGAAACCACAGGAAATATTTAATAACTGCTGGAGGTATGACTGCCACCAGGTCTGAAGGGGCAAAAGAGAGCATAGGATTCTAGAATCCTGAAGAGGTGAAGTCATGGGGGAAGGCACTTTATTCTTAGAAAGAAGCATGCTCTGCAGCATCTCAGAATGGAATCCCTACAGTGAGGAATAAGGAAATGAGGATAATTACCTAACTCTCTCTCCCTCTTTCTGCCCTTCATTTTTCAGCCAGTGCTTTCAACTGGCTGAACACAGCCGCCAGCCAGTAAGGAAGGGCTTGTCTGCGAGGCAGTGAGAGAGGTCGGCCTCTGGGCTCAGAGCAGAAGGGAGGGGAAGCAGAGAGAAGACTGGTGAGGCACATGCCCGTGATGGAGCGGAAGCAGCAGTCCTAATGCTGACACTCGTGCCAACTACAGAATATTAATCACTGACACATTTAGCAAATGTTTATGGAAACACTACTGTGTGTCAGACTTCTTTCCAGGAACTGAGTGTGGCATTAAACAAAACAGATTAAAATGTGAAAGTGTTTTGTGGGAGTTGGTATTCTAAAGATGGAAGTCCATTATCAACAGCATAAACACAATTTTTCTTTTCTCCTCCTGTCTTCCTTCTCCCTTTATCCTCCTTCTCCTTCTTCTTTCTTTGCCCCGACCCGCAGGACAGTTGAACGGGTACCTGGGTGAGGATGGTGAAAACCGGGATCCTTTGTGTTTAGGCTGGTGAAGTTCTTACTGACACACAGAGTGGAGACAAGATGAGGTGCTGATCAAGTCTTCCGTTTATTGCAGAACAAACAGTGCTTTATATACAGGCTGGTGGGCACACCAATTGGTTGCCCAAAAATGAGATACAACAGTATGAGCCAATCATTGATGTGGGTGAATCTCCCATTACCTAGCAACAGTTGGTTACATGATTTCTGAAATATGGTTTGTTTGCTCAATGAGGAAGTGAAGCCTAAGATTTCTAAGATGGCAGACAGTTCTCAAGAAGCTCCCAAGATGGCTTCCATATGCAATGCCCTCCACATATCCCCCTTTTTTATTTTTTCAAAGAGAGGAGAAAAGCCTGGGGGAATCGTGCCTGTCTTAGGTTGGAGTCTTTTATCGAGCCACGTCCATCCTTACCCGTCATTGGAGAATCCCATAGCTATGATAGGTTTCCTGTCTTAGGTGGGAGGACTGTACAGCTGTTATAGGCTCAGACTCTCTTACCCGTCTCTGGCTAACCGATTCAGCGCCTCAGGCGGGAGCAATGTCTAGGCTCCACGATACTCCATCTCCAGGTTGTGGTAGTGGACTTGGATAGGCTGCATTTTTATGGAGTCATCGATATGACGTTTTATGAAGGTCATGAGCTTATTAAAGAGAACAGGTCCCAAAGAGCAAACAATCAATAAAACCAAAATTGGGCCAAATATGGGGAGCAGTATGGGGAGGAGTCCATTCCATGCAGTTAAAAAGGGATTATCGGTGAGTTGTTTTCTTCGTTCCAGAAGATTTTCTTGTAGTTGGTTGAGCTTGTCACGAACGATGCCAGACTTGTTGGCATAAAAACAGCAACGTTCCTGTAAAGCAAGACAGAGACCCCCCTGTTCTGCCAAAAGGAGGTCTAGCCCACGTCTATTTTGGAGTACAACTTCTGCAAGGGAATCTAGTTGATCTTGGACAAAAGTAATAGTAGAAGCCAATTCGTGGACATCAGAAACAAGGGCATCAGTTAATTGTTTGACCTGAAGGGAATATCCTAATCCAGCAGCACCAGTAGCTGTAGCTGCAGCAAAACCTAAGGTAGCAAGAATAGGGAGGAGCATTACGGCACGCTTGGATCTTGTGCGTGAACGTCCTGGAATAAAATCAAAAGTAGGAATGGGAACTGGTTCATCTCCTTTAATAACATCAACGTCAGGAACCAGCACAGCAAGAACACAAGAACCAACCCAGTGTTTGGGCAAAAACGTGTATGCCAGATTAGTGCCACACACATAAACTGTATTATGAGGAGCACATAAATCAGTAGAATGGGAAACATCTCTCTTATCAATACAATCGGAGAATGTAATGAAGCCAAGAATAATCTCATTAGATTGAGCACGAGAGGGAGAATAAAGACAACTTATGGTTGAAGGGAAAACAGGCTGAACTAAGAAAGGCGAAGTTGGTGAACAACGTGAGGGATCTACAGGAAAAGTTATGTTGACAATTGGAAGGGCTGATGAAATTTGTAGACCATGGCAGAGACAAAGCCAACAGTCCGCAGCAATTGTGGGACTGTAAGCCTGAAGTAGAGCAAGAGTAAGGTTAAGTAGTGAGAAAGTAGTGTCAATGAAAGGAGCAACTCTAGGTTTGGGTAGAGATAGTGGCTTGTATGAACGTTGAGGATGTAAATTTTGTGTGAGATCCTGTAAGTGTTTTTGTACCTTGAGTCGTCTAGTCTTGTCTTGAGGTCCACCCCCATCAGAAACATGGGGAGGAGCAATTAAGTCCCAACAAATGTTTTTTCCTAAGGTATCAGATGTACAGGGCTTTTCAAGATGGTTCGTATCTATAAAGGTTTTAATGTGTGTAGCTGTGAAATAAGTTGTGTTTTTGAAAATGCAAGTAGTGGCATGATCGTAACATGCAGCATGAAGGGTAGGTCTGAAAATTGTACAGGTGCATTGAGCAGGTGTAGAAGAGGAGGAGACAGTGGGTGTATTAATGCAATACCAAGTAAGGGGTTGTTGTGAGATACGCAGTGTGTCCAGAACATGTGACTGTTGAGAGTGGTGTGAAGGAAAGATGGGTGATCTTACCACCTGCACATGCGCAAGGAGCGTTTTGTTCAAGGAACTTTCGAGTTTTGCCAGAGTCAAAACCAGCAGCGACAGTGTTGAAGAGGTAACTGCCAGGGCTAAAACCAGCAGCGATAGTGTTGAAGAGATAAAACAATATCAGGTATTTAAGAAGAATCTTCATTTTGTTGATCTGTGGAAGAAAAAAGAGGTATCTCAGGGCTTTTATAATCCCTGGATGAATTATTATCATTTGAATCAATTTGTTTGACCAATCTTTCTGGTAGCCAACGAGCAGCATCCATTTTCTGGGAATAAATGCAGACAGACCCTCTGCCCCATATGAGGACAGGGTCTGGACCGTTCCACGTATTGTCTAGTGGGTCTTTCCACAAAACTGTGGCAAATTTTGTTTTAGTAGTTGAATGCCAGAAGCGCTCAGCAGCTGAGTGTCCATCTTTATCCAGTGTTAGAAAATTTAGCACAAAAAGTGTATGTGCTAAAAGGTTTTTTGGTGAACCTTTAATTTGTAAAATCTCTCCCTTTTTTAATTTTTGGAGAGTATTTTTTAAGGAAAGATGAGCACGTTCAACAATACCTTGTCCCTGGGGATTGTATGGAATCCCCGTGACATGTTTAATATGGAGTTGTTTACAAAAAGAGTTAAAATTGTTTCCGGTATATCCTGGGCCATTATCTGTTTTAATTTGTTGAGGCTTACCCAGAACAGAGAGTGCGGCAAGAACATGAGAAATAACATGTTTACCAGCCTCTCCGGTTTGTGCCGTAGCAAAAATGAAACCACTAAAGGTGTCAATAGTAACATGCACGTATTTAAGAGTACCAAATTCTGCAACATGAGTGACATCCATTTGCCATAAAGCATTGGGTATAAGGCCTCTAGGGTTAACACCCAAGTGTGGTGTAGGCAAAAGAGTAAGACAGGCCGGACATTGTTTTACAATTTGTCGAGCCTGTTCCCAAGTAATTTTAAACATGAGACGAAGGGTGTGAGAATTCAAATGATGTAGTTGATGGGCAGCAACAGCATCTGAAAGATTTGTGTCAATTTGAGTATGAACCAAAAGAGAATATTTTGTGGCCAGATCAGCGCGGCGATTACCCTCAGTTAAAGGACCAGGCAAGTCTGTATGGGCGCGCAAATGGCCAATATGAAAAGGCAGCTCTCGATGTCTAATGAGAGACTGTAATTGGAGGAAAAACTGTGCGGCCTGAGAAATTTGTTTAATTTGTGCCGCAGTTTCCAGAAGAGGTACAGACATAGCAATATAAGCACTATCTGTATATATGTTTAAAGGTGTATCAGGAAAAGCAGAGAAGACTGCAATAACTGCTTGCAGTTCCACCAGTTGAGCTGACGTAGAGGAAGTGGCAAATGTAACTGTTTGATCAGAGAATGAATAAGAAGCAGTTCCAGTGGAGGAACCGTCAGTAAAAACCAATAAACCATTTTTAACAGGATGAAGTGAAGTTTGTATAGGAAAAACAAAATCATGGGTATATAAAAAATGTAAGAATTTATCTGGAGGAAGATGGTTATCAATAGTTCCAGTAAAGGAAGCACATGCAATAGGCCAAAAATCTGTTTGTTGGAATAGCCAATTAATCTGAGTTTTAGTATATGGCTGAATGATTGTATCAGGGTCTTTACCAAAATAAGTGACACTTAAATTTCGTGCCATAATGATAATATCAGCCACAGATTGATAATAAGGGTAAATAACCTTCGAAGGAGAAGAAGGAAGGTGAACCCACATAATTGGTGCCGATTGCCAGAACACAGCCGTAGGTGTGAATGCAGTACTACAAATGACAAGGAGTAACGGTTGACCGTAATCTATGGTTGTAACAAATTGAGAGGCAATGGCTTTTTCTACTATAGACAGTGCCTGACGGCCTTCCTCCGTAAGCACTCGAGGAGACCTAGGATCAGAGTCTCCCTGTAAAATATTGAATAAAGGTTTAAGTTGACCTGTAGTTAGTTTTAAATAAGGACGGATCCAACTGATATCACCTAATAATTTTTGGAAGTCATTTAAAGTTTTCAAGTTGTCAAGTCTAAACTGTATTTTAGGAGTTGTAATTTTCGGACCCGAAAGATGATATCCTAAATAAGTATAGGGGTCTTTAAGTTGTACTTTTTCGGGGGCAATCTTTAACCCTCGGATAGACAAATGTTCCTTGAGGTCAGAAAAGCATTGAAGAACAAATTGACCATCTTTGCCAGCAATTAAGATATCATCCATATAATGGATAATATACATTTGTACCCATTTGTCTCTAACTGATTGTATGGCAGCCGCAACATATTTTTGGCACAGAGTAGGGCTGTTTGTCATTCCTTGAGGTAAGACCCGCCATTCATAACGTTTCATTGGTTCTTTAAAGTTAATGGATGGAATACTAAAGGCAAATCTTTCTCGATCTAAAGGATGTAAGGGAATAGTAAAAAAACAGTCTTGAAGGTCAATAACTATCTTGAAGAAATTAAGAGGAATGGCTACAGGAGATGGTAGCCCAGGCTGAAGTGCCCCCATTGGAATCATGGTTTTATTAATTGCTCTAAGATCTTGAAGTAAACGCCATTTTCCTGATTTTTTCTTGATAACAAAAATGGGAGTATTCCATGGAGAGGTACTTTCTACAATATGTCCTGCTTCAAATTGTTCCTGTACTAACAATTGAGCAGCTCTTAATTTTTCAGAAGGTAGAGGCCATTGATCAACCCACACTGGTGTATTATCTTTCCAGGTGATCCGATCTGCGTGAGGCACAGGAATGTCAATGGCCGCTAAGATAAATTTCCCAATCCAGCTCTGTCAAGTTTAGGTTCAGGCAGTAGAGGTTGAACAATGCCTGATTCATTTTTTCCCAAGCCTTTCCCTGGTGCATAACCTTGAGCCAGCATTTGTGCAGTTACTGTATCGTTTGGGCTGAACATCAAGAGACTCATTTGTGATAATAAGTCTCGTCCCCACAAGTTAATAGGAAGGCCTTGTATTACAAAAGGTTGAATGTGTCCTTGATTGCCTTCCCTGTCTTTCCATTGTAACATTTTTGAACTTCTCTCAGGATTTTGACTTTGTCCAATACCCTTTAAGTTAGTCAAGGTTGGAACCAGAGGCCAAGACTGAGGCCAATTGTCTTTTTTAATAATTGTAACATCAGCTCCAGTGTCTATCAATCCAGAAAACTGTTTTCCATCCAACCATAAAGTAAGCATGGGTTTAGTTGGAGAAATTTGTTGTACCCAATAGGCATCTGAGGAACCAAAGCCTTTTTCGCCCCGTGAAGAGGCTTGAATATTGTTTTGAGTTGAAAGCAATGGAAGGAGCAAGAGCTGAGCTATACGTTTGTTGGCAGGAATGGTTGTAATTAACCTTGGAGAAGAAGCCATAATCTTAATCTCTCCTTTATAATCATATCTATTACTCCTGGAAAGACTTGAAGTCCCTCCAGAGTGGCACTACTGCGCCCCAAGAGTATCGCAAAGGTTTTTGGCGGCAGAGGACCAAAGACTCCGGTAGGTAAAGCTTGAACCCCCATTTCCGGAGTTAATACTGTGCGGGTGGTGGAACAGAGGTCCAGTCCTGCACTTCCTGGGGTTGCTCTGGAGAGGTCTGAAATGGATTGGTATTGGTTGCTGGAACAAACTCTAGTGCCCCAAAAGCTTGTTTGGGTTTGAGGGCTTGGGGCGGCCCCCTGTTCCCGTTTCCCTGATCCTGATTTATTGGCCTTCTATAGATATCAAATTTGGATCTACATTCATTAGGAGGATGACATCCCTTCATACATTTACTGCACAGCTCAAGAAATTGGTTTGATTGTTGTTGATTACCATTACTTCTCATTTTACAATTTTTCTTTGTATGTCCAGGTCGACCACAATTATAGCAGGTGATTTTGTTATTTGTTTTGTTGGCATTGTCATTACGAGTAAGGAATTGGTGAACATTGTTATAACCTTGAAGGGCAGCAGCTATAGCCATTCCTTGTTGATATGCTGACCCGATATCAGAACACAGGCGAATATATCCGGATAAATCTGTCTTTTTTCTATACGGTCTAATTGCTGCTTGACAGGCAGCATTAGCATTTTCATATGCCAGTTGTTTAACAAATTCTGTACCTGCGTCAGCACTGCCAAATATTCTGCCTGCAGTTGTAATCAGTCGATGAACAAATTCAGAAAAAGGTTCATCAGGTCCTTGTTTTATTGTTGTAAGGGAGGTACTTAAATCTCCTTTAGTAGGAAGTTTTCTCCAAGCTCTCATGGCTGCCATATTAATTTGACTAAAGAGTCCTGGATCATATTGCATCTGAGTGTCAGTAGTTGCAAAATTACCTTCTCCCAACAACATATCTATTGTCCAGCCATTATTGGCCTGGGCATTACGGCGTGCAGTTTCCTTGCACTGTTCTACATACTCTGATTTCCAAAGCAAGTAATCTCCTCCAGAGAGTGTAGCACGAGACAATGTGTGCCAATCTATTGGTGTAAGCCAATTTTCTGCCACTGAATCAACTATTGCTAAGGTATATGGAGCTGTAGCTCCATGTTGAGCAACTGCTGTTTTAATTTCTTTTATAATGTTAAAATCAAAGCCACATACATGACACCATGCTTGTCCTTGTGCATCTGTATCTTCTGTCACTGGAAAGGCTTCCTGTTCATCAAGATCTATCAGTGGTTGTAATCTCTGAGCTGGTTTAAGTTTTGCACTAGGAGTAAAGGTGGACTGACAGCGATTTTGTGAGGATGAGAAAGCTGTACTTTTAGATTTACCCACTTTCAGCTTCTCTAATCGTGATATCAATTCTTGATGTTCTTCTTCTAACTGAATATGTTCTTTGAGTTGTTCAATCTTAGCCCGAACCTCTGCCCTAGGATCAATAACGGGCATTGCCAAAGATGGCTGAATAGTCTTTTCATGGCAAGAATGATTACATGTCAAAGATGGCACAGATGTAACCGAGTCATAAGACGGAGGTCGTTTTTTGAAAGGAGGCCATTTTGAATTGTTGTACTCAACAGCCTCCACTTCTGAAGTTTCTTTCTCTGGTGGCCATTTTGAACTATTGTATTTGGCAGCCTCTTTTTCCAAAGTTTCTTTTTCAGGCGGCCATTTTGTCTTTGTTTCTAAAATTTCTTCCTCAGAATCAGCCAATTGACCATCCGAATTAACTTTAAGGTTTGTAAGGGATGGATATAATTTTTTCTGAGGTTTTGTAGGATTTATAGTCTCCTCATTTACTTTAGATTTTTTGAACTGTTTTGGCTTTACATCCAATTGTTTATTAAAGTTTGTTGTTTCTTCCTCACTATCTAGAGAAATTAGATCATCTTTTTTTGTTTCTGGGTTTTTTGTAGTTTCTATGACGTCGTCACTAATTAATTCCCGAAATTTTTCTTTTTGCATAATTTGTTCCCCTTCCTCAACTACTGCCGCAATTCTGGGGTCTGTTGGCCGGAACCCAATAATTTCATTTATTAAACCCCAATAAGAAAAGGCTATTACTGGGACTTTTTCTGGGCCAAACGCGACATAGTAGTCTTTCAAAGCATCACCTACCCTCTTCCACCTTGCTTCATCAATAGTGCCTTCTTGAGGAAACCAGGGGCACACCTCTTTTAGAAAGTCAAAAAAGGAAAGTAATTGTTTGATTCTAATTTTAACTCCACGTGTCTTAAGAGCATCACTAAGCCCCTGAACAAATAATTCATGCTTGCTCATTTGTTGTCCCATAATTGCACTCCGGGAAGCTATTTAGTAATCTGTATTACTATTTACCCTTCCACACTTACCAGGCCTGGCTTTCTTCACAGTGCACTTCACCTTGATCCTCTTGGCCCAAGGCCCCACGTTGGGCGCCACTTGCCCCGACCCGCAGGACAGTCGAACGGGTACCTGGGTGAGGATGGTGAAAACCGGGATCCTTTGTGTTTAGGCTGGTGAAGTTCTTACTGACACACAGAGTGGAGACAAGATGAGGTGCTGATCAAGTCTTCCGTTTATTGCAGAACAAACAGTGCTTTATATACAGGCTGGTGGGCACACCAATTGGTTGCCCAAAAATGAGATACAACAGTATGAGCCAATCATTGATGTGGGTGAATCTCCCATTACCTAGCAACAGTTGGTTACATGATTTCTGAAATATGGTTTGTTTGCTCAATGAGGAAGTGAAGCCTAAGATTTCTAAGATGGCAGACAGTTCTCAAGAAGCTCCCAAGATGGCTTCCATATGCAATGCCCTCCACATTTCTTGTTCTTTTTTCAAGAAGGTACATGTGCTTGCCAGAGAGACAGAGACAGAGAGAGAAAGAGACAGATCAAGAAAGCAGTCCCATGCCTGGTCACACTGCCATCCTTTTCCCTCCGTTTCTGCATCCTGTCAGGGACCTGGGCATGCACGCACACCTTCTCAGTGTGTTTTCCTAACCACCAGGTCGGCATCTGGATGGCGGTCAGCCGTGTGGGATCCAGCTCCTTATGCAGAGTGTTTAACCACTGTACAGCAGGGTCAGCTCGACAGCTATAACCACGTTAGATGAAATAGTGAAACATGCCAGGAAGAAACAAAGAAACCAGGGAAGAAGAGTAGGTAGTGTCAGGGTGAAGAAAGTGACATTTTAGAAAAGAGCAGGCATGGTGACCTCTCCAGGAAAGTAGCTTCTGTTTAATGGCTTGAACGAGGCAGGGGGGTGAGCATACGAGTATCTGTAGCACACTTTGGGCAGAGTGAATGAACTTTTAAGACCCAAGGCTATGTCTGGCATATTTAAGAAACAACAGAGAAACCAGCATACTTCAAGCAGAATGAACACAATGAGAAGAGATGGAGCAGATAGTAGAGAGGGTGAGACGAAGCCACTGGACCGCACAGATGATCTGACTTATATGTAAGCAGGAGAGCTCCCACTGCTTAGCTAAGGATTAGTTGGGGCCAACAGATGGCATGGTGGTTAAGGTGCTAGACTCTCACACGGCTGACCACAGTTTGAGCCCCAGACAGATCTGCTTGAAAATCACGGTGCGTGTGTACACATGCCCAAAAATCCTGAGAGGAGAATAGCCCAGAAGGGACAATAGTATGGCCATCCCCGCTAGGGGTGATTCCTCACTTCCCCTCTCTCTGTCTCTGGTGAGCACATGTGCTCTATGACAAAAAGCCTTAAAAAAAATGAAAAAAAAAAGAAAGAACTAGCTAAAGAGGGGCAAGGGCTGATGTAAGTAGAATGTTATAAAATGTTAATCACATAATAGGTTTTTCATAAACATAATTATCAATAATTTTTGCCATCTATTTAACATGAGAAAAAATAAAATGTAGCATTTTTAGTAAGTGATAGAAATAAGTAATTGTATCCAAATATATTTATACTGTAAGTCCAGATTTTCAGATATTAGTTTTCTTAAGGCAAAGCACCAATTATAATAGTGCTTCTTTGTCGTTCTATGAGCAAGAGAGGCAGAGAGAGAGCAAATGTATCTCCACTGGGATCCTGAAGACACGATCTACCCTGGCCTTTATCTAGCCCTGAATCACGGGAAAGTGTGTCTCTGGCATACTTAGGGAGGTCACCAGTCCTGAATCAGGAACTCTCCCATGTGGGGCTCCCTCTCAGAACAATTTTTTACTGACATGAGTTGATATAAGTTTGTGATAGACCTGAACACATTACTTGTAAACATTCGTAAAAATGATACACTTTGAAATAAATTCTAGACATATAAAGACTTTTTTTTTTTTTTGATTATAGAGTATATACACTCGCCGGAGAGACAGAGAGAGATAGAGACACTCTCGGGGCCTTGGGCATGCATGTACACCTGTTCAGCATGAGTTTCAATCCATAGGATCCAGGATTCGAACTGTGGTCAACCATGTGCGAGTTCAGTGCCTTAATCACTGTGCCACCTGTTGGCCCCCATTCAGACATTTGTGAAAACAGGATTTAGGAGGGAGAAGTCAATTATTCCTAACAGATGAGTTCTATAAATGATTTGAAAGATAAAATAGATAAGTATATATGATTGAAAGATACATATATAGATATGGACCAGAACTTATATTTTCTAAAGATGATTTGGATTTTACTCTGTAAGGTAAAAATGTAAGCAAATACTCATTAAAAATTACCTATTACTAATGATCCAGAAAACATATCCATTGATTCAGACATTTTTCCCATATGAAAATATTTCCAGCTGGTAAACCTTCTGGGAAAATAAACACAGTAGTCTTCCAAGTTATTTACTATGTGATAAGTATATTTATAAAGTTCAGTAATAGAATCAGAACTTAATCATAACAAATATTTCATTACAACCTGGTAAACCCCAGTGCCATCTCTCTGGAAATATAACAAAGGCAAATATTTGTTAGAAAAGCATTGATAATAGCCAATTCTATCTGCAAGAAGAGTGTATAAGTCATCCCACTCTAAAGACACCAGTGCCAGTCACTAGTCTGGTCTCAGGAGAGGTAAGTATTATTGTTTTGGAGTGAGTTGGGAGGAGCTGGAACAAACACAGTCATACTTTGGCTGTCTCCAGCTCCACTGATGGAGCTTAGTGACAGGGGCCCAAAGAGAGCCAAAGAGGTAACAGCTGTTTCGTGTGGCTTATCCTTCCATGTTAAAGGACCTCCGGTTTCAGATTAAAAGCTGTATCTTAAAACTCTGAAAACCTAGATAAATTCTAGATTTAAAGTCTGAACAGAAGACATTCATGTAGAATATTACCTGTTTAAAATACTCTACACTAAGCCATAATTATTTCCTTTTTTTACAGCGTATAGTATATTAAAGAGCAAATTTCTTTTTAGTTTTTAAGTTAAGAAAATTCTAAACTTTCATTTATGTAGATGATAAGGTAATTATCCTACTACTCTTTTTTTTGCTCAATTTTTGAATTTCCTTCAAAAATTTTAAATAATTTTTATTTAACTTTATTTATTATTATTATCATTTTAATTTGACCAGAGAGAGAGGGGAAGTGAGAAAGCAAGCCACTGGGTGTGAGACTCGCATCACAGTTGGCCACGAGAGAATCCAGTGCCCTTAACCACTATGCCACCTGTCGACCCTTGAAATTTTTTCAAAATTTTATAGATAATAGCTGGACCTCTTTATTATTTTAATGCATTTACTTTTTATTTAATTTGATTTTTTTATTGTCCTATGTCATATGCACTCACCAGAGAGAGAGGGACAGAGAGAAAGAAGAGAGAGAAGGCACTCCCAGTGAGATGTGGTCATGCAAAAATTCCTTTCCTCCACTTCTCCTTGTCATCAGGATCTTGGGCAATCCTGCATATGTACCCAATGTGTTTCTCAAGCAACCAGGGTCAGGACTTGAACTATGGTCACCCATGTGGATTGGGTTCCCAATGCGCAGCAATTAACCACTGTACTACAGGGCCAGCCCAATTATTTTAATTTTTAAAATATCTCTAAGAACATTTCTCCAAGAAATTATTCTAAAAAAAAAAAAAATTCTAATGCAACATGGTGCTTTCCCTCAAAATTTCTAAGTATGATTAAGTCAAGTCCTTGATGTTTAAGAAATCTTTATGGATGCTTCTGAGTTTAAGGGCTCGAACATATTCATCTAGGTCCTGGAAATGTCCCCTGCTGCAGAGATCCAGCTCAGTCCACCACAGAAATTCCCTGAACTTTCCTTTCTTCTTTTCCTTTTTTCACCTTCCCCTTCTCTTCTCTGCCCCCTTTCCCTCCTCTCCCCTCCTTCCTTCTCCTTCTTTCTCCTCCTCCTCCTCCTATTTCTTTAGAGAGACTTTTGCTATATAGGTTGTGCCTGCTTGCCACAGAGACAGAGAGACAGAAAGTGAGAAATCACTCCCCAGAGGGTATCCATACCAAAATCCCTTCTCCTCCATTCTCCTCTCAGGATTTTGGGCCTGCATGCACATGTGCCTGGTGTGAGGTTTAAAGCCACTGAGTCCAAGACTTGAACCATGGTTGACTACATGGGAGTCCAGTGATGTAACTGTTAACACCATCTGCTGGTCCTAAGACAGACAATAGAATTCATGGGACCAGCAGTTAGTGTAATGGCTATGTCGCTGGAATCCCATGTAGTCGACCGCGGTTCGCGTCCCGGACCCCGTAGCTTAAAACTCATGAAGGGTGTGTGTGCGTGCGTGCCCAAGATCCCAAGAGGAGAACGGAGGAGAAGGGATTGCAGCGTGGCTATCCCCCCTAGGGGGTGATTTCTCACTTTCTGTGTCTCTTTCTCTCTCTCTCTGTCTGTCTGGCGAGCACACACAACCTATAGCAAAAAAAACTCTCCAAAAAAAAAAAAATGAGTTCTTAAGTAATTTTTTTTTAAATATGGGATTTTTTCCTTCCACTGTCTAGTTTAAGAATTTTTTTTTCCACATCAATATAACTGATAGTGAAACAGTCACTGTCTGTAGACAAAAATTTCCCGTAAGATGGAATGCTGGGGCAAGAGGGGGCGTAGTTAGTAGTTGAGGAGCTGGCCTCCCACGTGGCTGACCATGGTTCGAGTTCTGGACCCAGCAGCCTGAAACTCAATGCTGGGCGCGCGTACATGTGTGCCCAAAGTTCCGAGAGAATAACGGAGGTGAACGGATTGCATTAAAAACATGCACAAATCTCTAACCCATATATATACTAGTATCCTCTATGCATGTAAACGTGATATTTACAGGTCTACTTAGTTATATTAATATTAGCATATATACATCTATACCCATATTTCTACCTCCATCTAACTAGAGAGTCATCTTGATAAGTTTTTAATAGTAGTATTTTCAGAAAATGTCTGTTGACTCGGATTCCTTCTGTTAACTATGAATTATGTGGCACTTTACATTTTGTATGTGGATATATTGCTGTGTGCATGTATGCATTTCCTATGTCAGGTATATATAAATGTATACAGTCTGTATATGAGTTCCACGTGTCCGTGTAGTTACTATGTGGTATGTACATATTTTAATGTGTATATGCACATTCCATATGTACTTATTATAGAAATTAGAGTATCTAAACCACAAAACATGTAATTTTATATTTATTTCACTTTACAGATGAGAAGGGCCTCTCCTAGTCTCCTTAGATTACAGATTAAGAAATTGGTATCTATAAATCTGAAATTAATGCCCAATGTTAATAATGTGAGAAGCCGGGGGCCAGCAGATGTGTAGTGGTTAAGGCACTAGACTCTCACATGGTCAACTGTGGTTGGAGTCCTGGACCCGGATATCAGGTGCGTGTGGGTGCATGCTCAAAATTCCAGGTGGAAAATGGAGGAAAAGGGAGTGTGGCATGGCCACCCCTCCCGAGGGTTGATCTCTCACTTTCTGCCCCTGTCTCTCTGGTGAGCAGGTGAGCACACACTCTCCATAGTATAAATTTATAAATAAAGAATATAATAATAATCTGAGAAACCTAAACCCCAAGTCTGCATTCCATTTTGATGATTTTGCCATGTCATCTTCCTGGTTTAGTCAAAAGATCTTACTAGGTCATTCCTGGAAATTCCAACTTTTTGAAAAACATGCAAAATTCTTTTTTAATTTTGTTTTTAGGGTGGCTATATTATCCAAAATGGAAGGAATTAGTGCACACTGGTCTATTGGCTATGATGTAAAAGCCATTCTTTTTGTTGAAGACAGCATGTAACACAAATTATTTCATAGAGAAGAGTGCATTTGGGCCAGCCCAGTGGTGTTTTGGTTAAGGTGACTGGACCCCATGTGACTCAGGCATATTTTGAATCTCAGACTCTGTGGCTTGATAAACATGCCAGGGGCAAGTACGTGCATGCCCAAATATCCCAACAGGAGGGAACGAGGAGGAGAAAGACTAACATCGTAATTATTCACAATGAGGAATATGAGGAATACTTTATCTCTCTCTGTTTTTTTTTTTTTGTTTTTTGTTTTTTCTTTTCCTTCCTGGAGAGCACACTTTACCTTCTCAAATTCTTTTTTTTAAAAAGTACATATTATAAAAATCAGTTATAGATTGCCATATTATACTAAAAATGTGTGCAATAGTCATGTTTCATTGCTTTCATGTTTTTTAATTATTTTGGTTTTTTAAATATAAATGCATCATTTCAGCACCTCTACAATTTCTTCCCAGGATGGAAATATGAACAGTTTAGTGCCCATTCCTGATGATGAAAATGTACTTTAGAATTCTTTAATTTAGCCCAAAATTATTGAGCACTATTCCTTGCCAGGCCCTTTAAAAAATGACATGATATGACACATTAATATATCCACTATCCCTCTGAAATTATCAGCACCATAACATTCAAATGAATTTCATTCATCAGCTTGTAGAAAGTGAACTATGTATTATAGCGCTTTTCTTTTCTCAGTAAGTAGGGAGAACTATGTTTACTAAATAAATTCAAGCTTATAAAATGCACAAAATTCCCAAAAGTTTAAATTATCTCTAAAATATGATTTATAAAGTTGAGACCTAATAATTTACATTTATTATTAATTATCAAAATCTGCACACATGTGATGTTATAATACCATGTAGACAAAATGTAGACAACTTTTAGCAAAACATGCAAAACTTTTTAAACTTATTTTTAGCACAAGCATATAATTTTTAACACAAACTCCCTTTTAAGCTTATTTTTTACACAAACTTAAGTGTAAATATCTAAATGGAAGGAATAATAGGTTTTTTTAAAGTGAGATGTTTGCTACAAGGTGTGTACAATTGCCAGACAGTGAGAGAGGGAATATGAGAAAAGTCACCCCCTGGACCACACCATAACCCCTTTTCCTCAGGAGTTTGGGCTTTTGAGCATGTGCACACAAGTGCCCAGCCTGATTTTCCAGTCCAGTTACCAGGCCCCGATCTTGAACTGTCCAATCAGCCATATGATACCCAACCACCTTAACCTCCACACCCCCTGCTGGCCCCCAAGTGAGATGCTTTTTTTTAAAAAAAAAAAGATTTTTTTAGGAATGTTTTTATTTAACTTTATTTATTTGTTTATTTATTTTAATTTGACTAGAGATACAGAGACAGAGAGAGAGATTCGAAGAGTAGTCAGCCATGTGGGAGTCCAGTGCCCTTAACCACCACACCACCTGCCAGCCCTGTGAGATGCTTTTTAACTCCTCTGAAGGTTAGGAGAAAAATAAACTCAAAATCTGAACAATTTTTATACTATTATTTGTGATGATTGCTGATGTCTTAACTCTTTTCTTGATATAAGAAAATATAACTCTTTTCTATATATATACACACACACACACATATATATATATAAAACTTTTGTATCTATGTATAATATAATATATAACTCCTTTCTATAAATACCAAGTATAAACTTGATATATTTGCAAATAGTATATTTTTCTTATAACCAAACAGCAGACCCTTTAAGGTCCCATTCTGCAATATGTATCATTCACTAAAATGTGATCAGCATTCTCAACATTTATCACATTACTTCTGATCTGCATATTTTCAACACTTACTCATGGAGCCCTGTTTTCTCACAAACTCTGACTTGATTGTTTTAAATGACTTTTAATCTAAGTCTCCTAAATTGTCATAAAAATTAGGCTGATTCACTGTCCCTCCGAGACCATGGCATAAAAGCCCATCCATCACAGTGTATCTAATTAAGAAACTAAGTTAAGAGGTGTTTGAACAAGATATTTGAAAATCTCAGGGGACCAGACAATTGAATTGGTATTTCAGACATATCAAATTAGTTAATGATTTGGGAATCTTGATTCTGCAAGAGTATGTAAATTAAAAAAGAATAATGAAATTCATTAAAGCTAGGTATCAGGAAAAAAGGAAGACCCTGTGCACCACTGCATGTAATTATAAGTCCCTGCTTCATTCAGATAGAAGGACAGGAGGCTGGAAAAGCATTCCCCCCCCCAAAAAAAAAAAAAGCAATTTGGGCAGGTTAATTTTCATATTGAATATAGATCATTACAATTATTTTTCTTTATGTGTTTGGGGTATCTTTCTCATAATTGACAAATTCATATTTGGTAACCAAGCTTGTTTTCCATTTTCACTTCACCATATGAACTTGTAAGATAAATGTCTTGCCATTCAAGACGACAATAGATATTGAATTTTCTCTTGAAATTGAACAAAGTGTTTTATTTATTCTGTCAGCCTATTTTGATACTGAAAGAGGCAGGAGAGTAAAACTATACTACTTTGTCCAAAAGCAAGGAATGAATGGAGTATTAAATCTAACCCAATAAAGAACTGAACTGAAACATCTATTCACTCTGTAAACAAAACTTTCTCTTAGGTTCCAAAGCAGTATACTCATATTTCTTATGAAGCAAATAAAATAAGAGCGCAACTAATGATATCATTTTGTTGAATATAATAAAAATAATAAGTTCTTCCGTTTTTAAATAATTTCTCATTTGCTCATTCAAACAATCTCTTTTATTATTTTAAAAGCTTAAACTCTGATCAATTATAAAATGCATTTCAAAACTTGGTTACTTGCAGATTATGACCTTAATATTAAAAAAATACATTTTCTTACTTTTATGTAGATGGCTATAGAAATATGAAAAACAGCTATAGAGTGAAACCAGTGATAACTTCATTTAAAATGAAAAGATTGCCAAGAATTATATAATATTAACAAATTCTCCCCTAATCAATGTCTCCCTATACCAATTTTGTCTGTTTTCCAATATAATAGAGTTTATGGTAAACATTGGACTTTTATGATATGTTTTGTCTTTAGATTTTAATCTCAGATGCACAAAAAATTGTAAGCATTTGCAAATAGCATTTCATGGGGGCCTGATGATGTTACTGTGGTAAAATGTGATATTCTATGAGACTGATTTAGATGGAACATCCCGAATTCACATCTGAACACCTCCCTGTGTATACCAGGCTTGTATACACAGATCCTGGGCTGACTGACACTGGGGCGGATTGTCACTTTGGGACTCTTTGTGGTGCTCATACTCTCTCTCCGTCTCTCTTGCTCATGGAAGCAATAAATAAACTTTAAAAATTTAGTAGTCATCATATCAAAGAGGTGAATGTTGGCATTATCAAACTGTTATCAATCAAAATTTAAAAGGATAAGAATAGGATGGCCAAAGTATTGATGTTTCAATGGAATTCTCGTTAAGATGAATTCAGAGTGACACTAAAACTAGTACCTGGAAAAATATATTCCTGGGCCAGCAGGTGGCATGGATTTAAGCTCAGGAGCTGGACTTCCATATTCAAGTCCTGGACTGGAGCACTTCAAAATCACACTGGGCAAGTGTGTTTGCATGCCCAAAATCCCAAGAAGAGAATGGAGGGAAGTGACTGGTCACAACTTGGCCATCCCCCTGGGGCTATCTCTCTTTCTGTCTCCCTCTGGGAAGGACACGTGCCACATAACGTAACAGCAAAGCAACCTAAAAATAAATACAACTAATTTAAACAAATTGTAAGATAGTAGTAGCATTTCTAAAACACAATAAATCAAAGATATGAACAGAGGTTTCTGGGTAAAGATGTCTATTGATGTATTCTTACTCACAGTAAGGAGAATGATGACTAATCAGAGGGGACGATTAAATGTGGAGTGGTAAGATCATCAACCATGATATGCAATGATGAAATAAGCTTTGTGACAATATTTAATGACCATGCAAAATGCTTACGATTTGATATTTTGGGTTAAAAAAAAAAGTATGACTTGAAAAAAAAAGATTTGTGGTACGGTGTAATGCCAAATTTATTTTTTAAATTTTATAATTATATCTATACATATAAAAATTTAATAAAAGACACTACATATTGCTAAATTGTACTTTGAGAGTATGAAATTACTGTGATATTTATTTTATTTTTTTCCTGATTGCCATATTTCCATTTTGCTTTAAATTAACCTGTATTATTTTGTAGGAAAAATCAATAATAAAAATTAATTTCTATAAGACAGTTTTTTAGATGAAAAAATACACTTTTTAAATAACAGAGTATCCTTTTACAATACTGAACATTAAAAGAATCATATTTTAGAAATTTGTTTTCCCAAAGGTGTAGGGAGGATATATTCTAGGTCACAATCAAATACATAGACACATATATGAATGTATGCACTTTAAACTTTCTGTCAGTTCATAACACTTGATAAAAATTGTAATTAACATTATTTACATTTCCTGAAGCATTTCTGACATGTATCTTATGAAGTTTGGTTGCCATTGTTGTAGTAATTGTATTATCATCCAATTCCATTTCGTCTAACCAAATTTTTAAGAGAGATTTTTGCTAGAGAATACTTGTGCTCACTGGAGAGACAGAGAGACAGACAGTGAGAAATCACCCCTCATAGGGGATGGCCATGCTTCAATCCCTTCTCCTTCATTTTCCTCTTGGTATTTTGGGCACACATGCACATTCGCCCAATGTGAGTTTCAAGCCACTGGGTCTGGGACACAAACCATGATCAACCATGTGAGAGTCCAGTGAAGTAACCACGATGCTACCTGCTGGTCTCTCATCTAATCAATTTTTAACCTAACACAGGCTCCTTGGTGGTCTAAGCCAGTCAAGGCAACGTTATTCCATTCACCAAAGTGATTATGCCAAAAAAAAGACTTCCTTTTGCTATCATTGATCAACTAGAATTCATCCGCCCAGCATGATTGCTCCAGGAGTGTCCACTGACTCAAGAAGAGTAAGGATTGGGCCAAGGTATAATAGGGTGAAGGTCTTACACTTCAGACAGAAAAGCCTCCCTTTTCTTCTGGAAACATGCAAGAGAGCTAGTAGCCATGAGCAAGCTTAAGGAAAAACCAGATCACAGAGCACCACAGATCTGAAAGTACCCTATCCTCAACCTGATCCATGTCTGTAACGCAAGCTTTCAACTACATGAAACTCATTTACTTCCATCACATATGCAATAGTAAATTGTGTTTACGGTAATTGAACATTGGTTTTCTGTTATGTATATTCATCAGCATGACAATAGAAATATAAGAAATCCAAGCTTACAGTAGCATTCTTTTTTTTTTGGAGAGGTTTTTTCCTTTTTTTTTTTTTTTTTCTGCTATAGGGCGCGTGCGCTTGCCAGACAGACAGAGAGAGACATAGAGACAGAAAGCGAGAAATCACCTCCCCTGGGTGATGGCCACGCCGCAATCCCTTCTCCTCCATTCTCCTCCTGGGATCTTGGGCACGCACGCACACGCGCCCGGCGTGAGTTTTAAGCCACAGGGTCCAGGATGTGAACCGCGGTTGACTACGTGGGAGTCCAGCGACATAACCATTACGCTAACTGCTGCTTCCCGCATTCTTAAACTCTGTGTAGAATTAGAGTTGAGTGTTGTTCCGATCACATGCTAAGCCTTTAGAATTATGTAGGAATTTTTTTCTCTTTAACTATTGCACAGGAAACTAGTAACACAGGTGTGGCCATGCTGCCCCTGCAGTATGAATTTTGTCCTATTTGAAGTGCATTACGACTAGTGTGGTTTGTAACATGGCTACATTTTGCAGTCAGTATTCTATTTTAGTTTTAAAGTAGCATAATCCTGGTAGAAAGCCATCCATAATGGATAGATTGTTCATTTCAAGGGTAATGTTTTATTCCGAGAAGTTCATTTACATGTCTAACTCCATACGTTTTAGAGCTAAGACACATTTATAAACTCCCCAGGAAAAGCTATTTTTTATTTCCATTGGATGGTAATGACGTGTTCCCAATATAATATAACTCACTGGTGTGTATATTTGTGTATATTGAGTTAAAATTCTCTTCACACATAAAGCAGAGTGGAGATGTATTTTTAAAATGGAATGCCATGAACCACTGCCCATGTCTTAAACAGTTTGTGAAGTGTAGAATACAAACATTTTGTAGTGAATCCATCATGGTGATGTTAAATGCTCTCACTAAACATGTTTGCATTTTTGAATTACTTTTGAGGAGTCACTCTAAAATCTTAGATCAAGATTTATGATTAGAAAAATACCATGTGATTTCCAAGGAAGTTTGGTGCTTTTAATCTGATTCTCTCCCCAAAAAATCACATTAATGAAACTTAGCAAACAGGGTGGGAATTATTTTGGAGGGCAAGACTACATGTTCATAATTTATTGACAGTGTTAGGCATTGTGCTGCTAGAGAGAATGAGAGAAAATAGTAACCATGATCTAATTTTATCTGAGACCAACGAAGCTCTTAGTGAAGCAGTTGATTTGTCTGTCATTGGGTTATACACACACACACACACATTTACATTCATATATATATATATATATATATATATATATACACACACACACACACACACACACACACACACACACACATATATACTTATTTTATCTGTGCATTTTGATATAAATATGTCTTTTTATATATAAATGCTTTGCTTTTATTTATTCTTTTTTTATGTTTTGGCAAAAGATTGCATGCACTCGTCTGAAAGAGACAGAGAGAGGAAAAGTGAGAAATCACCACCTAGATGGGATGGCCATGCCCAAATCCCTTCTCCTCCATTCTTCTCTCAGGATTTTGGGCAGGTATGCACATGCTCCTTGCTTGATTTTCAATCCTCTGGGTCTAGGACTTGAACTGTGTTTGGCCATGTGGGAGTCCAGCGTCTTAACCACCACACCATCTGCCGACTCCTATATTTCCATCTTTTCTATCATTTTAAATTCACCTCTTAGTGAAGCAGGTGACTTGTGAGTCATTGGACATTAATATATATTATCTATTTTTAGATTAATATAAATATTTATGTATAGTTATGAATGTGAAGTCATTATAAATATATATGTGTGCACAAATATAAAGTCACTCTATGTATATGTATTCTTACACATTTATTTACTTATCTATCTCTATGTATGTACACATGTGTAAGTTTATTTATGCCTTCCAGGAGGGAGAGACAGTGAGCGAGCACCCGATCAGGGCCTGGTTCTGCTGTGCACCTTGGGCTCAGCCAGCCTGTGTCGTGTGTGCTCAGGGCAGTCACCAGAGGCCATCCTGGAACTTCTCCACGTGGTCGGTCGTACAGGGCATTATGTATTACTGTGAGCCCAGCTCCACCCCTGGACTTTTAAACCCCAAACTTGCAATGTCCCTTTATTAACATGTTTTGTAGAAAACTTATCGGACTGTGCAGCTGGAGTAAAATATACGTTTCATATTAATATCGACTGTTTTTCCATGGGAATGTCATGTCAGTTTCAAGCAAAACTAGATTTTACTTTGGAAATAAATTATGCTTACACAAGAAAAAAAATACACACCCATTTTACAAACTAAAGTTCTTCATGTGTAAACTAAATTCTCAGTGGGATGTGCTTATCAGAATGAAAGGGGGATCATATGGATATCCTATAATCACTCTCAATTCACTCAAAGATGTGGTGTGGGGTTGAAAGCTAAATTCAATACCGAGTGCTTCCTTGACAAATGGAAGAATCAGGAATGCTCTGAGTGGGCAAACTGCCATTCCTCCTCTGTGCTGCCTATATCCCTTGAAGAGATTCCCCCAGAACATTTATAGCATAGGGACCAGCACAATATTATTGCCAGGGCATGGGCACAGGGTCTCGGACACTTCACAGAATTCCAGAGACAATCCATGGCAACCAAAGCTCACCTCATCCTCTTGCTACTGCACAGCCCGTCTCTGACAGCTCCAGTTCACCACGGTGTCCCCGAGTTCAAACCCTTCTTGGCCTTCCAGGGCATGACGTTCTGATCTCGCAGCCATGTTTAGTAAACAGCTATAGATCCCATCTGTCTCCTATTGGCAGTTGTGTGTTCGTCCACCTCGAGTTATCTGTATGGGGGATCTCTTTTCCACACATGGAGTAAATAGTAGGCTTTCAGAACAAAAGATTCAGAAGCTTACATTTTCAGTTCATTCACGCCATGAGGCTGCCTCCAGATGATTTAAAAAGCACCATGACAGGGAACTGGATGAGGTTGCAACCATGGAACTAGCTCGCTCTGTGAGGCTGATACACGTGGGAGGGTTCCAGGTTTTCATGTCCTGAGGTCTCTCTGGGTCTGACAGTTCATGCTCGCCCATGGTCTGGGAGTAGATGAGGCTGGGGGTGGATTGACGCATTGGGACCCTGTTCAGAGTGATGTCTCTGTCTCTGTTTCTCTCTCTCTTTCTTGCTCATTGAGCAGACAAATGAATGAACTTTAAAAAATGAATTTTGGGACCAGCAGTTAGCATAATGGCTATGTCGCTGGACTCCCACGTAGTCGACCGCGGTTCGAGTCCCGGACCCGGCGGCTTAAACTCACGCCGGGCGCGTGTGCGTGCGTGCCCAAGATCCCGAGAGGAGAATGGAGGAGAAGGGATTGCGGCGTGGCCATCCCCCCTGGGGGGTGATTTCCTGCTTTCAATCTCTCTGTCTCTCTCTGTCTGTCTGGCGAGCGCACGCGCCCTATAGCAAAAACCTCTCCAAAAAAAAAAAAAAAATGAATTTTATGGGACCAGCAGATGGTGTGATTGTTACATTGCTGGATTCCTACATGGTCGACCACAGTTCAAGTCCCAGGCCCAGCAGCTTAAAACTCATTCTAGGTGTGTGTGCATGCATGCCCAAGAGCCCGAAAGGAGAATGGAGGAGATGGGATTGTGGTGTAGCCATCCCCTCTGGGGGTGATTTTTTGTTTTCTGTCTCTCTGTCTCTCTGCACAACACAGGCACCCTCTAGCAATTATCTCTAAAAAAAAATTCATAAATACCATTATAAAATTATTCTTTCTTAAATAGAATTTGATTTTATTATCTAGGCAGATCGCAACCTAGAATTTCCAAGTTTTCCTGGTCTTTGACCTTCTTGCACTCATCCCCATGGTATTGCTAATTTAGAGTGCCTGATGCTCCAGTTATAACAGAATGGAAATCTTTTCTTTTCTTTTCTTTTCTTTTCTTTTCTTTTCTTTTCTTTTCTTTTCTTTTCTTTTTTCTTTTCTTTTCTTTTCTTTTCTTTTCTTTTCTTCTTTTCTTTTCTCTTTTCTTTTCTTTTTTTCTTTTCTTTGCTTTTTAAGAAGTTTTTGGTATAGGACACGTGTGCTTGCCAGAAAGACAGAGAGAGAGACAAAATCGAGAAATCACCCCCCAGGAAGCACGGCCATGCCACAGTCCCTTTCTCTTCCATTTTCCTGTCGGGATCTTGGGCACAGACGCATACGTGCCCAGCATGAATTTAAGCCACTGGGTCTGGGACTTAAACCATGGTCTACTACAGGAGTCCAGTGACCAATTGCTGGTCCCCAGAATGGAAATCTTTTAAGACAAGAAATATTCTTGCTTCTAACTGGGATGATTATCACACACTTTCCACGCAGTGAAATGTATGCAGGTGTGATTGTGCGCGATAGCAGATGGCTAGGATGTTGCAGTGGATGCCTGCCTACCGCTACCTTTACCTGCAAGCGTTGGAATATGTGTTTACTCTTCAAGGATATTATTTTCTTTGTATTTCTCTAAACAGGTGATTTTTTTTTTCAAAGTGCACAGTACCACCACGAGATGCAGTAATATGATAAACCATTGTAAGAAGAATCTCTTTATTGGATAAGGTTAGCAAACTAATGTTGTCAAAGATTGTATTACACCATCCCTTGTGCATGCTTGTAGTGCGATTTTTAGAAAAGATCATTTCAGAGAAGTAAAGAATAACTCTCTGTATTCTCTCTCCCCAAAACCCTTTTCAAAACAGATTTGACAGTTGAGTGATTACATCTCTAATGGAGACTGTGATAGAATATGTGAGATTAAAAACTCAGCAGCTCCATCCACGAGGCATTGAACAAAAAGGGTCAACAGGAACACGGAGCCCCTCAAATCAAACCCGGATAACTAATCAACTTAACTCTGCCCTCAATACCCAGAGGTTAAGATCGGAGCCTTCCAAAGCCTTTGTTGAGCAGGTTTCAAAGCCCTCTAGTTTTTCCTTCTGTAAGAATCCTATCAATTTCTGCAGGAACTTTGAGCCTAGCAACAGTAACATCCTAAAGTAGGAAGCTATACCTGTAGAAAGAAAACTTGCTGATTCTCTGTAAGTTTCCAAAAGAGCTGTTAGAAGGCAATGCGTGAGGAATAGAATCGAATTATTGTTTCATTTAGACGTTGGGTTTAGAACTTCAAGGGAGATAATTAAAGAAAGGAACGATGAAATATCAACTCTGAATACAGTGTTCCATTAAAACTTGTACATGCCCGGGCTTATTCTCCCATTTTATTCTATAGAATTATTTGCTTTCGAAATAAGAAGAAGCGTAAGAAACACTATAAATTCAATTATCTTTTGAAAGATAGCTCAAAAATTCTTTCTAAAATTTAAACTTTCAGCTAATTAGCTGTCTTATAAAGAAATACTCTCAATAAAGGGAATTTAGCTAAAGAAGCATAGATGTAAAATACACTTACATAACTCAAGATAATATGAAACTATGGCACTTTGTTCATTGTGGTCAGAATTCAGTTATTTTCATATTTATTGTAATATTTCGATTGCCTGAATGTTGAAGAAGAAGAGCTGTAATTCTTTCTGATCATTGCTTTCACCTTCCTACTCTCCCCCCACAACTTCTACACAAGTTTTCTTCTGGGATTACAACTGAGGCAGGCAAACCAATTACTCTTATTCTTGGCTTCCATAGTAGACAACTAACCAAATATGAAATACAAACTCTCTCATTCTTAATCCCAGAAGAGGTATCTTTTCTTCCGTTAGAGCAGTATTATTAAATAAGAGCCTACAGGGGACAGCAGGTGGCATACTTGTTGAGACACTGGACTCCCACATGGCCAATCATGGTTTGAGTCCTGGATCTGGAGGCTTGCTTTCTCACTTTCTCTTTCTCTCTCTGATGGGCGTACATGCTATATAGCAAATGAAAAAATAATAATAGTAATAACAATAATAAATAGAATTAAATCATTTTTTAAAACATAAAATAAAGAGCATACATTAGAATCACATGAAACACATATATGTTTGCTTGTTTATCAGTGAGACATGGCCAGACACTAACCCAGCCCTACCAGATCAGCGCACTGGATAGAACAGGACCCAGCATGTGTACTTTTCAGTAATCCTTGGCTAGGGAATTACACCGTCGAGAGCAGAGATAATGACATGCTCATCTTGGCAGCTGGAGTTTTCCTGCTGCTGTGGTCTCTGCTGCTGCTTGCTCTGCCGTCTAAGCCCCTCTTTTAATAACAGGTATGGCAGGGCTGCTGCCTGCAAAGAAGAGACCACTGCCAGCCCTCCTGGAGCCGGGGTCTTTATTGATGTTCCTATTCTCCTCACACTATCGGTTCTGGCCTGAGGCCAAAGAAGGAATGCTTTTTAAATAGGGATTATTCTCAAAATCAGAAAGTATTACGTTTGCATTCATAATTTAGAATGTGGAATACACTTGATAAAACTTCGTGTCACATTTATCACTAGCTGCTTGTGTGTGTAAGGGGTCATGCATCAGGTCTACTCCAGAGAACAGAAAACAAACAGACAAACAACCTTCCAGCAACAGTGCAAGAAACAGTGAATGCTGAAGCCAGGAGACCTGGGAACAGTCAACCATGCAGCCCTGTGGGGAGAGGGTGTCCTGGATGTGGGGCCAAAGCAAAGGTGACTCAAAGACCAAAATGGGTGAACACCAGGAGTGTGAGTAGTAGCTGCTCACTGTATTGGCATCCGTCACATGTGAGACGCCTGCTGAACAGTGTTCCTACAACCGGGGAAATTTCCATGAGTCCTGTCTCTCACAGGCAGAACTCAGAGTCTGAATATCAGTCCCCCACATCTCTAGTAAATAAGAGGTGGGATGTAGCCTATCCTCTGCCCATCGGGCACATGACAATTTGCCTCACAGTAGGCCTATGGACTGGGGACAAGGACTTTGTGCACTCCTATGCTACTAGTAGTGTTGGTCCAGAAGACTTGAAAACCATCAGAACCATCATGCCAGGCAGAAAAGGAACTGATGCAGGCATTGATATTGAGAAGTGCTTTCATAAAGGCAAACACTTTTCATTTTGTACTTGACAGTGCTAAGGCCAACACTAGTGGTTTCCACAAGAGGCTAGTTCCCTGATGGCTCTTGGGGCAGCATTTCTGGAGGAAGAGCCTCAGGTTTATGCCTGTATACTTTCTATGTATCGAGATCTTCCTAATGTGCTTTAACAAACCCTAATTTTATGGAAGGATTACTCTCTTCTTGTTGCAACTAGGATTGCCAAGCATGCATAAGTGAGAGTGTAAATTTTAGACAACAGAATTTCAATTAAGCGGATGGTTATCTGGTCAGGTCAGTCTTGAAGGCAGTAATAATGCAGCCAATGGGAGACTTAACACATGACATGCAGACGCATATAAATAAACACATTTCCTGTAATGAAACAGTTGTAAGAAAGGCTATGGTGAGACTAAGAAGTTAAACCAATAAATTATGTAAGAGTATGGATTGGTTTATGCTTCTAATTATGTGGGAAGGCTTAAAGAAAATAAATGAGATTCTCAAAATCCTAAATTTTCAATGAAAGGCATAATCTGAGAACCAAAAAAATGTGTAGAAGCAACCTAAACACTTTCTTAATATTTGCTGCCATGACACTGGTATAGCCAACAATTAAACCCAACAAATTATTTTGTGAATTACTAGATCTCCATTTATTTTGTATTTAAACACTTACCAGATTACATAAGGGTACTACAGGACACAGTTAACAAAGACTATAACTCAATATAATGGTATGTTGAAGAAGATTGTAAGTGCATGGAATGAAAGACAGACATACAAAAAGCCCCAGGTATCTCAAATTCACCCAAATGTACAAATTTCACTGCATATTAACGGTTAATCTCCTCTCCTGTACAAGCTATTCCTGCCTTGTTTTATGACCCTGTGGAAAACATTCCTGAGACAGCTATCTGGCAAGGAGAATTCAATTCTTCTTGTGTACCAGCAACATGTCTGTTAGATTTGTGGATAGAGTGAAATACCAGCATAAGTTTCGTGTGAGGAAAGAAACACTTCCAAACAATCAAGAGCGGCAGAAAGTGGTACACTGGTAGAGAAGCTGGACCCATATGGTGAGTCCTGGGTTCACTTCCCAGGGCCTCCCTGTACACTCTAAGCACACATGTGCCTGTGATCCAGGCTGGTTGAGTTGGAGGTAGATCACTGTGTGAAGGCCTGCTTGAGGGTGCCTGTCTCTCTATCTCTCTATATCATAAAAGAGATAAATAAACTTTTAAAAATTAAGAAAACTTTTCAAAACGACATACATGATTATAGATTTTTAAAAAACCATTCATCATAGAATAAGAATAGGAGAACCAGCAGGTAGCATAGTGGTTACTATGCTGGACTCCCACATGACCAACTGTGGTTCCAAATGCAGACCCAGCAGCTTGAAAAATCACTTCAGGTGTGTGGGGGCATGTCCAAAATCCCAGGAGGAGAATGGAGGAAAAAGGACTGCAAAGTGGCCATCACTCCTAAGAGGCAATTTCTCACTTTCTCTCTCACCGTCTCTCTCTCTCTCTCTCTCTCTCTCTCTCTCTCTCTCTCTGGCAAGCTCATATGCCCTTATGGCAAAAACTTTAAAAAAAGAAATAAGTGAAAGTAATAATGTAATATGTGTGTCAGTAGTTTCTGCAGATGCTATATCTAAGAGGAAGAAATACGCTTTATGTGTGATTGAATTTATTGATATGGATATAACTACTGGAGTTTCAAAAATCACTGTGTTGGGCAGGCCGCATAGCATAGTAGTTAAGGAAACCAGATCCCAAATGTCCAACCATGGTACAAATCCTAGCCCCAGTGGTTTGAAGAAGAGCCGGAACATGTCCATGCCTGCTCAAAATCCCAAAGGGATGGAGAAATGAAGTGATTTTGCCATGGCCACACCCCACGGGGGATACTTTCTCCCTCTCTCTCTCTCTCTTTCTCTGACAAGTGCAAACACCCTCCAATAATTGCAAAAACTTTTAAAAAATAATGAAGTCACTATCCTCTCTACTATCACATCTTTAGATCTTTTGACTTCTGCCATAGAGTACAGACATTCATTATGTATTGAATGGGGATATACAGTGTGTATCTTTCAAAGTCTGGTTCACTTTGCTTAACATTAAGTCCTCTATATTTGTCTACTTTGAATCAAACAATAGCCTTATTGTTTCTCATGGCTGAGTAATACTCCATAGTATATGTGTATCACGTGTTTAAAACCTAGTCATCAGATATGGACACTTAGTTTGATTCCATGTCTTGGCAATTGTTAATAATGCTGCAGTTAACAAGGATATGCAAGTGTCTTTCTGACTGAATCTTTTTCTACCCTTTGTGTAAATAGTAAAGGGTAGAATGATTTGGTTAAATAGTAGTTCCCAAGTGTAGATACCAGAGACTGTAAAGGAGGGGAGTGGGTGATAGAAAATGGGTGGTAGAGGGTAGATGGGAGGGCAAAGGGGAGAAACATTTAACAGACAAAAGAATGTAAAGTCTTCTTTTAAGAAAGTTCTGGAATCTTTGTGTTTTAAAAATCATAAAATAAAGTCGCTATGTTAACATCAAGAGCTGGTAAGTAATTGACTTTTAAAAGCTACTTGGCCGAACACTAGACTCACTAATGAATGTATTAAGTAAAACTATAATGCTAGAAAATACTCCATGTGATTTGATGCATTAAAAACATTAACATGAGTACATTATGTGCAAATTCCTCTGACAATGTGTAACTGAGTTCTACAGGAAGTCACAGAAAACGTTTTCATCAAAAAGACACTAAGAAATACATCAAAGAAAGAAAGATTAACATCTCAGAAAAGTATTCTACTGACTGTTCTGCTGAGGCCAGGGAAGTAGATGAATGGTGAGATGTCCACGGAAAAGGATGTGCAAGACCACGTAGCTGATTCTGTTGCAGAGGCAAAGCGTGGACACTTGCAGTAGTGAATAGCAGGACCCTTTGGAAGTATCTACTTGATCATGGGCTCTCTAGGACAAAGACAGCTGCCCAGACACCAAACTGTTCATCTTTACCCCTTACCCAAAACAAAACAAAACAAAACTCCTTGGAAAATGAAGTCCTACTCCAACCATCAAAATTTGCATAGTGTTTTAACTTAATTTCTGGATGTAAGTCCATCTCCATAATGAAAATGTAATAAATGAGAGTTTCAGTTTCAGGTCAGACATGGAAAGTGATTGGAAGTTGTTACTCCCATCCTTACAAAAAGAAAAAAGCTCAACAACCTAAAAAATCAATGACTTTCCTTAGCCCTGTCAGAAAATTGAGGTTATAGGGCACACTGCCCTTGTGAAGTCTGGCAAGACAGGTGAACACTGAGAATCCAATCAAGAGCAGCGATACTTCACTCGTAGTGGGAGCTGCTGCATCTGCACATTGGTAAAAACTGGTAATTAAAAATAAATTTGGTGAATATATGGAGGCTGAGCAAAGATTAGTAAGAGAATGAGAAACTGCTGTGGGCCCACTCCGAGGTGCGACACCCATATTTTGTTCATTTTACCTCCTAAAGACTCCCCGTATTCTCAACGTGAAGGTCCTAGAAAAATATCCTTATGTACTTGAATTCCTATTATTGAGTATATAATCATGCGTATTTTTCAACACCAAATTATGAGAAACACAATGCTGGTTCGACATATGAAACTCAATTGAAATAATCCATTACATTATCAGGCCAAGGAAAGATAAACAATATGAACATATGAATTGATGCTAAAATTTATTCTACAAAATCTCACATCCATTCACAACAAAGCAAAACAAAACAAACCACTAAGTAAATTACAAATAGAAGAAGAGTTTGGTTAAAACAAAATCTACAAAACACAGCTAACATCATCTCTTAATGGTAAGAAGCTGGATGAGTTCCCTCTAAGGCTGTGTGCAAGACAAGGTTTCTCTCTCACACCATTCCAATTCATTATTATAACAGAAGTCCTTGTTATTGTATTAAAACAAGAGAAAAGTGCATACTTGTTAGTAATGGAGGAATGAAATTGTCTTTGCTCACAACTGACATATTGCCTATGTAAGAAAAAGATTATCAAAGAATAGATAAAAATCTCCTGGAATTAATAAGCAAATATAGCAAGGTCAAAGGAGGAAACATTAATATATAAGTCAATTAGTTTTTCAAGATATGAAAAATTGGAATTTGAAATCAAGAACAAAATATCATTTACATTAGCACAAAAAATTATTTAGCATAAGTCTAAAAAAAGTCTGATCTAGTGTGAAAAGCTACAAAATACCACCAAAAACAATCAAATGTCTAAATAAATGGAAAGAAATTCAACTACATTTGTGGTTTGGAAGATTCAATATTATAAAAATGTCAGTTTTTCCCAAATTATCCTACATAATCAATGCAGTATCAATTAAAATATCAGTAATCTACTTTATAGATACTAACAAATTAATTCTAAATTGAACATGGAAATGTAAAAGGTCCAAAATAGCCAACATATTATGAAAGAAGAGCAAAATTGGAGAAAGGACACTGCCAATCCTCAGGACTCATTACAAAGCTACATTTATCAAGGCCGCACATACTGGGGAAGGGATAGCACAGCAATTAGCAGAACAGAGTCCTGAAATAGACATATACAAGTATAAAAACCAACCAAAATTACAAAGGCAATGCAGTGGAAATGTATAGTCTTTCTGATAAATAATGCTGAAACAGGTGAATGTGCATATACCAAAAAGTAAAAAATAAATAAAACAAATAAGAATCTCAAACCACACCTTACACCTGTTATAAAAGTAACTCAAAATGGATCATGAGCCTGAATGTAAAATGCAAAATATAAAACACAAGAGCAAATCACATGAATGAAAAGACAAGCCAAAGGATGGAGAAAATAGGAAGCACTTACCTGACTAAAAACTGAGCATCAAAAATATGCAAAATCCTTATTAAGAAAAAAAATTAATTACTAAAACTTTTGAACAGATACTTCCTTAAAGATTTACAAGTGGCAAAAAAAGATATAAAAAGCTACTCAGTAGTATATGTCATTAGATATTTACAGATTAAAACAATATGTCTCCACTAAATGCCTTTAGCATAGCTAAACTTTAAAAATAAAACCTGACAATACCCAATTCTGGTGAGGTTGTGAAGCAACAGGAATGCTCATTCATTATGGGTGAGAATGAAAAATAGTATAGTCACTTCGGAAGACAGCTTGGCAGCATTTTACAAAACAAATAATTGTCCTACCATATGATGAGCAATCATGCTCTTTGGTATTTACCCAAATGAGTTGAAAATTTATGTCATCATAAAATCCTTCCCACGAATGTTTGTAGATGCATAATTTATAATTTTGTTTGAAACTGCTAAAAATTGAAAGCAAGATACTCTTCAATGGATGAATGGTTAAATAAATTGTTATATATCCATACACAAAACAGTATTCACAGATGAAATGAGCTATCTAGCCATGAAAACACATGAAGGCATCTTAAGTGCATTTTGATACATGAAAGAAGACAGGGTGAAAAGGGTATATGCTGGGTGATTCCAAAGCATGACATTATGTAAAAGCTAAAATTTCAGACAGTGAAAAGATTGGTGGTTTCCAGGAGTTGGACTCATAAGTGAGGAAAGAATAGGAGAGGTATAGAGAATTCTTAGGCAAGCTAACGATTCTGCATGATACTATAAGAGTAGATACATTATATTATGTATTTGTCAAAATCCACAGAACTGTACATTAAAGAGGAAGGCCTAATGAAAGCTGTGGACTTTCATTAATAATAATGCATTACAGTACTACAACAAATGTGACAGAGTAATGTGTGCAGGGGAGTATAGAAGGTGCACAAGGTATGAACTGATTTTGGTGCAAAACTGTTTGAAATCCATGTTTTTTTTTTTTTCTTTTAGAGAGAGTTTTTTGCTATAGGGTGTGTGTGCTCACCAGAGAGACAGAGAGAATCAAAGAGATGTAAAGCAAGAAATCACCCCCTAGGGGGATGGCCACATTGCAATCCCTTCTCCTCCAGTCTCCTCTTGAGATTTTGGGCACGTATGCACCCATGCCTGGCATGAGTTTTAAGCCACTGGGTCTGGAACTTGAACTGCAGTCAACTACATGGGAGTCCAGCTATGTAACCAATACACCATCTGCTGGTCCCAGCATTGTTTTTTCTAATGTGCATTTCTCATGAAATTTTGAAGACTCCCTTGTATGGAAACTCAGTATTTACTTTCTTCTCAATTTTTATGGAAACCTAAAACTGCTGTAAAAAATAAAGTCCATTAACTTAAAAAAATAAGTAATTGAACTATTAAGTCAGGAAAAGAATGAAGAAATTGTAAATATGTGTGCCTAAATAAAATAAGTCAGTCCTTGGCCAGCCAATGCCGTGATGGTTAAGGTGGTTGGATCCCACATGGCTGGCTGTGCAAGTTGAGTCCTAAATTTGTGACTTGAAAAAGACTGGGCATATGTGTATGCATGGTCAAAATTCTGGAAGGAGAAATGGAGAAGGGAATCTGGTTTAACTATCTTCCATTGAAGGCAGGGGGACATTCTCACTTTCTCTGTCTTTCTCTGTCTCAGACAAATTCATGTGTCCTCTGGCATTTTTTTAAAAGCAGTCCAACAAGTTTTTATAATGTATAATTTCATGTTACTTCGTTTAAAAGTCAAAACTAGAGAGACAATATAAATATCAGCAGTTGCCTGGTCTTTATGTGTTGGTGGGAAGAATGAATAAAGGAAAAATAGATATTTAGGATGGTGAACGTATTCTCCATGACACTATAATGGTAAAATATGGCATTATACACTGTCCGAAACAAAGAAATGTATGCACAAAGAGCAAACTTTAATGCATGCATATGTAAAAGAATCATTTAGTATTTCAGAGAATCCAAGTAAAGAATACAAACTTTGACAAGAGAATTTAACTATATTACACATGTATGAAACAATCTCTGGAAGGAGTTGGAAGAAAAGGTGCTGACCTGGGTAGTCCTGGAAATGAATCGAGTTTGTAGGCCTTGAAGGCAAAAGGAACTGCACATAAGCACTTTGCTGTAGTTGATCGAGTTTCCCAAGGGGATATGAGTTTAGTTTAATACTGTAAATATGAGTACTAGAATTGAACAGCTAAATAAACAGAGCGGTGTGGGGGGGGTCAGCGTTCTTGGTTTGTGAGTGCAAAGTTTAGAGATGAACAAGTGGAGGTGGCTCAAATCTTCTGTGTCCTTTGGGTTGGACACAGCAGTATAAACTCATGTTTAACTTAACGTACAGATGTTTACATACAGATGTTTACAGATTAGTATATATAATGTTCAAAAAAACGTTAAGACTAGTTCTATTTAAACGTGACTAATTGAGCAAGAGACTGGTTCTAGAACCAGGTGGCATTCCTGACCACAGTTAGTTCAGAATGCTCTTCCCATCACACATGCAGCTTAGGAACATGCCATACACACCAAGGAGGCAGGTAAAACCAAGTGACTGGCAGCTGTTAACATTTGCCTTATATAGTTAGAGTCTTTTTGGTTAGCACTGTGATTGACTGTAGCTCGACTGCTATGATTGGCTGAGACTCAATTGCTAGATTACCATATATCCTTCTTTTTATTTTTTAAAATTTAATTTAATTTTATTTTATTTTTAGGTTTTTGTCCTAGGGTGCACTAGACAGAGAGAGAGACAGAGAGAGAGGGAAAGTGAGAAATCACCTCCCCAGGGTGGATGGCCATGCTGCAATTCTTTCTCATTCATTCTCCTCCTGGGATTTTGAATGCCCATGCACCCATGCACACATGCCTAGTGTGAGTTTCAAGCACAAGATTCAGGGTTAAAATTGCAGTCGGTTATGTGGGAGTCCAGTGCCTCACCTACTATGCCACTGCTGGCCATGGTTACCAGATATACTCTTAGGCTACAACATGCTTGCACATTAGACTAGGTTGTAGTCCAGCGTATAGGAGATTGCTGTTTTGTGAGATTCTTCCCTCCTCTGAAGGGTGGGTCAGATGTTCACAGGAAATTGGACAAAGGTAAGAGTCATTGGTGTCATGTTGTTTATTGGCTGAGTTCAAGGGGGCTCACAGAGCTTGCCCTGGCCCTTGCAGAGCGTCTTCCTTTCTCCTCAAGCTTATAATGCACACAAAGAATGCTAGCAGAGCACTTCCTCCCTGTTGGAGCTCACAGCACGCAGAGCTGAGCTGAGCTCAGGCCAGGCCAAGCCGAGGCCACCAGGGCTGAGCAGAGCTAGTTAGCTGGCTGGCCAGGTGCTCCCTTTCTCCTAAAGCGCCTATAGAAAATAGCAGTTCATTGCCAAACACAAACTGCCATGCACACATATGGTATTACATGCAATGGTGTAAAACAGCACAGTCATAATTCTATAACAGGCTTGCAAATGCACTGCAGCTAATAACATAAGTCGTTTATCCCATGACCTTCCAACGTGATAAGATTGAAAGTGAGGGAGCCAGAATAAACCATCCTGACTCCATTTGGGCCAAGATTGTCACCCAAGTCTGGAGGCCTGCTTAGGACAGTTTGAGCAAGTTTAACAAGACACAAGGAAGTTTACACATATATTGATTTTTTCAAGCAGCTAAAAGATTGTAAAAGACATAATACCCCAGTAGCAATGAATACATCTTTAACAAAAGTCGGGTAAACAAAAAAAGATCTTCATAAGATATTCCTTAGAACTTGTTTTTATGGTTTATTTTAAGGGTCCAATATTTATTCTAGCAAAGTCTAGGAAATGCCACTTAAATCTGAGGTACTCCATATAAATAAATCTCTTATTTCAAAGAATAAACAGAATCATAGAATATTATGAAACCAAAAGAATAGTGAACATCACAAAAAAGAATCTGATTTTCAACAGGAAATGTGAGCAGCAATTTTACTGTGAAGCACTCTGTTACTTACAATGAGGAATGAATGAGGATAAAGCAAGAAGAGAAGATTACCGTCTATTTTAACATCTAAAATAAGTAGGGGAGACAAGAATGCATGCATATAAAATCAGCACAATAAAGAGGTCATCAATTTTAAGACAAATACAATAGAAAGACCATGGAAGAAGAAAACAGATATAAATTGCCTTCAGAGAAAAGAATCTTAGAGACCAGCAGATGGCATAATGGTTACGTCACTGGACTCCCACATAGTCGACTGGTTCACGTCCCAGACCCAGTGGCTTAAACCTTTCACCAGGCGTGTGTACGTGCATGCCCAAGACCCAGAGAGGAGAATGAAGAAGGGATTGCAGTGTGGTCATCTGCCCTGGGGGTGTGATTTCTTGTTTTCTGTCTCTTTCTGTCACTCTGGTGAGCGCATGTAACCTATAGCAAAAATCTCTCTCTAAAAAAAGAACCGTAGTGGCAGCATTTGATCTGGCATTTGATTTCACAGTTAAAAGTGAATAATATCAAAGCTGAGAATTTCCTCTGTGTAATTACCTCATTAATTTTGTTACACATTATTTTGAAAAGTTTGTCAAAATTAAATTCATGTATTAAGTTTTTATTTTTGTTTTTGGACCTAAGAGATGATTCATTGCGTAACCATTTCAATATTTACAGAGTAATCCACCCCAATGTTAGTGGTTTAAAAAACAACAAAAACAAACAAACAAACAAACAAAAACTATTAAAAAAAAATGAACCTTTGCTGACTATAGACTTCTCTGGATTGGCTGTGTGTTTCTTCTGAGCTGAGTCAGCTTGGATAATTTTTGCTGCCCTGTCTCGGGTATCCATAGCCATCTGGTAGGTGGCTCGTGTCTGACTACTGACTGTAACTCTAAGAACAGCAGTCAGAGCATCCTGGGTCTCCTCCACAGCCATGTCCACAGCCCTAGGTTCGTTTGGTCTTTTCCCATGGCAGTCAGGAGCTTCAGCACAGAAGCAGGCATGGTTGCTATGCACAAGAACTTCTTAAGCCTCTGATTCTATCACATTTACTATTGTCTCAATGGTCAAAACTAGTTATACGAACAGGCCTAAATTTAAAGGGTGGAGAAAGATTTCACCTCCGGATAAGAAAAGCCGTCACCGCAAATGTGCATGACCATAAGCAAGGAAAGAATTTGTGCCATTTTTGCCGTAGAGTACATAATTTTTTGCTAAATAGGACACCGAAAGCAATGGACCCACATACGCCCGGCGTGAATTTAAGCCACCAGGTCCAGGACTCAAACTGCGGTTGACTACGTGGGAGTCCAGCAACATAGCCATTATGCTAAGTGCTGGTTCCAAGACCCATATATACTTTTAATGCTAACATTCATTCTTCAAAATATAACAAAACACAACTCTCAGAGATAAATAAATATGCTGATTCTCTTCCATATCATAAATGAAATAATATGCTATCTTTGTGAAAAAAATTACATGAAAATTATTAAATTCCCCATAGGGTCCTCCTTATCTTCCATACATAAAAATATAAACAGTATAATCACTGGCATCATGATTTTTTTAATTTTTATTTTTATAAAGCAAAAACTATAGAACTCTCTTCCACAGAGAACTGTACGTTCCTTTGTCAAATGTTTTCCCATTTCTCCCTCCCACTCTCTACTACCCACTGCCCTTCCTGACAGTTCCTGGTATCTATCCTCTCTACTGTCATACTGTAGAATCTTTCTGTTTCTGCCATAGAGCATAGACATTTGGTACATATTACGTAGGGATATACACTGTGGGTCTTTCTGCATTGAACACTGTGGCACATCTACACCAAGGCAAACATGCTGCTTACTAATACATGCATAATTAATTCAGGCACTGAAACTTTGTCCTGCTCTACATTATCTATTGGTCTTCAAGTTCATGAATTGTAAAGGGACTTAGTAAAAATACAAGTTGCTAGGTGTGTGTTCCAGAAAGCTCTCTATTCACTGTAATCTGCCTTAATTTTGCCACCAGAATCTTGACTCTGCTCATCAGGTCTAAATGTCCACACTTAATAGTTCATCTGGATCGTGCTTTAACTTTTCACTTGAAAATGACAGAAGGATTTGTTGAAAGTGATAGAACATAGTCTATTAAAAGCCCTTAGCTCTTGGGACCAGCAGATGGCATAGTGGCTATGTCACTGGACTGGACTTTCGCCTGGCCAACTAGAGTCTTGAAAGTCACAATGATGCATGTGTGTGCATGCCCAAGATCCCAGCAGAATGGAAGAAATTGTGGTGTGGCCATCCTCCCTGGGGGGTTATTTCTCACTTTTCCTCTCAGTCTGTCTGTCTGTCTGTCTCTCTCTCTCTCTCTCTCTCTGTCTCTCTTCCTGATGAGTGCATGGACCATAAGGCTACAACCTCTAAAAAAAAAAATACTAGCGCTCAAAATAGTTACATAGGGCAAAACCTAGACTCCTCACTACATTCTGATAAGTGTTCCTAATTCTTCTGGGTAAAGTGTGGCTGTGGACACAGTGTGTCCTGTTCAATCTGAATTCACTCTTTTTTTTAGAGAGAGATTTTTGCTATAGGGCACATGTGCTTGCCAGAGAGAGAGAGAAGCGGAGAGACAGAAAGTGAGAAATCACTCTTGAGGGGATGGCTATTCTGCAATCCCTTCTCCATTCTCCTCTCAGGACTTTGGGCATGCATGCACACACACCCCTGATGTAAGTTTTAGGTCACCAGATCTGGGACTCGAACCATGGTTGACTAGTGGGAGTCCAACAGCATAATCATTATGCCATCTGCTGGTCCCCAATCTAAATTCTCTTACTGGTGCCTCCTGTGACTCTTCATCCAGTTAACTGTTCTCAAATGTCTGAGGTTCTCTGCAAGATTAAACATTATTTCCTTCTCTTGTCTTTGAATTTATTCAAAGTACATTCTCTAACAGCTGAGTGCAGAGCACACATGGGCTATGAAAAAATGTCTTTTCTGGGAACCAGCAGTTAGCGTAATGGCTATGTCGCTGGACTCCCACGTAGTCGACCGCGGTTCGCGTCTCGGACCTGATGGCTTACAACTCACGCCGGGCGCGTGTGCGTGCATGCCCAAGATCCCGAGAGGAGAATGGAGGAGAAGGGATTGCGGCGTGACCATCCCCCCTGGGGGGTGATTTCTCGCTTTCTGTCTCTATGTCTCTCTCTGTCTGTCTGGCGAGCGCACGCGCCCTATAGCGAAAAAACCTCTCAAAAAAAAAAAAAAAGTCTTTTCTTAAGTTTAAAAAAAAACTTCATTATAAAATAATTTTAAATATGTAGAACAATGGGAAAATAGTATAATAGTAAGCAGTAACCCAATATACCCATTCCTCAGATTTATCTTTGAAAAAAATGACTTTGAATTGACACAATAATTGTACATAGTTCATGTGTTTTTTTTTAACTTGAGCAAATACAATCTATTGTGTTTAAATAAAATAGTCTGCATATCTATTACATCAAGTATTTGTTATTAATTTGTGTTGGGAGCATTTAAAATTCTCTCTTCTAGTTATCTTGAAATTTGCAGGGCCAGCAGGTGGTACAGTGGTTAAGGCACTGAATTCCCATGCGGTCAACCATGGCTTGAATGCCAGACCTGGCAGCTTGAAACTCATGCTGGGCCTGTGTGCATGTGTGCCTGAAATCCTGAGAGGAGAATGGAGGAGAAGGAATTGTGGTGTGGCCATCCCCCTTGGAAGGTGATTTCTTATTTTCCTACTCACTTGGTCTCTCTGAAGAGCGCACACGCCCTAGAGCAAAAATGTCTCTAACAAAAGGAAAAAAATGAAATATGCGATAAATAATTAACTAGAACTTATTCCTCCTATTTAATTGCAATACCTATCAATCCTCCCTATGTCCAACCTAAAAAAATTGACTTCGCGGAAGGAGGAAGAGGAATAGTGGTTCCGAGAGTCTGGGAAGGCTAGGAGAATTTGATTTTGTCTAATGTGTTATATAATGTAGGTGGCTTCAGATGCTATTCCACATAACTTAGTGCTTGGCAAATTTGTTTTAAACACATTTTTTAATAATAAAAAGATATTAGCACGTGTACTCAAAATATATGTACATTTATTCACTTTTAAATTATGCACATATTCTATTATTAACTGATATTTCAAGGATGTTATAAACTTGGAATATAGTTCAATAATTATGATTTTGATGTCAATATACTTTTCTCATGATCTTGATTATTTTTTGTGTTTTCTGTAATTTCTCGGCATCATTATTATTGTCACCAGGTAAAGAAGAGCCAGTACAAAGCACAGAAAATTTAAAATTTAATATGTAACTATGTTTTAGTTGTTATTGCTTGAAAGTGTCTTTTTTCTGCCATTTCTTTTTTGGAATGTTTTCAAGTCATATGTTCATTTTTGAATAGAACTAGTTTTGTTTAATTAAAAACCAATTTGATATTGTTAAATAATTCACTATAGTTTTGAAATTTTTGTATAAATATCAATTCCTGTTAAAATTAGGAACAAAACCAATTATTATTATTATTATCATTATTATTTTGGAGAGGTTTTTGCTATAGGGGACATGCACTTGCCAGAAAGACAGAGAGAGACAGAAAGTAAGAAATCACCCCACAGAGGGTATGGCTTCAATTCCTTCTCCTCCATTCTCCTCTCAGGATCTTGGGCACACATGCACATGTGCCCGGCGTGAGTTTAAGCCACCGGGTCTGGGACTTGAACCACGGTCAACTACATGGGAGTCCAACAATGTAGCCATTAGGCCATCTGCTGGTCCCTTTTTAAAATATTTTTAAACCAGTTATTATTAATAATTCCTTATGTATCCCAGCTTCTTCGGGTGGTTGTAAATACTTGAATGACGGCTATTCGATGTTTCTGCAATCCCTCCTGTGAGTAACGTGGGTTTGACTTCATCAATGGCTTTATTTTGTTGTCATCAGCCACAGGGGGCTTCCCTGAGGAGATCACTGTAGATCATTGTCATGGTAAACTTTATGCAACTTCTTATAAGCTTGACTTGTGTTCTGCCCTTATGAAAGTAAAACAGTAAAATATAGCAAAAATACACACTTTCATCTTTTATCTTCAAATTGTAAAATCTCCAAAACTCAACCAAGTCGCTTGTTTTTTGTTTGTTTGTTTTGTTTTGTGTTTTTGGTTTGTTTTTTGGAGAGGTTTTTATTATAGGGAGCATGCACTCGCCAGAGAGACAGAGAGAGACAGAGAGACAGAAAGTGAGAAATCACCCCCCGGGGGGATGGCCACGCCGCAATCCCTTCTCCTCCATTCTCCTCTCGGGATCTTGGGCACGCACGCACTCATGCCTGGCGTGAGTTAAGCCACCGGGTCCGGGACTCGAACCACAGTCGACTACGTGGGAGTTCAGCAACACAGCCATTACACTAACTGCTGATCCCCAAGTCGCTTGTTTTTCAGAGAGAACTAGAACTGTCAGCTGTCAAAGGACATAGCAGTACCATAGATGCAGATGACTCTAGTAATTCCAAGAATGAACTAGCAACAGTTGCTGCAAAAATGTGTCATGGCTTTTCCAACAGCCCAATATTTTGAACATCTAGCAACTTCTTTATTTATCTCATTTGAGTCTAAGCTTAACCCTCATGAGAAGAAATAGTCACCATTTTACTATCGTAAAAATAGTAGAAATACAACTTGCAAATAGATCACTGGGCTCCTTCAGTACATAAGCTAGTAAAGAAATATTGCAGAGCTGGATGGAAATCCGGGCCTATCTGTGGAACTTTTAATACAGAGAGAAACAATTCTCACAATTAATGTATCATCAGATCATTGAACATTAATGGGTTTCTAATAATTTTTTTTTCTCTTTTTGTGGTATAATTCACAAATGATTAGTATAAATGTTCAAAAGTAACCACACTTTATAGCTGAAAAAGTTGTGATCGCAGTCAATTTTTCACTGAGTATTTATTTGTGTTGAACTTGTTCTTTGCACTATACTGCAATGTTTTGTGTGCAATAGCTCTAAGCATCTTTTAGCAATATTACCTTAAATGTCTTCATTCCTAGAGAAAGTTTAAAAATGTGAGATATTGGAGGCTAAGAGAAAGAAAAAAGAAATATCAATAGTCCTTATAAAGTTGATTATTAAAGAAAGAGTCAGAGAAGGCCAGCAGGTGGCATAGTGGTTAAGGTGCTCGACACCCAAATGGCCTACCATGGTTCAAGTCCCAGACCTGGTGGCTAGCTATCTCACTTCCTCTCCTTTCTCTTTCTGTCTCTCTCTGGTGAATGCATGTATCCTATAGTAAATTAAAAATAATAATAATAATGAATAAAATGAAATTAATAAGAATCAGACCAATAAACATGTACAATACAATGTGACATAATAAACGATAGACAGAGATCGGCCTTAGGTCAAATGGAAGCACCTGAGATCGGTATCTGATTAAACTATGATTATATAAAGCCCAGGCAACGGCGGCAGCAGAGCATGCCAAGCAGATGGCAGGATGTATCCATCGGCATTGTGGCTGTTAGAGCAACACACGACATTTTCCAACTTCAGATACTTGATGTCTAACTCTACCCGAGGATTCCAGGACCAGAGGAACAAAAAATAGGTTTGGAGGATGAATGCCAGTTCATGAAGACTCTTCTCAGGTGCACAGAAGACCTCAGGATTTACTTTAAGCTATCCTGAATACTGCCGAACAATTTTCAGTAAGAAATTACTTCATCAGATTATCCTTCTAGAAAGGTCAGTGGGGATAGTAGGGCAAAGACGACGTCATAGCCGGAAAACAAGTTAGGAGACATTGTGGATGCCAAGTGGACATGCTCTAAGGCAAGGAGCGCCATGCTGTCGAAGAGTAGGGGAAAATGGAATGAAGCCGAGGAATGCAACCATTTAAGACGCAAAAACTGGAATGTAAGGTCAGTGAATAAGAAGGAAAGAATATAACTTAATTCTATTTTAAGGTTTGTTCATTTGTTTTCAATATTTGTCCTAGGGTGAGAGAAACGGAGTGAGAAATCGGCCCCCAGGGGGGATGCCCATGCTGCAATCCTCTCTTCTCATCTCCTCCCTTTTCTTAGGATTTGTGGCACGCATGCGCATGTGCCCAGCATTGTTTTACTTTTTCTTTTTTTCTCTCTCTTTTTTTTTTTTTTTTTTTTTTAAGTATTTTTACCATAGGGTACAGGTGCTTGCCAGGGAGAGACAGAAAGCTATGTTGATAGAGAAAGTGAGCAATCACCCTCCAGGGAGGGTGGCCACACCACAATTCCTTTACCTCCATTCTTCTCCTGTGATTTTGGACACATACATACACATACACACTCCAGACGTGATTTTTAAGGCACCAGGTCCAGGACTAGAACCACAGTCAGCCATGTGAGAGTCCAGCACTTTACCCACCACACCACCTGCTGGCCCCAGCCAGCATGTTTTTCAAGCCTCTGGTTCTTGGACTCAAATTTCAGACTTGCCCTTGTGGGATCCAGAGCCTTAACCACCATGTGACCTGCTGGTCACAAATTTTAAATCTATTGTAGGATATTTTACATTTAAAGTGCCTAAAAGATACTCAAATGTGGGACAATATTTTGTGCAATAAGCAGCTGAATGAATGAAGTCCTAGTAATCCATTAGACATACGTGCCAGGAACCCACACAATGCTGTGAATCCCACAGAGATTTGGTTGCTATTAAACTGGCATTTCAACTAATTGGAGTAGGAAACTAGCAAGGAAAATTATTAAGTGTCCACTACAGGTTCAATACAATTTTAAAATCTTTATGTCTATTTCCTCTCTTAATCTTTATGACAAGCCCCACGATTTTACAGAGGAAGAAACTGAACAGTGACGCTAATGCTTATGTAGGTAAAAGTCACTGAGACTTTGCTTTGCTTCTCAGACCTGGGTAAATTCAGTTTTGTGGATATAATAAAATCATTACTATAGTGGAGAATAGGCCTGGGCTTTCTAGAGGATTTGTATCTCTTTATTAAGAAAAAATCAATTTAGGGGCTAACAGGTGGTATAGTGGTTGGATTGCTGGACTTCCAGGTGTCCAACAGAGATCCGAGTCCCAGATCCAGTGACTTTAAACTCATGCTGGGCTCATATGTGTGCATGTCCAAAATCCCTAGAGGAGAATGGAGGAGAAGGTATTACAGCATGGCCATCCCCTTTGTGGAGTGAGTTCTCATTTTCTCTCTTTCTGTCTCTCTGGTGAGCACAGGGACCCTATAACACCACCACCAACAACAACATCAATTTATAGAAACTGTGACTCCATTGAAAATCTATTTGGCTCTCCACATCATTGTTAATGTGCAGCAGGTTTTGCTCACATTTGCTCAATAGATAGCTTAATATATTTAAACATGATATACACAGTTGTTTGTACTTTCTGTTATTATTCTAACTTCTAAGAGTTTAAGGGTTTTAATTCCTGTGTCTTGACTTCTCTGAATATAGGCTCATGAAACATGTATTATAAGATTCATCGTAAAGAGAAAGAGACAGTAAGGCTGACATTGGTTATCTCCGGCACTGGGTATATTCACCAATGGGTCATTCTTGTCAACTCCCAACAAGTATTACAGGTCCTACATTATTTAGTTGCAACACAATTTGATTTTCCACTTAACTATTGGTGGAAATTTCATTTTTCAGTTTTTGGCTATAAGTTGTTAAAAATAAAATGTTATTTTTGTTAAAAACCAAAATGATCACAAAGAACCAGAGTTCAGTAAGTAGAACATCATAGGTATGAGAAAAAATGGCAATAAACATACTTGTAAATCAATATGGTAATTAGATTAAGAAAGATTCATTTTTGTTATTCTTCCAAAGAGTTTTTCCAGTTTGAAAAGAAACTATCCCCCTTCCCTGACTCTTCTTGGCACATGTCAAAGAACCAAGTTTGCAGGATTATGTTTGTTCAAATGGTGTGTTAGTCTGCAGCGTCACTGTGATGGGAGAGAGCAGAGGGTGTTTGTGCCTAGTTCTTGGATTATTGGAAGTGGTTGCAAAACAGCTGTCCTTGGATGGAAGCGTAGGACTGAGGCAGGATTGTTGTCAGAATGAGAGGGCCAGAGCGCAGTCTAAGTACACGTGGCTCTTCACACAGGACTATGGTGGCATCATGATGAAACGTCGACGTGCCAAGTTTGGGAGAGCAGGACTGGGGAAATAATATGCACACCACAGACTGCTATACTGTTTCTTTCCAGTCCTTAATATTCTTCACTAAAGGCAAAAGTGCAGAGGATAGAATATCCTAAATATATTAATAATATTCACAGTAAAAACAAACTGAACTATGAACACATTAAAGCAATATTTTCTAATCTCTATTGATCGTCTATCTATGTAGTTATTTTTGTTTTTAATCACACATATGAGAAATGCTGCAATTATTTCCAGGGTTGTTTTTCTCTTGAACCTTGACAAGTAATGAACATTCTCACCCCCGCCTCCATGACTCAATTTAATACTTGCTTTATCTTTCCCCAGGATAATAAGAAAGAAAGGGAGGTTTATATGACCAGAAAAACAGAACCACCATCACTGTTTGTCACTGTGAGGATAAGATATTGAAAAGGAAGTTATCTAAAAAGATTTTTAAAAATGAAAGCTTTGGTATTTTTAAGTGATACACTTGCTTTTAGTGAAGCTTATCTCTACTGTGTGAAGTAGCGTTCCTTACCAAGTATGCACTTCCTTGTTGTAAGGATAATGCAGTATTTTGCATAATATATTCTAAAAATTGTGCTGCATTTGAACCGTTAAGGTCAAATCATCTACTATTTTTGCTGGGTCTTTCTTTTCTTTCTTTTTTTTTTTTTTTTCCCCCAAGTTTTTGCCATAGAACATATGGGCTCACTGGAGAAACAGAGAGAGACAGTGAGAGGGAAAGTGAAAAATTATACCCCAAGGTGGACAGCCACTCTGCAATCCCTTGTCCTCCATTCTTCTCCTGGGATTTTGGATGCACACGCACAAACGCATACACATGTCCTCCGTGTGAGTTTCAAGCCGCTGGATTCAGCTCTCAAAATGCAGTTGGCCATGTGAGAGTCTAGTGCCTTAGCCCCTTAGCCACTATGCCACCTGCTGGCCCCTTGCTGGGTCATTTTCAGTTCATTTATTTATTTCTTCCATGATTGACCAAAAAAGGAGAGACCCAGTACCTCCAACAACAGGTTCCTAAGGCAATGACTCACCCTCAGCTTCAGCCAGCACTGGATCATACATAGAGAAGTCTCCAGACACCATCCTGGACCCTCCAGCATGGGTCAGTCTCACAGAATACTAGTATTCTATACGTCGACGTTTCATCATGATGCCACCATAGTCCTGTGTGAAGAGCCACGTGTACTTAGACTGCGCTCTGGCCCTCTCATTCTGACAACAATCCTGCCTCAGTCCTACGCTTCCATCCAAGGACAGCTGTTTTGCAACCACTTCCAATAATCCAAGAACTAGGCACAAACACCCTCTGCAGTGTTCACTAGTGCACAACCATCCAGCCTCTGCTGCTGTTGGCATAGGTTCGGCTCCCAACACCTGAGTCTGAATCTATCTATGTGTTGTTTCGCAAAATGAAGAACGGAATGGGAGTCCAGAACAAGCCTGATCTGTTCCGTAAGCGCTTAATTTTACGTGTATGTTCAGAAGAGAGCACATTTTGTGTGTGAGGGGCCAAGGGACGCTGAAGTTTGAAGGAACAGCATTTGTGACCTAGCTTGGCTTTTTTTTTTTTTTTTCTTTTCTTTTTTGGAGAGGTTTTTGCTATAGGGCACGTGCGCTCGCCAGACAGACAGAGAGAGACAGAGAGATAGAAAGCAGGAAATCACCCCCCAGGGGGGATGGCCACGCCACAATCCCTTCTCCTCCATTCTCCTCTCGGGATCTTGTGCACGCACGCACACGCGCCCGGCGTGAGTTTAAGCCGCCGGGTCCGGGACGCGAACCACGGTCGACTACGTGGGAGTCCAGCGACATAGCCATTATGCTAACTGCTGGTCCCTAGCTTGGATTTTTCTGCTAAGATTTTTGGAAAGTTGGAGATCCATCTCGATAGTCCTTCTGGTCCTTTCCAAGGCCAGGGCTATACTCTAGAGCCATCAAGAGACTGCAGTTCACCTTTGCAAAATAAATATCTGCCATAACATCCCTTTGGCAACTGTAATGATATTTCTCTTCTTCCAAGATAATTAAAATCTTAAAATACAGATTAAGATTCAAAGAGGCTGAGACCAGCAGCTGGGTTAAGGTGGCTAAAGTGCTGGAGTCTCACATGGTCAACTGCAGTTGAGTCCCTGACCTGGTGGCTTGAAATTCACACCAGATTCGTGTGCGTGTATGCCCCAAACCCCAGGAGAATGGAAGAGGAGCGATGGGAACATGGCCATCCCCTTTGGGAAATGATTTCTCACTTCTGTCTCCCTCTCTCTGTCTGTCTCTCCAGCGAGCACACCTGCCCTATAGCAAAAATATCTCAAAAAGATAAAAAGAGGCTAAAGAAAATGCCTGTAATAAAAGCCTGTCCTGCGTTCAAACTTACTTGATTGATGAAGTTGGATTTTGACTTTAAAATGTCGAACAGCTTCGTTGAACTTAGTGAGAAGATGATGATGTTGCCAGGAGACCAGTGCTCCAGTTTCGACCTTGCTTTCTACGTGATTGTCCCTATTACTTCTGTTTTAGAGTTTTCCCATTAGTAAAAGTGGAAGAACCTTTGCCTCTTTTTTGTTCAAGGAAATCCTAACAATAATCTTGGGATCATGCATATTTAGACACTGAACTCCTAGGAGGTAGACAAGAAAGTGTACAATAGTACTTGTATTTTAGAAGATTTGTTTTAGAAAGAATAATCAGCACAAGAGCTTTAGAACCTTGAAAACAGTGTGTGTGTGTGTGTGTGTGTGTGTGTGTTGCACCTCAGACCTCCCCTTTCCTATTATCCCAATTTTCTTATTGTCAAATTTTTTACAGCTCAAATGCTGAAAAGACTAATGCAATTATTTTTAGCAGTTACACTTTGTATAAATCAAATAGAAAGGAAATTTTGTTATGACTATATAGAACCACAGGCCTATTTTTTTTAAGTTATTACTTAAAAGTTTTGGATTTTATTCTTATTACCAAAGTGGTCCTTCAGGTAACTTATGTATTCAGTGTCTTAGAGTGTAATTGCATTACTGTTTAGGTAACAATGATAGATCAAGGGATAGCTCATTTCTGACTGGTTTTTAGAGCTTTGAAAGGCAGGTCTAAGTACCAAATCTTAACTCCATGATCTGCATACTTTTCTGACAAACAGATCTGGTCTTCTTTAACCATTCAGCTTCTTCTGTTGTTTATCAAAGAAATAGTCACAGAATAGGTTTTTCCAAGGACAAAGATTGCCCGAAGAAGAATTTAGCTATCATGAGTTGAGGAGTTAGTACATGAACTATCTGTAGAATTTCCATTTCCAAAGGTACATTACACAAATCTCCAAGGTTACATGCTCTCCAAGGCACATTAGTAAATATCTGCAAGGTTTCCATTTTCCTGACAGAAACAATTACCAATGCCATGCAAGAATAATTTCACACAGAGAGTTGAGGCAGCTATCCGAATTCTCTTAGGTAACAGTTGCAAATGTTTATGCTAATATTATTTAGCTTTTCACTTTCAACTTAAAAAAAAATCAGGTTACTGAGTGCGGTGCATTTCTTTTGTTGTCAGGGTAGTTCTTAAAAAAAGAGAACAAACATTGAAAAGAAAAAGGTAGAAGCGGGCTTATGTTCACTTCAAAACTATATGTTTTAAAACAAAATACTGCAGTCTGTTTCCACCAGGGAGCCCTTGTATTCCTATTTCATTTCAGTAATGAAGAGAAGAGTTGCCATCTGGCTGTTGCAAATGTATGGAGTTGGTGCTTCTATATATAAATGACAGCATATGCAAAGGGAGGCTCGGAATTGAGTGCATATTCCTAGAAATATTTGGAGAATGTATTCCTCTCAAAATTCTACTATCTGCCTCATCCAACACATTTCTCCTCCTCCTCCTTCTTCTTTTTAATGTAGTTGTTTTCTGAGGGCTGGAGGGAGAGAGTGACCCCTGACAGGGTCATGATGCTGCCATCTTCCCCCAGGCCCTAAAGCCACGCAGGATCGCGGCTGTGCCCAGGCAGACCTGGAATGTAAGGCTGTAGCCTGTCCATGGGATTTTCTTCATTGCACACCAGTGCCCCTATTGCCTGCACCTACAAGGCTGGATCAAAAAGCCCACGATCCTTGAGCGACCCTCAGCTACAGCCTCAACAGAGAGAGATTCCTTCAGTCAGTCCTGTGAGGACACGAGAAGGCTCCTCTGGGAAGCCACTGCCCACCCCACCTTCCCAGCTGAAATTCCTGGTGCCAAAGGCACCCTAGGGCCCCCAAATACCCATTCTTGGTGCAGGGAGCTCCTTGGGTCAACCCAGATTTGCTCTCAAAGTGACACATTACTTCTAACTCTTGAAGCTTTTAACGAAAATAAAATCATTTTTCATAGTCATCAAAAAAAAAAACCCCACAAAACTAAAAAGTTTAAGAGTGTAATTTGTAACCATTTAGCTTATTTGATGCCTTCTTTTAAAGATAAACAAATATGTATATATTTGTATGCTTTCCTGTTCCAACCCTACTGATTACCTTAAAAACTAGAACTGTATTAATGCAGAAGTATAAAAACAGGAATTGAGAGAAGCACTCAACAGATTTTTAAAAGACAGAGACATAAGAGAGGAGTGGAAAGCAATTTAACAGGGCAAAGGGAGCTATAACTAAAATACAATAAAAGAAAGCAGTAAAAGAGGAGACCATTTATCCTGAGGAAACCTGCAACAAACCTTGGCCTTAGACCTGACAGGAAGGAGAAAGCAGGAGTGTGCAAGCATGTGTTGACACATGTGGCCCACACGCTCCCCTGCCAACTACATACTAAGTACCTAGACACAGGTCTGCTGGTAAAGGCTTATTCTCTAGACAAGTGGAACTAGAAGGACAGGATTTGAAAACTGAAATGATCAGATCAAACTCTCAGCCCAGATATAGAATCCATATCTTCCCTAGTTTGTCAGATGAACTTCCTGCTTCAATAAGTAATTCTTTTTAAATGTACTGTGGAGCTAGCAGGTGGTATAGTGGTTGGGGCTCTGGATACCCACGTGCTCGAATACGGTTTGAATCCCAGGCCCAGCAGCTTGACACTCATACCAGGTGCATGTATGTGCATGTGCTTGCCCAAGAAAGATCCTGACAGGAGAAGGGATTGTAGTATGGCTATCTCCCCTGGAGGGTGATTCATTGTCTCTCTCTCTCTGGTGAGCGTACACACCTTATAGCAAAAATCTCTCAAAAAGAATGCACTGTGGAAACAGTCATAATGTAAAAAAAAAAAGAAAAGAAAAAGATTAAAAACTATAATTCATGCACTCAGTATAATATTACAAGTTCTTACTTCATTAAAAATGGCAATGGCTAAATTACATGCAATACCTTCCACAAAACCTTTCTACCTAGAGTGTTCTAACTATGCAGACTACCAATCTAGTGTGAAGATAGGATGTGAGTAGACCAAATATATATATATATATATATATATATATATATATATATATATGCATATATAAGTGTGTGCATATGTGTGTGTGTGTGTGTATTACCAAATATATATATTTTGGTATTTTATTATATATAAACTATATATATATATGTGTGTGTGTGTGTGTGTGTATATATATATATATATATATAAAATTATATAATATGTAATTATTTCCTTGTGCTTCCTTTCAAGGGAAGCTACAGGAGAATAGTGCTCAAACACTGTGAACTAGTGCTTTTTCTTTGTAACACCACTTCTTGGAAAGTTTTAGGTTAGTGCTTTTTCTTTCTCTCTCCAGCTATTTAATTTCTCATTCATCACTAACACTTTCTGCAAAATATCTTGACTTCAGAGACAAATGAGATTTAGAGAGACTGTATCCTCCTGATTTTTCAGTAAGGAAGCACTATGATCAACAATCTAGAGCATTCCTTTTTCTGGAGTAGGTGAGAGACAGACTTGTATGTATTTACAGTGGATACAGATACATTGATTTTTTTTTTTTCTGAGTGTATTTGAGTAGGCAGTAAAATCATAAAAATATCCTAACTCTGACTCCATGATCACAAGGAAATTGTCAAGTAAAAATGCAGCTTTCTCCGACCTTGCAAAGGCACTGAATTTGTAGTCTGCTTCACAGAAGCTTATTTCATAAGTTAAGTTGAAATATTTATTTTTAATTATACATGCAGAGAAGCAAACTCTCATGAGCCACCAATACTGTCTTCCAATTGTTACTCTCTTTTTTTCAACTACTATCTTTAAATTCTTCAAAAGAATGCTTAAACTAATTGAATCTATGCTTCTATATCCACCATTCATCACCTCCATGGGATATATCAACACATAATACCATTAATTGAAAGTTTTCTTTTGTAGACTTTAAATGAACTTACAGCTAAATACATCTGTTACTTAAAAATAATTTCTATAAGGACCAGCAGTTAGCGTAATGGCTATGTCACTGGACTTCCACATAGTCGACCGCTGTTCGCGTCCTGGACCTGGTGGCTTAAACTCATGCTGGGCGCTCGTGCGTGCATGCCCAAGATCCTGAGAGGAGAATGGAATGGAGGAGAAGGGATTGCAGCGTGGCCATCCCCCCTGGGGGGTGATTTCTTGCTTTCTGTCTGTCTCTCTCTCTCTGTCTGGAGAGCACACACGCCCTATTAAAAAAAAAAAAAAAAAAAAAAAAAAAAAAAAAAAAAAAACTCTAAAAAATAATAATAATAATTTCTAAAAAGCAAGGACTAGCAGCTAACGTAATGGCTAAGCCGCTGGACTCTCATGTAGTCGACTGCGGTTCGAGTCCCAGACCCAGTGGCTTAAACTCACACTAGGTGCGTGTGCGTGCGTGCCCAAGATCCTGAGAGGAGAATGGAGGAGAAGGGATCACGGCATGGCCATGCCCCCTGGTGGGAGGTGATTTTTCACTTTCTGTCTCTCTGTTTCTCTGTCTTTCTGGTGAGTGTACATGCCCTATAGCAAAAACCTCTCCAGAAAAAAATAAAATAAAATCATTTCTATAAAGCAAATATCTATTGTATGCATACAATGAGATAAGCACTACTTTTAGTGCTTAATTTGCATTATTTAAATTTGATTCCACCAGCCATTCTTCCTGAGAGTCTTCTTTGAACCCGCAGCTTCCTTCCACAGCCTGAGGAGGTGCCCTATCACCATGTTGTGGGAGCCATGTATTTTGGTAGGTTTTGTGAAAAACAAGATATTTTAAAAGCCATTTGATGAGACCATTCATTCTTTCAAACCCAGATTAGTGTTTGTCAGTGTCAGCCTGAGTGACGAGTGAAAACTGAGAGCTCTGTGCATAGCGGATGGTACATAAGCTAGGGATGTCTTGTTTGCAGGCCCTTCTTCATGGAGGTCTGCTGTTGTCGGCTCGCTGTCTCAGAATAGAAATGGCTTCCAGGAATGCTTCTGGGCCCACGTATGAACTCATGCAGCATCCCTGCAGAGGTCCACAACAGAGGTTACCATATCAACGTGTCCTATGGCCCTGGACACTGGGTACGCAGTAGAGGGGAGGAACGGGGTAGCCATGTGCAAAGCCAGATGGTGATCTATGGAAAATTCTTCCATACCTTGTATGTAGTCTTTATGAAAATATGATAAAGGTTTCTTTTTCTTTATATTTGTCAATACCAATCATTTATATTACTGATCATATATGTTTTGCCAAAAGAAAGTTGTTCATTCAAAAAACTTGTATCATTGACAATTAAAAAGGAGTGATAATCCATTCCAGAAGAAAGATTGAATTGCCTTTTTATCTTCTTTATATAAAATATTATAAATTCCTGGTTATAACAAGGAATAATAAAAATAAATGAACCCAGACATTTAAGAGGTAAACAAGGCAGTTAATTTGAAAAATTCTGATATTTTTCTGAGTTGTGAACAAAATATTTACTTGCCTTGTAAAATTTATAGTTTGATATGATATCTTTTTATTTATCTTTGTACTTAATCCTATATTAGGTTTTTGTATTCTTTTTCTTTAAGTTGTAAAGATCTCTGTGTACAGAAAAAGATAAAAAGAACTGTAACTACTCTGCTTGGAAAATAGGCATTATTGTTATTATTTTATTTCATTAATTGATTATTGCCAGAGGGCATGTACTCTCACCAGACAAAGAGATGGGAGAGAAGGAGAGAGAAAGTACTTCGCAATGGGGCGGGATAACACTACAATCCTTTTTCCTCCATTTCTTCATCCCTTCAGGATCCTGGGCACACACACACACACACACACACACACACACACACACCTGATGTGTTTTTCAAGCTGCTGAAGCCAGGATTAAAACCATGGTCAGTCAGACGAAATCTGATTCCCAATGCACAGTGCTTAACCATTGTGCTCTGGAGCCAGCCTGATTATTATTTCTAACTTAAGAGGAGAAGACTATAAAGCCTACAGTCATCATGGAATTTCCTCCCATGCACAAAGCATGTCATAGAGCCAGGACTCAAGTCAAGTTCATTCTGAAAACAGTCTGCATTCTTAATGGCTATGCAAGGACCTATTTCAGTTTCCGTGAGCCAATCATACTATGTCACACCTGGAAGCTTGTTTTCTCCTTACCTCCTTGGTTTCTCTGATATTGCGCAGTATAATTCAGTTCAATAAAGTAATTGTCATATATATGAGTGCATATATATATGTGTGTGTGTGTGTGTATGCGTGTATACACATATATTTATATGGTGTCATAAATATGATTATGTGCATGACAATATATGAGACTATACACACACACACACACACACACACATATATATATTTCAAACAGTCTACTAGTTTCATAAAACTAGTGAACTAGATACATAAAAATAAAATAAAGTTTTATTAGTCATTGCTTTCTAGGAGCAGACATTTTTGTCAGGCACAGAGAAGTATTAAAATATCAACATAACATAATAATAGTGGTATTCACAAATTGCATTTGGAGTACTTTGGAGATATACTTGACTCACCTGAAAGAAGGATTACCACGGGGAGGACCTGGATTTAGTAAGAGATTCACACGGTATCAAAGGCTGCAGTGTGTTTTTACGACAGCAGGCAGGCAGGTAATGAAAGAAGGATATGCTATCATAGGCAGGTGAAGGGCCCTGCTGAAGAGCACAAAGGTGTGGTATGGAACTTTATGCTTGAAGTACTACACGTGGTTTCATATTGCTGGAAAATGACATCTGAGAATGAGAAAATTACACCATGAAGCATGAGCCCATGGAGAGTTCTGTATACTTTGTTAAGAATCCTGAATTTTATCTTACTGTTCAAGTAAATCTGTGGGTAATAAAGTCAGTCAAACACACTGACTTATTTTTATTTTTATTTATTTATTTTTTTTTTTTGCTATAGGGCACGTGCGCTCACCAGACAGACAGAGAGAGACATACAGACAGAAAGCGAGAAATCACCCCCCAGAGGGGATGGCCACACCACAATCCCTTCTCCTCCATTCTCCCCTCTGGATCATGGGCACACACGCACACGTGCCCGGCGTGAGTTTAAGCCACCGGATCTGGGATGCGGACCGCGGTCGACTACGTGGGAGTCCAGTGACATAGCCATTACGCTAACTGCTGCTCCCAAACACACTGACTTATTGAACTGCGATTAGCTCCACCATGGTGGCCTGTGAATTCAAGGTGAATAAGAGATGGATGGAAGGTCAACCCAGTGAGAGGGTCTGAGCGAGCAAGAACAGTAAGAATTGATAAAAAGTGGATGGATTTTTAAAGTTTATTTATTTATTTCATAAGCAAAAGAGACAGAGACACACAGAGTGAGATGGAGAGTGATGTGCCACCAGCGGAGTCTTGATTCTGCAATCTGCTCTCAGGCTCTACTGACCGCACAGACGGCCTGTCACATTCCTGGCAAAGGAAGGTCTCCAGATACAAATCTGGAATCTTCTCGCAGAAACAGGCTCTCAGATGGTAGCATTTTATTGCTGTGCCGCTATCAAACGCCAAAAGAGGATGGATTTGACATTAAAAGTGGTGGCTAGTTGAGAAATATTTAAGATAGCATGATGACTCATAGGACTTGGTGAATGTTTAGATGACAAAGTCCCCACTGAAGACAGGAAAACGGGAGAAAAATAAAACACAAAAAGGAAAGTGATATGTTTAGTATTGAATGTGATTTTACATACTCTGTAAGAACTACCCTTAATATTGAACATGACCTCTAGACATAGCTATGCATTTGAGACCCATTCGATTACAGTATGGTCGTGGATGGACGCACCAAAGCAGCACATATTACAAGAGGGAGCAATTTCTGAGAGGAGAGACAAGTCATAGTAAAAATAAAGAGAATGCAAAAGAGCACAATCCAGTGACATCATGGGGAAAAAGTACCTCAAAAGTTGGGATGAGCCAGTGTCTAATACAAAAGGGAATCGGGAAAAATCAGGAGGAAGACACATCAGTTGAATCTGTGTTCAGATGTCTTTGTTGTCATAGCTAGACCGTCTTGAATGAATGAACTGTGGAGATGAACTAGATTTTCATGAGTCAGGGAATGAAGGAATTGAAGGTACAAACTCTTAATCACTGTTGATCTGATGAGAAGAGGGGGAAATACACAATAATGTATTTATATTTGCAGATCAAGAAAAATAAATTCAATGTTCACTAACAACACAATTAGTATCTATTTTCCAAATTCCAGCTTTATCTATTTTATGTATAATCATATGCAGTGTGAATAAACTAGCTCACAGAGAAACATATATTCAGAAAACAGACACATAGATATAAAACTAGGTATAATTTTCATTCTTCTTTCCTTTATTTAGATACTACCCACAGAAATTCAACATGATCAGAGTCAATTTATTTCTAACAAACATATGAGTGTTTTCTCATTTCATTCATTCATGTAAAAAATATGTGTTATATAACTATACGTGACATGATGAGCTATTCTTAAAACAGTTCCCTCAAGGGACCAGCAGAGTGTGCAATGGTTACCTCGCTGGACTCCCATGTAGTCGACGGTGGTTCGAGTCGCAGACCTGGTGGCTTAAAACTCATGCCAGGTGTGTATGCGTGCATTTCTAAAATCCTGAGAGGAGAATAGGAGAGAAGGAATGGTGTAGCCATCTGCCTGGTGGTGGGGGGGTGATTTCTCACTTTCTATCCCTTTGTCTCTCCAGCGAGCACACGCACCGTACAGCAAAACTCTCTCTAAAAACAAACAAGCAAACAGCAACAACAAGACCAGTTACTTCAACAATTATTCTTTGTAACCATTAAATACACAATAGCATGCTAAATCCAGTCTGGATAATGTGAATTCTTTGATCTGAAAAATGATTAAAGACAAAACCTGAGATAAGGAATGAGTGGTGAGTCTTAAAACATAATGTTTTTAAAAGCTGTCTTTATCTTTGTATCTGTGTTTCTTCTACCAGAAAGTTTTTGCAAAACAAAACAGAAAACAACATATACATCAACTGAAGTTACATTTTTAACCTTTGAATTTTGTTTTCCTGAAAATTTTATGTACAACTTTTTTCATTTCAGTTTTGGTCTGGTGCCCAGATTCAAACTTCTAAAAGTTAAATCAATAAAAGTCTTTACTTGAATAGTCTAACTAGGGGTCATCAGGAGAGAAATAACTAAGAAAAGAGCTTTCTTTTTATCCCATGAGAAGCATTTTTCTTTTTCACTTAGAATTCTGGCTTTTTAATATTTTATGTATTTTGTATTGAATCTGCTTAAAAAGTATTTAAAGGAATAAAGCTACTGGATTCCTTTACTCACAGTTTAACTGAGTTTGCCCGACCACATTACAACTGACCACTCTATTTCTCCATCCCAAACGACATGATGTTGAGTTTACTTTTAAAAATATGCCTGCTACAGATTCGTAGTACAACCAAAAAATAGGTTAAAAATTTTAATAGCAATCTCTGTCACAATTGAATTCAATATTATTCTATCAAGAGTTAAATGAAAAAATAAATTCAATGTTCACAGCAGGAAGGATAATAGTTTTATCTTCCAGTGGTCCCCTGCAGAACACGTGTAAGTGAATGCATTTGTAATATGGAGCGAAACTTCATCTGTGTTCTGCATAACTGCTTCTTGGCTTTAGATGAGTGCACTATGGGATGTGAGAGAGAATTTTGAAATGAGCAGCCTGTTTCCTGCAGATAAGTCTATGTGTCCTCCTTGTCATCATGACAAGAAGTTAAAATAATAGCCACCTATAAACAAAATGCAAAATTTCAAATCCACTCTTGATTCTCATGGCTTTCAGTCCTGGCTCGGGATTATAAGGTTGCACTGTTTAAATCCAGGCTGGTGAAACTCAGGCACATTTTCCCAATGTTTTAAAGGGGATTTAGAACTGCAGTATGTTTTCAGGATTATGACATGCATGTATTTAATACTTAAATATTCAGTGTTAATATAGACGGAGCGCTACACAGCTACCAACACACTCAACCGTGAAAATGTTAAATCTGACAAGGTGCACGAAATACTTTCTGGTCCAAGATTTTACTGTGTGAAATACGTAAACAACGTGGTCTCATTGAGCAGTGTGGAGGGCTGGCCCCATAGCACAGTGGTTAAGCACTATGCGCTGGGAGTTGGGCCCCCCTATGATTGATCATGGTTTGAATCCCAGCCCCAGCAGCTTAAAAACGCTTTTGGCGTATGTGCAAACATGCCCAAAATCCCAGTGGGAAGGAAGAATGGAGAAGAGTATTGCAGTGAGACCACTCCTACTACTGGGGTGCTTTTGCTCACTCTCGCTTTTGCTTGATTTTTGTCTTTTCTGGCATGTACAGGTGCCCTTTGACAATTGAAAAAAAATGAGCGATGTGGAAATGTGTGCACACGAATATGGCAGAGAGCTCAACCCTGACAGCCAGCTCTCTGATCTGCTCCCAGGGCCGCCATGGCCGTATCCTCAGTAGTCGATGCCTGCATTCATCAATTTCTCTTCTCATCTATGCACTTAAGACAGTCATGCCCTGAGATACCTTTCTACTCTAAAAGAATGTGAAAGAAAAGTTCTCAGGGCAGAGAAGTGTCTTGATATGGCCATTTGCTTGACCCTGGAACCTTACAATTAATTTTCTCTTTAGAATCCTTTCTGCTCCTTCACGATGCTGAGTACCTATTTCAATGTCTGACCTTCGAGGTCCTGACTTCCCGACTGAGATTTGGCCCCTTGTTCTAGCCTTTAGTTTCCAAGTGGGAAAATGACAAAGTCAGAACTGCTTCTTTTTACTTAGGTTTGATCGACTTTTGACCTTCTCCTGAACTTTGACCTCCAGGATTGAGACCTCCTTAGAATCTAAGAGCACAAAAAAAATCATCATCTTGCCAGGAATATAAAGACTAATGCAGGGAACCAGCAGTTAGCGTAATGGCTATGTCGCTGGACTCCCACGTAGTCGACCGCGGTTCGCGTCTCGGACCCGGTGGCTTACAACTCACGCCGGGCGCGTGTGCGTGCGTGCCCAAGATCCCGAGAGGAGAATGGAGGAGAAGGGATTGCGGCGTGACCATCCCCCCTGGGGGGTGATTTCTCGCTTTCTGTCTCTATGTCTCTCTCTGTCTGTCTGGCGAGCGCACGCGCCCTATAGTGAAAAACCTCTCCAAAAAAAAAAAAAAAAAAAAAAAAAAAAGACTAATGCAGATGTCTGTTTAGTAACAGTCTTTCCAAACATATTCAGAGATTCCTGAGCCAGAGTCACATCATATTTACTTCAGTGTAGGTAACGATTTGGAGTATATTACAGAGCTGGTTCTGTGGCCTGATGGGTAAAGCAGGGAAATCCCACATGGCTAACTCCACATGATCAATCCCACAGTTAGAGTCCTAGACCTGGCAGCTCAAGAACTTGTGGGGCACATGTGTGTGCATGCCCAAAATCTGGAAAAGAGAGGAGAGATGGAGGAAAGAGGATTGTGGCATGACGGTTCTCCTTGGGAAGTTCTTTCTCTCTCTATTTCTGTCTCCTGCTGGCAAGCATGCATGGCCTGCAGAAAAGAAAAAATCATTTTATGTGTGTGTGTGTGTGTGTGTGTGTGTGTGTTTTGTTTGTTTTGTTTTGCTTTGTTTTCGAGGTTAGAATTTTTTTCCACAAAGTGTGTTTTCTCTTTAAAGAGAGACAGAATGAGAGAGAATGTGAAAAATCCCCCTCACCCCCAGGGAGGATAGCCATACTGCAATCACTTCTCCAGTTTCCTCTCAAGATTTTGGGCACAGGCGTGCACGCGCGCACACACACACACACACACACACACACACACAATGTGTTTTTCATGCCACCAAGTCCAGGATTCAATCTATGGAGTTGGCCATATGGGATCCAGCACCTTAACCACCATGCCACCTGCTGGCCCAAGTTCATTGTATTTTAAGGAAACACATTCTTATTTTGAACAATATTCCTTATTAAAACAAACATAATAGGTGGATTATCACCTGTTGGGTTAAATAGTCCCATTCTGAGTATTTTCATCCACTGTCAGTTTCTACATGCATCTTAACATCTACATTTGAATGTGCACAAAATCCACAAATAGCTGGACTTCTTGCACGTTTGCTATTCTGCGGATCTCCGTAAGTGCTAGATTTTAGGACAGGAAAATAAATGTGTCAAAGGGAAAAGACAACTACAAGCTGGGAAGGAGTTGGCTGAGATAGCACGGTGCAGAGCCTGATGTGCAGAGCTCCAGTGCTGGGTGCAGATGTGGCTGTTGTCACACGGAGCAGGCAGAGCCCCTGGCACAGCCCGTTCACTCTGGGAAAGACAGGGCTCAATGACAGTCCAAAGATCTGGGCCACAGAGACCATACACGTGTGATGGGAACTCCTCTCCCAAAGGACAGCATTGAAACAAGCAACTGGTCAGAGAGAATTTACATGTGATGTCAAGGGCAGTGCAGCACCAATATTCGGGCAGAATAAGTGTAATATCTACTATATGGTTTTTTCTTTATTTAAAATTAAAATGGCGCTGGGCCAGCAAGCAGCATGGTGGTTAAGGCACTGGACTCTCACATGGACAACTGTGGTTTGAGTCCAGGACCTGGACGCTTGCTTTCTCTTTTCTCTCTCTCTCTCTCTCTCTCTCTCTCTCTCTCTCTTTCTCTCTTTCTCTCATAAGTGCATGTGCCCTATGGCAAATTAAAAAATAATGATAATGACAAATGAAATTAAATAAATAATTCTAAATAAAAAATAAAATCACACCGGGCACATGTGGGTACATTCGCCAAAACCCAAGAGGAGAATGGAGTAGAAGGGACTGTGGCATGGCCATCCCCCACGTGAGGTGATTTCTTCCTTTCCCTGTCTCTGTCTCCCTGTGTCTCTCTCTGGCAAGTGCACATGTCCTATGACAAAAACCTAAACAACACCACCAAAAAATTACAAGGGCAGACAGCGCAGGCAGATACTCAATGACATCAGCTACTGAGGCACGTCTTTGATTCTTACAGGTAACTAAGAGGAATGGAGTGACCAGCCCTGTTGGTTGATGGCGGTAGCAATGCAGTGGGAGTGTCAGCAGTGGAAGTAAGATAGGACAACCAGCTACAGCAGTAGCCAGAACAGTGGAACAAATCGCTCATGTGAATTCCTGTCCACCGAACTTCTGAAAATTTTTGAAATCCAGGTGAAACAGTTGAAAGGAAGCATCTGAGATCCCAGCTCAGAGAGCTGTGAGCTACTCATCCAGTAGACATAGGTACCAATTAGATCTATGTGTGCAGACACACATTCACAGACACACATGATTTAGGAAAAAATTGTGCTTTTACTTTGCTCAAGATCTTGTAAGAGCTCCCTATTTCGCTTAGATCGAAAGCTACTGTTCTTATGGTATCCCATATTACATCTTTGCTTTCAGTGCTTTCTGCTCTTCCTTCACTCTTAGAACCTCCTCCTAGCTTGTCTGAAATGCCAACTCTCAAGGAAACCTCCCCTGACCACTCTATGTCCGGCTCTCCCAACCCTTTATATTCTGTATCTTGTTTTTTTCACTGTTTCACATGTCTTCTTCAAAAACACTTATTTTTTATTCTCTGACTTTTCTAAATTATTTACTCATGAGAATAGAGATCTTGGCTCTAATGAACTGGAACAGCATCTGATCAGCTGTTCAAAAAGTATTTGTGAGGGGAAAAAAATTAACTAGAGTAAATGTGAATGACTTTTCATTTGGTAGGAAACAAATTTTATCAAAATCTTTTGTCTCCTAGTATATCCCAATACTGAGAATTTTGTGTATTTCAGAGTTGGAGTCAAAATCTATCTGCTAAATTAAGGTAGATGCTGTTTTGCTAATGTTAATTATATTGTTGAATATACTTTGGTGCACATGTGTGAGTATTATAGCCAATAGAAATGATCTTTTAAAATTATAGTCATATGCTACAAAGAGGAAAAGTATGCCTCCTCTGTTTTAATATTGATACCTGTGTTAGAGAAAACAGAAAAATGAGCATGTTAGAGGGTGTTTAAATACTGGATCCAGTCATAGTAGGATAATTTACCAAATGAGCTAACTACAAGAACAAGGACTTTCATCTTATCTCCTTTAGTTATAGAAACTATGACATATGAATAATAAAGGAAAGAAAACTTGCTTAAGAACACAGAAAGGTAAATACTGAGTAATGAAGGTAGACAAGACACCACTCTCCTCTGTATGCTAGAGCTTACGATGATTCATGACAACACATGAGTGCCCTGCTTGTCTACAAGAAACTCAGGGTAGAAAGAACTTTGGGTTTAAAACTTTCCCCTGTTTAAAAAAAAAAAAATCTGAGTAGTGGCCACAGAGCTCACCCTTAGTTTATTACAATTTTAGGGAAAGAAGGCACATACACAAAGACTAGTTAGGAAGATAAATCTCCCAAAAGTTCGATGCCATCCAAGACAACTGGAAAAGATACATTTAAATATGGTAGTGATGATGGCTCTTAGAGCTGTAAGTTCATGTCAGCTTCTGGGTGAAATCGTTACCCAAAGTAGACTGGTGTGACAGAGGAAGAAATAGAAAAACAAAACAAAACAAACAAACAAAAAAAAGTTGCAACTTTAGTATTAAGTGGTGATAAAATTTAAGAAAGTAATTATAAACAACATGATTTTCAGTCTTTTTAGATCTAGCTACTTTTTCAAAGTTTACTTCTTTCATAAGCATAAGCGACAGAAAGAGAAAGAGAGAGAGAAAAAAAGATAAGCTGTCAATAACTCACGGCACGTTCCCCCTTTCTGCAACCCTCCTATGAAACCAGAATTGCAGCACCAGGCCTCTTGTGTATGAACCAACTGGGGACTCGAACCCGTAACCTTCCACATGGATCTAGCATCACCTTGATAGTGTGTTACTGCCGCACCACCTAGCCTGCCTGGACCCATCTGTAACTATTAACTGCGTGATTGCCTCTGGCAGGTATGTGCGGCATACAATGGCAACCCTACATCAGGAACAAGAAGATACACACGGGCCAATGGACAGATAGTGGCTACCTGTAATATATTTAAATGCTTTACTTGGTAGTGTAAGCACTTTGCTAAAGAAGGACATGTAAGTATTATTCCCAGTGAAGTTTTGCAAAATAAAAGTAATGGCTCGTTCTCTACCCTCCCAAGCACATCACACACACAGACACACAGGCACACGTATCCACTTTTAAATTTAAGATTGTCCCAACGGGCTTCTCCAAACTAAACCACAACATGTGTTCTCAGGTAGCCCTTCAGTTCTAAGGATTGCAAAGACAAGCTGGGGAATTCTAACCTCTCCTTCCTGCTGTAATGTAGAATGTGGATATCTGAACCTGCACCATATATCACCTCAGGCAATTAAGAAAGCAATCCTGAAAGGTGTGTGTTTGTGTGTCTTAAAGAAAGAACCTAAGTGGTTATTATTAAAAAATTACTGATTTATACAAACAGTTCATGGCCTTCCATCCAAATGTCTTTTCTAAAAGTGATAGAAAGGAATAAATCAGGTCCCATTTAGCTGTAAGAAGCATCACATTTGGGGAAAAGGCATTAGAATGGGGCTGTTCATGTTTCCCTAGATTGCTGGGAGAGGGTCAGGACTTCAGAGCTGAATCCGAGGACTTGGCATGATAAGACCCCTACGGCTAAAGGGTCAAAAAGAAGACAGCATGTATTTATCATGAGGTACTTTATCTTCTTGAAAATAGGAGCCCTTAATAATTCACAGCAGTGTTTAAAAGATAGTTTAAAAAAATAATTATCTGGAGGTGCTTGTTGTTAAGATAGCATAATAGGTTTGTATTAAACTCTCAAGGAGCACTAATAGGAAGGCTCCGATGTGTTGGTGTTTCTACATGACAGTAGCAGAGACTGGCCGGTTATTTATCAAACTCTACCTTCCTAAAAAGGCTGTTACTCTACAAAACTACATACACCTGCCTCTCTTCTCTTAGGCTGTGTGTCTGAGATTTCCACAACAGAATGAGGATGGAAGTAGCAGGGACCAGCAGTTAGCATAATGGCTATGTTACTGAAATCCCATGTAGTCGACCGCAGTTCGAGTCCCGGATCTGGTGGCTTGAACTCACGTTGGGCACATGTGCATGTGTGCCCAAGATCCTGAGAGGAGAATGGAGGAGAAGGGATTGTAGTATGGCTCGCTTTCTGTCTCTCTGTCTCTCTCTGTCTGGAGAGCGCACGTGCCCTATAGCGAAAACCTCTCAAAAAAAAAAAAAAAAAAAAAAAAAAAAAAAAAAAAGATGGAAGTAGCAGTAGCATTTGCCACTTCTAACCTTGGCCCATGAAAACTTCCCATATGATCACCCACACTCTTTCCCTTGTCTCTCCACAAGATGCAAAAGATCCAGCAGAGAACTATGACATCAAGGGCCTGGCAGAGACACAAGGATGTCTAAATCTCTGTATGGAAAATCACCCACTAGACTAGTTATGTGAGCTAAAAAACAAGCATCTAATATACCAAGTCTGTGACATTTGAGTGTTTTAGGCTGTTTTTGCACTGCCAACAGAAATGCCTGAGCTTGAGTGATTTTATAAAGAAGACAGAGGTTTATTTGTAAACTCAGGATTCTGATAACTGGAAAGTCCAAAGACCTTGGCATACAACATGGCTGACAGAAGCACAGTGGATTTCAGGAATGTTTCATAGCAACCGACTCTCAAGAGAACTAACCTCTTCTCATGAGACCTAAAACTCACTGGGTCTTGAGAGACATCATTAATCTGGTGTCACTTCCATGATGCAATCACCATGAACTAATCACCACCCACTATGCATCGCCACCTCCCAACATCAAATTCCCAAACATGAAACTTTGACAAATCATGATCCAAACCACGATGTTGAGAATTTTTTTAAGGTGTTAGTGTACTGGAAAAAAAGTTGTCCATTGATCTATTCCATGTCTTCTAAATCTGATAAATCTGTATCATGTATAGCAAAACATTAAGTGACCACACAAAAAAGTCTTTCCTTACTCTAGCTGGCCATACTTCCAAAACATACACTACATAAAATTAAATAAATTATTGGGGGAGGACATACACCCTGATTTGTGAAGAACTAATATGGGGATAAAGACGCAAAGTGAAAATAGAATAATAATGCATACATTCAAAAGCTTCAGACATAACAGGTAGGATCTGAACAGTAATCCAAGGTCTTGGAAGTTTGTATTCTACAGGGTCTTCAGCTACAATATTCCCTCATTTGTCATGTGCATGTTAGTTGTTAGAACTTAGGAATTATGGGGACCAGCAGTTAGCATAATGGCTATATTGCTGGACTCCCATGTAGTCAACCGCAGTTCGAGTTCCAGACTCGGTGGCTTAAACTCACGCCGGGCACGTGTGCATGCGTGCCCAAGATCCCAAGAGGAGAATGGAAGAGAAGGGATTGCGGTGTGGTCATTCCCCCTGGGGGGGGGGGGGGTGATTTCTTGCTTTCTGTCTCTCTCTGTCTTTCTGGTGAGTGCATGCGCCCTGTAGCAAAAACCTCTCAAAAAAAAAAAAAAAAAAAAAAAAAAAAGAAAAGAAAAGAAAAAAAAAAAAAGAACTTAGAAATTAGGTGCAGTCCTGTGTTTGGTGGCTAAGGGAGCCAGATTCCACATGGCCAACCACGGTTTAAAAAATTAGCCTCAGTGACTTGAATAACATTCCAGACTTGTGTGCATGTGTGCCCTAAGTCCTGACAAGTTGAGTAAATAAGGAGAAGGGATTGTACACAGCTGTGCCCCATGGTGAGGGGGGGTGGTGGTGCAATGCTTTCTCCATCTTTCTCTCCCTACATCTCTGTCTTGCTCTGATGAGATCATTTGCCTTCTGGCAAAACAAGACAAAACAGATTTAGGAATTATGTGCTAAAAAACAAAGCAATGAAAAAAGGATATTTATGAACATCCTGATATCTGGACCATTGCACTGACAAGTTTGGGGGCTTACATGGGGTGCTATTCAAGGAGTAAAATGCCTCTTTCCATCACAGGATCACGTGGTGCCAACCTGAAAAAATGTGGCCCTGTTGGCGGCAGCATTAGAACCTTTCCATTATGGAACAAGGCAACACTCCCTCCTCAGTATCAGTGGGAATTGCTGGATTGTGGAATAGAGCCCTTAGGAAAGTATGGCTGAGTGCGTTCAGTGGGGGTGCAATTTGTGACTCTGGAAAAACCTGCAATTCAAGGTAAAAAGCCCAAGTTTCCAAGAGAGAAGAAAAGTATTTCCTCCAGGGAAATTCCAATTCTGTCCTTGAGTTTAGCATAAACGGTACCGATAGCAAATATTTGACTCATGTTTACTGTTCAGCATTTATATACCTTACTACGTTGTCTCTGAACATAATTTCCCAGTCTTTAAAAAAGGGTGGCATGAAGACCTGGTGGGAGCTGCTCCTCTCCCTCTCTCTCTCTCTCTGTCTCTCTGTCTCTCTCTCTCTATATATATATGTGTGTGTGTGTGTGTGTGTGTGTATATATATATATATGTGTGTGTGTATATATATATATATATATATATATATATATATATATATATATAGTTGTGCCACAATCCCTTCTCCTTTATTTCATAGAGAGAGAGAGAGAGAGATTTCAGCCCTGTTTCAGGACCAACAGGGCTCTCACGTGTTGCAGTGAGTCATCATGCGTTCTAGCATGCAGAGTTGAGTGGTGTCTTGGCTACCTTCCCTATCTGGAAGAAATAACTAAATAAACTTTTTCAAAATGGCCAAAATAAGTGAGCCAAATACTTCTTCCATTTCCCCTAGAGGTGGCCCAACTCAAGCTGATATTTTTCTAATGAATCAGTGACACAGAACCTGTGCTGATGGCTGGAACTCAGATGTCTGGCCATAACACAGAGCAATTCTGAGTCCATCATGGTAAGGGTAGCTCTTCTCTGGGTCCTAAAGACTTCATAGCACCTTTGGCATTTGTCCATCCCCTAGCCCAACCCTCTGGCCATCTGGCCATTCTATAAACCTGCGATTCCTTTACAATTTTTCTGTTCTCATTACCAACTTTGTTTTTGTTTCGGGTAGACAGTTTCTGTTGCTCATAACATCTTGATGGGCACAACTGGTTAAAATAATGTAATATTAGATTATGCCCTACGGTGAGGGTAATGGCAGCTGATGCTATTTTCCCTGTTTCTAAAAAGCATAAATTATATATTGCACTTGGCCTTCAGAGGAGGGAAAGAGCCCAAGGCCTGGTATGAGCACAGTGTTGTTTGTTTCCTTTTGTTTATTTTGGCTCGAGAAGGGCAGTATCACATCCAAATGTGAAACTCTTGCCCACTGCATCCAGGCGAAAGCATGCCAGCTCTGCCAGCTCACCTGGAAGCTCCCACAGAGGACAGCCCCTGGAGCCAAGGTGACTGCTTCTCTTGTCCTGAGAACCATGTAGCAGAAACATGGGTAACATGATTTAGGTGGCAAAATATTTATCAATAAACTTAAGATTTTCTGACTATGGCGAGGTAGGCATTGGTTTCCACGATGCTAATGATTTTTTGGACGATGGTTTACATCTACTTTTTCCCTCTTCATGTGACACATGACCCAAGTTTATAACCATCCAGATAAAGACTGTCCGCAACTTCCTTTGCTATCAGACTCGACTATCTCAGAATGACAGCAGAAATTATGCATGAGACTACAGACATGATGGCAAGAGCCAACAATCTTTGAAAAGAAATGCATTAAGTATAATAAAAAGTTATTCAATAAACTATGCTTCTACCACATCTCAGGAATAGTATATGGCAACTAAATCAACTTCCATCGCATTTAGACTTTGTATTTTGGGATTTCATGGGTCGAATAATTTAGTCTGTACTCTTAAGCTAAGGAAGCTTTCTTAGAGTTACACTACTGAGGCATTTTAAGGGTATTTCAACTGTAATGTATTTTAATTAGCTTTGTCACATAACTATACAGTTAATTCCTGTTGCTATGGAGTGATCCATAACTTAATAAAGTCAATCCCACCATCTTCAGCAATTTCAAGAAACTAAAACGAGAAAAGCAAGTATGCAGAGCCAAAATACATCATTTTTGTACATAAATATGACAATATCTAAAATGATGCCACTAACATTTTTCTATTTTTTCTATTTTAATTTTTCATGTTTTGAAAGAAATCAAGCCCTAAATTCTCTGAGATATTTGTCCCATAGAATAAGAAAGATTTCTCAACTTTTTTGAGCTCTTTATTATTATTTTATGAGGATGTTTAAGTCTATTTTTTGTTTCTTTTTGTACAGCAATTTTAGGCTAACAAAAATATCAAGCAAGAAGTACAGTTCCCATGAACTTTCTCTCCACTCTCTCACGCCGTTTCTCTTATTAACATCGAGCATTAGTAAAATGCATTTGTTAAAAGTTTTGCATCCATCATGATACAAAAGTTTGTAATTTGCAATAGGGTTTACTTTTAGAGAGAGAGAGAGATTTAATTAAACTCTGCAGTGTGCACGAACAGCCCTCCGTGTTCTCAGGCCTTCTACCACGAACTGGGAGTCACGTCATTGGCTTCTTTGCCTCCCTGGGACTGGACCAAACTACATAAACAGAATCCCAGTCTCTCCACCTTCCGGATGGCCTGTTATAGGACCTCTCAGTTGACATCATCATGTCAGCCTGTTCCCCCTATACGTCCATCTTTTACATCTAGAAAACCCTGACTAAGAGAATGTCTACTTAGGTTATTCCTATTTGTCTATCTAGTGAGTTTTGGTTATATTTCACAGTTCAGGTCTCTGTTTATCACCACAGGCCATTGCTGGCTTCTCATGCCAATGAGGAACCCTCACTCCTGGGCTTGTGGGACTGGCCTGTTCTGAAATGCACGGGTGTGTCATGGGCTGTTTTATGAAATCTCTCCCCAGTGCAAAGTACCACGACCTATTCTAAAGGTTGTCCTTCCCTTCTTCACTCCGTCAGAGGCAGAATGCCGAATCTTACCTCTGCTGTTTTATTATGCAAATGTATTAATCCTCAAAGGGAGAATTACCAGTTTATTTATAAAGTTACTAAATTGTAAATTTACAGATTACAAACATACAGCTAATATTTACAAAATTAGTAATTCATTAATTTCATACTATCATTTAAAAAGTGACCAAGTTACAGATTTAAAATTCACAAAATTGCTTTTCCAAGCATGCATTTAAAGAAATGTGTAATAATTAAATGTAAGGAAGAAATTATAAACTAAAGTTAGAAAAAAATTTTACAGAATTACAAACTTGCTAAAATACTAACAATCTTATTAATTTTCTTTTCTTCCTTTTTTATTAAGAGAAATTTTTGCTATAGGGCACATGCACTTGCTGGAGAGAGAGAGAGAGATAAAAAAGTGAGAAATCACCCCCCCAGGAAGGATGGCCATGTCTCAATTCCTTCTCCTCCATTCTTCTCTCAGGATCTTGGGCACACATGCACGTGTGCCCAGCATGATTTTTAAGCTTCTGAGTCTGGGACTCTAACCACAGTCAACTATGTGGAAGTCCAACAACATGATCATTACTTCATCTGCTGGTCCCTACTAACGTCAACACAGAAATTAGTAGCAAGGGAATGAAAGATTTAACCCCTATAGCCATTTTTTTATACACATAAAATACTTTTAAGTTTTTACCTTCAGTTTTGGCTTCTTTTTTGCTCTTATTCTCTGTAGTTGCCTATTGCAAAGGGCTACTCAGATTCTTCTGTATGTATGCACTGGCTGGTCTCTGTCAGTATTAAGAGTGAAATATTCTCTGACTTCATTTCCCAATAGTTTTTTTTGTTTGTTTGCTTTTTGTTATTTTTTGTTTGTTTTTGTTTTTCTATAGGGAGTATGAGCTCGCCCAGAGAGAAACAGAGAGAGATAAAGAGACAGAGAAGGAAAGTGAGAAATCACCACCATTCCCAAGGGGATGGCCACATGACAATCCCTTCTCCTCCAGTCTCCACATAGGATTTGGGGCACACTTGCAAGTGCCTGTGGTAAGATTCTCAAGCCCTTGGGTCTGGGACTCGAACCATGTGGAATCCAATGCTTTGAACTCCATGCCACCTGCTGGCCTCCATCTTCTAGCAATTTATGAATATCTTTTTGCCGCTCTGTCCCATAATATCGAGGTATCTGATAGTTTGTTTTTCCAACTGATTTTATGGAATCATAGAGATGTCAATGCATGTGCTAAATTAACCATATTAGTTAGAAGCTAGAGACAGGAAATTTTAGATTAAGTGACATCTTAATATTTTATAATCTTAAACTCTAAATATGTTTTCATAATGCAAAATGAATTAATACTACTGAATTCCCACAAATATTTGTGTAAACAGAAGAGAAATGTTCCTCTATGTCTTGTGACATGAATACTCTTACGTATTGGTTTATAGAATAATATTTTCAAAGTAGAGAAATAGTTAAATTTCTATTTAACCCATTAAAATGATATATTTTTTAGGCCAACAGGTAGCATGGTGGGTTAGGCATGGAAGTCCTACATGGTGGACATGCTGGACTCCTACAGCGGTTCTAGTCCTGGACCCACTGGCTTGAAAATCATACTGGATATATCTGCATGCATTCCCAAGATCCTGAAAGGAGAGAAGGAGAAGGGATTGTGACACGGCTATTCCTCCTTGGGGTTGGGGGTGATTTCTCACTTTCTCTCTCTCTCTGTCTCTCTTTGATGAGTGCATGTGCCTTATGGCAAAAATCTAAGAAAAAATGTTTTTTCATTGTACAATTTTCTATAGGAACACATTTATTATTTTTTTTAATTAGATGAAGCTCAAGTTGTTTGTTTTTTTTTTTTTTTTCAAAGTTTATTCATTTATTCTATGAGTGAGAGAAACCAAGACAGGGAGAGAGTGAGAGAGAGACAAAGACAGCTTCCTGGACAGGATCTTGACCCTAAGATCTGCCCCAGCTTCAGCCAGCCTGACTTATGGTCAACCATGTGGCCAGCACACTTAGGGAGGCCTCGTGACTCGAGCTGGCAGCCTGCCCATGTGGAACTGCCTCACAGAGTGCACATTACACTGCTGCACCACCATCTGAACTGATTACACTTATCTTTACTGGGACTATGTGTCTATAGTGTTATACTACATAACAGAGACATGAGGATGCTTTAAGAGTTCAAGATGAATTCTATGTCAAAATCCAAGTCCAACACAAATTTCAAAATCAAATGACTTTATTATTCTACCAGACTCAGCAAACTAATGTAGAAAGTTTATCTTACTAAAGATACTATACTGGAGGATCATCAGGTAAGTCTGTAATAATATTTCTTGAAATACAAATATATGAATAACTGTGAACTAATAAAAACAAGCAAAAAATCTTTTTTTCTTTAAACTTAATTCACCACTAAAATTTTATATATCCCTGGAAGATGTGTTTGTGAAATATTTATTATTAATTAATGCCCTAGGTATTGTGTACAGGTAAGGACTGTTACCGAGATGACTTTAGTGCATAATATTGCCATGTTGGGGTGTCTACACTCAAAGGGTTTAAGTGGTATATTCGTATTAAAGACTCCTTCAAGCCTGTTCAAAAAATGCTTACTAGTGGGGCCAATAGGTCGTGTGGTGTTTAAAGCACTGAACTCTCACATAGATGACTGTGGTTTGAGTCTCAGACCCAGTGGCTTGAAAATCATGCCAGGTGCATGTGCATGCATGCCCAAAATTCTAAGAGGAGAATGGAGGAGAAGGAATTGTAGCATGGCCATTCTCCGGGGGACAATTTCTCACTTTCCTTCTCTGTTGCTCTCTCTCCAGTGAACACACTTGCCTTATGATATATATATGTATATATATAATAAAATAAAAGTCTTAAAATAAATAAATAAATAAATCCTTACTTGTGTTTCATCTTGCGAAGGTATTTAATAAGAAGTCCTAGACAACAAAGTACAGATAACATAACTTGGAGGGCTAACCATAGATCCTTAATAACATTTCCTCTTCTCCAAGTAATTCCCCTTTTACACAATGACATTTCCGTCTCTCACTTGTTTCTTTTTTTCCCCTTGGGATTAGAACCACAATGATTCTCAGTAATTAAGATGCTAATCTTTGTAAAGCCTGTGATGGTGTCTCTCCTGTTGCTTTAATATGAATCTTGTGATTAAACCTGGAAACAATCTGAACTAAAGTTAATAATTTCCATTTTTAGAGATTCAATATAAACCTTTATTTCTTATTCTTTACTGGCATTACAAGAAGGGAAGCTCTAGAAACAATAAGGACATAAGAATAAAAATCATTTTGGAGTTTAAGATTAATATGGAGAAGAGATTGTGGCCTGGCCATCTCCCACCCCTGGTCTCTCACTTTCCTCTCTCTATCTCTCCCGCCCACCTGTTTGTTTCCAATGAGTACCTGTACCCTATAGCAAATTAAATAATGATAATAAGATGACTAATCACAAAAGGAAAAGACTGTAATCTAAAATATCATGATAGGATAAATTCAGACAGTATATTGGAGATATTTTTCATTCACTTTGCATACTCATAATTTATACAGCAAAATACTGTTCCTAGTTCATGAGGATAGGTTTGTTGTACAGGAATTGAAAGAATAAAGCAGAGGCAGGATGGCGATGCAGTGTTGGGAGGTGGACCTACTTGGAAAGTTCTGGGTTCTCATCTGGAGAGCTCCTTCAGTACACTGGACATGCATGTGCTGTGAGCTGGGCTTACTGAAGCTAGAGGGAGATCACGCTGTCAAAGCCCCACTGAGAGTGCTATTTCTTTTCTATTTTTTGGAATTATTTATATTTAATTATTATTATTTATTATTTTACAACTATTTTATTCACATTTATTTATATATTGTTTTAATTGGACCAGCAAGGGACCAATAGAGACAGAGAAGAGAGAGAGAGAGAGAGAGGAAGTGAGAAAATGAAAAAGCAAGTCATGGAGTCTGGGACTCGAGTAGCAGTTGGCCAAGTGGAAGTCCAGTGCCCTTAACCACCATACCACCTGATGGCCCCAATTATTATTATTTTTTAATTGGACCAGAGAGAGATGGAAAGAGAGGGAAAATGAGAAAGCAAGATGCCAGTTCTGAGATTTGAACGGTGTTCTGCCCTGTGGGAGTCCAGTGCCTCAACCACCACACCACCTGCCAGCCCTGAGAGAGTGCTATCTCTCTCTCTCTCTCTCTCTTGATCATGGAAGAAATCCATAAATAAATTTTAATAATAATAATAATAATAATAATAATGAAAGCAACCAAATTGTATTAGGTGTCTTTAAAGGAAAGCTAGGTGAGCACGCCCCTTAGAGTTATCTGAGTCGATGTTCTGATTAATTTTGCTTTGCAATGCTGCAAGTTGTAAAACAAAAACTCATATACTTAGCAAGTCATTCTTTCTCATAAATGTCCAAATTTTGCCTAGTGAAATGTAAGTACTGTCTGTGGATATTGATGATTTTTGCTAATTTGTAATGTATTTGTAAATTCACTTTGGTATTCTTTGCCTACATAGCATAATATGTTATTTTGAGCTGTCTTTTGTAACATTTTACCAGATCCTTTGTTCCTTGAGTTAAATAAAATCTTTGAGATCTTTATCTGATATTTTAATGTCAGAGAGATGAACTTTCCTTAATTTCTTTTATGAACTTGAATTGTGAACGATAATTAATCATAAAGTGTTTTCTATAGATATATCTTAGTAAGTGGCTGTGTAAGGACAATGTATATTTTGCCTAGTTACTACAACTATACCTTACATTCCTGTGGATCACATATTCTGTATGTAAAGTAATTATCTTGAAATAATATTTTAAGTTCATAGTAGAATAATAAATTTCCATCATAGTTCTCAGAACATATAGTGAGAATTTCATAGTTTCATCATTTCTGGCTGCTAAACTATTAACCCCCCCCCCCACCTTACTGATCTCTGACAGCTTCTAATTTTTTTTAAGAAGTTTTTGCCATAAGGCACATGTGCTAGCCAGAGAGTGAAAGGGAGAGAGAAAGAGAAAGACAGTGAGAGGGAACATGAGGAATCTCCCCCCAGTGGGGTTGACTATGCCACAATCCACTCTCCTCCATTTTCTTCCTAGGATTATGAACATGGATGTACATGATTTTTGAGCCACCAAGTGTGGCACTCGAACCATGGTCAGCAACGTCGGAGTCCAGCAACATAACCGCTACATTATCTACTGGCCCCACTGCCAAATTTCTTTTTTTTTTCTTTCTGTTTTTTGGAGAGGTTTTTGCTATAGAGCGCATGCATTCACCAGAAAGAGAGAAATCACCCCCGTCCCCCACCATGAGGGGAATGGCCACACCACAACCCCTTCTCCTCCTATCTCCTCTCAGGATCTTGGGCATACATGCACTTGTGCCCAGTATGAGTTTAAGCCACCAGGTCTGGGACTCAAACCGTGGTCGACTACATGGGAGTCCAGCGACATAGCCATTACGCCAACTGCTGGTCCTCCCAACTTCCAAATTTCTGAAGTGGAGATCCTAGAGAATTATGGAACTACTGAGAGCATCCTATGCCTGTATCTTAGACCTCTCTGGAGAAGAAAAGTTATTTTTCCAGAATGATATTGGTTTAACAAAATATTGTGTTACTTTCACAAAACAAAATGCATTAATAACTACAAATTACTGTGGGAGCTAGTAAGTGTATATAAAGTGTGTCTGCAAATGTATCTCAGAAATAAAGATGTCTATATCATCATGTGATGAAGATTTTCCTTTTACTTTATTAAGTTACTGAAATTGCACTGGTATAAATTATTAAGCGAGTAGCAAATGTAAAAGGCTTTATGTCGTGTCATTCAGGGGATCTCATTTACAATTCTCAAAAAGTTTTTCAACAAAACAATTTATTTCATAATGTCTTATCTTTATATTTGTTGACAGAAGGATTTATTAACTACGTGACATTTCATACTGCCCTTACGTTCTACCTACACCTGTGTTCCATTAGATGCAATCAGCAGCCCTTCAACGAGGTTTTCTCTCTAAGTAACCATACATTAGTAAAGCCATCACATGGAAGCTGTCAAGTGTTCGATATTTCAGCAATGTTTATGTATTTGAAATTAATATATACTCTACCCTCTTAATTAAGTACCAGAAAAAAGCCGTTTTATAAACTAATATAAAATTAAGGCAACAATCCTACTGTATTCGTTTATGGAACGTGAAACTTCTGGCCCTAAACAAGAAGTTAATGGCACAAAATAAAAGAATCGAGCCTTTTACCTAATGATGCCTAAAGTCTAGTAAGAAGGAAAAAAGAGCTGCTGTCCCGGCTGCCCCTCTGCTTGACGCGCTTTGCCAACTGTCTTTCCGGCTCCCACGCCTCCTTCAGACTCTGTTCACCTCAGCTGCTCCGTCCTTCCCTGCCTGCCTCTTCTAGAGCAGCGGCCACTGAAGGCTTCACAATCTCCCTATCTTTTCTCTTAATACTCCTTTCCAATACCTGCACTATTTTTTTTTCTTTTTCTTTTTTTTTTCTTTGAGAGGTTTTTGCTATAGGGCGCGTGAGCTTGCCAGAAAGACAGAGAGAGACAGAGAGATAGAAAGTGAGAAATCACCCCCAAGGGGGGATGGCCACGCTGCAATCCCTTCTCCTCCATTCTCCTCTTGGGATCTTGGGCACGCACACACACGCGCCCAGCATGTGTTTAAGCCACTGGGTCCAAGACGCGAACCACAGTCGACTACATGGGAGTCCAGCGACATAGCCATCATGCTAACTGCTGGTCCCCTACCAGCACTATTTAATTACATAAATGTATGAGAATGTGAGCTGCAGAAAGTAAGCCCCATGAGACCTGGTGTGCTCATTGTATTACTCAAATCCAAGCACGTGGCAAAACGCTTGATGCAGAGTAGATGTTGAATAGATGTTTCGCAGGACCAGTAACTGGGTGGATTTGATCTAGGATCCCAGAATATAAATGCTTGCTTGCTCTTAAATATTTGAATATTAAAAACTGTGGGCCCAACGATGGTAGTGTAAGCGGTGGAACATCACTGCTCATACTAGAGTCATATGAACAGATCTGAGCGCCCAATCCCAGGTCAGCCTGAATATGCCGGGTGCACCCACGACCCCCACTGACTAGAAGGCAGGGAGAGGATTGCAGCATGGCAACAGCCCATCAGGGGTTCCACTTTCTCTCTCTCTCTCTTTCTCATAAAATAAATACATAAATAAACCTTAAAATGCTTACACACACACGTAAGTATACTCTCTGAAATTAAATAAAACACAATTTAAGCACCATTTTATTCTAGTAAACTATGTCTTCATTATTTATGTTACTAGCTTATCAAAACACAAGAAGACTTTGTTGATTCCAAATAATATTCGTCAGATAATTATCAATATTTTCCTAATTGATATTCCTTTTGCCAATCTATTACAGATTGACTATACATGTTTTTAGTATTAGCATTGAGCAATAGACTGACAGAGATATCGTGAAGATCATTAAAAATACAGTAAAATATTCTTTGTAAATATGTTTATTAAGATGTTTGTTTTGGGGGCCAGCAGGTAGCATGGTGGTAAAGGTGCTGGACACTCCCACATGGCCGACCACGGTTCGAGTCCCGGACCTGGTGGCTTATTTTCTCACTTTCTTCTCTCTGTCTCTTTCTCTGTGTGTCTCTCTCTGGTCAAATTAAAATAAATGAACAAATAAATAAATAAATATTTTTTAAAAGAAAAAAAAATTGTTTGTTTTGGCTCAGTCATACCAACCCAGGAAATAGGGAACCACTTTATGCTAGAAGCTATGAAAAACAAGGAGTTCATATCCTCCAAAAATTTGTATTTAAAGGGTGAATATTCATGGGACGAGCAGATGGTGTAGCAGTTACATAGCTGGACTCCCACACGGCTGACCGCATTTGACTCCTGGACCCAGTGTCTTAAAACTCATGCCAGGCATGTGTGCATGCATGCCCAAGATTCTGGAAGGAGAAGGGATTGTGGCATGGCCATGTCCCCCCGGAAGTGATTTCTTACTTTCCCTTTCACTGTCTCTGTCTTTCTTTCTCTCCAGCAAGCGCACACACCCTAAGGCAAAAACCTCTTAAAAAAAAAAAAAAACCTGAAAATTCTTTTACCATATAACATTTTGTTAAAACATAGTAAATACCTCTAGTTTTGCCATACCCACTGTAAAATCATTAATAATAGCGAGCCTATCCCATAAGGTAATTCACTGAGTGACAGTACTCAGAGCCTTTATCAATGCTACTAAATGATGCACTTGAAAAACTGCAAAGGCTGAACTTCAGAGGTGATTAAGCAATTTTGCCTTGTTCTCCCAGGTGTCTTAGGCATCTTAGGTACTTGCTGACATTTCCCCCACGTTCTGAACAATTCCCTCTTGGGTGAATTGCAACCAGGTTTTCCTTTGGTTTCATTGTACCCTGTTAGAGAGGGCTTTGTCTGTGTTGACTATAATGCTCAGTCGTTTCCATAGAAACCTGCTTGGTACAGTTTCCTATTATCTGTGTAGATAATATTTTGTTGAAATAAACTGCAACCTTCAAATAGCAGTACTTTTTCTACCTTTGTTCTCTTTGAATACATCAGTCACTGACCTGCGTTGTATTTAATTAAGATTAAGTAGGAAACATCAAGCTTTTAACCTTAATAGTGGTTGCAACAAATATTTCTCTAAGTGGGAATCATCACCTGCATTTATAATCAGGATATTTCCAGGGAAGTTTTATAATAAACATAAATGATATGAATGTTTCCATTCTTATTTTACATAGGAAAAACAGTCATGGTAATAATTAACTTTTGAGGGGCTGTCCGTGTGACATTGTGCTCAGTATTTTATTCCCATTTTAAGGATGACTCAATCAAGACTGAGAGTTAAGTATTCAGACTTAGGCCAAATACCTTGTTCATAGACAAATCTTTTTTTTTTTTTTTTTTGAGATTTTTACTATAGGGTGTGTGCGCTCGCCGGAAAGACAGAGAGAGACAGAGAGATAGAAAGTGAGAAATCACCTCCCAGGGGGAATGGCCACGCCGCAATCCCTTCTCCTCCATTCTCCTCTTGGGATCTTGGGCATGCAGGAGTTTAAGCCACCAGGTCCAGGACTTGAACCGTGGTCGGCTACATGGGTGTTCAGCAACATAGCCATTAGGCTAACTGCTGGTCCCCATAGACAAATCTTGATACAAGCCATCTGATGAACTTTGACAGTGTTATCCCAAAGCCTGAGCTCTTAACCACAACTCATCACTCTGTTATCTGCTATAGGGAATATGAAGCAACCAGGAGCCGAACTCTTAAAATTATGTAAGAGAAAAAAACAGGAGAGTAATGGAAGTTTCTGAATATCTGTTTCTTCACTAATCGTCACCAGGGTAATATGAAACTATCAACAGCTGTTAGATATAGTAATATGTCAAAGGGCAGGCATACAGTATTCCAGAGACATTGATTTTAGACTTAACTAAAAGCAAACAAGGTCAGAATTAATTTAATGACTTACACTCTCATTATTTATCAGATGGCTATTTCCACACATCTAAATGATCTCACCATCCACTCCTTACTTCTTCCATTCATTTCAGCAGAGCAGCAAAAGTGACCTTTTAAATATATAAAATCTGTAACAATTATTAGAAATCCTTCCTCTGGACAGAAGCATTTGACACAGGATTTCATCTATTCGAGATGACCCAAGTGGTTTTGGAGTAGCATACTACAGCAGAGTGAAAAGAAGGCACTGTTCTTCTATGTAACTAGTAGGACCAAAATTTAAAGTCAACATCAAAATGTAGTATCCTTTGTTGAAAATAATAAAAATGCTAATATCCTTGATTTGATTTGACACATACACTGCATGCATATTTTGAAAATCCATATTGTATCCCACAAAGATGCACAATTAAATGCAAATAAGAAATTGTAAATAAAAATGGTGTTCAAATTCTTCGGTGTCTTTGCATTGCACATAGACTAAAATCTCTATTCTCTAATTCTCTAAGCTACACACAAAGCCCAGGCACCTGTCCCTGCCACACTCTGTCCCGCCTCTGGCTTTCTTCCTATGCTCAGCCCTTCCGTCCTCTTTCAACACCCCAAGGTGGCATTCCAAGCTGATGCTCTTTCTTCCGGGCCTACTTTCACTCTGCTTTTTGTTAACTTCTACTCAACATGCAAATTTGATTTTAAATGTAGAACTTATAGTAGATATTTCAACTACCTTATCTCACGTGATAGTACCAAGAGGCCTTCCACTTGATAATTTCTCATAGTTCTTTTTTTTTCCCATTCATAGACCTTAGGAGAATTTCTAAGTATTTTTTGATTTGTATGTTTCTGTATTTAATGTATATCTCCCTTTAAAAATGTGAGCTCATGCAGAAAAAGGCTGAGTGTGCAAGTGTGAGCTACTAGAGTTTACCACATTGTATATATTGACCAGTGCAAACCCTGAATTGGTAGTCAATATATTAACATGTTAAGAGCCAGTTCCAGAGCTCAGTGATTAAGGGAGTTGGACTGTATATGGCTGACCATGGTTCGAGTCTCATCCCTGGAAGCTTACGAAATGCACTAGGTGCATGTGTATGTGTTCCCCAAATTCTGACAGAATGGAGAAATAGAGGAAATGATTATGTCATAACTATGTCCCATTGGGGGTGCTTTATTTCTCTCTCTCATGAGCGCATATACCCCAAGGTAATTTTTAAAAATAATCTTATACATACACACACATACATTGCTTAAGTACATGAAAATCTACCATTTGAAGCATTTGAAGCATTTTTTTTTTTTTTTTTGGTTTGGTTTGTTTTTTGCTGTTTTTTTTTGTTTTGTTTTGTTTTTGTTTTTTTTGTTTTTTTTTTTTTTTTTTGTATTCAACATCTTTCCAAATGGGACCACATTCGTTGGGTAAAAAGAATATTTAAACATACCATAATCTCTCTCTTACAATTCACAATCTATTTAACAAAATGACACAAACAATAGTTTTTTAAACTAACTAAAAGGCTTTTTAAAGTATTGACAGAAATATTTTCCCAGCAATATTGGCATCCCCTGGGAGTTTATGAGAAATGTACCTTCTTTGTCTCAATGCAAGACCTACTGAATCATTGTCTTAGAGGATGAGGACTAGGAAACAATATTTTAAGCAAACTCTTTGGATGATTCTTAAGAACACTGAAGTTTGAGAAGCATAGCTCTAAACAAATTAAAGCCCAATGCTTATGAGTCTACTTTTCCATGCACATTTATTAATTAAACAATGTCTCTAGTGACACGTCATCGCCGATAAGATTCAGAGGGCCATAAAAGCTACACTTTCAACAAATTAAAGTACAAGAGCATTTTGTGATCTGGCTCCTTTCTGCACTGAATGAGAGGCCTGATAAAATATAAGGGGAACATAATGATTTTGCCTAATTTCTTTATGTTGCCAGCGGATGGCACCTTTACCATTTCTCCATGAGCTCTGTCACGTGGCTAAGCTTTTAGTTTGTCTTCTACTGTGGGAGCTGTCCAGATGATTAAATCATGAACAGAAAAATGAAGGCTTTCTCAGAGTTCTCCTATTACCAAAAACTATTCATAATCATGCTTCCATTGTTGATTTTGGTTGTTCCTGTTAATTATTTGGCATCATGATCTGGAAATTAGAGTGGACCGTGGACAACTGATGCTGGAAATACAACAATCGTGATTGTTTCATTTAATAGCACTATATCCCAACACTAAGTTCTAGGAATGTCAAAGGACAATTTCTGTAATTGCCACTTGGGACTGAAGATTTCCCAGTGTACGCTTTTGTCTTTTAAAATAAATAATCTAGCCTATTTTAAAAAAATTTAAAAAGAAGTGTGTGTGTGTGTGTATGTGCGTGTATACATCAAAAATCATGGTTTTTCACTACCCTCCAAACAGGAATAATATAAACAGACTTCATCATATATAAAATAAAGGAAATGGTCACAATGACCTATTTTTTATATTAAAATAGTGAATTTTAAAATGCATGTAATAGAATTGATTCAAACACATTTTTCAAAGGGAAATGGATCCATTTACAGCAGTACTGTTATATAAAAATACAACATACACAATTCCTGTCATCAAGTGCTCATAATTTATTAATAAAACTTAATAGGTTATTATAAATTATAACATAAATGTGTGCTGGAGGAAGGATTTTAAACAGCTTTAGTTCACAGAATTTTTAATAGGCTTATAGTCTCATGAACTAAACATCCTTATTTCAGGTGTTTCCTAATTCTCTCTCCTCAATTCTATTTTGTGCCTCAAACCCCTAAGCAAGTAAAACTATCATCCTCATTTCAGAAATGATTTTATAGTTGACAACCAAAGAAGTAAATTTGTAAGAAATATCCAAAGTGAAATATTAATTGATTTAAGAAATACATAAAAAATTGATTTAAGTCATACATAAAAAAGTTACCCTTCATTAGCACAGTGTTTTTTTTTTTTTTTTTTTTTTTTTTTTTTTTTTTTTTTTTCTTTTCTCTTTTTAAATACCATTGTATCATCTATTGTCAAAGTGCATTGTGAGGGCTGGCAGGTGGCATAGTGAATAAGGGCGCTGGATTCCCACATGGCCGACTTTGTTTCAAGTCCTGGATCTGGTGGCTTGCTTTCTCACTTTCTCTCTCACTTATCAAATCTAAATAAATAAATAAAGTTAAATAAAATAATTCTTAAAAAAAAAAAGTGGGCTGTAAAACTAACTGAATTTTCTAATTCTATCTTAAGCATATATTTTACATTCTATTTCATTGCCAAAAAAGCCAAAGGGATGTTGTCCAGGTTACATAATATCTGTAACATGTTTCATACCACTTATCCTTGCATTTCAGAAAAAAACTTTAAAATTAAATAAATACTTACTTCATTTCTGTTATCTCTCAAAGAGTGTTTGAAAGTCATGTAAAGACATCCAAAAACTAATTAAAATTCCTTAAAGATAATCATGCAGAAATAAATTATAATTACATGTGTATATAAATATATGTATATGTATGACATACATTCATGAAATTAATTTAATACCATATGCCAAGGTAAAGAATTAACCGCAATATGTCCAAACTGGAGTCTTTATGGTGAGAACAGACTTAATGAAGGAATAAAATGTCAATTCAGAGTAGTGTTAAAATCTGTGTAATTGGTGTCTCATAATTCTTTTAAAAAATTTTAAAGTGTGTTTTATTTTTGTTACTTCCATAGGCACGTGAGCTCCCTAGAGTGAGCAAGAGAGAGAGACAAAGATAGAAAGCACTCCCTGATGGGGAGTGGTCACTCCCAGTCATTCTCCCTCCACTGCTCTGTCCTGTCAGGATTTCACACACGCACGCACACGCACCAGGAGTGTTTTTTCCAGTCAGTGGGGCCAGGATGTGACCCACAGATGGCCATGCCGGTCCTGGCTCCCGAGGTACTGTGGGTAATCACTGTAGTACTGGGCCAACCCAGTGTATTTTCTTAGACATTTGAATTTTTCACTTTTGTCTCATTGCCAATATTATAGTGTCTGTTTTCCATGTTAGTTAAGGAAGTGTGGGATGGGAACCAGGAGGTGGCTATAGTGGTTAAGGCACTGGGCTCCCACGTCATCGACCACCACTTGAGTCCTGAACTGGGTGGATTGCAACTCATGCTGGACACATGTGCCTGTGTGCCCAAAATCCCCAGAGGACAATGGAGGAGAAGGGACTGCAGAGTGGCCATCCCCTCTGGGGGGGAGGGTGATTTCTCGCTTTCTGCCTGCTTTTCTCTCTGATGAGCACATGCAACCTAAAACAAAAATCTCTCTCAAAATAAACAAAAAGTATGGGATGAAAATATGAATATTAGATGAGAAAATTCCTGAACCTCATCCTTCTTCTTGCTGTTACGCCTTAGGTCCCACAAGTATCCAGTAAAAATGATACTCCTATCAGAGATTCATATTCTTTATGTTTTGTCTTCTGGCAAACCTGTAAGTAAAAACAGGCACCATCAGTGAGGCTTAATGTACCAGAACTACATCATACAGAAGAAGCAGCTTTCAGCTTGTGCGTAGAAATCTCTTATCTTGTATTTGAATCCATTTGTAAATTCCTGTAACTGCGACCATCATTAGACTTTATTTTAAATCTTTAAGTTATCAAATTGCCAGATAGACCTATTAAAACAATGGTGATTTAAAATGCTCTTCAAATCTACACCACTAGGGTTCCTAAAAGAATATTATGCTACCTAGTGCTCTTTATTAGATAAATGCCTTAAAAATAACAGAAGGATGCATTTCTTACAAAAGTAATAAAACTAGTTCTCAAAAACTCTATTTTTGGTAAGTTTTCAAATGCTAATTGATTTCCAAACTACATTATACTTATAAAATGTGTAACAGTATAAACATTTAAATAACTGCATTTGTCTACCTTTTAAAGGAGTGCTACATAAAATAAACTAAAAGGCACTTACCAGTCTCCACTACAGAAAAATAACAACAGTAGAAGAAAAATTAAAATGTATATTATAATTATAATATGACACTGCATTATAGGTTTTAATTTGGTTTGTGAGAGTTCCTGGTTTATTTGATTTGGTCAATTTTCACATTTTATCATTTATAAATTTTTTTAAATGATAAACATAGTTCATCTTGATTAACAAAATCCTGATTAGAACTCTCAGCTGTCAATTTGGTAAAAGAAAAAAATATAAAATAAAGCAACAGACTTTTCCTGAGATATTAAATGTACCTGGAATAAAGTGGGACTTTAATAGTGGTAAATAAGAAAATTTAAATATCTGTTACAGCATTATTAAGCATAAATTTAGTATTTGCTCTTTCACGAGGACATTCAACCACCAACTTACATGTAAATTGATTTTACTATTATTGCCCTCAGAATAGTGTTAGATACTGAAACTCAAATTTAATACAATTTGCCATACAGTATATAAAAATAATTGGTATCAAATATATTATTGTAGAGTAGCATGTGAAAACCTTAGCACAGATGTACAATTCCCATGTATATTGGAAAATAACTCATAGATTGGTTTGCCATATTGCAAAAATCTGCACTATTATCTAAATTAAAAAATCAAGACAAGCAAATTGCTACATTAACCTTTTGGAATTACAATTTAATTATTCTCCACACACCAGTTCACATTTATGCAAGCTTTTCTTCTGAATTAATAAGTCATTTCATTTCATTGCTCAAATGGTGTTCAAAGTTCTAATTTTTTAGAAGCACACTATTATCGGTGTATTTGGGGAAGATGGATATCTTTCATATTCTTTTTTATTAAAAGAGGTCCATATGATTTGTCAAAAATCTTTAACAGAGTGAAAGATAAACACATGATGGTATTTTACAAATTTTCCTGGGCATAAAATATAAATTATAGTCATGAGTTACCCTTCCATAAGAAGTACACACTCTGGCTTAATTCTATTTTAATGAAATACTTGAGAAAAATTATTTATGGAAACTTCATTTGTAATGCCAATAGCAACCTCTGTTCAAGCTCTTTGAATTTTGTCATTTTTGTACAGTTCATTTTTCATTAAAAATGTATACTTTAAACCACTTCCCAAACTAATAAGCACATTACATGTGAACATAGGTGACATACTTCTGAGAAAAACTAAATATGCTTTGCAAAGCAGAAGAAAAAAGTGACCTAAGTGGCATTATTTTACATTTGTGCAAGTCTCCTCGAAGTCTGTCATAATAAAAATATCTAGATTATCATATATGCTTTCCCTTGATTCTTTTGCAAGATGGTACTTTTATTAATGTATAACAGGAAAATCTGACTCTGTAAAGGCTTTGCAGTCTCTTTGTAAAGACTGTAAAGATACCTATCTTTGTAAAGAGGAGAGATATTTTAAGAGCCTTTTTAGATAATTGTGGGAATTTTCTTTGATATTTCACTAAAACTCAACAAGTGGTAGTTCCTTAAAGATTAATGACAATATGGAAGACTTTGTGTGCTCTCTTACATTAAAATCCACTGGTCTGTCTTGCCCATTGAATGGATCTTTTATCTATGCATGATTTTGTAATTTATGAATTGGTCATTTAGAAAATATTGGTTCATTGAGTTATGTAGATCTTCCAAAGGTTGATACATTTCATTATACAATAACAGAAAATCATATTAGTCAGGGTAATCATCAATCTTACCAGAAAAGTGTGAAAGTATTGAGAAGTCACGCTAGTAATTGTGGATATGAGCTTTCCAAAATTTTGTTTTGCTTCAAAGCTTGAATTGTGTCATTGGCAACAAATGTTGTCAGTTTTTTCCCTGAAGTGACAGGCTCATTTAGTTCATTTTTGAGAAAATGCCTGCCAAATTCTCAAGACTCAATGACCATAGCTTTTCTGTCATTTGTTCTCTAAAACAAAAAGAAGGATGAAAAATGCATTGTACTTCTCTATGCACAGAAAGTATTAAAAACATACATACTTAAGGATCAACATTTAGTAATATTAATCATTTTTATTGCTCTGTCAAAGACTTTTTTAGATTTATTCCATAGGATGCACGGGCTCACCGGAGAGAGACAGAGAGAGAGAAAGTGAGAAATCACCTCCTATGAGCATGGCCATGCTGAAATCCCTTTTCCTCCTTTCTCCTCCTGGAATTTTGGGCATCCATGCATATGTGGCTACCGTGAATTTCAAACCACTGGGTCCAGGATTCTAACCTCGTCAGCCATGTGGGAATCCAGCACCTTAATCACCACGCCACTTGCTGCCCTCTCTTTCTTTTCTTTTTTTTTCCTTCAACATCTCATGATATTTTACTTTTCTATCTTGAACCACAGATAGTAAAGAATTTGGGATTCAAATATATCCTTAAATTATGAATGACCATAACAAGGTCCAGAAGAACATATGTTCTAAAGGGTAAAGAACAAAAAGAAAATCTACATGGACTTTAATCTGTTACAAGGTCGTTTGTTACAAAGGCTGAGAAAAAAAAAGAAACTGTACACAATACGAATTTTTATTTTTACTATTAGAAAAAGATTTTATATCTTCTTTAAATTCATCACCCAATGATTAAGGAAATTAAAACGTAATACATTTTAAAATACTCTAGGAATCATGGCATAAACTATAATAAATTTGTCATAAAAACTTTTTTCTAAATGATGTCACATCTTCTTGGGTTCCTGAATTTAACTTTATGCTTTAGTTTAACTACTTCTTTTACTTTTGATTTTTCTTTATTTTTTATTTTATGCTTTGTTTGCATTCAATCACTGTACATCTCTATAACAGTATGTTTTTCAAGGTGTGCATGCAATACTCAATAATCAAATGGAGGATGTTGTCATAAATGTCATTTTCATTATAGAATTTGCAATCTTGTGTCTGATAATAATTTTTCTCTGAGCCCCTCCCACGCACCCTCCACTATCCACTGCTCTTTCATACAGTTTCTGATATCTGCACACCATGTTTACTGCAGCTTTATCACAATTGCTAATTCAAGGAATTAACCTACATGCCCAAGAGCTGATGAACATATTAAAAAACTGTGGCACAGATATGCTTTAGAATATTATTCAACCATAAGAAACGAGACCCCGTCATTTGACTTTAAGTGGATGAATATAGACTTACGGCTAAGCAAAATAAGCCAAACTATGAAAGACAAATGCTGTATATCCCCAGTCAATATATACTGCATGCCTGCATTCTCCAGCAGAAATGGAAAGATCCAAAGATACAATAGTAAGGAGGATGAATGTAGTTACTTTTAGTTTTCACAATAATTTAAGAAAGGTGTGGACATACTAAATCCATTGCATGGTGGCTGAACTGTCAATAATAAAGCTTGGTCTTCCAAAATTATTACTGCTTGATGATTGACCATTTATACTTTTATTATTCATCAAGTGCAAGAGCATACATGTACCCACACCATACGCTCAATCTTCTTAACACTACAGCTGCTTCCAGTCTCTCTCTTTGAGGTATTTGTACAAACTATATAAACTGTAGTAGAAGGACACATTTTTTTTTTCATTTAAGGACACTTTCTGTAGACTTAGACTCATTCAGATTTGAATCCTAGTTTTAAAACTTCTGACTGATGGATTTCTGGTAAATCATCTACAATTCTGGTATTCAATTTTATTATTATAAAATAGGGATTTGAATAACCTCTTCATAGAATCTTTGTAAATTTGAGCTTGATTCACCTGAAGTTCTATCACCATAGAAGACACCATCTATAGAATGATCGAGACATTCTTATAATTTCTGTAAATTTTCTCCTGTCTGAAAAGTCCTTGAATCTTACCTTAAATGAGTTATTCTCTACTCTTCTCATTGGGTTTTAAACTCAGTATCCTTTATTAACTACCATGTCATTTGTCAGGTATCTCCAATAAGTTCAAAGATAAACTTGGTATGCTATTGTGTAATTAAACCTTGAATTCCATATAAAACATTTGTGCATATATGAGAGATAATAAAAATATGGGACAGATGACCTGTACCCTAGTGGTTAAGCGAGCAGAATCCCAAGTGGCTGATGTGGCTTAAATTCCAGCCCCAGTGCCTTGAAAAACATGCTGGGGACTTCTTTATGTGTACTTAAGATCTGAACAGATGAAGAAATGCAGAAGGGATTGCAGTATGACCATTCCCCATGGGGGACGCTTTGATGCTTTCTCTCTTTCTCTCTCTCTCTCTGGTAAGTGCATGTGCCGCCCTGGCAATCAAAAAAAATTACATATATATAGTCATTGGAAAAGTCATGATGTATTTGTTTTATTTTCTATGCAAAACTGTGTAGTGACTTTTCTGATGACCCAATATATAGAAGGCTAGAATCTTTAGTCCTAAAATATCTCACTAATTTACTCCCTAAATTTGTGTTTGTGTGTGTGTGTGTGTGTGTGTATGTGTGTGTGTGTGTTATCAGCCTGTTTTCAGGCTCTTCTCTTCTCTTTTGTTTTTCATCCTCCCCAACATTGGTTTTTCTCAAGCAGCAGGGTCATGTGTATTTTTATTTATTTATTTATTTTTTTTTTGGAGAGGTTTTTGCTATAGGGCGCATGCACTCGCCAGACAGACAGAGAGAGACAGAGAGACAGAAAGCGAGAAATCACCCCCCAGGGCAGTGGCCACGCCGCAATCCCTTCTCCTCCATTCTACTCTTGGGATCTTGGGCACGCATGCACACGTGCCCGGTGTGAGTTTAAGCCGCTGGGTCCGGGACTCGAACTGCGGTCGACTACGTGGGAGTCCAACGACATAGCCATTACGGTAACTGCTGGTCCCTGTATTTTGTTTATTTATGTATGCATATATATAGGTATGTTCACATTTGATTCCTTCTAACTTATGAACTCAGTCTCAGAATTCGTACCAGCAGGTACTTCCTGGGTGAAACAACGATAGTTGATTTACTAAAATAATCCTGGGTGCCAGCATTAAAAGATCATTTCTAAGGCCCTGCCAAGGTGGTTCAGGGAGTGGGAGTGTAGTAATTTTACAGAGGAGAGCGAGGGAAAGTGACAAGCAGCTCTCATAGGGAATGGTCACATCTCAGTAGCCTTGATGCTGTGCAATGCTGGAGGACAGATGAGAAGGCTCCGTTTTAGCTTCTGGGTCTACCTGGACACTGTGGAGATGCCCACAGGTGCACCCCCGGTCCTGGCTGGCTGCATGGCTCAGGGAAGGAGCAGAGCATCGAGAAACTGTCAAGGAGGTCTCTCTCTCTCTCTCTCTCTCTCTCTCTCTCTCCTAATGAACTTAAACAAAGATATTTAGAAATAAAATTATAATTCATTCTTATTTTCAGGAAAAAAAATTAAACTCTGTGTTTTCACTAAGGAAAAAAATTAAAATCGGGGCCAGCCCCCTAGCCTGATGATCAAAGGAGCCAGATCCCACTTAGCTGACCACACAGTTTGAATCTTGGCACCACCACAGCTTCCAAAACTGTCCAGGTGTATGTGCATGTGTGCCCAAAATCCTGACAGGGTGAAGAGTAGGACAAGGGATTGTAAATGGGACCACACCTCATTTGAGAGGTGCTGTCTTCCTCTTCTTTTCTTTCTGTCTCTTTCAAGAGCATATGTGCCCTCAGATAATTAGAAGAAAAAAATTAAAATCTTACAAAGATTTCATTTTATATTTGAAAGACAGAAACAAACTAATGACAATGGACAATTGGTTGAAGGCCAAATTTGCTTTTATGAAAAATGAACATTGGGAATACTCACTGTATATTAGACATCATATTATCATACTATAATAATATAATGTAGCCACAATCATCACTTCCTTCTGATGCCGCTTCTTATACCTCATACTTTGATTTCTTTGTAAACTATCCTTTGAGGAAGATAGTAACATGATAAAGGTCTGCATAAATTGTGTCTTTCATAGTGCTAATTGTAATTCTAGTGTGTTTTTGTTATAATTTTATTCGAAGTTCTCAATTTTAGCATATTTACCTATGTGTATTAGTTACCTTGATTTTTATCAAATTCATTTTCTAGATTTTCTAGATAGCCATATTATTGGGTTGACAGAAAAGTCATGACATGTTTTTTTCTGTTTTTCTAGGCAAAAGTGCTTCATGACTTTTCCAACAACCCAATAGGTTGCATTGCAAAAAGTACTTACTAGAAAATAAATTTTACCTATCAAGGATAAAGTTCAAATATAAAGGGACTGCAAAAAAGTTAGAGGAAAAATGAAATTAAAGAATGAGTTTACGACCCATCTATGGAATAGTGATGGAGGCAACTGGATGACACGTGGCTGGCTCAGTGGTTTGAGTCCCAGACCTGGTGGCTTGAGAAACATGCTGGGTACATGCATGACCAAAATCCCCAAAGGATGGAGAAGTGGAGAAGGGACTGAGGTGTGATCATTCCCAGTTAGGGATGCTTGTCACTTTCCCTCTCTCTCTATCTTTGACTCTCTCCATTAAGTGCACACAGTATCTGACAATTGTTTTTAAAACTATGAGTTATTTGGTTCAAAAAATATTTGAAATGCATGCATAGTTTTTTCATGATTCACATTTTCCAGGAGATTCTTGAAAACGCCCTTTTACATGTAGTAGAATGCATTTTAATGACTTTTAAAGACTCTGGAAATGTCTCTTTATATGGTTAAAAATGTAAAGAAATTGTACATATAATAAATTTAAACAAGTAGAACCTAAAGGTAAGAAAAATGTCAAGCAGCATTAACACAGCTCAAGTAAGAAAATAGCATCTAATATCTGTTAAACAAGCTAAACTAAAGCATGCTCACAAAGGACTGAGTTGAAATCTTATAGAGCTAAATAAAACATTGCCTAATATTGCACCCTGTATCACAAGTTCTAAGATAAATACCTCAATGTTGGGGAAACCAGGGAAGAACAGAGTTGAGTTCAGCCACCAGCACCTCTACCAAGAACTGGGTGAGTTTATTATCAGTGGGAGATTCTGTGGGTAAGAGCTCCTTACCCACAACGCGACAGCTATGGGGACATCGGTAGCAGATGCAGTGAAGAGAGAGTAAGGAAAGGTCTGACTGTGATCACATCCCCATGGAACAGATGCCTCTTCGTTGATCCCAGGACTATGTATACACTCCTGGGTGCTACTCTGACCACACCTTGGGTAGAGACCAAGAGTCAGAAGAGAGAGAAAAAAGAAAATAATCTTAATTGTTTAAATATTAACTTTGATTATACACACACACACACACACACACACACATATTTCAGAGACAGATTTTTGCTATAGGGCATGTGTACTTGCCAAAGACACAGAGACAGACAAAAAGAAAAAGTGAGACCACCTTTGGAGGGATGGCCATGTCACATTCCCTTTTCCTCCATTCTCCTCTCAGGATCTGGGGCATGCATGCACACACGCCCAGTGTGTTTTAAAACACCAGGTCTGGCACTCAGACCATGGTCAACCATGTGGGAGTCCAGTGCCTTAACCACTATGCCACCTTCTGGTCCCAACTTTGAATTAATTTTACCAAATAAAACACAACAAATCATTTTAGCACAAAAGTAACAGAGATACCTCAGACTTATATTATCAGGTGGATTTTTGTTTATTTTTGTTCTTTAAGCACCAATTGAAGAAATGATAGTTTCAGGACAAAGGTGAGAACTTTTAAAAATAAACTTCATTTTCACATTTCTGAATTTGGACTAAATATCAGAACTCTGTCACCCATGTACTACTATGTACTATGGATGTGTATATATTTATGCGATTGCATGAAACACATTTATTTAATAGTCTAAACTGTTTGAGGTATAAATAATTTATTTTTCCCCCATACTTTTGCACAACTATGGTTTGTCATATTCTCAGTTCCTGTACTTTGGTATTATTCATGCCATATCTCATTAAGTTTAAGTGAGTTTGGATAATTACACTTTGTCCGATAACTCTAATACTTTTAATCTCACCTCTGAGTCTAAAGATGGTCATTCTTCCACCTTCATCAAGGCCTGGTCGGCAGCATTTGGGAGCACAGGAGAGACAAAGAGAAATGAGGTAAAATCATTATCCTTCCTTTAGGACTTGTTGATGTCTCTGTGATAAAAACTATACTAAATCTTTAATACCTTTTGGGAAAAGCTTTAGCAGTTTCTTATATAGTTAAACATATATCAGTCCTCCCTGACTTGGGAATTTTGCTCCTTGATATTTGCAAAAAAGAAATGCCTTCTCTCACATACTCAACACTATTAAGTAATCCTCGGTGAGTCTGTGCTTGTGACGAACACTGTAAACAACTAAAATGCACACTGACAGATGACTGGTTGACCCCCTCCCCCCAATCATCCATATTCACAGTGACCTAAAGTTGACTCCTTCTGGGGTCAGCAAATGGCATAGTGGTTATGTCACTGGACTTCCACATGGCCAACCGCAGTTCACATCCCAGACCTAGTGGCTTCAAAAGCATGCCAGACATGTGTGTGATCTCTCACTTTCTCACTATCTCTGTCTCTTTCTTCCGCAAGTGCACAGAGTCTAAGGCAAAAACCTCTCAAAAAAAAAAAAAAAAAAATGAAAGTTCACCTTTTCCAAGTGCACCTGTGGTACTTCAGATGCCTCTGGTGGATTGTCTCAGCACTTTCTTGATGTGAGGGGGCTTTTCTCAACAAACTCTAATGCAGTCCAAGTAAAGTAGAGGAATCTGGTCATCTTCTCCTGTAGACCAGCATATGGACTGAAGGAAGATGAGGGTGGTAATGGGAGAAGCAGAGCTGGTTCAGCCTCCAAGAAAGCCCGTGGATGAAATGGGACTCAAACCATGGTCAACCATTGGGAGTCCAGTGCCTTAACCACTATGCTGCCTCTGAACTCAACTTTGAATTAATTTTTACCAAATAAAACAGAATAAATCATTTTAGTCCAAAAGTGAAAGAAATGCTTTAAATTCCCCTTTTTAGTAGCTCCATGGCACTTCTCTTTAGATTGTGGTACAATTAACGTATCATTCCGTTTCCAACCCAGTATTATTTGGGAACACTAAAATTCCCCTGAAAATTCTCTTATATACACACTCTTACATACGATAAAGAGAAAGGTATGCAGTCATTGTCGTCGGGGGTGACGTTGCCCCCTATGACACTGGCAATATCGAGAGATGTCCCTGAGGTTCCCAGCTGAGTTCAGGGCACTATTGGCATGTGTTAGGTACAGACAAGATATGTCTCTGAGCACCCCACCATTCAGAGCTCTCTCCTAAAGCAAATAATCACCTGGTCCCAAAGTGTCAAAAGTGCTGAAATTAAGAAAGTCCAAGTCATAGAGAATCTCTCACTTCCTATTTTTATAGAGAAGCCGTACATTCTCAGAGGTTTGGAAAAAGCATACGCGGAAATGTGGCACCTTGCAAGGCTGAGCTAGTCTGAAATAAACATGCCGTGCCATCAAACTGCGGTTATTTACAGCGACCGTGGGCATTGTCTTCTCAACCTTCACACATCAAGTCATTTCAATAAGCCTAGATAGTCTTTGCGAGAAGTAATTACAACTAGAAATGATAGCAAAACCATATTCTCAAAGGACAGTGTTGTGCAGTAACCTAATGATGCAGATAGAATATCATTTAGTGCATTTTAAAAGAATTATGAAGAACACCACCAATGACATTATGTAAGTCCTTTGACAGGTAACTCGACATTTTTAATATAAAAATACAATACCCTTAAATAATGCAAGAAGTATACTTATTTTGAAAATTAACTTAAATCCAGAAAGGAAGTGCCATTATTTATGCCATAATTTGCATAAATCTTTTTTCTTTTTGCTTTTCTTTCTTTCTTTCTTTTTTTTTTTTTTTTTTTTTTTTTTGCTATAGGGCATGTGCATTTGTCAGAGAGAAACAGGCAAAGAGAGAGAAAGTGAGAAATCATCCCCCAGAGGGGATGACCATACCACAGTCTTTTATCTATTCTCCTCTGGGACTATCGGCATGCACACACGCTGACCTAGCATGATTCTAAAGTCACTGGGTGGGGACTCAAACCATGCAGTTGGCCATATGAGATCCAGCACTCTAACCTCTACACCATCTGCTGGTCCAGCATAAATTTATATCAAGAAAATATTTCATTACGTATTTTTAAAGCTTATTCATTTATTTTTTCCATGAGAGAGGAAGAGAGTAAGATACAGACAAATAGATACTCCTAACAGGATCTTCACACTGTGATTCATCTTTAGCCTCAGCCAGTCAGGATTATGAGCCTGAGTGCACAGGCTTGGCATGAAGAGGGGGACCTCTGGACATGAACCCAGGGCCTTCCCATGTGCCTAAGTACCATGGGCTGTTATATCACCTTTGTACCACTGTGGTTGGCCCCTTAGTTACATATTTTGACCAAAAATGAATGACGAGTTTTGGAAGAAAATATATACTCTTAATACACCCATGAGCCAAATATTATTCAGCAAATATTGACTTATTGAAAATAATATACAGAAAAATTTTCTACTTCAATAAATAGCACTTAAAATATGCATCCATTTATATATTTGACAAATATCTACAATTGAGCAGGACTTCTACTAGGTGCTAAAGGCGTAGCAATGAACGAGAAGATGATGTTGTCGTCTAACATTTTATCGTCTACATGAATTGATTTACATAGAGTCTCAGTGAATGTTGAGGCAAAATGAGCTACCATGATGAATTCCATCCATAATAAAATTACATTCTATAGTATTTCTACTTATTTGTTGCTAATTTTAAAGAGTTCACAAAGAAAAACAAAATGCCAAATATTATCATCTTCTTAAAATGATTTTATATTTAGTTCATCATCTACATTGAAAAGGATGATTTTCAGCAATGTGTGTGTGTGTGTGTGTGTGTGTGTGTGTGTGTGTGTGTGAAGTTTTCTTTTTTAAAGATAAAGAAGTATGTGCAACTGAGAGAGAGAATGAGCGCGAAGGAGGCATCCTCCACAGGGTTTCGTCATGCTGTGATCCTTTCCCTGCCCCCCAACTCTCAGGCTCCGGGGTGCCTGTGAACCACAGTGGCTAGACCCAAACAGGTGACCTGTTAAAAATACAGTTTCACCAATCGTCTATACTTCAGAAAAATATAAGGTACCTCAAATGTGTGCCTTGAAAGCCATAGATATTAAATAAATTGATTAACAGCAGTCATTTCTACCTTAAGGTCACTATTTGATTTCCATCCCAGTCTTGGAGCGAGGGGAGGTTGTTGCCATCTGTTTACTCTTTGTTGGCCAGTCTTCAGTGAATTGGTGGTCTCAGTCCAGCTCCCTTCTCAGAAAATCAGGTCGTGTTTAAAAACATGATTATCATTAAAGTGGAACTAATTGAGCCCCATGGTGGTCTAAGGATCAGACTGAAAGGATGTTGAGCTACTTTGCTAAGTCAGCAGAGCTGATTCCATGTCCTTTTAAGGTTGCGTACCATAGAGACATCATGGAATTCCTGCTTAGCGATTTCAGGATCTTCTTAGGGAAAAAAAATATATTTTTTCTGAGAAGGAGAATAAACATAGCAAAAAGACAAATATTCAAAACCTTCCCAAGATAGGTAACCTAGTGCTTAAAACACTTAAAACTGTGCTATTCATCCTAGCATTGTACCTTGGTCATTTTCTTCCATTCTCTTCAAAATTGGTCACTTCTCTCCACCTGCATGGGCCTTCATGTTGCTTTTCACAATGTCAAAGTATTTTCATAAAGCTCTAGTCGCTTTTATTTTTCCCACTGTTTACTCAATGACTTTGTTGAAGGATTCTAGACATGGTAAATTTCATTTCACATTGACCATGATACAGAAAAAGATCACAGTGAATCCTGGCCCCTGGGACTCTGTGATTATCATTTGACAACTCTTGTCATCCATTGTGGATCTAAATAATTCTTTAAATAATATAAAAATACATGACTTTAGAAAGACCTTTGTCTGAATATGGGGAATTCACCCAATGGAGGATAACATGGTACATTAAGAAGTAGCAGAGATTCCTGGCTGCACGGGTGAATAACATGGTTGCTTTTCCCTAGAAAGCAGACTCTGAGAGGGAGAGGACTCTGCAGGAGTTTTATGAGAGTGTTTCTGGGATCGACGTGGTGGGGTGCTGGGAGCAGGAAGGCAAAGGGAGAAGTTGTCTGTCATGCACATTTGGCGAGGGCTTAGGCTAGTCCCTCAGGGAGCTTTGAAAAGAGAGGGCCTTTTGCAGTCATCCCAAGATGGGGTGAAGGTCACAGGAATTGTATCCCCATGTTTCACCAACTACCAGATGTTACCCGGCTATTCCCAAAAGAGCTGATCGAAGAGGCCCTTCTACCAGCTGCAGTCCTAAAAATCCTTAGTCCTACGGGGAGAAAGCTGGGTGATCCCAGCAATATCCACTCCACATATTCCCTGGCCAGTATGCCCAGTGAGAAAATCCATGCCAATCATTGAGAACATGAAGTAGAGCTCAGAGGATAAGGGAAATACATGCAGTGTTGGTTAACTGATTTGTTTCTTACACACACACACACATACACACAGAGAACTCAATTTTAAGACATAACTATCACTTCTACTTGTAACTACTTCTTACCATGACACAAACATATGCATATATAATTGTGTTATTTCTGGAAAATGTTTCAAAGGAAAATGGCATTATACGTGAGCCAGTGGTGAGGGGTGACATGAAAAGAATGTATTACAAAATGCTTATACAGTAAATGACTAAAGGAGTTGCTTTCTAACACTGCGTTCTCTCCTTTGTGCTTGTATCTAGCTTTATACTAGAGGATTTCTGGAAATAAATGAATGTGCTTCAAAGATCATAGTGATTCCATTTTAATACTAACAGTTAAGGATTAACTGTTCTTAGAAAGTTTTTTTTTTTTCATTTTGGGCCCAGCCTGGAGTCACAGTCAGTACCAAAATAAACAGCAGTGCTGGAAGCCACATGGCTGATGGCAGGTCTGGATCCCAAGGTCGGCTTGAAAACACAGTGGAAGCATGCGTGGGTGTCCAAGATCCTGGCAAGCTGGAGGGCTGCACGGAGGGAACCGTGGCATGATGAGACTCTGTCGAGGATGCTTCCTCCCACCTCAGTGTGTATGCACATGCTTTCTGCATGAGTAAAAATGAATACCCTTTTTTAAAAGAGGAAGTTATTTCATCTTAAATACAGGTATTCCTACTTCGTACAATCTGAATACAGTTAAACAAAATTGAATATATTAAAACTCATGGTATAACATGATCCACTCTATGTATGAAGCTCTCTCCACTAATGATGAAATGAAATAATGCCAAGTTACTGAAAATGTGCTCTTCCAGAAGCACCATCTGGATTCTTGACAGAGTATTGGCAGCTGGAAACTTAGTTCTTAAATTTAACAATACTCTTGGGCCTCTAATCTGGTTAGTCCATCAAAAGCTCTGTTAACTAACAAAAAGACTCAGTAAATCTTGTTATATAACGTTCTTTTTTCTTTCATTTTGAAAAACAATGTTGAGTTTAAGTGCAATACATGGGGCTGGCAGGTGGCATTGTGGTTAAGGTGCTGGACTGCCACATGGGCAACCGCGGTTTGAGTCCCGGAACTAGTGGCTTGCTTTCTCACCTTCCTTCTCTCTCTCTTTCTCTCTCACTCTCTGTCGATCTCTGGTCAAATAAAAAAAAAGTTAATAACAATGAATAAAATTAAATAAAATAATTATAAATAAATAAAAGGTAATACCTAAAACCCTCAACTATTAATCATAATCTGTTTTAATACTGTTGATTTCTATTATTTTCATATAGGCATTATAATAAATTTAATATTATTAACTTGATAAACTTCATTCATTTTTCAAAATACCTAAGACCATGAGATATGAGATAGCTTCATTTTGACTCAAAATGGAAAGACCAGCACCTAACACAGTGCCTGGAACTTTCTAAGTATTCTATATATATTACTGAATAAATGAACACATCTACAAACGAATGAATGAGGGAATAAGTCAGTGGCTTCTTCTTGGTATCTCATAGAGTAGACTTGTTTTTTTGTGCATCACATGCGTTTTCTTTTAATTAATTAATTTTAAAACTAATCATGGGCTAAAATGTTAATTATGCCAAAGCCAAATCTGCCAACCAAGTATGAAGAAATGTCTTCAGGCAAGAGTGAGATAAAAGTATCCCATCTGATTAAATCACACAGTCATATGCATTTCATCTCTAACTGCCTAGAAAGGTGCTAACGTTAGTTTAATCATGTTTAGAAAAGTCCTGAATGTCTTAGGAAATTTTATTCATACAGCAGATATTTTCTTCCACATCAAAACTATGAAAACAATAAAAAAAAAACCCTCAAAATCAAAAACTAAACTGAAACAAATAGAGATAGAGTCCAAAGGAGGGGAAATTTTACACTGAGGAAAATCTTCTGATCTAGAGATTACTGACAAACTTTATCATGCCACAAGTAAATTATTCAGTGTTAAAAACATAAGCTATGTGAGCAATGTAGGAAGAAGATTCTCCAGTTGGCTCATAGCAGAGAGACAGTAAGTGAAAAATCACCACCTCACTGCCCCAGGGAGGATGGCCATGCAGCAATCCCTTCTCCTCCAGTCTGGAACTCGAACCATGGTTGACTACGTGGGAGTCCAGCGATGTAACCATTCCGTCATCGGCTGGCCTCAAGAAGCTGGTCCTTCCCTAGGTCCCTCTTTTGATCAACTAGACTGGGGAGAATTGTTCACATTGAAATGTTTACTTCATTAGCTAAATAATGTCATTGAATGTATATAAAAAATTAATTAATTAATTATTTTTTAAAAAAAGCTAGTCCTTAAGATTCGTGTTTACAGTGGTTCAACGCATTTGGTGTACTATAATGATGCACAGCAAGGGAATGTAAAAGAAAAAAGTAAATACGGTTAAACAAAGTTAGAAGGACCCACATTTATTTCATATTGTTTGCTGTGATTGGAGAGCTCATCCAGCTCTTTGAGATCAATTTAAAATAATTAACCTCAAAGAGAATTACTACTCTCATGTAAATCATAACGTTGTATATATCCATTAGATTAAATGCACATATCTACTTTGTCACTGTAAAAATACAGGCAAGTTACTAATAAAATGTTAGGCAGTACTGGCTAGTTTACCAATGTCAGGCGAAAGAATAATTAGCTTCCTCGACTTCTAAAGTGGAGTGTGCCTCTCTCGTCATTATTTTGGTCTTTTGCCATTTATCAAGGCAAAGCTGAAAAGCTTCAACCCTAGCTCTTTGTTTCTTATAAAGATCTTATCCACTGTCTGCCTATTTTTAGATATGTGAACTCAATTAATTAGGATTACTGCATTGCTAAGAACTATAATTGTTACAAAGCTTGAGGGCTATAAGGAAGGGAATTCTTCTTATATAACTTACTTTCATTAATTTCATTCTTATATGCTAAACTTAATTCAACATTCTAAGATATATTAGGGGCCAGCAGGTGGCTTGGTAGTTAAAGGTCTAGATTCCCACATGGTCAACCATGATTCAAGTCTCGTACCCTGAAGCTTAAAAATCACTCTAGGCATTTGTAGGTGCATACCCAAAATCCCAGGAGGAGAATGAAAGAGAAGGGATTGCAACATGGCCATTCCCCCCGGGAGGTTGATTTCTCACTTTCCTTCTCTGTCTCTCTCTGTCTCCAGTGAGTGCACACATCCTATGATAAAAACCTAAGATATTTTAGATGTAAATTTTTCAGGGTACTTTGAATATAGTCTTTGTAGGGGATTCTATTAAAACTAGTCATTCAAAGGACCAGCAGTTAACATAATGGCTATGTCACTGGACTCCCATGTGGTCGACCGTGGTTCACATCCCCGACCCGGTGGCTTGAAACTCACACCGGGCACGTGTGCGTGCATGCCCAAGATCCCAAGAGGAGAATGGAGGAGAAGGGACTGTGGCATGGCCATCCCCCCTGGGGGGTGATTTCTCGCTTTCTGTCTTAAACCTTCAAAAAAATAAAATAAAACTAGTCATTCAACAGATACATGCATTCTCATTAAGCAAGAATACTTTATGCTTTTGTTTTTTGTCCACGATAATTTACTTTTTCATGTCTATAACACTGATCCTGTTCCCACTCCTAGTAGGGCTTCTTGTCATTTTTGGACTTAATCTAACACTTCTGTTCAAGTTTTCTGTGGGCAGGTACATTGTTTCCTTATGTTATGTACTGTAGTCCAACGTCCAACTGCATGGCGTGGTGGTTAAGGGAACTGAGTCTCACAGGGCTGTGTCATTGAAGTTCCAGCCCTGGAAGCATGAAGTCGCCTAGTGAATATACATGCATGCCCCAAATCCCAACAGGTTGGAGAAAAAAAGGAGAAATTGTGTCATGACCATATCCCACCAGGGAGAAGCATGCTTCCTTCCTCTCTCACTCTCTCTCTCCTCTCCTTTTGGTGAGTCCACACACCCTCTGGCAAATTAAAATTTGAAAAATGGAAAGAAAAAAAATTATGTAGACAGCACTAATCAGAATATCCTACTACCTCACAGTACCGACAACAATGAACTATTCCAACAAAAGCACATTTTGCTTTGGTGCATGAAAGAAGATCCTAGGACTTTTTCTAAATTTCATTTTTCTAAATCCAAACAAAACAAAACAAAAAATGTAATCGGTTGCACGTATTTTATGTTTCAATGTGGAAAATACATTGCTAATGAACAGCTGAAATCATCATGGCCCACTGAGTCATCCAATGTTAAGGGAAACATTAGTGGCAAAGCCCTACCACCACCACCACAGGAGATAGGCTGCATCCGATGCTGTTATGGACCATGGAACGTTGTTCTTCTTTTAGTAATTTAGATCAAGTAATTTATTACGTAAATAAAGTTGATTCTTGCATTTAAATAAATCCATGAATATGAACTCTGAATGACAGGCCAAAACAAAATTAAAACATAACTTTGTAAGCAAGGTTTTCTGATCCCAGGGACACAAGTGCAGAGAAACCAATTTTCGACTTTCTTGCAGAGGAAGAGTAAATTGAAATTCACTACTTGATGAAAAGAACAAGCAGCCGGTCAATGAGACCTCTCCATAACAGGCAACTAAATAAAAGTCAGTGGATGCAATTAGGATCATTGAAATCCCAGAGGCATTGTGTGTGTCTTTAAATAAGCAATCAATAAATGACACTGTGAGTTTGGGTTGGTTCTGACAGAGCTGCAATGACCTAAGAGATCAGATTGTTTAACTGTATATTTTAAACTATTTTATTTTTCTAGTTCAAGCTGAGCTACAGATACATATTAAATCCTTGTAACACTTTTATAACAGAAAGCTCAGTTTTAGGCCATATTAACCAGTGAACTTTCAAGAATATCATTCAAGCTCACGTTAAAGTTTGACTTCAACTGGAAATCCCACAGAGGCTACTCTATGACTATCAAAATAAAGCCCCAAATACACTTACACTTTAAGAATTCTATGCTAAGACACCAACTAAATGATCAGTATTTATATCGTTTACAGTCATACACTTTTTTTTTTTTTTTTTTTGGAGAGGTTTTTTGCTATAGGGCGCGTGCGCTCGCCAGACAGACAGAGAGAGACATAGAGACAGAAAGCGAGAAATCACCCCCCAGAGGGGATGGTCATGCCGCAATCCCTTCTCCTCCAGTCTCCTCTCGGGATCTTGGGCACGCACGCAAATGCGCCCGGCATGAGTTCTAAGCCACCGGGTCCGGACGCGAACCGCGGTCGACTACGTGGGAGTCCATAGCCATTACGCTAACTGCTGGTTCCCCAGTCATACACTTTTGAAGTGCAGTTATTACAGTAATCTTGTGACCTTCAGTGTGGTGATATTCTAAACTGGATATTTGGAAAGACAGCAACAAGAAGGCTGGGAGTACCAGTCTATCTACTTTTGATTTTTAAAATAATTATATGATTATTTTATTTTATAATTATATTTTTATAACTATATGATTATTAGATTTACCTGTCAGAGGAAGATTTAGCCAAATACTTTAAAAATAAAAATAATCTATGGAGTTAAAAAAAAAAGATAGGATCTTTTTGAACATTTCCATTTTGTAATTCAAGAACAAAGAGTCTACTTAGCATTACTGTAAAGTAGACACACCTATAAAAAAAAAAGAGTTAACCTCTTATAAATGTAGCTAACAGCCCCTTCTTAGCTTCATATTGATTTTCTACAGAGCAAAAGAAAATGGAAGTTTGAAGAAAAAATGTCTATTCTATTAAGTGGCTTCCAGTAATACTGAAATTGAAACAATTTCAAATAGATCTATTAGTGTGAAATCCTTTGTAAGGAAATTTGGGTAAAACTCTTGAAAGGTTTAGACAGTTAACAACAACATGAATAAAATAGACATATAAAAATAAAGTCGGGGCCAGCAGCTGGCATGGTGGTTAAGGCGGCTGGACTACCATATGGCTGACCACGGTTCGAGTCCTGGACCTGGCAGCTTACTTTCTCACTTTCCTTCTCTCTCTAGTCAACTTGAAAAAAAAATTTAAAAAAAAGAAAATGACAGTGAATAAAATCAAATAAAATAATTCTTTAAGAAAAAGAAAAGAAAAGAAAGTCAATTCAAGGATAGAATACCTGTGATAAAAACATGTATAGAAGTTCTAATACATTACTTCAATTATAAATTCTCACTGAACAATAAACTTCATCTGTGTAATTTACTGGTTTTCCATATGAATCCCTTTTAAGATCTGCTATAAAAACTAATTCATATAGAAAAGGAGAGGCAATCATATAGTAAGCACTCATATACTTAAAACCTACTCCACTCTAGATAATGATGTATAAATAGTTTGTCAAATTTGTTCATCTGTTTTGTCAGGAATATTTTTAAATATGTTATATATCTCATTATATTTCACCATTAACCATTTCAGTGTGAGATTCAAAAAATAATACCCTATATAGCCACAATATGTTAACAACAGTGAAAAATAGTTTCCTAATATCATAAATAATTGAAATTCAAATTTGTTTAGTTGTTCTGAAGTGTCTTTTATATCTTTTTTGTGTACTATTTGGAATCAAATTAAGTATCGTACATTTAGGTGGAGTGGTGGATAAGGTGCTGGATCCCACATGGCTAACTGAGCAATTCAAGTCTCAGACCCAGCAGCTTAACAAACACACCAGGCACATGTGTTTACATGCCCCATATCCCCAGAGGAGAGTGAAGAAGAGACTGCAGTATGGCCATCTTTCCTGGGAGATGACTTTTCTCTTTCTTTCTCTTTCTGTCTTTCGCTGTTTCTCTGGAGAGTACACACGCCCTATAACAAAAACTAAAATAAGAAAATAAATAAAGTACCATACATTCAATTTATTATAAATATTCTCAAGTCATTTTCAATTTATAACAATTGTTTCTCTTTCTCTACCTTCAGCTGCAGACTGGGCAAATTGTCTTCAGGGTGAACTAGTTATACTGGACTTGTGAAATTTTTATTCAAGTTACCAGTTAGCAAGTTTTTCTCTTCTCTGTAGTTTTATATATAAAATTTAAATGAATAGGATTAATCAGGGGCTCACTCTATGGCCGGGTGATTAAGGCAGTCAGATCCTATGAGGCCAACCAGGCAGCTTGAGAAATACACTGGATGTGCGTATTCGTGCCCGAAATCCTGAGAAGAGGAAGAAATGGAGGAGAAGGACTTGAATCATGATCATGCCCCATGGTGGGACTCTCCCTCCCCTCTTTCTGTCTCTTTATTTTTCTCTGGGAAGCACACATACTCTCTGGCCAAAAAAGAAAAAAAAATTAATTGGAATCAGGTTATTTGACATTCTTTTCTTTTCAATATCTGTATCATATTTTTATAATATATATAGTGTGTGTGTGTGTGTGTGTGTATATATATATATATATATATATATATATATATATATATAGTATATGTGTGTGTGTAATATAAATAATCTTATCTTTGATTATTTCCTCTCTTCATTTCTCTTTATTTTCAAGTAAAACTCGCTGGAATTTCTATTTGGTTTATGTTCTGTGTTCTTAACTTATCCTTCAGTTTTTATGATTTTTGCAATTTTTTTCTAATATTTGAGGTCATTTTGTTTTAATGTGGTCCAGGAAATTGTCTCAGGTTTATCTTTCAGTTACTGATTTCTTCTTGAATTATTACTTAGCACTTTTACCAATGTTTTTAAAAATCAATATTTATTTATTCACTAAAAATTATATATTGAGGCCTAGCTTGGTGACATAGTTAATAACATACTGAACTGTTGTGGAAGCCACATGGCCCACCATAGTTTGTGTCCCTGGCCTGATTGACCTGAAATGTGCTAGGTGCTTGTAGCCAAGATCCCAATGGGCTGGAGGTAGGGAATCACTGATTGACCAAACCCTGTCGAGAGTGTTCTCTCTCTGTGTGCACACATGCTCTCTACTATAAATAATGCAAAGTGTGTCTTTGTTGAACACGAGGACCATGCTGGGTGTAACTATGTAGAGTTTGCAAAGTGGATGTGCAGTCTTGCCCTCACGGACTCACAGAGAGAGAGAAAATACCATCCCTGGTGACACATGTGACGACTACTCTGATTGCTCCTCTGTGACGCAGGTGTGCAACGGCACGATGATGAAAGCATCACACGCTGATGACACAGGGCACCCACATTGGGGCCAAAAATCAGAGGAGACAATAGGCCGAGTGTGTGTGCTTGCCGATTGTTTGATTTCAGCTGCATCCTACACACGCACATTCGCTGAGATGCTCAGCAAAGCCATACGTAAGTACCGAGGAGAGAAAAGAAAGGAGTCCTTACAGGAAATACCTAAAATTACTGGAATCCTCAATTTTCTTTTCCTTGTTAGTATCCTTTCCTATCAAATAAACCATATTTTTCCATTCTCTTTGAAATCTGATAATGTTATTCAATGCTGTCTTCACTGGTAGAGAAAATAATAAGAGACATTAAGAAAAAAGTGAAATAGCTGAAAAAAACAAGTAAAGGATGAAGATAATATGTGCAATAGGGAAGAATAAGAAAAGGAATTTTAAAAGGGGGTCCCAGAATTTCACTTGTTTTTTATTTTATTGTCTTCCCTCAAACCTCTATGCTTTCAACTGCAGAAGGGAGAAGGAGACTCCGAAGGTCAAGCCTTAAGGCTAAGACTATTTTTCTCTAGCTTTCCTTCCCTTTTCCCCCTGGCATCATCGAAGAAGAGGTTCTAGGATTTCGAATGCCGTCCCCTACAATTCAGCCCAGGGCAGTGGACAACACTAGACGTGAAATAGAATGTGGGCCAGAGTTTATAAGATGTGATCTTCTCCTCCAGGTAGTCGTGCCTTCGTATCTTCTGTCTTTCCCTCTTCACACCCGAGCCCTCTTACCCCACGATTTCTGTGTTTCTCTTTCTTCTTTGTAGTCTCCTTTGAACACACCAACCAAAGTCATCCTTTTAAATTTAAGCCGTACCATGTCACTCTTTTCTCAAAAATTCTAAAATAACTTCTCACCATATGATCTCATCCTAGCAACAGCCCAAGTATGCTGCTGTACCTGGTCTCCCATCACCTCTTTGAGCACATCACCTACAATGTGACTCTGTGTTCATTTTGCTGAAAACCCATGACCTTTGCCTGTTTCCCAAGCCAGGCGTTACCAAGAATGTTGCCAAGCATGTTGCCCGGTACCAAGCATGGCTTTTCTTCTGGATCACTGCACTTCTCTTCCTTTGCCTGGAATAGTCATCTCTCAAACACTTTAAAAGTCTTTTATTACCTCCTCAAAGACTCTGCTCAAAAGTTCCTGCTTGGTAAGGCGTTTCCTAAATATCAATGACAAAATAACCAAACCAAAACAAAATAAAACTTAACCCACAACGCCAGGCCATATCATTCCCTATTCCATTTTATACTGCTTTGTTTGACACTCAGAATAATTTTTCATGCTCTATATGTGTATGTCTATGTTTGTTTTGTCTGTTTTCCACTCCTTTCATTAAAATATGAATTTTATAAGGGTGGGAGCTTTGTCTATTCGCAGGTCTAGCAATAGAGTCTAGATGCATGTCTGGCACGTAGTGGACGCATGCTAATATATGTGAAATGAATATGCGAGTGTAAGGAAAATTGGCTAAGACTGCGGGAATTCTTGCTTTGAGTGCAAAGAAATTTGATCTTAAGTAATCATTGAGACTTCTCTTAGCTTCTTCAAAATATATATTGAACACTGCGTCAGAAAGACTGACCTGAGGTGAATACAACATGGCGTGACAGGCGGAGAGACTGACGGAATAGGAAGCAGTAAGAGAATCGCAATAGTTTATTGACTAGGTGGAGACCCACAAATAGGTAAATTATTCCTCTCTTAGTATATACAGACAGGAAGGTGCTTAGATATGATTTAAAATTTGTTCTGGAGACTTTTGATAGCTCTACTAATACGCAGATCTTAGTGGAGATTTCAAAACTGTGTTTTACTTTTGAGATCCACATTCCGAGCAAATGATTCCTGAAAATTTTTTGGAGATTACTATCTCCCTAAATCCCATACGGTTCAGGAGTTTTAAAGCATTTGATGGAAGTATCTGTGGATCAGCTTCCTTCACAGACCTGCCGGGGAGCACGCAGTCTCTGACTGCTTCCCGCCCGTGCACTCCTCACACTAGCCTCTGTTGACCCTTTCTCTTCCTTTCACCTTCACGGTCTCCGTTTTAATTGGGTTTTCAGCCCTGACGGCAGATATCTGGTTCTCAGTGTGCCCGCTTATCTGAGGGCTGCACTCCTTAAACTGATAAAGTCCAAAGCTCCTCAAAGGGCAGCATTTGGATGAACCACAGAAAAGCTTTTATTAAATATGGGCTAGAGGGACCGTATTTTAAAAGATAATAGAGTTGTCAGTTTTCACCATCATTAATGTGCTTTTCCACAAAAAATCGAATTGAAGTTATGTTATATTGATGAATCAAAACAATGATATCTTTTATATGCATTTTGATTTTTTAAAATGAATTACCCCAGGGCCAGGGAGTGGCATGGTGGTTAAGGCACTGAATTCCCACATGGTCTGCCGTGGTTTGAGCCCAAGATCTGGGAGGGAGGGCCACGCTGCAATCCCTTCTCCATTTTCCTCTCAGGATTTTGGTCATGCCCACACCCACACCCACACCTAGTGTGAGTTTCGATCCACAGGGTCTAATACTATACCACAGTCAGTCCCATGAAAGTCCAGCACCTTAACCACTATGCCACCTGCTAGCCAGTACTGAATACTGAAAAAAAAAGAAAAAAAAAATATATATATATATTACCAGATTCTACGTCTTAAATATTCAGCATTCAGGAAATAAATGGATATCTAACATATCTGAAAAAAACTGAAGTGATAAAAATTATATTGTTAGACTTCAGTAATATTTTTTTTTTTTGGAGAGGTTTTTTGCTATAAGTCGCATGCGCTCACCAGACAGACAGAGACAGTGAGACAGAAAATGCGAAATCACCCCCCAGGGGGGATGGTCACGCCACAATCCCTTCTCCTCCATTCTCTTCTTGGGATCTTGGACACATACGCACACGTGCCCGGCGTGAGTTTTTAAACCACCGGGTCCGAGACGCGAACCGCGGTCCACTACGTAGGAGTCCAGCGACATAGCCATTATGCTAACTGCTGGTCCCAGACTTAAGTAATATTTAAAAGCCCAATCACCTTTGTCCTCGTATACAATCAGAGAAATTATCCACAAGGTAGATTTTTCAAGTATCAACAGATGACATAATGGTTACATCACTAGACTCCCACATGGTCAATCGCCATTCGAGTCCTAGACGCGATGGCTTGAAACTCATGCTGGGTGTGTGTGCGTGCCTGCCCAAGACCCCAAGAGGAGAATGGAGGAGAAGGGATTGGAGCATGGCCATCCCTCCCACCTCCCACCATGGAGGGGTGCTTTTTCACTTTCTCTCTTCTTCTCTCTCTCTTTCTCTCCAGCAAGTATATATGTCCTATAAATAAATTAAGAAAATAAACAGAGCAAATAAGTGAAAATGAATAGTTTGTTCTACAGTGCAGGAAAGCACAATAAAACAGGAGGGTGCGCCCCAGAAAGAAGTAGCCATTTTGAAAATGTGGTCAGTGAAAAGAAGATATTTGAGCAAAACTGAGGAGAGTAAGGGGAACCCTTCAGATCCCTGTGGAAGAACAGCCCAACGAGGGTGGACAGTGAAAGAAAAGGCCCCAAGTGTGGGGCATGGGCTCTCTGCACAAAACCCAAAGAACTTTGCTCTTGGAATGGAGTAAATGTGGGACTGTTAGAGTAGGAAAATCACAGGGAAGAGTGAGCAGGGAGGGGGCTGGGTCACTTAAGAACTTTTGAACTATTGTAAGAATTTGACTTTTACCTCAAAAGGTATGGGAAACACTGACAGAGAAAGGTAGCATGACTTTCAGTTCAAAAGCATTACTCTACTTCCATGATTAAAATAGTATTACTAGCACTTGTGTTGATAGACATTTTACTGTATTAGGACACCTATTATTTTAATAGAAAAGATGAAGTATATTGTTTTATCTTTTCACTTGCAAGTTTTCTTTGGCATTTCTATACGTTAGTGGTCGCACCCTCAGAGTTTCCTTTGTTCATCTTTCTCAACCACGACATGGGGGATAGCCGAGAACTAACTGTGTTTCTTCTAGTTCTCTTCCTGCCTCTGTTCACACCAGTGGTTCTCAACTACGAGGTGATTTTTTTCCTGCTAGGAGATATTTAGAAATAGTTGGAAATCTTTTTGGTTATTGCGTCAGAGGCAAAGATGTACTAATGGCATTTAGTGAGTAATATTGCACAAATCTTACAATGCACAGAAGATGGTATTACCCAGCTACCCAGGTTGGGGCTGGTCTTATAGCCTAGTGGTTAAGAGTGCTGAAGTCTACATGGCCAACTATGGTTTAAATCTCAGCCCTGGTGGTTTGAAAACCACACCACGTATGCATGTAACCATGTATGCATGTGCCCCAAATCCCAACAGAATAGATCAATGCAAGGGAAAGGATTGTGTGAGCATGCTTCAATGTGGGAGTGCTTTCTCCCTGTCTCTCTCTGTCTCTTGGTCTCTTTGACACAACCCTCTGGCAATTAAAAAAAATAAAAAGGAAAGCTCAAAATTATTAATAATGCTAAGATTGGATACTTGGTTTACACTTATTTGATAGATGTTCGTATCTTGACTCCAAAACATAAATCCCATCAATACCCAGATGATTTCCTTATTTCTACTTCCATTTTCAACTCTTCCCTGTGTGCTAGACACATGTAACTTACTGCCAAATAAGCACGTCTAATATACCTCCCAAGTTTAACACGTATAAACTTCATATTTCTTTCCCCAAAAAATGAATCTCCTCCAGCTTCTTCTTCTTAAAAAGTGGCACCAGCATCTGCCCCGTTGCCCAAACTTTAAACTTAGAAGACATTCCTGACTTAGTATCTCCCACATCAGCCAGTGTTGTAGGCACTGCCTTTAAAATATATTCTGAACCTGTCCGATTCTTTTACCACCACAGCAAACCCCATCTAGGTACCTTCATGCCCAGGGCTAAGGCAAGAGCTTCCTAATCATCACCTGCCTTCGACTGCTGTGCTCTGGTAGTTCGTCCCTACGCAGTGGGCAGGGCCATGCTTCCAAAGAATGAATTGAATCACGCTTCGCATCTGCATACACCCTTCTGTGGCCGCCCATCTCCCTCAGCATAAAGTCCAATGAGTTCTACGGTCGGTAAGGCTTTCCCTGTTCTGGCCCCTCCTCATCTAAAGCCTAACCTCCTGCCACACTCTTTGACTCTCTGCTACGTAGCCATGACTGCTTTCTTGCTCTTGCTCTTTCTAAAAATACTAAACTCAGAGCTTCTCCAGGGAATTCTCAGTTGCCTCTTTCTTTAATGAGAATTCCCTTTCCTCAGACTGTCTCCATGTCCCTCTCTCATTTAACGTAGGTCTCTCTCCAAAAGTCAGGTTAGGCATTCCCTGACTTCCCCCTTTCTACTTTAGCAGACCGCCCCTTACCCCACACCACTTCCTGTTTCCTTACAGGACTCCTTCTTCCACGGTGCCACCACTTTCTCTGGTCCTGTTGTGTGTTTATTTGTTTGTTTCCAAGCTTCTCAACTTGCAGGTTGGTCTTAGGAGGCCAGGGATTATCCCGCTTCTATTGAAAATATTCTCAGAACCTAGAATAGTCAGATCTTGGCAAAGTATGGAACTCAATGTATATCCACTGAAGGATAAATAATGGACAGGCATTGCCTCTCATCATTTCTCCTTATTAAAAACAAATATCCTATAGATACCTTCATCATGCTTATTTCTTCTTTTTCTCTTCTATAATTTATATATAGTATTTTATCTAACTGTGATTCATAGCGCTTTTATTTTATATTTTAATCACTTGAAAAAAGAGCAAACTAGAACTATTAATATATCCACGTCAAATCATCTTTCATCTCTGCCCCGTGAGAGGGGTCTGTGGTAAGTTCCACAGAGAATATCGAATGCTATTCTGTGACCTTAAATCAGAAACTACTTTTTACTACATTTTAGCAATCAAATTAAATAAGATTAAATTAAGATATAATTATACTTTATGATTAAAGTGGAAAAATAGTTTTAATAAGGAAATTGAATTTTCTTATTAAGATAGTCTGTAATGTTTTAATCTTACATATTCCCCAGAGAAATATCTCCTTTTGCACTAGATACTTAGAATACCACATGCAATAATCAGAGAAACAGAAAAACCAACTGCAGGTGAGGAGAGTGAAAATAATGCATAAAGCGTTATTAAGAAAAATATGTTTTGATAATTTATTGAATGCTACATAGTGCAATCAAATTTTTCAGAAGGTGCCTCAACATGATTTCACCCCTGACAACTGTGCCATAGAGTAAAATCATAAGGAGACATCGGAAGAGGCAGTCTGTACAGGGCAAGAGCTCATGTGTTGTCTCCAAAACTGAAGCCTCTGATGAGATAAATCAGAGAGATTTCTCTGCAAGATTCCAATGTCTATGACTTGGCAATTGATGTATGGAATGGTTCACCTGGAATAAAGTAAACTGGAGAAGGTAAGAGAGACGATGGAGATCTGAACGCTGGGAGGCTACATTCAGATGGAAAAGCACCTCCACATATTTCATATATTCCTGGAGAGGGATGCAGACAACTACAGCAGTAATCAGTGTGGGTGAGATGATTGAAGTTCCAGATTGAAGTTACCCAAGGAAGTAGCCACGCCAGCACACAGTCTTCACAGCTATGAATGCATGTGTGTGTCCTACGCTATTTTCTCTTCTTTAAATATTTTCATTCAACTTAGTTCTGAGAGTACATGGGCCAAGGCAATAAATTGGAAAGATCTATGCAACGCTAAATTTAGAAGACTGAGTGAGATATTTGATGCTCAGAGGTTAGAGAAGCATTGAGATGATTTTATTTCTAATCAGAGTAACTATTTCCACCACTCGCTTAAGATCATGAGTTCAGTTTTGAACTAGAGTTCAAAGTACGTGGTTGGATATACTGCTTTGGCTATCCGAGAAAAATTATGAACTGGAGATATGCAAGAATCCATTCTTGCAATCAGTGCCAATTGAAGCCTTCAACAGAAGTCATACTGGGACCAGCAGTTAGCGTAATGGCTATGTCGCTGAACTCCAGTGTAGTCAACTACAGTTTGAGTCTTGGACCCGGTGGCTTAAACTCATGCCGGGCGTAGTGTGTGCGTGCCCAAGATCCCAAGGGAAGAATGGAGGAGAAGGGGTTGCAGCGTGGCCATCGCCCTGGGGGGATGATTTCTCGCTTTCTGTCTGTCTCTCTCCATCTCTCTGGTGAGCGCACATGCTCTATAGCAAAAAAAAAAAAAAAAAAAAAAAAAAAAAAAAAAAAAAAAAATCAAAAAAGAGAAAAGAAACGATATTATGGAGGGGTGAATAGTGAGAACTGAGAGCTGTTTGATCTTTGAGGAAATCTAGTCCCTTAATGGTGAGGAAAAGTAGATAGTTTAGAAGCCTAATTAAAAGGTGAGGAAAAAGAGTGCATCTTCACTTGAGTTGTCATAACAAAAATCTATTGACTGGATGCTTAAACAACAGAACCTGTTTTCTCATGATTCTAGAAGCTAAAAGCCTGAGATAAGGGTGTGCGATCAGGGTTCCAGATCTAGTGAGCACCCTCTGCCTGATTTGCAGATGCCTACCCTCCTGCTGTGTCCTCATGGTGGAAATTGTTTGTTGTCTTCCTCTCTGTAAAAAGTCATTCATTCCGTCATTAAGACCCCTCGTTCCCCAAACTCATAATGTCATCTAGCCCTAGTTAACTGTCAAAGGCCCCATCTCCACATATCATCACACAAATTTGAGGGTGAGGCACAATTCAGTCTGCAGCAGAAAGCTTTAATAAGAAAGTTTCAGTATTTTTGTAATGCTACTGAGTGATGAAAGAGAAGATCTAGCTACCTGAAAGTGAATGATGACGTTGGTGTGAAGAACTCATTAGAGTGGGTGGGCTTGCAGACTGAACAGGTGATTAGACATGGGCAAAGCAAGCACAGAAACCCCTTCAAAAGTGTGACAGCTGGAGTTAGCAGGTGGCATGGTGCTTAAGGTACTGGACTTGCACATGGCCAGCCATGAATTGAGTACTAGACTTGGCTGCTTGCTTTCTTACACTCTCTCTCGCTTTCACACACACACGCACACACACACACACACACACACACACACACACATGCACTGTAGCACATTATAAAATAGTAATAATATGTAAAATCAAATAAACTAATATTTTTTAAAAAGTAAAAGAATGTCAGTGACGGGGAGAAAAGAGACAGGACCGTTTGCATTATGCCAGTGAGTGTCTGCTGTGTTTGTTTGAAAATAACTTGGATATGACCTTTAGAAGGTGTTGGTGCTTTGAAGCTTATACAGTCTGATTCACTCTGATCAACCCACTCTTAGTGTTTCAGCTAGGGATGAAATTGTGCTCCCCCTGGCATATTAGAGGAACCAATAAAATCTACCGAGTTATGTCTGCCTGCTTCACTATACTAGGAACCATGGAGCCACAGCTACATTGAGCGGAGGTAATGCCAACTTCAGCTGAAAGGTGTTAAATGACGGGCTCAAATTCTCATAGGCAGTGAGGACAGCCTTGAACTTTAAAAGCTTTTCTTGTGTACTCCTAGTTCACAGCACAGTCTATGCCCTCTCTGGCCTCCTCGCCCAGTACCTCCCTCCTCACTCCATCGGCCTCTCGCTTGCTATTGTTTGAGCACTCTGCCCATCAACTGCCTCAGGACCTTTGCACTTGCTGGTTCTGCTACTTGGAACAGCCTTCTCCCAGATCTCCTTAGGGGGCACTCGCTCACTTTCTTTACATTTTTCAGGCATGGCCACCCTGTCACAAGACTTTCTCTGGCTGCCTTATCATTCTCGTTCATTTTCTGCCTTTTTTTCTTTTGTTTGCACACTATTCATTACCCTGTAATAGACTGAGCTTTTAGTTATTTCTGTTATCATTTATTGTCTATGCCCTATAGCTCCTATTAAGTACACTTCCTAAGAGCAGAATTTTAAAACTCATTTTCCACTATATTACTATTCCTTGAAAAACATCTAGCACAGAGTAGGTGTCCAATAAATGTGCTCTGAATAAGTAGATGAGTTGGAAAAAAAAAAAGTAACCCTAAAATACATGCAAAAGTGTTTTGGTTAGGTTTTAACTCTATCATTTTTATGGGTGCTAGAAAAATATTAAAAGCAAATAAAGACAATTCTATGAAGAGTTAAAACAACATGGCCAAAATATTCATCTATATTATGAACTGGATTGATTCCGTGAATAATACATTTAGAACATAGGGTCTTAATTTATGTGAAACCAAGGATCTCTAAGGATGGAATTCAGGGGTCAATACTTTATGAATAAATTTGTAAATTGAGCAATTCGATTTTAGCATATTTAAGCAGAGGAGTTTGTCAAAATTCTGGGCACAAGAATATTTCTGAATACATTTCATCACATGTATTTCATCAAATGTCAAATGCCCTCTCTCCCACCAAAAAAAAAAAAAACCTACTCACACTGGCATACTGGCCTGGCTTTATAAGAATGAAGTGTCATCCACAATGAGACAGTCCCTCATTTTAGTCATATTGTGTGCATTGATGTATGGAATTAAATAAATGTCTCAGCTAAAAATTATGACTTACATAGTTCACATTTATAAAATCTGATCTGGGCCAGCTCCTGAGCCTGGTGATGAAGGCAGCAAACTAGCTCCCACCTGGCTGACCTCAGAGCTCGAGGTCCAGATCCAGCAGCCTGAGAAACACCCCAGGCAGGCATGCATACACGCCCAGACTCCTGAAAGGTGGGAGAGCTGGAGAACGGAGTGCAGCAGGACCATTCTCCTTGGGAGCCGGGGGTGTTTTCTGCTCTCCCTCCTCTCTTTGTCTCTCTCTGTCAAGTGTGCACACCTTCTAGAAAAAGAAAATAAAAACAAAAATTAATTTGCTATTGGTAATTTTTTAACTTTTAATTTTTAAAATTTCTGATAGAGCATATGCACACATACATGAAAATGACACAGAGACGAAGGGAACACCATAGAATCTGGTCAGGCCTCAGTCCCCTTTCTCCAGTCCCTCGCCCATCGGATCTCAGGCAATCTGAGCCACGACCTGCAGGTTCAGGCTGACCAGACAGCCCACTTGAGCTGTAGCTGCCGTGTAGGCTCCGGGCTCCAATTCTCTCTATGAGGGCATTATTTTGTGCCATGAGCCACTCTGTGGCAGATTTATAATATTCAGTAAAATTAAACTTCAACATAAGCTTTTTCTTTGGAAAATTGGATATGATTGTTTTATGGGTTTTTTTTGTTTGTTTTTGTTTTTTTCCAGAAGGGCGCGTGCGCTCGCCAGACAGACAGAGAGAGACAGAGAGACAGAAAGCAAGAAATCACCCCCCAGGGGGGATGGTCACGCCACAATCCCTTCACCTCCATTCTCCTCTCGGGATCTTGGGCACGCATGCACACGCGCCCGGCGTGAGTTTTAAGCCACCGGGTCCGGGACGCGAACCGCGGTCGACAATGTGGGAGTCCAGGGACATAGCCATTACGCTAACTGCTGGTCCCCATGGATATGATTCTTATTGAAGTCATTTAAATACTGAAATTCCATAACTTATTTAGTGTTTGTGCACATATAAATGTGTCTACTTTAAAACAGGAAGGGGAGGATTTTGTGTTACATTCCAAATAATGATAGAGTTGTCCTTTTTTAAAATACAGTACTGAAATAATTTAAATAGTTTCATTTGGAGAACCTTATTTCTTCTAGGCTTTTCTAAATTCCTCATTTTGATTCCCACCATAGTGAACATTCAGGTAGCGATCCCCCAAGTCTCATCAGATGGACTATTAAGAGAGTGATTTTTATGGGACTCGATGTATACTATGGCTTTGGCTGCTTTGGGTACTCTGGTAGTCCTTCTGTCCTTCTTTATAAACACACGATGTAAGGTATGTCACCTCTCTGGCATAATACTTAAAATATTACATCCAGCTTAGAATCATCACCTTTCTAAAGAAATAAATAGAATAAATATTGTGTCTGCTATTTTACAGTTATCCCCGAGACCCATATACTTGAATGTTGTCTCTGGTGGGCCTTAGGGTTGTAAATTAAATGTGTGATCTAATGAAGTCCTGCATAGTCAATGAAGCAGAAGAGAGGGCCGCACGGCCAGCCGATGTTAGAGCAGCCCAACTCCCCGAGGTTATGGAAGAGTGCAAAGCCTTCCATCCTTTAGAGGAAGCATATGGAAAGCCTGCAGCTCAGGTCAGGAATCACGTTGTGAGGCAACATTTCAGGACCATCTGTGTCCATATGTTTCCCGATTATGTCTCTGTTGATAAGCGTTCCATAGAAAGGTTCAGAAATCCAATGGTAAAGCGCAAGACAGGAAAATCTGCAGCGTATGGTATAGACAGAGAATCTCTACCTTGTAGCCTTGGTATGTATTTTGTGTTGGGTTGCTAATACCTCCTTGGCTTCCTCCTGGAGTAAGAACAAATTGTACAAATGAATTAAATTGTGTAAAGAAACTTTCTTAAAAGGGCAAAAGACACTTGCTATGGGGAAATACAGCATCGTGTGCGAAGGCAATATTGTTAATGAGTTGATTTCATTTTATTAGATTAGGGAGATTCCAATTTTTTTAAATATTGACATAGTTAAGCAATTTTACAACCAAAAGTAAAAGATTAGGTAAGTGTGGGACATGTTAGGGAGCAGTGGACATCAAGGACTAGCACAGGAACAAGCCTTTTCTGTCTTTACCCAACTTCCACAGAACCCTGATACGAGCTGTGATTCAATACTCACAACTCATATTAGGGTTCATGCTAAACTCCAGCAGGACCTATACAGTGGCACAGCAGTAAAATACAATGTTTTTGAGGCAAAATCATATGGAAAGGTCCTTGGTTCAAGTCCAGAGACTTCTGAGTATGGCAGACATTGCTTGCCCCTGATCCTGAAGGCTGGGCTGTGGCATCACGACCTTGTTAGAAGCATTATCGCTATTTTTTGATTCATGAAAATAAATAAATAAATAAATAAATAAATAAATAAACTTAAAAAAAAAAAAGAAAGCTTGCAGTAAGTCTCCTCCATTTCATGCATAGCTCACTTATTCGAAGAGCAGAGTTTATGTGATCTTGTTTTTTGGATCTCAGTCACAAAGATCAGGAAAAAGTTTCTCAGTCCATAAACATTTTCAACACCTTCTTCTGTGATAGAATGGAGGATGTGAATTGAGAAAAATGTGTTCTCCTCAACCTCATTTTTCAGAAAGTAACTAATAGGACATGACAGTACACACTAACCGACACATACTGAGTGACCATTCCTTTTGTTTGTTTGTTGTGCATTGGCCAAGGGAAAAGAATTCTCAATACATTTCCAGGGAGAATGTTTAAGTATTACTAAGTAACTGGACACTTGAATATGATTTGCCTGGTTGTCTATTTCATGTGCTCTTTCTTGTATGGACCTGTACGGGGGTGGGGAGGGCATGGTATAAAGAAAACAGTTGACTCGCTGCAACCTTCCCAGTCAGAGGTGAAATCCAGGCCTTTGTGTAACCAAGAAGACTTGTTTTGAGTCACAAAAACTACTTTTACCAGCAATCCATTCTCTTTTCTTCAAAATCAGTGTTTGGGAACTAGCAGTTAGCATAATGGCTATGTCGCTGGACTCCCACGTAGTCAACCGTGGTTTGAATCCCAGACCCAGTGGCTCAAAACTCACTCCGGGCACGTGTGCGTGCGTGCCCAAGATCCCGAGAGGAGAATGAAGAAGAAGGGATTGCGGCGTGACCATACCCCCTGGGGGATGATTTCTCGCTTTCTGTCTCTATGTCTCTCTCTGTCTGGCGAGCACACGCGCCCTATAGCAAAAACCTCTCCAAAAAAAAAAAAGAAAGAAAACAAAATCAGTGTTTATTTTCAGTTAGTTATTATTTTTTTCTTTCTTTCTAGCCCAAATACTAAAGTTATGTAATTTCAGGAATCAAAAATAATAAAATTCAATTATTTAAATAAGGTCTTGTAAAATATTTTGAGTCAATGCATTTTCGAAAAGTGTTATTCCAAAGTTTTAAAATACAAAAAAAGGGAAAATAATGTATATTTGCTAAGTGACCCATGCTAACAAAATTATAAATTAAGCTGCATTTATTAAATGACATTATTATGTCCTTGGATTTAGTGGGAAAACAAACATACAAAAAAAGTAAACATGATTTTTGACCCAAATAAAGAAAATTCTTAGTCTGTGCTTTAAAATTATATGTCAATAACAGCACGAGTGGTATTCAGGCAGATAAAACCCTGCTAAATGTCATGTTATTGCCCAGTTGCATTAGACCACCTCAGATGTTTAAAATAAGCCTGAGGCAAGGAAGAAGCAAAATTAAGTCATTCATCTTTTGACTAATTTGCTCCTGAAACAGACGGACTCATGCAGGACACCTTTCAGATAAAATGCACCACACGCTTTCTTGATGTCCAAAGTCATTTTAATCTACATATTCCTCGTTCATAACTAACTGTCAAAATTATGATATTCTATTTAAAAGGATCCCTAGTGAGGGAGAGTCTTACATTAGAAATTTATGTATTTTCAATGATCATTTTCAAAATTCCCACAATAGAGCATGTGTAATAGCTTTGAAATTATATTTACACAACATGAACTATTTTTAAGCTCCACTAGTAAGTCTTATCTTGTCTTATGAAACCAAAAGCCATATAAATGTATATATCATATTATATAAACATCATATAATATGAAATATATTATAGTTAGAAATCTATATGTCTAGATAGATAGATAGATAGATAAATATAGATGAGTATGTATGTATCTCTAGAATTCCAACTATACAAATAAATGTCTGCAGACATTAAACGTCATGGGAAAGAAAGAAGGCAATGTCGCATAAACATGTTATTGGTCTATTCTTGCTTGTGAGAACTTGTTGGTTGTAAACATGACTAAAAAGAAGTGTAACCACAATGTGATAATACCATGTCCATTACGATAGCTATTATTAAAAACAAATAATAGCAAGTGTGAAAAAAAGTGTGGAGAATTGGAACAATCCAGCATTGCACAGAAAAGGAAAATGATGTAGTTACTGTAGAAAACAGCATAAGTAATAAAATTATCATGATATCTAGCTATTTCAATGCTGGGTATATTCCTGAAAGAAGTAAAATCAGAAACTAAAACAGGTATTTGTATACCCATGTTTATAGCAGCATAATTCAAGGGGAAAAAAATAGAAGTAACCCAGGTATCCACTAACAGACGAACGAATATATAAAAAGTGGTATACATCTATGATGGAATATTACTCAGTTTTAAAAAGAAAGAAAATTCTGATGTATGTTATCACCTTGAATGAACCTACAAAGGTTTCTGCTAAGTCAAATAGGCCAGTCATTAATGGACAGATATTGTTGGATTCCTCTTACAAGGCGTCCAAAGTAAATTCATGCACATGGGAAGCAAAATGGTGCTTCCAGAAAGTGGGTGGAGTAAGGGAGAGAGAGTTATTGCTTACTGAGTTCAGGTCTCAGGCAGGGATGAGGAAAAGGCGTGGGGGTGACTGGTGGTGATATTTGCACCATAATACGAAGTTTTTAATGCCAGTGAATCATACACTTAAAATAGTTGAAAGGATACATTTTACATCATATATATGATGCCACAATTAGAAAAGTAAAAGAAGTGTGACCAGGAAGCAATAAACTGACAACCTAAGAAAATTTTTAGAATCTCCTTCTTTTTAATTTAATTAGGCAGAAAACATTTTCTTAAATCACCAGAATAGGAAGTGTAGTTTTGTATGTTTTGGTAGTTGGAGACTATAAATAGCACTTCCAAGGTGATCTTCACATGTAGTAATCTCTCTAGATTCTCTCTCTCTCCTTGTCCCGAGTGTAAACATCCCATTTGTGCCAATAGTTCAAGTCGGAAATATCCTGTTCGCTCACAGAAACATCTCCGGTTTTCTTTGGAATACTGTTGCCTGCTTTCAGATTAACCTCTACTTGTGAAAAACTGCTCTTCTTAAAATGTACCTTCTGATTTGGGGACCAGCAGTTAGCGTAATGGCTATGTCGCTGGACTCCCAAAGTAATCGATCGCGGTTTGCATCCAGAACCCGGTGGCTTGAAACTCACGCTGGACGCGTGTGTGTGCGTGCCCAAGATCCCGAGAGGAGAATGGAGGAGAAGGGATTGCGGCGTGACCATCCCCCCTGGGGGGTGATTTCTCGCTTTCTGTCTCTCTGTCTCTCTCTGACTGGCGAGCGCACGTGCCCTATAGCAAAAACCTCTCAAAAAAAAAAAAAGTATCTTCTGATTTTAAAGTAGACCATTTTACCTGGTTGATTTCAGAAATATATTGGATATCTCTTTGATTTACAGTTTGAAAACCTGAGAAGAAAAATATTGCAAGGTAGAAAATCCTTTCTCTATGTAGGCATATTTTATTGCCTGCGAGATAAAAAGGAACAAGCATTCTTTTTGTCTTCCAGCACATCTGATTTTTCTACATATTGTGAATAACTAAATAGATAAATAAGCATGTTCCTGAATAATTGGCTTTATCCTTTGCTCACCAGATAAAAACTATGCTTTTAATTTTCTCTATTCCTTATTCATCTTTTAATATAAACGTTCAATAGGGGTTTCAGTCCTTTTCCCAAGCTTCTCTTTTATCATGTTTCTAATTACCTAGCCTAATTGCTCCGAACCTGTAAGAGCTTGAGCATTCTTTAAATGGTTTTCTTTAATTATGATTCTTTAGTGAAGAAAACACTGCTAAACAAAAGTTAAAATTGAACACTAGGTATGTGTGCCAGCAGTAAGAAGGGAAGTAAATATTTGCTGTAAAAATACAGCCTAACAAAACTGATTTTAATTACAATATTTTCCAGGCTGGTTGATACTGTGAGGCGTAAGATTCATGCTGATCAATTTGATCAGATTGGGACATTCAGACACCCTATAAATACTACGTACAATGTAACACAGTAGCCATTCCTTTTGCATATCCATACCTTACACGTGCATCTATTGTCTGGACAGTAAGCAAAAATTATTCACTATTTCAGACACACATTTTCTGCAGGATATAGAAATCTGGAACTCTGATTCAGATCTCAAGACAAAAGTAGTTACCTTCAGTAGACATGTGTGGTCAGTCCTCCAGAAGCTAAGTTTCCATCTAACTGGGGTCCAAATTACAAAATATAGATGTAACTGTATATGTAGTGAAAATGATCAAAAATGATATTGTGTGGGACCAGCAGTTGGTATAATGGCTATGTCGCTGGACTCCCATGTAGTTGACCACGGTTCGAGTCCCGGACCCAGTGGTTTAAACTCACGCCAGGCGTATGTGTGTGCGTGCCCAAGATGCAGAGAGGAGAATGGAGGAGAAGGGATTGCAGCGTGGCCATCCCCCCTGGGGTGAGATTTCTCGTTTTCTGTCTCTCTCTCTCTTTCTGGCAAGCACATGCTCCCTATAGCGAAAATCTCTTTAAAAAAAATGATATTGTGAGAAAACACTACTATATATCTTTATTTTTCCTATTTAAAAAAATAAAACTACATCTTTTGTTTTTAAATTACTTTAGTCACAGCATAAACAAAACTATGTAGATATCCATAAGGTATAAGGACCAGAATTTGGGTGACTAAAATGGCAGAGGCTGGAAGTATTGTTATTTATTTAATCCTTTTGATTTTTTTATTACTCAAAAGAGCATCATTTTTAAATTTAGTTTTCTGACTCTGTGCTTGTGTCTTCACAAGGACTTTCTGTTCCTCTACAAGGAAAGCACACTTGATCTGGTTGCAGACAAATTTTGAGCATACAGAGCCGCCGTAGGCTCTGCTAACGGGCTTCTTCCTTTTTTTTTTGGGGGGGGGGGGGGGAGGCTTTTGCTATAGGGCACGTGCACTCGCCAGAAAGAGAGAGAGAGACAGAGAGATAGAAAGTGAGAAATCACCTCCCAGGGTGGATGGCCACGCTGCAATCCCTTCTCCTCCATTCTCTCGGGATCTTGGGCACGCACGCACACACGCCCAGCGTGAGTTTAAGCCACCAGGTCCAGGACTCGAACCATGGTCGACTATGAGGGAGTCCAGTAACATAGCCATTTAGGCCAACTGCTGGTCCCCATGCTTCTTCTTTTGAGACAGCCTCATGAGAGCTTTTGGTCTCACAGCACGAACCCCTCAGAGTTGGCCCCGGCACACGCCACATGCAGATCTTGGTGCTTTCCTACCCTTGTTGGTATAAAGGTAAATAATCCTATTACCAGGAGTCTGGGACAGCCTAGGGTTGTTGAGGCTGTGTTGTAGGAAAGCCTACGCTGGGGGATCAAACACAGGACCATCCTGAGCGCCTGTAGACACTGTCCCCAGAAGAGGAAAAAGGAGAGGCTGGAAGTATTGTTTATTACTAGAGATGCTTTAAAAAAAAGAATTGTTTACTTAATTTTATTTATTATTATTATTATTGTTTTAATTTGTTACGGGCACTTACACTCACCAGAGACAGACAGAGAAAGAGAGAGAGAGAGAGAGAAAGAAAGAAAGTCAGTCAGTCACCAGGTCTGGGACTCAAACCATAGTCGGCCATATGGGTGTTCAGTGCCCTAACCACCACACCACCTGCTGGCTCATGTATCTAGAAATTCTAAAAAACATCTGAAGATCAGGCATGCGGGTGAAAAGTTGTATTGGCAGCATTGCTTTGGGGAACAGTATTTAGGCAAAAGGTAGAGAAGAGTATGAACCTGAGCAGAAAAGCAGAATGAAAAAGGACTAGCATTTAAGATAGCGTCATCATGAAATCACCAAGATGGTACAGGTAGAAAACAAGGCACCCCAGTAACAGACCTGAGGAGGGATAGAGAAGGAGGGAGGCTGACAGGGCTGGCAGCTTGACGAGGTGCAGTAGGCAGTCGGTTCTGACAACCGGATGCACTGAGGCGAGGTCAGAGTGGAAAATGTGAGATAGCTAGTAGGACGGACCACCCATCAAGGCCACGTCAATGCTGATGAACAGACAAAGGAGATGGCAGAGTGTCTAGGCCAGGTAATGATTATGTGCACTTAGAAATTGAAGGCCACCTGGATGACCAGTCACAGGAGTCTGATCTAATAATCTCAGACACTCATCCAAGGGCTACTCCAATCTGATCAACAGGAGGGAAGCTGCTTGTCTGAGAGTCATGTTGGTGGCACGTGGGAAAACGAGCCTTCTCTCAAAAGACATGACCCCACTGAGGTATAGTGGAAAGTCTGTAGCACCTTTAGTCAAAGCAGAAAAGCATAAACCTCTCCTCATTGAGGTGGACTCATCTCCAGAGCAATTTGGGAAGGGACATGTTGGCTAGCTCCAGCGCCCACACGAGTCCCGGCCTTAGTCGGCCTTGCAGCACCCCTAGAGTTCCCCAGCTGTGTACAGCATTCCAGCCTCCAGCCTGGCTTCCAGAAGGTGAGCTCTAAATGTGATCAACAAAAAGGAGTATGTCATTCTCCTCTCATTGGTTTATTCCAAAAATGCTTTTTGAGCAACTTCACCTGACCCAGGTATTGTGTTTGATTTTGATCCAGACATTATTCAGATAAAATACCATGTCAGGGACAAGAACCCAGTCAGACTGAAGCTGGGAAGCATGAGTGATCACACGTGGCTGGTTATGATAGAGCACACTATTTATCTAGCACCATCAGTAAATCAATCTCTCTCTCTCTCTCTCTCTCTCTCTATATATCTCTCTCTCTCTATATATATATATATATATGTGTGTGTGTGTGTGTGTGTGTGTCTGTGTCTGTGTGTGTGTTATTAGGGAAAAATTAAATCTTTTTTTGTAAACAAAAACTTCATTTTAAAAAGTTGGGGTAGAATTTTTGAAAGTTGGAGTGTGTGATGGTTACTGTTGGGTGTCAACTTGACTAAACTAAGAAACACCTAGAAACTAAATAAAGCACCATTCCGGATGTGTCTCGATGTTTCCAGATAAGATTACCATGCAAGTCTGAGTGGCTGGCTGGGAAAGATCTGGCTCAATGTGGGCAGGCACCATCTGGTCAACAAGGGGTCTAGAAGAAGAGAACAGATACAGGACACAGGTGGGTGTCTCCTGAGCTCTGGAGAGAGCAGGACAGACTTCTGCTGTCCTGGACAACGGAACTCCAGGCTCTGCTGCCTTTGGACTCCATGGCTTTCACCGGTGGCCCCGAGCTCTCAGTCTTCAGCCTGCAGCTGAGAGTTGTGTCATCAACTTTCCTGCCTCCGGGGCCTTTGGACTTGACTGAGCCAAACTCTTAGCACCTCAGGATCTCCAGCTTGCTGGTGGACTGGTGCAGTACTTCCCAGTCACTGTAATCGCTTGAGCTGATTCCCTCAATAAATATTCTCTTATGCATCTGTACATTCCTTATTGGTTCTGTCTCCCTAGACAACCCTGATTAACATGGAGTGGAAGAATGACCACATTTAGACTAAATATGTTTTAACCTTTTCTTCTTGGTAGTTAGGGATGCCTTTATGAGCATAGGTGACTATAAAGCAAATGGAGATGTAGGCTCTAATATTGTCTCAGCTACTGCTTAGCCATGTAAATACAAATGGCATACTCAGAGACCTTACATTTCAGAAGACGATTAAGTTCCTCTCCAGCTCTCGGTTTTTCAGTTTATACGCTCTTTCGCTTTGTTTAATGTCTCGAGGAACACTAACATTTACATAGCACTTACCATATGATAGACATTATTAGCACTTACATATAGTAACTTCCTTAATCTCCTTGAAAGCCCTGTGAAATGGCCACTGTTATTATTTCCATTTTACAGGTGAGGAAATTCACAGAGAAATGGGTTCTCTGACAACTACCACGTAACAAAATAGAGATTTGCACGTAGGCAACCTATCTCCAAAGTCACTGGTCTACTCCAGCATACCACTGTGGGTCAAACCTCTTAGGCAGCAAAGATTTTATACAAGCATCAGCTCAAGTAAAGATGCAACATGTAAATAAGTCAATGTTGAGATGCTTCAGTTGAGGAAAGAGTTTTGGGGTGGATGGGGTGAAACCAGGATGACTTAGACTGCTCTCCTCTCCTAACTCTCTCATTCTAAAGGGATGAGATAAAAACCAATAGAATAAATGATCTTGGCTTTATTTAAATTCCATTTAAATTTGACTCTGTATCCTAGAGCACACATACTCCCCTTTATGTAAAACACACATAAAGAGTGAGAGAGAAAACAGAGAAATCAAAAAAATAATAAACCAGGTTTTATAGAAAAATATATGTGTGTAGATTCTCCTTGTCAGCGTGGAAGTTAAATATTATCCCGTAGTTGTGCTTGCTACATTGTAATTACTTTCTCAGCAGTATATTAATTAGTCACCTCCAGTAGTCTAGAACTCTTTGATGCTAGGTAATGAGATTAATAATAGATTCCTATCAACCCTCCGAAAGCTATGACAGGCCATACTTCCAATCAGTACGCCTATACACATACATGAAAAGGCTTTTGAGTGGTCACAGCTACAGAAGCCCTAGTGTTGAGCACACGGCAATAACTAGTGCTCACAAAACACTATCTATGAGAGAAGCATTCCAATGATCCAGACTGTACTTGGTGGAGAATGAAGCAGCTTGCTTCCGTCGTGTAGGTACAGCTCAAAGAATGCTCTCTGTAGGCCTAATCGGGTGCTGGCTATAGCCTCAAGGATCATAGTTCTAAGAGACACATGGCAGAGTTTAGGAGGCCCTCAACGCACATACTGAAAAATGGCTACTGCAAAAGAAAAATATCAAGAACGTGTCTTCTTGAGGTGGCCCTAATTTTACAAAGAGAAGAATCTATTTTGCATGGAGCGACAATGTGTCATAGCAATATTATCTAAAAATTAAAATTGGATTATGTATTGTAAATTTCCAATATACGTACCAGTAGGCAGCACTGAAATCCATACTTATGTACGTAATTGCTCTGCCTCACATAGCTTAGCCACATTTGTTCCCTTTTTTACAGGTCTTAGAGGTACATCCATAGTCATGGAAGTATGCTATCTGTGTCTCTAGGCAGAACTTCTTTATCCTGTGTGAGGCCTAGTGGGGCAGCTTCTCTTAATGGCCTCTCTGAGGAAAGACCACTGCAGGAAATCGAACTCCTACACACTAACTCCTACACACTATGTTACATTTCAGGGCTACTCGAAGTAGGGGGAATTATGTCTATAAATTTTAAAGGTTTTCCCTTTGTCTTTCCTTCCAAGGAATAACATCCATGGTCTCCTGTGTCCTATCAGCTACATCTAGATATCATTCCTGGGTAAGGATTTGTGCAAGATTATATGAATTGACCAAAATGTATATATTCAAGTATGCATGTAATAAATTACATAAATAATTTATAAAACTTAAGTTAATTCCAGAAGATTATTGGTCAAATTCCTATGTATAGAGTCCCAAATATGTTTTAGTATATTGAGAATTTTCTTACTTATTTGATAAAAAGAGAAAAACGCAACAAATTGTGAATATCAGATAGGGCACAACAAAATTTCTTTTTTTTTTAAATGATTATTTTATTTAACTTTATTTATTTATTCGTTTTAATTTGATCAGAGAGAGACAGAGGGAGGGAAAGTGAGAAAGCAAGCTATGGTCCAGTACTCGAACTGTTGTTGGTCATGTGAGAGTCCAGCGCCCTTAACTACCACGCAAGAAAATTTCTAAGAAACTTTCCAAGAAGAACAAAGTTCACCTCTGCACTGAGAGGCCCTTATGCTGCCCATTGACCCTACGGAGGATCGTTTCTATGCCTGTTCTTTGTTAAGGCTGATGGTTCAGATTAAAGGCCGACATGCCCATTGAGATGATCTCAAAGAAGCCAAAACGTTCTTTAAGGAAGAGGCTATGACGGGCCTTCTTCACTTCTTGCTACTGCGTTTGCAGGAGAGGTAACAGAAGATACAGACTATTCTCCGGCTCAGACGGTCCCAGGAAGAAGCTTGGTAGGAGCAAGCAGCAGGTTCAAAAAGCCTTCCTAGGCAAGCATCGGAAAAAGTCCATCTCCAGCAGAGGCAACTGAAGCCAGCACGATCATATCTGAGTGTTGTGCAAGATTGTTAATTTTAAATATAAAGAATCAATAAATAGCTAGTTGGCCCAGTCCCTGATTGTCTGTCCCAAAATGTTAGCATTATTGCTTATTTGTAAGCAAATTTGTAATAATAAAAAACTCCATACTGGACTAAGAAACAGAGAAACACTCGATTTTAGTCAGTGCCTTTTATGTGAATACATGTTCGTGATGCTCAGAATTCTCTTTTAATTGTTTTGAATCAAAGCAGGGACTATGAGACACAAGAAATGAACAGATAAATTACAGTATTTATGGCTTAGCGTATGAGTTTAAAGAAGTATGCGAGGGGTGTGTTACGTGTAAGCATGTGTTACGTGTTGTGTATGTGTGTAGACAGCAAAATTGGGATCATATAAACCCCAACTCAGACTCATCACATAGTGTAGCTTTTCAGTGCTGTGTATAGAAAGCCAGATTCCATAAAGATTACAGTGGTTTGGGACCAGCGGATGACATAATGGTTACATCACTGGACTCCTATGCAGTTGACAGCTATTCAAATCTTGGACCTGGCATAAAATTCACACTGGGCATGTGTGCATGTGTCCCCAAGATCTTGAGAGGAGAATAGAGGAGAAGGGAGTGCAGCGTGGCCATGCCCCTGCGGGGTGATTTCTCACTCTCTGTCTCACTGTCTTTCTGTCTCTCTGGCAAGCACACACACACCCTATAGCAAAAACAAAGCAAAAAATCACATCAGGCACTTGTATGCATGTCCCAGATCTTGAAAGGATGAAGAAATGGAGGAGAAGGGATTGTGGCATTATCATGCTCCATTAGGGAGGGCTATGTCTCTCTTTCTCTCTCTCCTCGCTCTTTCTAGCAAGTGCATGTGCCCACTGCCAAAAATAAGTAAGTAAGTAAATAAACAAACAACAAAAAAGCTTTTCAAAATAATCCTGGCTACTTTTCATTTCTTCTACCTCCTCCCTTTGATGAAGAGGTTACACTATTGTCCTGGAAGAGTAGACTTACACAGCTAAATTAGTGAGAAATCTGAGGCCTTTATTTTTCAGAATTGATTTCTTAGTGTAGTCTACATATATTAAGGTATTTTATTATTGAAATTGAAATTTAGTGTGATAAATTGACAATATTAAGTCCCCTACGGCATTCTAAACATCCTCTAGGTTACCAAGTGACAAAAAAGGGAACTGGTGAAGCTTTTTAGCTAGTGAGATTTTGAGAGCAGTCCCAGATGGATTTTTGTTTTCCAAGTCACATCTTTGAATTAAACAGAGAAGGATCCTACTTAATTTAACTGTCTCCTGAGTCAGAAATTACAAAAGTGTTTTCTGGTTGACCTTTCAGCATGGGGGATGACCACTGGTGTCAAGTACACGTTTTACCTTCCTTCTCAGGATAGCATGAAGGAAGGACCCTTGGTCATGACACGCACCAATATTCAGAGCTCGGCATGGAATTCCAAGGACACAGTATAAAATTCTAGTACACTGATTGAGAAAAGCCCTACTACACTCCCTACCCCCTGCTGGCCAATGGCTGATGTTCCTCAATTAGATTGATTATGTGCTTTAAGGGAAGAATGAGAACATGTGTGATTATTAGAGCCTTAAATACATAAGCACTCTGGATTAGGGTTCTCCAGAGAGACAGAACCACTAGGACAGATGGACAGACAAGAAGGGACTTGGCGGGGGGGGAGCTGGCTCAGTGATTATAGAGGCTGAGAGGCTCCATAATAGGCTGTGTGTAAGCTGAGGAATCAGAGAAGTGGGTAGCAGGGTTCAGTCCAAGTCCAAAAGTCTCGGAACAAGGGAAGCCAATGATGTTACTGCCAGTCTGAAAACCCAGGGGCTTCTGGTGAAAGTCAAAGGCCAGAGACCTAGAGTTCTGATGTCCAAGGCCAGGAGAAGGGTGCTCCAGTTCCAAAAAGGAGAGTTTTGGTGTATCTTGGCACTGGGTCCAGCCACATTGAGAGTGACTGACTCTTCCTTACTCAGTCCACCACACAATGGCTTCCCTGCCTTCCGGCTGTAAGCTGGGCTCCACGAAAGAGGAATATCAGCAGTTCTGCCTGTGGCCAGGAGGCATGTGATATATGGGCATTGCTTCCCTGGCTTTTTTGGGTTAAATGTTTTTAGGCACCTAAGCCCCCTTAAAAGCCATTGCTTCTACTCAGTGGTCCTCAAGTGTCATTTTAGATCCTGGCTTGGGGTCTCTATAATCTCCCTCCCGTTGTCATTCCAAGTCAGCAACTGGTTAGATTCCTGCCTGCTGTTGCATATCTGGGTGTTGCTCTGTACCTTCACTGCATTTTGGTGCATAGCCCCTTTATTAGCTGTCTTCAGTTATCCCACTTGAGGGCCTGGCTGCTCCTGCCAGGACACTGAGGCAGCACGTCAGTGGATGAGAAGGAATCATTTTGCTCTCAACAAGACTAAAAAGCCAGCACTACTTGAGTGGAATATGTACTTTATGCTAGTACATTGTCTCTTGTTCCTATTCCTTTATATTAAATCTGATAGTGCCTTGAATAGATGGTACAATCAATGAGTAATTAGTGAGTAGCTATCTTACAATACCTTTTAAAGATGTTCATCTGCTAGAGTTGATGCCTTTAATCTCCTGAAGGTAATTGCAGGTTGCTCTAAGGAATCAGAGAAGCAGAATTAATGTTAGCATTTCTTAATTCACATGGTCTCAAAACGTTTTCTCACTCAACCTCACCCCGTTTATCTCTCCTTCCTACAGAAAGTTTAAAGGCATTCACAAATCAAGAAATTAGTAAAAGTAAAAAATTTGTCAAAGTATACATAATGTACATTAAGTATCACTCATTAACTCTTATTTATATTGAAGAACCGTTCCTTGAAATTAAAACTGTTAAAATAATTATATCATAACTGGTATGAAATAATTACCTAGCACACTCTAATACACCAATAAATCGTGTATCAGTTTTAACCTCAAGTAGTTTCTTCATTAGATTTCAAGGTTTTTAAAGTTTTAGGGTTTTTATAAGCAGCTTGTCAATACATGGTGAGCTAAATATTTATAAAATGTATAATAGCTGTACCTCTGCTGCCATCTAGGCTTTAAGGGAGAGCATTGCATGCAGGCTTTGCAGTATTAGATGAGTCGATGCATGAAAAAGAAATGGTGCATAAGAGAATGATCTGACAATATTTGGTTGCATTAATGTTAACTTTCTCTTGCAAAGATTTTCATAAGAAACTTTCCAATACATTCATTTAATGATTGCATAGTATAATATACCCAAGCTTAATTTAGTAATGGACTTAATGGAAGGAGGGTAAGAAGGGGGGTATGTATGTAAAACAATGACATCCCATTATTTCATGATATTTTAAGCAGAATGAGAAACACTGTAAATGAACATGATCAATTAAGGTTTATAGCATGTGTATTTACTCTTTCATCATTGATCTCTCCAATTAAAATTAATCTACAGCCATTAATTGCTCTTTTATAACATACACACCCCCTCCCATTAAACATTCATAAATCTCATTGGGAAGCAGGAGAGAGAAGCTGTTAATGGCAGGCTCTGGAGAGAGATGAGTCGGGTACAAGTCCCAGTTCTACAGGGCAGGTTCTGTGACCTTGGGCCAACGGCTTGCCTTCTCCACTGTTCCTCATCAGTCACAAGGAGATAATGATACCAGCCAGGTGCATTTGTTTTGAGGATTAAATCTGATGACACGTTGGCAGTGCTAGACATCATGCTCAGGATATTTTACTGAACAGACCAGACAGCATCCCTCTCAGTACTCAAGCTCAGAGTCTTCCTGAACATGGATCAGATAAAGCGTGTAGTCCTTCCCCGGAAACCAAAGCAACGAATGTGGTATTTGCCACGTATTATTTCTGCTGTTCCGTTTCTCACGATTCCACTCTGCCATGATCCTAAAGAAAAAATCTACTACCAAATGCACATCGCTGTCTCTATTTCCTTTCTCTTTACATCTACGGGTATAAATTTTTAGATTTTGAGACTAACAAGATTATTCTATATATTCTGTTATAAGCTGACTCCCAACTATAGCTCTGCGAATGGAATTCTACTCAGTTTGACACCCAGTCCAACATGTTTTCACCTCTGAGAATTAGATTAACATTGAGAAACATAGAAAAATAGCAAAATATTGCTGGAGTTTTCTTAGAGAAAACGAAGCTATCCCCAAGGTACCGCCCTCACTCCAGACACTGCCTCTCCTCCCTTCATTTCTCTCCCTCCCCCAGGCACCTGCTTCCCCGCCATGCACAGGCCCCCATTCCTACCACCCTTTTTCTTTCTCAGAGAAATCTAAGTCTCTTTTGGCTAATCTCATAAATAACAGATCTCTTTTAGATTTTCCTCAAAATGCCTGAGACGGCTTAAAGAATTGAAGGTAGGGAATTGAAGGTAGGGAAATCATACATAGATATTTTTGGTTTTTATTATATTATTTTTCAATAAGACTTTTCTCTTAAAAATATGTTTTGAGGGAGCAACAGTTGGCTTAATGGCTGTCACTGGACTCCCATGTGGTTGACCGCAGTTCGAGTCTCGGACCTGGTGCCTTAAACTTACGCCAGGTGTGTGTACGTGCGTGCCCAAGATCCCGAGAGGCGAATAGGGGAGAAGGGATTGCGGCGTGGCCATTCCTCCGGGGGTGGGGGGGGCGGGGGTGATTTCTGACTTTCTGTCTCTCTGTCTCTCTGTCTCTCTCTGACTTTCTGGCTGGCACACACAACCTATAGCAAAAAACTCCCCAAAAATATATATATATATGTTTTGGGTATCGTACCAACTAAGTCTCAGTAGGGACGATATAGGACATGCAAAGGGGTGAAGAGAGGCCCTGGGGTCTTTCCTCCCTTGTGTTCTTGCACTGCCCGCCGGAGAGCAAGTCCCCAGCACTGTGCTCGCTGGGTTCTAATGAAGCCCTGTGCTGAGTGTAACCGGAAGGAAGTTCAGGGACAGGAGTTAGGGTCATAGCATCAGACACTTCTCAACGTGCCTCTGAGAGGTGACTCAACCCAGACCCTTCTCCGTGTCTTAAGGTAAATCATGCGCCTTGACTTCAGCATAAGCTGTGACCGACACTAAGCTTAAGAGAAATACTCTTACTCTGTGACCAACTGGCCTCACCTTCTTTCTAGACATGACTTCTGTTCTATATAAAACGTTCTGTCCATACACAGACACACTACACAGCCACTGGTGTGGAGGAAGAACAGGTACTACCTGAAGAGCAGTCGTTATTTGAACATTTGAATCACTGAGGCCCTCACTTCTAAGGCCGATGGAGGCTACACATACCTTTACTGCTACCGCTATATAAAACAACTTGATCCTCAGGGTTCTAGGGGGAAGCACTTATGAACCCTTTGTGGCATAACCGAGAAGTTAACATGGGCATAAGGGACTCTTACCCTGATGGTATGGATTTGAGATTCTCTTAACGGAGGCAGGCAGGTGGCCTGGTGGTTAAGGCCACTGGATTCCCACATGGCTGACCATGGCTTGAGTCCCAGACCAGGCAACTTGCTTTCTCACTTTCTCTTTCTCTCTCTTGCTCACACTCTTACTCTTTTGCTCTTACTCTCACTCTGTCCCAATCTCATCAAATTAAAAATAAATAAAGTTAAATGAAATCTTTTTGTTTTTTGGAGAAGTTTTTGCTATAGGGCATGTGTGCTTGCCAGAAAGGCAGAGAGAGACAGAGAGACAGAAAGAGAGAACTTACCCCTCCAGGGGGGATGGCCATTCCACAATCCCTTCTCCTCCATTCTCCTCTCAGGATCTTGGGCATGCACGCACACGTGCCTGGCGTGAGTTTAAGCCACCAGGGCCGGGACTCAAACAATGGCCGACTACATGGGAGTCCAGCAACATAGCATTACGCCAAAAGCTGGTCCCAAATGAAATAATTCTTTAAAAAAAAGTTAAAAATAAACTCCTTGGAGATTCTCTGAAGGAAAAAATTTATAAATGATATCAGATAGAAGGAACCCCTTTGAAATCTTTAAGTAACTCAGAGAAGTAAGAAAGCAAGAATGAAATAGAGAAAAACAATAGGAGGAGTGGGTTTTTTAACAAAAAAAAAAAAAAACAGAAACCTGTTTTAGAGTAAATTTTTTTAAAAAATTTGAAAAAGATTTTATAATTTGACTAAATTAGAAATCCCAAATTTACAAAAAAAAAATGTTTGTAAAACAAAAAGGTGCAAGAGTTCAGATTGGCTTGTGCAATCTACAAAACAGATTCTGAATGAACTTTAATATCTGCTATAATGTTCCAACTGGCAAACCTTCATGGGGCCTTGATTGGTTCTAGAGCAAAATTAGGGTTACAATTGGGATTCCACTAAAGTTAAGCAAAATACCCCCTCCAATTTTAGGAGAGTAATTGAATATAAATAGAGGACAAAGTATGCCTCACCTTAGTCATTTAAACTATTGTCCTGCCTAAATTCCCACAGTCACGGCCCTTATAACCCTAAAATATTGCATAGTGGGGGTAGTATGTTTCATGAGTAAAAGGTTAAAATAAAATACAGATTCCAGGGGCCTACTCCTTTACTCCTATCTAACATGGTTAAAAGATTCCAATATAAAATCCAATAAGGTTTCCAAATATTAAACCATATTATAGAAACCAGCAGTTGGTGTAATGGCTATGTCACTAGACTCCCATGTAGTTGACAGCGGTTCGAGTCTTGAACCTGGTGGCCTAGACTCACGCCGAGCGTGTGTGCGTGCGTGCCCAAGATCCCGAGAGGAGAATGGAGAAGGGATTGCAGCGTGGCCATCCCCCCTGGGGGGCTGGGGGGGTGATTTCTCACTTTCTGTCTCTCTGTCTCTTTCTGTCTTTCTGAAGAGTGCATGCACCCTATAGCAAATATATATATATATATATATATATATATATATATATATATTCACACACATATCTATATCTATATATATATTTAAAGATCTAAGTAGAAGAAGGGTGATAGGGTGATTATTCCCACTGGTTCTCCATTTACTGGTCTGTTCCTTAAGTTAGAAAGGATGAATAAGGCCTCATAATGGATGTCACAGCCTTAATGCATGGTCTTACTCATTAAGGTCCCCATACTCAACATTATTGAAATGTACAGTGACCAACTCCATCCAACCAAGGACTGGTAAGTAATTTCTCTAGTATAGATCTGACGAACTTGTTCTGTTCCCAGTGCCTATTTCAGTAGCTTTTCAAATGCAGTTTGCTTTCCCCTCTGGAGGCAAATCCACCCGGCTAATTGTAAGTACTTCAACGGCTCTGACAGCTTATGAGATCTTTGTTGGCAAAGATCTTAACTGCATCTGACTGTCTCCAGGAGCAGAGGTACGAGTTGCATTGATAGCATCCTTTTCTGAGGACCTTCGTTTGACACACTCTTTCAGGGCATACACATGTTCACACGAAGGGGATGAACCATGTTCCCCCCAATGGTACAAAATCCTGACAGTTTAAGTCATGATAATTATTTGGTAAAACAAAAATCACCATTCATGACACTCTCAGAAATAGCTATTGACATCTCAGCCTCACGACGTTAAAACATACCCAACATCTTTTGGTCTGTTTGGGGATTCTGGAAGCAACATATTTCTCATTGACAAACGTAATTAAGTCAATTGATGTATGCTGTTGTTTGCACATTACATGAGAGCTTTCTAAGAAATCTCTCTAGGATCTGACTGAATTGTAATAGAACAGGCGGTTTCATTCGTGTTCCCATAGACATCTCCACCTTAGAGATTTTGGCCAATCTCTCTCATGTCTCCCGGGGACTCTAGATCACCCATTATGGCCATAAGTTGCCTTTGAGGTTCTGATGCATAAAATGATCTTCCTTTGCCTGTCACTGTCCACTACTGAAGCAGAAGTTTGAGGGGAAATACTGGGAAGTCACTGAGCCTATGGCCCTCCTTACCCACCCACCCATTATGCCGTCAGTCAGAGGCAGCACCTCCATAAGCTTGACTTAGCCACTGAAACCACTCTGCTATTGGAGCCCACCTGGACTCCACAGCACATTACCTTTGTAGAAGGTAGTGGCCCTCCCTGTGCTCAGCCCCTGTCAGCTGCTACGGTACAGGAGGAGGCCACCACTCTCTACTCTTCTGCAACCTGGGAAATCCCTTGGGTTAAACCAAACCAGCAACAATGAGAGTTCATAAGCTTTACTGTTGGGATCACAACTGTGCTCCCTGGATACTGCTGCTGCGTTCTATTTCCCCGTAAAGGACCGACATAAGGGTCAGCACACTTGGCCTTCTTAGTGCTGGTACCCTGACCAACAATGAGCCCATCTGCACATTTTACCTGGTCTTGAATATTTGCCAGTGAGCTTGCTGTCTGGTCAGCCAATGACAGCAGTAACAATTCCTTGCCCACGGTTATCCACTTTAAGATTAAGAATCCTGGTCATTTTTTGCATCACAGATACCGAAACTATGTCAAGGTTACATACATCACTGCACATACTCAAGTCACATCAAGAACTCTTCATGGTAAACCTTATGCTCCTTGGGGTTCTAGGCATTAACAGTGGTGATCAAGGCCCCGCTTTCCACTCTGGAATACACAGGGCTGGGCTCTTGATTTAGGTATTGAACAGAACTGTTTCCTCCTGTAACTGGCTTCAGGCTACAGGCCTTATGAGCAGGCTTACTGAAAAAGCTAATACTGAACTAAATGAATCTTGGTACTCTTTAGTCATCATTCAAAAATCAGGGGTGAATGGGAATAAAAAATCTAATTTCATTGTTTTATTGTTTGATGGCCGCCATCTTCTCCATCTCACTCCTTTCTGCTGAAGGCGTTGACAAGTTAATTAGATATCCTGGGTGCTCCCTCTTCTAGAGTTTATCACACAAGTCCCTCCTTGAGTGGGAACTTTCCTTTCACACCCATCCCCTAAAGTCCACTGTAACGTTAGGCCTGTTTTCTTGCTGTCCCCATAAGCCATGCTCAGATGAGTTTCAGAGGCCTGAATAGAGAAAACTCACTATTGACATAATAACTGGTTTATACCCTCTTGATATGTGTATACCATCATCACATTGTCAGGCAAGCACATTTTGGATGGGGATCCAGCCTGCTTCTTTAGAAAGACTACAACTACCCTTTTGCCTTATTCTTATGAAGAAAGTGTGATATAGTGAAACAGCATAGACTTTGAAGTTAGGTCAACATGGGTTTTATTCCTGACTCTGCTACTTCTTAGCTAGGTAACCTTTGAGAGAACTGCTTAAGACGTCTCAGACTCAGCTTATGAGACATGAATAAGTATTTCCAAGATCAAAGTATGTACAGCTGATTTGAAATGCCCAGTCACGTAAATAGGGAGGAACTCAAACAACACTTACACATTTACATATTTTTTTTACTTTATTTTATATTTATATCCTGAACTTACATATAAAACTGGCCAAATTCCCAATACCAGATTATAAGAAAGATGCTATGGAGTTATCAATCTTGTCTTTATATGGCCGTCAACCTTGAAAGAGTTTCTTTCTCTCTTGTCTTTATACTGCCTTCTCCATTCTCTCTCTTTATTGCCAAGGCTAGTTAATAATTTCTATGTTATTTTTTTCTTTAGTCCAAAATCAAATAAGTGCCTTTAAACACTAGCTTATTTATTTATTTATTTATTTATTTATGTATTCATTGAGAGATTTTTTGCTATAGAGTGCATGCCCTCACCGGAGAGACAGAAAGAAAGAAACCACCCTGCAGGGAAGGTCACACCTCAATCCCTTCTCCTCCAGTCTCCTCTTAGGATATTGGGCACACGCTCACATGTGCCCCGGGTGAGTTTCAAGACACTGAGTCCATGACTCTAACCACAGTCGAGTATGTGAGAGTCCAGCAATGTAACCATTACGCCATCTGCTGGGCCTTTAACGCTGGCTCAAATGAGTGCTTAATTCTGTTGACTTCTGTAGGTGGGTTACAGGACAGTGTACAGATGCTATGATTTGTACAAGTTAGCACAGAAGTTGTTCTGTAATGGTGGGAGAAGGAAGCTCTCTATAGATATGTTACTGGGAAATGTTGAATCATTGAAAGATCCTTTTGGTAACATTCAAGATGAAAGAAGAGTTTATTGGTGCTCTGAGCAGACTCCTCATGGCTACTGGGAACTAGATTTTTCAGGGAACAGGAGAAATGAAGATTTTCTACTCATAATTCAGCCTCCAGCAAGCAGAGCTAGTGTGGCAGGAGAGTTGAGCCCTTCTCTGAGCAGACTCCTCATGGCTACTGGGAACTAGATTTTTCAGGGAACAGGAGAAATGAAGATTTTCTACTCATAATTCAGCCTCCAGCAAGCAGAGCTAGTGTGGTAGGGAGCCCCTCTGGCCTTCTATCTCTGTCTCTGTGTCTCTGAGGTCTCTGTCTCTCTCTGCTCCTGTCTCCTCATTTTTGTTTTTTGGTAATTTTTCCTTTTTACGATTTTTTTAAAGGCAAAGTTTTTCTCTGGCGCTCTGCTCCTCCCATTGTTTTGTTAATAATCCCTTCTGCTTCTTCCTCCCAGGCAGGAGAGTTGAGCCCTTCTCTGAGCAGACTCCTCATGGCTACTGGGAACTAGATTTTTCAAGCGCGCCGCGCGGTTTTCTGTTTTGTGATTTTTTTCTTTAAAAAAAAAAAAAAGATAGAAAAGTAATTACAATTTTTTATTTTTTGTCTTTTTTTCTCTCTTTTTGTTGTTGTTTCTCTCTCTCTTTTTCATTTTCCTTTTTCTTGTATCTCCACCCAATATCTACTGAATCTGCTGCACCAGCGATCAAAACAGAACGGCAAGCAGATTCTAGAACACCTCTGTCTGCTTGTTCCTGTACATTGAGGCTTAACTTCAAGAATTTGAAAGAAACACGCCATTCATCAGATGACAAGAAATCACCGCCGGATCACGAGAAATATGGGAAAACGAGAAAATACCTCTCCTCCACGGGAAAAGAGTAACTCTCCTTCATCCACAAGCAGTTCGGTGAAAGTCATGGAAATGTCTGATAAGGAATTTAGAGCATTCGTAATGTCGAAGCTAACAGAGATGGAAGAAAAGAGAGATAATGAACTGCTAAAGAGAAAGGAGAAAGAAGTTGCCGAGTTCCAGGAGATGAGGAAATTCTTGCAAGATCTAAAAGAGGAATTACACACTTTACAAAAGACTCAAACGGAACTGCTAGAGATGAAGGCTATAATACAAGAAGTCAAAATCTCCCTAGAAAGTATTAAAAGCAGACTAGATCATTCAGAAAATAGAATCTCTAATGTAGAAGAGAAAATGGCTGGCTTAGAAAAATCCACCACGAAGACTGAGAAAATGGCTCAAAAATTTGAGAATGATATGCGAGAAGTACTGGATACCATCAAACGTCCAAATATCCGGATAATTGGCATTCCAGAAGGTGAAGAGACCCATAAGGGCATTGATAATCTATTCCATGAAATCCTGCAAGAAAACTTTCCAAACCTAGAGAGGCATTCAAAGATCCAGTCCCAGGAAATACAAAGGACTCCAAATAGAATCAACCCAAGAAGATCTTCTCCAAGACACATTATAGCCAGGTTGACCAAAACCGCAGACAAAGACAAGATACTAAGATTGGCAAGAGAGAAACATCAAGTTACCTACAAAGGACATCCCATCAGGCTAACAGCAGATCTCTCATCGGAAACAATGCGAGCGAGGAGAGAATGGGAAAATATATTCAAAGTGTTACGAGAGAAGCAATTTCAGCCAAGAATACTGTACCCGGCAAGATTATCTTTCAGGTGGGAAGAAAAGACAAGAACATTCTCAGATAAACAAAACCTGAAAGAATTTACCAACACCAGACCAGATCTCCAAGAAGTTCTCAAGGGTGTGTTGTATCAAGAAAATTAAACACAGACACATGGAAATAAGAGTCCAAAAACTATGAAAGTGGCCAACTTAATCATAGGGACAAGTATGGAGTTGAATATTATATCCTAGAATTTAATCAGGAAAATTGAACCAGAACAGACGATAAAAGTACATGAGACTGATAGGTTCATACACCTACCATTTGAACAGAATCCTAACTTGTTTCCTGGCTTAAAGCAAAGTTCCTTGGCACTTCTTTGAGTTAAGTTAAAACTGGTTTTCTTAGTAGTAATGAGTGAACTCAACACTGAAAGTAGTTAGATTATGTAGGAAATTGTGTGATCAATGCAATGTGGGTGGGAAGGGAATGAAGGACAATTGTAGACACCGGAGGTGGTGTGAGAGGAGGGTGGGAAGGGACAGAAGGTCAGAAAGAGGGGTGGAAGTAATTCTAGGAACTAGTAATGGAAAATTTTTTGTAATGTGCATGATTGTATCACTATACAGTGTGTACTGGATGGGAGATTGCATTTTGTATGCTGTGATGAAGCTTAGGGAAGGAATGTAAATTGAGTTACAAAAAGAAAAAAAGTTTCAGAAAAAAAAAATATATATATATATACCTAATGACTGCAGTAGGATATGTAGCCACAGCTAGGTGCTACTTTATAGGATGCGTAAAGTAAGACTTGTGTTCATGGAAATGTGGGTATCACCTGTGTTTGCTATGAGGGTATTTCGATTGATTAGGGTCTTTGGCGATACAATAATTGTGAGGAGAAAACAGTATAGCATGCAAACATAGATACCAGAGACTGTGGGAGGAGAGTGGGAGATGGCAGAGGGTAAGAGATAGAGAATCAAGGATGGGGGAAAAAAGCAAAACATACAGAAGACAAGAAATGTAAGCTCATTTACTGACAATAACATGTTTGTTGATGTGCTTGATTGAGACAATATATAGTGTACTTTGGATGGAAAATAAATTAAAAAAAAAAAAAAAAAAAAAAAAAAAAAAAGAAGAGCTTATTGGTTAAGGGAAAGACTATTTCAATCCCTCTACTTGTTAGCTAAGACAGGGCCATTTATTCGATTCTTTTAAGTCTAGGAGTCTTCATCTATAAAATAAGGAATATGTTATCACCAACACAGGGCTGATTTAAAAAGTACCTAAAGTGATCAGCACAATGACTGACATACAAACAGAAAACATATAAGTTGCCATAACTACTCAGTGCAGGACTCAAACACCTCTTGAAAAAGAATGAACAGTTTTGTCTTCCAGCTCTTTGATAGGATACTTGAATAACTGGGTAACTGATTGTTCCACATAGACACATATAATTGCATTAGAAATAAGGATTACAGTTATTTTCCTTCTCTTAAGTGAAGTACAGCTTTTCCATGTGTATACTGTTATTAGGAAACAGATGATGCAACAATAAATGATCTGACAATGTTCTAGTCATATTTAAGGATCATTACTGGGCCATGCTATCTAGAATGAGTATGGTAGTTTTAAAAACCTGCTTACAAATACATTGATGTGCCTTTCTTCAAGAAACAGAGCCTGGTTTCCCCTTCCTTGAGTCTAGAATGTAGTGACTTGGCTCTAATGAACAAGAGCAGAAGCGATGGCATTTTCCTGCTGACATTAGTTTATACAAACACTGGCTTGTATCCTGGATTCACTCACACATTCTCTGATTACTTGCTCTGAAAAGCCAGTTTCCCTTTTCTGTCAGGCAGCCTTTAAAGGGTCTGTGTGTGAGGAACTGAAGTCTCTCATAGCCAGTAAGAAAATGAGACCAGAAAACCACCATGGGAGTGAGGCTGGAATCTGCCACTAACTGAGCTTTCAAATGAACCGGCAGCCCTGGCGGAAGGCTTCCCTACAGGCTCACGAGGGATTCTCAGCCGCAGGCACACAGCTTAGCTGTGCCTGATTCCTGATTCAGAGAAACCGTGAAATCATAAACCTTTGTTCTTCTACAAGACAGTTGTTACATACCACTCGATAACTAGAACGGATGGACGTGAGGTTGCTATTATTAATTTATGTGTGAAAACAGAGTATGATGATGAGAAGTTAGTAAGAATCAGATGTATCGTACTGGCTATAAGAAAAAAATTGTTAGTGAACACACTAATTTTAGTGTCTGATTAGATAAAGTAGAGGTATGGAAGCTAAATATTTGAAGCTAGAAAAAATGGCAATTAAACCAATTGCTGACCCAATTTGAATGTAAAGAAGTACAATAATCCCGCCTTCACATTTTTGGGAATGAGTGGCTCTCTGATGACCTGGGCAACAACATAAATAATTTGCAATAAGAATAATGTGGCTCGAGCAAATTACAGCCATGAATTTGTTGACAAAATATAATTTATAGAAAAACAAAGACTTGTGGACTCAAGTAAGAGTCATTTTAAGGACTCACTAAGTAACATTTTTTAATATACATACTTTTTTTTTTTTTTTGGAGAGGTTTTTGCTATAGGGCGCATGCACTCACCAGAAAGACAGAGAGAGGCAGAGAGACAGAAAGCGAAAAATCACCCTCCAGGAGTAATGGCCACACCGCAATCCCTTCTCTTCCATTCTCCTCTCGGGATCTTGGGCATGCACACACACACACCCATGACTTTAAGCCACCAGGTCCGGCACTTGAATCACAGTTGACTACGTGGAAGTCCAGTGACATAGCCATTTACTGTTGGTCCATTAATATGTATTTTTAAAGACAAAAATCCTAGCTATTAGATAACAAAGGCATGGCCTTGTGTGAAAAGTATGAGGAATTTGGAGTTCATTGGTGCTAGTGCAAATATTGAGGTTCTGTCAGAACACCTATGGTCACTTGACACCATAAAACTGTAAAATGAACCATAAAACTTTAAAAGGAGTAACTTCTAATGAGGAATGGAATAATCAGTTCATAAATTTTATAGTTCTGCAGTTAGGTTTAGGTTGATAGAGCAGGGTAAAGTTTAAAACTGAGGGTTCATGACATCTGAAAGAAAAAAAAGAAATTGCAACTATTGTTAGTTAAATGATTCGCCTTAACACACACAAATATAAAATGTCCACATTCAGATATAGTCACCATATTTTCCTTTACTAATACCTAGAAAACTTAAGGTTTGTTTCTGGACAGAGATAATTGTGAAAATTTCTTGTACTCCTATAATTTCATTTCTGTAATTTCATTTTAAGTATTCATATCATAAATACTCTTCAACTTTTAGGGGCCATAAGCTTTGTGCATGTAGAATTGCAGATTTTAACAAAGAAATCCTATATTTCCTGACAAATAATAAATTGAATACCAAAGAAAATGCCTACTTATCCACACTTAGTTGGCCACATTTTTCCAGCTTTACTAAGGTATAATCAACAATTTAATACCGTATATATTAAAGAGTACACCTTGATGAGCTGATATACATGCATACTGTAAAATAATCACCACAATCACACAAATGAACAAATCCAACCCTTTACATCTTTCTCTTTTTAAATTTTGTGTGTGTGTGTGTGTGTGTGGTGAGAACTCTTAGGATCTCTCTTAGCAAATTTTAACTCTATAATAAAATATCAATAAACTATAGTTAGCATCTGTACCTTAGACCTTCAGGACCTCTCACACCTGGAACTTTGTACCTCATGACCAACATCCAGATTACCCCCTCCGCCTAGCTCCTGGTAACTGCCATTCTACTGAACTCTGCTTCTTGTGAATTTGACCTTTAGAGTCTGTGAGATCATGTGGTATTTGTCTTTCTGTATCTAGCTTATTTTACTTAGTATACTGTCCTCCAGGACATTGCAAATGGCAGGATTTCCTTCTTTTTTTAATTCAGAATAATGTTCAGTTGTCTACATGTGCCATGTTTTATACTTTTGCTCATTCAGACATTTAGAGTATTTCTATATCTTGAATGTTGTGAAGAAGTAGAAATGAACATGGGAGTGCATACATATATTCCATATTCTAATTTTATTTCCTCAGTATATATACCAGAAATGAGGTGGCTGAACCATAAGATAATTCTATTTTTAAGTTTTTGAGGAATCTCCATATCGTTTTCTGTAATAGCTGTAAAAATTCCAGTCTTGATGACAACATGCCAAGATTCTCTTTCATTCAAATCCTTACCACTTGCCCTTTGTCTTTGTATTAATATTCATTCTTTTGTTGTTGTTGTTGTTGTTGTCGTTTTTTTTTACAAGTAGCAGAACTTTTAAAAGGAAATATCATAAATTAATTAACATGCTAAGAAAAAAACAGAAAGGTCTCAGAATAGCCCGGAATATAAGAAGAGGAAATATAAAGAGAATAAAGGGCATACATTTTATATGAAGTATCCAGTAAATACATTTAAAAATTTGATTTAGCCATATTGAAGAAAATTAAATTCACATTCTCTGTAGACAAAATCTGAACATGAAAATAAATGTGTACTAGTTGAAGAAAATGCAAAAATATGACTTTTTTACAAACTACCAAAGCAGCACACCCTTTAAAACATAAATTACTTATAAATTTGCATTGTAAAAATCTTCTGAACAATAATAAAAATAATGTCAAGTCAATATGAAAACAAAGGAGAAATTATATGCCACACACAAAACCAACAAAGAATTATTAGGTATAACATAAAAAGACTCTCTAACATCACTCAATAAAAAAAAATGTTATCATCACTCTAAGAAGAGTGCAATAATATCTCACTGTGGTTTTAATTTGCATTTTTCTGATGATTAATAAAGTTAAGCACCTTTTAATATAGTTCTTGGTCTTTTTCTTTCTTTTCCTTTTTTTTTTTTGGAGAGGTTTTTGCTATAGGCAGGGTGCGTGCACTCACCAGAAGACAGATACAGAGAGAAAGAAAGTGATAAATCACCCCCTGGGGTAATGGCCACACCACATTCCCTTCTCCTCCATTCTCCTCTCAGGATCTTGGGCATGCATGCACATGTGCTTGGTGTGAGTTTAAGTCACCGGGTCTGCGACTCAAACCGTGGTCGACTATGGGAGTCCAGTGACATAGCCATTATTCCAACTGCTGGTCCCAGTTCTTGGTCATTTTTATTTCGTTTTTTGAGAAATGTCCATGTAAGTCGTCTGCCTATTTTTTAAGCAGATTATTTTATTTTTATTAATTTTTTTTGCTAATGAGTTGTGTGAGTCTCTTATATATTTTTAGATATTAACCCCTTAACAAATATATGTTTTCCAAGTATTTTCACCCATTTTGTAGGTTGTATTTCCACGCTGTTTATTATTTATTTTCTTTGATGTCACTTCCCATTTCCCACTATTTGCTTGGTGTCATAGCTGAAAAATAATTGCCCAGAACAACATTAAAAGCTTTTTCTCTGTTTTCTTCTAACATTTTTATGGCTTTGGACCTTATGCTTAAGTTTTTAATCTAGTTTGAGATAATTTATATATGTGATGTGGGTATAATGTCCAATTTTATTCTGCTACATATGTAGCTACAGTTTTCTAAACATCATTTATTCAAAAGATCATTATTTCTCTACTTGGCATCTTGTCAAAAATTAGTTGACCATAGATGCTTAGATTTATGTCTGAGCTCTCTATTCTGTTTTTTTGGCCTGCATGTCTTTTCCTAGGCCAATATAATTCTGGGTTGATTTTTGTAGCTCTGCTATGTATTTTGAAATAAGGTAGTGTAATGTCTTCACATTTGTTCTTTCTTAAGATTTTTGGCTTTTTGGAATCTCTTGTTCTATACAAATTCTATATTTTTTAAAAATTTTGCAAAAATATTGAGATTTTGATAGAAATTTTATTGACTATGTTGACTACTTTAGGTGGTATGGACTTTAAAATTTTTTTTTTTTTTTTGTCATAGGTTGCACTCATCAGAGAGGGACAGAGAGGAACAGAGAGAGGGAAAGTGAGAAATTGTGGTGGACAGCCACACCACAATTCCTCAACCCTAGTCTCCTCTCAGGATTTTGAAAGTGCACATACATGCACCTGGCATATTTTACAGGCCACCAGATCTGAGATTCCAACTGCAGAGTTGGTCAAATGGGATCCTATGCCCTAACCACCACACCACCTGCTGACCTGATAGTATGGGCATTTTAAAAAATATTAATTATTCTTGTCCATAGACATGGAATGCCTTTCATTTCTCTGTGTCTTAATTAATTTCTTTCATTAATATTTCATAATTTTCAGTGTACATATCTTTTATTTCTGGTTAAGTTTATTTCTAAGTATTATTTGCACAATTACATCTGCTAAAAGTACTGATTTCTTTCTCTCTCTATCTTCTCCTTCTCTTTTTTTCACAAAGGAAATACAAATATACACAAATAAATTGATGTATTACAACATATTAACTAAATAAAAGGAAAAATGCCCATGTTAATTTCAACAGATGTAAAAAAAGTATTTGATGAAGTTTAACATTTATTCATGATTAAGCTTTTTCTTTACTTTTATTTTAGTGTTTTACTGATACCTTTAAGAAAACATATTTGCATTGTGGGGCATGATTAGTCTTAACTAAAAGGATATATAAGGAATTTATCTCAACACAATAAAGATCATATATGAGAAGCTCATATTTTAATTCATTCTGTAAAGCTCTTTCCCTCTTTTCACAATTTGTATGTGAATATAAGTTTCTGAAATTTGATTTTTTTTCAGTGATGTTACCAGTTCATATGTAATCAAGGTGGCTATTTCTTTTTGGTAAATGCTCAAAATAAACCCTGTCTTTTTTTAAATTATTTAATTATTTATTTATTTACATTCATTTACTGTACATGATTATAGCATACAAAATGAGATTTTTCCATTCAGAATACACTGTATATTGGCTCAATCGAGCACATCAACATATGTGTTATTGTCAACAAATAATTTTCCATTTCTTGTTTCCTGTATATTTTGCCTTTTTTCCCATCCTTGATTCCCTAACTCACCCTCTGCCATCTCCCACCCTCCTCCCACACTGTGTCTGGTATCTATTGTTGCTTTCTATGCCTCCTCCATTTTATTGTTTCAATAAATATCTTAATAAATCTAAATATTTTCAATAGCAAGCACAGCTGACATATACATATCCATGAACACAAGTCTGACTTTAGGCATAAACCTCAGTGAACAGAATGAACATACTATAAAGTAGCACCTAGCTAGGGCTATATAGCTTACTCCAGTCATCAAATAGGTATTTTTAATGCTTTTTTTTCTGAAATTTTTTTTTTTTATTAATTTACATTCATTTCCTGAGCATCATCACAACATACTAAATGTGGTTTCCCATCTAGAATAAACTGCATAGTGGCTTAATCATGCATGTTATCATCCATAATATTCCATTTCTACTTTCATATATATATGTTTTTTACCCCATGTCTGACCCACTGCCCTATTCCACTCTCTTATTACACTATCTCTGCTGTCTACAGTTGTCTTCAATTCCTTTTCCCCCAACATTTCGTTGATCACACAATATCATAAGTAATCTAACTACTTTCAATAGCAAGTTCAGCTGATGGTTTCAAGAAAAGCAGTTTTGAACTGGTAAGGATATTTCCTTGAAACTTAAAGCCTAGAAACAGGTTAGTACTCTGTTCAAATAGTAGGTACATGAATCTATTGACAGCTGAAGACAGGACAAAAATCCTTAAAACTGGACAACAAAGCTTAGAAGAAAAGCAGCAATATTTTAGTCAAGTCATAGAATGCTGTTTCATCAGTTCAGTCTCATGTACTTAATCTTTCTTCTGTTTCTGTTGAGGTTTGATCTTCCAGATTGAACTCTGGGATATAATACTCAACTCCAGACTTTGTTCCTACAATTAAGTTGCCCATTTTCTTAGTTTTTGAACTCTTATTTCTGTGTGTCTGCATTTAATTTTACTGACATAGCACTCCCTTAAGAATTTCTTGGAGATCTGGTCTGGTGCTGGTAAATTCTTTCAGGTTTTGTTTATCTAGGAATGTCCGTGTCTTTTCTTCCCAAATGAATGATAATCTTGCTGGGTGCAGAAGTCTCGGTTGAAATTGCTTTTCCCTTAATACTTTGAATATATTTTCCCATTCTTTCCTCGCTCGCATTGTTTCCGATGAGAGGTCTGCCGTTAGTCTGATGGAATACCCTTTGTAGGTAACTTGCCGTTTTTCTCTTGCCAGTCTTAGTATCTTGTCTTTATCTGTTGTTTTTGTCAATCTGGCTATAATGTGTCTTGGAGAAGATCTTTTTGGGTTGATTCTATTTGGGGCCCTCTGCACTTCTTGGGACTGAATCTTTGAGTGCCTCTGCAGGTTTGGAAAGTTTTCTTGCAGGATTTCATGGAATAGATTATCAATGCTCTTATGAGTTTCTTCACCTTCTGGGATGCCTATTATCCGGATGTTTGGATGTTTAATTTTATCTAGTATTTCTCGTATATTATTCTCAAATTTTGGGGTCATTTCTTAGTCTTCATGGTGGATTTTTCTAGGCCAGCAATTTTCTCTTCTACATCTGAGATTCTATTTTCTGTATGATCTAGTCTGCTTTTAATACTTTCAAGGGAAATTTTGACTTCTTGTATTATAGCCTTCATCTCTAACAGTTCCATCTGATTCTTTTGTAAAGTGTGAAATTCCTCTTTTAGATCTTGCATGAATTTCCTCACTTCCTGGAACTCTTCAACTCCTTTCTCCTTCCTCTTCAGCAGTTCCTTGTCTCTCTTCTCTTCCATATCTGTTAGCTTTGCCATTATGAATGTTCTGAATTCTTTATCAGACATTTCCATGATTTCCATTGAACTGTGTGTGAATGAAGAGGAGTTATCCTTTTCCCTTGGAGGAGAGGTATTTTCCTGCTTTTCCATATTTCTTGTGGTCCTGCAATGATTTCTAGTCATCTGGTAGATGGTCAGTTTCTTCCCAAACTTGGAATTTCGATCACACGAGTTTTGTATGCTGGAGGCCAAATTATCAGTGGGACCTTTTCATTTCTCCGTTTCCCCCAAAATGGCTAGATTGCAGGAGCCATGGAGCTGTCTCTTGCAGAAGGCCTGTTCTGTCATCCTGTCTTTTTTTTTTTAATGGCCATTTTGGAATCACTGACATCACAATAGGACTTGTTTTTGAGATAAATACAGAGACCTAAATATAACAGAAAACCTCCCAAATATTCCAGAAATTTTAAAAACATGCAATTATGTTCCTTTTTATTAACTTGTTTCACATTTAAAAATATAGCAAAATCTCTGCAATTAAAAAATATTGGGCAACTAGGTATGTGTTAGGTTCTGGCAGTAAGTGGAAATTTTAAATCACATGTTAAGAGAAGAAAAATGTCAAAAGATACAGGGAATGGTGGCAGCTACTGGGCAACAATAAATTAAGTTGAATCCTTGGAGTATGTGGCCAGATTAAAACTCTATGGAGGGTTGAAGAACTTAGCCATATATCTTTCAGCTCCATACACATTCATACCATCTTAAACAGGATCTCTATGTACACTGAAATATAATTTTCTCATCTATAAAAGGGAGATATTAGGAATACTCACATCAGAGAATTATTGAGACTATTTAAGGAGATAAGATACTTGAACCACTGATGTAGAATCTAGCGATCAGTATACAGCTGGCATAGCATACGTATAATGTATCTACTTTATTATTGCCACTGTTACTAGTAATATACTTTTTAAAAAGAAAATCTTTCAACAAATTAAATTTAGTAGCTTATTTGAGTGAAAAACTATTAATGAACCAGGCAGTAGTCAGAACCAGAAAAGGTTTAAATCTATCCCCACAACAGTGTGACCAGTGTACTTTTATAGGCTGGACACAGATTGGCTCTAGTTGGGCATCTGCCTTATTTGGACCTGGTGTGATGAGTTGGCTGCTGTGATTGGCTGATGCTGACCTGTGACTGGCTGAAACTTGGCTGTTTGTCCTATTCCTAAATTAGGATTTGATGTACTCATGGACTAAGTCAGGTTATAGTTTGTTACACAGGAACCCATGTTGTGGAGGCAGGTACAGATCAGACTTAAGTTTAATTTAACAAGTTAATGTCCTCATGGCCATCAGTAGTAAAAACTAGGCATTACTGCATTTGTAAATGTATAAATTTATAAGGAAGCTGAGGCTTTGAGAGTTGAGACAATTTGCTTGAATTCTCCTATCTAGAGAGTGGCAGCACTGTCATGTGATTTTAAGTTTTCCTGACATAAAACTCATGTTCTCTTAAGGCACCATAATACTCTCTCTCTCTTTTTTAGAGGCATAATAGAATCCATCAATTCCTCTATATTACACTACCATCCGAGGTTGATGGTGAGGTTGTCAGAATAGATATATATTACGGAGATAGTTATCATTTAAGTAGATAGATTTTAAACTATCCTGAAAAGTGACCAGAAAATTAAGGTAGGATTATACATACTCTCTCTCTCTCTCTCCTTCCCTCTCTCTCAGTGAATGACAAGCAAGATATGCCAATTGTTACACTGACAAAATAGACAGTATTATGAAAGCTTTAAAAATCCAGAATATTTATTTATAATTGTATTTTTCACCATCTGTCTCACAAGTGTCAGGCTTGCTTAAGTGTCTGACACACACAGCTGGTGATACGCTGCTGTGAGCCGTCTGTGTATTTGCCACATGCTGGTTGCTTGACTGATACTAATTTGAGAAGCTTACCTTCTAAAAATATTCATGCAGTTATTAATAAATACCTTTTCTCTGATACGTGTATGTGCTATGTTTAAATGTCTCATATTTTTAAGCCATGTCTCATCTTTTAAGATATAAATTAGGCATGTCTCTGTTTTCCCCCTAAAGTATGTTCTAAGTATCTTGAACTTAGACCATGTCCCTGTTCAAATGGAGTAGACTGATTATTGAGGGAGCATCACTGTTAATTTTGAACTCTATTTAACTTTGAGGATTTGGTAAAAAAAAGAAAAAGACAATTTTGTTTAAGTGGAATATTGAGAATTACCTTTGTGTTGTCTCAAGCATCGTAAAAAACCAGTAATCCTAAATCCATGATATTCCAAATAAAAACTAAATAAGACGATAAGAATAAATGAGAGAAAAGTTAGTAAAGAGATCGCTATATGCATTTAATATTTGATGAGGATGGAATGAAAAACATTAGGAGAATAAGAAAGATTAGAATTCAAGTCTTCATTCTTACAACTTGCATGATGGTTCTAAACACAGTACTGCAAATTAGATTTACTCATTTGTAAAACAATAATAATAAGCTTCCCATTGGATTACTGGATCCACTGAAATAGCACAAGTAATTCATTGAGCACCAAGCTGAGTACTTACGAAATATGCACGTCTTACCATTACTGTTACTCCGACTGCTATCATTACTATAATGACTACTACTCACGATCGAAAATTAAATATAACAAAATTAATAAAAGACGTATTAAGTCATTTATTGTGAATAAAACAGACCTAGAAGGCTCAGGGGTTTTGTAATCTAAAGTGGATAGCCTTTTAATTATAAAACAATAGAAGAAATAACAAAAATAAAATCCAGCTGATATCAAGGCATAGAAGAAGACTTCTGCATATCAAGAATCATCAAAAACTGTAATAATAAATTTGAGTCTGAAAACTTTATTTGCAACAACAAAATAAGCGATCAAAATCCTTAAATACAAAGACTTTACAACTAACAAGCTAAACACTAACTTGCATTTGAAAAATAGCAATATTACATGAATAGGCAATTTATACGAATATTAAAAATAGTTGCAAAACACATGTAAATGTTTAAAATCATTAATAAGTAAAGATAGTCAAATTGGTGAAAGAATTTATTTTTGTTTTACCAATTAAAAAGCATCTCAAATGGTATTAATATTAGTCAATGTAAAGTAGACTAGGTTGTTAATATCAGAAAGATGCAAACATAGATTTGAAAATACAAAAACAAAAGTTTTAAGAACATAGTAATTTCTAGTCATCTGTTTTAATTTAATAATCAACAATTCAGACAAACATCTATGCCTAAGATATTAATTTAAGTATTTTTACATGGAAAATTGAAAACAAGTCAACTATCCCTGAACACATTTATCTAATATATTATTTTACATGGATTTACATGATTATATCACTACATTACTAAATTAAACAATTAATAACCATAAAAGTGTAAGTCAAAAATCACTGCAGTATCAAATTGCTGGAAAGCATTACAAGGGTAAAGAGAGAATAAGCTGTTTTTTCATTTATGGCAAGACTGTTTTTTTCCCAACTTGGCTCCCTCTCCCACCCCTGTCATTTTATAGCACTCTGTAGAATTCATCGATGGTAAAGACGCAGAGGACAGTAAGCCCTGGTCCTGGCTAAGCCCTTCAGAGAGACCCGGCAGAGTACCGGGATGGCAGAGGGAAGTCCTGCAAGGGTCCCGTCACTAAGAGCTGCTCTTCTGGTCTCCCTGAGCCCAGCCTCCATGACACGCTCCCCAGCACTCAGCAGTCAGATGTCCCGTGTGTCTGCACACACAGGCCTAGTGGCCTCCTTTTGCCCTCGCTAGGACCTGCCCTTGCTGCCAACAACAGCGACTGGGCACCCTTTGAGGCCTCTCTGCCTGCCAGCTCCCTCATGAATAGTGAATGTGGAATTACAGGCAATTCTTATGTTCTTATATTACATTTCTATATCATATAATCTTTATAAAGATCACCAAATTGCATTTATAGTTAGATTATCATGAAATAAAATGCTAAAATCCATAGGAGTTATTCTATCAAAGCTGGGGCGTTACAGTGACTCTGTACATTAAAAGAACTTAAAAAAAAAAAACATGCAAATTATTTCTTACTGTTCACATTCCAACGTGTACGTGTGTGAGGCTCGCTAGCGGAATTAGTAGTCAGAAGGCACCGGTGGAAGGACAGGTACCGATGTCCTCATCTGACTCCAGGGGGAATCAATTCATCCCCAACTTGAATGAAGAGGGAACAGAGATTTCCTAACAAAGGGGGAAATGAAGGAACATCTTTGCAAATTTTTTTTTGTTTCTGAAAACCAACATAATGAATTGTTTGATTCTGATATGCTGCATAGCAATTATACACAGTGACAAATGGTTTCTTGAGATTGGTTCCAGGTGCTGCACTTGATACACAATAGAGGAATGCAGAGAAAAATGAAGAGTTTTCATTTTTTATAAGGGTTATGTGAACCAAATGATGAGAACATCTGAAATCCAATGCACTGTACTTGAATGCTCTCTCTCTCTCTCTCTCTCTCTCTCACACACACACACACACATACATGTGCACAGCATAATTAAGGTACTTTAGTCCTGACACATTTCCTTTTCCTAGAAGAAATGTGCATTTAATAAAAACAAAAGTATTTTAAAGATGTCGTTTTTTAAAAGGTGACAGTAAATAACACTTATTCTCTCTCAGGAAAGCAAGCAATTGCATTATTAGAAGAAAAATGAAGGAGTCTAAGGGTTTATAGTAATTGAAAGCAAAAAAAGACAAGCCGTGATTATAGCAACTGCTGTATCAGCAACAATGAAAAACTCTCATGGAAAATATAAGACATTTCTATATACATGGGTGATATGTGCATATACGCATGTGTGTATATCCACATATATTTCTTTGGTACGTGTACAAATATGCACACACGTATTCATATGTTTGTAAGTGTATGTGTGTGTGTATATATGTGTGTATATGTATTTTTTTTCTTTATCAGGGTTAACAAATAATAAGCAAAAGGAGAGCCATATAAAATTCATCCTTTTATAATAGCTAGGAAGATGCAGAAGTATCTCAGCATATGTATTTGGAGAATTAATGAAACAAGATCTTTTTTTCTTTCATTTCACCGCAGCATTAGATTTTCACCAGGTTGGCCACAAGGGCAAAGTAGGTGAAAGCTCGTGTTGGTAAAGTTTACTGAGGAAGCCAACATTAAGCTCCTACTTCAATATTGAAACTACATTGTATAAAACAAAATGTGTGATGTGAAGGGCAAGGAGGAAGGAAGAGAGTGAGAAAAAGAAAAGATGCTCTTGTCTCCATTATCATTTGCACCTTCATTCTTACAATACACAGATACTCATGAGTCTCTTTCTACATTCTGAGCACTCCTCTGGACACCCAGATATATGCATATGAAATAAAACACAAAAAGTTGGTAGTTGAGGTGGCTGGATCCCACATGGCTGACTGCATTATTTGAGTCTCAGACCAGGCAGCTTGAAAACGCATCAGGCACATTTGCAGGCATGCCCAAAATCCCAAGAGGGACGAATGAGGAAGAAGAGATTGCTTCATGATCATGCCCCAAGAGACATACTTCCTAACTTTCCCTTTCTGGCTCTCTGGCTCTCTCCAGTGAGTACACATGCCTTCTAGCAAAATGAAAAATTGAAAAAGTCAGTAAAAAGACAATGAAGAAAAATAAAAAGATTCAGTAAAAAGACAATCAAGAAAAACACACATATGTGTATGCATGCCCAAAATTGAAAAAGGAAGAAATGGAGGAGAAGGGATTGTGGTTGATCACCTCCAGCAGAAGGGGCTTTCTCACTTTCCCACTCTGTCCCTCTCCAGGAAACATGCATGTCCCCAGCAAATAATAAAAAATAAATTAAATAAATTAAAAACCCTTGATAAATGAAGGAATTGACTGACAAGTGAGTAAAAGAAAAAAAGTTAAAAGTCCTTAAAGACAAAATTACTTTGAAATATATGTGCCTCAGACATTCATGTCTAAATTGGAAAAAAAGCAAAAACTTGTCCAGTAATAAAGATTTATTGCCATTGAAATACTTCTATTGTTTTATCAACCATTATTGTTGTTTCATATTTTACATTAGTTTAGTAAAAACACTTGAACCAGGACTCAGGATAAGCAAGCCTCCTTTATTTTTTTATTCCTTCATAAATATAGTTTTTCAGGGTTTTATTGTTTTTGGTTTGTTTTTCCCCATCAATCTTCTAGATATTTGGAGCAGAGATGAAACAAACAAAATAAGTTCCCGTCTTCTATTTAGGAAAGACAAATAATAAACAGTATAACAAACATTATTTTAAACAGTGGTAAGTGATAGGGAAATAAAAAGTGCTTGATTGGCCAATTTATAAAGGGTGGGAGCAGATGGCACTGGATGGGGATACTTGAGCAGAGATCTAGAGAAATGAGAAAGCACATATGGAGCCATCTGGAAAAGAGCATCATGGGAAAGGGAACGACAAATGCATTCATGAACGTGGAGGGTCTTTGATGTGCTTTAGGCAGGGTGGGGAGGCTAGAATGGCTGCAGTAAAAAGAACAAGTGTGAAACTATGGAGTCACTGAGGCTGAGGTACAAATCTTACATATCTGCTGGTCACTGCAAGGATTTGACTTTTACACTAAGTGGAATGGGGAAAATCTAGCGTGCTTTGGACAGAAGAGTGGCATGATCTGAATGTTCTCAAAGAGTTATCTAAAGGACAGTGCTGAGAGTACACTGTGTCTGTGGATGGAGATCAGGCATATAGGTGGTACTTAGAGCCATGAGGTAGGTTTAAACCTAGTACTTCTAGTTACAATGTACAAAGTTTCAAGCAACTGTTGTTCCAAAGCTAACAACAAAACATAGTGGAATTATATAGATTTTGTTGTTGTTGTTGTTGATTTCCTTTTATTAGTCAAAGGGCTAGGATGCATAAAAATCATAGTTGGATTGGTTGTTGAACCATTTTATACTACCACCAGTAAGTAATCAGTTGATTCATATCTTGGGCAAGATGTCATATTTTTGGTCATTTTTAATTTTAATTCTGTCAGCATTCCTTTGAAGTATGGTTCAACAATTTTGAAGAACAATTAAAACATAAATTAATTATCTGCTATAACAAAAATGTTAGCACACTTAGAGACACATAAGTGAATTCACAGACAACACTACAGAACATCCACAATGTCTAGATACAGTAAAAGAAATTTTTGAATTTTGTAGATCTGGAAAAAAAGCAATTCCTCCTCAAGGGAAAATCATACCAGATTGTCTAGCCTAGAGATCATCCAAATGTTAAGATTTTCAAACAAGAACTTTAATTCAGATAGCAATATTCAGTGCTGGAAAAGCAAACATACTAATAATAAATAAAAATACAAATTTTAGACAAAAATAATGTATGTGAATATAAAAATAAGCTAGATGAACATTTTAGAGCTGAATATGGTACCTCAAGAAAAATTAATTTTATCATCCAAAAAAAAAGACATGACAAAAAATAACTTATGATTTCAAAGGTAAATCAATAAAAATAATCCAACTAGAAAAATAAAGATTAAAATATTTCAAAATGTAATGAAGCCTCAAAAAACCTGTGTAACAACATTAACAGCTCTAACATGAGTATTTGGAGGCCCAGAAGAAAAGAATAAATATTTGTAAAAAGAATGGCATAACATTACAGATTCTTTTTTATTTGAGTTTTTGTTTGTTTGTTTGTTTTTAGCTATACGGTGCATACACTCACCAGAGAGACAGAGAGACAGAAAGCAGTAAATCTCCACCCCCATCCCCCCAGGGAACAGGCCATGCTGCAATCCCTGCTCCTCCATCCTTCTCGCAGGCTTTTAGGCATGCACACACAAGCACTCCGAGTGAGTTTCTTCAAAAGTCGCTGAGTCCAGGATTTAAACTGCAGTCAGTCAAGTGGGAGTCCAGCAATATAAACATAATGCCATCTGCTAGTCTCATAATTACAGATTTTTGAAACTCAGCTAACCCCAAATAGAGTAAATTCAAATAAAGTATGCCTGGGTACAAAGAGAACACTGACACATACAGCTAGAATTTCTATCAGAAATTGTGAGAGCCAGAAATCAGAAAATAAAAAAAAATCATTTGAAAGTTTTATACTATTCAAGATTAAAACTTTAAGAAAAAAAAAGGGGTATGTTTACTGTCTTATAAAGGGTATCTACAAAAGACACAAAATGAATATTTAGCCTTCTTCCACTTCTAAACAAAACAAAGCGAGGATGTTTGATGTCACCCATTTTATTCAACGTTACAGTTGAGACCCTATCTATTGTAATGACACAAGGAAATGATATAAAATCAAAACAGTAGGAAAGAGGAAACAAAATCTTTTTTATTTGTAGATGATATATTGTTTAGACCAAAATAAATAAATAAATAAAAGAAAAAAGAAATCTACCCAAAAAAAAACAAAAGTATTCAAATTAGTACATAAATTTAGTAAGGTTATGGGATCTAAATTTAATATATTAAAATGATATGTTGTATGTATAAGAACTGAACAATTGTAAAGCAAATATTTTAAGCATTGCATGTTTTTTTTTTTTTTTTTTTTTTTGGAGAGGTTTTCGCTATAGGGTACGTGCGCTCGCCAGACAGACAGACAGAGACATAGAGACAGAAAGCGAGAAATTCCTGCCCTCTTTGGGCAGAAATTTTAAGGTGGTGCCCATATACGACAATGAAGTCATATGAGGAGGCTCCGAGTTTGGATCCCATATTTACCCTAAAACTTGCTTTATCATCCTGTCTTGGCTGGCTAAAGGGCTTGGGAGGAAGACCATGGTATGACAAGACCCTGTCAGGATCCCTGTCTCTCTCTCTCTCTGTCTTTCATGAAATAAACACACTCATGAGCTGTAAGTAATTAATATAAAAAAATTCGTTACGGGAAATAGTTTCTCTTATTTTATAAATATTTTTGTTTGGGTTATTTTAAAGTGTGTAGTAAGAAAATGTATACTCAGCAGGGTCAGTAGGTGTCATGGTAGTTAAGAAGCTGGACTCACTCCCACACATGGTAGACCACAGTTCAAGCCCTGGTCCTGGTAGCTTGAAAATCATGCGGGGCACATGTGGATGCCCACGATGCCAAGAAGAGAATGGAGGAGAAGGGATTGCAGTGTGGCCATTCCCCTGGGAGGTGCTTTCTCACTCTGTGTCTCTCAGGTGAGCACATGTGGTCTATGGCAAAAACCTTAAAAAGAAAAAAGAGAATGTATACTTAGTAAAATTATATCACAAAATTAAATATTGTTAACTCTGATCGTTAGAATGACTTCAATATAATGTATTCCAGCTTACTGTGAAATAGTAACCATTTTAGTGAGCTGACCTGAAACTCATAATCTAACAGCTAGCTGTAAAATGATTTCTAACCCAATTACTATTTTCTTGAAAGGGGATGCTGAAGTCTTTTGGGGGGGGGAGAAAAAGTAACCTCTTAAAAATATGTTAGAATCCTTAATTATTTGAGCTTTTCTGCGAGAATAGGATAAATTTTAAGCTAGCTAAAAGAGAAAAAAAACAGAACTGCTAGTATCAGCTGAGGCAGAAGGTTCTAAGTCACTGGAACTTATTTATTATATGCTTGAGAGATTCTTGGAGCTGCATAAAGCTGGGTATTAATACATGAGCAGGCACAAGACAACACGGCAGATGCTGCTTTAACCAAAATTCACTGGGGCTGGAGAGCAGCTGTGTGGTTTGAGATGGCCATGCTGGCACATAATTGATGCAAGAACCAAAATAAATATTACTCTACATATAAAAAAAATGAAGGAGACAAAAAAAGCTAAGTCCCATTATAAGCCCTTGCAAAAATCAAATCATATCCTCATAACAAAAGAGCAGTCAATCATCATATATGAGAATTAGGGTTTTCCCCAGGCAATAAACCCTAAATTCTCGGAGTCAAGTGAAATGTAAATCACCTAGCCATCATTCAAAATCTAATATATCTTCATTAACATAAAAGAATAGCTAGCCAATGCAGAGTCCATCTCAATCACAATTCAGAATGGTGCTATTAATTCACAAATGACATCTAAATTCTCATCTGTCAAGAAAATTAAGACCTTGACAGCTCTAATATTCTCTGTGGTAGGCTGCAGGTTATAATGCAAAGAGCATGGGAGGCCACAGGACCCAATAATTTTAGCATCACTAAGTACTAGTGGAGTCTCATGGGCAAAAATTTTCTAAATTTCCTGACCCTAAGTTCCCCCTGCTCTGAAATGGGAATATCCATACTTGCCATCTCACCTCCTCTCTACTTTTCTTTATTGAACCCACATTGGCTAGGCTTTAATTTTACCAAGGCACTAAGACAGCTCTTGCTGGGACCAGCAGTTGGTGTAATGGCTATGTCATTGGACTCCCATGTAGTCAACCATGGTCCAAGTCCTGGACCTGGTGGTTTAAACTCACGCTGGGTGCATGTGCGTATGTGCCCAAAATCCCAAGAGGAGAATAGAGGAGAAGGGATTGTGGCATGACCATACCCCCTGGGGGGTCATTTCTCACTTCCTGTCTCTCTGTCTTTCTCTGTCTTTCTGGCGAGCACATGTGCCCTATAGCAAAAAAAACTCAAAAAAAAGGGGGGAAGAGCTATTGTCAATCATTAATGACATCCATACCATGAAATTCAGTGATCTGGAATCCACCCACATCTTGTTGTTTTCCAACATTTTATAGACTTAAACAAATTATCATGATTTTTATAGGACATCACTATCTTTTGGTGAAACTCCTACCTCATTGTTTATCCTTTCTTAGCCTTCCTTTCAAATGTTCTCCTTTTTTTAACGTAAGCTTAAAAAAAGTATCCAAAAGAATCTTTAAATTGAACATTAGGGTATGTCTTGCTATCTGTTTTGAGAAAATTACAAGGCTCTGAGATTGTACATTGCTTGCAATTTAACAAGTTAGTTAGGCACATCTTCTTGCATATGTCAAAAGACATGAGACTACTGGGTAAGAGACAATAGGCAATTTCTTACTCACAGCAGTAGCAACAGCCAGAGTAACATTGTTCTGAACCCTTATTTCTAGTCATTGATGTGATAAGGTGTAGGTATTGTGTACGTGCAGGGTGGAATATGCCACCTAAGAGATTCATTGGTCTTAGGAAGCCCTACACCAGTCTAATCTACATAGGGGTTGTTGGCACTTCTCACCCTTCCCTCAAGGGAAAGGCATAATCTTTATTTATCTGGAATGTAAGCACATGTGCACCAATGAAGGAGGTATTATTTTTATTGTCCTGAATGTAAGGAAATGTATTCAGAGAGACATTTTTACTTTCAATATCTTGGAACATAATCAAATCTTTAGTGGAGTGATGCTCTATCTTCCCTCACTACTTATATAAACATCCTTCAAAATACCCGTCTAAAAAAAATGAACTCTTAATGCCAACACAGACAGACACATGAGAAGACTGATGAAAAATGGTCTCCCAGGGACAGCAGTTAGTATAAAGGCTATGTAGCTGAACTCCCATGTAATCGACCGCGGTTCAAGTCCCGGACCCAGAGGTTTAAATTCATGCTGGGTGCATGTGCTGCATGTCCAAAATCCCCAGAGGAGAATGGAGGGGAAGAGATTGCGGCATGGCTATCCCTCCTGGGGGGTGATTTCTCGCTTTCTGTCTCTCTGTCTCTCTCTATCTTTCTGGCGAACACACGCTCCTTATAGCAAAAACCTCTGTTAAAAAAATATTGTCTCCTAACTCATAACTATTTCCTTTTTAAAATGATGAAACTATTTTGTTCATTTTCCCTGATTTGGCTTTGCCATTAAACATAAAATTGATTTGATGATTTAGAATTTAGGAACATTACTAATTTCATGTTAAAGTAGTCTACAATAACACCTACATTGTTTTTACCTTCTTGATATTTCTTTTGAAATATTTACAAAGAATTGTAGACTGTAGTGGATATTCAAACACTGAAAAACACCAGTAGACTTTATTGAGTAGCATTTGATTAAGAAACATTTGGATCTCATTGCAAGTTTAATAACATTATGCAAAATTACTTGCTGAAATTGCCAATTAAAATATCTATTCTTCCCCCAAAGCATATTACTTCTTGGAACACTTCTCATAGGGTTTCCAAAAAGTACACCATGCACTTAAAGTTATCAAAAGCTATTATGTTTTCAAGATTGATTCACTGTCAGCAGCAGATGGGACCACAGACACAGAAAAATAAGACAACTGCTATAATCCTTGTGGTTGTTTCTCTCCTACATGGTCTGGACTGAGTTCTTCATGAAAATGTTGATTGTAAACTTCACGGCCATATGTTGGCATTTTCTGTTTTAGTTTCTCAATTTGGTGTTAGTAGATTTCTTTTAAGTTTTGTCTTTCTGTCTTTACATGAGCGTTTATACTTGCAGATGTAATACATTTTTTATATTTTTCCAGTTTTCCAACTACTTTTTGTCAAGTTTATGGAGAATGTGTGTGTGTGTGTGTGTGTGTGTGTGTGTGTGTGTAGTTTGTTTGTTTTGTTTTGTTTTTAAAGGGAGATTTTTGCTATAGGGCTCACGTACCAGCTGAAAAGATAGAGAGAGACAGAGAGACAGAAAGGAAGAAATCACCTCCACAGTGGGGATGGTCATGCTGCCATCCCTTCTCCTCCATTCTCCCCTGGGATTTTGAGCACACATGCACACACCTGGTGTGAGTTTCAAATCTCCAGGGTCAGGACTTGAGCCAGGGTCGCCTATATGGGAGTACAATGATGCAACCATTATGCCATGTGCTGGTCCCTATATATAAACATATATTATGTATTTATTTTTAAAAATTATTCCTGGGACCAGTAGATGGCGTAATGGTTATGTCACTGAACACCCATGTGGTCAACTGCAGTTCGAGTCCTGGACCCAGAGGCCTAAAATTCATTCTGGATGTATGTGCATGCCCAAAATCCTGAGAGGAGAATGGAGGAGAATGGATTATGGCATGGTCATCCTTCTTGGGGGGGGGGTGATTTCTTGCTTTCTATCTCTCTGTCTCTCTAGCAACCACATGCCTGCTATAGCAAAAAACTTTCTCTCTTTAAAAAAAGAATTATTATTAAATATGTATGTCTTTAAATATATATCCATATGTATAAGATTTATCCATAAGTATATATATAAAATAAATGTAAATAAATATATAGAGATGTGTTTTATAAATATTTAAACATGTTTATAGATTGTATACACATAATATATATGTTTGTATATATAAGTATATATATATATATATATATATATATATATATATATATATATATATAAAGTCTGGCAAGCTCACACTCCCTACAGCAAAAAAAAAAAAAAAAAAGTCTAACATGTTAAGTAAATTTTTGATAAATATTATTCCATTAAAAATTAAGTTGCATGCATATGACTTTTTTTAGAGAGAGAGATTTTTGCTATAGGGTTCAGGCACTCGCCAGAAAGACAAGAGACAAAAAGCAAGAAATCACCCCTTGGGGGGATGACCATGCATGACAAGTAAATCATAAAAGTAAATATCATCTACATATATAAACTAGTATACACATATAAACTAGTTGTGTAAACTAGTATACACACATAAACTAGTATGATTTTGAAAAATAATGGCTGGCGGGAACCAGCAGTTAGCGTAATGGCTATGTCGCTGGACTCCCACGTGGTCGACCGCGGTTCGCGTCTTGGACCCGGTGGCTTACAACTCACGCCGGGCGCGTGTGCGTGCGTGCCCAAGATCCCGAGAGGAGAATGGAAGAGAAGGGATTGCGGCGTGACCATCCCCCCTGGGAGGTGATTCTCACTTTCTGTCTCTATGTCTCTCTCTGTCTGTCTGGCGAGTGCACGCGCCCTATAGCAAAAAAAAAAAAAAAAAAAAACCTCTCCAAAAAATAATGGCTGGCAAGAAAAGCAGTGTTTCTAATCATTGTGTATTTCATAAAAATTCCACTGTCATGGAGTTTTTAATTTCTCAAAAGTTACACTGTAACCATGTATGCACAGTTGTCTCCTGGATAATTCATTGACCTAGCTTAGAAAACTTTTCTTTCTGAATCTTTAACCTAAATAAAGCAAAACATACCTTGATTAACATGCTTAATGACATTCTCACCATGTAAGCATGTCTATACTTTATATTACTCTTTGAAATTTAGTTTGGTTTTATCTTTTTAAAAATTATTATTCTAATCTAATATATACATTCAATCATTGTACATCACTATGGCTTGTACAATGACTTACCCAACATGAACACACTTCACAGCTGTGGGGACATGTTTAAGAGAGAGGGTCTGAGGTGTGGGGACATGCTCTGAGCAAACAACACATGCTCTTTTGGGGTTTGGCAGAACCTTGTAACTTGTCTTTCCTTGACCTTGGCTGCAGACAAAGCAAGGGTGGAAATTGCTAGGGTCGTTCCAACAGACACATTTGATAGACTTCAAGAAACATCTTGGTAAAATCCAATCCCTGCTCTGCATCTGAAAGGTTCCTTAGCCTACTCTGCGTGTGGTGGTACAAGAAGACCTTTAGCTCCTTCCCCACACCTAACAGCTAGTTCTCTGCATTAGAAAGGAAGATGAGATTTTCTCTTGATGGGATTATCACCAAGGGATACACCTGGCCTGGTGTGACTAAGCCCTCATAGATTTGTTAACTGCTTCTTATTGTCTGTAACCTGGCAACCAATGTATGAAGTGTCGTAAAACATACATATGTAATGTCTCCTTGTTCTATAAATAAAGACGTCCAGTTCATCTGGGCAGCACAGGTTGCTTGGCCTACCTAGGCTCAGGCTGCCTGTGTCTGTTTCTACTCTACCTTTTGTCTCATTTTTATGCTTCTTCCATAGTAGCGCCGAGCCCGGGGGCGGACGCCGACACACAGCAGTCCAGTTGAAGATATCAAACATGTTTTCATCAACAATTGTCCATTTTTGTGTCTCTCAAATTTTCTCATTACTGATTATAACAAATATTAGCAATGCTTTCTAATTTAAAAAAAATCATTATTTCTAAGTGACAGATAATAATTGCATTTATGGGGTGAGGATGGATTTTTTAGTATATATGTATACATGTGCAATGATCAAATTAGAGTAGCTAGCATATTAATCTCCTCATACATTTAAAATTTTTGTGTGTGTTGGGAACATTTAAGGTCTCTCTTCTAACTATTTTGAAATTGTAATAAATTGTTATTTCATGTAGTCATGCCACTGTGTTATTGAACACTAGCACTTATTCCCCCATCTGTTTGTAGTTCATATCTGTCAACCAGTCTCTTCCAGTCCCCTCTTCCTGCCCTTCCTAGACTCCAGTAACCATTGTTATACTTTTCTAATTCTATGGAATTAACTTTTTTAGATTCCATATATGAGAAAGAACTTGCAGTATTTCTTTTTCTGTGCCTGGCCTATTTCATACAACATAATGTTCCACAAACTGATCTATGTTGCTGCAATTAACAAAATTTCCTTTTCTCTTATTGCTGAATGACGTTTCATTACATATGGATCTAAATCATATTTTCTTTATGTTGTCATCTCTTGATTGATGCTTAGGTTGATTTCATGTTTTGGCCATTGTGAACAGCGCTACAATAAACAATGGGGTGCAGGAATCTTTATAATATATTGATTTTTTCCTTTGATTACATAACAAAAAGTGTAGTTATTTGATCGTATGTTCATTTAAGTTTTAGTTTTTTTTATGAGGAACTTCTATGTTGTTTTCCATAGTGGTTGTACTAACATACAAGTCCACCAACAGTCCAGCGATCTCATTACTCTTCATTCTTACCAGCATTTTTTTAATGATATTCATTCTAATTAAGAAGAAATGGTAATTTGCTGTGGTTTTAATTCACAATTCTCTGATGAAAAAATGTTGAAAATTATTTTATATACTTTTTGGCCATTTGTATGTCTTCTTTAAAGAAATATCTATTCAGATCTTTTGTTCATTTCTTTTCTTTCTTTCTTTCTTTCTTTAAAAATTTGCTCTAGGGCATGTCCACTCACTGGAGAAAGACACACACACACAGAGAGAGAGAGAGAGAGTGAGAGTGAGAGCGAGAGAAAGAGAGAGAAAAAAAATATCCCTAGAGGGGATGGCCACATTGCAATCCCTTCTCCTGCATTATCCTCTTGGGATTTTTGAGTACACATTCACGTGCCCACTGTTATTTTAATGCCACCAGGACTGGGAGTCAAGTGGCACAGATAGCCATGTGGATTCCAGCTATGTTAACCACTACATTACTGGCTCACCCCATCTGCTCCTTTCTTAATTGGATTGTTTTTCTTGCTATTGGGTTCTTTTTCTTGCCAGTTGGGTTCCTTTGGATATAACCATCTTTCAGAGCTATAGTTCAAATAATTTCTCCTATTATGTAGGTTATCTCACCACTCAGTTGTTTACTTTGTTGTGCAGAAGCTTATAAGTTTGATGTAATCCCATTTGTCTGTTTTATTGTTCATGATTTTGAAGTCTTATTCAGAAAATTTTTGCCTAAGTCAATGTCCTGAAGTGTTTTCCCTATGTTTTCTTCTAGTAATCTCACCATGTAAGGTCTTGCCTTTGATGTCTTTAATCGATTTTGAGCTGACTTTTTAAAAATGGTTAGAGATAAATGTTTTATTTCATTTGTGTGCATGTGGATATCCAGTTTTCTCAGCACCATTTATTGATAATAACTTTCCTTTCCCTAGTGTATGTTCTTTGAAACTTTGTCAAAAACAGCTATGTAGACATGGACATACTTTTAGGTTTTGTGCTCTGTTTCATTTTTCTATGTTCCTGTTATTATGACAGTATCATGCTGTTTGGGTTGCTATAGCTTTGTAGTATGTTTCTAAGTTTCAAAGGCAGTAGCATCATGGCTCCTGCTTTGCTTCTTTTATTCAAGATTACTCTGGCTATTCGGGGCCTCTTCTGGTCTAAACAAATTTTGCAATTTCTCTTTTTCTGTTTTGTGAAGAATATCATTGGTATTTTGACAGAAATTGCATTGAATTTATAGATTTCTTGGTAGCATGCCATTTTAACAATATTAATTTTTCTAATTCATGTACATGAGATTTTTTTCCATTTGATTGTTTCTTCAATTTCTTTGTATCAATCTTTATAGTTTATATTGTAGCATTTTTCACCTCCTTGGTTAAAATTATTCCTAGGTATATATGTATGTATGAATGGTAGCTATTGTAAAAGAAATTATTAAATTGCTTCTTTTTTTTCTTTTTTTTTTTTTTTTTAGGCTTTTCCCATAGGATGTGTGCACTCACTAGAGAGAGAGAAAGTGAGAAATCACCCCCTCAGGGCTAAGGCCGTACTGCAATCCCTTTTCCTTCATTCTCCCCCCAGAATTTTGGACATGCATGAACATGTGCCTAGAGTGATTTTAAACTACAGGGTCTGGGACTCAAATTGCACTTGACCATGTGGAAATTCAGTTTCTTAACCACCATGCCACCTGCTGGCCCCACTTTTTAAAATTTCTTTTTCAACTAGTTTATTATTAGTGTATATAAACACTTGATTTTTTTTCTTTTTCTTTTTTTTTGGAGAGGTTTTTTTGCTATAGGGCACGTGCATTCGCCAGACAGACAGAGAGAGACAGAGAGATAGAAAGCGAGAAATCACCCCCCAGAGGGGATGGCCACGCCGTAATCCCTTCTCCTCCATTCTCCTCTCGGGGGATCTTGGGCATGCATGCACACGCGCACGGCATGAGTTTAAGCCACCGGGTCCGGGACTCAAACCGCGGTCGACTACGTGGGAGTCCAGCGACATAGCCATTACGCTAACTGCTGGTTCCCTTAAACACTTGATTTTGAATGTTAATTTTGTACACTGCAACTTTCATTGAATTCTTTTATTGGTCCTAAGGGGTGTGTGTGTGTGTATGTGTGTGCACGCCTTTAAGTTTTGCTACATATAAGATCATGCAATCTGCAAACTGGCCAATTTTACTTCTTTTCTAATTGTGATATTTTAATTTCTTTCATATTGTCTCATTTTTCTTACTAGATATTCCACTGTTATACTAATTAAGATAGATGAGTCTTGTTCCATTTTCATAAGAAAGCTTTCAAGTTCTCATTCAGTTCAAAGTTAGCTATAAGTTTGCTATATATGACTTTCATTATGTTGAAGTATTTGTTTTTGAATTTTATAAAAATCATTTTTTGAAATCTATAGAAATGATTATATGCCTTTTGTTCTTCATTTTGTTAATGTAGTATATATATCACATTTATTAATCTGCCAATGTGAGCTACACTTGCATCCTTGGAATAAATCCTACTTGATATTAGTGTATGATCTTTTTTTTTTTTTGGTGGGGGGGGAGTTTTTGCTATAGGGCATGTGCATTCGCCAGAAAGGCAGAGAGACAGAAAGCAAGAAATCACCCCCATGGGGGTGGCCACACCGCAATCCCTTCTTCTCCATTCTCTTGGGATCCTGGGCACACATGCACACACACCTGGCGTGAGTTGAAGCCACCTGGTCCGGGACTCGAACCACGGTTTACTACCTGGGAGTCTAGCGACATAGCCATTGCTCTATCTGCTGGTCCCAGTGTATGATCTTTTCAATGTGCTGTTAAATTTGGTATGCTAGTATTTTACTGAAGATTTGTGAATGTATATTTACCAGTGATATCAAACCATGCTTTTCTTTTGACCATTGTGTCTCAGTCTAGTTTGGTCAAAGTATAATGTTGACTTCATAGAATGAATTTGGGAGAATTCTCTCTCTTTCAATATTTTTGGAAAAGTTTGAAAAAATACGAAGTTAGTTATTCTTCAGAGTTTGAGCAGTAGAGATTTCTAGTCCTGGGCATTTCTTTGTTGAATGATTTTTTATTTCTCATTCAAGTCTATTGCTTGTTATTGCTGCTTAGGTTTTCTTTTTCTTCTTGGTTCAGTTTTGGTGAATGGTATGTGTTGAATAATGTTTCTTTAGGATTTCAAGTACATTGTCATATAGTTGTTTATAAAAATCTCTAATGATTCTTTGTATTTCTGTGGTTTCAATTGTATGTTTCCTTTCTTATCTCTAATTTTATTCATTTGAGTCTTCTCTTTTTAAATATACCTAATAGTTTGACAATTCTGTTTCTCTTTCTAAAGAAAAAAAAAAACAACTTCTTGTGTTTTTATCTTTTCTATTGTGTTTTTTTATTTTGATTTTTTTTATTCTGCTCTGATTATTATTATTTATTTTCTTCCACTAAATTTGGATTTGCTTTGTTCTTATTTTTTTTAGTTCCTTATTCACCATCTTTCTACTTACTAATATAAACTTTCTTTTTACTACTGCTTTTGCTGTATTCAATAGGTTTTAATATTTTGTTTTTGTTTTGTTTCAAAAAATTTAAAATTTTCTTATTAATTTCTTCATTGATCTTATTGGTTACTAGGAGTATGTTACCAATTTCTTTGTATTTGTAGTTTCTGAAGTTCATCTTGTTGATTTCTAGTCTGATTTTGTTGAAATTAGAAAAAAATTTGGAGGAACCTGTTGATAGAATTCTGGGCTAGAAAACTTCCCTTTTCTTTCATTCCTTCTCTATTTTCCTTAAACTCATTCTTTGACATTGTTTGTTCTTCAAATAATAAAGTTATTGCTGTTCTCTTGATGACAGTTATTTTGCTTCATCTGACCCAGGCATATTTTCATGATTTCATTTCTTTAGAATACGTAAAACCCTGGGAACCAGCGGTTAGCTAATGGCTATGTCGCTGGACTCCCACGTAGTCGACCGCGGTTCGCGTCTCGGACCCGGTGGCTTACAACTCACGCCGGGCACGTGTGCGTGCGTGCCCAAGATCCCGAGAGGAGAATGGAGGAGAAGGGATTGCGGCGTGACCATCCCCCCTGGGGGGTGATTTCTCGCTTTCTGTCTCTATGTCTCTCTCTGTCTGTCTGGCGAGCGCACGCGCCCTATAGCGAAAAACCTCTCCAAAAAAAAAAACCCATAGCAGGGCACATTTCCTGCCCTGACTCTTCTGGCTCCAGTTTCTGCCATTGCCTTCTGCTTCCATCTTCATATTTCTTTTCCTCATGCTCTCTCTACTGATTTTCTGTTCTAGTCATCCTCCTCAGCCCATTTTCCCTCTTCTTCTGGTACATCTTTCATTTTTGTTAGAATCAGAGGGAATTCTGGATGCTTTATGAGTAATCTTGTTTGTTCTACTTTTCTTTTTATTTATCTGTTATCTAATTTTTTTTAATTTGCTTTCTCTTTTCATGTCACCAAAGAGAAACAATTTAAGCCTGTTAGATTTTTCTTTTCTGCATATTTAGTACAATTTTCACTTTTCGTTGTTAGAGATCTATTCTGGATTTACAATGTTTATTAACCTTGGACATCTCTGTTGTCATTTTTCAATTCCAAGTTTTCAAATGAAGCTCCTTCTGGGATGCAGTATTTAATGAATACGTTTTCCTATTTCATTTCTGACATGAACACATCTGAAGAATCCTGAGATGGTGACTCTCATAGAGCTTCTCTTGAGGGTTTCGGCCTCTCAGAGATTTCAGAGAGCTCCCTTTCAGCATCATTTAACTTTACAACCTATGATTCAAAGGTGTATGGTGATTCAAAGGTGTATGGTGATTCAAAGGTGTATGGTTATTCAAAGGTGTATGGTGATTCAAAGGTGTATGGTGATTCAAAGGTGTACAGTGATTCAAAGGTGTATGGTTATTCAAAGGTGTATGGCTTATCAGTCTTCCCATACTTCATCATTCAGTTCACATCCTTCTCCAAGAAACCAGTTGGATCAAGGAATTTATCATTATCACTATCAGTAAAGTCTTTATCTTTCCAACTCTTGACTTTCCTTTCTGATATATTGTCTCCTGAGGCAAGAGCTATCCCAAATTATAGAAAAATAACAGACAATTGAACAAGATCCCAGTGACCACTGGATCACTGCCTTATTTTTTCTTTCCTAAGTAAATAACTTCAGCCACCAGGTGTTTCCCATTTGAGTGTAATATCACTCTGCAGAGTCAACTGCTGTGTCCCTATTTATCAAATTCATATTCTAATTCTTGGTTAAAAAGAAAGTAAAGTAGCTTTTCTTAGGTAATTCATACAAACAAACAAACAAATAAATAAATAAATAAATAAAAAGTAAACTTCTCTTTTCTGCTGGAACCCTTACACAAGGGGGTAATAGGCTTCTCTTCAACTCCAGCTTCTACTGCCTCTTCTCTTATCTCATCATCTTCACTAATATTTTTCTTCTTCCCAACAAAGTGAAGAGACAACGTATAGAACAGAAGAAAAGATTTACAAACTAGCTATCCAATAAGGAATTAAGAACCAGAATACACAAGAAACTTCTGCAGGAGAAAAACCAGCATTTTTAAAAATGGGCAGATAAGGGGAACCAGCAGTTAGCGTAATGGCTATGTCGCTGGACTCCCACGTAGTCGACCACGGTTCGCATCCCGGACCTGGTGGCTTGAAATGCACGCCGGGCTCATGTGTGTGCGTGCCCAAGATCCCGAGAGGAGAATGGAGGAGAAGGGATTGCAGCATGACCATCCCCCCTGGGGGATGATTTCTCGCTTTCTGTCTCTATGTCTCTCTCTGTCTGTCTGGCGAGCGCACGTGCCCTATAGAGAAAATCTCTCAAAAAAAATAAAATAAGAAAAATGGGCAAATAAGCTGAGTAGGCATTTCTCATAAGAAAACAAGGAAATGGCCAACAAGTATATATTTCTAAAAAATGCTCAGCATCACTAATTATCAGGAAGTATAAATCAAAACCACTTCAGTCCAATTAAAATGGTTATTATCAAAAAGACAAAGATAACAAGTGTTGGTAAAAATATGGAGAAAAGGGAACCTTTTTACACTGTTTGTAGTAATATAAATGTAAACTTACATTCATTGTGAAAAAATAGTGCAGAAGTTTTTTAAAAAAAAACCCTAAAAATATAACTACTATATGATCTAGCAATCCTATTACCAGATATATATACTAAGGATGTGAAAGCAGTATTTCAAAAAGATGTTTTTACACACATGTTTATTGCAGTACTATTCACAATAGCCAAGATATGGAATCAACCTAACTGTTAATCAAGAGAGAAATGAATTAAAAAGTATGATACCTATACACAGTGAAATATGCTTTGGCCATAAAAAAGAAGAAAATGCTATCATTTGTGAAACATTGATTTTTAATTCATCATTTCTATCAAAAACAACAGAAATAGTAATATCAAAATCTATGTTCATGTTTTCTTGTAAAGATCATATAAAGCATATCATGTATTTTGTTTTATGGCCAGAGAGCATGTGCATTTACCAGAGAAAGACAGAAAAACATAGAGAGAAAGACGGACAAAACACCCCCAAATGAGGCATAGCCACTAGTGAACACGGACCTTACTACTGTACTACTTAGACATCATGAATTTCAAGCCAATGGGATAGGCCTTAAACAGCAGTTGACCATGTGGGCTCCTGCTCCCTTAATCCCTAGGCTACAAATCCACCACTGTATCCTGTGTTCTAAGGGAAGGGATTTGATTTGGCTTTTTCAAAAGTCCACATGTATTCCTTAAGTATGTATTTCATACTTACAGTTATTTGACCCTGGAATGTTTTTTGTGTAGCAATTATCTTTTGTAATGGAATTAAGAAATTTCAATAAGATGCACATGTTGGACTTTCTTACAGAGTAAGGGGCTGTGAAGCAGAAAAATAATTGCATGTTCATTATTTACATTTTTATAAAGATGAGCGCAATCATTTTAAAATGGTTTTTATAAAAGGTAATCTTATAAAGGAAAATGATCATTTAAACTGGATATGTGAAAGGAAAAATTGCAACCCTGTCCATTGACATTGTTGGGATAAGAAGATGAGGTCTTCTCCCAGTCAACCTATGGGAAACTAGACATAGAAAACTGTTTCTTAAGTAAAAATGTTTTAAGTTTACACAATTTATTATTGTCTTGTGGGTGGTGGAAACAGCTATGAGATTTTCCAGCAATACTAGGCTTAAACTCACAGTGTTAGCTATACTGATAATCAACCACATTTAAAATTGTTAACCAGAGCCCATACAATCCTTGAAAAATGGGGTGTGGAGATGCCAAGTAGAATTACCTTAAGTGTGGCCAGACCCTTGCTCGTACTTTCCCCTGCTCTCTAAGACTCTTACATACAACTCATAGGGAGGTGAACTGTCACTTTCAAAGTTCAGAGCAGTTGAGGTTCCAGGAAAAGCAGGTCAGGGAAGGAAGTGTCCTCAGGCAACCTCCCTGGGAATGCTGAGAACAGCACATAGCTCTGGGACTGTTGAGAATCAGTGTCAGGATCTGTAGAGCCAAGTGTACTTCAGTAGTTTTATGTGGGTGGGGGATCTTCCCATCCTCCCACTTACATCCAATGTGGCAAGACCTAAACAGAAGGTCAGGAACCTCAATTCCCACTCACCAATACTAATATAAACTAACAACATTTGCAATGTAACATCTGGCCCTTTAGATATGGTGCCTGGAAATGTGTCACCTGAGCTTCTTCACCAAGCAACCTTTATACTGATTAATGGGGACCTCAGATTAAACACATACAGTAGAGCATGTTCATTCTTCCTTCACTGGTTGTCCCATGAATTAGTGTCTGAATGCTGCAGTATTTGATTATAGAGCTAGAGTGTGGAACATAGTCCTAATCTGCTGGCACAGGGCAGTGGAAGGACATCAAAATAGGAGACAGGAGACCTAGGTGTTGTCTCCACTATAATAGAACTTCCAAGGTCGTTGTAAAAGATACCTCTTTATTTTTTTTTTTTTTTTGCTTTTTTTTTTTTTTTTCGCTTTGTTAGAAAATTGGGCTAAATGATCTCTTAAGTCTCCTTTCAACTCTAAAATTCTATGTATAATCAAGACCTCATGGTCAACACGGAAAATATTTCTATAACTCAAGTGTCATTCTAGTGGAGCAAACTTAGCATTTTGCAATGTTATAATTCAAAGATTTATTTTGTTTTTCATATTTCTTTGGATATAATTTGATTTATTTGATCCAACAACCTTAATTACATTGCATTGTCAATACATTCTGTCTGTAGACATTCATAATCCTTATCTTTTGTCTACATGACACCACATAGATTTAGCTGAAGTTCTTACTGTGCTGACGGTTTTATGTGATGAGTGAGTTTCCCTCTGAACCTGTGTGGTTGTGTGGGCCGTGTGGGCTTCTACAAGGTTTGGACTGAGAAGTCTCACGATAGGGTCACCAGTGCAGTGCTATAGCAAGGATTCAGCCAGCATGTGTCATAGGGCACAGGCAGATGGGGGAACTGACTGCAGTAAAAATGTTCAAAGTGAATTTTTTGTAATATGTAGGTTGTATCCTCTCCACTTAAATTATATATGAAGAGGAAACAGCATAAACTAAGTAATAACTTGTATGTTAAAGTTTTTATCACTTCTGTAAGTATACAGAGAGTATTATAAAAGATGAAATGGGAAAAAAGAATACATGCCTTTTTATTTATGAAAAATAATAGCCCTGTGAACAAAAATAATTCAATTCAGAAAGTGTGACTCTGAGTCAATGTATTTTAATATTAAGTAGATAGATGATAAGTAGATAGATGAAATAATATCAGTTAGTCATCAGCTTTAGAAAAAGAATAAGTTCTTGGGACCAGCAGTTAGCGTAATGGCTACGTCACTGGACTCCCACGTAGTCGACCACAGTTCGCGTCCCGGACCCAGTGGCTTAAAACTCATGCTGGGTGCGTGTGTGCATGTGTGCCCAAGATCCCGAGAGGAGAATGGAGGAGAAGGAATTGTGGCGTGGCCATCTCCCATGGGGGGGGTGACTTCTCACTTTCTGTCTCTCTGTCTCTCTCTGTCTGTCTGGTGAGTGCATGCACCCTATAGCAAAAACCTCTTAAAAAAAAAAAAGAAAAAGAAAAAGAATAAGTTCTCCTATCATTTTAATCAGGTCTAAACTGGCACCAAAAACAAGTGATGATTGTTTTAGATTGAATTTTTATTCCTGACTAGTATAAATGCATGGGTTGTATGTTTAATAGATGACCACAGTGACTAATAAGGAACTGTTAGTTCTTTTGTTTCATATCACTTTTTCTTGAATAATTATTTTATAATTAGCATTAATTCATACTAATGAAATGTCTTCCTAATGAAGAAAATACTTCATGATGTATTGACTAATATTATAGGTTGAATAAATAATTTAGTATAATTTAGGAATAATAATTAAATTCATGTTAGTTTGACTTTGACAGTGAAATACATTATGTACAAACATTTTTGGAGTACGTGTTTTGTTTTTTTTTTCTTTTTTAACAGAAAAATCTGTACTCCAGAAAAGAGATAGGAATATTCTACCTGTACTATGAAAAAAGTTTCCTTTTTTTGTAGGTTTAATGTATTATTAGGATACATGAAATGTATTAGGTACAAAATTCAACCGTTCAACCAGGTTAATGTTAAATATCATACAGCTGAAAATACATTTTACTTGAAAAGCTAGTAATTATATACTCATTATGCCAGTTCAGTAATTACAATGTCACAAGTCAAGGTAAGTGTAGAGTACAGAGCCGGCCAGAAAGTTCTACTCTAGATTTATTTTTAGTGTTGGTGGGCATAAATGGGTTGCCTTTATTAGATCTTATTTCAATCTACGGATCTATGAAGGTCTGTGTAGTATCTAGATAACTTATGTTTCAAAGTAGCCAGGAAGAGGAATTAAAATATGACAAATTAGGATAATTAGAGAATAAGAACTGTCCACATTGCTAAAAAAAAATAGATATCCAGAGAAGAAAATTAGAGAACAAAATAACATATAGGTAATTGTGTTCTAATTGTAATCAGCATTTGGATTAGCGGAGGAGCGCTGTGGATTGAGGCAGCTGATGCTGACATAAAAGACTGTAGGTTTCCATTTTAGCAACAGTGTTTTCAGTTCTCTCCTATAGTATACACAGAGCTCAACACCTCGCATCCTGCCTCAGAAATAAACATAATTATTATTTGTCATTTAATAGCTTTCAAAAGGACTATAGGTGTGAAGCTGGGCTTCAGTGGGTATGAAAGATTTGCTGGGAAAATAAAGCTGCTCCAGATGTGTAAAGGACAAGCAGAGGGAAAGAGACACAGCAGAGAGCGGGCCCGTCCGACAGAGAGACACAGCGGAGAGCGGACCCGTCTAACAGAGAGACAGCAGAGAGCGGGCCCGTCCGACAGAGAGACACAGCAGAGAGCAGGCCCGTCCGACAGAGAGACACAGCAGAGAGCGGGCCCGTCTAACAGAGAGACAGCAGAGAGCGGGCCCGTCCGGCAGAGAGACACAGCAGAGAGCGGGCCCGTCTAACAGAAATACAATGTCAGCCATAAATACAAGCCACATGGGTAATTTTACATTTGTTTTCCTTTTTTAATATCAGACAGAAAATGTGCTGATATCTTACTTGAAATAGCCACATCTCACACAACAGTGTGAAAACCCAATCATCATGCTTATGAACCACGAAGGGATCTGATTTTACGTTGTAGAGTAGCCATATTAAGAACAGAAAGGCACAAGTGAAATTACATTTAGTAATGTTTTACATTACCCAATATATTTGACAGGTGACTTAATGGTGTAATCCACATACAAATGATCGGTGAGATATTTTACATTTTTTACACTGCATTTCTGAAATCCAGTACCTAGTTTACTTGTACAGCCTATTTCAAATTGAGCTAAGTCCATTTCAAATGTTCAATACCCTCATGGGGCTGGTGGGTCTGGAAGATGAGCCTCTGCTTCCATCCTCATTCCCACCTGGCTGTGCATTTCCATCAGGGAACTTCTTAGAGAATTCATGTAATGTGTTCATTAAAGACTCAGCAGATAATATCCTAATAGCTTACAGCATATACATACGATGAAAATCTAATCAAGAAGGCAATTTTTGGCCCCTATCTCATTGGACTTTTCTGCTGCATTTGCCTTGATAGATTACTTCATCTTTATTTTTTAATATATACATTTTCTTATTTACATGTAATTGTCAGCAATCTTTAGGAATACAAAAATACTGTATTCCAGTACCAGCAGGTATATTCAAAGCATGTATGTAGTGTGTAATAAATCGTAAAGTACACGCTGACGGGACCTTTCCTACATCACGGACTAGCACACATCTACTCTTCAATGTCAGTGTTTTACAGGCTCCTCTTCTACAACTGCCATTTTACTTTCACTCTACAAATTCTCCCAGAGGTATCTCAAGCTCTTGTATACGCCGATATTACTGAAACCTTACCTCTCGGAAGCTGCACACCTTCCACAAGGCCATTAGCCGTCCTTAAGCGTTTTCATCTTGTCTAATTTTTAATGCTGTATTATCATCATCTATTTGATTGGAAACCTGATGATGAGTCTTGACATTTCCTCCTCTGTTACTAATCAACAAACCCTGTTGATTTCACCAACTTAATATGTCAATCCATCTGTCTCTCTGTTTCTGTTAAAACAACAAATTCATTTGTCTACTCCTTGTTTCTTGAAATGAGGCAAAATTGTCATAGATTCTGCTATTCATGTACCTTCAAATTCATTCTCCCAACGTTTTCGGGGGGGGGGGGTGGATTTTGTCATGGGACCTGTGCATGCACTGGAGAGAGACACAGAAATACAGAGCAAGAGAAAATGAGAAATCATTCCTTTACAGGAGATGACCTCATTGCAATCTCTTCTCTTGGGATTTTGGGCACGCACACATGTGCCCATCCTAAGACACAGGCTCCAGGACTCAAACCACAGAGTTGGCCATGTGGGATCCAGCAATTTAACTATGATGCCACCTGCTAGGCCACCCATTTTTTTGTGTGTTTTTTGTTTGTTTGTTTGTTTGTTTGTTTGTTGCCAGAGGGTGTGTACACTTGCCAGAGAGACACACAGAGAAAAAAAGAGGGAGGAAGGACCCTTCAATGGAATCCCTCAATTTCTTCTTCATTTTTCCATCTGCTTGGGATTGAGAGCACACATGCATACATGCTCTGTATGTGTTTAAAGCTGCTGAGGTAAGATGTAAACCATGTTAGTCAACCGTCTTAACATTCCTCTATTCCAGTCCCAGGAATATTCAATTATTTTATACACATCTCCACCATCAAGGTCTACACATCTCTGGGACAGCAGTCAGTTGCTTCCTGTTCATCTTCATATCTCTGATATCCAGAATGATACTTTTTATAAGGATTCATAGAACTCAGCTACAATCAGTCTAGAAACAGGAACATTTTTATGTGCACATTCGCACATCCAAACATCTGCACACATTTACACCCAAGCAGAATTGGAATTATTTAGGATAGAAGAAGCATCTGTGAAGAGACAGAAACATTTACTGAATTAAAAGTTGAATATGCATGAAGAATAAATGTCATCCCCTCCAATCCTGATCTGTTTAGACTGTCTAGTTTGAAAAATATGTGACACTTTGAACTCTAACTGTTCTCATCAACACCTGAAGGGATTATGTTTGCTTCCAGATGAGTAGAAAGGAAAAGGGACTGTTGTGGTCAGGGTTAAAATAGCTTCATATGTTCCATGGTAAAAATTCACCTCTCTAATCCTGTCTCTTCATCTTTGTATTGAGAAAATTGGGCATCTAAAAGCTCTGTTGGATCTAAGATTCTGTATTACAACATTAGGTGCAACTGAAGGACAGAGAAGAGGAGGGATAGCATGAGAGAAATTAAAACAAAATTTGCTTACACCTCAATGAATGCCACATGCACCTATTATAATAGGCATATTGGGGCCAGCAGGTGGCATAGTGGTTAAGGCTCTGGGTTCCCATGTGGCCAACCAGTTTGAGTCCCGGAACTGGTGGCTTGAAAACTCACGCCAGCAGCCTGTGTATGTGTGCCCAAAAGTCCAAGAGGAGAATGGAAAAGAAGGGATTGTAGCATGGCCATTCCCCTGAGGGATGATTTTTTGTTTTCTGTCTCTGTCTCTTTCTGCTTCTCCAGGGAGCACACATGCCCTATAGCAAAAATCTCTAAAATAAAATAAAATGAACACATGCATCATTTACTTTTTTCAAGTTTATTAATTTATTTCTTCCCCTGAGAGAAAAAGAGAGAAGTAAATGCAGACAGCAGAGAAACAAGCATCCCCAACAGGGTCCTCAAACCATGACCCACCCTCTGTCCCAGCAGCCTGGATCATAGCCGCGGGGAAGCTCGGGGAGATCTGAGGAGAGGAACCCAGGACCTTTCCTAGGTAGGTCCACTGGACTGCCACTGCACCACCGTCCAGCCCCAACCCATGGCATTGAAATTAAAATGCTTTCATGAATCTAATTTTGTTACATGCATAAGTATTCACACTATATTACAGATATATACAGTTACCAAGGAATGTATCTTTTATTCTTTGTAAGTCCAATAGATATTTGTGATAACAATGCCCATAAATGTTAATGATCTTAGTTTTATTTTTCATTTTTTAAGATAGAAGGATTGCTTTAATACAACATTGAATCGGATAGGAATTTAATTCCTTTTGTGGCCGAACTCAGAAAATCAATGGGATAAAGTCAAAATGTCAATCCACTTTCATTTAGTGAGTCCTTTCATATAAATACGTCAGAAATCTTCATATTTTTATATAAAATATATGGAAAGTTCTGAGTGTCATTAAAAATATATAAACCTGGGACCAGCAGTTAGCGCAATGGTTATGTCGCTGAACTCCCATGTAGTCGAATGCAGTTCGAGTCCCGGACCCAGCAGCTTAAACTCACGCCGGGTGCGTGTGCATGTGTGCCCAGAATCCCGAGAGGAGAACGGAGTAGAAGGAATTGCGGCATGGCCATCCCCCCAGGAGGTGATTTCTCACTTTCTGTCTCCCTGTCTCTCTCTGTCTTTCTGGCAAGCGCACGCGCCCTGTAGCAAAAACCTCTCCAAAAAAAAAAAAAAAAAAAAAAAAAAAAAAAATACATAAACCTGGGACCAGCAGAGGACATAATGGTTATGTCGCTGGACTCCCATGTAGTCCACTACGTTTTGAGTCACAGACCTGGTGGCTTAAAACTCACATCGGGCACGTGTGGGTGGATGCCCAAAATCCCGAGAGGAGAGTGGAGGAGAATGGATTGTAGCATGACCATCCTTTCCAGGAGATGATTTCTCATTTTCTGTCTCTCTGTCTCTCTCTCTCTGACTCTCTGGTGAGCACACATGCCCTATAACAAAAATCTCTCTTAAAAAAAAATACATGGGGGGAACCAGCAGTTAGTGTAATGGCTATGTCGCTGGACTCCCACGTAGTCGACCGCGGTTCGCATCCTGGACCCGGTGGCTTAAAACTCACGCCGGGCGCATGTGCGTGCTTGCCCAAGATCCCAAGAGGAGAATGGAGAAGGGATTGCGGCGTGGCCATCCCCCCTGGGGGGTGATTTCTCGCTTTCTGTCTCTATGTCTCTCTCTGTCTGTCTAGCGAGTGCACGCGCCCTATAGCAAAAAAGAAAAAAAAAAAAAACTCTCAAAAAAAAAAGAAAATATGTGGGAACCAGCAGTTAGCGTAATGGCTATGTCGCTGGACTCCCACGTAGTCGACCATGGTTCGCGGCCCGGACCCAGTGACTTAAAACTCACGCCAGGCGCATGTGCGTGTGTGCCCAAAATCCCGAGAGGAGAATGGGGGAGAAGGGATTGTGGTGTGACTATCCCCCTTGGGGGGTGATTTCTCGCTTTCTGTCTCTATGTCTCTCTCTGTCTGTCTGGCGAGCACACGTGCCCTATAGCGAAAAACCTCTCCAAAAAAAAAGTAGGTGAACTTATAATGGCCATAAGTGATACCAGCACATTATTGCATATATTGTTTATGTTCAGTAAATGATTGTTTACTAGCTAAATCCCGAAAATATTAGTAAAAATGGGCTCCTCAGAGCACCAGGGTATAGTTTTAGAACATCACCAATGACCCAAAATATACATAAATGCACTATTTATGACAACAGCAGACAGGATGATCTCTGTTATGTAGGGTTCTGTAGAGATAAACAGTTTCATTACATTTTCTTCTGTATGAGAGTAGTGTTTATGAAAAGATAAAGACAGCTCAGTAAGGTTAAAAAAGAAAATGAGCAGGTGCACTCTTCTTTCCATTCTTTCTCCAAAATAACGTCCCAAGTGTAACCACTGATAATAACCTGGTATGTGAAGGTCGAGATATTTTCTATGCCCTTCCAGTGGGATGTCAAGTCAACTTTTCTTGTTCTCTCAGAAAACGTTAGAGGCCAGAGTTAAGGGCAAAAAGGGCCACAAAAACAACACAGGTGCCTTAACTTCTCCGATTTTCAGCTTCCTCATGTATTAACTGGAAACAATAAAAATGTTCCTTCTGACTCTGAGTATTTTTTTTCTTGTAATTGATAAATCATAAGCAAAGTAGCCTATAATTATTAATCATTACATAAATAAGATATTATTATTATTCTGATTCTTACAGAATTAAAATAAGCTTTTAACACTATACTGTCAAAAAACAAGGAGTCCTTAAACTTATGAAAACATGACAGGTTTTAATGTATTAATCAATATGAATTTAAATTTTGTGATTAATAACATCAGTGCTTGTCAAGAGAAGAATGGTCACCGAACAAAAATTACTTCATAAAATTTATAAACTATCAAATGTCATACAATATATTATACAACGATTAAAACAGATCTTACTGGGCTTTTTTCCCTATTGTTTAAAAATTATCTGTTAAAATCACTTCAGAATACAATAATATCTATATGTTACCACTGCAGCTTAAATGCTGTGGTCAAATACAAAAAATAATGTGCCTACAATGAAAATAGTTGCCATTAGATTGTGGTGTTGTAACTTTTCCATGCTTTCCATGTTTCATTTTTCTAAAATACAGAAATAATAGAGGAAAATCAAAGATCTAGGAGTTACATCTTTAATATAAATTAGGAGATGAAGTTTCTACAATACGAATATAAGAAATTTATTTCAATGGCCCTTCTTTTAGCGCATTAGGGTAGCTGTAACAAAATACCACAAGCCATATGCCTTAAAAACACAACTTTAGGGACCAGCATGGTTATGTTGCTGGATTCCCATGAAGTCGACCATGGTTCAAGTCCCAGACTCCATGACTTAAAACACATGCCAGGTACGTGTGCATGCATGCCCAAGATCCCGAGTGGAGAATGAAGGAGAAGGGATTGTGGCATAGCCATCCCTCGGGGGATGATTTCTCACGTTCTGTCTCTCTGTCTCTCTTGCAAGCACACGTACCCTATAGCAAAAATATCTCTCAAAACAAACAAAACAAAATAGAAATTTATTTCTGGAGGCTGGGTAGTCCAAGACCAAAGCCTCTGTCGATTTAATGTCTGGGTTTGGTTTCTGATTCACAGATGGCATCTTCTCATTTGTCATTGTCTGACACTGGAGTTGAGTAGCTCTCTGATCTCTTATAAAACACTCATCCCAATCATGAAGGCAGAGCCCTCGTGACCTAGTGACTTCTTTATGGACAGCCATCCATCATCTTTGGGGTTAGGGTTTCAACATATCTGAATCTGGACAGAAGATAAACATTAATCCTGAAAGCAACGAGAATGAATGGGGCAAAGAAATTCTTACCCCACTGGCTTTGGACTTTCTTTAGTTTTTAATATAATTTCCTCAAGATCAGAAGCTCGTAGTGGCTTGAAGGATACCATTTTTTAAATTAATTTCTTTATTGGGTTGTTGAAAAAATCATGACTTTTGTTTGTTTGCTTCTCTATGCAAAAACATGACATGACTTTTCCAACAACCTACTATTTTCATTTTTTAGTTTTCAGATTTTTCAAAGCTTTATTTCCTTCTAGAGAGAAAGAGAGAGAGAGGCAACCTCATCAGGGTCTTACTGCACCGTGATCCCCCACCCTACACACCTCCCAGCCAGTCAGGAGCTTGAGCCCCACCCAGCATGCTCAGAGCAACAAGGATCCAAACCCAGGGCTTCCCATGTGGCTCTAGCATTGGGGCACTGAGCAGAAAATGCTCTCCAGCTTTGTAGGAATCATTACCACTGGACAAAGTATTGGAAAAAGAGCCATATTTATACGAATGCCCGTTTCCCTCTTCCTCCTCTGCTCTGAACCAGGGACATAAAGAAGATAAGACCCAGGCCTGTCCTCTCACAGACTGGCCTGATGGAGACACCAGCAGATGTGGATGTCAGCAGTTCTGATCCCGTGTAAGACTAGTCCACACGCGGGCAGTTACACAGGGTGCCGTGGAAACTAGGTGAGACCAGGGAGCATCCTCGGGGTGGGCGATGGTGCTTTGCTAGTCTCCTTCCAAGTAGGCCATTCTCAGAACACGGAGGCCAGCTAGGAGCATCATGGCACATGTTTCTGAACATCACAGCCATGATGAGTGGGGATGGGGAACAAAGCACGTGAAGGAGGAGGCCGAAGGTGCTAGAGAAGCCAGGAGCAGCACGTCTTCAGGGTGAGCCTGTGCAAAGAAGGAGTGGTGTGGCTGAACAAGGGGTCACTAATGCTCAAAGAGAATAAGTCCAAGAGGGGGCTCCAGCAGGAGGAGACAAAAAGGCAGAGACTGAGCAGCACCAAGTCCAGGCTGCTTCCTTTTCACCCAGAGAGAAAGGACTCTTCCATGACTGCCCGTTGGCTTTTGCGGATCTAAATGAGTGTGGGGTCAGCCACAGAACACCTGTCCTTACTCTCCAAGAAGGTTATGCAAGTGGCCGTGTGAGTGCTGATCGGTCCTGGAACAGCTCAGGACTCGCTGGGCTGCCCGTAGGGGTTTGGGAGGTGAGTGGGGAATAAGTAGTACCCAGTGTGTTTACTTTGATCAGCTCCTGTCACCTCATCTACTCCTCCTACTGCTTCCCACTGCCCCCGCCCCCGACCACCACCACCTGCTGCCTCCTACAGATCCACAGGCCACACTGCCGGGTCACTCTCAAGGCACAGGAGGGCCAGGACGATGCACAGCAGGCAGTGGGCAAAGATGGATTTCTGCTCTTTAGTGGAGATAACAGAGGCTCCAGCAACCCAGGGCCTATCTTCGAGGACATTTCTCTGTAACTATCTCCACCCAGCCACAGGAAGGGGACAAAGCAGGAGCCATGGCCTGCAGGGCCCTGGTGTAGGGGTCAGAAAGGACACCCTAGCCTGGTGCCCCTGTCTGGTGCTGTCTCTGCCTGTGTCGGACAGTGCCCACCTGCCACAAAGCACAATCTATGGGCTATTTGTATTTTATTTTGAACTGCATCAAATGTTCAAAGTAGGAAAGCCATATTCAACACTATAGGACATTTTCATAGCCTGTGGTCTTACTTATACAAATGCATCTGCCTAAATTACTAAAGCTGCCATTTTAAGTGGAATCAAATATTCTCAAAATAACATGAAAAACTAAAGATTTTATTATTCATACATAGCCTCAATCGACAAGGATGATGCATAACCGTAACCTCAAAATAGTTCTAAAAGCATATCTGTTCTCAGATCGTTTTTCAGACACTCTGTGAGACTGACCTGAAACTCTGATCTCTACAATCTGTCTAGTTTTAAATACATTAATGTTTAGTCTTCAGATTGGGGAAAAAAAAATCATTGTGAATGATAATTCCAAAATCAGCCTGTGACCCATACCCCTCGACGGATTTGGCGGCCTGATCTTTTCTCATTCTGGTGTAACCCCAGGATCCCCGGTTCATTTAATTCTTTAAACTTTAATTAAAAAACAGCAGGAAAAGCCAAGAAGATAAAGCAGATGAAAATCCCTTTATAGCCTGGAACACAGCAAAAACCAGTTCAAAAGTATAAGGAAAATTTTACTCAAATATGAATATGACCCATGGAAATTTATTTCTTCTGGGCTATCGTTTTGCAGGGGAAAAAGCAGACCACCTATTTTTCTCGTTGCAGCAGAAATATCAGGATGAAGCACCTGAAGAGCCTTTGCATTAGACATAGAATACTCTTTCACCCAACTCCTTCTGCATTGCATATAGGACATTCTTTAACCCAACTCTTTCTGCTTTTCATAGTAGTATTTAAGCTTGTTGGGGTGTTGGATCTATAATCTTGCAATACAATCTTCCCCAGAATGTGTCCCTGTCAGTATGTACAAATCTGAGACTTGAACTATGCATTTGTTAAAGGGCAGATTAATCTTCTAGCATTCTCCTATGATGTGGATGTGACTTATCTCTAACAAAATCGCAAACTAAGTCAGGATCCAGGGGTGAATAAAAATGAGACAGCACCAAACCCAGCACTTGGAACATAAGATACACATGTGTTTACTCCATGAACAGATGAAGAAATAACTGAGTAAAGGAATGAGGGAAGTATTTGGTGACATAGAAAAGAAATTAAAATAATGACTTCTTTGTACTAGAAATATTTCTGGAAATCATTCAGAATAAAAATTTAAGAAAATGATTTCCATCTTGAAGCCAGCAGATGACATAGTGGTTAAGGCATTGGACTCCCGTGTGGTTGATTGTGGTTCAAGTTCTTGTCCGGGTGGCTTGAAACTCATGCCAGGCGTGTGCGTGTGTGTGTGTGTGTGTGTGTGTGTGTGCCCCAAATCCCAAGATGAGAGTAGAGGAGAAGGGATTGTGATGTGACCATCTCCCCTGAGGGGTAATTTCTCACTTTGCTCTGGCAACCGTATGTACCCTATAGTAAAAATCTCTCAGGACCAGTAGTTAGCGTAAGGGCTATGTTGCTGGATTCCCACGTAGTCGACCGTGGTTCGAGTCCCGGACCCAGTGGCTTAAACACACCGGGCGCGTGTGCGTGCGTGCCCGAGATCCCAAGAGGAGAACAGAGAAGGGATTGCGGCATGGCCATCCCCCCTGGGTGGTGATTTCTCGCTTTCTATCTCTCTGTCTGTCTGGTGAGCGCACGCGCACTATATCAAAGACCTCTCCCAAAAAACGAAAAAAAAAAAAAAATCTCTCAAAAATAATAATAATAATTTCCATCCTTTCTGCTGGTACATTCAGTGTTGTAAGCTCAATTTCTTTACTTGAGATAGAAAAATGAAATACACAGATTTGCTTATTTTATTAGATTAAGTTCTTTTCCTGAGCCAATTTCAAACTATCGCAATGAGGCAGTTTACATGTGTCTCACAGAGACAATTTTCAATAGTACCAAGAGTCTCCTGAAAGTGTGCAAATGAGAAGTAGAGGAAATGGGACTCAAATCCTAAATCACAGCAACAAAGGACCCCACCTGCGACCTGCGTTCTGCATTTCCCACGGGAGCAAAACAACTACCTTTTATGTTTTCTTCTTTTCTGTCCTTCCTTTTAATTAAAAGTTGGTTTACCTATTGCTTCCATGACAGAAAGAGAGACAGGAAGGCGTCCCCAACAGAGTCCTCATGCTGCAATCCACTCCAGTGTCAGCCAGCCCAGACTGTGGACACCCGGTGTGCACGGAGAGGGCGGAGCCACACATCAGGGACCTCCCCCAGGGAGGCAGCACTGCAGGGGGCTGCGCTCCCACCGCACCACTTCCCGCTTCGCCTTCTGCGTTTTCCTTCCCTGAGGCAGGATCTTTCTCCAGTCATCCCAATCACAGACGCTGAGCTCATTTTAGCGCTTCCATAAAACAGGCTGACCGTTTCCATTTTTCTTCTCCTTCAGAAATTTTTGTTTAAGGTTGTTTACACCCAGAACATCGTTCCTTTTAGAGAAGGATCGCCCTGACTGGTCCATGCCTCTCCTCTCTCAAAGTTACAGGAGCCCAGGCAGTCTTGAGGGAATTAAGTATTTTCAAAGAACGGTTCCTCGGGAACCAGCAGTTAGCGTAATGGCTATGTCACTGGACTCCCACGTAGTCGACGGCGGTTCGCGTCCCGGACCCGGTGGCTTAAAACTCACGCTGGGCGCGTGTGCGTGCGTGCCCAAGATCCCGAGAGGAGAATGGAGGAGAAGGGATTGCGGCGTGACCATCCCCCCGAGGGATGATTTCTCGCTTTCTGTCTCTCTGTCTCTGTCTGTCTGGCGAGCGCACACGCTGTATAGCGGAAAAAAAAAAAAAAAAAAAAAAAAAAAAAAAGAACGGTTCCTCGGCTGTTCTCTATGACCAGTTTGTCTTTCTTCCTCCTCATTTGTGTTACTACCAATAGTGGGTCTTCATTTCAAAAAAAAAAAAAAAAAAAAAAAAAAAATTGTCAGAGCGTGCATGGGCTTACCAAAAACAGAGAGAGAGAAATCACTCCCCAATGGGATGTGATCACTCTGTAATCTTTTTCTTCTACTTCTCCAGAGCATCAGGATTTGGGGCATGCCCACACTTATGTCCAGAGTTTCTCAAGTCACTGGAGCCAGAATTGGAAATGTGGTGTGAGATCGGATTCCCAGAGCACAGGCTTAACCACCACTCAATGGCACTAGTCCATTCTTCATTCCCAGCCTCTCCCCAGATCTAGCATCCCTCGCCTAACAGACAGGGTCCCCTCTGCCTCCTGCTCCTCCCAGCATGGAGGCCCTGACCCACTTCCCGTCTATGCTCTGACACAGCTGTATCTCCTACCCCTCCACACTGCTTGGTAACTCCCGATGTCACATCCCCTGGATTTTACCCAGAACTCATGGTCCCTGCTGACGTTATATTGAGGCTCTGTGGTAGGCAGTTAGTGAGTCATGAGCGGGCAGCCCTAAGAGAAAAGCAAAAGGCTAATCTAGCTCAGGGTGCCAGGAGGGTGAGGCAATTCGCCATCTTCCTTCCTTGGGGTCTGAGGGAAGCACACAGGGATGATTCGTAGATTTTTCTTTTACTAAAAATCCCCAAGTAAGCATTTGGTCAATGCCCTAATTCCCATTAGGGTGTTGGACTAATTGGGCAGTCTAATTGGGGCAACTTGGCTAGCAGTGGGCATGTGCAATTAGGTGATCAAGTTCCTCATTCTTTACCTGTGAGGAAGGTGCGCAGGTGCAGGAAAGAATGTGTGGATTCAAATTCAAAGGAAGGACATAGGCAGTGTAAGGACCTCCCACTAATGAATATTCAAGACCTCTAGTAATAAAAATAACGGTTACCTAGTACCAAGTGCAGTTGCCACCTGGTAACCTGCCCGCCCAAGATCCTTTAGGGTGTACTTTCCTTTTTTTCCTATTAAATCTTCTTTTCTACCTACTTCATTTGTGGTTGCAGTTTCATTTTGCACCTAGGGACAGATCTCTAATTTTAGTGCTCTGGACCCAAAGAAGCAAGGACTTCACAATGCAGCTCGACACTCTCCCATCCGTTAACAGTTCCTCGGGATTCTCCACTAAATGATAACTATACCAGCTATTACACAGCCACAGCACTTAGCAGCCCTTTTTGTCCTTCTCAAATGCAAGCGAATATTGGTATCTTGCAGTAACTAATGTCAATATCAGTGGTGATAGTAACAAAATTAGTGCTGTAATTGTAATCTCTTAAATATTCAGAAATTTTTCCTGTGGTCCTCAACCACAACAGTGTACTGGACACTATTAAAAGCTAAAAAAAATGGCAATTATTTTTCAAATAACTACATAATGCCAAGACTAAAGAAATGCTCAAATTACAAAATTTAGAGTAACTTGTGTCATTATTTACTTCCTCCATCAATGCACAGTGGTACCAGCAGTATAATTACCACCATGTGCAATTCACAAGGTCATAGAATATACTCAGTGTGACCAGAGATTCTGTGATTATTCATCATTATTAGGTCAAGTGCTGTTCCAAGAGATTTGCATTTATTTTCTTGCTTTGTTCTCACAAATAGAACCTATTATCAGGTTCTCTCATTATCCCTAGTTTGGAAACGAGAAGAGTGGGCCAACCAAGTGCCACGTAACTCATCAAAGGTCACAGGGTAAGTGGTTGAACAAGGATAGGAAATGAAGCACTTTGACTGCAGAGTTAATGCCCTTAAATACGTTCATCCAATTTAGTTTCTCTGTATGTGATGGTTGCCTTGGTATTTCTATTGCCTTGTATAAGATTGTCTATTAATCAATGTTTTTGACAGCAATGATAAGAATGTCAAGAAATATCACAGATAGTTCTGGCTGCAGGAGAAAAATACTTGAGACAGCCAGGAAAAAAAAAAGAATATTATTTAGAAAGTCAATTGATACTTCGTTAAGCATCTGGTGGAGGCCAGCATACTATTTATTGGTAACAAAAATGGTCATAGGTCATAGGGTCGATAGTAGTAAAGGTAGTACAGTGGTAAAATGGGAACTCCGTGAGCTGGGGCACATGAGAAAACTCCGTGATCACATCTAGAGATCCCCATGAGTATGCCACACAGAGGGTGCCAATGATCTGGGGCGGACTGAAGCTGAGGTGAATTAGGACATCAAGACTTTTGTTACAGGTCTCTCTCTCTCTCACTTATGAAAGAAGCAAAATAAAAAAAAACCTGAAAATTAAGTATTTTAAAATTAAAAAATAACATGGTTTCAACTTTAAATGATGTCTACTTAAGTTGGGAGAACAATCAATAGTAATATTTTGTGGACAGTAGAGATCCATGGGAAAGATTAGGAAGCACAATCTGTGTGTGGACAGCAGAGAAGACTTCCAGAATAGCAGAGAAAGTGGGCTCCATCTATAAGGAGCTATTTCCATGTTATAGGCTTACAGGACAGTGATCATTCCAGACAGAGAACATGAAGTCAAGTGTATACAGAAACCTGTTAAGCCAAAGTGCATTGGCCCAAGAAGGCCTCCATATTCGTGTACTTGAGATCTTGCAAATAAATCACGACCTCACTTTGAATTGGTGAGACAGGGACTAGCAGTTAGCATAATGGCTATGTCGCTGGACTCCCATGTAGTCGACCGAAGTTGAGGTCCAGGACCTGGTGGCTTAAACTCACGCCGGGTGTGGGTGTGTGCGTGCCCAAGATCCCAACAGGAGAATGGAGGAGAAGGGATTGTGGCGTGGCCATCCCACATGGGGGGTGATTTCTCGCTTTCTGTCTCTCTGTCTCTCTCTGTCTTTCTGGCGAGTGTATGTGCCTTATAGCAAAAACCTCTCCAAAAAAAAAAAAAAAATGAATTGGTGAGACATAGCCAATCTCAGCAGTCATGCCTAAGTCAATGCCCCAGACAGCCTGCCCTTTAAAATGTGTTCATACAGGGACCAGCAGATAGTGTAGTGGTTAAGACACTGGACTCCTACATGGACAACCATAGTTTGAGTCCCAGACCCGGCAGCTTGGTAATCAGGTGGGCATATGTGCATGTCCAAAATCACGAGAGGAGAATGGAGGATAAGGGGATACAGCGTGGCCATCCCCCTGAAAGGGGAAGGGGCAATTTCTCACTTTCCCTCTCTCTGTCTCTGTCTCTCTCTCTCCAATGAGCACACATGCCCTATGACAAAAAAAAAAAAAACAAAATCTTTAAAAAGAAAAAAAAAAAGGTGTTCATATAGACAAACACCATGATGTAACCAATCTGTCTGCTTCTCCACCTCATTTCTCTTCATTTTGTTTTCTTACACCACTTTCTTTTTCCCAGACTAAAAGTGATTGGACCATTCAGCACCTTGGAGTTCCTAGAAAGACATTCTGGGAGCAGTCTGCTCATGAACCACTTTTGTGCTTTGCTTTGTTTTGTGTTCTTTTTCAGTTAAATTCTGCTAATTAGATTTGTCTGAAGTTTATCTTTTAACATCCCAAAGTGAAAACTGTGAGCGGAAGAGAAGAGTCTGAAATGAACAGCTATTTAGGAAACTTTTTTTTTTTTTTTAAGTTTTTTGTCATAGGGCATGTGCACTCACCAGAGAGAGGGAAACTGAGAAGTCACCCCACCCAGGGTTATTTCACGCCACAGTCCTTTCCCCTCCCTTCTCTTCTTAGGACTCTGGGCACGTGCACACACATACCGGATGTGGTTTTCAGGCTCCCAGGTCCAGAACTAAAACCATAGTCAGACATGTGGGAAACCACCACCGTAACCACCATGCTACCTGCCGGCCCCTTAGGAGGCATTCTTCAGACCTCATATGAAAATCTTTCATCCTCTAACAAGGGCCTTGTAGGAAGGGTGGGCCAGCACTATCGTCTCTTATGTGGTGACTCTGCCTCATAGCCAGTGTTGATAGATCAAGCGGTGGACCTTGGACCCAAATTGACACATTTGAAATCTTTCTTAGGATTGCTCCAACTGGAATCAAAGAAAGAAAAGCAGCTGTTTTTTTAGCGATTTAAGCTTGTGAGTCCATGAGATATAAGAATTCTTTGTTCTTTCTCATAGAACAGAAGATAATTTGTAGTAAGAGAAAACAAGGATAAGAAATAAATACTGGAAAAATCGGTCTCGCCAGAAGCAAGGGTCCACAACAAACAGTGACTATGAATGATACTCTGGTTTTATTCTCTCCAATTTCCATTTGCCCATGTGTTTCGAGTTTCGTTCTGTCCCTTGAACCAAAGAGTCAACCAATGAAATATTTCCTTAATTTGATTTATTGTAGACTGGTATGCTCTGGTAGCCTGACCTGCAAGGGGCAGAGACAATGTGAAGGTTTAGATTCTGTGAGGAGCACAGAGAAGGAACACTAAGATCCAGGACGAGATATCCTGACACCCTATGGCAACATCGGGAGACACCAGCTCAAAGGAAATGCAGAATTTGTCTTTATTGTCAGAAATTGTTTGGTGACAAAACCGCCTCACAATATTTGAAGGGGAGCGTAATCTATAAGTGAGAAACACCCTCTCCCCTGTAATTGGGGTCAAGGCACAGAGATTTCCCATTCACCCCAACTTCATCCAAGTGACACATTTGTTACAATTGATGAACTTGGTTCACTCAAAGGCTATCGTTCACATTTGAATTCACACTTGCTGTTGTATGTTCTGTGGGTTTGCATGAGTGTGTAAGGACATGTATCCACCGTCAGAGATCATACAGGGTAGTTTCACTACTGTAAAAATCGTCTGTGTTCTGCCTACCATTCTCCACATCCCTCGGCCCTTGGCAAACACTGACCTTTTTACCATCTCCGTATTTTTGCCTTTTCCAGAATGTCATAGAGTTGGGATCAGAATATGTAATATTTTCAGACTGGCATCTTTCACTTAGCAATATGTGTTTAAGTTTCTCCATGTCTTTTCATGGCTTTGTATCTTTTCTCTCTCTCTCTTTCTTTTTAATACTGAATAATATTCCTCTGTCTGGATGTACCATACCTTATTTATCCACTCACCTACTAAAGGAAATCTTGTTTGCATACAAGTTTTAGCAATTATGAATAAAACTGTTATAAAATAAAGCCACATTTCTGTGGTTTTTGTGTAGACATTAGTTTTCAGATCTTTCTGGGTAAGTATCAAAGAGGACAATTCTTGGATTATATGGTAAGAATACATTTAGTTTTGTAAAAAAAAAAAAAAAAAAAAAAAAAAACTGCCAAATTGTCTTTCAAAGTAGTTGTACCACTTAGAATTCCTACTTTAATTAAGAAGAATTCTTGCTGATGTGCTCATTTTGGCAACATATACACTCCAAAGAGTTCTCATCACTCCACATTCTTGCCAAGATTTGCTATTACCAGGTTCAGGATTTTGGCCATTCTGATAGGTGTGTGGTGGTAACTCATTATTTTAATTTCCATACATTTCCATTAACATATGATGTGGAGAATATTTCTATTTACTTATATGCCATCTCTTTATCTAGAATAGAAAACCTAGAAGTAAACCTGTATAAATACATCCTTTTTCTTTGACAAAAGAGAAAAGGCAACACAATAGAGAAAATATAGTCTTACCAGAAATGTTATTGGAATATTGGACACCCACAAGAAAAAAAAAAAGTGAATTAGACTTCACCTTCCACAAAAATTAACTCACAGTGGATCACAGGTCTAAAAGTAAAAAGCTAAAGTATGAAATGCCTAGCTGAAAAACGAAAAAAAAATCTAGATGATCTAAGATTTTGTGTGGACATTTTGATACAACATCAAAGGAATGATCAATGAAAGAATTGCTGAACTGGGTTTTATTAAAGTTAAAATTTTCTGCTTTGTCAAAGATGCTTTCAAGAGAATAAAAAAAGAAGCCTTAAACTGGGAAAACAAAATTCAGATCACATATATCATAAAGAACTTTTAACCAGAATATACAAAGAACTCTTAAAATGCAACAATAAGAAAAGAAAGAGCCAGATTTTAAAATGGGCCAAAGACTTTAACAGAGTTCTTCCTCATTATATTGCTATTTTTTAACATAGTTTGAATTATTTTCATTGGATATAGATTTCACTCTACTTGGAGTTAGAAGGCTCAATGCCATCAGCTTTGAAGTAATTAGGGAAAGAGTTCTGTGCTGTTATTGGAGCTAGGAGTGTCAGGGAGAGAGGGTCTCTTCTCTTTGTACAGGCCATTTGCGTGTATTAAGAGACATTTTACAGGACCAGTAGATGGCACAATGGTTACGTCATTGGACCCCCATGTAGTCTACCGTGGTTCAAGTCCCAGATCCAGGGACTTAAACTCACGTGTGTGTGCATGTGTGCCCAAGATCTTGAGAGGAGAATGGAGAAGGGACTGTGGCATGGCCATCCCCCGTGAGGTGGGTGATTTCTCACTTTCTGTTTCTCTGTCCCTCTCAGTCTTTCCAGTGAGCACACATGCCCAAGAGCAAAACCCTTTCTTTCAAAGAAAATGATATTTTTATCCAAATGGCTGGCTTTGCTTGCTAACCACAGAAAGGTGATGGAATAATAGGAAAAAAAGTCAAGGTTAATATTCAGTAAACCCTGAACTGAGAGATTAAAAAAAAAAAAAAAGTTTTATTGTTGATATGGTAGGATTGGGACTAGGTGTGAATTTAAGAAATCCTTATATTTGTATCCATTGGAATACATTAGTTGGTATAATCAGTACACAATTAGTTGTGTAGGTAATGTCTAATTCTATGGTAACATGACTGAAGGCGTGAATCAAAACTCAGTTCTTTCAGAGGGTCATGGCTGCAACAGGAATGTAAGAGGTTGCTCAGGAGGGTACATGGAACATGTAAGTACATGGAACATGAATAAATAAGGTATGAAATACAGGACTTGCTAGCACCTTTTTAAATGCGAATATAAACAAAACATCCTTCTGTAGATTTGGTGAAAGGACTACTTATTCGATTTATAATAATAGTAAATATCTCCTTTTTAAAATTTTTGCTGAAAATTCTTGATGTGTTCGTTCTGCCACAACTGACCTACCTCTCTTTCCTTTGTGTGAAGGAAGCCCAGCTGAAATCTAACCACTCATAGCGAAAATAGCGAATCAGTCAAAGCTGTCTTCACTGTTTTTTTTATCCATGACTTTCAGTGCCTAATTTCCATTCACTGGTGCGCTCATTTTATTCCCTGCCTGGAGTGACTCTAATGAAAAATAACAAGCTGGGGAAGTTGCTGATACTTTTAGTCAGATAGGCTTTCCAGTGCCCTTTCAGTGAGACTGCAAAGAAAACTGTAGCGGTCCCCGGGCATCAAGTCAGCTTTGCCAGCATCCTTCCGTGAGTCTCTCATTTAAAGGCATTCTCTCCTTGGATACTCCTCTACATGGGCATATTTCTTTAGGCTTAGGGAAGAAATAAAAGAAATTTTCATACAATGTAAGAAGGTGAATAAGTCTCCCCTGCCCCCTGCCAAATGTCAGGAACATATCCCTGGAGCCTGTAAATGTTACTTTAGTGAATATTTATCAGAAATAGCATACCATGTGTCATTTCAGATCTAAATAAATCAAAGGTCTTGAGAAGGGGAGATTATCATGGATTATCTGCGTGGCCCCTACAGGCTATTGCGAGGACAGTTATGAGAACAAGGTGAAAGGAGATTTGGCACAGCTGAGGAAGGAGTTGTGGAGCATCGAGAAAGTGCTAGGCTTAGAGTAAAGTGATACGGCGGGCCATACGTCCAGGGATGCTGGCAGCCACCAGAGTCTGGAGGAGACGAGGAAGGATTCCCTCCAGACCCTGCAGAGAAATCAGGGCTGTGCCAGCACCTTGATTTGGACTCCAGAATACTGACACGGTACCTTTGGCCTTCAGAAGTGTGAGAAAATACATTTGCGTTGTCTTAGGCCACCAGGTGTGTGACTGTTTGCAACAGCAACCCCAGGACATTTACATGCACCCGTTCAAAGTCTGCCTTTTTGATATTTCTCTTTCCTATTTTCTTTTCTTTGTATCTAACGTTCACTGCTACATGGCCTCCACACATATTTATGTAAAATCTTATTTTACCTTCACAATTCAGCTCCGGGTGTAGTTCAATGCACGACGTCAACATGGAGAAAAGTAGAGAGAAGAAAGCGTGAGGAGCAGAACACATTACCAATGAAAACAATTTGGTTTGTCCTTTTCAGAAATACAATGACTTTTTTCTCCTCTGTTTTCTTCATTTTTTCCTATTACTTAAGCCCAATGAGAGTTATGCATTTGTTATAGTTTGAATATCTCAAAAAAAAAGTGTAGTTGGAAACTTAATCCCTACAGCAAGTGTTGGGAGGTAGGATCTATTAGAGGTATTATAATTAGGTCAGAAGGACTCTACCCCCTAAGTGAATTAGTGCTAATTATCAAAAGTCTTGAGGATGCGAGTTCAATTTCTTGCTTCTCTGCATCGCTCCTTGGCCTTCGGCCACCGGATGGTGCAGCAAGAAGGTCCTCATCAGCTTGGACTTCAGACTTGGTCTTCCCCGTCTCAGAACCACGATCTAGTGTGTTCTGTTCATTTTGAATTACCTAGTCTCAGGGATTCTGCTTTAGCTGCACAAAATGGATTAAGACATGTATCCTATTAAATTATCTGTCTCTTAATTTGGAGTTATTATTTTAGAGTGGGGTTTTGCTCATATACTGGGACAGCCAGGTTGTCATCATGGCATCCAAGAGGCAGAGTCAAATATCTCAATAGCCCAAACACACATTTCCTGGCACCCTTTCGGTTAAGTGTGCCCATGTCACTAGTTCTGGCTAGTGAAACTTCGTAGAAGGGACACACATCAATTTGTGCTTGAGGCAGTAACATTTTCAAGGGCTAATCTCTTGGGGTGTTCCCTTTCTGCAGCCGAGTTCAAGGAGACCATGGGTGGCAGATCATGTGGCTAAGACATGGAGGAGCCTCCATCAGCCTGACTGTGGGTCCTGCTAGCCCATGGGGGGACTGTAATGTGAGAAAAAATTGTATTTTTGTTGTGTTAAACCACGGATACTTTTATGGGGCTTATTGTAGCATGTTCTAGTCTAGAATGACACATGCAGAGTGTTTCTTGTCTCTTCTTCGGTTTCTGAGAATAATTTGAACTTACTGGGCAGGCCGGACATGGTGGTTGACATAGTTAGATCCACTGTGTGGGTCAAATCCTGGACCCAGCAGCTTGAAAATCACACCAGGTGTGCGTACATGTGTTCCCCAAATCCTGAGATCGTGGAGAAGGTACTACAGCATGGCCATCTTCCCTGGGGGAAGGCAGTACATTCTTACTTTCTATCTCACTTTCTCTGTCTCTCTCTCTGGTGAGTGCACTGTTCCATAGCAACAACAACAACAAAAATTGAACTTACTAATTATTCTCAGTAATTTCCTATGAAAGAAATGCAAAAGTCAGAAGAAAATTCCCCATTAGCACAGCTTGAAATTTAATACAATCTTAGATAATAAATAATTTTTAAGAATAAAAGTATGTCATTTATGTGCAATAGTATATAATTCTTCATAAATACATTTTAATTATTGCTCTGAGATGCATACATACTGGGTTTTTTTTTTCAAGTTTACATCTTTGTCTCTTGCCCAAAGCAATAGCTACCAAAATGCTGTTTTTATGGAAGTACAATATAAAACCGTCAGTTTTTCTTTTGTTTTAGACAACAGCTTTGATAAAATTTCACACATTTCAAGAATCTGATTCTCTTTAAATAAAGTCTTAGAATTAGAAAAAAATGTTAGTATAGAGACTTATTTGTACTATGTTTTTATGAAAAATAGCATTCTTTGAGTATAGGTATGCATGGTCACGATTAGTAATATATACATTGTGAGACAATTTTATGTCAAAATATTTTAGAGGCAAAAAGAGCTAAGATCATGATTTGATCAATTCACTTAGTGAAATCAACAAACTACTTAAGAAACTGTCACTTAACTGAATAGGAAATGTTGCTGTTAATGTAAAGAAAGGTATTCACTCACTTGTCATATCTTCTGAAAAATAGATAATCTGTAATTTCTTGTCCCAGGAATTCCTCATTAGACATGTTCTCATTGGAGTTCTCCACCAGATGTGAAATCTGATAGAATTCTCCAGAGAGGTTTATCACAATCAAACTTGCAGCCAGTTAGAGAATGTGTCATTATTCAAATCTTTCATTGTAAATATACAAGGCACACAATTGAAACTGAAAATAACAAGCAGAGATCCCTCAGGAACGTGACTATTGGAGTCTTGCTAGAATAGAAAAAAAAGTAATGATCCATGGAAATAGAATAATAATCAAATTTGTAGATATAGAAAAACATTGATATAATTAATGCCTTTAATATAATGAAGTAGACATACTTAGAAGAACAAAGTTACTGTGGAGAAAGGTCAAATGTGCAGGTATGCAAATAAAATCATTATTTTGAAACTTATAAAAATTCTTACTTTGCCTTATTCGAAAAGCATATCTATCCAAAACATAATGTTATTAAAATTGGACTGGAAACCTGATCTATGAAGCTTTTTGTGACTGATTTGCAGCAATTTCCCATCTGGTATACTATAATACATATATTTAACATCATTTCAAAGTTGACATGTATTTATTTTAAATAATTGTTAATTTAATCAAGGGTCAAAATAAAATATTGAAAGGGATGTCAAAAGATGAAATAGTTTATGCAAATGGAGCAAACTGAGGTGAGAAAAAGGTATCCCCTTAATTCCCTTCATCTTGTATTTAACAGTAAAAATCTAAAAATATTTAGTAAGACATATTTCCAGCTCAACAAAATTCATGCACAATTTTTACTTCCATATGAAACTTCTTATATTCAATCAGTTTAATTATCTACCACCCTTGAATGGCATTTTTTAATCCTTTGTGGTTCACTGAAAAACCTTGTGAAATATAACGAGGTGGTGTGTTCATTAAAATGTCAGAAATATTTTCAAGTCCAAATAGTACAACATATTTTCCCTAAGTAGGGTAATAATACAATAACTATGCCAGGAGGGTGGAATTAGCAACTATTTAAATGAACAATTGTCTTAAATTATTCAGGATCTTCATGCACAGCATCTTAATTAAGAAACAAAATTATTTTTAAGTTCATCCAGAAAAAAAAAAGAAATCTAATGAAAAATGCAGACTTGGGAGCTTGTTTAATATGTTTTACACATAACATAACTGCAATTGTTTTGACATGACACTTCAAATGTCATTAACATTGACAGACTATTATAGTTTACACAGAATTTCAAAATTGTGGCAGCGATTGTATTCCACTTGGATCTTCATAGTAATTATTCAGAATACAGAATTGAAAGCCCCAATACCTATATTGTGTTTAATATCTATTATTTTTTTTCTTTTGAAAGATTTTTGTCATGGGGCACATGTGCTCTCTGGTGAGACAGAGAGACAGAAAGCAAGAAATCACCCCCAAGGGAGGATGGACTCGCCGTAATCCTTTCTCTTCCATTCCCCTCTAGGGATTTTGAGCACACACACACAAGTGCCTGACATGAGTTTCAAGCCTCCAGTCTGGGACTTGAACCTCAGTTTGCAATGTCCCGTTTCTTAACCACTACGTCACCTGCTGACCCCAATATGTGCTCACTATTAAAGGAAATATAACCAAGTCATTGCGATGAAAAATTGTGTACTTTCTTCATCACTAGACCCTGCTAAGATTTTGTTACACTGTCTACAAGAATCACTCTCGACACTCATGCATGTGTCATTTAGGTGGCTAGTTTTCCTCAACAGCTACTACTGTGACTTTGAACAGAGGGAGGTATTGTCAGCCCATGGACACCTTGAGCTGAAATTGTTCTCTCCTGCCCCTGCCTGAGAAAGAGAAACTGGGCTTCTTACCTCTTGTGTACCTAGCACAGTAGCTAGACCAGCTTTAGCAGACTTTCACAAACTCTAAGTAAGTAAATTTCTCCTAGTCTTAGATTGCTGGAGTTTGAAATTAGTACAATAAATTTAGGGGCCCCCATACATTCCAGAAATGAACTAAACACTATGATATGAATAAAGAGATTGTCAAGGTGAAAATTCTTCTTTTAATTATTTAATTTTATTTATGATTGTCATTATTTTAAAATTTGCTATAGGACACATGCACTGATGAGAGAGAGAGAGAGAGAGAGGAAAAGTGAGAAAGCAAGCAGCCGGACCTGGGACTTGAACCATGGTTAGCCATATGGGAGTCCAGCACCTTAACCATCGCACCACCTGCTGACCTCTAAAGTGAAAATTCTAAAAAGGAGGATCCAACTGTATATTGTTTTCAACATACTTTAAAAATATTTCCAACTGAAAATAAAAGGGGATCAAATGATAAAACACACAAACAGCAATAAGACAGCTTATGTGGCTATATTAAGGTAGTCTTCAAAGGAGAAAAAAAAAGAGGGAGAGAAATTTCACAATGACTAAAGCTTTGGGTTATCCAGAAGATACATTTTAAGTGCTTGTGCACCCTTAAACAGAGCTTTAAATGCATTGAGCAAAATTTATACAATCTAAAGGAGAAATAACAAATCAACAACCATGGTTGAAGGTGTAATATCACTGTCAGTGGATAATAGAACAAAACAAGGGAAGATGAAAAGCAAATACATAGGGCGATTATAAAACACAATAGACTAGGCCAGCCCATAACCAGATGGTTAAGACAGCTGACTGCACAGTTTGAGGCCCAGACTCAGTGGGTTAGAAAAATCACACTGGATCGCCAAGGGCATGTGTGTGTGTGCCCAAATCCCAGGAGAAGAATGGAGGAGAAGAGATTGCATCATGGCTATTCCCCTGGGAAGTGATTTCTTACTCTCCCTCTCAGTGTTTCTCTCTGTCTTTCCCAGGAGAGTGCATGTGCTCTACGGCAAAAACTTTAAAAAAAAGAAAAGAAAAGTACAAGAGAAAAAAAAGAAGAGCGAGAGAGAGAAAAATCACACTGGGTGCCGGTGTGTGCATGCCCAAAAATTTCAAAAGAAAAAAGTGAAGAGATTGCAGCATGACTTTTCCCTAAATGGGATGCTTTCTTGCTTTCCATCTCTCTTGCTCTATTTTTCTGTTTACCACACATGTCTTCTGTCAAGTTAAAACACACACACACACACACACACACACACACACACACACTTCAACTACCTGGTATTTATAAACTACTGCATCTTCAGCTCCATAGCACAGTGGTGAAGGGACCTAGATCCCACATGGCCAACTATTATTCAGGTCCAGGATGTAAAATCATGCCAGGCAAGTGTGCATGTGTGCCTCAAGACCTGATAAGAAGGAGGACTGAAGGAAAAAGGATTGCAGTACGACCACCTTGTTGGAGGGTACTTGATTTCTTTCTGTTTCTCTCTCTTCCTCCTCCCTTTCTTCTCTCTTTCTCTGGAAAGTGTGTATGCCCCCTGGTAATAAAAGAAAAATAATTAATTACTTTATCCAACAATCAAAGCACACATATGCACACACGTTTTTCTCCATTGCATAAAGAACAGTAAGTAAGAATATGTGCCAGGCTATAGCCTACATTTCAATGTATTACAAAGGATTGAAATCATGCAGAACATGCTCCCTTAAAAATAGAACCATACATTAGAAATAAATAACATGAGGATTTTAGCAAAACAATATTAAGTAAAACTTCAAGAGATCCCATAAGCAAAGAAAAGTCAACATAAAATACATTTTGAAAGAATGGTACGTGAAATACAGATAAAATCACTGGGAGTTGTAATGACTGCAGGGTTCCCACAGTGGGGTGGTGGCCAGGCAGTGCTCTGTGATGCTGACCCACACAGGCAGCGCTGAGGCTTCCTACGCACACTGGAGAGTGTGCTGTGAGGTTCTGAGCGGCCTAAGACTCAGGGTGGCTGAAGGCATGAAAACCTTATTAGTGGTATCTCGCTCTCAATAAATAAATAACTAAATAAACTTTTAAAGTCAGACACTGAAACATGTACTTTTTTTTTCTAGTTTTTTACTATAGACCACATGCACTCACCAGAGAGAGAGAGAGAGAGAGAGAAAGTAAAAAATCACCCTGACGGGGGTTGGCCATACCACAATCTCTTCTCCATTCTCCTCCTGAGATTTGGGGCACACATGTACGCACGTCACACCCAGCATGATTTTCAAGCTCTCAGGTGCAGGACTCAAACCATGGTCAGCCATATGGGAGTCCAGCACCTAAACCACCACGCCACCTGCTGGCCCCAGTAAATATACTTTAGGATTACACATAACACACATAAATGTATATGTGATCTCCCATACATAGTTGTAGTTATAGACATTAGAAAGTTGTTGTCTTTCTGAAATCATAATTGAAAGGGATTCTCATATAACTTTCTAGGTAATAGAAATACAGTAATATGCGTTGTATACGTGTATGCTGGTACCTATGCACATATCAAAACTCATCGACTTGAGGCCAGGTGGTCGCACAGTGGCAGCACAGTTGAATTCACATGAGAGGGGCCTTGGGTCGGTGTCTCAGGACTACCTTGAACATGCCAGGCACATGCACATGCCCTAATCCAGGCTAGGGGAGGCTGGAAGGTGGCAGGTGGCCTCAGAACCCTTTGCGGGGGTTCCTGCTTCTCTATCCTTCATCTTTCTCCCTTTCTGTCTTATTCTTTCACAGAAGAAATAAATAAACTTAAAAAGACACCTGGGTTTTTTGTTTGTTTGTTTGTTTGTTTTTTTAATTTGCTAGAGGCGTGTGAGCTCATTAGAGAGAAGGAGAAAGAGCACAGAAAGTGAGGAAACATCCTCCATGGGAGGTGATCATGCCAAGATTCTTTCTCTTCCTTTTCTCCTGTTAGGATTTGGGGCATGAATGTACATGTATCTGACATAGTTTTCAAGCCATAGTGTCCAAAGCTTGAACTGTGCAGTCAGCCACATGGATCCAGCTGGCTTCACCGCCACACCACTGGGTGGCCCAACCTAGATTCTTAATATCTATGTATTTTATTACATACACTTATATCTCAATAAAAAAAAAACTTTTAAAATGTAATGGATAGGTTTAATTGGTACACCCAACAGAGAAAGTAATCAATAAACTGGAAGTGTGGTCAATAAAGTTATCTATCCCTGATACACGGTAATAAATGCACACAAAAACACAACACCCACACACATCCACATGAAAATATAAGCATATTTTGCTTATAGTAGCATTGGAGACCAAGGAGCAGTCATAAGATTGACAGTTCTCCTGCCAAGGGATTGATAAAAGCCAACTGACAATAGAATGCTCTATTTAAGTATAAAGGAAATCATTGCCACCTAGAATTACACTGATAACAAATATACAAAATGTAACTTTCAGAAAAGCCAACATGGAGAGAAATTACTAAAAGGATTACTAAGAGAATTTCCTTAGACACACACAAAAAAAATTCAACAGAATCATGAAAACTCTTAAAATAATGAAGAGTAACAGAAGAGTAAATATGTGACTAGCTGTATTTGACTACTGTCCATGAAACACAACAATAAAACTTTCTAATGGGATATAAGATAAATCAAAAATTAAAATTTATAAAATACTATAAATATGGTCTCTATTTCTCTGGAAAGCAACACACCCTCTGGCAAATTAAAATGTAAAATAACATCAAGAAGAAAAAAGTAATAGCAATGTTATGGTACAGTTTACAGAAAGAAACTTTGACTCTTAGAGAACAACTCCCTAGTAAGGTCTACCTTTCAAACTCTGGAGCAATGTGGGTTCAGGCGGTGAAATCTGGTTTTGTGTTTCTACACACCCACCAGCTTCCAAATGGGGCAGCAATGAGAAGCCAGAATTTGTGGTGCCAATTACATCGGCCCTTTTGCGTAACATTCTCCTGCTACTCATCATCCCTCCTCTTCAGAAGAAAACTCAAGCTCAGAGAAATTAGGGTATTTGCCTAGTCCTGATAGATACCAGGGTTTCTGAATTTTCAATTCCTTAAGTAGATTCGCTAAAGGCTTAATTCCAGTTTCTGATAAATTTAATGAATCAGTTAGGTTGCTGAAATGATTCTTAATTGGTTTCGCGGAGAAAGAGAGTCATAGAGTTGAAAAGTTTATAATTCACACATGATGTCTATCCAGTCTCATCTGATAGATGTGGACATTGATTGACTGCACAGAGTGGTTGCTAATAAATATCTGTTGACTGTGTTAATGGAGTATAATTGGATGACACTGTACAGAGAGTTCAAATTTTGCCGCCAATCAGCTCTGTGATTTCTGACTTCAATTGCTCTAATTATAATTACTTCAATTTACTAAGCTTCAAATACTAGTTTCAAATGTCTGTGATTTTTAGAAATCGAAGTAACTTGCCTGAGGTCATATTCATCTGGTGATAAAACGGGGGCTGGGACCTGCTCTATGTTTGCTTTTAAAACACTGATCTTTATGCCAAGTAAATGTGTGTGCCATAGAATATATGCTCAAGGATTCATTTTATAGTGTTGGCTACTACGGATTCATTCATCGGTTTCCATGGCAAGAGCCTTTGGTGCTATTTTTAGATTAAGTACTGCATAGAGGACTCCAACTAGCCCAGAGAGTGTTAATAGAGAGCCTGTGTTTACTATTCCTGTTCTCTGAACCAGAAAACAGCCCGAGCACCTCATATCAGATCCCTGAATCCATACCATAGCCCTGTTCGGTAGATCTGATATCTCTATTCTGTAACTCCTTAGCTACATGTACACACACACACACACACACACACACACACACAGTAAGTTGCCCTAAATTATACAACTAATAAATGGAAAGGTAAGAATTTCCCACATTTATACATTTAGATGCTTTGCTTTAGAATTAAAATAAAGATTATATTTGCTTAGGGAAAAAAAATGCAGTGCAAATTAGGGGGACTTAAAAATACAAGATTTTCCCTACAGCTAGAAGACTAACATCATCAGCTGAAGTGAGTCCTGAATGTGGGTTTTAGATGAGTAATAGCAATTGAGGGTCTAAATATTTCTTCTCTGCTTGTAACTGTGAATAGAAATGGGGAAGGAACGTGTCTAGATTAACACAAAACTATTTTTTTTCTAACACCCACCCCCAAAACCAGAAAAACCATTTTTCAAGAATGGGAAGAAATGAAGCTTTCAGGTTTGATGAAATCAAATGTATTCGGAAATCAAATGTAATGCATTGTTTTAACAATCCACTAAACTAGTGATTCTTTCCTCCATTGCACCTGACATTCTTTTCAAAATATCACCAAATGCTGACAAGCCATCATTTGACAGAGATTGCTTGTCAAAAATGAAATATATTATTCTTAGAATGTCTCTCACTAATAACAGTCCTCACAGCTGCGAGAACAAGGAACAACATTCCACCCCTCCCATCCTCATGTATTATCAGTCTGTTTCTAAAATGTCAACTCGCAGAAATCTTTAATATGTACAGGATGACTCTATCAATCTATAAACACCACTGAATTTACAAAACGGCCCAGACTACTGAAAGATCAGTAAGTTGAGAATAAGGTGTGGAATTCCTTTGCTGGTAAAATCCTGCTTGTATTTTCAAAAGCCTAACAGCTACTCTATTTTCAGCTTATCCTATTTTCATTTGGAAAGGACTCTGCTGCACATTCCACTTCGAAACAAACCAGTAAATCATGTGGGAATTATTGCATAAGTAATGAACGAACAGAGAAAAATGGGGTCATTTAATTTTCTTTAAAAAGAAAGGGACTCTGGCTTAATCTTAGAAATTTCTATGGGGAGGAAAATCCATTATTTTGTCATATAATGTTTAGAATCTTTCTATTTATGATTTTTCAAAGCGCCCATACTGTAATTTTATAACCTGCGTGCATTTAAATGTGCATTCATATTTAAAATGCAATTAACTCAATTTAACATAGCAAATAGCATATACTTTAAGAACAAGGGAATTTTGAAAACACAAAGGTTCTAAACAAATAGAATATAATCATTTATGTTACGTTTACTCATATAAAATGAGCTCGAGGTCCCCGCCAGTGGCATGGTGGTTAAGGGCCCTGACTCCCACATTGCCAACCGTAGCTCCAGTCCTGGATCTGGAGGCTTGCTTTCTCACTCTTTCTCTCTCTCTCACTAACTTTATCTGATCAATTTAAAATAAATCAAGTTAAATAAAATAATTAAAAAAGAACTCAATACTTTTTAAATGCTTTGAAATGTGATATCAGTGCAATTAGTTGAAAAATATGTTTAAGCATGACATATGCATGTTCATATGTTCACAAAAGCTTGAATCGATGTTATTTACAAAATTGAGACATAGGGTATATAAATATTTTTTTAAGTAGTAATGGGTTTCATTTAGCAAAGGACGAGATAGACATTAAAATAGTGAACAGATTTGTATTTGTTGAGTAGTCAATTTTCATGACATATTTTGGAATATGTCATAAGATTTGTAGATCAAATTTATTGTTACATAGGAATATAGATATATGGTATAGGTATAGTGTAGTTATAGACAAATATAATAATCAGACTTTTTTATCCTTTTTTTTAATTGTTAATGTGTTCATGAGAGAGGGAAAAAGAGAGAGTACACGCTTACAACCTTCACTGAGGCTTTGTCATACCACAAGTCTTTCTCCATACCACCAGTATTTGGGGGCAACTCATATATGTAATAGTGTAGTTTTTAAGCCATGAGGTCAGGAAACACACTTGGTTTCATGGGATCTGGTTTCCAATGTACTGGGTCTAATTACTGCACCACAGGGCTGACCCACAACTGACCATTTACTATCTCCGGTGTCAGCCATGGTTCACTGAAGAGGCAGAATCAGTAAAGCGTGTGTGTGTGGGTGGGGGTGGGGGTGTGTGTTTAGAGGAGATTTCAAGTGGGGCTGACATGCAAGTCTGAAAGTTTAGTACAAAGGGAATATCACAAGCATGCTGGACTCCAAGTTTATGGTCACATATATATACATATATTTACAAGCAGAATTTCTCCTATTCCCTCAAGGAAAATTCAGTCCTGCATTTAATGTATTCCATGTAAATACTTTCCAGAATGCCCTCCCTTACTTCAAGTAGGCTTGTAGGAATTTTAATTAATTTGCAAGCTGCCTTCAAACACCTAGATGTGATCAACTGAATAACTGAAGTCTAAAAGCACACCAAACTGGCATGTCTGAAAAACCATTACCATAGACTGCAGACACTTGGTATATATAGAGTGGAGACATGCAATGCCTCTCTTTCATAGCCTGGCTTGCTTTGCTTAGCAGTAAATCTTCCATATTTGTCTACTTTCTATCAAATGCCAGAGTCTCATTGGTTTTTATGTGGCTAGATAGTATTCCCTAGTGTATACATGCCACAGTTTTTCAATTCATTCATCTGTTCATGGACATTTGGGTTGGTTCCATGAGAGGGAGGGAATCAAGGAAAAAAAGAAAAAAGCAAAACACTGAAGGGGCACAAAAATGGAAAAGTACCAGTTGATAATATGTATGGTAATATCTTTGACTGAACCAATATACAATGTATTCATGAAGGGAAAATTCATTTGGTATGCTGTAATGATACACAGTGATTAAACGTAAAAACATAGGGGAACCAGCAGTTAGCATAATGGCTATGTCACTGGACTCCCATGTAGTCGACCACGGTTCGCGTCCCGGACCCGGTGGCTTAAAACTCACGCCGGGCGCGTGTGCGTGCGTGCCTAAGATCCCGAGAGGAGAATGGAGGAGAAGGGATTGCGGCGTGACCATCCCCCCTGGGGGTGATTTCTCGCTTTCTGTCTCTATGTCTCTCTCTGTCTGTCTGGCGAGTGCACGCGCCCTATAGCGAAAATCTCTCCAAAAAAAAAGAGTAAAAACATAAAGAAAAAAATGATGTACAGTGATTAAATATAAATTTTTAAAAGTAACTTTTAAAAGGCAGAAAATAAATAAATAAATATAAAGTATAAAAAATAAAATAAAAAACCATTGCATCTCTCAAGAAACTATCATCTCTTGTGTGGCTCTTTGTAATAGGCTCCTTGATTCAGCCGTTGGCGTCCTTTAGTCTGAGGTTAACACAACAGTCACAGTGATCCTGTTATTTACCCTCTAATGCTTCCCATTTAGCTAGTAGTAAAAGAAAAAGTGAACATTTGTATCATCGCATACAACAGAAATTTTTGAAGGCAATGAGGGGAGAAATACGCACATAGTAAAATAACAAAGATCAAGAGAAAAAGCAGAATACTCATCAGAAGCTATGCTAGCCTAATCCAGCTACTGATGTAACATCTTTAAAATGTTGAAAAAAAATTGATTCATAATTTTATGTCCAGTATATCTTTTCTCAAAAAATAATGGCTAAGTAGTTGGGAACCAGCAGTTAGCGTAATGGCTATGTCGCTGGACTCCCACGTAGTCGACCGCGGTTCGCGTCTCGGACCCGGTGGCTTACAACTCACGCCGGGCGCGTGTGCGTGCGTGCCCAAGATCCCGAGAGGAGAATGGAGGACAAGGGATTGCGGCGTGACCATCCCCCCTGGGGGGTGATTTCTCGCTTTCTGTCTCTATGTCTCTCTCTGTCTGTCTGGCGAGCGCACGCGCCCTATAGCGAAAAACCTCTCCAAAAAAAAAATAAATAAAATAATGGCTAAGTAGTAAAGTTTACATAAAAACAATGGAAGATTCATTAAAACCAAGTCTCAAAAAAGAAGAAATATGATACCAGAGTATATAATTATATTTGCATAAGAATATAAAATACTCTGAAAAAAATAGAAATAAAGGTAAATATAAAAGATTTTTTTTATTTTAGTTGTTTTAAAAGGTAATTGATGATATTATGCTAGCGTAATCCCACACTATAACCCCATACTGCTCTAGAGAAGGTTGGGGGAGTCCATTCAGTGTGGAGTGGAGGGCATACAGCCAATGGCCAATTTCTGTACCTTCTATTCCATTTTGCTGTGAACCTAAAACTTCTCTAAAATAAAGGCTACTAACTCACTTTTTTGAAAGATAATTGAGAGTCTATGGCAAATATACAGCAACATATTCTAGGCTTATAGCACAAAATAAAAGAAAATTTATGATAATGATAGCAAAAAAAAAGAGAAGGAAGAATCAAAAGTACAGTGTAAAGATTATACACTATACATGAAGCTATATGCTATTAGCTAAATTGTGATGAATTAAAGATGCATATTTAAACCTCAGAGCTATCATAAAAGTAATACTAAACTGAATATTAAAAATGCTTAATAGGGCCAGCCAGTGGCCTGGTGATTAAGCAGTTGGACCTAATGTGATGAACTGCATGATCTGAGTTCTAGACTTACAGTTTGAAAAACACACCAAGCACATGTGCATATGTGCCCAAAATCACAAGATGAGGAAAAGACAGAGAAGAAGGGACTGCAGTGTGATTCCCTAAGAGAAGGGGGATGGGAGAGTTTTCTCCTCTCCGTTCTCTACTTCTGTCTCTCTTTGGAAAGTATATATGCCATACCATCTGGGGGAAAAATAAAGAAAACAAAAAACAAGAGAGAGAAAAGAAAAGAAAAATGCTGAAGATAAACATTACATATTAATCATACTAAAATGAATAATGCTAAAGTAAATAAGCCAACAGCAGAAGTAAAACAGAATTATTTATAATATTCAAATAAAATCATGGGTTTTTTGGGTTCTGGTTTGTTTTTTGTTTTTTTGTTTTTTAGAAATCTTTGCTAAAGGATGCATGCACTCACCAGAGAAAGAAAGACACACAGAGACAGAAAGCAAAAAATCATTCCCCCCCCGGGGGAGATGGCCATGCTACAATCCCTTCTCCTCCATTCTTTTCCTGAGATCATTGGCACAAATGCACATACACCCAGTGTGAGTTTCAAGTCGCAGAGTCTGGGACTCAAAATGCGGCCAGCCATGGGGGAGTCCAGTGACATAACCACTATGTCATCTGCTTGTTCCTAAAAATCAGTGTTTTGTTTTGTTTTGTTTTGTTTTAAAGAATTATTTTATTTAGCTTTATTTATTTATTCATTTATTTTAAATTGACCAGAGAGGGATGAAGTGAGAGAGAAAGTGAGAAAGCAAGTGTACCAGGTCCAGGATTTGAACCGTAGTTGGCCATGTGGAAGTTCAGTGTCTTTACCACCACACCACCTGCTGGCCCCAAAAATCAGTGTTTTTTTTTTTTTTTGTTTGTTTGTTTGTTTTTTAAGAAACAAAGGACAAATAGTACAAAGAGAAATTTGTAATTAAGAAGACAGTCAGTTTTAATCTGACCGAATCAATAATGATAATAAATATAAATGGTCTAACCATACCAACTGACAATTTTTTTTGTTTTTTGTTTTGTTTTGTTTTGTTTTTAGGATAGATTAAAGAATCAGGATACAGGGTCTCCCTGTGGTCTGTTTGTTAAGGGAGCTGGATCACACATTGTCAAGTCCTGAACACAGTGGCCTGAAAAACATCTCCACCCTTGGGACCAGCAGTTGGCATAATGGCTATGTCGCTGGACTCCCATGTAGTTGACCATGGTTTGAGTCCCGGACCCGGTGGCTTAAACTCATGCCAGGTGCATGGGCTTGCATGCCCAAGATCCTGGGAGGAGAATGGAGGAGAAGGAATTGTAGTGCGGCCATTCCCCATGGGGGGGTGATTTCTCGCTTTCTGTCTCTATGTGTCTCTCTGTCTCTCTGGTGAGTACACATGCCCTAAAGCAAAAACCTCTCCAAAACAAACAAACAAACAAAAAGACTCTACCCAAAATCCTGATAGAAGGGAGAGATAAAGAAGAAGGGATTATGGCATGACATTTCCACAGGAGGTTCTCTCTCTCTCTCGCTCTCTCTCTCTCTCTCTCTCTCTTTCTCTCTCTCTCTCTCTGGCAAGTGCACATACCTTCTGGGAAATATTTTTAAAAATCAGGATATAACTATGTACTGTTGATAGAAATGGACTTTAAGGGCAAGGACAGATTTAAAACAAAAGAAAAGAAAATCATATACCATATAATCACTAAAAAAAAGAAATGCTGGAATAGCTATAAAAATATTACACAAATCAGATTTTCATGTATGAAATATTATCAGAGTTAAAGAGTATTATCATATAATGTCAAAAGTGTCCTTTTACCAAGAAGACATAGCAATTCTGAACTTGTATGTACCTAAAAATGGAGCTTCAAAATATAGGAAGCAAAACCTGGCAAAACTGAATAGAGAATAGGCACACAGACAATTATAATTGAAGGCGTAACATAATATCTCAGTAGTTGATAAAACAAGTGTATTAGAGAAAGTAAGAAAGATATTTTTGATGTGAGCAATGCTGTCTATCAATTTAATCAAACTAACATTCAAAGAACTAGGCAGAATAAACAATTTTTCTAAGAACTTGTGAAATAGTCGCAAAATAGATGATATCCTGGGCCTTAAGCCCACATTCCACAACTTTAATAAATTGAAAATATACACACTGCTTCTCTTCCTCAGACTGAATTAACTAGAAATCTGTAACAAAAGATATACCTGAAAAAAATTCAAATCAATGCTCCTAAATAACTCATGGCTCAAACAGTAAATCTTCAGGGAAATTAAAAAATATGTTGCACTAAATAAAAGTGAAAACAAAACACATAGAAATGTTGGTATAAACCTTAAAAGTGCTTAAAGGGACATTTATAATATAAAATAATTTTGTTAGAAATGCATGAAGCTCTTAAATCAATGATCTCTGTTTCCACCTTGAGAAACTAGAAAAGAGACCAAAAAATAAGCTCAGGAAAGAAAGAGAAAAATAATAATAAAGATAAATCTAACAACCAATGCACTGATGAACAGAAAAAATGAAATATATCAGTAAACCCAAAAGTTGATTATTTGAAATGTTTAAATAAAATTTACAAAAGTCTGACCATACTGATCAAAGAGAAAGATGAAAAGAAGACAAATGACCTATACCGGGAGTAAAAAAGAGCGGGTTCCTATACCTCACCACAGATTCCAGTCATCAATTTCACAATAAGAAAATACACACAAAACATTTTATGTCTACCAATTTGACAACTTAGATAAATTTAACAAATCCCTAGAAAGTCACAAGCTACCAAAGCCTATGAAAGAAGGTATAAATAATCAGAATAGTCATGATTATTACAGAAACTAAATTTATAGACGAAGTTCTTTCAACAGCAAAAAAAATTCCAGTACAAGACAATTTCATTAGCAAATTTTGCTACACGTTTTATGAGAAACAGTCATCAGTTGTACATAAACTTTGCCAGAAAATAGAAGACAAGAAAATTTTCACAGCTAATTTATGTGCAAGAAATTAACAATCTAAATTCAACCAAGAAAACTATAAACCAAATTTGTCATGAAAATAAATGCATAATTCTCAATATAATATTGGCAAATAGAATTCATCAAGAGACCTATTGATATGGATAGATGGATAAATAGAGTATCGATCAGGATTATCAAGAGGAAAAAAATCAGCAGAGTGTGAGTGTGTGTCTGTTTTATATATTTATACAGAGAGAATATATATACTTATATATTGGGTCATCAAAAAAGTCATGACATATTTTTCTATTTATCTATGCAAAAATATGTCATGACTTTTCCAGAGACCCAATATTTGTGTAAAGGAATTTATTTATTTATTTATTTTTAATTTATTTATTTTTGGAGAGGTTTTTCCTATAGGGCACGTGCGCTCATCAGACAGACAGAGAGAGACAGAAAGTGAGAAATCACCCCCCTGAATGGATGGCCATGCCGCAATCCCTTCTCCTCCATTCTCCTCTCGGGATCTTGGGCATGCACGCACATGCACCTGGCGTGAGTTTAAGCCACCGGGTCCGGGAATCGAACCACAGTCGACTACGTGGAAGTCCAGCAACATAGCCATTATGCTAACTGCTGGTCCCTAAAGGAATTTATTGAAGGAATTGTCTTACATGATCAGAGAAGTCCCATAAGTTATCTGGAAGCTAGAGAAATAACTTAAAGATTCAGAAGTTATTGTAGTTACAGTCCAAAGCCTAGAAAATATCCTTGGGAGGCTGCGGGCCCAAACAACTTCTGGTGATTTCTTGTATGAGTCCAGAGTCCAAAAGTTAAAGAAGTACAAACTGGCTTGAGGAGTAGAGGAGCCAAGAGCAGAAAGGAACAAGTGAATTCAAGGGCCAAGTTCCTGAGCAGAGTTAGAAGACGAAAATGTGTATGAGTAGAGCACACAACACACTCTAGAAGAAAGGGTTTGAGAGAAAGAGGAAAAGATGAAGCAAACTCTTCCCCTTCATCAATTTGTCCCTCCCATACTCTTAGAGGATTGAATGGTGACTGCTTTCATTAGAGGCAGGTCTTTCTCTCAATCTACCAATTCACTTGCCAATCTTACCTGGCAATACTGATATAGACACACCTCTAAATAATGTTCACTAACAATTGAGGCATCCTTCAATTCAGTCAAGTTGATACCCAAAATGAACCATCACCAGTCTACCTCTTGTCAATTTGGCACCCATAATCATCTCCTAAACCATGCTTAATATCCAGTAAAGACAATAACGGGCTCAAATTCCAACTAACATGATACAACTAAAAACAACCCAAATCACATTCATCACACTATTTAAATAGTACAATATAAAATTAACCATGCTGAACGTGAGCCAGTAAATTTCATGTTACATAGTAAAAGAAAAATAAAGCATAGAAAACAAAGATATCTGCTTAATATCCGTGTACATACACACAAACATGGTTAACAACATACAGTAAAAATCCCGATGATAACTATGGTCCTTATTTTTATTACTGGTCATGGTGGTAGTAGCTATCTATATAACTACCTTCTTCTACAACTCATTTTTCAGTGTCTTTGCCCTTACCAGGCACCTCAATTTTTCACAGTTCCTTCTTCAGTAGGGTAAATAAAATCTTCCTTCCTGAAGAGTATAGGCCCTTTGTAATCCTGCATGTATTCAGTTGTTATAGTTTTCCATTGACCTTAATCATGGAACATAGTAATATCAACAGATACTCTAAAGAATCTCCTATATTTCAGACACATTCTTTCTTAACCTCCATTATGCAGTACCAATTCATTTTCATCTTAGTATTTTGGATTAATCACCCAGTCAACATTGTAAATCTCTCTTAATCTTGGCTCAGAAGCCTGAGGAACCCAAAGGGTCTCAGTGACAATCTTAATATCCAATTCAATGAAATCACTGCTGTGTCTCCTGGTGGGAGCATTCATTCCTCTGGAACTAAGACCTCTAGACTGGCAGGAGATAATGTCACAGGAACAAAAAGCAGAACACTTTCTAGGGGGGTCACTCGAGATTACAATGAATGGCCCTTTGATCATCAGCCTGTGAATAATGGCTATGGGAGAAACAGTGCCCATATAGTGGGCACTGATTCAGAGCATATAGTCTTCTGGAGAACTTTGCCCCAGGCTTTCAAAATATTGTCACTCTGCTGGCACTGTAACTAAGAATTCAAAAGGCCTTTCTACTATTCTATCAAGCCAGCTTCTTCACAATGAAGAACATGATAAGACCAGAGCATTCCATGAGTATGAGCTCATTGATGCCTTCTTTGGCATATACTGAGTTCCTTGATCAGAAGTAGTGCTCTTTGGAATACTATGACAGTGGATAAGTCATTATGTAAGCACACTGAGGTAGTTTAGGCAGAAGAATTGTGTGCAGGGAAGGCAAATCCATTATTCCTAGTAGGTGTTTCCTCCAATAAGGACAAAATACTGCCACTTCCATAATGGGAGCAGTCCAAAGTAATCAACCTACCACCTGGGAGCTGACTGATCATCCTTAGAAACAGTGCCATATTGGGGCTCAGTGTTGGTTTCTACTGCTAGTAGATTGGGTACTCAGATTGCATTGGTCTGGAATAAGTTAAGATTCTGGGGACTAATAAAATTAGATGTGTGATAAAGACAGGGGCCTTGGGACCAGGGTGAAATGCTATGTACAATACAATATACAATATGATTACATATTATAATAATATAGATATATTGTTTGTATATTATATATATTTATATACATATAAATAAATAAGATATATACTTTTTTCTTTTTTCCTTGGTCAGTAGGCATGTGTGCTTGCCAGAAAGAGATGGGGGGCAAGAGAGAAAGCAGTCCCTAATGGGCATGGTTAAGCCACAGCCCCTTCTCTTCCTCTTCTCTCTCCTGTGGGATCTGTGCTGGCCTGTCTTTCAAGGGGCTGGCATTTGAACCTTATATAAAATATAAGAAGAGGTTACAGAGTACTATACCACAGCAGAGTTAAAAATATCAACAATTTATTACATACTTTCAAATAAAAACCTAGTAGAATTATTATCAAATGCACATAATATATCTTTAAGAAGATGAATGAATATATATATGTACATATATATATCCTTGATTAATATATATGTATAATATAATATGTGTATATATAATATATATGTATATATAACATATATATACATGTATATCCTTGATTAATATGTACATATATATATCTCCTTGATAAATACTGTATTTATGCTTTGAAAAACCATACCAGGGAACCAGCAGTTAGCGTAATGGCTATGTCGCTGGACTCCCACGTAGTCGACCGCGGTTCGAGTCCCGGACCTGGTGGCTTAAAACTCACGCCGGGCGCGTGTGCGTGCGTGCCCAAGATCCCGAGAGGAGAATGGAGGAGAAGGGATTGCGGCGTGGCCATTCCCCCTGGGGAGTGATTTCTCGCTTTCTGTCTCTATGTCTCTTTCTCTCTGTCTGGCGAGCGCACACGCCCTATAGCGAAAAACCTCTCCCAAAAAAAAAAAAAAAAAAAAAAAGAAAAACCATACCATACTCATAAAAATGTATTTCAAATATATATAAATCCAAAATCATAATTTAAAAAAAATCTAAGAAAACCAAATAAATTAAAATATATCCCATGTTCATGAATTGGAAGACTCAGTATCATAAAGATGTTGATTCTCCCCAATTTATCTATAGATTCAATGCAATACCAAAAAAGCTCTAGAATTTTTATATGCAAGGAGACAAGTAGATTTCAAAATGTATATGGAAAGGCAAAATATCTAGAACCTCAAAAGAAATTTTGAAAAACAAAAAGTTGAAAAATACATATTTCACATTTAGTAATTATCATACTTTTAATGTATGTCAATATATTGTCAAAATTGTAGACACGGAAGTCAATGGGACATTCTATAATCTGGAAATAAACTGGCAAATATACGGTCAATTAATTTTTTAAAGTAGATAAAAACAATTTAATAAAGAAAGCATAGTATTTTCAACAAATGGTGCTGAAATAATTAGACTTCAACATGTGAAAACTAAATCATATATCACAGCTTAAAATAATTAACCAAAAATACAGATTAGACAGGAATTTTATATCTAAAATTGTTACACTTGAATATTTTTTAAAAAATTTCATGACCTTGGGGATGTAAAACTTGTTAGATATACAAAATATAATCCATCAAAAAAACTTGATAAATTTGACTTCATAATAATTACATATGTCTGGGGTGCCCCATTGTCTAGTGGTTAAGGCAGTTGGATCCCATGTGGCCCACCATGGAGTTCCAATCCCAGCCCCAGTGGTGTGACCACATCCCAGTGAGGAGGGCTTTTTCCTCTCTCTCTGTCTCTCTCTTTCTCACAGTACTCACACACTTTCTGACGAATAAAAATAATGATAATGAAAATATTTAATATATCTGTCCTTCAGGAGTCATTGTCTCATAAATAAAAAGACATCACAGATTGAGAGGAAATATTTGTGAAACACGTCTGACGAAGGCAAATTATGAGGAACGAAAACAGTAGCGAAAAGCTAAGGGAGATCAAGGCATGTTTGCCTCAAAGATACATCAGGGAAATTTGGAGGGAAATAGAAATGTCCTATATCTTGTGTTCGTGATTCACAACTGCGTATAGTTACAAAACATTCTGTGACTGTCCCAGTCCAGATAGCGTAGGGCACTGCGTGATATGGCCCATATGCAGAGTCGCAGTTTCGAATCCCAGGTTGACCTTCTACAGATCGGGTGAGCCCATGGGCAGGCATGTGAGCTTGGCTGGCCAGAAGGCGGTATCAGAGTGACCATGGTATGGCGACACCGTATCAGGGGTTACTGACTCTTGCTCTCTGGAAAGAAATAAACTTTAAAACATTTACATAATTGACCAGTAAAAGGATACATTTTACAATATGGGAATTTATTTCTAAAGCTATTCCTTGTCCATGTCAGAGAGTGACTTTTTTCATTTTTATGTACATGACTGGTAAGTTGAAGTTTAACAGACGAAATAGCATTTAGAATATAAAATAATCAGAAAAATTAAGCTCAATTCCAAAATTATTCTTTTGACCAGCTCAAGAAAAATCATGAGAAGATATTTACAGAAAATTGATTATGGGTCAAATATTCTGCTAAGGAATGTGACGTTAACCAGTATCTCAGGAAAAACTTCAAACAATCCTCTTAGACATTGTTTCCATTTTTAAAGTTTAAAAAACCCTAAGGTTCACTGAAGTTAAATAGGTTTTTAGCAGTAATTTAGTGTCTCTGTTCTTATAGAGTGAAGTGAATAGTACTTATCTCTCAGGGCTTTTCTGAGGATTATTCATTCAATAAAGGTTTCTTTCAACAAATCATTATTAAGTACTTTTAATGTGCTTGGCTCAGGGCCAGTACCAGGAAGAAAGAGGTGGAAGAGAGAATCCAGTTTCCCAGACGATGGAGTTAACATACTAGCAGGAGAGACAGACTATATTCAAGCAAATGGTAATCATAAAAATTATAAAACCTAGATCTATTAACTTGTGATAAATAATATGCAGAGAGTTGTGATGGAGAGGGATAGGTTTGCTATTTTCTGTTCAGTAGTTAGGGGAATATTTTATGAAGTGGTATCTGACAAAATACTCAAAAAAACCATAGCTACTTCTTTTATTTTTTTCCTTTGGCTTGCACAACCAAGTGGATGGAGATGCCATTTACTAAGCTGGAGAACACCGAGGGAGAAGCGAGTTTGGTGGAGAAAGCAAAAGGTCGGACTTGTTTATTGTGGGCCGTAGTTTGATCACTGCTTTCTGACTCCTCTTGTCTAATGGAAACGTCTTTATCTGATCCCCAGGCCAAGACCAAATGAAACCAGGGTCTAGACTCTTAAGTCTGAGTGTTACGTTTAATGAATGTCCCATGAAGCACTGATAGTATAGATAAAAAGAATTGTGATTTATATATATATTTTAACATTTTGAACAGGTTCAGCTATTACTGAAACTGGTTAATTTATTAACATTTTGAAAGGTCCAGCTATTACTGAAACTGGTTCACTTCTCGGCTTCAGGGAGGTAAAGGGCTATAGTGCAGAGAGATGCAGTCATTGGGCACTGTGAACGCAAGATGGAAGGACTAACAGCGCCCCCTAGAGGGAGGACGAGGTGCAGAGCAGATTCTGGATGGTGTAGGCAGAAAGAGCGCCGCTGTCTTCCAGCTGGAGTCGGCCAAGAGGAGCTGCTGCTCAGGGGGGATGCCTTCTTTATCGTGTCACTGGGCTACACCTGGCGGGTGACGGTCTTTTTAAAATTGTATACGTTCAGGTTTCAGGAACCATGTACTACATAAACCACCATCACCACCACCACCACCAATAATAATAATAAAGCATGATATGCTCTCTGGGTTAGAGATCAGCTACCCCAAATCGTCTCAGCCGAGTTAACTCTCTTGAGGTGTCCAGCAGCTCAGACTGTCCGAACAGCATACACAGACTGGGTGGCTTAAATAACAGATAATCATTTTCTCCTGGTTCAGGAGGCTAGAGATTCAAGGTCTGCATTCCGGCCAGTTCGCTTTCTGGGAAGGGCTCACCTCCTGTCTCCTCAGTGTGTGCTCAGAGGGCACTTCCTCAGGATGGGCACACAGATAGGAGGGGAGCCGCTCCCTGTATCTTTTCTTATAAGAACTCTGATACTCTCAGATCAGTTTACAGCCCTTGTGACCTCATTTAACCTTGATTTCTCCTAAAGGTTCTATCTCCAAAATCAGTCATATTGGGGATTAGGACTTCAACATAGACATTTTGAGAGGATACAGTTCCACCCATAGCACCTGACATTGTTACTGCTTTTGTTACACTTTTGCTTGAAATTTAAAGCATGCCTGGGCCAGGTTTAGTAGTGTAGTAGTAGCATGCTGAAACAGGCCAGATTCCACATGGCAGCCATGGTTTGAATTCTTGGCCCAGACAGCCTGAAACACATCCCGTAAGCTTCTAAATGCCCCAGATCCCAACGACTGGAGAACTGGAGGAAGGGGATTGTGGCGTGACCAGACCCTGTGGAGGGAGTTTCTCTCTTTCTCCTCTCTTTGTCTTGTGTGCACATGGATATGCTCTATCATAAAAAAGAAAAAAAAAAAAGGTTTAAAAAGTAAAGTCATGAGGACCAGCAGATGGTGTGGTGGTTGAGGTGCTGGATACTCCCACATGGCCGACCAGGGTTCAAGTACTGAATCTGGTGGCTTGCTTTCTCACTTCCTCTCTCTCTCACTCTCACCCTCTGTCTCTCTCAGGTCAAACTAAAAGATAAATGAATGAATAAATAAAATAAAATAAATAATTATAAAAAAAAGAAAGTCATTAGGTCAGCAGGTCGTGTGGTGTTAAGGTGTTGGAGTCACACAGGGCCAACTGTCGTTCTAGTCCCAGACCCAGTGACTGGAAACTCACGGCAGGTGCATGTGCATGCATGCCCAAAACCCCAGAAGAATGAAGAAAGGATTGCAACATGGCCATGCCTGCTCACTTATATTCTCACTATCTCTCTGTCCTTCTCTAGGCATGTGCTCTATGACAAAAACCTAAAGAAATAAAGGAAAGTTATAATGTTCCTGCAAAAATAATGATAAATTTAATGATTACTATATCAATTTAAATCCATCGAAAATTTTTTAATTGGCATTACTTTCTAAAGTTATAATGTGTGGTATACATTCAGTTATAAAACTATGTATGAGAGTTAATTAATGCAATGGTACATGGAAGTTTTAAATATTGAAACTATTCTTGGAGCCAGTGGGTGGCATGGTGGTTAAGGTGTTGGACTTCCATATGGCCAACCATGTTCAAGTCCTGGACCTGAAGGCTTGCTTTCTCGCTTTTCCTTTAGCTCTCTCTCTCCCTTTTTCTCTCTCTGGTCAAATTAAAAAATAATAATATTAGGACCAGCAGTTAGTGTAATGGCTATGTTGCTGAACTCCCATGTAGTCGACCATGGTTCGAGTTCCGGACCCGGTGGGTTAAACTCACACCAGGCGCATGTGCCCAAGATCCAGAGAGAAGAATGGAGGAGAAGAGATTATGGTGTGGCCATCCCCCCGGGGGGTGATTTCTTGCTTTCTGTCTCTCTGTTTCTCTCTGTCTGTCTGGCGAGTGCACACTCCGTATAGCAAAATCCTCTCCAAATAATAATAATATAATAATAATATTAAATAAAATTAAATAAATAATTAAAAAAAACTATTCTTTACACATTATCCAGTCTGAAGAATCCTGTTACAAGACCAGAAAACAGGCATGGCTATCTCTGTTGAGTGGGTGGGCCTAATCCAATCAGTTGAAGCCCTAAAGAAAACAAAAGGCTGACTGTTCCCAGAGTGAGAGAATGCTCCTTTCTGCCTTCAAACTGGGGTGTCAGCTCTTTCTCATTCCACAGCAGCTTCCACCCTTCGGACTCTGACTGATATGAGGGCTCTGCAGATTTTAGATTTGCCAGCCTCCATAGTCTTGAGAACTACCTGCTTATAATATAGACATAAATTTATACTTAATGGTTTTATTTCTCTGCAGAACACTTAATACATCGTTTCATATTTCTCTTAAAGATTGAATCTCTTACATGTTGATGGAAGACATATTATAATACACTAGAATTTTCACATTTTAGGTTGGAAATTCATCATGTAAGAGAAACTTAGGGCCAGTCCTATGACAGAGTGGTCAAATGCTGGGCATTAGAAACTGGGTCTCACGTGACTGGGCACAGTTCCAGCCTTGATAGCATGAAAAATACTGAGTGCATGTGTGTGTGCACCCCAAATCCTGAGGAGATGGAGAAATGGAGGAAAGAGTGTTGTCATGAGACCATGCCGCATGGGAAGAGGACTCTCTCTCTCTCTCCCTCCCTCTCTCTCTCTCTCTCATTAGCAGACACATCCTATGGCAATTAAAGAAAGAAAAAATTAAAATTGATTAAGGACTTATTAAAATATTAACATTAAAATGATGATTATGTATAGCCTCCTGGAGATTTCTGGTTTTAGGAAGTGGAATGCATAATTTAAGTGAAAATTCATGTCATGCTCAGTAATATCGGAGTCAATAAACTTTTGTTCTTGCAGCTTCTATTTCTGTTTTCATCCCTGTAATCTTGCAAATTGTTTTTTTTCCCCCTTTTAGTATTTTAATGAGTGGCCAGCATAAAGATTTCCATCTTAAAACAAGTTAAATAAGGAATCCATTGTATGTAGTGGCCAGTAAGATAGTATCATTCTATAACCAAAAAGCTGGTACTTCCAAAGTGTACTAGTTCAAATTATGTCCATTAGTTAATAATTACTACCATGAGACTGCTGCTAACTTATATCATGGGGACTAGTAGAGGAGTTTTGTAATGTGTCTCAGCATATTCAGTCTTGTTCCAATCTACCTGGATTTCTACACTACAAGCAAAGTGAACTTTTTCTTTCTTTTCTTTTCTTTTTTTTTTTTTTATTTCAAGAGATATTTTTGCTATAGGGTAGATGTGCTTGCTGGAGAGTCAGAGAAAGAGAAACTGAGAAATCGCTCCCCAGGGAGGATGGACACGCTGCCATTCCTTCTCCTCCATCCTTCTCTCAGGATTTTGGGTATGCACTCACATGCACCCGATGTGAGTTTCAAGACACCAGGTATGGGACTCGAAGTGTGATGGGACATGTGGGAGTCCAGCACCTTAACCACCATGCCACCTGCTGGCTCCACAAATTGAACTTTTAAAACACTGGTTATGTGGACCAGCAGTTAGCGTAATGGCTATGTCACCGTACGCCCATGTAGTCAACAGCAATTTGAGTCCTGGACCCGGTGGCTTAAACTCACACCGGGCACGTGTGTGTGAGTGCCAGATCCTGAGAGGAGAATGGAGGAGAAGGGACTGCAGTGTGGCCATTTCCCCGGGGGTGATTTCTCTCTTTCTGTCTCTCTCTGTCTTTCTGGCGAGCACACATGCCCTATAGCAAAATCCTCTCAAAAAAAGAAAAAAAAATGTAAAAAAATAAACACTGGTTATGATCAGTGGTCACATCAATCTCTTGCCCCGACTTCTCACTGTTTTCTGGATACTTCAATCATCCATTCCACAGCCTGCAAGTCTGCCTATGTCATCAATTGTTTTCTCACCTTTGTTTCTCCCCTCTCTCTCTTTAGCCACATTTCTTTTTTGTTTTGTTTTCTGGGTTTTTTTTTTTTTTTTTTTTTTTTTTTTTTTTTTTTTTTTTTTTTTTGGTTTGGTTTGGTTTGGTTTGGTTTGGTTTGGTTTTTCTGGCTAAACTGGATGAAGTCTCAAGCTTCTCAATTCTCCTCATTTCTGCTTCTTCCACACTCTTTCCCACGATGATTCATCCTTCAGACTTGTCCTCCGTTCCTTTCCCAAGTGGCAGCTTTCCAATCACCCTAAGTTATGCCTTTATTACATAATGGACTTCACTTAGTACAGATTTTACATTTATGTACCCATTTTTTCCCATGAGTGAGAAAGACACAGAGAGAGAGAGCGAGAGAGAGAGGAAGAGAGACATAGAAACAGCACCCCCAGCAGGGTCTTGACACCCCGATTCACCCCCGGCCTTTGGCCAGTCCTGGATCATAGACAAGGATGTGCCCAGCATACTCAGGGGGATCTCCAGACTCGAACCTAGAACCTTCTCGTGGGATTGTTCACCAGAACATTGCATTTTACCACCTGCCACCACGGGGCACCATAACTTCACGGAAGAACTGTGGTGACCAGAGACTGAGAGAAGTTCAGGGTGACTGCCACTTCTAGGGTCAGCGCACTCATGTTTGCCTTACTGGTCCTTCAGACTGGCTACACATTTTCACCTTCTGGGAGTTTTCAAAATATATAAGCCCCATCACCAGAGATTTTCCTTTATTCTAAGATGTGACCTTGAGATCAGGATCAACAATTCTCCAGTAACTCTAATGGCCCCTAGTGTCCAGAATCTTTTTCTCTCAATGCTGATACTCACAGAGTTTTGTGTGTGTGTGTTTTTTTTAAAGTTAGAAATAAATTAGGATTTGATTGCTGATTTAATAAGCTGCTATTGTATTATTAATGTATTTCTAAAAATGTACACCTTTTCTAAGTGCAATCATGGAAACTGATGCTTGTTATCTTGGTAAATATTCTAGTAAATAGGTATTTTAATGTCATTATAAAAAATATAGGTCTGAGACTTGACAACATGAGAAATTAGCAATCAAGGACTATGTTGACTGATAGATGGTAGACTATCTAGAAAACTCTTTCTCTTGGTATTGGTGCCTACATTTAAACAACTGGAATATTTTATGAGAAAATGTGCAGATTATTTTATTCAGCAATAGCTCCCCTTACATTAATTGCTTTCAAGGGTTGTTTTATGTACCCTTATTTGTCTGATTGATGTGTGCTCATGTTTGCATTTTTTTTTTTACACAGGAGAAAGACAAAGACATTACAATGTATTATAATAGTTTATTCCAAAAAGGAAATGTTAAATTGGCACTGATGTAGGACCAGTGGGTTTCATCAGTAAAATAAGAAATGTTTGCAAAATACGTTGAAACTGTATGTAATTAAGAAGTAGAAATATTTCTTAAAAGTAGAATACTCTCAACTGTTAATGGCTACATAGAAACCGTTAACATATTATTCATGACATTGGTCTGAACAGGTCTGTCAGCATACCGAAGTAATTACAATGGAAAAGGTGTTTTAAAAAAATTCATCTAAGAAAAATGGTCACTTTTTCTGAAAATAAAGGTAGAAGCAATCTGAAAGTAAATTTTAAGATCTAATTGTTTTATTTACTTATTTTAGGGTTTATTTTCTTACTCCTTTCATAAGAGGGAAACAGAGAGAGAGAGAGAGAGAGAGAGAGAGGGAGAGACAGACAGACAGACAGTCACCTCCAACAGGCTGCTCACACTGCTGTCTACCCAGCCCCATCCAGCACTGCAGTCCCATTGCGCCATCACCGCTGTTACCACTGTCCCCCGCAGCTAGTCAAAACAATTTTATTACTGTATGAGGGGGTTTTCAAAAAGCTTACGGAAAATGCATATTGTAAATAAAACTAGGTATGAATTTCAACTTTTTTTGCACCAGAATGAACTCAACGTTTTGAAGGTCCCTTGATTGTTTTATTGGAGAGAGCCAAACATGGCCTAGTGGAGAGGCAGGAAATGAAGTGCCCTGCCTGGGCCCCAGCACCCCTGTGCAGGCCAAGGGGGTCTCCCTACAGGAGCTGGCTGGGGAGCCCTGTGGGTCTCTCAGCCCTGACTGCATCTGTGTCCCTGGAATCAGTGGTAGAAGCCCCCCTGTTGCCAGTAGTTGAGAAGATACTCAGAGATAGTTTTTTTTTCTGATACCGTTTTGCTTTCTTGAATTCCCTTAACTTTATCTTCTTACTCTCCTTTGATTTTATAAATTCTGCTATTTTTATTTTTAACTTCTATAACTCTTATTCTTTAAAATGAGCAATATAGGATTGTCGACTGACAGTCAAATCTTTTTTTCTCATCTTCAAGATGTTGAGGTGTATTTAACAGTTTCTCCTTTCCTCTTAGTAGTACTGAGACATCTGAGCTCCTTTTTGATCATTTTCACATTCATACTCTCCTCAAGTCTCTAGGATCCTTGGTTCACCATTCGTGTTTGCTACCGAGGAACTAAATGGAAATAAGAAGTGCTGTGCTGGGACCAGCAGTTAGTGTAATGGCTATGTCGCTGGACTCCCACGTAGTCGACCATGGTTCGAGTCCCGGACCTGGTGGCTTAAAACTCACGCCGGGCGCTTGTGCGTGCGTGCCCAAGATCCCGAGAGGAGAATGGAGGAGGAGGGATTGCAGCATGGCCACAACCCCTAGGGGATGATTTCTCACTTTCTATCTCTCTGTCTTTCTCTCTGTCTGTCTGGTGAGCGCACACGCCCTATAGCAAAAACCTCTCCAAAAAAAGAAAAAAAAGAAGTCCTGTGCTGAGTTCTGCTAAGGGGTCTCACTGGCAGAAACCAGGCCCTCTTCTTCCTCATCCTTTTTCTTCTTCTTTTTTTTTTATTTTGAGTAACTATAGGATGTCATGAAAGATAAAATCTATGTGGTAGTAGTAGTTGCTATGATTCTTAACATTTCTGAAATAGTTCTTATTTCATTGTAATGAAGAGATACAGATGGTAAAAGATCTGGAGACAATGGCAGGATATTTTTCACACTAAATGTCTAGTATATTGCTGTCAGATTACCTACTACTCATTACGATGAGTTGAGAGAAAAGAGATGTGAGATCTCTGACAAGTAGCCACACTTTTTTAAGAGAGAGATTTGTTTTTTGCTATAGAGTATGTGTGCTCACCAGAGAGACAGAGAGAGACAGGGAGACAGAAAGTGAGAAATCACCCCCCAGGGAGATGGCCATGCCATCTCCTCCTCCATTCTTCTCAGAATTTTGGGCATGCATGTATACACTACCAGCATGAGTTTTACGAGTCGGGGACTAGAACTGTGGTAGACTATCTGGAGTCCAGCTATGTAATCATTATGCCATCTGCTGATCCCAAGGTAGCCATTGACTCCATGCTTAAATGATGTTATTCAGAGAGATTCCTTCTTGAAGTCCTGTGGTAAACTTTGCTCACTCAGACATTGTTCGCATCTCGGCCCCATTTGAGAAGCATTTGGGAACTAAGCATCAGTCTGCCATGGATCCTGACAAGGCTAAATTTCTTCTGTGTTCTCTCCTCATTAACCTTTCAATTTACCATGAAGCCTAGCTTTGTCCCTTTATTAATTTTGAATTTTTTGTTTGTAAGTTATTAATGTACCAATCACATAAAATGTAATCATGCAACTACTCAGTTTCTCCGTAAAGGGATTCTTCAATCTTCTTCCTAGAGTTTATACATCCATCTGTCATTGTCTTGGGAGCCAAGGTCGAGAGGGGCTAAAGAAAATTTGGCTCACTCTGCAAGCTTCAGGGTCTTCATTCTGTTGTATTATGACACCTTCCTTCATAGTCCAGTCCTCCCCTCATACGGAGCATCTCATTCACGTTGCTGGGGAACTACCTCATTTTCTGCTGAGCTGGTGGAAGGGTAGTTACATAGTAGTTAACTGGGGATATCCAGGTAGCCTAATGCTATTTATCCAAACGCCCCACCACTTCTCCTATTAACCATCCCAGAGACAGACCCACATCTCCAGATCTTCAGACTTATTTAGGTGATAAGGGGTGATTCACTTTGGCTTGAGTTCAATGTTTTCCTAGTTCTAAATCTATTACCATCATATTTCTACTTTTCAGCTTCCCAACTTTTTTTTGCATCTTTTCTAATGGGTCCCTCTCCTATTCTCACTGATTTGGGGGGTTCACACTATTTACATTATTTTCTGACCCTAATGAGCTTTCAAGAACTAGTGAAAATAAATATATGATGTCTGTCTGCCATGTTTAAACAGAAGTGAATATTCATTTCCTGTATGAATTCAGTATTACTTCAATGAACATGGTACAGTCTCGTATTACATACTTTCTGAGGCTCTTGATTATATTAACTGTATATACTTAAACTTAAGTAGATTCATACGCTTTGTATGTTTCTCCCTCTATGAATAACTGCTTCTTATTTGCCATGCCTCACTTGAGAGAGACGGAGAAAGTGCGCAAGCACTTCCCATGGGGGATTGTTATGCCATAATCTCTTCTCCATTATTCCTTTTGAAATTTCTAGACATTCATGTACATGGACCCTGCATGTTTCTCAAACTGCCACGTTTGGAATTTGAACTGTGAGGTCAGCCATGTGGGATCCAAAGACCTTAATCACCATGCCACCAGCTGGCCCTAAATATTTTTTAGAAATCTATTTTAAAAGACCATGGGAAATAGAATTTAGGTATGGGTTTGTTTTTAAGATTAATTTTCTTCTTCTTATTATTATTTTTTTAACTTACTATAGGACACATGTACCAGAGAGAGGGAGAGAGAGAAAAAATAAGAAAGCAAGTCTCCAGGTCTGGGACTAGAACCATGGTCAGCCATGTGGGAGTCTAGCACCTTAACTACCATGCCACCTGCTGCCCCTCAGATTAAATTTTTTGAATATGGAAGAATAAATAACAACAACAGCTAAAAAGAAAAACAGATTATATTAATGCTCATAATTGATTTTTTCATGCAGTTTAGTTCTTGTTTCTATCAATCTAGCTATGCTAGTATGTATTATAGTAACATAAACTGAGATACTTAGGTATTATCTATTAGAATGCAGTTATTCTTTAAAAAAGTGACTAAAATGAATAACTGCAATTTATATTGTTATGGACATTCTATGAATCTCATCCGAATTCAGAAGAGGAAATTTAATGCTATAGTTTCCTCTACATATAATATATGCCTGAGTGATTATTTCATATTTTAGGCAGGATAATCATCAGAAAACTATCTCTAGAGTGGTAAAACCAGATTATCTGTAATAAAATGTTTCATCAATGCCATTATTTTACTAATAATTGAAGTAAAATAAAATTATATGCAATTATTTCCCTGGCTTTAAATATAAGAGAAATGGGAAGATTTTAAGTCCCAAACGTACTCCATGTTTCACAAGCGGAGTGTTAAGCTTAATTTATTATTCGAACTCTAGGTACCAAAAGACAATGACTCATGTATTATTCAGTAGTCTTTGATTGCAAGTAAGAGAAACACAAATTGAACGACTTAGGCAATGAAAGGAAATGAATCAGCTCACATAGCCGAATAGTAGGAAACCCAAAGATGATTGAAAATAGATTTAAAAGTTAAAGAACTCAGTTTCTTTCTCTGCTTGTTTCTGCATGCCTTCTCCATTGCCTTCAACACCTAGACTGTTTTCTCTACGTGGAGGAAGACAGTTCAAGCAGCTTACAAAGTTACATCCTCCCAACCTTGAACAATGATAGTTAAAGCTCTTAACTCCAGTTAGAGCATGGAGGACCTGGGAATTAGCTTTTACTCTACTGGGATCATGACCACTGTCCTGGGCTGAATTGTGTCCGTCCACATTCACGTGTTAAAACATAAATCCCCTTGTCCCTTAGAATGTGACTATTTGTAAATAGGGTCTTTAAATAACTAAATAAGTTCAAATGAAGTCGTTAGGATAGACTTTAATCCAATATGGCTGGTGTCCTTATAAGAGAACTGGAAGTGCTATCAGGTGGGGGAGCTGAACTGCATTGTATGAAAGTCTGGGTTCTGTAGGTCCAGATCTCTAAGATCAGAGACCTACCCTAAAATGCAGAATGAAAAACCATAAACACATGTAAAGTAGCAGTTTTAATAGAAAAACAACCCCATGCCAGAAAGGCATGTGGGTGGGCAGCTGTCAGAGAAAGATAGCTGCACTGGACATGTGGTTAGGTGTTACTTTAATTGTGGGGTTTTGTCATAGATATGGAGAGGAGGCCTGTAATTTTATCTTGTTCCTTTTTTGATGTCATGAGTTTCCATCTGTACTTGAGTGCTTTGCCTTCAAGTGAGGAATCTAAGAAATCTGATTATCTGATGATGCATGTCCAGTGTGGACTTGGAAAGTATCATCACGCACATATGGATGATCTGCCCTGTTTATTGTTTCGATGAGAATTAAGATGTTGATGTAGCATCCTGTTCCTGAGCTCTGAGCCCGGAGCTGGGTGGAAAGAAGGAGTTTTCAGAGGATCTGTTGCATTATCGGATAAGCTGTGATTGACAGAGCAGATGTCCTTCTGCTATTATCTCAAGACTTTGCACTCATATCTATCTGACTATAACAAAAACACAGAGAGATAGTGGGAGTGTATGTGCACAGAGGAAGAACCATGTAAGGACAGGGCCAGAGGCCCTGCAAGCCATCTGCAAGCCAAGAAAGAAGGCTTCAGAGAAACCAGACCACTTGACATCTTGATCATGGACTTCCAGCCTCCAGAACTGTAAGGAAATAAATGTCTGTAGTTTAAAACACCCAGCTTATGATATTTTGTTATTATATTTCTATCAGACTAATGCAGGTGTTAGGATTGGGTATAAATTCTGACTTCTCTTGTGTCGTGGGAGCAAAATGCCCTTTTAGTTACCATTAGAAAGGCAGTGGTTTGGTCCTGGGAAGACTCAACACTTCTCTAAATAAAAATAGCTTTATGAAAAAGAGAAAAAGGGGTCTAATGACAACACAGTGATGTCTTCAAGTTATCTTACAATGTTAAACTGACTATGGTAAGAGTTTTAATGTTCGAAGTATGACATATGTCATCTATAAGAGTAAAATAATGAAAAACTTGGTTGAAGGAGGTTAAAATGGACACCCTTGAACTTACCACCAAGATAAACCAAACATTACCAATATTATTGAAGTTCATTATGTAACTTCTATCCTACACTCTTTCATCACACCCTTGCCTTGAAAAGTAGTCATTATTTTGAATATTTTGCTTTTTATTTCTCTTCATTACAATTGTATAGCTATCCCCAGAGATACACATACATAAATATGTATATTTGTTTTACATCTTTTCAGACACGAGGACAAACCCTAAGTACTTCTCCAGTGTTCTTTTTTTCTCAATATTGTGAATGTGAGATGCACACATTATTCCATTTAACAGTAGGTTGTTCCTTTTTACACATTGCATAACTGTACCCTGTTTCATTGTATTCATGCATTATTTGCTCACAAACTTTTTAGGGCTGTATCTAGTTTTCTGTTTCATAAATAATGCTATTCTAATTCCTATGCATGCCTCCTTATACAAATGTACAAAAGATTCTGTGCCACAAATATCTAGGAGGAGAATTACTAGTGTGGAACAGTAGTTTTAAACAGGAGCAATTTTGCCTTCCAAGAGACATTTGGCAATGTCTGAAAACATTTTTTTGGATGCTGCAATCAGAAAGAGCACAGGAGGAGTGTTGCTGGCATTTAGTGGACAGAGGCCAAGGATGCCTCTAAACATCCTACAATACTCAGGACACACGCGACAAAGAATTATGCAGCTTGAAATATCAATAGTGCCATGATTGAGAAAACCCAGTGTAATGAATGTGCACCTTCAGATTTATAGTTCTCCTGTTTTAGCAGCAACTCTGAGCTTATAAAGAGTTCCTTTTGCTCCTCATCCTACCAATATCTTATATAGACAGGATTTTTTTTTTTTTTACTTTTTAAGAATATTTTTGTTTTTCTGGTCTTTGAGAGTTTGGACTCTATTTCTTGCTATTGTTTACTCAACGATCCTCACTCTGTACATTTTTTCTTTGGTTTTATCATTTTCTTTTAATATCTGAGTTTATACTTGGTATCCTCTTACATGTATTCCCACCTTTTCCAGGTCCTCAGCTTTATCTCTGTGTAGGACCACAAGAAAGCAAAGCTCCAGGGCTCCAGAGGATAGCACTGTGACTAAGGGAACCAACTGCAGGCTTCAATTCTTATTAACTGCTTCCGATTCTTCCTTCCTCCTTTCCTTCTTCCTTTCCTTCCTTTCTACCTTCCTTCTTTTCTTTTCTTTCATTGCCAGCAGGTCCATGCAATTGCCAGAGACAGACAGAGAAAGAGAAGAGCAGAATGGGGTGTGGTCACCCTGCAATCTCTTCTCCATTTCTCCTTCTGTGGGTACTTGGAGCATGCACTCACATGTGTCTAACATGCTTCTCAAGCCTCTGGGGCCAGAACTTGAACCATGGCCAGCCATGTGGGATCCAGCTTTCTCCACTACTAGGTCATGGGGGCAACCTCATCTCTCATAATTTATCCACACCCTTTAGCTGTGAATTTATAAATATTTAAACGTTAATTTTATCCAGCATTTTTGGTGTTTTATACTGAGCAGATTTATCAGGCTATTCAGTCTGTAATAATAACTGAAGCAGAAGTTTGAGATCATACCTGAGATACTTAGACTGTTTTCCCATCACCCACAATTAGGGGCCATTTTTAATTTTTTAAAAACTTATTCTTCTGTATAAGTTGCCTGCATGAAAGACCTTCACTGAGCCTTTCACATACCAGGTAGGAAGCCGTTTCATCATCATGTGGCTGTCGAAGTCTCTGGTTGCAGCCCTCCAACCTCCTCAGCTTGCACCAGGTGGGCTGATTGAAATAAACTTATGCTCCCTGAACATGCTAGGCTTTATGGGGATGCATTCGTATTGCATTCATTGCCCAAATTTTGCATCTTCCCCAGATTTTTCTGGAAAACCGCTAGTCTAATAACGACACTGAGCTAATTCAACCTTGTTCACGAAGTCTCCCCTCAACGTCATGGTAGAACTGGTGACTCCTATCACTGGGCCCTGCAACATTCTGACATTGTGTTCAGTGGCTCTGAAACAGCATCTAACCTTTGGTAGTCTACTGTTACTTGACAGCACTAATAAGTCCTTGTCTTCCCCCTAGACCCTCCTAAAGCTCTTCACCTACTGAGGGAAGGCAGAGAAGTCACCCGTATGGAAACCATGTCAGTTTTATCACTAATAAAGATATTGGAGAAGTGATTCCTGGCTTTGCAATCCAGCATGACACAGATGTTCCCACCCAGAGCCAGCATGAAAACACTACAGACCTTGCCCAGGATGCAAAGCTGAGAACAGATCAAAGCATATTCATTCAGTCAGGTGAGCAGCTTATAAAGAAGACAAGGGAAAGCTGAACCGTGCAGTCTCTTTCTCAAAATGTACCCAACTAGGACGGGCCCCGTGGCACAGCTGGTTAAGGGCCTTGCCTAGAAAGCCAGCTCCCACCTGGACAATTACAACTCAAATCCCGGCCCCAGTGGCATGGACACAGTCCGGGCATGTGCACATGCATGCTCAGAACCCTGAGGGATGCAGATATGTAGGGAGGGGATTGCAGTGTGACCACGCCCCACTGGGGGTGCTGTCTCTCTCTCTCTCTGATGAGTGTACATGCCCACTGGCAAAAATAAACAAGCAAAACTTACCCAAGTATAAATGGGAGAGGAAAACAAAAAAGCAGAAAGAAAATATGACTTCCATGCCACGGAAACACAGAGCAGGAGAAAAACATTGCCCGCTATTCATGCTTTTTCTTTCTTTCCTTAGTACCATGTTTATTCTTAACACTTCATTGCTAGAAGGTAAAGCTGTATTTATTCATCTTTATAATGTCCTGACTAATTATTTTGGCTAATATTATAGGATTTAGAGCTAAAGTAACAGATTTAAAATCCCAATTTCTTTGGCCAACCTGTGTTATGAAGGTTAGGGCAACTGGATCCCACATAGCTAACTAAGTTGTTCAAGTTCCAGACCCAGTAGCTTGAAAAACGTGTTGGATATATGTGTATACACGTCTAAAATAGCCCCAGAAAAGAATGGAGGGGGAGGGATTGTGGCATGGTTATCACCTCTGGAGAGTTTTCTCTCTCTCTCTCTCTCCCCCAGCAAGTATACATGCCCTATAGTAAATTAAAAAATAAATAAGTAGGGACCAGCAGTTGGCATAATGGCTATGTTGCTGGACTCCCATGTAGTTGACCGTGGTTCGAGTCCCAGACCCAGTGGCTTAAAGTCACGTCAGGTGCATGTGTGTGCATGCCCAAGATCCCAAGAGGAGAATGGAGGAGAAGGAATTACAGCATGGCCATCCACCCTGTGGGGTGTTTTCTCGCTTTCTGTCTCTCTGTCTCTCTCTTTCTGGCGAACACACGTGCCCTATAGCAAAAAAAAAAAAAAAAAAAAAAAAAAAAAAAAACTCTCAAAAATAAATTAATATCCAATTTCTCTGTATGTAATATAAGGATAATGTTATGCAGGATCTTTTTTTAAATGTATTTCTTTCACGAGCAAGAGATAGCAGGCCAGAGAGAGAGATACAGGACTCTGTAAGAAGATCTCCTTACACTGTGACCCCCTTCCTCCAGTCATCCACCCAGGACCAGGTGAGCATACCCTGAGTGTTTTAGGTCCACTGAGGGCCTGACCCTACTTAGCCAGGTAGCTCCAGCTTTGCAGGTGGCCACCCAAAGCCTTCACCACCTCCCAGGCATATACAGGGTTTTTATAAAGTCTAAATTAATTCATATTAAAAAGTCCATTATTGAATGATGTGTAATAAGCCTCAGGTACTGCAAGTCAGTATAATATACATTTAGTTGTTTTCCATAATTGATCTATAAATGCTTTTCTTCCCCCACCCATCATTGCTCTTTTTGAAAGTTTAAACAATCTCAAATGTTCTGTTTTGAAAGTTACCACTAACCAAATGATTGAGAAGGAAAAGGGCAGAAGAATCTTTTTAAAAAAAAATGCAGAAAATAGTCCAATATGACTCGATAGAGAAATATGTGGAACATCTTCCTGACTTTTCTGACTTGAGGAAATGAGGTGCACGTCTTAAGTCAGTTTCCAAAATAACTGCAGCTTAACTGATGGTCTCAAAGGCTATTGAGGAGCTCTGCAAACCTCCCGGACACTGCCCTTTGCCACCCTCCAAAAACACCGATCTCTGAAATTCTCAATGCAATTGACCCAGAGCTACAAAGCAATCACTGACAGTTAATTGGAATTCAAATCTCTTAGTAGTTCTTTTTTCCTTTAGCAATTTATGCTATTATTTTAAAATATCACTCCTATCAAAATGGGACCTCAGGAAGGCAGACATTTATTTAGGTTATATGTTCATTTGTGTGATTTAGAGAAGAAAAAAAAAAGGTTGACATACAATCGCCTTCAAGCTGTGCTTGAATTTGGGTGTTGATGTTGCTTTGTGTTCTGGCTCCAGGTGGGAAGGTACCAGCTTCCCGAGCGTTCCGAACGGCGCTGCACCTCTCCTCCGAATACCATGGGACAAGCCAGTCCGGGCACCAGGGAGAGACGAACGCAAAGGAGCCTCTGCAAGGAAAGAGACGAACAGCTCTAAGAAGGAACGAGGGGCTGGGTCCCTGGCTTAGTCTTTTCCCACTGAGTTCCCTGTAAAGAGCAGACTGCTTCTTTCATTTCCCTGTTTCTCTTTAACAAGTACCAGCAACATTCTCTTGGGACAAGAGAGAAGTTGTTTCTTCTGGCAAGTAGCAAGGAAATAAAGCAGAGCACACACATGGTCACGCAGTAAAATATGAGTTGTCTTCATCAAACATGATATGAGAGCGTATGCCTATACCTGATGGGGGATAGAGGAGTAAGCATGGTTTAATACCAATGAATTGGGGGATTTTGTTATTACATTTCATGTCAGAGGGATTTCATTTTAATCTTAGCATGCATGACTACAAAACAATTTGCATGGACTCCTGACCCTTTAAGGGTCAAGGATTAATGGTTTGTCAGTAGAGATTGCTTAGGTGGAGCAGAAATTTGGGACAAATTCACCTTCCTGCGAGGGCTTAGTAATTTGGAAATAGTTCATGAATACTTTACCAGCATGATGTGGGGAGGAAAGGGGTAGAGAGAAGGAGAATCAATCTACCCCTTTTGTTTTTGTTTTCGTTTTGGTTTTTTTTCTTCCTGGAGAGATTTTGCTGTGCGGTGCATGCACACACTCACTGGAGAGACAGAGAGAGAAAGTGAGAAATCAACCCCAGGAGGGTGACCACGCCCAATCCCATCTCCTCTGTAATCCCCTCAGAATTTTGGGCACACACGCAAATACACCTGGAGTGAGTTTCAAGCCGCAGGTTCCAGCACTCAAACTGTGGTCAGGCACGTGGGTGTCCAGGGCCTTAACCACTACGCTACCTGCTGGTCCCTCCATCCGCCCCCTGGAAGGCATTTCAAGGACTGGAACCTGGGTCTCAAACTGTCCCACTATTCCAAGAGCTTGTATTTAGCAGCTGACACATTACTGAGACTCGGGGAGGTGAGTGGCTCCCCAATTTCTTACCTGTGTCAACAAAGTCATTGAGGTTAACCCACAAGCTGGTTAGATATTAATAAAGTAAAATTTGGTATACACTTAATTTTAGAATATTGTAAATGAGACTACATTTTCTTAAGCAAATGTTTAATACTGAATCCATCGTAAGCACACTTCAACGGCTCTCTTGGAAAGAATATATAATTCGTTATATTTAAATATTAATACACTATAGACAACTTCCAACCCTTATACTAGAGCCTAATAAAAACCCAGAAGTTTGGTCATAAATCAAAAAGTTGCTGCAAGTTACTACTTCAGGTTTGGTGCCTTTCTCAAGCGTATTTCAAAAAAAGACCCCGTTTCCCTTCACATTTCTATAGCAGTGGGTTTTAAATGATGCAAAGAGTACGGGAAATATCCAAATGGAAATTCAGCAATCTTATGTGAAAATTAAATCTTTTTGTGTAAAATGTGAATTAGAAAAGCAACATTTCACAGCTTCCCTTTCGAGGTTTAATTCCAGTGAAAGAATTAGACAGGGTTCATTGTCTTCAAGGGGAGATGACCTGAAGGGTTTGGGCAAAAGGGCAGAGTGACTTAGGTAGAGAAAGAAGAACGATTGCATTAATTTTAATGGCACAATAGCAGTTTTCAATAAGCTTTATGACAGCAGAAAAGATTGATTTTTTTTGCACTTTGTGCTAAAACGTGCAGTGTCCTAAACTACATTTTGCCAGAAATCTAATACCTATAATTTATCGTATCCCATATTCTCAATGTTAAAAGAGGAAAGAAGGCAAAAGTCTGAGGGCTGAAAATATAATGGACTGTAGATTCATTGCTAAGACTCCATTGAAATCCCGACGATGTCCTTTTAATTTTAAAATGCACTTAACTAAAATTAAAAGGCACCAGAACAGCTTTAAAATGGTGTCAGGACTCGGTGTGTTCTACATTTCTTTTGTAAGAAACTATTTGAGTTTCCTGAATCAGAGAGTGAGGGCTGAGGGCTTGTAGCTTCAATAGAAGACACGCTGCTCGGAAAAAGAGACCTCCAGTCTATTTGATGCGTTTTGCTGGGTTCTGAGAGGGAGGGAGGGAGGAACCACATTTTTTCATAGGCAGTCTGACTTTCCATTGGAGGCATCAACATCTCTGTATTGTTTATAGCCTATAGTCAGAAAAATTCAGGTGTTCTCTGCTGTTCACTGCCTTGACACTGCACAATAGTGTCCTTTTGGAAATCTTTTCTGCTCACCCGATAGCAACATATTAATATATTGATGACCACAGCAGTGATTTCAATGAAAACCTTAAGAAAATAGAGAAAAATCTAAGCCTCTTATCCAGACATGATTTTCTTCAATTAGTATAAGCCCCCAATATAAAGCAGCTACTGAAAGCTATTAAAACAAGATTAACAATAGATGTTACTGTTCAGATGGGAAGCAATATTTCGGTCAATATAAATGGACAATGAGAAGTTAGAGTAACCTCAAAGGAGGAGAACTAAGATCATGAAATTTAAAGGCCATATCCTAGGAAGACTTGGATGGGGACAGCAGGCGACATTGTCTTAAGGTGTTGCACTCCCACATGGCCAACCACGGTTTGCATTCCAGACCTACCGGCTTGTTTTCTCACTTTCCCTGGCTGTCTCTCTCTCTCTCTCTGTCTCTGTCTGGTCAAATTAAAAATGAATAATTATAAATAAAATTAAAGAATTATTTCAAAAAGAAAGAAAGAAACTTGGAAGCGCCTTTTCTTAAGAAAAGATTTAGAAAGAGACAGTGGAGGACTGTGACCTGACTGAGCAGCTTTCACTCAGAAAGAGGAATCGGTGAGCTTCTGATGGCAGATTCGGGAAGAGGGGGCCAGGCTATGAGGAGGTTGATTCCACTGGTTGTTTTGCAATAAAAGGGATCATTTCGAAACAAAAATATGATCCCTGGAAATCTTCAAGGAGAAGCTTGATGTTCCAGGGAGTAAAATGATTCCAGTAATGATGGCACAGGGGATATTTGACTCACTTGTATCCGTAGCACCTAGATAGCATTGATTATCTTTTATGTTTATCAAAAGAATAAGTCGTCACTCAGTGATACCTTATAGAAATGGTTCTGATTACAATACGTGCCTCACATGTTTGTCACAAACACACAAAATACAGATGAAATATTTAATTCAACCAATTTTAATCCACTGACTGCTGTATTACAAATGTCTTGCTAAACAGGAGCAGGATAAACAGAATCTCAGATCTTATCTAACCTCTAATCCTAGAGATTCTTTTCTATTATTGATCATCTCCAGTTTGATAATGTAAGGGGGGAATCCCCAAATCCGAAAGGGCTTGCCCATTCCAAAGAATACACCCAGAGGTCCAACAGGGGAACACATGAGTTTACTTACATAGGATAGGATGCTCCGCTGTCAGCTGGCCAGAGGATGATCCAAGCCTTCAAGATCACAGGCTCAGGACCAGCAGGTGGCGTAATAGTTACGTCACTGGACTCCCACATGGCTGACCATGATACGAGTCCCAGATGCAGCGGCTCCAAACTCACACTGGGCACACGTGCGTGTATCCCCAAAATCCCAAGAGTAGAATGGAGGAGAAGGGACTGTAGCATGGCTGTTCCCCAGGTGGGTGATTTCTTGCTTTCTGTCTCTCTGGTTAGTGCATGTACCGTACAGAAAAAATCTCTTGGGACCAGTAGTTAGCGTAATGGCTATGTCGCTGAACTCCCATGTAGTCGACTGTGGTTCAAGCTCCAGACCCGGTGGCTTAAATTCACGCCGGGCATGTGTGTGTGTGTGCCCAAGATCCCGAGAGGAGAATGGAGGAGAAGGGATTGTGGCATGGCCTCCCCTCTGGGGGGTGATTTCTCGCTTTCCGTCTCTCTGTCTCTGTCTTTCTGGTGAGTGCACACTCCCTGTAGCAAAAATCTCTACAAATAAATAAAGAAAGAAAAAGAAAAAGAAAAAAAGATCATAGGCTCAGGTTATGTGTGTGAAGATCAAAGAGAATCTACATCACCTAGAGGATCAGCAGACTCCCCATTCCCAAGGCAGGGACTGGTTCCAACATACATTGTTCGAAGATGACAAGAAAAGGTCAGGTTACCAATTACTTGAGTCACCAGGGCTTGTACCTTAATTTAGTGCCTCTGATCTTGGCATGTGGATGTGGGTAGCCCAGCCACAACCAACTCCATGAAGTAAGGAAATAGTCACCCTCTTTATATCTGTGTCTCTCTCTGGTGGGTTCATGTGCCCTCTGGAAAAATAAATTTTTTTAATGTTTTTCAATTAAAATAGGGTGAGACTTGCATACCCCATGTGTTGGAGAAACTATAAGAAATTCAGTAAGGGAATTCATTGAACACTATGCTCCGTGATCCAACGACCTTTTTTAATCACCATATCACAGAGGCCAACATGTGAGCTGTTACATAGAATTAATATGTATTTTAGTGAGGAGTCAATGTTCATTGAAGTTGGACTCTTATACAGGTTAAGCAGGGACGTCTTATGGGGCCTAGTAAAGATGTTAAAGTTTTGTGCTTCATCCTAAAAAGAAATAAACAAACAAGGAAATGATTTTAATCATATAACCATTCAAGGGCTGTTGCTTTTATAAGGGACCCATATGTGGCACAAGGAGAAAGCCTACACCATATTATTACCAGTTTAAAATATGTCAATCCAGGTCTTTCAAAAGAACATCTATTTCAATCATACTTTCTCACAAGCTTCTTGATAGAAATACGCCCAGTATCAGATTCACACTGTGTAGACCCATTTACGTATCTGCAATTTATTGAATTGGTTTTATTGTCTCTATTTTTTAAAAGTAAAAATAAGCTTTTAATTTTTAGCTGGGTTTTTAAAAAAATATTTAACAGTTGATTTTTTCGTTAAGGTGACTCAGTGTGCTATGTAGTGGGACAGTGGCAAAATGTAACACATGTGCCCTGACCCACGTGGGAGGTTCCAGGTTTGCATCCGGAGACCTCCCTGAGCTTACCAGACACACCTGTGCCTATGATCCAGGCTGACTGAGGCTAGGGGTAGGGAGTGGCATGAAGACCCTGTTGAGAGTGCTGTCTCTGCCTTTCTGTCTATCTGTCTCTCTCTCTAGATCTTGCTTATAAAACTAAATGGGTACATTTCAAAAACAGAAGTGTTATATGAATATTTTAGGAAAATTTATTTTTCATTATTACATAAAATAAATATAATTATTTCCATATTATTTTTAAAAACTAAGGTTCAGCTAAAAGGAAAAAGTAAGGGGAGATCTAATGGCACATACTAAATCCCATGGAGACAAGTGAGCATCGACAGGAACGGGGTATCATTTCATGCACAAAAAGACACAATTTATTGAATGATACCCTAGTGCCCTGGGAGAGGTCATTTATCTAACACGGGTGAATGGTTTCCTCACAGGGAGTAGTTTTCTTTTCTTTTTTTTTTTTTTTTAAGATCCATGATATTATTTGAATAAAATAAAAGAGTGAAAGAAATGGACAGAGGTGATCTGTCTTTTGTGCATTGATTATAATTAATATTAATCTCAGTGATTGCTACTGATGAAGACAGATTTATCCCTGCTAAAATTGTGGAGTCTTTGCTTTCAGAGTTAACTTCTTATTTTCTTTTTACATATTTATTAGTCTTTCCCAAAGTACCCTATTAATCTTCAGAGTCAAATTAGCAAGTCCATCAGACATTTGTTTCATCAAGCCCAGGCACTGGCAATTCTAGAATAAAGTGATGCTTAACCAAATTCATTCCTGAGTCTGAATCATTGTTGATGTCAATTCAGTTTAATCCAGCAAGCCCCATACGTGATTGATAGACTTCTCGTTTATAACTCACTCACTTCCGAGGAAGAACTTGATTTGTTCACAATACAGAACATACCAACTCCTAGGCTATTCCCTTTAATCTCCCACTAAAACTACAGCAAAGGGAAGTGTCTTAACACAGGAGGGTGCAACTGCAGAGGCAGCACAGAGGAACAAAAGTCCACCATCCTGAGAGCTAACAAAATAAATTTTTCAACGTGAGCACAAGAATGTTAGGAAGTCTGTAGCACGCGTAAGCAGAACTGCCCGGGTACAGTAGATATGGGTGAGGTACAAAAATGGCATGGCTCAATTACCGTGAGCTGATCACTTAGTTGTTGAATGTGAACACTTCTCTTCCAAGATGTAAGTGATCTTTTTCTTATAAAATTGATATTACAAATCCAGCATGCTGATTTTCATGCCGATAGACTCAGAACACCAAGATCCAAGGCTAGGTTCAAGGGTAGGCTCTATTCTAGGGCAACTGTTATCTTTGTTGCCTAAGTTTTGTGTTTCTTTTCATCACTTGCAACTATCGTTCCAGAGACCTTGGGGGTTTTTTTAAGTCTTGCATAATTTACATTTACAGCGATAATGAAGGATTGTGAAAAACTCTGGAAGGACTTATCTTATATCTAGAAAGAACCCATTGTCCTAAGGGTTACTGGAACTTAGAAAAAGACCTTACTCTAGGGGAAATTATGTACCACAGACAGATTCCTTTAAGTTCGAAGTTTTATGCTTTAATAGTCTAAGACAGGCATGAAATTCAGTGATCCTCAGTATCTTCAGCCCTCTGGATGTATATGGCTCATTGTACCAACTACTTTCCACATAGGATTTTTACATTTTGTACTCAATTCATTTTTTTTACACAAATATAAGACTAAGGTCAAACAGGTTTGAGCTGAGAGGTGATTTTTATAAGCAGTCTTACCTTTTACCTGCATGTGATTTCTAACTCAACTCTACACTACCAATTTATTTTATTATTTAGAAAACATTTCCTTGAGGGTAAGTAGAATGGCTACATTAGCTAAACCGTTAACTAGCTAAGTGTGCGCCAATAAAGACATTGGCCATATTCAACAATGCTCAAAACATGCCGCACTTTATTTACAGCTATCTATCCACTATTTTTTGAAAGTATTTTAACGGAAATGTCATTTCACCCTTACAAACTTCACTATACATCTTAAAGTGTAGGGATTTAAAAAGAGTAACTACAGGGACTAGCAGAGTGTATAATGATTACGTGGCTGGACTCTCACATAGTTGACTGTGATTCAAATCATGAACCCAGTGGCTTGAAACACTGGGTATGTGTGTGTGCATGCCCAAAATCCTGAGAGGATAATGGATTGTGGCATGGCCATCCCCCAGGGGAGGGGGGTGTAATTTCTCGCTTTCTGTTTCCCTGTCTCTCTCTCTCTCTCTCTCTCTTTATATCTCTCTCTCTGGCGAGTACATGTACCCTATAGCAAAAATCTCTCTAAATAATTTTTAAAAAGAACTAGTAACTATAATAATATTATCATAAGTAAGGAAATTAAAATCATGCTTTGATGTCATCTCATACCACTCCAGGATTCTTTCAGAAGCATCTGTTTGCTATGGCTTGCTTCAAAAAAGCATCTGAAACAAGGTCCCCACTTTATATTTGATTATTGTGTCCCTTAAGTTCTTCTGTCTAAAGCAAACCATTCTAATCTTTCACTCGTCCTTAATTTATTTTTTTTCTTCGTTGTAGAATAGAGTCAGTTGTCAAGTAGAAAGCTTTATGTTCTGATTCAGCCATTAGTTTCCTTATGGTGTCATTTCATTTGATTCTCTAAACTATCAGTCCCATTTCCTATCAGCCTAAGTTAGCTGTACACTGAAATCCCATGTCTAGAGAAGAATAAGGCTTCAGGAGCAATACTGTGGTCACACATTGGAACGCAGGAGGGAATCAATGTCTTGCTGTCCTGTTTTAGCTACTGACTGGGAATGTTAGATTTGACACTTGATCCTTCTGTTCTAAATTTCCCACCAACCTTTCAGCTAATGCCACACTCCCGATGATTATTACTTGTAACAGTGATCTAAATAGGTGTGGCAAAGCGTTACTTTCTAGTTTCATCATTCCTTTTACAATCTAGCTGGAGTTGACCTGTAAAGAAAATAGCCTCTCTTCTCAGCTAGAACTATTTGTTTTTCCTAAAATATAGTGAACATAAGAGGGGAAGAACAAGTTATAAGTGCGTAGTTACTTTCAATAGTCTCCAATCATGTATTGGCTTGCTCATTATTTGTTTTTCACTCATTTATTTGAGAATTATTATGAATTTATAGAGATTTGTGTATTCTATTTTTTAAAAAAATTATTACTGGGCATGCATGCATTTGCCAGAGAGAGAGAGAGAATCCCCCAATGGGACATGGTCATGCCAAATACTTTTTCCTCCATTTCTCCATCCTGTCGGGATCTTAGGCATCCATGCTCACATGCCCACGGTGTTTTTGAAGCCAACAGAGCTGGAATTCTAATTGTGTTCTGAATGAGGAATCTGGATTGCCACACACAATACTTAACTACTGCACCCAGGGAGGACCCCATACAACATGTTTTATTCCTTGGTGTTTATTATTCTTTCTTTCTTTCAAATAGTCCCATCTTTGGCCAGTATGAGACCTTTCAAGGGGGTCCCACTGTCCTTTTGACAAAAGCCACCTTTTCTTGACAAAAGCCACTGGGAGGCATATGCTCTCCCAGGCCCATCAAATTCCCCACTCCACAACCAGAAAGAGCCATAAGTCAAAGGAGCCATTGTTCCCTCTGGAGGAATAGTACTTAGAAACTATTTGGTCGTGAGAAATGTCATGACACATTTTGCATAGAAAAATACATCTAGACCTCTCCAATGACTCAATATAATCTGGGCATGAAAACAAGGAGTCAGTCAGTTGTGATTTTGCCCATCATATTTTCTCAGGGTCTATGCTGATAGGCTTATACTAGTCCAAAGCACTCATTTTATGAAGCAAGTACGTTTATGCTTTGTCATTTATCATCCTTAATTCAGAACTCTCTTCATCATTTAGTTATAATTTTCTGAACACTTGTTATTATGATCCTTTAGCATATACACACATGTAATGTATATGGACACTTTGTAAATAAGGTATATTATGTAGACGTTTACAATGATTAAAATCACTTGACCTAAAAGCAAAAATTCAGCTAATGTACCCATGAATGGAAGTTCTCCACAAATAAGAACTGGGATGGAGGAAGAGAAGGTGCAGGAACAAACGTTAGATGCGAGGTGGTAAATTGAAAGCTCTGGGAGATGGCGGGCCTGACCATCGACGTCCTTACTCATTTCTCCGGGCGTTGGCAGGTGTGGCGGGAGCAACACATCTGATTCTCACCAGAATAAAACAACAAAACAATTCTAGAGCACTCCTTTTGTTCTTCCACGTTGACCGAAATAAAAACATTACCAAAAGAAGTCTCAGATAGTTTAGAATAAGAGAGAATCTCCAGGAATATCTAGGCAAATCCCTTTCTATAAGGGGAAGGCAGTGGTCAAATGACTTATAACTGTGCCAAAGTGCAAGGATCCTGTGCACTGAGAATTCAGCTCAGAGCTCACTACTGTTGCATGCTATTTCTCGAGTGAGAAAATAAATTTCCTTTCCATGTCCATTTAATTGTTATATGTTTCCTGTAATACTACCATAAGATAATTGATCTTAATATTTTTCAATATTTTAAACAATCATAATGATCTCTTTACATTTTAATGTAATTTTCAAAAGAATATAGATTATTATGGATATGTGTGCTTGAATACACACACACACACACACACACACACACATAAGTACAGGAGAAAAAAATTAATGCCACCAGAGACATGGATTTAAAGTGTCTGGATCCCTCATGGCCAACTGTGTCATTCAAACCTTGGACCCAGGGCATCAATAAACATGCCAGGTGCATGTGTTTATGTGCCCCAAATTCTTAGGGGAGAATGGAGGAAAAGGTTTTGCAGTATGGCTTCCCACCCCCAGGGAGTGATTTCTCATTTTTTTTCTCTCTCTCTTTCTGTCTGCAGCAAGTGCATGTGCCCTATTAAAAAAAAAAATAATGATTAAATAATCTGATACAATAGATCTTTTTCCTTCTTTTTTTTTTTTCATTAGCAAACAACCCACGTGCTAGCTAGATGGGGAGAGAGAGAGGGAGAGAGAGAAACACCACCCGAATGAGACGTAGTCACATTACAATCCTTTTCCATCAATTCCTTCTTCCCATTAGGGTTTGGGGCGTATGCACACACATCCAGCGTGTTTTTCAAGCCCCAGGGACTAGGATTCGAAGGATAATCTGCCATGTAGGATGTGTCTCCAAATGCACTGTGCTTAACCACTGCACAACAAGACAGCCCAACTCAACCAATTTTTAGAACAGTGTCTTCTTTATACATGAAACTTCCATAGTATGTAAATATGTTGTTTTCATCTGATTTGGATGTGTTTTTCCCTTAACCCATCTTCAGAAGTCTGTGAATCATCATAGCTTTGTTTGCAGGAGATATGAGTAATCACATTTTGTGTTGTCTTATTAAACAATTTGGAAAACTGACCCAAATTCAATCACTGACATACAAAAAGAAAATTACTTTCCAGATATCAGTCTGACTTTCATCCTTCAAAGAACACTCTGACATTAGATGTTGATAGTTTAGCAGAAATTCCGGGGCCCAAGGCTGTTTTACAGCAGCTGCTTTATCGATCCAGACCACATTCAGTTATTTGTCATGGTCTTTTCTAAAAATTTAACTTGCTTGTGTTGAGGGGTGAAGAGCAACAAACACTTGCTGTTGCCTCACAGCAAAATCAAGTGAAAACTCGGCCATTATCTGGTGACTTGAGAGTTTCACTGTCTTCAATGCAAGTATCTCAGCAAAATATGGATTTTCAAATTTATTTTGGATAAGCATAAAAGAAAACAATATGTTGCAATGGTTAATGATACAGGCTCTACATTAATAAACGCAGAATACCTCCTAGCTCCATCATCTTTGTCACATTCCTTAAAGTCTGTAAGCTTCCTTCATTTGTAAACTCAGCTTCATAATTCATGTTCTGCAATTTATGTTATTCTGAGATGATACTTGTATCATGACTGGCTCATAAAAACTTTTTAACTGGGACCAGCAGATGGCATAATGGTTACATCACTCGGTGCCCATATGACCGAGTTCAAGTCCCAAACCTGGTGGCTTCAAATTCAAGCCAAGCACATGTGTATGCATGTCCAAAATCCCAAGGGGAGAGTGAAGGAGAAGGGATTGTGGTGTGGCCATCCACCCCTGGGAGGGTGATTTCTCACTTTCTCTCTGTCTCTCCAGCAAATGCCTGCACCCTGTAACAAAAAACTCTAAAAAAAGAGAAAAGTTTTTAATAAACACCAGCTCGTGATATTAACCATCATATTATAACTATGTGTAATGATTAATTTAATGTTAATAATATAACGTTAACCATAGTAACAATAGCAACATTGGGCTAATGTTAATGATAATAACTACTTCCCACATTGACTCAGTTCACGGCTTACATGAAATTTCAGAAAAACTGAGCTTTGAAAATGTCCTTGTTAGTGATAGATGAAAAACAAAACTAGAGAAAGAAAGGGAACTGAAATGTGTTTGGTGTGATAAATGTTGTCTTAGCAAGTTTCCTGGCTATTATCTAATTTAATCACTCCCGCAACCCCTCTGCAATAGCTAATAGCTGCTCAAAGTCACGTAGCAGGTTCTCCTTTATAATCAAGCTCACGGCTGCTCAAGTAAATGGATTAATACATGTGGGAGAGAGCATGTGTATTCTGTGCCTTGTGGCTAGCTTATGCAACTAATTATCACAAATGGCAATAGAAGTCTCTACTCAATCTAATAATTTCTTTAACACAAATTCTTTCTTTAGTAAAATAAACTTCTTTTCTTCTAAAGATAAACATATGCAAAGGAGCAAGTCAATCAGCAGATATTTTGTGGTTTTTTTTTCTGATGAAACATAAAGTTTATAACTCCTCTATTTAGCTATGCAGAAATGCATGAATTATATAGGCACACACATATATGTATATACATAGCACATGTATGTGTTTCAAATGCAAATACTTCTCCAATAGAAATTGTCAATGAGTGCATATAAGAGCCCCAGGTAGTGAGACTAATGGAAAGGCCTCTAACGTGGACAAGATGACCAGAGAAATCTTTGTTTTTTTTTTAAGAGGTTTTTGCTATAGGGAGCATGCACTTCCCAGAAAGACAGAGAGAAACAGAGAGACAGAAAGTGAGAAATCACCCCCCAGGGAAGATGGCCATGTCACAATCCCTTCTCCTCCATTCTCCTCTCGGGATCTTGGGCACACACGCACACGCGCCTGGCATGAGTTTAAGCCCCCGGGTCCAGAACTCGAACCATGGTTGGCTACATGGGAGTTCAGCGACATAGTCATTATGCTAACTGCTGGTCCCATCAGAAAAATCTTGATTTGTCTGACCTGAAATCCACCAAGAATTGCACCATAAGCTTGAAGTGAGGTCAATTAGCTGATGTATCAAATTAAGATTTTTAATGGTTAGATGTTTGAAGCCCCAAAGAATTTTCATCATTTTCAATAAACACTAAACATGTCAAAAACATATGGAGAAAGCATATCATTCTTTTGCCATATTCCAGACTCTACTAGATATTTTGATGTTCAAATCAAAACATTAGGCTCTCCGTATGAAATACTTCAAAGTAAACTAGTGGTAGTATAATAATCATGATGTGTTATTCTCTTTCTCTGAGTTATTTGAGTTCTCTATAAGATTTTTCTCCTGTAGAGGTACAATCGTTTGAGACTGATCTATTAATATTATGTTCTCATATTTGAGGATGAAACCAAGATTATAAGACAAAAGTAACTCAACCAGACTCACACAGATCATCAATATTGCTTGAGCAAACAGAAAAACTTGTGGAACTAAGCAATAAACAAAGCAGAAAGAAAGATAGCAAGGAGAGATTTTGTGTTAAACTCAGTCTAAAGAGTTTTGAAGTGATGCAGTCACTAAATAGAAAGTTTAAAACTATGAAGTACAAGTGAGAAACAAATACAGTTATTACTATAAGGGAAATTTCAAATAATCTTCAAAAAAATACTGAAATCCCTGTACATTTTTTTGCATACTATGCACTCTTCATAAACGTTTTTATGACTTCCTCTACAATAAAACTTCAAACTTCGTGCATTTTTGTTTTTAAAAATAAACAAACAAAAAAGAAAACATAATGGGTACTCTGTAATGATTTTAATACTAGAAAGGAAATACCAGGGGTCAGCCGCTGACGTAGTGGTTAAGGTGGCAGGACCCCCATGTGGTCGACTATATGTTTCGGGTCCTAGACGCAGCAGCTTGAAAATCACGCCAGACATATATGCACTCATACCCAAAAGCCCAAGAGGAGAATGGAGGAGAAAGGATTGGCATTCCCCTGTGGGTGGGGGGAGTGACTTCTCACTGTCTCTCTCTGTCTCTCTCCTCTCTTGTGCCCCATGACAAAAAAAAAAAAAAAAAAAAAAAAAAAAAAAAAAAAAAAAAAAACACCTTAAAACAAAGCATACACAGATCTGAATTTATGGTACAGCAGTAAACTGCTCCTTGAATGATACTGGGTCCTTATGGAAGACTAGGTGTTTGGTTTCTCAATCAGCCTGTACACACCAGGCACGCACCCAGGAGCCTGGGAAGGATGGGGCTGGCTTGTGGCAGGAGTCCTTGTTGAGGTTGCTTGTCTCTGTCTTTTTTTCTCTCTCTCATGAAATAAATAAATACACTTAAAAATTATTTTTTTTTAAAAAAAGGACACACACAACTGATAAGGACACAAAATTAAGAGATTAAAAAAGGGGAAACTGCATGGCACAATGCTAAATAACCTCTTCAAGAGAAGTTGGATTCCACATGGCAGCTGGGGTTCAAATCCCTGACCAGGTCTGCCTGAAACATTTGCAAGTGCCCATGATCTGACAGGCTGGAGGACTGGAGGATGGGCATCAGACGCTGTGGAAGGCACACTTCTCTCTCGCTCTCTGTCTCTCTCGCTCTCTGTCTCTCATACTCTCATGTATACACACACATACTCCAACATGAATAAAGGAAAAAAATTTTTAAAAGAACAAGAAAAGAAAATTTATTGACTTTTAAGAATAGTGTCATTAATATCCCGCACTCTCCAAAGTGGAAAGTGCAAGTGGAGGGAGAACCCAGCAGAAGAGATCATAGAAAGTGAGAGGGCACTTGGCCACTTCATCTGAGTGTCAGCCTCTGAGCCCAGGTGACATAAATCTCACACACTAAACAAACCACAGGCTGGGGCACTTTTTTTGCCACATGGATCAATGACCAAATGATCAATGTTTTATAGAATCTTGGAATTCAATGACTAGTGCAAAGAATCTAGGGAAAAAAAATTGAGCAAGTCATACAGGAAGCAGGCAAGAAAAGGCAATTCTGAAATCTACTTCATGATGATGTTCTTCATCTCCCTGTCACATGAGTTAAAGTTCCTCTCTGACATTTGAGAGGCTTTTCCATGTGTAGGTATTTATTGCACTGCAATGATTTATTTTGCAGTTAAACCTCTGAAAACACACACATACACACACACACTCACACACATACACACACACACACACACACAAACACACACACACACACACACACACTTTCTTTACCTTGAAGTATGTTGGCTTGAAAAGCTTCTGTACTGCTTTGGCTTCTGTAAACAGTGACCTCCTTTACAAGGCTTCTTGGTTGGTTAGTTGCTAGGTGACAGCCAATCACAGCAGCGAGGCTTCAGTCAATCACATCACCCCGCCTTTTAAACTGTGTTAATGCAGACAAACTTCAAGATGTAACCAATCCAACTGTTTCTCTACCTCATTCCCTCCTTTCCATTTTTCTACATCACTTCTTCCTAGTTGAACAATAGTATCTCTGACCATGAGGCTACCTGGAGTCCCCTTGAAAGCCACTGGGATTCCTTTTGCTCAGTTAAAACTCCAGTAAGTTGGGGCCAGCGGTTAGCATAATGGCTATGTTGCTTGACTCCCATGTAGTCGACCTTGGTTCGCGTCCTGGACCCGGTGGCTTAAACATGCCAGGCGCGCATGTGTGGCCAAGATCCCAAGAGGAGAATGGAGGAGGAGGGATTGCAGCGTGGCCACAACCCCTAGGGGATGATTTCTTGCTTTCTGTCTCTCTGTCTCTCTCTGTCTGTCTGGCAAGCACACGCACCCTATAGCAAAAACCTCTCAAAAAAAAAAAAAAATTGCCTGAAGTTTTTCTTTTAACATTTTCTAAAATACATAGAAACAATATCCATTTACTTTTATGTATTTTGTAAGTTTGGGGGGGTTTCAGAGTTGAAGGTTCTTGTCATAAAACAATGATCAGTGACTGAAATAATACCAAAGTTTATTCAACATTTACTTAAAAGTCTAAACTGGTAGGCTGGACAGGGGATAAAGTGGTTTTCTCCATAGGTCATCCAAAAACCCTGATTCCATTTGTTTAAATTCCACCATTATTTAATGTATGACCTTTTCCTTCATGGTCAAGGCCACGCTCACCATGTATAGTGTTCAGCTGGTGAGGAGACAAAAAGAGGAAGAGAGGCACAAGCTGATCCCTTTACGTTCCGGTGATAAACTGCACACACCCCTCCACACTTAGATTCCAGAAGTTAATTCCATGGGCATACCTAGCTTCACGGTAGACGTAAGGGATTATGTACTTGAACTAAGAACAATGGTCAATGGGATTTGATTAGTGGTTTCTTGCCATATCATACCAAAGGAAGAGAAACATTTCTATAAAAGCAACATAATCAGGACTAGCAGATGGCAGAACCGTTACGTTGCTGCACTTTCCCATGGCTGACCACAGTGTGAGTCCCAGACCCAGTAGGTTCAAACTCATGCCGGGTGTGTGTGCATGCATGCCCAAAATCCCAAGAAGAGAATGGAGAAGAAGGGATTGTAGCATGGCCATCTCTCTGGGAGGTGATTTCTTATTTTCTCTGTCTCTCTGTCTCTGTCTCTCCAGAGAGTACACTCACCCTATAGCAAAAATCTCTCTTAAGAAAAAAGGCAACGTGGGAACCAGCAGTTAGCGTAATGGCTATGTCGCTGGACTCCCATGTAGTCGACCGCGGTTCGCGTCCTGGACCCAGTGGCTTAAAACACATCGGGCATGTGTGCGTGCGTGCCCAAGATCCCGAGAGGAGAATGGAGGAGAAGGGATTGCAGCGTGACCATCCCCCCTGGGGGATGATTTCTGGCTTTCTGTCTCTATGTCTGTCTCTGTCTGTCTGGCGAGCACACGCGCCCTATAGCAAAAATCTCTCCAAAAAAAAAAGAGAGACAACGTGATTTTCAAAGAATTTCTGGATTAAAATCTTGATGTTTTTTTAAATGTTGTTATGCAGAAGTTTTCTCTAAGCCCATCTGCCTGCTTTGAGACTCTTTCAACCACACAAAGAAGTATGTGTGAAGGAATTTCACAGACCTAAAGTCCTGTCTTTGACAGAATAAGAATCACAAGGATCAAAATTCCCAAGAGGTCAAGCCTCCAATACGAAGAACAATATGTAAGGAAATGCAACACGGAGAGAAAGGAGAACCTGTAGGAATAGTTTTTTAACTGATGAAATTGGGGATCCTATCTGTCAATTCATTATTATGGCTGTAATTCTTTAACAACTGACTGTGATTGGATTCATTGATTTCTAAAAAATTCTTCCAGGTTTCCTAATCTTATTAAATGTAATACTTTAATGTCTTTAATGAACTAGTGTAATGCTAGAGAGGTAAATTACTTAAAACTAAAACTAATAATTTTATTGTCTTTAATTTGCCTTTTTAGTAAAATTGTAAATATTCACATTTTATCAGATTTCATAAGTTAAAACTCATGTTTACGTGAAATCATTAAGTTGGGTGTTATTAAGATGACATAGATAAACATACGTTTATTTTGTAACTGAATTCTAATACTCGATTTAATTCCTTCTTTTGTGGTAGTCTGTAAAGTAAAAGGTGGTAAAAATAATTATATTGTCCACATATAACAACTCCATAATTTGGTTTCCACTCAGAGACTATTAGAATACCTGACCTCAAAGATGCTGTTAATGCAGTTCTGAAATTTAATTTTGATGTATTGATTTTTTCCTAGGGGATAAGAACTATTCCAAATGGAAAATATGATTTGTAGTTTATTCTTTACTCGTAAGAAAAAGCCTAAAGGTAATTTTAATAAAACAAGATCTGGTTATAAAATAAAATGAAAACCATTAACTTTTGTTTATAATCACACAGATTGTTAGAATAAAGCCAGTTAAGGTCATTTTGTCAGTTGTGAAAAGGGGACAATGATCTGCTTTCATTTAAGCTATTGTTAAGCTAAGAAAGCTGTTCATATAATTAGTCACTTATCATTAGTCACGTCATTTACTAAAGTTATTTAGAAAAGTCTACAGCACTGTTAAAGAAGTAAAAGAGATTTGACAATTATCTGTGGTAAACCAACATAACTAGTCTAACTGTGTGATTATAAACAAAAGTTAATGGTTTTCATTTTATTTTATAAGTAGAAAAAAACACACTGGTGTTTGCTGGGTTTTATATATATATATATATATATATATATATATATATATATACACATATATATATAAATTTATTTAAATAAGAGAGATTGGAAAGAATGTCTTCGAATAGTCAGACAAGGTCATCTATGTTTGTCTGAACACTCAACATCCCTTGGTATCTTATCACGGTGCTCTAATCATGTGCGTGCCTTCTGGATTATTTCTTTGGCGCCAAGTGCAGTGTAGAAAACATGGTATTCACTTAGCAAATCTGTGTGTGGAATTAACTCAAACTGGATTTTGAAAAAGTAGGTGTAGTTTCAATTACAATTCTGATTATATTAATTAAAACACAATGTGAAGCTTAACATACCGTATACCTCTATAAAGCTGATATATATATATATTATATATATATATATATAATATATATATAAAACTTGCTTATATATCTCAGTTAAATAAAAAGTATAGGAGACCATCATTTTGAGATAAACTTCTGCACAGGCTCTAACAAGCAAGATTAAACATCAAGTGGAATCACTCTTATCCATGTTACCAAGCCAAATCTAAGTTATCTTAATTCCCAAGAATCAGGAGGGTGAGATAATAACTTTGCTTCCCAAACTGCCCGGTTTCAACCAGCATGATAATGAAGTTCCCTCTGCTTTTGTCCTCACACAAAAGAAGTTAGGGATGCTCACTACTCAGTTCTTTTCCTATTGTTCTGTCTGTCCAGGTCTTACAGGAAAGTGACTTTGAAATGATGTCCTCTCTTTGTTCTTTCATTTTTCTTTGCAGTCCCTTTTTGTCTATAAGACCAACCTCTTCTTCTGAGTTTATTGGAACATTTATTCTATTGTTTGGAAGGAAATGTTGGCAATTCTGGAATCGCCAGAAAAAGCTAGTTAAGATCTTTAAACTAGGGTTCTGAGGAAGCCCCATCGGTCACCCCAGGGAATGCTGTCACACCCACACCATCATTCTCAGCAGTGCTTCTCCCCAAAACACACGTGACCACGCCCCTCATTTCCAACCTCACGGGGAGCATTTGCCCCTGGCCGTGGGAATTTTTATTTCAGGTTGAGAACCGGATGCACCTGGACTTTCCCCAGAGGCCTCTGTGTCTTGTAAAGTTCAGTTGGAAATTGGGTCCTTTGTCTGTAAGCCGCCCTTGATGAAAATAGCTATTTTCTATCAGCTTTACTCTGCACAGTGGATAATTCATCACCTCCCAGAACTTTCTCCCACTGAAGGCATTTTCTGTTGTTCTTTAAGCCATGAAAAGCCACGCCCAGGCTTTTCTGACATCTGCCTGTCAAGTTTCAGTAATGCCGGGCCCTAAGGAGGCGAAGGCTTTGTGGTCCAGCACGGTGACCTGCCTCAGCCCTGCTCTGAGGAGGATGCGGACCTTCCTCTCCACCTGCACAACCCACCGTGGGCCACAGGCGTCCGTGTCATCTACACTAGAGGAGGCAGGCAGAGCGGTGAGGCCTTTGCTGAGCTAGAATCAGAAGATGACAGAAACATGACCCTAAAAGAAGACAGGGAAAGCATGGGACCGCAGTACGTGGAGCTGTTCAAGTCTCACAGAACCATATAGATGGCTGAAGCACAGAGGTCCTCACCGCACCCCACAGCGCCAGCAATGGCACGGTGCACCTCCGAGAACTCCCACGTGGATGCACAAAGGAAAAAATTGTTCCATTCTGCTCAGGGTTAGAAATTGTCCCAAATGGGATCACATGGCCTGTGGACCCCGAAGGCAAGGTTCCAGGGGACGCTTTCTGAGTTTACCTCCCAGTAGTTAGCAGAGAAGTCCCTAGGGAGGCGCGAGGAGAGAATAGGGCACAGGTGGAAGTGTTCACGAGCACCCAGGAAGAGTCAGGTCCTATTCGGATCCCCCTCAGAAGTTCACGTCCGGGTAGCGGCCGGGGTGCCATGAGCAACCTGGGGCTGCCAGAAGACATGCTGGCATCACTGCGCGAGCAGGCCTGGGTGGGAGGCAGCCCCCTGGGGGTGCTGTGTGACTTAATCTTTGAATTTGTGTTCTCCATGTAGAGTAGGATGAGAGGCTGAGCATGGGAGGGGCCTGGAGTCTCAGCTGGAGTGTGGGGCCCCCTCTTGCTGCCACCTGGCCTTCTAGAATGGGTTTCTCAGCTGCCACTTTCCTGACTTTGTTCAGAAACCATTGCCACCAGCCATCCTCTTGGAAGGGCTGGGCCTGGGCATAGGCACGGCCAAGGTCAGGCGAGTGCACTCCAGGCACCAAGTCAGTGGCCTGCACTGATGGCGACAGCTTCACCACCGACACGTTTGGACATCACCTCAGTGACGGTCTCGGGAATGTGTGACCACAGATACTTAGACGGCGAGTTCACGGTGCTGAGCTCTCCCGGCCCCTGCGTCCATATGAGGGGAGTGCTCTATGAGGCCACTGAGAACGACATTTACAATTTCTTCTCTCCACTCAGCCCTGTGAGAGTCCATATTGAGATCAGCCCTGATGGAAGAGAGACAGGAGAAGCAGATGTTGAGTTTGCTGCCCATGAAGAAGCTGCGGCGGCCATGTCTGAAGATAGGGCCAGCAACTGGGCATGTAGCAGCCAGGTGAGGCAAGGCATGGGGGTGTTGGCAACCCAGACCACTTACAGCGGCCTGGAGAGTCAACCTGAGGGCTGTTACGGGGCCAGAAAAAAAAAAAAAAAAAAAAAAAAAAAAAAAAAACTGCATGGATTTCAATATTATTTTTCACCAAAATTAATTTGCACTTTAATCCCATTTTTCCACAAACTACTTGAAAAATCCCTTCATGGACTTTACATAAGCCTTTTTTTCCCATAAGCCTCTATGTATTGCTGTATTTATTTCTAACTTGTACTTGATAATTTTAAACTTTCTATTTAGTGGCTATATCACTTCCAAACTCTCTTGACTGAATTAAGTGCAAAATCTCACATTCAGAAGAACATAGATGGAAATGGCTAGTTTTAAGTGAGTTGCTTGAATCCATTCTCAGGTGCAGCCAACAAGCAGTGACAGAGTTATAACGATAGAAGAAGCTGTAGGACCCATTTTTGCACCATCTTTGTGAAATCTGGATTAAACAATTACCTCTTCAGTGTTTTCTCATGCAACCTTTCCTTCTAGCATGTGCCACTAAGTAAACTAAACTAGTTTCAGCGTTTTCCAGTTAACATTTTGGTAGTAGATTCCAAGTGATGTTCACTGAGTTAAAGCAGTTTGAGTTTGTTAAATGTGGGTTTTTTTTACCCCACACCCCAGTGAACACATTGAGGAGACGGGCTCTTTTGGAAAACTCAAAGGTGCAAGATCTCCAATTCAGAGAGAAACATTTCTCATGTTTGTTCATTCTAGTTTATATTTTCACTTAAGATTTTTTACATTATGTGTAGCTTTTTAAAAGTGCGTTTTGAGAATTGAGATACAATTTTTTTAGAGGTTTTTGCCATAGGGCACGTGCGCTTGCCAGACAGAGAGAGACAGAGAGACAGAAAGCGAGAAATCACCCCCTCCCCCCAGGGGGGATGGCCACGCCGCAATCCCTTCTTTTCCATTCTCCTCTCAGGATCTTGGGCACGCACGCACATGCGCCCGGCATGAGTTTAAGCCACCAGGTCCGGGACATGAACCGTGGTTGACTACGTCTAGCAACATAGCCATTATGCTAACTGCTGCTCCCAAGATACAATTTTAATACTGTAGAAACTGGTGAGACTTTGACTTAAAACTTTCTTTGTATTGCGCTTTCCTTTCTGGGTGTATTTTGCTAAGTGAAACTTGTTACACTTTTTATTAACAAATTTTTTTCTTAAGTTTTGCCTTAGGGCACTTGTGGTTCCTGGAGAGAGACAGAAAAAAGAGAGGGAAAGTGAGAAAGCAATGCCCCTTCACACACACACACACACACACACAAGGGGATGGCCATACTGTAGGTGCTTCTCTTCCATTCTCCTCCTAGGATTTTGGGCACACACACACACACTTGGTGTGCTTTTTAAGCACAGTTGGCCATGTGGAACCCAACATCTTAACCACCATGCTGCCTGCTGGCCCATAAACTACAACAGAATTCTGTCTTTTGACAGTTCTGATGACCACAAAGGGACCCAGAAGGTAATACTGATGGCTCATGAGTCACATCAAGGAATGCAGGAAGGAGGGGTCTTGCTGGCTGGCCTCTTCGATGTCCCTGTTTTCCTTGCAGTCTCCAAAAGAATGATTCTGCTCTTTTCATGTTGAGTCTCCAGACATTTTTTTGGCTGAAACTAAACTTTAAACTAATTTTAAACTAAACTGTTGAAATCTAAGCATTCTGTCATCATTCTGTGTCCTTTGTCCTATCTATAGTTGTATTATTACCTAATACTCTTTTTTTCTTTTTCTTATAAGCCAAAGGCAATTTGATGTGTTGAAGTGTCTTTTAGCAAATGGGGACTTTAAAAATTATTATTATTAATCCTACTGGCTTTATTTTTATTTCTTAAAATAGTTTTTTTTAATTGAAATTTCTGTGCTGCTATAGGAAGGGAGAGCCTCTACCACTGTTTTCTGTTTCCTGAGCATCATGCCAGCCATAGGGCACATGCCATGTTTTGCTTCATGCTTGTAGTTCCTTAATCCATGCCTCCCTGTGTTCTTGCCTACAGGGGAATGGCAGTGTCCATCCTGAACCCAGAACCTTTTGGTGCCTGGCACTTAATAGGCAGTTGAAATGATCTTTTGCTTTGTGTTTGCTAGGGAGCACAGAGAAAGTCACAGAAACAGAAGAAGGGAGAGGAATAAAGCACCTTGATGAGGCATGATCTCTCTGCAATCGCTTCTCCTCCATTTCCTCATCATGTTGGGATTTGGGGTACACACACACACACACACACACACACACACACACACACACGTCTTGCGTGTTTTCAAGTCATAAGGGCCAGACTTTGGAACTACACAGTTTGAATTTAAGAATTAGTTTTTTTCCTTTAAAGAATTATTTTATTTAACTTCATTTATCCATTTATTTATTTATTTTCATTTGATTAGAGAGGGATAGAGTGAAAGAGGGAAAGTGAGAGCAAGTCACCGGGTCCAGGACTTGAACCGTGGTCGGCCAGGTGGGAATCCAGCACCCTAAACCATCATGCCACCTGCCAGCTCCTGAATTTAAGAATTGTTATTGGGCTGACTTTGTAGCTTGGTGGTCGAGTGAGCCTGATTCCTCATGACCAACTCTGTAGTTCGAATCCTGGCTCTAGTGACTTGAAAACATGCTAGACATAGTTCTTAAAATTATCATAAAATGACATTATCTATATAGTAATATAGGCAACATATGGGTATGTCAAAAAGTTCGTGAAAAATGGCATTAAAGGGGCCAGCAGGTGGTGTGATGGTTAAGGCACTGGACTCCCACATGGTCAACCATGGTTCAAGTACCAGACCTGGTGGTTTGCTCTCTCACTTTCCCTTTCTCTCCTTGGTTAGCTCACATGCACTATAGCAAATTAAAAAAAATAATAATAAATAAAATAAAATTTAAAAGTCTTCTTTTATAAAAATAAAAGAGAAATGGGATTAAAGTACAAGTTTATATTGGTATAAAAAATTTGAAATCCATGCATCATTTTTTCATAATATGCCATTTCCATGAACTTTGTGAATGCTTATTGTTAAATTACAGGAAGACAATATATGATACGGAAGGGGGGAAATATTTCTTTCCAGACTGGTCATAGAAGCTGAAGCTAAAGCTCACCTTGGCAGAGTGCTCACTGGGGATGTGAATCTGGAAGTGCATGCAGCATGCTTGTTCTGCTGTTTCCCATCTGTGCCCTCCCAGGGGCAGAGCACACCTGTGTGGAGTACAACACACAATTCTGTACTTTATTAAAGATCTTCCCAATGCTCAGGACATCCTTGAGCCCCTCTGGGAGCCAGAAGAAGCTGCATGCAGCATCTTCAGGGACAGACAGCAAAATGAAGCAACTCTTGAGTTTCGGGTTTTTATGGCCACAGAGTGAACTCACCTAAGTTCATTATTTATAAAATGTAAATATGGCATTTGTGTGCAAAAGATCAGAAATGATCATTGATATATATTCCAAACAAATTAACCTTAAACTGCAATTTTTACAAGTCAAAAGAAACTCATTGAATTTGATTCGATATAAATTTATTTAACTTTATTTAAGTGAGAGGTCTATTGTTTTTTTTTTTTTTCTCATTGAAAGATCAAAATAATTTAAACCATTCTGTTAAGAGTTGAACTGGCATCATTTATGTAAGGCACCATTTTTAGATTAAACTTTTTTTTTCCTCGTGTCAATATGTCTACACTCCAGCAGTACAATCTTGTTGGTGATTCGATTGATTCTGTTTACAGGGTAGAACTCACTCCTATTTCTAAATTTCACATCTGAAGACACTTCATTACATTTCCTCAGTAGTGATTTCTTTCACACAAAATCAACCAACTGATAAAACACTTTAAAGAATTCTTTATTATTCTGGCAGCTGGCTTGCCTGTAAAGATTGCAATTAAGCTTTATTTATAGCATCGTCCTCAATTGTGTCTTTCTCTTGTGAACAACTCCTAACTTTATATCTCTAAAATATTTTCACAAATATAACCACAAAGTATGACTTTAAAAATCTCTAGTGTTGGGGCTGGCGGGTGGCATGGTGTTTCAGGCACCTGGTCTACCACATGGTTGACTATGGTTCAAGCCCTGGACATGGTAACTTGCTTTCTCAGTTTCCTTCTCTCTCTCTGTCTCTCACTGGTAAACTTCAAAAAAATTAAAAAAATAAAATAATGACAATAAATAAAATTAAGTAAAAATAATTCTCAAAAAAATCTCTAGTATTTAAAACATTAATAAGAATGTGTAAATTATACTTACAAATAGTTCTTTTTTTTTTTAATTCAAATGTGATCATGGCTGTGTGATAATGTAGGACTATTCGGTCATTTCCAATGGAAAACAACAACAGAGATACAGTGAGTCCGGGAGGAATTAGATGGGTAAAGAAAGATCAGAGTTATGACATACACCTTAATTTAGATCTCCCACTTTAGGGGAGTAGGTGTCTGTTTTGCAGCTCTCCCCGTTGTGACTCAGAGCCTCACTCCATGTTTCTTCTCTGCTGGTTTTCCCTACTAAGCCCTGCTTTTCAATTGGTATTTATAATTCCCCTCAAACTACAGCTCTTCCAGAAAGTATTCCTGGCAGGTCTGTACAATACACCGAAGCTCCTAAAATCACAGAGGAAAATGTCAAGAAGTGATGCAGACCAAAGGAGTAGCAGCCATCGTGCCAAAACTCCCATCTCCATGCACAGGAGACCATGGAGAGAGGTGGGGATCCAATCCAACCCCAGATCCAGCCCATTCAGAGAGAGCACCTGCTACTTAGCTCGCCGTAGGGCCACCTACATCTATATAATTTGTGGTATCGGAGCAAAATGAAAATGCACAGTCGCTTGTTCAAAAATCAGAAAAGAAGCTTATTTTTTCTTGTTCTTTGCAATTTTCCTCTTGACTGGTAAAGGTGTCTTTTTGTTGCTGTTTAATCCTGCATTTCCTGAGGCACAGAAATACATGAAGAGCTGGAGCAGATGCTTCCAGTTTTCCAGGGTGCAGGCCACTGACTTGGTGCCTGGAGTGCACTCGCCTGACCTTGGCCTTGCCTGTGCCCAGGCCCAGCCTTCCCAAGAGGATGGCTGGTGGCAATGGTCTCTGAACAAAGTCAGGAAAGTGGCAGCTGAGAAACCCATTCTAGAAGGCCAGGTGGCAGCAAGAGGGGGCCCCACACTCCAGCTGAGACTCCAGGCCCCTCCCATGCTCAGCCTCTCATCCTACTCTACATGGAGAACACAAATTCAAAGATTAAGTCACGCAGCATCTCAAGGCAACACCAAATCCCATGGGACACAGTACTTCTGAGCACAGAGCCTGGTGGCAACGTGCTGTTTGTCGCCCATCCTGATTGAGGATAATGGGGTTGGAGAGGAGAAGAGTGAGTAGAAGGAGGGGTAAAAACTATGATTGTCCTTATAATTCAGTCTTTTCCAGGTGTGAATTGAGTCTCGAACTTAGAAAGATGTTGCCTTAAATCCTACCTTGTAACAACAGCAATAAGCTGTGATCTTCTCCATCACAGACCCTTCAGAGCTTAGAGAAAGGACTTCCGGGATAACCCTGGGTAGCTGGTTGGAGCGGTGAGGCTTTCTGCTTCAGCACGACCACCAGTAGCTGGGAACTCAGAGCTCAAAGCTGCCAGCTGGAACAGAACTTGTTTCTCACCATCATCTTCTGCCCCTGGTCCCAGTTCTCCTTGAATGCGTCTCCTTGGGGTTGGGGTTAGTTTCTTCTTAAGTCTGAAATACAGTGTATATTAGCTTGGGACATGCCAGGAAGACATCTCTCAGGAAGAAGCTGGTAGACGTGCCTGCTTTCGGTGCTTTTGTTTGATGTTGAGACACGGGTGATCTTCTCCTGTTTAAAACTGGTTTCCCACTGTCTATAGAATGAAGTCCAATTGCACTTTGCAGAGAGCTTTGTCCAACTTTCCCCTATTCCTCCTCTATGGCATCAAATTTAGCAATCTCTCCTAGGAACTCTCATTGTTTGCCAATGTCATAGCCCTTAATTATAGCATATGGCCTTTTACCCATATATTATTTTCTCCATTAGTCTTAAGCTGCTTGAGAGTAAAAATGTTCTCCCATGTATTATTGAACCCCTAGGGCTTCACAGAGCCTGCCACATCAAAAGCTCAATAAATATTAGTCAAATGAATGAATATTGATTTTAGAATTTTGCCTATAGAGGACTGAGTAGGATAAGCCGATGAGATTTTGGAGAAAGAAAATACCAAGAATATTCATCACAGACTGACATGCTTTGTAACTCCAAGAATGGCAGCTGGCACGTCTCCGACTCTCCCTATTCTTGGCACAGTGGTGGAGAGGAGATGGTGCCTGGATTTCCATCTGTCCAGCTTCATGGGCTTTTAGAGCCAGTTAGACTGCTTACCAGGCCCCATGGCTGGGCCGTCTGCTGTGGCTGCAGCTGCTGCTCTTTCCACGTTGAATGCCACTTCTCATCGCTCTGGCTGGATCGCGGGGGCTGCACTTTGCAACACGGGAGCAGCTGCTGTAACATCTGCCCCAACCTGTCAGTGGATCTTTCCCAAGAATGCTCATCCATTGAAAAGCACTTTCCCAGCAAAATGCGGAACAAAACACTGAATCTGAGAGCTGAGGTGGAGGTGGCTGCTCACCCAAAGCCTTCGGAATATGGGCCTTGTGTTTGGCATTAGTGTACTCACCAGTAACAGGAGCTTTCAGAGCCCACGATCAGCGAGCATCGCTGCAACTCTCACGTACCCACACTTGATTCTCCTCCTTTTCGTTTATGGGGGGTATTATGACACCAGACTGCAATATAAATTGTTCTCGTCCTTTAGAACCATGTTCCCAATAATTTGGTTTTCCGAGTCCTGACGGTATGATTTTTATCTTCTCTGCATACATGCTGTACCAAAATGTATATACTAAAGCCAGCAAATTAACTCAGTTTTCATTTGAAAAGAATCAAAAGAAATTTTTTTATTACTAAAATAAATGGAAAATGAGTATGTTGTCCATAAAAAGAAACTACAAAATGAATGAAATGGAAATAGAAATATTTAGTTAAAAAATGTTATGGGGGCCAGCACTGTAGCACAGAAGTTAGATGCCATTAGGCTGGTACGTGGGGTGGTGGTTAAGGGCACTGACTTCCCACATGGCCGACCATGGTTCAAGTTCAGGACCTGGTGGCCTGCTTCCTCACTTTCTCTCTCTCTCTTGCTCTGTTCGTCTCTGGTCAAATTAAAATAAATAAATAAAAAGCTAAATAAAATAATAATAATAAACAAAATTTAAAAAAGAAGTTAGGGATCAGCAGTTGGCGTAATAGCTGTTACTGGACTACCATGTAGTCAACCTCAGTTTGAGTCCCAGACCCAGTGGCTTAAACTCACACCAGGCACATGTGCGTGCATGCCCAGGATCCCAAGAGGAGAATGTACGAGAAGGGACTGCGGCATGGCCATCCCCCCTGGGGGGTGATTTCTCACTTTCTGTCTCTCTGTCTCTCTAGCAAAAAACTCTCAAAAAAAGTTAAAAAGAAGTTAGATGCCATGCTGAGGAAGCTAAATCCCACATGGGTGACCAAGATTCAAATCCCAGCCCTGCCAGTATTAAAACATGCTGGGCACACATGTGGCCAGGATCTTGAAGGGGTGGAAAACTGGAAGAAAAAGGATTACAACATGGCCGGGGTCCATTGGGAGGTGCTTTTTTTCTCTATATATCATCTATATCTATATCTATACCTATTTCTATATCTATATCTATATCTATATCTATATCATCTCTATCTATATGTCTATCTACCTATCTGTATCTATCTATATCTATCTATATCTGTCTATCTGTATCTATCTATATCTATCTATTTATATCTACCTATCTATATCTATCTATATCTATATCTATCTATATCTATCTATATTTGTCTATCTATGTAAATCTATCTATATCTATCTATAGCTATCTATCTATCTATATCTATATCTGTCTATCTATCTATATCTATCTATATCTATCTATATCTATCTATTTATATCTACCTATCTATATCTATCTATATCTATCTATATCTATCTATATTTGTCTATCTATGTAAATCTATCTATATCTATCTATAGCTATCTATCTATATCTATATCTGTCTATCTATCTATATCTATCTATAGCTATCTATCTGTCTATCTTTCTGTATATAACTATAGATAGATATCTCTCTTGTGCATGTGTATGTACCCTCTTCCATGAAAAAAGAATTATTAATTCAAAATAAAGACAATAAAAATTAAGATAATCTGTTTTGATTTTCTCTTTTCATTTAAGTCTAAAGAGTGTTGAATTTTTAAAATAAAATTTTTGTTAATATGTGTAAGTGTGAACCAGATTGGAGAAATGCATCTCACGTATGTATCCTTTTGGAAAATGTAAAGTATTAAACAACCTTCTTGGACAGAATTATGAAAATGGGGGCTATTATTGCCCCACGCTCCTGTGGGAATTTTTAATAAAGGGAGGTTTTCCCTGAAAATTCCCCAGTCTTTCTCCACCTCACCATGTTCTCTATCATAAGGAAGGGAGAGAAACTGACCTGGATGGGAGCCTTCAAAAAAGAACTGGGCATGTAGACCACTGCATCACCCATTTCTGGGGGTCAGGCATGACCTCAGAGATATCCGCCCCACGTAAGATGTACACTTGTTCTCTCTTTTCTTCTTTAAGTTTATCTGTTTATTTATTTCATGTGATAGAGAGAAAGAGAGAGAGAGAGAAAGAGACTCAGCAGGGTCCCACCTCCCTGCAGTCCCTCACCAGTTTCCAGCCAGGAAGGATCAAGGCTTTCACGGCCCGTTCATCTGGACCTTAGGTCCAAACCTGGGGCCTCCTGACTCTGCAGCATGTTGCCCATCATCTGCGCCCCTGAGGGTGGGCCCGTATCTGCTCTCCAGTGGTGGTTCTTCTGCTTCAGAGGTGTCAATAGCATGGCAGGGAATAAAGACTCTGCTCTGCAGTGCTGGGGCTGGCTTGCACCCTCATGGAGAGCCCTATCTTCCTTCAGCATTGCCTTGATTAAGTTTCATGAGAAAGTGGATTGAGTATACCTAATTGGGCTTTATTTTGTTTTAATTCTGCCAGATGGTGCATGTACAGAGAGACGGAGCCTAGAGATCAGGGAGAAGAGGAAAGCATCCCCCTTGGGGAATGTTCACTCTGTCATCACTTGCCCAGCATCTTTCAGGTTGATGGGTCCAGGACTCAAACTGTGGGGTTGGCCATTTGGGATCTAGTTCCTCAAGCACCAGCCTATGGAGCCAATCCAGAATGTATCTAATTTTAAGGCTCCATATGAGTTCAACCAATTAGCTAATATTGTTTTGAATCACGTCCTTCAATTTTGAATAACAAATGTTGTGTATTCGTCCTCATCCACCTACTGCTCTTTTATTTTGCAAATAGTTCAAAATGTGGATAAGAAAGAAGGTCATTATCATGGAAAGTGGCCTTCTGTGACTCTTAACTTGATGGATGGTAAGAATTAATTTCCAGCCAGAATGATGTGACTTTATTAAATTTCTTTATTCCAAAAAAACAGCCAAAATAATTTCTAGAGTTTGCTCTTCTGAGCATGTTCAATCATTAGGTCATATCTGAGAGGGGATGGGAAAAAGATTTCTTGTCCACTCCCATCTAAGTCAGAACAATATTTAAGGATAATTTAACCAGGTTTTACTCTGCTTCTCTACAATGTTAAAGTAAGTACTGCCAGGAAATTCTGAAGATAAGTTAATAATGAAGTGACTCAAAAAGTAAAATGTTTAAAACACTTTTGGTTGTCCATACAAGTATATGTAGAGGACTTGCTCCCAGGTCCTGGGTATACAACAAAGGTAACAGTAGAATAATTACAGCACTTTCCATTTATTCAGAGCTTTGGGTTTCTCTTTCAATTTTGACAACAAGCTATCAAATCAGTACTCTTATTTTTTTCAAGAAATTAGACCATGGTCTAGACACAAGGAGATGCATAAATTTTACAAGTCACAAGTAAAGGATCCAGTTCAAGTCCATTGAAGTCAACTATGGATTGATGCATTTTCTTCCTCTGTGAAGTTGCACTGCAATCAAATACAACAACTGGATCTTCCAACAGTGTGTGGTACAGGGAGCGAGAAGCTTTAACTAGAGCTTGCCATCTGTGATAAAGCAAAGGTAGGGGGCCAGTGTGATGGAGGTGCAGAAGGCTTCCTAGACAGTAAGGCAGGATGAGCAAAGGCTTAGGAAAGAACGTAACATGCCCTGTGGGTCAGGCAAGAAATTCAGTTCATTTCACTAATGAAAGTGATGTGAATAGGTTAATTGAGATGATGAAGTATCTGAAAATCCAGACATAAGGGTTTAGCCTGTTGTGGTAGACAATAGAAAAGGAAGAAGAGAACTAACTTTTAAGAAAATTAAACTTTTTCTCTGAGCCAGGCAAAGAATGAAACATATTAAGATAATTATTATTTTTTTAATTCCCCTTGCACCCTGCCAAACGGATATTTTAGTATCTATTTTATAAATGGAACAATAGAACACGAGAGCTTAGAAATTTACTACCAGTCACACAATTGATAGCTCTTGAATTTAAAAATCTACCCTGGAGTGACCCTACCATAAAATGGAGCCATTTGGAAAGAAAATGAATGAGCAGGGGAGAATGAGATCAATTTGAGTAAAGTCAAATTTAGGGTGGCAACATGTTATATCATGTGTCAAAATCCTGTTTACTAGTGAATTCTAGTCCTATACCACTGTTCAAGTGATGGCAGAGAGTTGGGGTGATCAAGCCCAACAGCAGTGCAGATTCAGGACTATAAGATGTCTAGGTTCTTGGCTCACACCCATGAAGAATGATAGACATGGACACAGAGAGGATATACAAAGTGGAGTTTATTAAAGGAGAAGGAGGGAACAGAGCTCCCAAGCAGGGAGGGGGTCTCAGAAATGGTTTGCCAGTGAAGGACTCTTAGACTGGGCTTTATATCAGTAATATAAATTGGGGGGGGGGGGGTTAAGGAAGTGGTCTTTAGAAACATGGTAATCTGAGTGATTTATTTCCCCATTTATCCCTGGGTCAGCAGACCATAGTATTCTGTACTTTTTGTTAGAATGTAATTATAAATAGAAACTGTTGCCTTTAGCCATAGTTTGAGTCCCAATGCAGCCAGCTTTTGGTTGTGAAAACTTAGCCATTTTGACTTCATCTTGTGTTTTTACCCTAATTATGTGTCCCAAGCCTATCTCTTACTTCACAAAGTTTAATAAGGATATTTAGGAGTTATACAGATACCATATCCCTCATATTGCAACCCACACACACTTCAACAATTCATTTCCCAGGTACAGCAGGTGGCATGGTGGTTAAGGCAATGGACTCACACAGTTGATCACAGTTTTAGTTCCAGATCCAGCAGCTTGAAAATTACACTGTACTCAGGTGTGTATGTGTGTGTGTGTGCCCCAAATCCCAAGGTGAGAATGGAGGAGAAGGGATTATGGCATGGCCAACCCCTGAGGAGTGATTTCTCTCTCTCTCTCTCTCTCTCTCTCTCTCTCTCTCTCTCTCTCTCTCTCCCTCTCCCTCTCTCTGGCAAACACATGTACCCTGGAGCAAAAACCTAAAATAAAATGTAAAGAAAGAAATTATTTCTCCTCTCTCTCACTGTGTACCAATCAAGAGATTTGGAGACATTAAACTTACACTTTATTCCATGAGGAGTCCCCTACCATTATGAAAATTCTGCCTTCATTATCATAGTGACTAATTCGAGAACAAGCCATTGTATAGTAAACTGTGGTTGCACACTTTGATTTAAAGGTGATCTACTCAGCATAACGCTCAAGAATTTATTGAATAGCTGTGAAAATCTCCCACCTACCCCATCCTCTCTCTCCCTGAATGTGAACACATAGCCTCATTGTTACTATATTAGGAAGATGGGCCCACCATAGGAGAAGTCAGCCAGAGAATAAAGCTAATGCCCAGAAGAGGGCAGATTCACTCAATCTGAAGCTTGGCCTACCTTTGAAAGTTTTAGTTGCTTAAGTCTTTAATCTTATCATCAATTCATTGCATGAACCAATTTAGGTTGAAATGTTTTTAATCACAAAAAAGAATTCTGATACAGAATTTTATCTAGTAATTGTGATTTTTTGTGAAACAGATCCCAAGTGGGCTGAACTGAGAGGCGGAGCAGAGGTAGTGAGTACCCACTTACTGTGGATGCCAGATTCCCTGTGTCATGGTACTGGATTCCCACATGGCCTACCACAGTCCGAGTCCCGGACCTGGCAGCCTGCTTTCTCATTTTCTTTCTCTTTACTCTCTGATAAATTAAATCATAATAATAACTAACAAATAAAATAAATAATTATTTAAAAATCTGTTTAAAGATTTCTTCAGCTCGATTGAACTTTGACAGGCTTCTTCTCGGCTCCAGGCCACAGACATCCTTCTTCTTCTTCTTTTTTTTTTTTAATAGAATTTACTTTAGAAAACCTATAACTATAATTCTTGTTCTTTCTCTTTCAGATACAATTTTTTTTTAATGGCCTCTTTCTAGCTGTACAACCCAGGAATATCTTTCTCAAGAATTTGGGAGCCATCCTTGTAATCATTACTTAAGGAAGAGAGCACCCCTCACTCCAATCTCTTTGGGAGGATAGTTGCCTATCTTTGGTGGGTCCTTTGTACCAAGTTGTGAAACTACCTTTTATCCTGCAGAAAAGAGAACGTTAGCTTTTGCTTTTGCTTTGACAAAGTCACTTAGCAAACACCATGGCCTAGGACACCCTCTCTCCTCTCTGCCACTGCCCTCACCCTTCCAGCTCTGAAAAACTCTCCTGCCCTTTGTGTAGGCCAAGTCACGCTCAAACTTAGTTCTAGTTTCACTCCCCTCTTAAGATGGCACTGAATCAAGTTTTCCTTGCCTGCTTAACTTGGTCTGTGCGATTTTAGCTTTGGCACCAGACACTGAAGTCAGCAAGGCTTGTTAAATGGTCACAGAAATTTTAATGAAACTGTGGCCTATTATCCTTTGGGATTCAGTAGAGCAGCGCTGCGGGATTTGATGGCGACGTTTTTAGGATAATTGAGTGTGTGAGCTACTTTGTACATGTGTTAGTCAGGTCCTACTAGAAAGCAATATACTTACTTTGAAACTGAAACCAGAGAAATAATGGAATATGCAATTGCTAAGAAAGAACCTTGCTGCCTGAGGGCTGCAATTCAAGGTTATCTGTGGTCCATGAATTTGGAGACCCAGAGATAGAAAAGCAAACTTCTCCAACCACAGTCAGTTGTTGTGTGAGGTAGACTGGTGAGAGCTATAGCAAGAAATAAAACTGTAACGTAAGACAAAAATGACCCCTGGGGTCTTTCTCAAGCTTTGAGAGTATTATCTGGCTGACAAACTAAACAATAGCTCCAGCTTCCATAAAACCTGAGGGCATAGGACTGGTTAGCTATGTCACCCCAACCTAAAACCTATTTTACACACAGACTGTATTTTTTAGAAACCAGAAATAGATACAATAATGTTGTTCTACCAACGTTCTAAGTTGAACTTTCAATCATCTGAACTTCAAATGTCTTTGTATTTAAGATCAAAATAGTAGTTTGTGTACCCGAAGTACGATGTCTATTTTTAACTCACCTAATTGTAACTAAATTGTGCTGCATTAATTACATGCTATGAAAATCAGCCCATCCCCATTCCTCAATGAAGGAACGGGGTATTAAAATATTAAGTGTTCTGCATATTTAATTATAAAATACCAGAGTCATTTATTCAGCTGTAATCTATTATGGGTGGAAAGTATATAATCTGCTTGATGATTTGCTTGATAAATGTATTTGTCTTTTTAATGAGCTTCTTTGTTAAGATGGTTAGAATGATTAATGTGCCAGAGCACATCATCAGTAACCTTGAAAACCAGAAGTCAATATTTGGGAAAAAGCCTTACACAGTGAAATGCACTGCTTAAAACTGCAGAAATCTCCATGGGGATGCCAGCCAGCTGATTATCAGACGTGTTTGGCATGTTGCTATTTAAACAGGATTAAATATACTGGGTAAGCGATGGGAAAATGACAGGCAGGGGGAGGGGCCTTGAAAAGCAATTATAACACAAACATTGATAAGCTCCATTATCTCCTAAAGGATTTGATAGTTCAGATTACTAATTGCCCTGTCACCAGGCCTGGAAAATATAGGAAAAGAGTTATCATTTGCTCAAAAAAAAAAAAAAAATACTTAAAAGCAAATGTGCATTCCATAGCATGTCCATAATTACCTTTCATTTTAATCAATTGCTTAACCCTAAGGATTGCACACCATATTTTGTGTTTTCTATGGATAAAAGATATCAATTTCTGTCTTAAGAAGTGATGGGAAATAAAATTCATAAGATATAAGGCAATAAAGCAGAATGAGAAAGTCATATTAGAAGTAAAGATTAAACACTTCTTGTCATTGTTTTGCAGATCTCTCCGGAACCCACAGTAATTCTATGGAGACAACCAAATTGACTTGATACCATTCCGATTTACTCTGCCAACTTCTTACTTCCTTTCTTACCTTTCTGTTCTTTTATTACTAAGTTTGAATATAAATTCTTCCATAGATCACATTTTTCTATGAAGATAAAAGAGGAAAGGATTAGAAAGATAAAGCATATTCATACTTTCGTAAAACTGATTTTTTTTACGTTTATAATTTTGTTTAGACCCCAGGCGCTAGAATGAGCTGTCATTTCATGAATAAGATACATAGTCATGAATGTTTAAAGCAATTGCTAAACTCTTTCAAACTACGGCAAATAGGAACTACTGGATTATCTATTTCGTACAGCTTTTTGACTTAAACATGTCAAACTCTTTGGCTTCGTGTTTTCAGTAGTGGCAGCTTGAATAGAACTGTGTTGGCGTAACTGCTGTTCCTGTTGCATCATTGAACACAGCATAAATTTGAAAGCACGGAGTCTTGAGCCAAACTCCCTGTGTCTGAATATGGGTTTTACTCCCAACTAGTTGTGTGACCCAGGATGAGTGAGTTAGTACCTCTGTTAATGCAGATTCTCGTGCTAACAAGCCAAAGACCACTAGAAAGTTAGTTTTACTAAGGCTGCTACAGCAAGGGAGCCAGTTTCTCCAAGTGAAACTGATGAACCAAGTCAGTTATAAGAAGCTTATTATGATAGGTCATCATCCAAAATGCTTGGGACCAGAAGTATTCATTTCAGATTTGGAATATTTGCACCTCGGTAATAAGAGATCTTGGGATCTGGAAGGGCATGCCAACCCAAAAACTATCACACAAGGACATAAAACAAGTACAGGGTCTAATGACCCAGAATAGAACAAAAACCACGAAATGTTCTCTACGTGTGGAGTGTGCTGATCCCACCATGTCTGACCACACCTGTGTATATGTCATACATATGTTTTCTCAAAACAGCGCAATTAGTTGCTGTACTAAAGAGTCTCCTCTTTCCTGGATGGAAGGTGGAAGCACCCCCAGCTTCAGAAGAAGCAGCTTTTTAAGATAGCCTCATAAACATCTCTGCAAGATGACGGAGAGGGCTTGTGTTGTTAGAGAGAGGGCAGGAAGAAGAAAGAGAGAGAGAGAGTCTCTGTGAAGAGGACTTTCACATAATATCACTAAGAAAAATCTGCCTTTGAGCTTCAAGGAATAACACGTCATTGGTAGGTGGTGTGGTGGTTAAGGTGCTGGACCCCCACTTGGCCAACTGTAATTTGAGTCTAGGACCTGGTAGCCTGCTCTCTCACTTTCCCTCTCTCTCTCTCTGTCTCTCTCTTTCTCTCTGGTCAAATTAAATAACAATAATAAATAAAACCAAATAAACAACTGTAAAAATATTCACATAAGACTTACATTTCTAGACTATGATCTTTAGATTTATTTTTCCCAACTACAAAGGCAGTCATTCTCTTGGTTTGTTGGGCTTCCTCACTACTGGGAAGCTTCCAGTAGAGTAGCCTTCAGAATATTTCAGAAGCCAACATCTTAGGAAGTAGACAACAAAGACTGCTTCGATGTTCCCTCTAGCTTGACTGAATTTATTAGAGACAACTCTTCTAACTTGGGCCCTTGATTTTTTTTTTAGAGCATTGGCTTTGGAAAACTCCTAGTTATAATTGATTTATCTGTCTCTTTGAGATGTAAATCTTTTTAAAGACTTTTGCCAGCTTTTCAACCCAGGAATGTCTCTCTCCAGGACCTGAGTCCATTGCTTTGAAGTGTAATGACTTTGACAGGGAGTCCCTGTCTTTCAGTCTCCCAGAGAGTAGGAACCAGACTTTGGTAGGCCCCTCACTCCAAATTGTAAAAGTATCTCCTATAGTGAAGACAAGAGAAAGTTTACTTTTGCTTTGGATGAAGCCAATTGGTAAACACAGATGACCTGAGATCCCCTTACCTAGACTCTTTAAAACCCTCTGTGCTGGGGTCCATAGGTGGCATGGTGGTTAAGGTGTTGGACTCCCACATGGCTGACCACAGTTTAAGTCCTGGAACTAGCAACTTGCATTCTCATTTTCCCTCTGTTTATCTCTCTGTCCTTCTGGTGAGCAGCCCATGTGCTCTGTAAGAAGCTAAAAATATTCATAATGATAAATAAAATTACAAAAACTAAATAATTCTTTAAAAAATACTTACATAAATAAATAAGGATACGTGACAATACTGCAATGTCCAGTTTGGGTTCTTAAATATGACCTATGGACTAAGGAAATTAAATTAGGATTATGTGATGAGTCTCTAAAAAGGTTCTCAATAAGGTATAGATTATTTTTTATTTATTTATTGTTTTTAGAGAGTTTTTTTTTTTTTTTTCCTATAAGGCGTGTGCGCTCGCCAGAGAGACAGAGAGACAGAAAGCAAGAAATCACCCCCAAGAGGGAATGGCCACACCACAATCCCTTCTCCTCCATTCTCCTCTCTGGATCTTGGGCACGCACGCACATGCGCCTGGTGTGAGTTTAAGCCACCAGGTCCAGGACTCGAACTGCGGTTAACTACATGGGAGTCCAGCAACATAGCCATTACACTAACTGCTGGTCCCGGGTATAGATCATTTTTAAGAGATTAACCAATAAAGGAATTTTCATTTCTTGAATAGATAACTAGTTTCCGATTGTTACAGAGATAGATACTGATCTCTGCAGAGAAAGGAACTGAGAGAATATTTAACAAATCTGCAAGGACTTCTATTTATTTCATAGATAGTCTTTGATGAACAATTTAAACCTGGATATCAGGAAATAAGTATTTTGTAGATAGCTATTGTACCAACCTTTATTCCTAAATATGGGAATGTTTCTTTTAACTTGAAACGTGTGTAATTTGCTTGTAAATACCATAGAGAGAGTTCTCTCAATAGTCCTTAAGTCATTAAAATTAAGAGAATACCGTATTATTTTGTTTTTCCTCTCCTCTCTACCTCTTTATCATGTTTAAAAATCTAAGATGAAAAACTAAACTTCATTCATTAGTGAGTTTTCTTAGTTAATCATCCAGAAAGTCTGGTGGTTAAGGCATTGGACCCCCACATTGTGGACTGCCTTGAGTCCTGAACCTGGCAGCTTGAAAATCATGCCAGGCACATGTGTGTGGGTACCCCAAATACCAGGAGAATAGAGGAGAGGGGATTGCGATGTGGTCATACCCCCTTGGGGGAGTGATTTCTCACTTCTCATTGTCTTTGTCTGTCTCAGACAAGCATGTGTACATCATGGCAAACACCAAATGACAACAAAACTTAGTTTAGGCACAGAAATGATTTTATTTATTTATTTCAGAGAAGGAAAATGTAAGAGAGAAAAGGATTCAGATAGAGAGAGGTCATTTTGACAGTGTTTAATGATGCACTCTGGCCCTGCCTCCCCAGTAGCAGGACTACAGCTGACTCTCAGTGCACCTGTCCTGTTTAGGTTGGTCTGGAACCAAACCCTGGCCTCCCATACCTCCAAGCTCATGCAGCAGCCTCCTGCCACTTGTGTCACCACGGCCAGGCCGGGGGTATTACTGGGTCATCTACATACATTTTTTGCACAGTTTTCTATGCATCATAACTTTCTCAATGACCTAATACTTTCAGTTTTCTAAAACTGGACACAGATTGAGAAAAGAAAAAAATCAGCTTTTCAGAGGCTATAAGACGTAGACATAGGTCACTCATAAATTATGACAGTCAATATTTTCAAAACACGCTACATCAAGAAACAACAGTTAATAGGAGCTTTTCGTTGCCTTACTAAATTAAGATACTAGTAGAATATTTATTAAGAAAAATCTCTATTATATAGGCACCATATAATAATTATTTTTATAAAAAGAGCATGACTGTTTTAATTTTTGTGGGGACAATAATTTGCAAATTTTGAAGCTTCATTAATATCCTGTGATGTGTATATACAGAGATGCGTGAATGCATAAACATGGAAATTCTCTTTGGTCTGTCCTTTCCTGGGACATTTCCTTCATCACTTCAAATGGAAAATGTTGCCTTGTCCCTGTCACAGACATGAGAGTAAGAAAGGAAGGCAGAAGACAGACAGCCTCCTTTATAAGGATGAGATTAAGAGTTTCACGTATAAAGTTTGTTTGCATCTTCCTGCCCTGGACTTAGACAGAGAGTTAGTTTTAATACAAAGAAAGTTGGGCAGTACATTCTCTAGCAGGTGTGACCTTTTGAAGCCAGCAGGGGCAACAAGAAAGGAACAGTTGTCTTGGAATTGCACTGAGAGACGGTACTTAGCTGCATGCTATTAAGAAACTTGGGGACCAGCAGGTGGTTCAGTGGTTAAGGTGCTGGATCTCACAAGGTCAACGCCATTGTTTGAGCCTTGCAGCCAGTGGCTTGAAAAATAAGCCAGTTGTATACTCTGGTTTCTCTTCAGATAGTATAAATCTTTCGTCTTTTACTAAAAGTAAGCCAGGTGCATATGTGTGCATACCCAAAATCCCAAGAGGAAAATTGAGGAGAACCCTGGGGGATGATGTCTCACTTTCTCTCTCTGTTCCTCTCCTGTGAGCACACATGCCCTATGGCAAAAACCTAAAAAGAAAAAAAGAAGCATCGCTTTTGATCGTTAAGGTAGCTGGATCCCACATGGCTGATCGCATGGTTTGAGTCCCAGACACAGGGGCTTGTAAAACATGCTGGGTGCGTGTGTGCGCATGCCCAATATCCCCAGAGGGAAAAATGAAGATGAAAGAATGGAAGTGTGACCACCCACCATGAGGAGTACTTTCTCACTTTTCTTCTGTATCCCTGATGAGTGCATGTGCCTTCTAACAAAAATTACAAAAAAAAAAAAAAAAAAAGAAAAAAAAAAAGAAAGAAAGAAACATTGCTGAACAATTAGATAAGGTATGCCAAGGTACACACGCATCCATTTCACCTCTCGGTGAGTGAAGTTTCCAAAAAGTAAATTTTCTTCTCTTTTGTTTCTCATTTACCATGTTTTTATCTACTTCCACAGCTCATTAAGGAAACATAAAAAGAAAGAAAGAAAAGAAAAAAAAGCCTAAAATGTAGGTTCAGTCATCAAATGAGTCATTCGTCAGGGCCTCTCTCCACGCAGTAAATGCGCAGCCATATGCCCGACTGCAGTAATTAAGGAAGGGGTGGCAGACACCCTGCACTGCAGGGTACAGCTTGCCTCTCAGCAGTATCGTAACATCCCCTGCTGGGCTCGAGAGCCGCGGAGGAAACAAATGTGTCAGTGGGCAGCTGAGGACTCAGAGCCAGCCTGACTATTCAGTGCTCTGGTGCCCAAGCCAGCAGACGGCCTAAGCACCTCTTTGGGAAAGCAGAACTCTACCTTGGGAGAGAAGTTACATATTTTACAAGTGAATTGCCAAAAGTAGAAACTATGGAAATATTGCTTTAGAATTTATAATACTTTTCATTGTTACTGGCAAAGAATTTCCTTCCTAGAGGGACTAATTTTGCAAAGAAAGTGAAGAGTTGACTTGAGAGAAAACAAATTTCTCCTAAATATCTTTCTGTTTGGGGTGTCTTAACCACCTTGTCACAGAAGCAATTTGTACACGCTTATTCTTAACCCAGCTATCATGAGGTGTGAAGTATGAGGTCACTCATTGCTCGCTATTCTCATCATCTATTTTTTTCTTTCCTAAGTTGCCAGAAAACCATCTAATGGCCAAGTTCTGTATGAATTTAAAATTACATACATAACAAGAAAAATTAAATTATGTACATAACAAGAAAAAACATACTGTAGATTATAAGATACATGAAGATAAAAATTTGTTTTGTCTTTTTCACCGCTTATCAAAAGTATTTAAATATTGCTAGGTTCATAGTACTCACCCAAAAATTGTTCAGTGAATTGCGGAGATTGTTCAGATAAAATTCAGCTCATAAATAAATGTAGGTGGACACATTCTGTCATTGGCCGAACAATTTATAAGAAATATATGTTTTTATAAAATTCATTTATTACATGAGTGAGAGACAGAGACAGAGAGAGAGAGAGAGAGAGAGAGAGAAGGTGCACCCAGTAGAGTCCTGATAACATAATCTGCCCCTGGTCCCAGACAGTTGCAATTATGGGCAATACCTGTCTGACATATTCAGGGAGGTCTCCAGATGCGAACTGGCAACCTTACTGTATGGGTCTACCTCACAGATCACCACTTTTACTGCTGTGCCACTGTCCAGGACCTGGAATATACTTTTCTTTTTTTTCCAAATATTTTCAATCCATGATTGATTGAGTCCCCAGAATATACTTTTTTTTTATAGATTTTTCCATAGGGCATGTGCACTCTGCAGAGAGAGACAGAGAGAGAGAGACAAAGAGAGGGAAAGTGAGAAATCACCTTCCAGCAGTACAATCCATTTTCCTCCATTCTCCTTTCATGATTTTGGGCACATTCCCAGCATGATTTTCAAGTCGCTGGGTCCAGGACTCAAACCTGGTCAGCCATGTGGGAATTCAGTGCCCTACCATACACTACCTGATGGCCCCTGAATATATGTTTTAAGAAAAGTGGAGTTCCTAAGACTGAAGGTACTGAATGGGGGTGAGTAGAAAGAGATGGTATCAGGAACATTCATCACCAGTGAGCATGCTCTGCAAAGAACCATTAGAACCCTCTTCCAGCCTGTGAATTGGGGGAAAACAATATTGGCATTAAGTATGCTCATATTTGTCTCTGTGGGAAGGAGCAGCACTCCTAGCCAAGGCTGTTGATCGGTTGTGAGACTCTGTGTCTTTTCCATTTTCTAAGATTTTTACTGCATTTAAAGTCAAAAATTAGCAATAGGTTTATGATATGTCATATTTTAAATGTTCACATTCAACAAAATAACTTGTGCTTGGCGAATCCACATATAGATTTCCATAAACATGCCTCATTTGATGATAAGAATGACACATACATCTGGACTTTGTTGTCACTATGAAGCACAGACCAAGCTGTCGTCTGCAGCTCTTCGGGTAGACCCAGCCCCTGGAACGCTCCTTGCTCCAACTCCTCTCCCCAGAAGCCTTCAATGATGCTTTGGGTAGAATTAAGTATACTCTCAAATCTGTTTTTCTTTTCTTTTCTTTTTTTAAAAACATTTTACCATATACGTTCATTTGAATTATTTCTTCACTGATTAAGAAGTCTTTGAGCGTTCAGCAGGTGACATAGTGGTTAAGGTGCTGGACTGTCACATGGTTGACAGCAGTTCAAATCCCAGACCTCGTGGCTTGAAACATGCCAGGTGCATGTGCAGGTGTGCCCAAAATCCTGAGAGAAAAAATGGAGGAGAAGGAATTGAGGCATGGCAACTCCCACTGGGGATTGATTTCTTACTTTCTGTCTCTCTGTCTCTCTGTCTCTCAGGTGAAAGTATAGCAAAAAACAAAAATCTCAAAAAAGAAGTGTGTGAACACTGAAACAATGAGCAATGTAAACTATTGAGTTGTTGGAAAAGTCATGATGCATTTTTGCATAGAAACACAGAAGAAAATACATCATGACTTTTCCAACAACCCAATATCTCTCCCTTGTTAAAAGGAGAAAGAAGAAAGGAAGAAAGAAAGTTTGTTCATAGGGGCCAGGTATAACAAAGTAGTTAAGCAACTGGGTCCACACGAGAAAGGTCCTAGGTTCACATCCTGGGACCTCCCTGAGCACACAAAGGGCACGTGCAAACTCGTATCTATGATGCAGGCTGGCTCAGGTGGTGGGGCGTGGCTTGCAGCATGAAGACCTTGTTGGAGATATCATTATCTCTGTTTCTCTCTTTCACACAAGGAATAAGTAAACTTTAAAAAAAGTTTCTGAAGAATGAATCAATGAATGTGTCTTATTGTCATGTCTTTCCCTTTCTTTTTAGTTTTTTTCAGTTCCACATGAATCTCTTAAAGGAGGATAATACCTATTGCTTACTTAGTTCATCAAAATAGACTTTTCTACCTAAATCCCTGCCTTTTTCTGAACACTCATTAATCTTACCAGAATCAATTTAGTATCACTTGCAAGTTGAAATTTTAAGAAAATACGGTTGTCACATTTATCTAATTGGCCAGAATGGCCCTTCAGCAAAATTAAATGATCCATAAAAATAATTTCATTTAACATGTAAGATTGGGTCAAGATTGAACGACAGAAAGTTTAAAATGGAAATGAAATTTTAGTGAGCAGTATTTACTTACACATGACATGCCACCAACTCAAGAAGTGATTTATTATGGTCTGCCCAGGGACTCCAGAACAACAATATAGAGGCCACGCCCCATTGGGTAGCAGAGCTTTCACTGTGGCTCAGTCTTTGTCCTTTCCATATTTAGAAGTTGTGTAATAAAACTGCCCATGTTAGGGGGCCAGCAGATGGCATGGAACGTTAGGCGCTGAATCCCAGAGAACCAATTCCTGACACAGTGGCTTGAAGAACACCCTGGGTGCGTGTGCATGTGTACCCAGAATCTCGAGAGGAGACTGGAGAAGAGATTGTGGTGTGGCCAGCCCCCTTGGAGGCTGATTTCTCACTCTCTCTCTCTCTCTCTCTCTCTCACTCTCTCTCTCTTCCTCTCCAGTGAGCAATCATTTAACTGCAGTTTAATCACGTAGGGTCTGTATATTCCACCTCTTCTCCATTTTCTGAAATTTGGAGTATACGTTCTCTTTTCTCATAGCTCTCATTTATAGTAAAAACAGAGTACAACACGGCAGAAAAGAAAATGTATATGGGTTTCATGAGTTACCTATTTTTTTCCAATATACTAGGACGCATGAGTATTCTAAGCTGGAGTATCTACTTCTCATGGTTTTTATTGGATCTGGGAATGGCTTTCCCCCACCTGTGAAAGGAACAGAAATCTGAGAAGGCTCAACTTCACTTTAAAATCCAGGATCCAAGCAGTCTGAATGGGTATTAAAAGGAATAACAGCAGCAAAAAGTTTTCTCTTATTTCTCTTGAATTTGTTTTTATTTTTATTCTAGTAAAAAGGTATGATCGATTTCTCTCTGTATCACGTTATTGCTTCAGTCAGCAGGTGAAAAAGGGACACTTTTTACAAAATGGCTTTAAGACCAGTTCTATAAATACCTATAGTTTATCTTCCTTGAACCTGTGTAACGTTAGACTTCCTGAAACACCCGCTAAGGTCCATATCTGGATGCATGCATATGGACCCACGTTAAGTATTCGCAGGGATTTATGCCCAATATATTCACATATTAAACTGAGTCACACAGTTTCTTTCTTTACTATGCCTTTCTCTATATGAACTAATGAAAAGAAATGATGTACAGGTAATATGAGGCAAATATGTCTTTTTTAAAAAAAGAGGTTTTTGCCGTAGGGCTTGCTGGAGAGAGACAGAGATAGAGAGAGGGAAAGTGAGAAATCATACCCTGGGGGTTGGTCACATCACATTTTCTTTTCTTCCATTCTCCTCCTGGGATCTTAGGCACGCATGAATACATACTGGGCGTTATTTTCAAGCCACCGTATCTAGGACTCGAACCATGATTGGCTAACATTGTGTCCCACCCTCCTTTTAGGAGGCATGGCATTTTGAGGCCCTAGGACCTGCTAAAATTTCCTCTAATTGAATAGGAGTGTCCTTTCTTCAGAGTATGAATGTTCTCCCCTCCGGGCTTATAGATGTACCCTGTATAACCTCAACAATTGCTTCTGTAAAACCTCCCCCAAAGGGATTGTAGCTTTTATTATGTAATGCCTAATTTTATTTATGTAAAAATGCTTATGCAAGATCACTCCTTCCCCTCTTCACATCCCCCTCTTCACTGTTCCTGCCATAGCAATCCAGATGTGGGTTTTGCCTTTATAAGCTCCCTTTGCCCTAAACTCCATTTTTTTTTTTTTTTTTTTTTTAGCAAGATGGATGGTTTATTCATTTGGGAGCTACAGGATCTTTGAGAGACAGGAGTCCTCCCACAGTCGCTCACTAGTAAAGACTCCTATAATTTGGCTATGACTGGATGTCCTCACGTCTCACTCACTGATTAGAATGTAACATAGCCTTGGGCACAATGACTCTCAGTAATTAAAAGAGACCCTGAAAGAGATTGACAGCTCAGAGCTGCCTGTCAACAAGCTCCTCACAGCTGGGAGGAACAAGTGTTGTCTTCTTGAAAGGGGATCCTGGTAGCACAGTGCCCACTCAAGATGCGCATGCAAATTCTCAGGGTTCACCCACATGTACAGAATTTGAGATTTAAGGAGTGGGTAGGGCCCAGCCACTACTATTGTAATGAGTCCTTCGCTTTGTTCTGATGCATGCTAACTTTTGAAAATTGGTGTAGAGCCCAGAGCTCAGTTTCTGCCACATCAGGTTCAGGGTGTTTTTATAGGTTAAAATATTCTGGAAGGCCATCTGGTTATATATCCATCCATATCAGTTTACCTGATGTCTATTTATTCAAAAATTTGCCATAAATTGAAATGTACAAAGTGTGCAAAAATAAATGTATACAAATCTTCATATAGTATCAAGTGAATGGAACTATCTACCTTCTCAGCAGAAAGGAAGATGCTAGATTAACTATGATATAGCAAAATCATTTTGCTATTAAAATGGATGTTAGTCTTATTTTTGTGGACATGAAAAGCTGCCCAAACCTTGTTATTTAATTAAAAAACAGATTGTGAGGCAGTATGTGTAAAGAGAAGCTATTAATGCAAATGTGCATCTGTTTATAGTTTGAACAATTATATTTCTAGGTTAAAAAATCATGGTTATAAAACATGAGCTGAACACATGGTTAAAAGCAAAAAGGACAAACAATTCAAATGAGCATAAAGGAAAGTTCTCAGAAAAATCCATCCTGAATTTTGCTCCTTTCCAAGGTCCATTTTAAATGTGTCTCTTACCAAACCTATAATCATTATTTATAAGTTATAACTAATATGCTTTTGTCTCTGTCTTGACTAATCAAATTTAAACAGTAAATATTGAATCTATAATTAAATAAATAAAAATTAGTTCATTTGCATTTCTCTTAAACCACATTCTTCTCTCCGTTAAATTTATAAGTTTTATAATAGTAGTATCTCACATCTATATAACATTTTTAGTTATATACTTCAGTTTTTTTAAATAATTATTTATTCAATATTATTATTATTATTATTATTATTATTATTAGTTTTGCTATAGAGCACATGTGCTCACCAGAGAACGAAAGAGAGAGAGAGAGAAAGAGAGAGAGAGAAAGTGAAAAAGCAAGCTGCCAGGTCTGGAACTCAAACCATGGTTGGCCATGTGGGAGTCCAGCACCTCAACCACCACACCACTCGCTGACACCTATGCTTCAGCTTTTGATTCTTGACTTACCAATTTCACACAGATAATTCTCCAAATATAAAACAAAAAGGAGAACCTCCTTTTGTCTTATTTTTTTCCCTTTGAGGTCATAATTTCTGCCAATCCTATGGTTACTTTTATATAGACAAGATTTAGAATGTTTATATTCTGCCCTAAAAGTGTAATTGAGTTTCTTTATATCTATGTAGATTTCTTTTAAAATTTGAAAACAAAAAGCAATAAATGCAATTTAACATATTGTGATTGTAAATAAAGTTTAAATTACAATCAAGCAATTTAGTTGGTTGCACATACAGAGAAAGAACTATCACCCTATCCCCTTATGACACTACTCTTGTGCTACTTAAAGAAAAATATTCTAAATTGTAGATCACAGTTATGCCACATTTTAAGAGCTTCCTTTTATCTCTAGGTTTTTGCCATAGGGTTCATGCGTTTGCCGGAGAGAGACAGAGAGAAAGAAAGTGAGAAATCGCCCCCCAAGGGGATGACCATGACACAATCCCTTCTACTCTACATTCTTTTTGGGATTTTGGACACACACATACACATACACACAATGATTTTCAAACCACTGGGTCCAGGATTTGAACCAGAGTCAGCCATGAGGGAGTCCAAGGCCTTAACTACCACGCCACCTGTTGGCTCAAGAGTTTCATGTTGTGATAACAATTTTTCTTTTAAATATTTATTTATTTATTTATTTATTTATTTATATTTCACCAGAGAGGGACAGAAAGAGAGAGGGAAAGTGAGAAAGCAAGCCTCCAGTTCTGAGACTCAAACCACAGTCAGCCATATAAGAGTCCAGCAACATAACCTTTATGCCATCTGCTGGTCCTGTGATCATAAATTTTTGGAATAGCTTTAAAGTTTTTTCCTGGAATTTCTTATTACATTGTGATTTTTCCTAAGCATCTACCATTTTTATACTCTTAACATGGTCTAAATTAAACTACTTATTTTATGTCTATAGTATATTATTGTATATGGAAAAATAGTCCATATTCATCTGAAGGGTGTCCCGACCCAGGGGGACAGTCGAACAGGTTTCCTGAGGGAAGGAGTGAGAGCCGGGACAAGTGACTCATTGTTACAACACGGAGACGGCACAGTGTCTTCAGGGTCGTCCGTTTATTGTGGGCAGCATGGTACGGCATGGAGACGAATGTTACAACTCTTCAGGGTCATGTCATCTATTGTGAGCAGCACGGAGACGACGTGATGTCACAGCTCTTCAGGGTTGTCCAAAGATGACATGGTGTTACAACTCTTCAGGGTCTTCCAGAGACGATGCAGTGTTACAACTCTTCAGGGTCCTCCGGGTCGTCTGATGACGATGCGGTGTCAGCTCTTCAGGGTCTTCAGGGTAGTCTGGTGATTGTGGGCCAGGCATCGTGGTTATATACATGTTGCTGGGCCATGATTGGTTGTAAAAGCTGGGTTATAATTGGTTGTAAAAGGTGGGTTATGATTGGTTGCTTTTGGACCAATCATGAGGTGCCGGACATGCAAATCTGAGGGATTCTAGTGGCCAATCAGAGCAAGGTTTCGAAGGTCAGGTTTTTTGAAGGGAACCAATTGTGGCCTTTGGCATTGTGTAATTGTTTGCTTTCTGAGAAACTGGCGATATTCGCTGGTGCACAGCCTCCCACAGAAGGGCATCTTTGTTAGAGACCTATACCTTTCTACTGAGGCATGATCAGCTAATAATCCAAAAGTTTTCCCCAGATTTCTAATGCTTCTTGATTTTATGCAGTTCTCTTTATGGATTGTTGTTTTCCTTTTTATTATGATGTAAACATTTTTTCCAGGCAGACTTCATAACAGGTAAGTTTTCTGAGATATTAATATGAAAATATATTTTGTCCTTATTTGATGATTATGCTGACTATAAAATTCTACTATTCTAAAATTTATAGTCATTTTTCTCTGAGTACTGTCTTTCAGTATCTAACATTTCATCTAGCATTTCCAGGGAAAATTCAGATGTCAATCTTAATTTTGTTTCTTTATAGGCACACTTATCAGAACTTACACTGTGTCTAGGATAGTCCTGAGTCATTTTTATCATCCTAAACTAATTTTAGTAGTAACCATAGCTATAAAATGATCCAAGATTGGATAATAAATTATATAGTTGCCCTTTTTAGAAATTGTCTTTATCTCTGTATGTCTAAAGTTTTATGTGATCTGAATGTGTTGATTTTCATCTATTGCATTTGGTATTTAAAACTCCTGATGACTAGAAGTTTTATTTTTAACTGTTGAATAGGACTTTTATTATTTTTTTAACTCTTCTGTTCTGCTATCTTTTTAATTCCAACTTATTAGCTATTAGACCTTTAAAATTGATCACATTCATCACCTTTTTTCCCGTTATGTTCCTCTTTCATATTTAGACTCATTGCTTTTGTGCTATGTGTTCAAGATTTCTTGATTTTTATCTTCATACTTTCATTTCACTTATTTCTTTAAGAACTGTGTTTTAATTTTGAAGAACTCTTTCCTTTTTTGTGATAGACCTCTAAGTTTCTGTGTATTAAAGAATTTGAAATTGATCTCCTCTGATTTATTTTTTCCTCTAGCTTAGTCATGTTCTTTCTTGATTTGGTTCATGCCTTTTTTGTAGCAGTTGGCTATGGTCTTCTTTGTTTCTGTGTAGGTATGTTTGGTTTTTTGTTTGTTTGTTTGTTTCCCTCCTACAGCCTGCTCACTCTTTCACCTGTGAGAGAATTTTCTCGAAGCTCTGCATAAGCGGGCAGCATTGCATCTGATAGTCTTTGATCAAAGGCGCATAGCTAGAGAACAGACAGGCAAACTGCCTTCGCACATAACAGCATGGGTGCCGGGTCTGCTCAGGAGCATTGATAACACTGGAAGCCCAAGTCTCTTCCAAATGTAAGAGACGGTATTCATTGTTATGGTTTTTGTCTGGTTATAAAGACTAGACTGTAAATTATTCAGTACACAGAGGCAAGAAACACAGCTAGGCAATAAGACTCTTCAGTACACACTTTGGTTAATCAGGTTTTTTGGTCAGCCACGTACTTCTGCAATCCCGTTCCAAGGAGTTTGTGTTGGTTCTCCAGGGTTCTAAAACAAAAACAAAGCCAGTTTCATTGTGTCTTTCTTAGAGGCATCTTCTGAACTTTCATCTTCTCAATTCTAATTATGTCTAAACACCTTCCTTTCTGCTTTCTACTGCCCACAAACCCAGTTATAGTTTTGACAAATCAATGACATCTCAATTTCTTTTTTCACTGTTGTGTATTTAAACACTGTGCACTTTTCATTGGAATCTTAACAGAACTTCAGGAGAAAAGAAAAGGAACGTTTCAAAGTATTTCAAATAAATATGAGGCCACTTTATTGTAGAACTTCTCAGAGCTTTTTAAAAAATGTTTATTTATGTATTTATTCCATGACTGAGACTGAGAGTACGGACAGATTAGAGAGAGAGAGACAGAGAGACATGCCATAAAGAACGGGGTCCCAACATTGCAATCCACACCCAGCTTTAGCCAGATTGGATCATGGACACACAAGTGCCCAGCATACTTAAGGGGGTCTCTGGATTTGAACCAGCAACTTTTCTGTGTTGGTCCAGCTTGCATTTTGCTTCTGTACCACCATCCAGCCCCCTCAGACCTTTTTTTTTTTTTTTTTTTTTTTTTTTCTTTTTTTGGAGAGGTTTTTGCTATAGGGCGCGTGCGCTCGCCAGACAGACAGAGAGAGACAGGGAGATAGAAAGCAGGAAATCACCCCCCAGGGGGGATGGCCACGCCGCAATCCCTTCTCTTCCATTCTCCTCTCGGGATCTTGGGCACGCATGCACACGCGCCCGGCGTGAGTTTAAGCCGCCGGGTCCGGGACTCAAACCGCAGTCGACTACGTGGGAGTCCAGCGACATCGCCATTACACTAACTGCTGGTCCCTCCTCAGAGCTTTTGATATGTAATTTCTTTAAGGTCAAATATTAACAAGATATGCTGTGGTAATTCTAAAGTTATTTTTCTTACATGTAAATTTTATAAGGAAATAAACTTCTTGTACAAAAGGCCAAAACTGTTAGGCTAACAAACAAAAATATGGGAAAGCTTTTACAAGAACAAGACATTTCCAATTTAAAGATTATAGAACTAAACAATGTTAGTAAAATATAAAGAACTTAGAGAACCTTGACATCTTACACACTGAAAATTCCAATTTAATTGCTTTATTATTACTTTTGCTAATTCTTCCAAAGGATTATAACTTACAAAATTAGAACTTCAGTGCCTACAGACAGTTATAGAAATGTTTTATAAGCAATCTCTTTTGTTCCATAAAAAACTAGGGCTGTGTGTGCCCAAGATCTCCAAGAGGAGAATGGAAGAGAAGGGATTGCAGCGTGGTCATCCTCCCTTGGGGGGTGATTTCTTGCTTTCTGTCTCTCTGTCTCTCTGTCTCTCTCTGTCTTTCTAGAGAGCGCACGCACCCTGTGGCAAAAACCTCTCCAAAAAAAACTAGGTTTAAATGACACTATAGATGATCTCAGGTGACTTGGGGATTGTTTTAAATAATAACCCAAACCTTATGTTTCTATTTAAACTCCTTGCACCTTTTTGATATAATGTGAAAGTAATTTCCTGATGAAATTTCTGGTTAGATTGAAAAATTCAATGAAAAGAACTGGTCGACAGTATTTCAACATATCTAGCTCCTGCTTCACTTATCTGAGAGCACTGAGATCAAAAATTTAAAAAAAAAAAAGTAGCAAAAATGGAATTTGATCTAAATTTTGAAGTTCTAAAAGGTTTTGACTCGAGGCAAAATGGGTCAAAATCTATATGCATTTGTCTCAATTCACTTCATCAAAACAAAGTAGAAAGGGACCAGCAGTTAGCATAATGGCTATGTCGCTGGAATCCCATGTAGTTGACTGCGGTTCACATCCCGGACCCGGTGGCTTAAAACTCACGCCGGTCGCATGTACGTGCGTGCCCAAGATCCCGAGAGGAGAATGGAGGAGAAGGGATTGCGGTGTGACCATCCCCCCTGGGGGGTGATTTCTTGCTTTCTGTCTCTCTGTCTCTCTCTGTCTGGCAAGCGCACGCGCCCTATGGCAAAAACCTCTCCAAAAAAAAAAAATAAAAAAGTAGCAATACATGAATAAAATTGCCAAGTATTGTTTTTAAATTAAGGTCAATGATATAAACAAAATGCTTAAAAAAGATTAAGTCTCATAATAGAATCTTAAAACATATTACATGCCAGATCAATTAAATATTTGAAATTTGATGTACATTTGCTTGACCGTAGAGGACTGCTGAATTTCATTTATTTTGATTCCCTAAATGATAACCTTCTCCATACATAAAGTAACTGGTAACATTACTATTTTGATACTCTAACATTCTTGTGTCAGAATATTATTAGACAAGTAACATTACTTTTTAACAATATATTTAAAGTAGTTGGTAGAAGTGTCTAATCTGAGTGCTTTTATCATTCACCTCCACATAACATATACAAAAATATTCCAAAGAAAATGTCCTCAGATATAGGAAGCTTACAAGGCTGACCTAGAAAGAATTCAGAAGCGAAATAAGCCGCAACATTGTGAACAACTATCACCATCAAAATAAAAGCATGCAAGTCATTCTAACTGCTTTTTTTTGGTTTTGGCTTCATTTTGTTTTTTTTTAACAGGGCATGTGCACTCACCAGAGGGATGTAGAGATAGGAAAAATGAAATCACTCCCCAAAAAGATAGTGGCAGCATAATCCCTTCTCCATTCTCCTCTTGGGATTTGGGGCACACATGCACATGCCTGGTATGATTTGCAAGACCATGGGTCTGGGATTCAAACCAGGGTCAGCCATGTGGGATCCAGTGCACTTTTACTCTGTTCATAACTGAGGAACATCATGCCCAAATATAAGTAGTGTATTTCACTGCAGCCCAGCTATATGTTTGCAAAAGAATGACGGCTTTCATTTTGGTTAGTGTTATTGCTAATAGTACTTTTGCCTTCTTATTTAAGTATATATTTTCCATGAGTGAGAGAGAGAGAAAGGAAGATGAGAGAGGAGGCATCCCAAGAGGGTCCTTAGTTTGATCTATCCCAGTTTCATTGGCCCTACGTATTGGGCACATGTATGGCTAATTTACTCAGGGAAGTCTCAGGATACAAACCCAGAACCTTCCCATGTGAGTCAGCCTTGAAGAGTGTTGTTTTACTCTTATGCCACAACAGTATTTGTGTCTTAAGATGCTTTTATATATTTCGTGTATTTTAAAGACTGTGGGCAAATATTATTATTCTCGTATTACATTGAGTTGTCAAAAAGTCATGACCTTCTTTTTCTATGTTTTTCTATGAAAAAATGTGTCATGACTTTTTCAATAATCTAACAGATGTATCTCATATGGTAGAGAAAAATAAATGTAAGAGAGATTTTTGCTATAGGGCACATATGGTCACCAGAGAGACAGAGAGACAGAAAGCAAGAAATCACCCCAAGGAAAGATGGCCATGTCACAATCCTTTCTCCTCCAGTCTCCTCCTGGGATCTTGGGCATGCATGCACACGTGCCCGGTGTGAGTTTTGGGCCTTGAACCATGTCAACTCTGTGGGAATCCAACAGCATAACCATTATGCCATTCTGGTCCTGGTAGAGAAAAAAAATTATTTAACGTCAAAACAGTTATTGCATATGAATGCAGAGCCATATGGCCTGGGCCAGTCCATGCTCCCTCTGGCTTCAGCTATTTGGAATAGCTTTGGTGTCTAAAATTGAATTTAATCTTACTATGTTGACTCTTTTTTTCTCTTTTTTAGAAAACAATCTGATTTGCTGAATGTTCTTTTTTAAAGACTAGAAAGAGGGAAGTTTCTTATTTTATTCAAATTATACTGTATAATATGTTAGGATACAAGCTTCATGATAAAATGAGAATCTGTTGTTACATTCTTGTAATGTAGCAGAAATATTAACATACTGCATAATAATTACAATTTTACAGGGCAAGAACTCAGCAAATTATAGGTATTATTATTTGCATGTTGTATTTTTTCATTTACTCCTCACAATAAACTATTATGTTAGAAGGCTTGAGATATATATATATATATATATATATATATATATATATATATCTTTAGAGAGAGAGATTTTTTTCTACAGGCTGTGTGCACACTCCTGGAGAGACAGAAAGACAGAAAGCAATAAACCATCCCCCAGGGAGAAGGGGTTGGCCATGCCGCAATCCCTTCTATTCCATTCTCCTTTTGGGATTTTAGGCATGCATGAACAGGCACTCAGTGTGAGCTTTAAGCCTCTGGGTCTGGGACTCAAACTATGATTGACTTTGTGGGAGTCCAGCAACACAACCATCTCACCATCTGCTGGTCCTAGAAGACTTGATCTTAAGCATGAAGAAACTCTGATATTGTTTATATAAGATATTTCAGCATTCTCAGGTTAAATATTTTAAAATTAGGAGGTTTAAATTAGCTATCATTAATTTCAAGGTCCAACCTCGTTCTTAATTGGAGTAGTGCTCCTGGGGTAATAATCTTCCAACCTCTTTATGATTGAGAATCACCTGGGGAGCTTTTAAAATATTTTATTGAGAGGATTCTGGAAAGATGATGCAATATAAAGCACCAGAAATCTTTCTTCCCACCTACACAACAGCTGACCATTTTAAAACTCTGGAGTCCATGAGGCCAGCAGATGGTAGACTGGTTATGTCGCTGGCCTACCACACGGCTGACTGTGGTTCAAGTCTGGACCTGGTGGCTTGAAAATCACACTGGGCAAGTGTGTATGCATGCCCAGGAGGAGAATGGAGGAGATGGGATTGCAATACCACGCCAGGAGGGTGATTTCTCATTTTCCCTCTCACTATCTCTGTCTCTCTCTCCAGAGAGTGCACGCAGCTTACAACAAAAACCTCTAAAAAAGAAAAAAGAAAAAATTCTGGAGTCCATGGGAAGCTAGCATCTTGTAGCAAAGGTTTGGTGGTAAATTACAATGACACTCAGTGATTTTTAGTTCTTACCACAACACCCACTGTCCATCCTCTACGCCAACCCTGCAGCAAGTCTTTCTGCACCAGAGCAGCTTGCAAAACTTGCAAGAATGAGGGGAGGAAAGACGAATACTTCTAAATTCCAGAAATCTGTGCTTTGTGCTCAGATTGCCTCTTCTAATCACACAGGTAAGGACAGAAAGGAAAGCGATCATTGTGAGCACCATCCCTCACTGTTGCAAGCCCCTCCTTTTGTGGCCGAAGTGACCTTTACAGGAAAGGGGCAGTGCCTTCTTCTATTATTGTCTTCTTTTATTTTTGGAAGCCAGCTATTAAAGACTAGGACATTCAAAAACCAGTGCAGGCTTGGAAGTGCCATAAGACCGATCCACATGGAAAAGCTCTGAGTTCATGTTGAGAGAGCTCGTTTACTATGCCAAGCATGGTCATGCCCTTCATCAGGGCTTGCTGAAGCTTGGGATGGATTGCAGCAAGAAGAATCTATTGGTCTGCCTGCTGCAGAAATAAACTGGAAATCTCAATAAAAAGACAAGAAGCCTAAAAAGAAATTCTGTCACTAAAAACTACCATAACTGAAATAAAAAATTTGCTGGCAAGTATTTCAAAAGTGAGTTTGAGCAGGAACAAGAATGGATCCACAAACTTGAAGACAGGATAAAGAAATTAATAAGTCTCAGGAACAGAAAGAAAAAAAAACTGAATAGAGTCTAAAGCACATATAGGACATCATGAAACACATCAACACATGCATTGTTGGAGTTCTAGAAGGAAAAGAGAGAGGCAGAAGGAACATTTTGAAGGTATAATGGTTGAAAACTTTCTCAGTTTTGTGAAAGACATGAATATGAAGATCCTGAATAAGATTATCAGCAGATTTCTCATCTAAAACTTTGGAGACCATTAGGCCATCGGCTAATATATTATTTTTCTAAATATGTTTTTAAGAGGTTTTTGCCTTACATGCACTCACCTGAGAGAGACAGAGACAGTGAGAGGGAAAGTGAGAAATGACCCCCCCCCCAGGAGGGACAGTCATGCTACAATCCCCTCTCCTCCATTTTCCTCCCGGTATCTGGGGCATGCACTCAGTGTGAGTTTCAAGCTATGAGGTCCAGGACTTGAACTATGGTTAGCCATGTGGGAGTGCAGTGACATAATTGTCATGCCATCTGCTGGCCCCAGGGGCTAATATATTCTAAGTGGTAAAAGAAAAAAAATGTCAGAATTCAATATCCAGCAAAACTTTCTTTCACATTAGATGGGGAAATTGAGATAGACGGAGATAAACAAAACCTGAAGAAGTTTGTTACCACTAGATCTGCCCTACAAAAAATGCTTAGGGGAGACTTTAAGAGCAAAATACAAGGACACTAGACAGCAATTCAAAGCTGTAGGAAGAAATCCAGTTCTCAAAAAAAGGTAAATACAGGGAACCAGCAGTTAGCATAATGGCTATGTCGCTTGACTCCCACGTAGTGGACCGCGGTTCACGTCCCGGACCCAGTGGCTTGAAGCTCACGCCAGGCGCGTGTGCGTGCGTGCCCAAGATCCTGAGAGGAGAATGGAGGAGAAGGGATTGCGGCGTGACCATACCCCCTGGGGGGTGATTTCCCGCTTTCTGTCTCTCTGTCTCTTTCTGTCTGGCTGGCGAGCACACGCGCCCTATAGCGAAAATCTCTCCAAAAAAAAAAAAAAATTCAAAAAAAGGTAAATACATGGAAAATACAAAAGCTTGCATTTCTCATTGTAGAAGTTCTGATTTACATATAATATGGTACATCTTTGTGGAGTTCAGTCTGGTTTTTTTTAAGTCATCTACGGATTCTTACAATAATACTAGCCTTTAGCTATTCCACAATATAGTCTTCCAAAAAGTACATAATTGTTTCTATGTGATGTAATAGATTAATACATTTTAAATAAGTCAACAAACTTTACAACGTTGGATTTGGTGATGATTTCTTGGATATGACACAAAAACACAGGCAACAACAACAACAGACAAATTAAACTTTATAAAAATTGTATCATTTTGTGCACTAACTGGCAATATAAATAGAGGGAGAAAAAGGCCATCTAGCCCACAGAATGGGAGTAAATATTTGCAAAGCATATGTTTGATTAGCAATTAATATCCAGAATAGATAGAGACATCTTGAAACACAATGTTTTTAGCATCATTATTCTTGATAACTATAACATGGAAGCAACTGTAGTGTTGATTGGTGGACATATAAATAAACAAAATACAGTACACACATATAATGAATATTATTCAGTCTTTAAAAGGAAGAAAATTCTTACACAGGTTATAGTGTGAATGAAACTTGAAGATATTTTGCTCAGTAAAATAAGTCCATGGTGAAAAGACAAATCTATGATTCCACTTACATGAAGTACTTATAATAGTCCAAATCACAGACAGACTGCTGGCCACCAGCAACTGAGGGGAGACAAGAGTAGAGAGTAATTGTTGAATGGGAATAGATTTCCAGCTTTACAAGATGAAAAGAGTGGGGAACCAGCAGTTAGCGTAATGGCTATGTCGCTGGACTCCCACGTAGTCGACCGCGGTTCACGTTCTGGACCCGGTGGCTTAAAACTCACGCCGGGCGCGTGTGCATGCGTGCCCAAGATCCCGAGAGGAGAGTGGAGGAGAAGGGATGGCGGTGTGACCATTCCCCCTGGGGGGGGTGATTTCTCGCTTTCTGTCTCTATGTCTCTCTCTGTCTGTCTGGCGAGCGCATGCACCCTATAGCGAAAACCTCTCAAAAAAAAAAAATGAGGTTAATAGCAATACCCACCTGTAGTGGGTTGAACGAGGTCCCTCCAAGACACACATTCACATCCAAATCCCTGGGACTTGTAAGTGATGTTCAATTTGAAATAGAGGTCTTTGCAGATGTCATTAAATGATGAATCTTGAGATCGTGAATTAGCCAGGTGTTTTCTAAATTCAGGGAATATCTTCCAAAAAGAAAGGCAGAGGCAGAGTGAGATTTGAGATAGAGGGGGGAAAGAGCAAAGGAAATAGAGACAGAGGTTGGAGTGATGGAGTCAGAAGTCAAGGAACTCCTGCAATCACCAGAAGTCGGAAGAGACAAGGAAGGAGCATTTTGAGGGTCCATGGCCCTGCTGATACCTTGGTTTTGGACTTCTGGCCTTCAGAACTGTAAAATAATAAGTCTTTGTTGTTATAAGTCACCAAGCTGTTTAATAATTTTTATAGTAGCTGCAGGAAACTAATACACCATCTCACGTATGGTCTTACACTTAAGTGATAAATGTTAGTTATTATCAATTATTTTAAGGACACTAGAACATAAGTCTTATATGAATAAAGGAGAAAATCTTTAAACTAAGTCTATGATACTGGAACATTTCAATCTGAGTTTCAATTTAAGTGTTTCAATTTAAGTTTCAATTTAATTGGAATTATCATATGGCAAGCATTATGCACAATGCTAAGAACACAAAGATATATATATTAGCCCCTGCCCTTATAGACTTCCGAAGAGAACAGACACAAGAACATACACATGTTTGTTGGAAATGTCATAGTCATTTTAATAGTAGAGACATATACAAGGTGATTTGAGGGAGAAAAAGGAAGGACACCTGACCCACCTGAATGGGAGAGAAGAATAGGAAGAGGGCTCCTAGGAGATATTGAAGGAGATTTTCTTTGAGCTGAGAATAGTACTTTGTCTTTAAAGTTAGGTCACAAGAATGAGGGTCAGAGGGCTCTGCTGACGTTTTCATAAATAAGGTTTTTTTATAACATTGACTTTTTCTTTTGTCTACACATTGCTATCTATTATAAGCATATGTTTAAAATATTTCATTCTAGAAAAAAATGATTGTAACTTTGGCTTTAGCTATGTGTTGTTGGCTCTATTTCTTCTTTGTTTTTAATTTTCACAGACCAAGTATCTACAATAGACCAAATATGTAAATGTTTATGTACTAAGTTAATGGCTTTCGAAATGAGGATTACAAACATATTTGTCATTATGTACTTAATCTATTCATTCAAAAACACTTTTTGGCCCCTACTATGGGTCAGACACCTTTCCCTCAAAATATAATGACTCCCAGTAACCAATATGAGGGTTAAATAATCAAATATATTTTTTCTAGTGAGACTAGTAAATAAATATTTAGTTATCTGATTAAGAATTTGGATCTAAAATACTGGATAAACTTATAAAGCTACTAATAGAATATTGTATATACAAAAATTTACAAACTAATGCTGCATTTCTTACTTTTGACACTTAGGTTAGACAGAAAGTAGTACAAGACTAGAAATGAGAAGGATAAAAGTGTATTACCACGAAATAATAAAGCTATTTTTTTAAGAGCTGCAGAGACAGCAGTTGTATGTCTGATATATAACAGGGAGGCATTAGAGAAGTTCATTTCCAGAACACCCTTCTCATCCAGTGATTCTCTGTGAAATATTAAGTGAGGAGTTGAATAAACTGAGATGTTAGATTAGCTTGTAAAGATTCACAACCCTTCAACGCTGAAAATAGGGTCTGTACTTACATTAGTCAGGGTTCTCTAGAGAAACAGAACCAATAGGAGACATATAGATGATAGATAGATAGGCTGACTGATTGATCGATGTACAGTTAAGAGATTTATTGGGAGGCATAGGCTCGCACAATTACAGAGGCTGAGAAATCATCCTGTAATCTGTCACATGCAAGCTGGGGGTCCGAGAAAGCTGATGGTGCAGGAAAACTGGTGGTTCAGAAAAGCTGGTGGCTCAGCACCTGCCCAAGCCTGAAGGCCTGAGAACTAGGGTAGCCAGTGGTGTAAGTCTTAGTTTGAGGCCAAAAGCCAAGAATGAAGAGCTCTAGTGCCAAAGGGCAGAACAAGATGGCTGTCTCAGCTACAGAAGAGAGAATGGGTTGGCCCTTCCTCTGTCTTTCTGTTCTATCTGGGCCCTCAGTTAGTTGGGTAATACCTTCCTTGTTCAGTGTACTAATTTAAATGCTAATTTCTTTCTGACCGGCCCTCACAGACATACTGAGAAATGAAGTTTTCTCACTGCCTGGGCATTCCTTAGCCCAGTCAAGGTGACATACAAAATTAACCATATAGTTCTTAGCAAGAAAACCCGTCTAGGAGTAAAGGGATAGTTCCATATATGTATTTCACACACATAGCAACTTTCTGAAAATACTTTATAATATATTCACAGACAGAAGAATTACTACCAATGACAAGTCAAAAATTGTAGGGAACCAGCAGTTAGCGTAATGGCTATGTCGCTGGACTCCCATGTAGTCGACCGTGGTTTGCGTCCTGGACCCAGTGGCTTAAAACTCACGCCGGGCGCGTGTGCGTGCGTGCCCAAGATCCCGAGAGGAGAATGGAGGAGAAAGGATTGCGGCGTGACCATCCCCCCTGGGGGGTGATTTCTCGCTTTCTGTCTCTATGTCTCTCTCTATCTGTCTAGCGAGCACACGCGCCCTATAGCGAAAACCTCTCCAAAAAAAAAAAAAAAATTGTAGTCAATGGATGAGAAGACTGCAGTTAGGCCAACCAAGATTAGCTTACTCAATTAAATACACTTGGACTAATTAAAATATGATTTCTACCTGCAACTTATGTAAGAATTAATTATAGTCAGATTAAATATATAAATATTAAATATTCTAAAAATACTAGAGGATAATACACATGAATTTTTAAAATATAATCTTTAGTAGGAATAATTTTCAAATTATGTTTTAATATCTAATAATCATAAAGAAATGCATTTAACAGCATAGAATGTTAAAATATATTTATTTTTCGGGAACCAGCAGTTAGCGTAATGGCTATGTGGCTGGACTCCCATGTAGTCGACCACGGTTCACATCCCAGACCCGGTGGCTTAAAACTCACGCCGGGCGCATGTGCGTGCGTGCCCAAGATCCCGAGAGGGGAATGGAGGAGAAGGAATTGCGGCGTGACCATCCCCCCTGGGGGGTGATTTCTCGCTTTCTGTCTCTATGTCTCTCTCTGTCTGTCTGGCGAGCGCACGCGCCCTATAATGAAAAACCTCTCAAAAAAAAACAAAAAAAATTATATATTTTTTTCAAATGGTCAAATGTATGAAAACACATTCAAAGATATTATTACTCATAGAAAATTTAAAACAAAAGAGTGACAGGGGCCAGTCTGCAGCCTAGTGATTAAGGGAATCAGATTCCATGTGGTTGTACTGGCCTTTTTCGCTGGAAAAATATGCTGGGCATATGGGTGTGTGTGCCTCAAATTCTGACAGGATCAAGAAATGGAGAAGAAGGAATTGTGGCATGGTCACACTGCACTAGGGAGTGCTTTCTTGCTCTGCATCTCTGTCTATCTCTCTCTGGCAGACACATGCACCCTCAGGCAACTAACAAAAGAAAGAAAGAAAGAAAGGAAGAAAAGGAAGGAAGGAAGGAAGGAAGGAAGGAAGGAAGGAAGGAAGGGAGGGAGGGAGGGAGGGAGGGAGGGAGGGAGGGAGGAAGGAAGAGAAAGAAAGAAAGGAAGGAAGGAAGGAAGGAAGGAAGGAAGGAAGGAAGGAAGGAAGGGACACTACTACACAGCCAACAGAATGGCCCAAGCAAAAAAGGCTGACAATTCTCATTGCAGATGTGGACCCAGTATAATTCTCACATCACACATTTCCTGTGAAGGTTTAAATTCATACAGGTTAAGTTCATTCATTCACATTGGAAAACTCTGATACTAACCTATATATTTTATCATACAAATATTCTTTGACCCAACTATTCTATATGAAAAGGCATTGTGTGAGGCCCACAGGTGACATGTAGGTTAAGGCACTGGATCACACATGGATGGCTGTGCAGTTGAAGTCCTGGACCCAGCTGCTTAAAAATCATGCTGGGAATATTGTGTGTCCCAAATCCAGAGAGAAGCATGGAGGGAAAGAGATTGAAGCATGGCCAATCTCTTTGCAGATTGCACCTCCCTGGGGTGGAGAGGGCGTGATTTCTCACTTTCTCTCTCTTTCTCTCTCTGCCTCTCTCTAGTGAGTTCATCATATACTCTATAGCAAATAGCAAAAAAGAAATAAAAGGTAATGTGTAGAATAGTGCATCAATAGGCATGCATGACATTATAATAGGATTACTTTTAAAAACAAGAAATAGCTCAAACATTCTTTTATAACGATATGTATACATGAATTTTTTAGAATATCCAAACAGCATATTATCTAGAATAAATATTAATGAATTATAATTTCATGCAATAACATGGATGAATTTTATAAACATGATATTGAGCAAAAGAAGCCAGACACAAATGGCCAGACAGTACATGATTCATGATTCATTGATTTAAAGTTCAAAACAGAGAAAAAAGGAGACACCGTGTTCCAGGACAGGGAAAGGGCCAGGAATTTCTGTGGCGCTGCTTGTATTCTACTTCTCTACCTAGTAGTGGTTACACAGGTGCCTTCACTTTCCGATTATTTTTTAATAGTGTAATTATTTTTGTGAACTCTCATTTCTAGGCATTAAAGTTTCATTGAAAAGTTCAATAGAAACTTTTTTAAAGGCGAAAACATAGGGGAAACAGTGGTTGGTTAGTCAAGACTTATAGATTGAATTGTATATCTACAAAATTCATCTGTTGGAGAGAGAGAAAGTGAATGTGAGAAATCACCCCTTAGGGGGAATGGCCACCCTATAATCCCTTCTCCTCCATTCTCCTCTTGATATTTAGGGTACACGTGCACATGCACTCTGTGTGATTTTCAAGCCACTGGGTCCAAGACTTGAACTGTGAAGTTGACCACATGGGATCCAGCTGCCTTAACCTAAATACCATCTGCTGGCCTTGGAGTCAGAGTTTTTAAAGAAGTACCTGACTGCGAGCCAAGAAGATCAACTTTGGGAGAAACTGTATCTGACCCATCTTTATCTTGAACTTCCACCTCCAAAACTATGATATGATAAATTTCTGTAGTTTATGCCACTCAGTTTGTAGTATTTTGTTATATAGCACTAGCAAACTAATACAATGAGTAAAGAAAAAAACAATATTAATATTACCTGGAAATCACATATCATCCTATTATGTTACATATACAATAGTATAAACTAATTATACTATATGTTACATATACAATTAGTATAAGCTAATTATATAACATAAACTAATTTCTTCAAAAAGGAGAAGATATGCTTAATATATTTTGGTAATAATGAAATAAATGCAACAAAACAACTTGAAATAGTCACAATTATGTACTAAGCAGGCCCTGTTCTAAGCTGTTAACTAACCCACACTCCTTCATTGCATCCGGTCCCTGTAGAGTATGAGTTATTACCATCTCTGTTTTATGCATGGAAGAGCTGAGATCAGAAGGAGTTAGCTAACTTGCCCAAGTCTCAATAGCTCTTGAACAATGAAGCAAAGATATAGTCTCAGCAGCCCGACTCTGAGTTGACGCTGTTAAACACGGGCTGTGGTTACTCTATGCATGTGTAAATATAAACAAAGAAATGCCATTTTTCACCTATGGCTATACAAAGATTAAAACATGCTGATAATGCCCAATGTTGGTACTCTAATGCATTTTTAGCAGGAATATAAATTGATCTGAGCTTTCTAGAGGGCAATTTAACAATTTATATCAAATCCTTTTTTTAATCACACAGACAGGAAACTATGTAAAGACAAGGATATTTATCATAGAGTTATTAATAACAACAGAAATGTGATACAATATAAATATTCATCAAAAGAGAATTGGTAAGATAAATTATGATGTACCTATTCAAAAGAACGCCTTGCATCTATTCAGTTTGATGTAATTGATCTCTAATTACTGAAAGAAATGGTATCCATGACTTACCGTTCCATATAGTATTTTGCTCTTCATATTTCTCTCCCACAGTAAAAACTGTATTTTTTTTCCTTGAACAATATCACCAAAGAAGGTTCAAAGAAAATAGAAATTGGGTATGTCTCAGATAGTTAGTTCTACATTCTTTTATTTATTCAAGAAATATTTACTAAGCCCCCACTATGTGTAAATCTTCTAGGTTTTGAGGACAAAGGACTGAGAAAAATGTCTCCCCTGAAACTTGCATGGCACAGTTATTCAAGTAGGTTGATAATGACAGTTTGGGAGAGGTGGTTCTTTATGTAGAGAAAATTCCTTTTTATCGATGAGGCAAAAAAGATCCTTGAGGTCCTTTTCCATCCTGGAGGCTCTACAAATCCATTATCTAAAGAAAGACAATTTCAAGTGTTAAATGCTCTTTTTCTGCCCCTTGAACTTCATAGGGCAAATTATTTCTCAGGAAAAGAAAGCGAGCTATGGTTTATCTATGCAGTTACAGCTTATAAACATATTTTTAAGATGATCAATGCTTGATAACTAATTCGTCATTAAGATGATAGATGTACAACTGTGAGTATGTAAATGCATATGTGAAAGGCGGTGCCTATTTTCCAAAACCATCCAGAAAGAGAAAATTGCTACATAATAAAAGAAATAGGTCCTGGGACTTGGTGTAGATAACTCTGCAGTCATTCATCTTTTAGAAAGAGCTAAGTAAATCGTAGTTTAGAATTATAATAAATAATAGGGTAGTTAGAATGTCAGGAAATTAATCACTGTTCACAGGGTTCTTTGGCATTAATTTATCGCCTTAACCTTAGTCCTATTTTTTCATTTTTTTTTCCATTTTAAAGCTTTGATTTGTTAATGGAAGAGCATGTCTGGCTGCTTCTTTTTAGTTTCAACAATAGTGGTTAAGTACCGATCTTTTGAATTCCCTATGGTCTTGTAATATTACTTATAAGATGCATTTCAATTAAAATGTTGATTAGAGCAGTCTTTTTGGCCATTATTCAGTGTTGCTCTGGCTAAGATGTAGCTGTAAAGATGGAAAGCTTTCTTTCTACCTAATTTATGTTCATTTATTCACCTCTTCAAAAGCATTTGTTGAATATCCCACCCCCCTTGTCAAATGTTTGTGGGCATGCAGACATAAACAAAACAAAACAATGTCTGACCTTGTAGTCATAAGGGCTAATGAATGGGAGAAACACCTTCTGAAAAAAGAATTCTGCTTGATTTTTTTTTTTTGGAGAGGTTTTTGCTATAGGGCGCGTGCGCTTGCCAGACAGACAGAGAGAGACAGAGAGATAGAAAGCAGGAAATCACCCCCCAGGGGGGATGGCCACGCCGCAATCCCTTCTCCTCCATTCTCCTCTCGGGATCTTGGGCACGCACGCACACGCTCCCGGCGTGAGTTTAAGCCGCCGGGTCCGGGACTCGAACCGCGGTCGACTACGTGGGAGTCCAGCGACATAGCCATTACGCTAACTGCTGGTCCCATGCTTGATTTGTTTTTAAACAACCTAAATATAATTCTTATCGTTTCATCAGCTATTATAAGGTGAGTACATTAAATTCATTATTTCACAAATTTTCAAAAGCTTGGAGACAAATATTATTGGGATAAGACAATTTTGGAATATTGGATTTCAGAGGCTAACTGATCTACAGTGCAATGAAAGAAAAGGTAGAAACATCTAGTTTCTCTGGACCAGCAGTTAGCGTAATGGCTATGTTGCTGGACTCGCATGTAGCCGTCCAAGGTTCGAGTCCTGGACCTGGTGACTTAAACTCATGCCAGGTGCATGTGCGCACATGCCCAAGATCCTGAGAGGAGAATGGAGGAGAAGGAATTGTGGCGTGGCCATACTCCCTGGCGGGTAATTTCTCGCTTTCTGTTTCTGTATCTCTCTGTCTTTCTGGCAAGCGCACGTGCCCTATGGCCAAAACCTCTCAAGAAAAAAAAAAAGAAGAAGAAACAATTGGCTTCTCAAGTCTAATCTCATATACTTTATCCTATATCTTTTATTTTAAAAATTCATTTAATGTTTTTACTTGAAATGTTCCTTTTAAACATGATGACATGGCTTGACATGTACATAATAAAAACACTACAAGGATTGTTTTTTCCACTTCAAAACACATACTCATTTTAGAAAAACAGGTAGCAAAAATTAAAACAAAAAATTACATATAATTTCATAACTCAGAGTTAGCTATTAAACTGGTCCTTCTGGCCATATAATCATATTATATGCAATAATCACAAATGCTCATAAGATGTTTTCTTTCTTTTTTGTTTTTTTCTTCCTGTAGGGTACATGTCTTTGCCAAAGAGACAGAGAGAAAGTGAGAAGTCACTTCCCAGGGGGAATGACATGTCACAATCCTTTCTCCTCCATTCTCCTCTTGGGATTTTGGACATGCATGCCCATCACCTGGCATGTTTTCCAAGCTGCCAGTCTGGACTAGACTGTGAAGTCAGCCATGTGGGATCCAGCCACCTTAACCTTCATGTCACCTGCTAGCTTACAATTGCTAATAATGTTTTATAACCTGCTTTTTTTCACTTATAAATAAAAGATTGTCTTTATGCCTCAATAAATACATGTTCACTCTATTATGTTTGGTAGTAACATCTTATTTCACTCTATTAGAGTTTTTAGTTTTCTATTAAAATATCTAAAAGCAATAGCATTTATGTATTTAGAAAAAAAACTCAAGGTAGAATTTATCAGTTGGAGAATATAAACTTTATTTATTAAAAACCACTGTTGCAGGACCAGCAGATGGCATGGTGGTTAAGGGCGCTGGACTCCCACATGGCTGACCATGGTTTGAGTTCCGGACCTGGCAGTTTACTTTCTCACTTTCCCTTTCTCTCTCTCTCTTTCTCTCTGGTCAAATGAAAGAAAGAGAGAGAAAGAGAAAGAAAGAGAGAAAGAAAGAAAAAGAAAGGAAGAAGGAGAAGAGAGAATGGAAAGAAAGAAAAAGAAAAAAGAAAGAGCAAAAGAAGGAAAGAAGAAAAGGAAATAAAGAGAAAGAAGAAAGAAAAAAGAAAGGAAGGAAGAAAAAGCTAAATAAAATAAACTAATTCTTAAAAAAAGAGCAACTATTGTTGCATTGAATGGACCTCTTTATACATTTATCTGCAGGGTATAAAACTGCCTGCCATGGTTTAGTAATTAAAGTGTTTTGTTGTTGTTGTTGTTGTATTTTCAGTTTGATGTGACTGCCATGATGTTTAACTTAAATGTTTGCATTTATTTATTTCATGCAGCAAACTTCACTTTGCAATGTCCTGAACTCCAGGCACTGTCGCCTGCTCAGGATACAATGCAGGGCCAGCAGGCAGGAGCAGCTGGGCCTCTCCTCTACAAAGTCTGAGTCAAGTAGAAAATGAAGCCAAGATCAGTATTACAACGTGCTAGGAGATTCCAGAATGAACCCACTTCATTCATACTTGGGTTTGAGGGTGGGAAGAAAGATTCCCATGAACAGCAGAGGTCTTAAGGTTAAATTGAGGCCACTCAGGCAAAGACAGTTTGGGAATTCTGACTGTAGGATTTTCCAGGAGGAAGAAAACACATTAGGAAAATGTAAAGGAACTGAAGGAATTGGTCAGAATGGACCGTGAAGCTTTGACCTCAGCATATAGAGCCCTTCCTGATGGGTCTCAGAGCTCCAACCACGGTAGCTAGGCCCTGAAAGAAGGCACTCCGACCATATCGCTGTCTCCCTGAGTATAAGAACGTTGCCCCCCTTCTCCTCCATTCATGACTCTGCACCAAGTTCACTTTATCTGAAGCCTTCCTGATCTCCCTAACTCCGGTCAGTCTAGCCACACATCCTGATGTATTTTCCTTAATTGCCTTTATCACGCATGACCTACTGAATATTCGTTTTCTAATTTATATTTGATTGTCCTCCTCCCCTTAAATATCAAATCCATCTTATCTGACACTTGTTTCCCTTCATGGGCAAAAAAGCAGTTCCATATTACATGTTTTGTTCTACTCAGGGCTTCCATTGATTAAGGGCCATGTACACTAGGACAATCTGCTTTACTGATTCAAATTTTATTTTATTCAGACATACTCTCTCATACCCAGAATAAAATTTTACCAAATATCTGGGTGACCTCTGCTTAGTCCAGTTGGAACATAAATTAATCATCACAGTAGCTAGTCACAGATTAATATTTGAATAAAAAGTTGATGATCAAAATTACCCTTGTTTTCTTTTTCTTTTTCTTTTTATTTGCCACAGAGCACATGTGTTCACCAGAAAGGAGAGTGGTGACAGAGAAAGGTAAAGTGAGAAATCACCTCCCTTGGAGGATAGCTATGCCGCAATCCCTTCCTCATTCTCCTCTCAGGATTTTGAGCTTGCACACACATGTGCCTGGAGTGAGTTTCAGGTTACGAGTTAGGGACTCAATCCATGGTCGGCCATGTGGGAACCCAGCCTTCTTAACCTCCATGCTGCTTGTTGGCCTCTGCCTTTGTTTTCATAAAACAATAAGTTGAGGACTGTGACACTGTGAATATGAGTGAGGTTTCAGGAGTCTCAGGTTGATTAGAAGACCAAGGAAATGGAGGCAGTAAGTGTTGATGACTCAAGAGGATTGTCAGTGAGAGAAGAGAAGCCAGTGGTGACCAGAGAAAAATGAGGGGTCAAGAGGAGATGAGAAAGCCAGGTGGTGGCAAGCAGGTTAAGGTGCTGGCTCTCACATGACTAACTTCACAGTTCGAGTCCTGGACCTGGCACCTTGAAATCACAATGGGTGCACGTGTGTATGTCGTAGCAAAAAATGAAAAACAAAACAAAGGGAGGTGAGGTTATTTGTGTTTATTTTTTCTTCCCTAGGCCCAATGGAAGAAGACCATTCTTAAATACCAAAAGAAAACATCAAGTAAAAATGAAATCAGGTTGGAGCCAACAGCGTGGAGGTTAGGGAACTGGATCCAACATTGCCAACTCTGCAGAGTCCCAGATCTGGCAGCTTAAAAAATCACCTGGGCACATGTGCGTGTGTGCCCAAAATCTGGAGAAGAAACAGAAGGGTTTGTAGCCTGGTCATCTCCCTGGGGGAGTCATTTTGCATTTTCTCTTTCTGTCTTACTCCATCTCTCTGTGGTGAGTGCATGCATCCTGTAGTAAAAATTAAAAGAAAAAAAAAAGGAAATCAGGTTAAATATTTGGAATGGAGAGGATACTATATGTAATACTGTAGATGGAGATTTTGGTAAATTTAAAAGGGAAGTAGGGTCACTTCATGAAGGAGAGATTTATCTTAACCAGGAGAGAGAATATCTATGTCATGCTACCAGTATAAAAAGAGTAAAGATTATACCTAAGCAGATAAATTTGTGTACTTGGCCTTTGGAAAGTAAGACCATTTTTATTCAGTGACTTTGGCTCCAAGAACTAAAATTTAGGATTACATGCTAAAAATAAATTCTCCGTGGCTGTCTAGAATTATAGGCAGCAAAGAGTTAAAAACAAAAATGCCATGTGTAAATCATTTTGTACTGGAATGTTTATGCAATGTTATGATAACTAAAATACTGGGATCATAGTGAGTGTCTGTATTTTAAAACTTTAAATAAATTATATTACATTTAACTCAAAAAATACAAAGCTAATGAAATTAATGAGGTAAAGATATAAAAATTGATTTAGAGGACTTCTATAATGTATTGTTGAGTGAAAAGAGAAAGTTTTACATGCCTATTTAATATTATCTGTATTTTTTCTAGTTTTATTTTATACTTTCTTATTTATATTTAATTATACATTCTTATGGCATACAATATGGTTTTTTAAAGCATGTATGCAGTGTGTGATAATCAAGTCCATTTTCTTTTTTTTAAGCAGTTTTTGCTATGAGATGTGTACATTCGCTGGAGAGACAGAGAGAGACAGAGAGACAGAAAGTGAGAAATCACCTCCCAGGGGAGATGGTCACACCACAATCTCTTCTCCATTCTCCTCTCAGGATCTTGGGCATACACGTACACATGCCTGGCATGAGTTTTAAGTCACTGAGTCAGGATCTCAAAAAGTGGCAGACTATGTGGGAACCCAGTGACATAACCATTACACTGTCTGCTGATCCCCAAATCATCTTCAACAAAGACTCCTACGCTCTTCTGACTGTTCAATGCTTTTTGCCTGAGCCTCTCTTGCCCATCTCCCACCATCCACTCCCGGCCCAAACAGTCTCTGGTATCTACATTTGTCCACTCTACTATTACAACTCTGAATCTTCCCATTTCTGCCATAGAAAGCAGATATTTGGCATACACTGAGCAGAGACACACAGTGTTTTCCTTTCATAGCCTTGAATATTGGCATATTTCACTTAACATTCAATCTTCCATATTCATTTAGTTTGCATCACATGACAGAGTCTCACTCTTCTTTAAGACTGAGTAGTATTCCAGATCTTTATTTATTAACTGATCAAACAATGGTAAAGAATTACATAGGCATAGGTATGTGTGTGTGTGTGTGTGTGTGTGTGTGTGTGTGTGTTGCGTTTCTCCTATGTGTACTATAGACTGAAAAAAAGGGAATGTAGAAAAAGAAATACATGCTGACTGGCTAACACACTGTGCAAGCAATGCTGGATCCAGATCTCACTCTGTCTTATGACAGAAATAAATAAGTTTTGTTTTCTTTTGTTGTTTTAAGTTACACAGAGGGTGTTAACAGTGGTTACCTTCAGAATATCAACTGAACAGAGGGGAGAAAGTGAAGTTATGAGGGAAAGTGAGGCAAAGGGGCATTATAAAAAAACAAAAAGTACTTAAAGGAAAAATGTGACTACTTCATTTATGCTAAATCATTCATATTTATGCATATGCTTACATCACAAATGTACAACTGGTGATTTTTGCTGGATCCTCTGATATTTGTTAACTTCTTATTTATAATATATGCTCCAATATTTTGTTTATTTTGTAATAGAAACATTATTCTTTATATAATGAGAAAGATGATCTACAAACCCATTTCAATGTGGGAGATGCAAATAAATGCTTCTTTTCTCAGTAAATATAGGCCACTTATTGTTATTATAACATTTACCTTATTCTGAATAAATGAAGCATGATTTAAATTGACTTACTGGGATTTTCCAATTTTTTAGTCAATCAGAAATACTATAAAAATGATGTTTGCTCACTACTTTTCTCCCTTATTTCTGTTTTTTTCTCTTTATAGCAACAGCTAGAACTCATGGCAATATTGGTATGTGTTGCAAGGACTGCAGTCATGCTGAGCTTGCTTAACTTTAAAGGGAATGCTTTATGAGCATGTACCTGTTAAATTCTTAGCTGTTTGAGATAAATTTTGTCATGTGAGAGATGTAGTCTTCTTAATACAGGAAAAGTTACCCTGAAAGAACACTGAATTCTAACTATTGTGAGATTTTTTTGCTTTGACTTATTATCAGATGAACTATATTAATAGGTTTCCAAATATTAAGTAATTACAGCATTTCTAGAATAAAGCACACTATCTTGGATTCTGCTTTTTAGTTACTGTGAAATTGTTCTTACTTATATTTAAAAATTCATGTATTGACTAGTTTGTTACAACACTTGGCATATTAAAAATACCACTCTTTGTGATTTATTTTCACAAAGGAAACAAAATAGATTGCACAACTCTTTCCTGAATTGATTGATTACTTAACTAAACTAGATGAACTGGTCTTCCTCGTGTTAATGCATGACTCTGGAGTCAGTAGTGATCTTTGTTTGTTTTTTTGTTTTTTTTTTTGGAGAGGATTTTGCTATAGGGCGCATGCGCTCGCCAGACAGACAGAGAGAAACAGAGAGACAGAAAGTGAGAAATCACTCCCCAGGGGGGATGGCCACGCTGCAGTCCCTTCTCCTCCATTCTCCTCTTGGGATCTTGGGCACGCACGCACACGCACCCAGCATGAGTTTTAAGCCACCGGGTCCGGGACGCAAACCACAGTCGATTACATGGGAGTCCAGCGACATAGCCATTACGCTAACTGCTGGTCCCAGTAGTGACCTTTGACATTGTTGTTTTTTTTTAATATGATAATGTGATATGGATTAATGTCACTCTTTTATGTTTAGAACACATCACCAGCTAAAGCATTAAAATTCTCCTTTTTCTTTAAAAAAAGTTTCTAAGTCATTTAAATGTTTTTAACTTCCATCAGAGTTCAGGAGAACAAAATTATTCTCTAAGTTTCCAACGTTGTAGAAATGTATAAAGCTACAGGACGAATAAATGAATGACCAAACAGTCCTAGCCAAAAGCTAATGGAAGTAGTAAAGCACAGGTAGAGTTTGAAAAAAGCATACCATTTTTTTTGTCAATTTAATCAAAAGATATATTTCTGAAAGTTTGTCATACTTGTATATAATTATTTTATCAGTATAAGTTTGATGTAAATGTTTTCCAGAAGTTTTCTTTATGGAGGAAGAGATTATTTTAAATATTTTTAGTACATGAATATAATGTTTACAAAAATATCATATAGAAAATTGCACCGTAATCTTTATTAAAGATGTGGAATACAAAGGTTTTGTTTTCACATTGAGTATGGACTCATGTGACTGTAATTGAGACATACACTCAAGAGTGTAGCAATCTATAGACTAATATCTCTGATGAATATAGACACAAAATTCCCGACAAGACACCAACAAATTGTATCCAACAACATATAAAAAAGATTGTACATCACAACCTGGTAGGCTTTATTCCAGGAATGCAAGGTTGGTTCAACATATGCAAAACCATAAGTTTAATATACTATATTAACAGAAAGAACAATAAAAATAATCTGATCATATCAATTGATGCAGAAAAAGCATTTGATAAGATACAATATCCCTTCATGATCAAGACTCTCAGCAATATAGACAGAAGGGTCATTTCTTTTTGTTTTGTTTTGTTTTTTGTTTTTTGTTTGTTTTTTAATTTTTTTAAAAAATTTTGTCTTTTATTTTTCTTTCTCAGATTAATTAAATTCACATTTTACATAAAGTCCCCATTATGATGTATACAATATATATATATATATATATATATATATATATATATATATATAGTTTTCAACAGAGAACTCTACATTTTTTTGGTGTTAAATGTTTCTTCCCTTTGCCCCTCACGCCCACTCTCTACCACCCACTCCCCTCCCTTGCAACCTCTGTTATCTACATTTATCTTTTCCACTATCATATCTTCAGATCTTTCTCCTTTTGCCAGAGCTGATATTTTTTTTATCATTGCACATCTTTACAGTGTACAACATGGTTTTTCCCAGCATGAGTACAGTGTACATTAGTCAAGACAATGATATATTACCATATACATTATCAACAGACAACTTTTCATTTTTGTGTCTATTAAGTGTGTTGTTTGTTCCCTGAATCCCTCCATTCCGCCCTCTATTACTCATTCCCATTACCTCTCCCATACTGTCTCTAGCATCTGCAGTTGCCATCCCTGCTATTATACCCTCCAGTTCTTTCAGTTGTTTTTTTTTGTTTTGTTTTGTTTTTCCAATCATCAGCTCATATAGTTTTCAACAATAGGGAACACAGATTCTATTCAGGGTTGGATTAAGGGTGGGTCTCGTGCAGTTCTGCAATTGTAGGTGAGTCTCCATTGAATACAGTTTCAGGAAAGTGGTTCTGGTAAGCAAAGATGGTTATCAGCCGATGAGGCACAGCATCCATCTTGTGATTACCGGGAATGGTGTTGTGGGGATCTGCAGCGTGAGTCATCCTCGGGTATCTGATTTCCTTAAGAATGGTAGAGTAGTTCTTGTTTTTCCCTGAGGTAATGCAGGGCTGGTAACCATCATCTTCCCCCTGTCCATAGGCAGGGAAAATCCTCCTATACAATATATTTCTCAGTTGGTTTAAGACAGCCAAAGTTTCTTTCTGTTGCTTATAGTTGCAAGTTCTTAATCCTTGTTTTCGGCTTCAGCTTGCCGCCCGCGGCCGGCGGCCACACACAGGCGCAGGCCTGGCTGCCATGCGCAGGTCCGGGGGCCACGTGTAGGCGCAGGTCCGGCGGCCACGCGCAGGCGCAGGCCCGGCGGCCACGTGCAGGCGCAGGCCCAGCAGTCACGCGCAGGCCCGGCGGTCACGCACTGGCCCAGTGGCCACGCGCAGGCGCAGGCCCAGCGGCCACGTGCTGGCCCGGTGGCCATGCGCAGGCCCGGCGGCCACGCGCTGGGCTGGCAGCCATGCTCAGGCCCGGCGGCCACTCGCAGGCGCAGGCCCGGCTGCCATGCGCAAGTCCGGGGACCACGCGCAGGCGCAGGCCCAGCAACCACATGCAGGCGCAGGCCCGGCAGCCACGTGCAGGCCCGGCGGTCATGCGCTGGCCCAGTGGCCACACACAGGCCCGGCGGCCACACACAGGCGCAGGCCCGGCGGCCACGCGCAGGTGCAGGTCCGGTGGCCACGCGCTAGCCCGGCGGCCACACACCAGACCCTAGCGCGCGAATGCACACAGGTCCCTGTGCCATCTCCCGCTGCCCTGCCTGGCCAAAGAACACCCAGCGCCAGAGAGGCGGCGGGGGCCGGGCCGTCCGGGCCATGGCACGCGGATCAGAGCCCTGGCCAGGCTGGCCCTCCGGCCAGGGCACGCGGAGCAGAGCCCCAGCCGCACAGGCTGGGCCATGCAAGCCTGGCCGGCATGCGAAGCAGAGCCCCGCGCCCTGGGCTGCCCGGCGCAGGCGCCCGGCGTAGGCCAGAAGGGTCATTTCTAAACACAAGAAAAGCTATCTATGAAAAACCAATAGCAAACATCCTGAATGAAGAAAAGCTGAAAACTTTTCCACTAAAAACTGGCACAAGATAAAGACGCCCACTTTCTCCATTCCTTTTCAATATAGTACTGAAAGTCCTTGCCAATGTAATCAGAAAAGAGAATGAAATAAAAGGCATTCAAATAGGAAAAGAAGAGGTGAAACTCTCTATTTGCAGATGACATGATTGTATACATAGAATACTCAACGTTATCCATGAAAAAAATTCCTGTAAGTAATATATGAATATAGTCAAATTGCAGGATACAAAATCAACATACGGAAATATATAGCATTTCTATATATGAACAGCAGGCAGACTCAGATAGAACTGAAAAAAGTAATTCCATTTACTAGAGCCACAAAAAGTATAGGATACCTAGGAATAAATCTAACCAAAGAAGTTAGAGACCTCCACGAGGAAAACTACGAGAAGCTAAAAAAGAAATTGAAAATAACACAAAAAAGTGGAAGGACATCCCATGTTCCTGGATTGGAAGAATTAATATAATCAAAATGGCAATTCTACCCAAATTAATCTACATATTTAATGCAATCCCAATCAAAGTACCAGACACATTCTTCACAGATCTAGAAAAGATGATCATAAAGTTTGTCTGGAATCATAAAAGACCTCGAATTGCCTAAGCAATCCTGCATAAGAAGAGTGGCATGGGCCTTAACCACCTGTCATCTGATGTAGTTTGCAAACACCACTTAGAGCAAACATTTAGAAGTGTCAACTAAACAGCAAAACTCAGTTGCAACATGCTGCCATCCTGCTCAAAAATCTTGAACACCCTAAAACACTTAGAATTAATTCCAACCTTACTTAAAAGTTTGAAGTGTTCTTCAAGATGTAATCTCCGTTTTTCTACCTTCTTTTCTCTTCTTACACTAACCTTCCCAGTGACTGAGCTCCATTCCCACTGTGTTGTTTCTAGTGCTGTGTATGAGCCCCGATCTTTCAAGGACTTGGCCCCAGATAACCCTCCAGGCCTCTGCTAGTTGCTTCTTCCCATTCTTCGGGTAACAACTTAAAATGTCACCTCCTTGGGGCCAGCCACCATGGTACGTGCTGCTAAAATGCTGTGCTCCATAGGCTAATTCCACATCGGAGGCCCAGGTTCACTGAGACATGGTAAGACCCTGCCTAAAAACAGTACATAGGATCAGGAGATGACGTAATAGTTGCTAGACTCCAACATAGGTGACCTCAGTTCAAGTCCCAGACCTGATGGCTTAAGACTCATGTTGGGCACATGTGAGTTCATGCTCAAAATCCTGAGAGGAGAATGGAGGAAAAGGGTTGCAGCATGGCCATCTCCCCAGGGAGTGATTTCTCTCTCTCTCTTCAGTGAGCACACATGCCCTATAGCAAAAACCTCTCTATGAATAAAAAAAGTATTCACCTCCTCAAAGAGGCCACCTATGAGCACTTGATCAAAGCATATTGACTCTTTGTTATTTTCTGTTTTCTCTTATTATTCAATAAAGCTTACTTATTCATTTTTAATTATCCCAACTTGTAATTAGAGATTCAAATATTTACTTATTTATCAGTCTTACACAATATTTGTTCAACCTAAGCAGACCACAAAAACAAAAGAAGCTACATCAAGAAGATAAAAATCTTTGTTTTTAAAAATATTGGAACAGTTTTATCTTTGCATATGTAACTTTTGTCAGTAGATTTCATTTTATTGGTGAATGCCTCGAAAATTAAGTACAATGACAAAAAAAATGGGAAGTAATGAATAATTGTTTATGCCTAAGACATTCCCCTCTCAGGAAAATAAATGTTATTGTTTCCAGAATATACTATTACTGATTTTATAGAAGATTAAGCAAAAAATAAAATGAGTCCTAGTGTTGAAAAGCATTTTAGTTGCTTAGTAGGAAGAAAGCGAATATCTGTATCAATAATATAAAATATAATCATAAGTATTTCTCTTTTAGTGCAACTACATTTTGTTTTATTTGGAGTTAACCTGTTGGCACTTAGAATATTCCTTTTCTTCTATTTAGAAAAAAATTAAAACATTCCTCAATATTTCTTTTCTTTTGTCTCATCAGTTAAATAATATGGTTAAATAAGAAATCATATCCATTACTTGCTGGTTGAGGCAGTTGGACTCCTCATAACCGAACATGTGGTTCAAGTTCCAGACCTGGCAGCATGATAACACACCAAGTGTGTGTGCATGTCTGCTCAAAAGCCCAAAAGGAGGGGCAGATGGAGAAGGGATTGCAGTGTGATGTTCTCAATGGGGAAGAGTGCTTGTGCTTTTCTGGCCCCCTCTGACTCTGTCTCTCCATCTGTCTCTGGAGAGGCATGGGCCCTCCTATGCCCCCACCAAAAAAAGAAAAACCTCAAAGTAAAATTTCAAATAAAATATAACACCTTGCAGTCTTATCAACAAGTGGCTCTGCACAATAAAAATTAAATATCAAAGTAATTTTTATTTAAAAAGTAACAATAAAAAGTGACCACATCTTAATTGTACATCATGAATTTTTATAATACAAAATGTACAAAAAAAACACAAAAAGTATAAATGGCGTATTATCAGCACTAACTTCCTTCTAAAGGTACATATTAAGTTTACATACATATCACCCTTTATTAGTTTCATGTTTTAAAATTTATGTAATAGAATCATACAGAATAACTTTTGTGTGTCTAACTACATTCTTTTAGTACTATATTTGTAGGAATTATTCATGTTGTGTATGTAGTGTAATGTTTTAATTTGTTACATCGTATCTTGTACATAGATCACAAATTATTTATGAACTCTACCCCGATGGACAAATTGTATATTTCAGTCTTTTGTCTTTTACAAATAGTGATGAGAGGGATCAGCAGATGGGTTAATGGTTATATTGCTAGACTCTCATGTAGTCAACCATGGTTTGAGTCCCAGACCCGGCAGCTTAAACTCACGCTGGGTACATGTGCATACATGCCCAAGATACTGAAGGGAGAATGGAGTGGGGTTGCAGAGTGGCCATCCCCCTGGGGCTTAATTTCTCACTTTCTGTTTCCCTGTCCCTGTTTGTCTCTCTGGAGAGTGCATGCACTCTATAGCAAAAATCTCTCTTAGAAAAAATGATGCTAAGATGCTATTGTATTTTTGTCCATCATTTTCAATGTACAGATCATAGCATTTCTACAGGCTACACACCTAGAAAATGAAATTGCCAATTTTATACATTCACAAATGTGTAACTAACTGTAGAAGATATTATACCACAGATTTCCAAAATGAATGTACTGTTGTTGATGTGGTGATCCTCGGTGTTAAAGTTCCAGGTGCTCTATATTACATTAAAAGTTCTGTGAGGTTCATCATTCTGGTGTATGAGGAGTAACCATGATTTCAATTTGTAATTCCCTAATTCCTTATTTGTAACAGTTACTAAAGTTACCAATAATAACTTTCTATGTTGCTATTGGCATTTAGCTTTCACAGGCATACTATGTAATGCTTATCCTAGTCTTTGTCTTCTATTTTTCTATCTGATTATTTTTTATTTACTGACTTGAAGTTCTTTAAATACAGGTTGCATGTTGGATGTGTGTTTTTGCAAATATTTTCTTCACTTTCCTTTTCTCTTTCCTAATGGGGTACTTTGAAGAAGAGGTTTGTTTTCCTTCCTTAAGATTTAATTGAAGTGTAAGATACATGTAGGATGGAGAGACTTTCCTAATAATGTAGATCAGTGTACTTTCTCAAACTGAACAAGCCTGTGGAGCCATCATCCAGGTTAAGAAACAGAAAATTGTCAGCACTTTTTAAAATATTTTTTATTTCAATTTCCTTTATACATTCAATCACATATGTCACTTAGCTTGCAAAATGGATATTCCAACATGTATACATTTCTCACCAACCCAGTTGAGAATATTATACACATTATCTTCAACAGATAATAACCCATTTCTTTGTCCTATAAATGCCTTGCGTCTCTATTTTTCTCCTTAATATCCTAGACTCTCCTCCTTCACCCACCCTCTTCCCACACTGTATCTGGTATCTATAACCATTTTCTATGTTTCTATATCCTCTAGACACTCAGTTTTGGCTATAGAGTGCAGACAGGTGGTATATATTAAGTGGAAACATGCCATGTCTCTCCTTCATAGCCTGACTTGCTTCACTTAGCAGTAAGTCTTCCATACTCATCCAGTTTCTGTCAAAAGCCAGGGTTTTGTTGTTTTTTATGGTTGAGTAGTTTTTGTTTTTTGTTTTTTGTTTTTTGTGTTTTTTTTTGAGAGGTTTTTGCTATAGGGTGTGTGCGCTCACCACAAAGACAGAGAGAGACATAGAGACAGAAAGCAAGAAATCACCCCCCAGGGTGATTTGTGTGTTTTTGCACACGCTAAATTTTGCCACGCTAAAATATCTTCTCCTCCACTCTCCTCTTGGGATCTTGGACATACACGCACAAGTGCCCAATGTGAGTTTAAGCCCCTGGGTCCAGGACTCGAACTGCAGTCGACTACGTGGGAGTCCAGTGACATAGCCATTGTGCTAACTGCTGGTCCCAATAGTATTTCATAGAGTATATGAGCCACAATTTTTCAATCGATTCATCTGTTTGTGGACATTTGGGTTGGTTCCATGTCTTAGTAATTGTGAATAAGGCTGTAATAAACGTAACTGTGCAAGCACTTTTCCAACTAAGGATTCTTCTGTCTTTTGGGTAGATATCAAGGAGTGGGATTGCTGGATCATATGTAGTTCTATTTGTAGATCTTTGAGGAATCTCCATATTGTTCTTCATAGTAGCTTTACCAATTTACCTTCCCACCAGCAGTGTAGGAGAGTTCCCCTTTTGCCACATCCCTGCCAGCACTTAATCATTTTTTGTTTTTTTAATCTTAGTAATTTTGATTGGGGTTAGATGGTATCTCATTGTGGTTTTGATCTTTATCTCCCTTATAAGGAAGGATGTTGAACATTGTTTCATATGCCTTTTGGCTATTTGTATATCTTCCTTAAAGAGTGTTATTTTTTTTTTTCAACTCAATCTGTCTTTTAATACAGTTGATCATCTTTTTTCAGGACAGCTTCTTGAGTTCCCTGTGTATTCTGGTTATCAGTCCCTTATATGATGCATAGTTCACAAAAATATTTTCCCATTCTGAATGCTTTCAATTCACACTGATTACTGTGTCCTTAGCAGTACAGAAACTTCTTAACCTGATGTAATCCTACTCATCTACTTTTGGGATTATTGACTGATCTTTTGGGGTCTTGTGCACATGAAGAACAGAGTGGGTAGCATCTCATTCCCTGACCAGAAAATATATCTGAAAGTTGTGATAATCAAAACAGCATGGTTTTGGCATGAAAACAGATAATTGGACCAATGGAACAGAATAGAGACTCCAGAAATAAACTCCCAAACATACAGGCAACTGATTTTTGACAAAGGGTACCAGTCAATTCAGTGGGAAAAGGAAAACCTCTTTAGCAAATGGTTCTGGAAGAACGTGATATCCACCTGTGGAAAGATGAATTTGAACCCCTATCTCTCATCATTGACAAAAATCAACTCATACTGGATCAAAAATCTAAACCTAAGACCTCAAACAATAAAATTACTGCTGGGAAACTGAGAAATGTTGGGATAGGCAAAGACTTCTTAAATAATAAAATTGTCAGCATTTTAGAATTTTCCTTTTGCTTGCTTCCAGTCACTAACCCTAAAACCCACATACCTATTGAATTCTAACAGGATCAATTAATTTTACTTGATCATATAAGAATTTCTTAATCTTCTGGAGCAATTTTTCTTTTATGAGTAGTACTTCTTCACCCTATTAATAAATATCTGTCAACTCCCAAAGTATGATTACACTAAATGTTAGAAAAATAATTCAGTTAATGTTGGATAAATTAAAATTAGTTATATATGCTGCTTACAGGAAAAATACTTTAAATGTAAGAATGTATAAATATTGAAATTAAAAGGATCGAAATATAGGCTGTGCAAAAATCACAAAACAAAAAAACTAATGTATTGTATCTACTCTATATCAGAGATGTAGATTCTATGCAAGAGCATTCTTTCTGATAATAGATAACAAGAAGAGGTAACTAAATCAGAGGAGATAATAGTTCTAAATACCTACATACCTAATAATATAGTTTAAATATATATAAAGCAAAAACTAACAGAATGGGAAAAAGAAAAAGACAAATCTATAACTAAAATGAGAGATGTCTAACCCACTTACTTCTCTCAGTAACCAATGAACAAACAACTACACAATTAACAAGTCTGACCTAAATGACATATATAGAAATATCACACCCAACAAGGACAGGGACGATAGGAAATGTTACTTTCAGGTGTCCATGAAATGTTTTCTACAACTGCAAAAAGACTCAAGCATAATTATAAAAGACTATAGATAAGAGCTAATAAGGTTAAAATTAAATAGATATCAATGAATGCTAGCAAAAATCACAACTCTTTCTATTTTATCCTCATAAGTAAATACAGGGAACTTTTTTTTTTTTTTTTTTTTTGAGAGGTTTTTCGCTATAGGGCGCATGTGCTCGCCAGACAGACAGAGAGAGACATAGAGACAGAAAGCGAGAAATCACCCCCCAGGGGGGATGGCCACACCTCAATCCCTTCTCCTCCATTCTCCTCTCGGGATCTTGGGCACGCACGCACACGTGCCCGGCGTGAGCTTTAAGCCACTGGGTCCGGGACGCGAACTGCGGTCGACTACGTGGGAGTCCAGCAATATAGCCATTACGCTAACTGCTGGTTCCCCAATACAGGGAACTTTTTTTAAAATGGAAAATCTTAGATAATTTGTTGACCATTCACCTTTGAAATTATGGCTCAATTAACTAATGTTTTGTAAGTTTATTTATTTACTTACTTTAATGACAGAGAGAAAGGAGATAGCCACTCTCAATAGCATCTTCATGCCACAATTTTTCCCCCAGTCCTGTAGCCAGCCAGGATCATGGGAACACCCACAGGACACAGGCCAATGTGTTGAAGCAGAATCAGCACTCAAACCCAGAGCTTTCCCACATGATCTCCAGCACAACACAGTAGCACCTTGCATTGCTGCCTGCATTGCTTCAACTGGGCCTGCTCCACTATAATGATTCAAGTTGGATGCAAGAACTCCAAAATTCCTGAAAGAAAAGGAGAGAAAGGAGAACAAAAAGATTTATCTCCCAGATAAGGTTTTAAGTAGTTTTACCTGAATCCCTTCCTTGGAATAAGCCTACCCGATATTTTTTTAATTCATTATTACTATTTATGCATTTATTCACTATACATCATTTAGAGTGTAAAGAGACTTTATTCACCATGATATACATCTCAGACCAGCCCAGTTGAGAATACTATACATGTCATCAGCATGTAATAAGCCATATCTGTGTCCCACAAATGTCTTACCTCTCTATTTTCCCCCCAAATTTTTCTTCCTACGCTTTGCCCCTCTCCCACTATCTTTTCACTTTTTCCCCAGTGTCCATAACAATTTTCAATGCTTTTATGTTATCCAGTCTTTCAGTCTTTATCATAGAGTGTGGGCAGTTGCTGTATGTTAAGTCGACACATACAATATCTCTGTTTCATAGCCTGACTTGCTTCACCCAGCAATAAATCTTCCATATTCATCCACTTTCTATCAAATGCCAAGGTATTGTTGTTTTTTTTTTTTTTTTTTTTTGGAGAGGTTTTCGCTATAGGGAGCGTGCGCTCGCCAGACAAACAGAGAGAGACAGAGAGACAGAAAGCGAGAAATCACCCCCCAGGGGGGATGGTCATGCCTCAATCCCTTCTCCTCCATTCTCCTCTCGGGATCTTGGGCATGCACACACACGCGCCCGGCGTGAGTTTTAAGCCACCAGGTCCGGGACATGAACCGCAGTCGACTAAGTGGGAGTCCAGCGACATAGCCATTATGCTAACTGCTGGTTCCCGGTATTGTTGGTTTTTTTTTTGTGGCTGCATAGTATTCCATGGAGTATAAGTGCCACACTTTTTCAATACATTCATCTGTTTGTGGACATTTGGGTTGGTTCCATGTCTTAGCAATCATAAATAATGCCACAATAAATACAGATGTGCAAGTGCTTTTCCAACTGAGCATTCTTCTGTCCTTTGGGTAGATACCCAGGAATGGAATTGTTGGATCGTATGGTAGTTCTATTGAAGATCTTTGAGGAACCTCCATATTGTTCTCCACAGTGGTTGGATAAATTTACATTCTTACTAACAATGTAGGAGAGTTCCCTTTCACCACACCCCCGCCTGCACTTATCATATTTTTTTAATCTTTACCATTCTGACTGGGGTTAGGTGGTTAGATGATCTGCATCTCCCTTATGATGAGGAATGTTGAGCATTTTTTTATATGCTTTTTGGCTACTTGTAGGTCTTCCTTAGAGAATTGTTTATTCAGTTAATTTCCCATTTTTTAATTGGATTAATTATTTTCTTATAGTAAGCTGCTTGACTTCTTTGTGTATTCTTGTTTCCAGTCCCTTATATGGGGCATAGTTTACAAATATTTTCTCCCGGGAACCAGCAGTTAGCATAATGGCTATGTCGCTGGACTCCCACATAGTCAACCGTGGTTCGCGTCCCGGACCCGGTGACTTAAAACTCATGCCGGGCGCATGTGCGTGCGTGCCCAAGATCCCAAGAGGAGAATGGAGGAGAAGGGATTGCGGCATGACCATCCCCCCTGGGGGGTGATTTCTTGCTTTCTGTCTCTATGTCTCTCTCTGTCTGTCTGGCGAGCGCACATGCCCTATAGCGAAAACCACTCCAAAAAAAAAAAAAAAAATTTTTCTCCCATTCCAAGGGTTGTTGATTCACACTAATTACTGTGTTCTTTGCTTTGTCCTTCTTAATCTAATGTAATCACACTTGTCTACTTTGGGGATTATTGCCTGTGATTTTAGAATCTTGTTTAAGAAGTCTTTGACTTTGAGTTTCCTCAGTGTTTTTCACCAGTAGTTTTATAGTTTGAAGCCTAATGTAATACACCATATTAACAGAAAGAAAAAACATATGCTCATTTCAATAGATGCAGATGAAAACATTTGACAAAATACAATATTCCTTCTTGATTAAGATTCAGTAAAATCAGCATAGAAGGACTGTTTCTCAGCATAATAAAAGCCATCTATGAAAACTCTAGAGCTAGCATTATATTGAATGGGGAAAAGTTAAAAGCTTTTCCACTAAAAACTGGTACAAGACAAGGAACACCTACCCAATGAAATCATACAAGAGAATGAAATAAAAGGCATTCCAATAGGGAGAGAAGAGTTGAACTTATTTATGTTTGCAGATGACATGATTGTATACATAAAAGAGCCAGAGCCAATAGTGTCCACAAAAAGGCTTCTTGAAGTAATCAATGCATATAGTAACACGGTAGGATAAAAAAGTTAACTTACAAAAATCTATAGCATTTTTATGTACAAACAATAAGCAGACAGAGGCAGAACTGAAGAAAGTAATCCCACTTACCATAGCCTCAAAAAGTATAAAATACCTAGGAATAAAACTAACCAAGGAAGTCAAAGAGCTCTATTAAGAAAACTATGAAAATCTTAAAAAAGAAATTAAAAATGACACAAAAAAGTGGAAGGACATCCCGTGTTCCTGGATAGGGAGAATTAATATAATCAAAATGGCAATCCTACTTAAATTAATTCACATATTTAAAGCAATCCCTATAAAATTACAAGAGACATTCTTCATAGATCTAGAAAAGACAATTACTGAATTCCTCTGGAATCATAAAAAACCCATATTACCGAAAGCAATCCTATGCAAAAAGAGTGGAGTTTGTGGCCTCTCACTTCCTGACTTCAAAATACATTACAATAAAAAATTATGTTATTGGTACAAAATCAGACAGGAGGACTAATGGAACAGAGTAGCGACCCCAGAAATAAACCCCAAAACAAAGCCAACTATCTTTTTCTTTTTTTTTTTTTTTGAGAGGTTTTTCGCTATAGGGCGCGTGCGCTCGCCAGACAGACAGAGAGAGACAGAGAGACAGAAAGCGAGAAATCACCCCCCAGGGGGGTTGGTCACGCCGCAATCCCTTCTCCTCCATTCTCCTCTCGGGATCTTGGGCACGCACGCACACGCGCCCGGCGTGAGTTGTAAGCCACCGGGTCTGAGACGCGAACCGCGGTCGACTACGTGGGAGTCCAGCGACATAGCCATTACGCTAACTGCTGGTTCCCAAAGCCAACTATCTTTGACAAAGAGTACCGGTCAATCTAATTAGAAGAGGAAAACATATTTAGCAAATGGTGTTGGAAAAACTGCAGAAAGATTAATCTGAACCCCTGTCACCATTAACAAAAATCAATTCAAAGTGGATCAAAGACTCAGTAATTTCTTAAAATTGTTTTGACTTCTGACTACCAGGAATAGTGGGAAAAGCCATCCTTTAGCCAGGAATTTTTTCACACAAAATAAATAAATAGGCTTCAGTCTCTATAAAACTAAGAAAAGCCGAATAAAAATAGCACATTAAAGCAATCATTTCACGTGTGTAAGTCCTAATAATTGTTCTTATTTCTTTTATTAACTGCCAAAGAATGTGTGTGCTTATTAGAGAGAGAAAAACAGAGAAAGAAAGCATCCACCAGTGTGGCACGGTCATTCCAAAATTCCTTTTCCTCCATTTCTCCACCTCTTTGGGATTTGGGGCATGCAGGCACATATGCCTATTGGGTTTTCGAACTGCCAGGGCTGGGATTCAAACTGTGGTCAGTCATGTGGGATCTGGTCCCCAATGCATGGTATACTATGTGGCCTTCCTAGTCTTAATAATTTTGACTGGTGTTCCTTTAGATTTGTAAACTCCAGACCTATGGAAAAATATGAATATTTCCTCAGACAGTGAGATATGGAAGATACAGCATAGTACAGGAAATGCAATCCATTAAGTATTTTATTTAAACATCTGTTACCTAAATTATAAATTACAGTTAATTTAGCATAATTTTTAAATTAGATGTGAATTATTTTAAACATTGGGTTGCTACTTCTTCTATAATCTTTTTTTTTAGAGGTTTTTGCTGTAGGATGCATGCGCTCGCCAGAAAGACAGAGAGTGAGAAATCACCCCCCAGGGGGGATGGCCACACTGCAATCCTCTCTTCTCCATTCTCCTCTCGGGATCTTGGACATGCACACACATGCACTCTGCATGAGTTTAAGCCACTAGGTCCAGGACTCAAACCATGGTAGACTACATGAGAGTCCAGAAACATAGCCATTACACCAACTGCTGGTCCCTTCTATAATCTTAAATGATTTAAAAGATACAAACTGGAAAAAAAAAAAAAAAGTACATTTGTCATCTGTAAAGAATTTTATTTATTATTATCAATTGAGCATTGTATGTTTAAAACTGAGTTTTTTCTAATAACTATATAATTAAATTTATTCTAATTTTACCTTTAACCTGATGAAATTCTGTGTAATGGTACCTGGAAAGAAATTTGCACTCTAAATAATTTCTCTGTTCAGCAATTTTTAAAATCTGAAAGTCATTCTGTTTCAAAAGATTACTCTAATTGGCTCAGAAAAGTGCATACTTAGAGTAGTTTATTTGGCATCATTGGGTACCAAGTAGTACATTTATTTAACTTCTCAGCAGTTCATTGGCATTTTGGTGAAAAGAGGTGATAGAGGCTATTTAATTAACCTCAAATATTTCACTGGCATAAGAAACTAAATCAGCTGCCAGAATCATTAGCAATTTATAAGCTGAGTTCAGCAGCAAATGGCCATAAATCCAATCCCATGTAACCTTTCCAGTAAATGACACCAGTCAATTGAAATTTATTATGGGAGAAATCACGGACTTTGACATTCACACTAAATATCTAGAGCATTAAGATTCTACTTGCCAGAACCCTCAGTACCACTTTGTAGATAATGTACAGAATTTTAAGATGCAGAAATGATGACTAAGAACTGAGTAGCTCCTCTGAGTGTTATCAAGAAATATAAGAGGTTCAATATTTGATAATACTTCATTTTCTTCAATAGGACAAATTCATACTGTGGGACCTAGAATGATAACTGTGATTACTGAACAGGAAGTGTCATAAAGCACTGGTGAGTACATTCTGGTATGGCATGTAGTCTGGTGAGGGAGCATGCTTGGCAACTTTCCATCCGGCACTCAGTAACCTAAAAAAGCAATCAAATTTCATTAGCTGCAACTTCAGTGGTAATGTGAGGTTATACTTAAATAGAGTAGAGAGTAATTGATTTCAGAAACTTGATTAAATTATAAATAGACTGGTATAAACACAGCCTGAATGATTTTAAATTAAGAATACATTTGTTTCATGGTCTTGGAATTTCTGAAAAGGAAAAAAGGAGAGTAACCAGAGGATTGTCATTAGAAGACATTAAAAGAATTCAATATTGGTTATTTGATACAAAAACTAATATGGTCATTTTGATCTGTGAAATTCAATACAGGGCCTGACTGCTTCATTTCCCCTTCTGGTAAATGACTGGATCTAGTCATAAATTACTAAACAGGAATTAATGGCCAAAAGTGTTTTCCAAACTTGAGATTTCACTTAGTATAGAGCTTACAATCGGTACAAGTGGACTGCAAAAGTTTATGAAAACATAGCAGTAAAGTATGAGTTTATTTTGGTGCAAATAATTGAAATCCATGCCCTCCATGAATTTTTGAAAACCTCTCATAATTTTGGCACAAAGTTAGTGAAGAATCATTGACAGGGTTTTGGAATGACTCTCACAAGTATCACATGGGAAAGATTTAAAATTGCTTTGGAAGTCTTGCATCTTTATATAACATCTGATACTGCACTGAAAGAATTCAAGTTTAAATAAAAAACGTAAAGCCAGCCTGTGGCATGGTGGTTAAGGCGGCTGGATCGGACATGACCAACCCAGCAGCTGTAGAAACTCACCAGGCATTTGTGCGGGCATGCCCAAAGGAAAGAAAGATGTAGGAGAAACGATTGTGGTATGACCATTCCATCTTCTTCCTCCTTCTCTGGCTTTGTCTCTCTTGGGAAAGTATGTGTGTCCTATGGAAAAATCTTATAAAAATGTTGTATGTTAATATTAGCCATAATAGAATTTGGTTCAAGCTGATATTTTAGCAGAACAGCTCACAGTAAATTTCCACTAGTAATGAAGACATGAGCAGAAACATAATTTACATGCATATAGTCAATTAAAATGTTATAGTTAATATACAGAAAAATAATTTTAGTTATGAGTTGTACATCTGTACCCATTTTATTCTTCTTGCAGATGTTTCTAATAAATTGACATTTGGAAATTTAGTTTTCTTCCCAAAAATAAATTATGCCAGAGAATATTTTTATTTCAGTACATTTCATCTCTAAAATATGAAGTAATTCCATTATCCTAAAAAGTATGTGAATACAGATTTAAGGAGTTGAGATATTATGCTTTGTTCCATACAAAAATACAGTGATTCACTGGTTCAGGTTTCAGGATTGACCAAAAGCAATTCATAGAATATATCAGTTGGATATATATATATATATATATTTTTAATAACAAGCAACCCAAACTTTCTGGTATAAAACAATAATCCTTTACTGACTCCTAATTCCATTCCTCAGCTAGCGTGTTCAGGTCTTGATCATCCAATCTATATTGGACTCTGTTCTATGTGACAGTCAGCTGGCATATTGACCAGCAGATCAGCTAAGGGGCGATGAAGTATAGTAGAATGGCCTCACTCACATCCCATGTAATTGACCACTGGCTATCAGCTGGGTACCTCACTTCTCCACATGGTAACTCATCTTCCAGAATACCTTGGGATTCTTTTTATTTTTTAGTTTTAATAGTCAGTGGGCACATGGGCTTGCCAGAGAGAAATAGAGCTACTGAGAACAGGAGATAGAGAAAGCAATCCCCAATGGGGCATGGATATGATGCAATCCCTTCTTTGTCTCTCCATTTTGTTGGGACTTTGGGCATGCACGCATATATACGTGGTGTATTTCTCAATTTTTCTGGGGTAGGAACTTGATCACCGTTGGCCATGTGGGATCTGGCTCCCTTAAGCACTATGCCACAGAACCAGCTCCTCACTTGGACTCATTTCCATGGTAGATACAGGATTCTAAGTGCAGCAAGAGAGACAACCCCTTTGCAAGTACTTTTCAATATATTTTTTTTAATAAAATTCCGTTGACCAAGCAAATCACATTGCAAGGATATTCAAGCAGGTAAGAGAAGATTGTATTTTTTTGATGTGCTTCATAGCTACCAATTTGTTTACTCTTTATTGTGTGCCTCCAAGATACATGGACATGAGGGGGAAATGATTGAGATCTTCTATGCTTTTTGAATATTCATATAAAAAAGAACAATAAATAAAATCATACTAAAAATTCTCTTTTTGATTACTTCTTCACAAATATTTACTAGTCACATAATTTATTAGCAGTTTGTATCAAATAAAAATGGGATATTTTGTGTAAACATGGTTTTATTTACAGTCTTTGATACAAGCTTACACAGTTTTCAACTAAAACATATATATGTAAATATGGGGAAGTAGACTACATCCTGAATATCCTACAGAGCATGTTTAGTTAAACAGAAGAATGATTGAAAATTGATTGCATTAAACAAAAAATCAAATTCCACTAATGACACATATTATAGGCTTAGGGTTAGAATAAAACTATCTGCATGCGAATTTAGGAGAACCTCTCTCTTCCAGAATCTATCTTTTGACCCTAGGCCAAGATTTGTACAAGTCCAGAAATTAAACATTATACACTTGTTTGGATGTAATCTTTGAGCTATCAAAGTATACTTTTTTAGATTTTTTATAAGTTTAAATATTGGGACTAGCGGGTAGCATGGTGCTTAAGGGTGCTAGACTCTCACATGGCTGAGCTTGGTTAGAATCCCAGACCTGGTGACTTGCTTTCTCACCTTTTCTCTCCCTCTTACTCTATACCACTATGGTCAAATTTTAAAAAGTAAATAAACAAGTAAAGTTAAATTTAAAAAATGTTTTAAAATATTTTAAATATTTTACACTTTATTGTTGTTCATCTTTGTGGCTATGTGGTTTTTCAAAGCATGTAAGCAGAGTGATAAGCAAATAAAGGATAGCATTGTATTTATCATCTTCCTTTCTCACCTATAACTGTTCCTCAACTTTTCCTTTTGATTTGACAATGTATAAACCACAAACCATAGGGTATACAAAGACAAAATGATGTAGGAGGGGCGGGATGAAAGCCATTCCACACTTCCAGAGAGAAGTGAAAAGTCAGCCTAGAATTCTTTTTAGTTTTTATTTCTTGAGAATTGTTTTATTTAGTTTTATTCATCATTATCATTCATTTTTTAAAAATTATTATTAATGTATTTAATTCCATTTGCTATTATAATATGTATGTATATATATATGTATGTATATATATACATATATATACACACACACACATATATATATATATATATATATATATGTATATTAAATTTAACTGGAGAGACAGAAAGAGAGAGAGGGAAAGTGAAAAACAAACCACCAGGTGTTAGACTTGAACCACAGTCAGCCTTGTGGGAGTCCAGAGCCTTAACCACCACACCACCTGCTGGCCCCCAGCCCAGATTTCTTACTGATGCAGAAGATCTACCAGAGATGTTCATTCTGAAATTTAGACTTAAGAGATTTGATCCTTCTAACCAGCTGGAAAAGTTGCTTGGCCATTACCCCAATAGGAATAAGGGAAACAGGCATTTTCTGATAGAAAAGATGGTTAGACTGCTGCCTCTTTAATTGAGATAGTTAATTGTCAAAACTGTGGCTTGTGAGGAAGAAACCACTATCAATGAATCCATCAAGTACAGTCTGCACATGTCCCGCAGATAGATCTCTCTACCACGCAACTGTGACCAGTTAGTGGCCTTCAGTGGTACTGAGTCACCAAGCTCCAAAATCTGAAACCAACATTCTCCACAATCAAGTTTCAGCTATCTTTTTTACTGAGACTTGTCTATTTCTTCATCAAATGTTACTGTCCATGAGCATCACACTCAGTGATTCTTAAATACACCTCTGTCTTTCTCACCTCAGTTCTTTTGTTCATATTCCTCTTCATTTCTTTTTTTTTTTTTTTTTTTTTTTTTTTTCCTTTCAGGTTTTGGTCATAGGGCACGTATTCTAGTAGTAGAGATAAAGAGAGAGAGAAGGGAATAAGAAGTAAGAAATCATGCCTCGGGGGGATGGCCATGCCACAATACTTTCTCTTTCATTCTCCTCTCAGGATTTTGGGCACACAAGCACAGGTGTTTGGTGTGCTTTGGAAGCCACTGGGTCTGGGGCTAGAATATGGAGTCAGCCATGTGGGATCCAGTCACCTTAACCCCCATGCTGCCGCTGGACCTTCCTCTTCATTTTTAAAATACTTTGTAGTTGGGCCAGCAGATGGTATAGCAGTTATTGCACTGGACTCCCACATGGCCAATGATGGTTCAAGACCCAGATCCAGTGGCTTCATACTCATGCAGGGCAAATGTGTGTGCATGTTCAAGATTCCAGGAGAAGAATAGAGGAGAGGGGATTGCAGAGTAGCCATGCCCATGAGGGGTGAGTTCTCATTTCCCTCTATCTCTGTCTACCTTTGGTGAGTGTACATATCCTAAAGGCAAAAAATTCTTTAAAAATACTTTGTAGTCTCCTATATTCACACACACACACACACACACACACACACACACTTCATTTCATTCATTTGAAGTTAACATTTACAACTCAGTATGTCCCTGCAGTTACCACTTCTCTACCAGGAGACTTTCCCTGAACTCTGTGGTCTAGGCTAACTGTCCTCATAACCTCTGCCTGTCTCTCTTTGATCTGTACTTTTCTTACTAGGGCATTTTGTATTTGTCTGTGTGCAGTATCTCCACAGTGTCTCCCTTCTACCTCCCCTAGAGTGGATACTCCCCAACGTAGACTGACTTAATGCATCTTTAAGAGTCCAGAAATAACACTATGTTAGAAAACTAAATAAACCTTCAATAACTGGGTAGAGAAGAGCTGTGAGCAAGAGTGTGAGAAAACAGACAATGTTGGGGCCAGCAGGTAGCATGATGGTTAGGGCACTGAACTCCCACATGACCAAAAACAGTTCAAGTCCCAGATCTGGTAGCTTGAAATCATGCTGGGCACATGTGCATGCATGCCCAAAATCCCTAGAGGAGAATGGAGGAGAAGGGGTTGCAGTGTGGCCATCCCATCTGAGGGGTGATTCTTCACTTTCTCTCTCCCTCTCTGTCCAGTGAGCACACATAACCCCATGGTTATAAAGCTAAAAAAAAAAAGGCATGAAGAGGGTGTTTAAAAATAGCCAACAGAGGGGCTAATGGGGGCATAATGTTAAGGTGCTAAACTCCCACAACTGCAGTTCAAGTCCCAGAATCAGTGACTTGAGACTTATGTTGGGCATATGTGAATGTGTGCCCAAAATCCCAGGAGGAGAGTAGAAAAGAAGGGATCATGGCATGGCCATTCTCCCTGGGTGGTGATTTCTCACTTTCTCTCTCACTTTCTCTTTCTCAAATAAAAAATATTTTTAATTTAAAAAGCCAAGCTATATAAATATATATATACACACACACACACACACACACACACACACACACATATATATATATACACATATACACACACACACACACACACACGCACACACACACATATACATATACACATATACACACACACACATATATATATATAATTATGATTTCTGGTTTACATATATTCAATGTATATGTTTGTGGATTACAGCATGATAAGTTAAAGCATGCCACAGTGTAACAAGCAAATCAATGATATACATATATTCATCTTCTTATTATATTATGTTTGCACATTTGATAATATTTCTCCTTGCTTTTTAAAAATAAGTATTAAATTGTCCATAATTTTCTGTGCCGTGGTTCACCACGCCACAGCCTCGTCTCTTTATTTACATGCATTCTTGTGCCTGGAGTCTTTATATATTGCTGATTATTTTTTTAGAGAGATTTTTGCTATAGGGTTCGTGCGCTCCCCAGAGAGATGGAGAGAGACAGAGAATCAGAAAGCAAGAAATCACCCCCTAGGGGAAGGCCACACCACACCCCCTTCTCCTCCATTTTCCTCTTGGGATCTTGAGCGCGCACACACCCACAACCAACGTGAGTTTTAAGCCACCAAGTACAGGACTCAAACTGCAGTGACTACATGGGAGTCCAGCAATATAACCATTATGCTATCTGCTGGTCACGCAAATATTTGAGGCTATTGCCTACTAATCTACTTCTAAGATGCTATTCTTTTTTTTAAAAAAGAATTATTTTATTTAACTGTATTTACTTATTCTCAATTTGACCAGAGAGGGACAGAAAGAGAGAGAGAGAGAAAGAGAGAGGGGAAAGTGCTAAAGGAAGTCGTCAGCTCTGGGACTCGAACCACAGTCGGCCATGTGGGAGTCTAGCACCCTTAACCACCACACCACCTGCTGGTCACTTAAGATTCTATTCTAAGAAATATTCATAGATACTGTAAAATATGAATATAAATCTATAACAAAGATATTTGAAAATAAAAGCCATCTTAGATAACCTGAATACCCACTAATTTTTCCAATTATTGAGTTAGACTTTTTTTTTTCAGTAATGGTATATACACATGATGGAGCATGGAAGTATGTTTTAAAGCATGTTTGAGGACATGAGAAAATGCTCAGTTCCATTGTGCATCTGTAATTCTTTGGCTGTACTTTCCAAAGTATTATCTACATAATGTTGAATTATTTTTGTTATTCTGAATATAAATTGTACCAGCATAAGCTTGAATATTGTTTCCTTTTCATTGTATTTTTTTCCCATTACAGAGTGATCCACGTGAATCTATACTACCAGGTATTTCATCAACTCAGGAAGGCTTATGTCAATTTCATTTTTGATTATTGTTTTTCTCAGATTTATTCTAAAATTATTTTCAGGAACTGTAACTTTGGGTTGAATATTGTATCTTTTCTACAAATATATACCATCTTATTTATTTATTTATTTATTTATTGGAGAGGTTTTTGCTATAGGGCACGTGCGCTCGCCAGAGAGACATAGAGACAGAAAGCAAGAAATCACCCCCCCAGGGGGGATGGCCACGCTGCAATCCCTCCTCCTCCATTTTCCTCTCGGGATCTTGGGCACGCACGCACACACACTCGGCGTGAGTCTAAGCCACCGGGTCCGGGACTTGAACCGCGGTCGACTACGTGGGAGTCCAGCGACATAGCCATTATGCCAACTGCTGGTCCTTATACCATCTTATTTTTGATAATTTTCATTTCTTGGCTATTTTTCTCTGACTTCTGAACTCAATGCACACATTGTAATTGAAATAAAGATTCAGAAATTGTTTCAAGATCCCAATTTCATTAAATATTTTTTGTGCTTCATTCAGGTCGCTTGTCACTTTCCACTTATGGATACTTTCATTTATGGGTACTTTCCATCTCAGTGTATCATGCTATAATTTTGTTCACGTGTTTAATAGAGCCCATATTTTATTGAATTTTACTGAGAACAAAATATATTTTCCAAAATTTGTATTTTCCTGTATTTTATAAATTGGATTTTCTGATAAATTTGAGTAGACTTTTACTGTTTCTTCCTTTGATAAATATGTTACCAAGTTTTATTTTCCCTCAGTATATTTAACCTTTTTTTTTTTCTTTTAGAGTTTTTGGCTATAGGATACATGCACTTGCCAGAGAGACAGAGAGAGATATAGATAGAGAGAATGAAAAGTAACCCCGCCCTTCCAGGAGTGATGATGGCCAAGGTGCAATCCTTCTCCTCTACTGTCCTCCTGGGTTTCTGGGTACACACACACATGCACCCAGCATAAGTTTCAAGTCAGTTGGGTCTGGGACTTGAAGTGTGGTTTGCCACATTGGAGTCCGGCACCTTAACCACTACAATACCTGTTGGCCCCACATTTAATCGTTTTTGTTTTGTTTGTTTGTTTTTTAGAGGTTTTTTTTTTTTTTTTTTTTTTTTTTTTTTTTTTTTTTTTGAGAGGTTTTTGCTATAGGGCGCATGCACTCACCAGAAAGACAGAAATAGACAAAGAGATAGAAAGTGAGAAATCACCCCCCAGGGGGGATGGCCACACCACAATCCCTTCTCCTCCACTCTCCTCTTGGGATCTTGGGCACGCACGCACACGCACCTGGTGTGAGTTTAAGCCACAGGGTCCGGTACTCGAACCATTGTCAGCTACATGGGAGTCCAGAGACATAGCCATTACGCTAACTGCTGGTCCCCCCACATTTAATCTTGAAGGAGAAGATAATATGCTACACACACATCATTAAAAGGTGGCTGCATCTTTCTTTTTTTTTTGGAGAGATGTCGCTATAGGGCGCGTGCGCTCGCCAGACAGACAGAGACAAATTAAATTTTAATTTAATCTGCCCACTGTCTATGCAGATAAATTAATCTTACATTATTATAAACAGTTTATGAGATTTCTTACACAGCAGCATTAACCTGCAGTAAGCACTCTCATACACTTACTTCTCCTCAGAGGACTCACTGGACGATGGCTATACTTGTGTTCCAAATACACTGCCATTCAATATTGTAGACTTTAGGGCCAACTGGTAGCATGGTGTTAAGGCAGCTGTATCCCACATGGCTGACCGTGTAGTTAGAATCCAGAATCTAGCCATTTAAAAAACACACTGGGCACGAGTATGTGCTTGCCCAAAATCCCAAGAAAAGAAGGGAAGAAAATGGATTGCAGTATGGCCGTCTGCCCGAGGGGTGCTGTCTTGCTTTCTCTCTTCTTTCTCTCTTTCTCCAGCAAGTGCACATGCCCCATAGCAAGTTTTTAAAAATTCTCAACTTCATGTATTTCTAGCATTTGTGCGAATAACACGTAACATGGAAAGAGCAATGACAGTGGCAGTTTATACACCATGTGTGGTAGATCTAGAGCAGTGTTCTTGATGTCTGCCCCCATGTGGAACACTATGGTAGGGGTCGAGAGGCAACATGGATGAAATTCCCCACTTCTCCCAATATCTTAGTGCCTGGGTCCATTGTTCGCCCTGAAGCTTTTATTAATGCTTCCATTATAAATTTCCTTTAGGGATTCAAAATAGCTCCAACCAATAGCCTAGTCTAGAATTATCTTCATTACAACTACCTCTAATGTAGTTGTTGGCTTATTTTTTCTCTGCTCATACCATTTCTTTGTGTTGCTGTGATACAAAATTGTAGAAAAAGGAACAAGGTTAAGGGAAGGACCTTATAACTTCACAGTGCAGGACAAAAGAAGAAAAACCCTGGGAGTGTCCTAAAGGGCCTGGAGAAGTGCTACGGAGTGGGGGGCAGTGACGGACGATCAAGGGCAGCATTGTGAGAGCATCACTAAAGACTGTGTGCCCCACCATGGTGGCTGAGGACTACGAGTAAATAACTTTGTTTTTAAGGGAACACCTCCCCAGTCCTGTATCATATGATCACAACTTTTTTAGGTTTATATCTTAATTCTGCAAATTCTGAACTTTTATCATTCTTCTAAAATGATTAGGGAGCCATTTAATTAGGCAGCCTAATTTTTCAAATATTTAAAATGAAAATCAGCATCTTTCTCCTAATAATTATCCTAGCTAAATGTATCATTTTTTCAATAACAGAAACTTTTATCAATTAAAATTTAATTTGTATTATATCGCTGAAAGAGAATGCCCTGTGGAGTCACCTCTAAAGCTTTCTACATATAATTAACTCTGCAACTTGGTGTCAGAACCTTAAGTATATTAGGTAGAATATTGAGCATTTCATGATTGAAATTCTGTACGATGGCTAAAGTAGAAAATAGTGACTATGAACCCAGTCCTTGCTCAGAATGCCCTTGCTTTAAAGATTTAAATCCCTAAAATGATACAGATTTCATTTTGGATATTTAATTTCTTTTTTTGTTAAGTAATAAAATATACATAAGTAATGTGGCAGAGGTGGTGACGAATGTCTTGAAGAGATAATTCTGCGAAGTAAGGATAGTTTACAATATTAATGCTTTGAGCAATGAATACCAAAGGAAGATGAGAAATATAGCTGATGTCTGTGACTTTCTGTGATATTTATTAATATAAATGCTGCAACTATTGTCATAGTTTGAGAATGATTTTGGTGATTGGCTTTCAGTCATATTCCTAAGCAGATATAAACATCACAAACTTCTTTATTATTATTATCATTATTATTACTGTTGCTATAGAGCACGTACTCTTGCTGGAGAGAGATAGAGAAAGAGAGAAAGTGGGAAATCAGTCTCCAGGAGGGATAGCCATACTGCAATTCCTTCTGCATTCTGCTTTTGGGGTTTTATAGGTATGCACGCACACATGCCCAGCATGTTTTTCAAGCCATCAGGTTCGGGACTTGAACTGTGGAGTCAGCTGTGTGGGATCCAGCACCTTAACTACCATGCCATCTTCTTGTCCCACAAGCTTTTTAGATTTGTTGGTTCAGCCAGTAGCAGAATATCCAAACTTACAGCACAGAAATGTCTATTATTCCCCAGAAAGATAAGGTCTTTTGTACCTTTAACTAATATCATCTCAATTCCTAGAACGATCTTTGATATTATTAACTAATAATTGTACGACAGATAAACAACTCTCAGAAACCATATTTCTGTATATCTCATCTTTCACTAGAGTTGCTAAGCATGGTAAACGCCTCATTGTTTTATATTATTGTTGCACATTATATTGTTCCCACGACTCATCTCCAGAAATACACATTAAAAAAATTAAAGATGAGATTTGTGATCAATATAACGTGCGACAATCATATATAACAATTATTATTAGTTAATAATATCAAGAATTGTTCTAGGAACTGAGATGATATTAAAGGTACAGAAAGACCTTGTCTTTCTCTTTTATTTTATCTTCAGAGAGAGAGAAAAACAGGAAGCAGGGGGAGGGAGGAAGAGAGACCCCCTCCCCAGGGGCCTCATGCCCAGGCAGCTTCAGCCTCAACCAACCAATCACGGTATGCACATGTGGACCTACCGTGTACCAGAAGACCTGGGGACAAGAACCTGCAACCTTCCCATATGGTTTCAGTATGGCAGAACATCACGGTACTGCCCTGTGTCACCATGGTAGGGCTGGGAATTCTATCTTTAAGTGTTACTTACGGAAGTTCTTTATTGACTTCCTCTGTTCTCTCTTTCTGAAGCAAGATGGTCTCCTCCATTTTACACGTCGTGTGGAGAGAACAGTAACCACTCACCAATGGGCTGATAATTCAGTCACTTGGGGGCTTTCTTCTCGTAAGCACTAGAAAAATTCATGGCTAGAGATTGTAGGTAACCAGTTTGTAGCCAGAAATCATGTTAAAGGCTGCTGTAAGTTACAGGAATAAGAGGAAGTTGCTCTTTGTCCACGACACCCACGTGTCTGCCATCATCAGCCACAGCTGCTGGAGCCAAACAAACACAGCTGATAACTGGAGCTAGAAGAGTGTATTATTTGTAAAGTTTTCTTTCCAAAGCCATTGCAGAGTCCTAATGGGCAGGGCCACAGCATGTGAATATTATGAAAATGCAGCCCCAAACTGATACTGACTAGCCTGTTTGTTCTTGTTACTGTTGTTAAGTATACATATTTATTTCATGAGTGAGACAGAGGCAGAGAGACAAAACCCCAGACCGTGTCTTGAGACCGGATAGACACTGAGCTCCAGCCCTGGATCATGGGCAAGTGTGTGCTCAGGGCATTCACAGAGTTCGATAAGATTGAACCGGGAAGCCTTCCCAGTGGGTCAGCCTCATAGGGCCTGACACCTTACCACCGTGCCCATCTTGCTTCCTGACTACCCTCACTGAGGGGAGTTCTCCACTCTCACTACGACTGAGGAAAGGCCAGTCTAGTGAAAGGCAAAAGATGGATGGGGAAAATTGCTTCCTCCAGCCCAAAGTCGAGGGGTGCTCAGCTGCCTATCTCAGGACTCACTATGCTGAGGGGATGGGAGGCGGGTCTTAGCGTTTCCTCATCCAACTCCCATGGGTGGAATATCCAGCATCCCTTTTTCTAGCTCCATAATCCATGCCAAGCTGATCTCTCCCAGAGATCACTGCAACAGCCTCTCAGGCTCACCCTGTTTTCTCCCTGACTCTTCAACGAATACAAGTTGAAGTCATCTCTTCAAAATACATGTATATCAGCAAATCTTGTCATTTCCCAGTCAGTACTTTTTAGTTATTTTCCTTCACAGTGGAAATAAAATGTAAAGTCTTTATTGCTCTTTAGTATTTTCATCCAGAGACCCTGTTGAATGTCAGACACCCGTGTGTCCATGATTCTGGGCTGGCTTAGGCTGGGGTTGGATGGTGACATGAAAACCCTCATGGGGGTGCTGTCTCTCTCTCTTTGTTTATCTCTTTGTTTCTCTTACTCATGAATAAATAGATGAATAGGCTATTTTTTTTGCATCTTTAAATGTGAACAGCATTGTCCTGGTAAAGGACTTCCTCAGACCTAGCTTAATTTCTTTTTTCCTATTTTCTGGTTAGTCCTTATTGTTGCATCCAGAAACTGTCTTGATTTCAGTACAATTTCCATCTAGTCTCATTAGCAAATTCCTTCTAGTTTATAAGTAATGTGACTCAGTTCTCATGAAATTTCAAGGTTGGCAATTTCACATAGTGGCAGTTTTGAGTCATCTCTTAGAAAATTCTCTCTACTTTATCTTTTGCTTCCACAAAGAACTGGCGAGGAACTCCATAAAAAGTCGAATAGTCAGGTGCTATAATCCCAAACATTTATGTGCGGAAACTCAATCCCCTTGTGGTAGGATTCAGAAGTGGGGCATTATGGGAAGTGATTAAGTCAGATCTATCATGAGAGCAGAGTCCTCATGAATGATTGGTGTCTTGTAAAAGAACAAGAGGGAACTGGTGTAGGCCCCTTTCCCTACCTACCCTTCAGCCATGTTAAGAAAGTCTAAGTGCTCTCTAGAGAATGCTAAAAACAGACATCACCTCGGAAGCGAACAGACTAGGTCCTCACCAGGCACCAAACTTACCAGCTCATTCACCTTAGACTTTCCATAGTCCAGGAGTATGGGAAATAAGTGTTATTGTTCATGAATTACTCACTGCATAACATTTTGTTTTATCAGCACAAATGAGCGTGACCTCAAGGATGTCACTCCTGAATAACATGACAATGTCAAGTATGACATCTTTTTAGTTTTCTGATGATATGCATATTTTTAATTTGCTAGAGATCATGTGTGCCTGCCAGAGGGGAGAGAGAGAGGAAAGGTGAGAAAGCACCCCCAATCCTCTCTACTCTTTTCTCCTTTTGGGATTCGGGACATACACACACCATGCTCTGTGTGTTCAGAATGCAAGTCTAAGACCCAAAGTATGCCGTCAGCCATGTGGGATCCAGCTGCCCGAACTCCCACACCATCAGCCGGCCCCTAATAATCTTCATTTGTCAAAGGTGTGTTCATTGTTCTATTTCCAGATAATTGAAGGTTTTAAACAGAATAAAGGTTAAATTTTGGCACCTGTTGCTGCATCTCTTGTAGTGAGCAGATGGCATATTTTCTTTACTCTCTTAATATAGATAATTAAATTAATTTTAATGCTTTACTCGAGTAATTCATACCTGGTCAGGTTTAGTTACTCATCTAATACTAGTATATTCTATTTGCAGGTTGGTTTACTGTTTACAGATGGAGAGTCTGTAAGTTAGCATCCTCTCGGGATACAGAACTTGTACCTATTATTCAAACAGAGGAAATGGAATGTGCAGAATTGCCAATACATAGAACATGGTCAGCTGATAATGGGAGGAGGGCACAGGAGGATTGAGAGGAGTCTGGGAGCAGCAAGTGCAAAGAGCAGCTACTCCCTCCAGCTAGGCTGGAGAAGAGTGCAGAGGAAGGAATGAAGAAGTCGGCGAGCCGCCCCCAAACAGGCACCCCCAGTGCTACTCAGAGTCCTCCACAAAGACCAGGGCTCCCACCACGGTAACGTGCTACCTGCCAAAGATGAAGAAACTCCCCAGAGGGCAGGCCACAGCTAACCCTGGGAGAGTCCCCCTATCGCTGGACAGTGTGGCTGGTTAGAGGCAACAGGGGAGGTGGCTGGAGAGAAGGGCGTGACCTGAGGGTGCAAATAGCGCCCATTAGCACAGCCCACCAGGCTCCTAGATTGTATAACAGAAGAAAGGGACTCAGAAAGCAAGTGTCTTCCTGCTTCTGTTGCCTTAGATCAGCCAGCAAAGAAGAAATAGTTACAGGATCCAGTGCCAGTAACGTAAAGCAGGGCAGAAAAGGATGAGTCTGGAGCAGAGAGAAAACACTCAGATCATTGGCTAGGACGCTTTTTCTTGTTCTTTTCATCTGTTGCTGTATTCGTTTGCTTAGATATCATAGAAATGAGAAAGGTTTCTAACTCCTGATATGATTTAAATGATTACATGTAGCATTTACTTATTAAGGATTGATAATAACACAAAACTGGTCTGATGGCTCTGGACCCAACCATTTTAAACCCTGATTCTATCACTAAGTGCTTGAGTGGACTTAAATAATCCTCTCTCTGTGTGTTGATTCACTATTCTGTAAACATGGAATGACATGAGTAAGCCTCATTGCTGCAGACTGCTTTCCTTGAGAGGCGGATTCTGGGATGAAGGATAATATGTTAGGAAGTATATAGGGTTACTGATGAGGTCGGTGCAGGTGAGAAAGGAAAGGAAGAACGTTTGGGCAGAAAGAGAAGCTGTATTTCCATGTAGGGAGGGGATGTGAGGTTGGCTTGGTGACTTTAGCTGTAAAGAATTATGTGAATATTCTCATAAAGTGAAATTGGAAGGGGGTGAATGATGGTGCAGCAGGAAAACACAACACTGGAAAGACTGACCCTCACAGGAAGGTCCAGAGATGCCCCTGAGCACACCAGGCATGTGTGCAAGGGCTGCCTGCAGCTGGGGTGGATTACAGTGTCAGGGTACTGTTGAGGTTCTGTTTCTTTCTATGTCTCTCTCTTTCGTAGAAGAAATAAATAAATGAATCGGAAAATATATAAATAAATAAAGGACCAGTTATGTGGTGCTGCAATAATACACTGCTCAAGAGAAGTCGGGTCCCACATAGTGACCACGGTTCAAATCCCTGACCCAGTCGATCTTACACAGCAGCCGTGTCTGTGCTCAAGATCTGATGGGATGGAGGGGTGCTATGACCTGACTCTGTCAAGGTTATTTCCTCTCTCTCTCTCTCTCTCTCTCTCTCTCTCTCTCTCTCTCTCTCTCTCATTCTCACATGCACACACCTGAACTTGTTCATGAATAAAGAAAAAAATTTTAATTAAGCTAAAGAAAGGAGCATGATTTTATGAGGTTATATAACATGCATTTTATTTTAATCTGAGCATCTGGAAAGTTCTAGATAACATTGAGCCAGCATCTGTGTGGTGAGTAGGGATTAAGTGGGCACAGATGGGAAAGCATTTTAAAGAGTGAGGATCCACGTTCAGGGCTCTGGGTGGGAGGAGACCTGACCTGTCTGAAGAATGGAGGGAGCCCCCATGTGACTGAAGCTCAGAGAACACAGGTGCTGCCAGGAGCCGGACAGGTAGGAAGGGCCGCAGGGCAGCCAGGGCCTCTCGGGAAATGGTTTGGTCTGTAACCTAAGAGGAATAAGATCATCATTGAAAGCTTGAAATTGGGAAAGTTAGGACAAGGAGTTAGGGACATGATACGTTTCTCATTTTGAAAAGATTAGTGCGGATAAGGGATAGAACTGCACTGGAAAAAGAGCACACTGACTGGAGGCTCACCGGTTTCTGGGTTTCCCGAAGACAGTCATTTGATGGCAGCAGATAGTAAGATGGCCATAAGGAAAAGATCTGATGTTGGAAGAGTACAGGGCGCTGATGGGGAAGGAAGACATCGGCATGTGCTGCTAGAGTTTGGGGAGTTGGTACATGGAACACTGGAAAACGGCCGGGTTTGGAGTAAGGAAAAAGAGGGGATGACTGTTACGAGACTAGTTTAGGACACGTTGATTGTAAAAGAAAACAAAAATAAGATATCTAGAAGGGAACACTGACGTGAGTCTGGGCTCAAAGAAAAAAAAATTTTTTTGAGAGTTTTTTGCTATGGGGCACGTGCGCTCGCCAGACAGACAGAGAGAGACAGAGAGACAGAAAGCGAGAAATCACCCCCCAGGGGGGATGGCCACGCTGCAATCCCTTCTCCTCCATTCTCCTCTCGGGATCTTGGGCACGCACACACATGTGCCCGGCATGAGTTTAAGCCACCAGGTCCAGGACGCGAACCACGGTCGACTACAAGGCAGTCCAGTGACATAGCCATTACGTTAACTGCTGGTCCCTCAAAGAAACATTTTGAGAAAAGACAGAAATGTGATGGCTGTTGGTATACAGAGATGAGTAAAGAGCCGGCTGGAGAAGGACCCGCCGAGAGGCAGAGGGAAGGACACATGAGCCTGAACTGAGCCTCATGGAACCCTGCCTTCACACGGCTACAGACGAGAAGGGTGATCGCTCAGCCGTGCCTGCTGGGTGGTCAGAGAGCCTGAGGCGGGAGTGGAAGCCACTGAAGTGCCAGTTTCGGTAAGGGAGGCAGGGGTACGCTTAAGCGTGTTAGCCGTGCTCAGGGCTCCTTTCCGGTGTCTGAAAAAATGTACCTTGACTTGAGCCCAACTTAAAACATTGCCCCCTGCTGACAGTGAAAGCTGATTATTAGTCTAAAGGAGCATGCCACCTGGAAACAGAGAATGCAAAATTAAATATATAGGCGGTTCCAGGTTTTCTTAGGAAACTCCAAAGGAATAATATTGGGCCTGAGGTCTTACCACTTCAGGAGTTGACTTAAGCAAGTTTAGTACCAGCAGGGGCACACAAATTCCCACGTCTAGCATTACATCTAGCGTTTACATTTTCCTTAAAATGCGAAATCATGAGGAGAGGCATTAACTTATCATTAATACAAACAGTTGATTACTCATCAGAAGCATTTTCATGGAAATGACAACAGATGAAATATGCCAAAGCAAATCAGTTTGGGTGCGTTGTTTCCTCACCAATAACTGTTTTTGTTTTTTGTTTCTAAATGTCATCCATCTGTTTCTTCCATGAGAGAGGAAGAGAGGACGAGAGAGAGAAAGAGAGACTGGCACCTTCAAACGGCTCACCATGCCACAGTCCACTCCGAGAACCAACCAGCCCAGACCAGGCATGCATGTGTGTGCCCACATGCATAGAGAGGCCCTGAGACACGAACCTGGGACCATCCTATGAGGGTATAGTTGTATTACTGTTGTGCAACTCTCTGGCACCAATGTTTGTTCTTTTATTTTTTTTTCCTCTCTTATTTATTTATTTATTTATTTATTTATTTATTTATTTATTTTTAAAAGAGGTTTTTGCTATAGGGTGATGTGCTAGCCAGAAAGAGAGAGAGAGACAGAAAGCAAGAAATCACCCCCCAGGGGGGATGGCCTCGCCGCAATCCCCTCTCCTTTATTCTCCTCTTGGGAACGCACACACACGCGTCTGGCATGAGTTTAAGCTACTGGGTCTGGGACTTGAACCGCGGTCAGCTACATGGGATGTAGCCATTACGCCATCTGCTGGTCCTCCAATGTCTGCTTTTAAAGCAGAATTTACATCTTTATCTTTCCGGAAAAAGACTAAAGCTGTAAAATTTAAGGTGAATTGTCAGAAGAATAAGAAAGTACATAGACAGATTATAGGTTCTTCTCAGTATTAGCCTCCATTTTTATAAGTCAAATGATAATACAAAATGGAATTGCTCAGGGAATAAGGAGAATTTCTCTGTATACTTAGCGTCTCTGTATCAGTATCTTCAGATGGTAAAATATCATGTTATTATAAAAGTGAATAGGAAACAATTCTTTCTGTAATATATCAATTTCATGGTTGTATGATTAATTCATTGCAAGAAAAATATACCACATTTACGTTAGTAAACATAGTAATTTTAATATGATAGCATATTGGAATTTTGTGGAAAATAAAATGATACCCTATATCAGAGATTCACTTACAAGTCTCTGATGGAAATTGGGATTAGAACAAAAAATAACTATGCTAGAAATTTTGTCTTGTTTAGGAGCCAAAGTTGTTTGGATGACTTAGTCAAAATGTTTTATTGAACTAACACTGTCTTTATACAAGGCATACAGATAGAATAAAACATATTGCAACACACGAGGAAGAAACTTAAAAATGCATGATAATATGGCTTCTCCCATAGCCAAAGAGAGCACATAAAATATTAAATTCTTCATAAGTGGGTTCTCTGTAAGTTCACCCCTCTGACTTCTTTATCTTCAGCTCTTATTTCCTCTGCAATATAACTTTTAAAATTTTATTTATCCTTATTATTATTATTTAATTTGCTATAGGGCATGTACACTCACCAGAGAGAGAGGGAAAGTAAGAAATCAAGCTGCCAGGTCTGGGACTCAAACTGCAATCAGCCATGTGGGAGTCCTGTGCCTCAACCACCATACCTCCTGCTGGCCCCACAATATAAATTTTTATTATAATATTTAATACTTCACTCTCATTTGGAAACAAATCTCCCATCCCACATTGTGTTGTTGTGTTCCCCTCCTAGAATACACTTCTAATTCTCATTAACAGCTGGAAAATAAGTGTGTCTTAACAGGACCACTCACAATCCCTCCTGGCAGTGCAAGTTGTGCAGCACATTCCAGGGCAGTCCTGCCAGAGCTTCCCCCCAGTGTGGTTTCAAGCATCTTGGTCCTCACTTTCAGTTTACCTGGTTGGAATTTTCAAGCTTTTTACTGTCCTGTGTACTTGTGTGCATATGCATGTGTGCACACATACACACTCACATGCATATGCACCAATTAAACAGATTAGAACTACTGAGCTTTTATCCCTTTCTTGCCCACACACCACCATACTTTTTCAAAGCAAAACATTAACTGTCAGAAGCAGGGCAATCCAAACCCACATGAAGAGATAAGAAATAGCTTTCTGACTATCTCATAAGTCAAAGACTCCAAACAATAGATGCAGTGGTTCACCTTAGCGTGCAGGTGATGTAAAGTTTGTATCTGTTTTTTTTTTTTTTTTTTTTTTTGGAGATATTTTCACTATATGGCACGTGTGCTCACCAGACAGACAGAGAGAGACAGAGAGACAGAAAGCGAGAAATCACCCCCCAGGGGGGATGGCCACGCCGCGATCCCTTCTCTTCCATTCTCCTCTCGGGATCCTGGGCACGCACGCACACATGCCCGGCGTGAGTTTTAAGCCACCGGGTCCGGGACGCAAACCATGGTCGACTACGTGGGAGTCCAGCGACATAGCCATTACGCTAACTGCTGGTCCCCTGTATCTGGTTTTTGAATGAAGCCTTTAGGGGTGCACATTGCTGAGACAGAGGTGGCCACTACTTGGGCTACATATGCAATTATTTCTAATAATGCTAGATTCTATTTTTTTTTAATTTACCAGAGACAGAGAGAGAGAGAGATGGGGGGGAGGGAGAAGGCACCCAATGGGGCATTGTCATGCCTCAGTCTCTTCTCCTCCATTTCTTCACCTTGTTGGGTTTGGGGGCATGCACATATGTTACCCAACATATTTCTTAAGTCACTAGGGATGGGATTCCAGCCTCGAGGTTGGTCACATGGGATCTGGCTCTTTAACCATGAGGCCATAGGATCAGCTCATGTTCTCATTCTTAGGGGCCCATTTCATGTTCATGTTCATGTTTTGGAGAAGAGTGGGGTTTGTTGTACTTATATTGGATCACTGGAAAAGTCATGACACATTTTTGCATAGAAAGATACATCATGACTTTTCCAATGACCCAGTACATGGCTTCTCCATAAAAATTGAGACTGCACATTCTGTATCATATTCAAATATTTTTGTAGGCTCACAGAACAATATGATATTGGATAAAATTTCCTTTTGTCATGTATCACTTGTTGACATGTTATACATTTGCAGGGTTGATTCTCTAACCATTAATTGATTCACTCAAATCATTCTTTTTTGCATTCAAGAAAGAAAAAACAACTTTGCTTATTATCCATCAATTGTTTGTTTATAAATGATTGGCAAAAGAGAGCATCTTTGGGACCAGCAGTTGGCATAATGGCTATGTTGCTGGACTCCCACGTAGTCGACCACGGTTCGAGTCCCAGACCCGGTGGCTTAAACTCACTCCAGGCATATGTGCGTGCGTGCCCAAGATCTTTAGAGGAGAATGGAGGAGAAGGGATTGTGGCATGGCCATCCCCCTTCTGGGGGGTGATTTCTTGCTTTCTGTCTCTCTGTCTCTCTCTGTCTTTCTGGCGAGCGCATGCGTCCTACAGCAAAAACCTCTCAAAAAAAAAAAAAAAAAAAAAAAAAAAGAGAGAGAGAGCATCTTTGAACTTCCTTTCTTTGTTTTCCTCCCATAGGACTTGCCAATGTTGGCTCTTACTGCACAGGTTTAGACTGGACGTTTCTTTAATACCCTCCTTTCAATCCCTAACAACCACGATGCTCCCATTCCATTCAAGCCATCCAAGCCCTACAAATCCCCAAAGCATTCTTCCTTTAATATTCTCTGCCAAACAATTCAATGGGCTGAAAGAGGCAACAAATATATACTTCCAGTACTATCTGCTCATTTCCTACATCCAAAGATGTTAAAAAGAGTTTATCATTCTGATAGTATTGAGTGATTCCCATAGAATTTTGCTTAGGCAGATGCCAGGCTGACTACATAAAAATCACCCAAGATGATTTCAAAAATATGAATTCTCTGTATCTCACTAGGTCTGGGGTGTAGTCCAAGAATCTGTATTTTTTAAAGCTCTTCCAAATGATTCTGTTGCTAAGCCAAATCTGAGAACCTCTGCAGTCCCTGGTTCTGTTTGCCATCTAGAAGATCACACTGTTCTAAATTGTTCGACATTGAACATATGTGCCAGCCCGTGCACCCCGAGCTCTGTCACTCACTATGGATGTCTTCTTGGCCAAGTAATTTGGCATCTCATTTTGGTTTCTTCCTTAGAAGTTATTTTTCAAGGATAAAATGAGTTAAACATGCTTGAAGTGCTTAAAATAGTGAATAAGACAGAAAGATATTTTCATTTTTATTATGAATCATTTATTTATGTTTCAGTCATTCAATGCCTATTAAAAATTTATAGGGCCAGTAGGCAATGTGGAGGTTAAAGCACTGGGTCCCACAGAGCTGCTGTACAGTTCGAGTCGCGGAACGAGCAGCTTGAAGATCATGCAGGGTGTGTGTGTATGAAAAGGGACTGTGGCGTGACCATCTTCCCCAGAGAGAATTTCTTACTTTCTCTCTTTCTCTGTCTCTCTTTGGCAAGTGAGTGCACTCTAGAGCAAAAACTAAGAAAAAAAATCTATAAAGTGTAAGACATAGCATTTCAAACTTGGGAAATATGTAAATAAACAGCATCTCAAGACTAGCAGGTGGCACAAAGATTGCATCACTGGACTCTGACATAGCTGACTATGGATCAAGTCCCAGATCTGGTGACTTAAAACTTATACTGGGCATGTGTGTGTGTGTGTGTGTGTGTGTGTTCATGCCTGAAATCTGGAAAGGAGAATAGAGGAGAAGGGATCACAACATGGCATCCCACTGTGGGGGTATTTTCCACTTTCTGTCTCTCTGTCTCTCTCTGTCTCTCCAGTGAGTACACACACCCTGTAGGGAAAAAAAAAAAAACCTCTAAAACAAAATGAAAAAATGAACAGCATCTCTCTTTGTTGCTATCCTTATGAGCATAATATGGGAAACAAATTTATAAATAAGTCATTAAAATTGATGTGTTCGAGTCAAAAACATAAATGTAAGAGCTAAAACTATGAAATTCCTAGAAGAAAACATACAGAACAGCTCATGACCCTGGGGTTAGCAATGACTTTTTACCTATGATACTACAGCACAAACAACTAAATAAAGTAGATCATTGGAGTACTTCAAAACTTAAAACAAATTCTTTGCATGCAAGGACACTATCAATAGAATGAAAAGGAAACTCATGGGGCAGCAATCAGTATTTGTCAATCACGTATTTGACAAAAAACTAATAACCAAATATTTGATTTGCAAACGATACCAGAACTTAAAGCATGGAGAGGGAAGACTAGAAGAACAGAGGGAGAGGACTCATCTGTATGCTGTTTATGAGTCTCGAACAAATTGCAAGTATTTCATTAATCTAGAGCTTCTGGGCAAAGAATATTTTAAAATGATTTGAAAGGAATGTAAGGCATATATCTTCTTTAAATCTGAATGATCACCTGAGTTATTTTAGTAATTACTTTTAAAATACAGTAGAAACCTCCTTTCTCTTAGACTATTTTCCTGAAAATAAAACTGTCTGTGGGTGATCCTGTGGTTTAGATTAATTTCAGAGCCAGTTTAGATCACGTGGTGCCTAGGAGCTCAGACTTAGTCCCGAAAAGAACAAGTCTTGAATATGCATTAACATGGAGAGTTCTGGAACCAGACTGACTTTTAGGAAGTACAACTTGTATGGGGAATAACTGTGGGGGAGGTATAACCAGAGTTCAGCATGGGAGTAGGGAAGAAAGGACCAGATAGGACGTTTTGAATTGCCAAGCAGGACATTATAATAGATGGAGTATGATGAGTGGGATGAAAGAGAAGAAAGAACTAATCATTATCATTAGTTTCATGCACTGGGTGAATCATTGTATAATGATACAACTCACTAACATGATTACTTTTTTTAAATGTAGCAATCATTAATACAATGACTACCATGTACTAGGAACTCCATGTCAGCATCATGATGAACTGTGATTGAGAATGTTAGAAACTCTTGAGACATTTGTATGGTGTGATAGCTATGTCGCTGGATTCCACGTAGTCGAACATGGTTCAAGTTCCAGATCCGGCAACTTGAAACTCATGCCTGGCACATGTGCATGTGTGCCCAAGATCACAAGAAAAGAATGGAGGAAAAGGGATTGCAGCATGACCATCCCTCGTGGTGGATGAGTTTTTTTGCTTTCTGTCTCTCTGTCTTTCCAGTGAGCCTACATGCCCTATAGCAAAAATCTGTCTCTTAAAAAAAAAAAAAAAAAATGTTACAAACTTGCAAGTTATTAACACCAGGATTTAATAACAGGGAGTGGTAAATAAAAGCAAGGAGCTAAATTTTTTTGAGTAAGGATGGGTAGTCAGGCCAGAGGTCTGACTACCTCACTGGAGCAGGAGAGTGTCACTAGGGGTTTTCCATATCATTTGCCTAAAGTAATGGGAATAGAATACCTTGTGGGTAGGAATTCAGCCAATCATCTGTGAATTACTCCTACTAAGTTTTAAAGGCACTACAGAGGATTCAAAGAAAGTTGAGGAAAATGGCCATCATGAAGGAGATTTAAGAAAGTCTGTGTTTTAAACTACAGGGTTTGGGGGTGAGCAGTTGGTGTAGTGGTTAAGGTGCTAGACTTCCATGTTGTTGACCATGGTTTGAGTCCCGGACTCAGCAGTGTGAAACTCATGCTGGGTGCGCATGTATGTGAGCCCACAATCCTGAGAGAAGAATGGAGAAGAAGGTATTGCAGTGTGGCAATCCCCCTAGGGGGTGATTTCTAGCTTTCTGCCTCTCTGTCTCTGTCTCTCTAGTGCGTGCATGCATCCTATAGCAAAATACTCTAAAAATAAAATAAAATATTTGGTTATTATTATTATTTTTATTATTCAGGTATGACCAGTCAACAGATTGTGGAACAATATCATGGAAAAGACAGCTTGCAGGTCAGCCAATGGCATGGTGGTTAAGGCAGCTGGATCCAATATGACTGACTGGGCTGTTAGAATCCTGGATCCAGTGGCTTGGAAAAACACCAAGTGTATGTGTATGTGTGCTTACCCAAAACATGCTGAATGGAGGAGAAGGGATTGTGACCTGCCCTCCTCTCACTCCACCACCCACCCCGTGCTTTCTCACTTTCCCTCCAGCAAGTGCACTATCCCATAACAAATTAACAAACAAACAAGCAGAGAAAAGACAGCTGTTATACTTATAGATCCCAAGAAGAGGAGGTATACTATGTTCTGGGAGGGAGGGAGGAAGCACACAGGGAAACTTTGTAGTCATTCAGGAGCACAGGGTGAGGCAAGGGAGTCTTGGGCAAAAGATTTTACCACAGTTTTCAAGGGAAGGACAAAAAAGTAGGGCAAGCAAGCTTACAAATGGCTAGTTCAAATAACTCATGTGCTTTTTTGAGGGGTGGGGAAACTCTCCCAAGTTTGTTGGGACCTGGCTCTGGGTGAAGGGCCAGTGGATAGTGACCTAGAGTGTGAGAACATAAAGAAGGTAGTTGGTCTCTAATTTTATTTATCATTGTTTTTTATATTAAGAACACTTAACATAAAATTTACTGAAAGTATACAATACAGTAACTGCTAACTATAGGTGTTAGGCTTTACAGTAGATTTGTAGGGTTTCTTTGTCTCACATCATTGAAAATGCTGTGCCCTTTGATTGACATCTTCCCTTTTTCCCTCCTGCCATCCTTTTGCAACCACCGTTCTCTGTGAGTTTAAAAAGTAAGCATTTTCAGGAGTAAACATTTTTTAGAATAATTGTCTATAATGTCCTTCATTGCTTGTTTTTTTTTTTTTTTTGCCTTTTTTTAAAAAATAATTATTTATTTAATTTTATTTATTCATTCATTTATCTTAATTTGACCAGAGAGAGAGGGAGAAAGAGAAAGAGAGAGGGAAAGTGAGAAAGCAATGCACCAGGTCCGGGACTTGAACCATGGTTGACCATGTGGGGAGTGTCCAGCACCTCAACAGCTATGCTACCTGCTGGTCCACATTGGTTTTTCTTTTTCAAGAATTATTTATTTAACTTTATTTATTATTTATTATTTTTTTAATTTGACCATAGAGAGAGAAAAGGATAGCGAGAAATCGAAGCACCAGTTTCGGGACTTAGGCCACAGTCGGCCATGTGGGAGTCCAGTACCTTAGCTACCACACCTCCTGCCAACTCCACTGATTGCTTCTTATCACTGTATTTTTCATTTCACTCTCTTAAAAATTATGTTAGAGTACATTGTTTCAAATCATATTTAAGGTAAGCAAAGTAAAAATAATAATGGATGGATGAATGAATGAACCATCAGAAAAGAGGTGGTTGAGGATGTGAGGTCTGGATTTGTGGGTTTTACATTTGAAAAGCGTGTGAGTTTTTTATAGCTCTTGGTATCAGCTAATCCTGGGGGAGTTTGTCCTCCAACAGGACTCCAGATATCAAAGTCTCAGAATACAGAAAATGAAAGCCATGGTGAATGCCCTCAGCTATCAAAGAAATAAATTTAAACAAGAGCATCAATAAGAGAGCAGGTCAGAAATGCCACATTCCAGCGTTCTAGAAAGAGATGCCGTTTGGAAAGGTTACAGATGACTTTACTCTGTGCTTTCTGCCAAATGATGGGGAACTGAAGTAGCAATGAATCTAATTGGGAGGAAGTGTAGAAAGCAGAGGGAACAAACACAAACTGTCCTAGAAATAAAGATGGTTTTGCAGGCTGAGAGAATACTAGAGTAGGATCCATAGGGGGCCGTTTACCCTTTCTTTAATATATATATATATATATATATATATATATATATATATATATATATATTCTTTTCAGAGGAAAGACTTGGACATGCTTAAATAGACCAAGATGAAGTCACTGTACAGGGAGAACTGGGAGAGAGGAGGGTGTGAATCATCACGGACCAGGTTCAAGGTGGGAGGAAAATGCAAAATGCAGGGTTGAGGTTTGACATGAATAGGAGGAACAGCAGCTTTCTCCCGCGCAGATGCAAATCTAGAAGAGGCGATTGGGAAGACCACTCAGAGTGAAATGGGGCCATATACAGGGCTTTGAACAAGACATGATGTAACATATTTTGTTTTGTTTTAGTTTGCTTTTGTGATTACTCTGGGCTACAGATTCAAAGAGGCAAGGGGGAGGAGAAAAACTGCTTAATACACAGCTTAGTTATCTTCATCCTGGCTGGTGGTCCTCAGACCCCATGGCAGGCTCCCTGCCTTTGAGCTGGCGTCTCCCTTTCCCGCCATGCACTGACCACACTTCAGCCAATTCCTTCACTTCTTTCACGTCTGCCCAAACCCTGCTCTGAAGCCACTCTTCATCTGCAAATGCTCTCGTTCACTTTGCCTGATGAAACTATTCTGCTTTTCTCTTTTCCTTAATAGCACGTGACACCCCAAACGTATATTACTTACTTAATCATTAAAGTATTACTCATTGTCTACTGCCTCTCCATGGTGTGCCTGCAAGAGACAGGACTCTGTTCATAAATCTTTCCTTTGTGTCCAAACAATGTATGATACACAGTGTGTTGAATATTTTTTTTCTTTCAGTAAATAGTTTGCAAAGTCAAGGTGAAGAAGCAGAGATAACAGGCATCTGGTTGTTTTTCTGTGAGAAAAGAGCAGTTCAAGAGAGATTTGGGTGTAGAGAAAGACTAAAGTATATGCCAACAGCCTTCATTCTAGACAGAGAAGGGATTGGAGCCAAAGGAATACCAGCCCCTGGTGAATGGCAAAGGATTATAAACCTATACCAGTTGAATCAAATGGCAGCCAAGCCATACCAGAGTGACAGAGAACATGCTCTGTCCTAGGAACCCCTGCCATGTTTGGATGCTTTGCACGTGCAACATAGATGTGCACTTACATGGGTTTCATCTGATGAGGTGGGTTGTTTGTCTAATTTTGTTTTCTTTTCTTCTGTTTTCCTTTTAGTTTGCTATAGGCTGCATGTGCTCACCAAAAATACAGAGAGAAAGGGAGAAAGCACCCCAAGGGGGTTGGATATACCACAATCCCTTTTCCTCCATTCTCTTCCTGGGATTCCGAGCACGTATGCGCATGTGCTTTCCCTGATTTTCATCTTCGGCAGACATTTGAGATAACTTTATCACTTCTAACACAAATTAACCCGAAGTTTTCAAAGAAAGAAACAAAAGTCAGTCAAGAAATCTTGGATGTAAAGTAACTTCCAGATTAATCACACCTCCTGTCGTTCTTCCCTGTATGAACAAGAATACCGTTTGAATGAGAACAATGATAATTCCAGCTGGAGTAAAATTCAGAACAAACCAGACAAGAAAACAATTTTCTGATCATGCTACAAAGAAATGAATTACACATTACAAAACAATTGCTTTCACATTATCCAGGGCAACATTATCCCATTGCAAGTCTGCGTTATTCAATTCTTTTGTATTCTTTAATAATAAAGCCTGTAAGTTTATAAAGTTAAGTAAAGAATATATCACTTTCATTTCAGGCAATGTAGTATTACAAGTTACGAAAAATGCCCGGAAGCATCCCACTTGGGCCTCTTCAGAGACAGCTTATTTTCCATCTTAAGGACTATAAAATGAAAAATGAACATAACAAATGTTTCCATTTTTTCCCTAGACATAGTTTAAAGCAAAGGTAATTCATAACCAAAAGATAAAACATGGCAATCTCTTTCTTAAAGTATTCCTATCTAGCAATATCTTTGAAGTTTCATTCATTAGGTAAATGGGAAAACCAGGACTATTATTTCTCGTATACATAATTTTTATTCAAGCATATTACAGAAGAATCTACATTATCTTGTACCCACATGTCCTCTTATGTAGAAGGCAAGGACAGGACAGAAGATGTCATTGCATTCATCCAACCAACTAAAATCATAAATATCTACCCAGTCTCTTCATCAGAAAATAATGTAAGCACATTTTCTCTCATAATTTCGGGTTGTTCCCCAAATCTTTTCTCTCTAGTATAGAATGTTTTCATTTGCATTTTCTCTGATGACAAATGATACTGGTAATTTTTTTTATATTTGAGATATGTTTATCTTCATTGATGATGTATCTTTATAGATCTTTGGCCCATTTTTAACTGGGAAATTTATTTTCCTATTATTTAACTTTAAGAGTTCTTTGTATCTCTTGTATACAATCCTTTTGTCACGTATGTGTTTTCCAGATATTTTCAACTTGTCTTTTCATTTTCTTAATAGTGCGTTTCACAAAGCTAGAGTCTTAATTTCAGTGAACTCTAAATTCTCAACTTCTTTCATTGATTATGTTTTTGTTGTCATGTCTGAAAACTCATTACCAAATCAAGATTCTATAGATTGTTTTCATCTAGAAATTTTTAGTTTCTCAATTCACATTAAGATGTATGATACATTTTGAGTTAATTTTTTAATCACCTATCAGATGTGACTAGGTTCAATTTTCATTTTATTTATTTAATTTTATTTTTTGCCCACAGTGGGCAAATTGGTCTAGTACCATTTGTTGCAAAGGTAAGAGTTTCTCCATTGAATTGCCTTTGTGCCATTTTCAAATCGGTTGGCTGTTTTTATGGGGTCTATTTCTGGTGTCTCTAATCTCTTCCATTGTTCAGCGTTGATATGGAACAAACCAAGTCTGACAATTGCCTTATAATTGGAGACTTACATTTAATATAACATCTGTGGAAAATTTCATTGTAATATGCACATTTTCAAGTATAATTTATTATCTTAATGGCTTTTTTTTTTAATTGCCTGCAGATGTGTGAACTCCTGAGAGAGAGACAGAAAGAGAGGAAGCACTTGCCCAGTGGGGTGTGGTCATGCTACATTCCCTTCTCCATTTCTCCATCTTAGCAGGATTTGGGGCATGCACATACATGTCCCTGGCATGTTTTATAGGTTGGTAGGGCCAGAATTCAAACTGCATAGTTGGCCACATGGGATATGGCTCCCGTAACAAATTGTCTCTGGGGCCAGCACAACGGCTCACTTTTGAATGGTTATGCAAAAATAAACAAATGTTCAAGATTTGTTCAGTTGTTGGACTCGATAAAGAGTACAAAGGGAATTTTCAGATTATTTTAATCTCAGTTGTACCATATTGGTAAACTACTGGAAAATGAATGTAATCACTAATAATGTACTTTCAGGGTACTGGCAGGTGACATGGTAATTAAGGCTGCTAGACTCCCACATGGCCGACCATGGTTCAAGTCCCAGACCAGGCAGCTTGTTATCTCACTTTCTCTCTCTCCATCTCCCTGTCTCTTTCTGGTCAAAATAAAAAATAATAATAGTAAATATACTAGAATAAAATAATTATTTTTAAAAAAGAATGTGCTTTCATTAAGAGCTCTAGAATCTTGCTTGTTTTTCACATGCAATGTGAAATTGCTATTACATGATTTTTTAAAAATTCATATTAATAGAGACCAGCAGATGGTGTAACGGTTATGTTGCTGGGCTCCCACATGGTCGACCATTGTTCAAGTCCTGGACCTGGCAGCTTGAAACTCACGCCGGGTATGTGTATTTGCATGCCCAAATCCTGAGAGAAGAATGGAGGGGAAGGGATTACACCATGTCCCTCCCCAAAGGGGGTGATTTCTTGCTTTCTGTCTCTCTGTCTCTGTGTCTCTGGCTAGCACACACACCCTACAACAAAAAAATCTTTCTCTAAAATAAAATTCATATTACTCATAGAATGTACGAAGTGGGAGCCAGTGGTGACGTGGTGGTTAATGGTGCTGAACTCCTACATGGTCAGCCACAGTTGGAGTCCCAGACCCGGTACCTTCCTTTCTCACTTTCCCTCTCTCTCTCTCATATTCTGTCCTTCACTAGTCAAATTAAAATAAATACATAAAGTTAAACAAAATAATTCTTAAAAAAGAGAAACATATAAACTGAAAAATCAACAATTTTATACTTTTATTATTCAAAAAATATCACAGACCAATGCATATATTTTCAAAGTACTGACTTCATTATTTTAAAACTTGATCTATAATCATAATTTAATAAAAGCAAAAAACTTCTGAAATAAAATAAGCATATTAATCAAAAACCTACTACCTGGACATAAAAACTGTAACATCTTTTTGTGCAAAAACGTAAATAGAAAGAATCTGTAGACAGAACCAATTTTATAATCATAGATTAATACTACTTAAGGTATGTTTTACATTAAAGTATTCACTTCAGTTTTCTTAGATGTAGGAGAAAATTAAAAAAAAAAACTATTTAGTTTTAGGGAAAAAAAAAAAAAACATTCTTTTCACCATAAGTTCTAATTATGGTGAAACCAGATCATGAAAATTGTTCCGAACTGCAATTATCTTTCAGTTTCTGTTTTATATATTAAGGAATGATTTTTATCTTCCTATAAATGATAAATTGAATAGTTTGCTTATGCTTTTCCCTTCTTTCATTTCTTTTGTCTGTCAGTTTTTTGCATTATAACAATTTAACTTTTGCAGTTTACATTTTTTTTATATTTTGTCTGGCTACTTAGTTTACTCCATGTAGCTGAATTGTATCCTTGGCCCAGTTGCTGGGGCAGGGTAACGTAAGTGCCCTGCCAGGCTAGAAGCCACGTGCAGATTGATCCCTGCTGTGTCTGGAAAATGCTCTGAGCATAGGGGTCCCGGGACCTTGAGGAGCCGGATGGACAGGAAGGGAGATTATGGCATGATGATATCCTGTCGAAGGTCATTATTTTTCTTTTGTCACATGTACATTTACATTCTATCATAAAAACCGTGTCTTCAATCAATTCATATGCCAAAATATTTATCATGCTCAGTGAATTCTTTTGAGACATTTTTGCTATAGGTGCTTGTGATCACCAGAGAGACAAAGAGAGAGAGAGAGAGACAGAAAGAGAGAAATCACCCCCCAGGGGAGATAGCCTTGCCACAGTTCCTTCTCCTCCATTCTCCTCTGAGGATTTTGGGCATGCACGCTGACACACTCAGCAAGATTTTTTTTTTTTTTTTTTTGGAGAGGTTTTTGCTATAGGGCGCGTGCGTTCGCCAGACAGACAGAGAGAGACAGAGAGATAGAAAGCAAGAAATCACTCCCCAGGGGAGATGGCCACACCACAATCCCTTCTCCTCCATTCTCCTCTCAGGATCTTGGGCACGCACGCACACGAGCCCGGCGTGAGTTTTAAGCCACCGGGTCCGGGACGCGAACCACGGTCGACTACGTGGGAGTACAGCGACATAGCCATTACGCTAACTGCTGGTTCCCATCAGCGAGATTTTTAAGCCACCAGGTCCAGGACTTGAACTGTCGTGTACTACTTGGGAATCCAGCAACATAACCATTATGCCATCTGCTGGTCCTTCAGTAATTTGTTTTGATTAATGGGTGGTATAGATTGAATCATCTAAGTGCTTCATTTCAGAAACAGTTTAAAGACATTTTATCTTCTCAGATTCATCTCGTGTTTGTTAAAAGAAAGAAAGAAAGAAAGAAAGAAAGAAAGAAAGAAAGAAAGAAAGAAAGAAAGAAAGAAGAAAGAAAGAGAGGAAGAAAACAAAAACTCAGGTTTCTTCAAATGAGAACCAAATTTGGGGCTACATATAGAATACTTTAGCCATAATTTCTCCTCAAAACAGTGTGGGTATTGGTGCACTGTCTTCTGATATTGACCGCTGCTCTGATGAAATCCGACATCAATCCAACTTGCTTTTTCTAGCTGCTTGAGAATAATTCTCCTCGTTCTTTATTCTCAGAGTTTAATTACTTAATAATATACCTTGAGAGGAGAGTTGAGGAGAAAGAACTGCAGTGTGGCCACCCCACCTCCCCTCAGAGGGTTCTCTCGCTGTCTGTCTTTGTCTCTAACGAGGGCATGTGCCCTACAGTAATTTTTTTAAAGGGGGTGGTACATCTCAACGGCCATTATTCCATGTCAGCATCTCCAGGAATTCCACTTTATTTCTGATGTGTCAATTACATCATACTATTATTTTAGACATATCACTCTATATTACATTTCCAAATATTGCTTCCCCAAATCCCCAAACGATTAGATTAAGATTTAGGGGCACCAATTATCCTTAAGTTAGTTGTCTTTGTTTTTCTTATCTATCGTTTCCGTGCTAATTCCTTAATTTATCTTCCTTATAGCAAATGACAGGATTATCTTCCAATCAACCTTTGACCTTTTAAGCACAGCTTCCTCTATCCCATTGTGCATCTGAGTTTGTGAAGGTGCTGTTTTTGGTTAGGCTTTGCTTCTTTAGCTCTGTTGTTTCTGGGATCCTCTCATTTGTTACTTTATTAATTATTGCTTAAAGCAGTATATATTTAATTCAAGTGATATGCTTTCTTTGACTTATACTTAGTGAGTTTGACCTACAATTCCACCAGTGTCACGTAGTTCAATCGAGTAGTATGTCTCATCTTTCACTTGCTGCCCTTGTGTTGTGTATTGGCTTTTGAATTCCTCAATACATGCTGACTTCAAGATTTTTTTTTAATTTGCCTCCTTAGATTGCTTTTCTCCAAAATGGGATATATATTTTTTAACTTACTTATTTCATTCTTGATAGTTCCTGTGTGTGCACATGAGAGAGGAAGAGACAGAGATATAAGCACCGCCAACAGGATCTTGTCACTCTTTCCCCAGCCTTTGAGCTCATCAGAATCTAGGGCGCATTGCAAATGCATCTAGCAAGTTTTCATTTTGACCCAGGAACCCGAATCATGGCTGGCCATATGGCTTGCTTTCGGCACTGCCGTTGAGTTTGCTACTTACTACACCACCAGGTTAGGCCCAAATGAAACAATGGTGATGAGACTTTTGCCTATTTTATTTTACTTTCTTTCTTAGCATAAATTGCCTCTGGATAATCAGCACTGGGGTTTCTACCTCTCTTATTCAGCTGCTACTGGTAAATTTCTCGACCTTTTAAAAAATGAATTTTGGTTCTTTTCCTTTGAGTGAGCTAAATATTTATTCTACTTTATCATTTTTCTTCTTGTAGGATGATTATGTGTTTTTATGGAACCACCTTCTAGAACATACATCTTCCAGTATTATAAGGGCATGTTTGGAGAGAGGCCCTGAGGTGTGGGGACATGCTCTGAGCAAACACCACCTCTCCTTTGGGCTATGGCAGAACCTTGCAGCTTGTCCTTTCCTTGACCCTCGCTGCAGGCAGAGCAAAGGGTGGAACTTTCTAGGGGTCTTCCAACAGATACATCTGATGGAATTCAGGACACATCCTGATCCCCACTAGCAAAGTCCAACCCCTGATCTGCCTCTATAAGACTCTTTAGCCTTATCTGGGTGTGGTGGTGCACTCCCTATGGCGAGATTCTTTAGAAACATAAGTTTCGTCCCCACATCTGCAGCTAGACATCTCTTCATTAGAAAAGAAGTTTAATGGGATTTCCCCTTGTTGTGATATCACCAAGGGATACACCTGGCCCAGTACATCTAAGCCCTTATAGATCTGTTACCTGCTTCTTATTGTCTGTAATGTATCAACTTATCTATGGAGTGTCATGAAATACACATATGGAGTGTAGCTTTGCTCTGTAAATAAAGGTGCCCAGTTTGTCTGGGTAGCCCAAGTTGCTTGGGCTCCCTAGGCTCAGGCTGCCATTGTCCATTGTTACTCTGTCTCTCGGTCTCTTTCTTTCCATTTCCTCTTAGATTGAGCCAAGCCTGGGGTGGTCACAAACATATTATCTCCAAGCCGTACTTTGTTCTTTAAATATGTGTCTGCTACATGTGTTGCAATCTTACACATTTCTTTTAGGGAGCATCTTTGAGTGAATGGATTGATCATAAAATGTGTGTATATATATATACATATATATGTATATATGTATATATATATATATATTATTTCATGCCCCAAATTTTTCAAGATTGGCTATATAATATAATTATGTATTTTTAATAGTACTTAAATATATTTTGTGGGGATTACCTACCTCTCTTAGTTTCATGTATATTTAGAACTATATAACTCTATCAATTGTGTTTTGCTGTGATATTGCAAATAAAAGCTGTTGGTATGTTCCTTATTTAGATTTTCTATCTGCCCTATACATTTAATGGTAGTTACCTCAAACATTAAAATAAATTTCTGGTAACAACATAGTTGAAAGATTTCAACTTTCCAACCTAAAGAGTTATAATAAAGCTCCCTTTTTATTAGGTGAAAGTAAAAAAAACTAATTTAAATTTGAGAAATTCAAGAACACTGATGTGATTGTTCTCTCTCTGATAGTCACCATTCATTTGCCAAATGTTAAGCATAGTATTTAAATAAAATACAGTATATATTTCTATGTATATAGAAGCTATAGATACAAATATAAGTGTATATATACAATATAGATGTAGGTATAGAAGATGTGTTTCCTGCCTGGAATACCAAATCAACTTTATAATTGAGCCTAACATGAATATTAATTCAGAGCACACTAGTCCATGTGTCCCTTCTCTAACGATCCTATTTAATCATTCAGTAAGGCAGGCGTCCAGAGAAAGTATCTTCAGGACTGGCTAAAAAGCAATCATGGAAAGATGCATTATGGGGTGGGGGATACACAACTAAGTTGACAAGAAAATACCTGAAAATATGGTATCTGATAATAGTGGAATAAAAAAAAGTTAAAGATGTTTTTTTCTAACTGACAACTTTTTGAATTATTTTGATTCTCTTTCTACATGTAAAAAAATACAAATTTAAGTAAGCATGAATACTTTCCATCATTTGAAATTGATATTTAGTATTAGCATTATGTTTTTAGTATTGTGCTTTTTCATCCTTCCTTATAAGTGAAGGTGGAAATATGTGACTATAATTTAAGGGTGGGTCCTACTGAGTTTTCTTTTTTGGAGTCTTATAATTTCTAATTACAACTGTAATACATAAAGTCATATTAACCATTTTATCTTTAAAAAAATAAGTGCCACGAAGGTTCAAGAAATGAAAAGAGATACTTCCATTTCTTTTCTTTGGAGTATACCCTCTTTCATGTTTCCTTATAAAGGTGTAACTTTCATGTAAATTTCAGTGAATGTATTTCTTGATTTGTATCTTAAACCATTGTTCCAAATAGAAAATGACCTTTGAAAATTTTTCTTTGATGTATTTCCTTTCCCATGCTGCTTCAATATAGAATTCTAAAATTATATGTTGAACATTTATTTACTATCTATCTTTTTTATTATATATATCATGTTTTAGAATTGTACCTTAAACAAAAAAGTAATTTGATAAGCAAATGAATGATTAGAACTTGATCAAATAATAAATTAAGTCTCTTTGTATCCAATAAAAAATATTTTTTAAAGGCCTTCTGTGATGAGTCAATGTGCAACACAATAATGCCAACTATTTCAAGACCCAAATGCCTAACAATTAGAGGTCAGGGAAGTGAAGTAGATTCAAAAGTGTTTGCTAGGTTTCATGCAAAAAATATGATACTGAGACCGGCAGATGGCATAATGGTTACATCGTTGGACTCTCAAGTAGTCAACCATGGTTCAAATCCCAAATCTGGCAGCTTAAAACTCTTGGCGGTGCTTGTGTGTGCCCAAAATCCTGAGAGGAGAATGGAGGAGAAGGGATTGTGGCATGGCCACCCCCTGGGGGTGATCTCTCCCTTTCTATCTCTTTCTGTCTTTCTAGAGAGTGTAAGCACTCCTATAGCAAAAATCTCTCTAAAAAAAAATGATACTAAGACAGAGATTTAAAAAAAAATCCATATCCAATTGGACATTTCTTCATAAGCTATCATTTGATCTAAGTGTTGATTATTGATACATTTTGACAGAAAAAAAACCCACAAAGGGAGCAAGATTCCAAGCAGTTTAGAATGTGATCCCCTAGAGAGCTATAGGCACTGCAGATAGTTCTGCAGCATTTGAGGTATCAAAGTGGGAGCGGGGTGAAGACTAATTCCTCACATAAATGGATACTCTGAAGAACATTTGCTCTTGACAGTTGCTAACGTCAAATATTGTTGGAACTTTGATTAGAAATCAGTCCTTTAACTACCAGAATTAAGAGCTTTATTTTTCAAAAATGTGTTTCTTTCTCTCTTTTGCAAGCGGAACAGAGAGTGAGAGAGAGACGAGTATTCTGTATTCTCAGCAGGGTCCTCAGGCTGCCCTCCACCCCAGCTTCAGCTAAGCCCACAGCGCACACACTCGCTGTACCCAGCCTGAGCAGGGAAGCCTTGGGACGTTAACCCAAGACCTTCCCATGCAGGTCCAGTTGCCTTACTGCTGAACCACTCTCTGGCCTCCAATATTTCAAAAATATTTATAATATTGGGTTGATACCTTTTGGTGTGCTGTTGCTTTCATAGCAAATAAAATATGAAGAGTTTAAGCTCTGATATTTTTTGGTATGTGATGAGCAAAGTTTTCTTTTCCATTTATATCTCATTTTTATTTTTATGTATTATGTTTTTTAGAGGGTTTTGCCTTAGAGCATATGTGCTCACTGGAGAGAGACAGAGACAATGAGAGGGAAAGTGAGAAATCACTTCCTTAGGGGAGAAAGACTATGCCACAATCCCTTCTCCTCCACTCTCCTCCCAGGATCTTGGGCATGCATGCACATGCACCCAGCATGATTTTCAAGCCACCAAGTCTGGGACTGGAACCTCAGTTGACCATGTGGCAGTCCAGTGACATAACTGCTACCCCATCTGCTGGTCCTTATGTCCCATTTTTAAATAGCTCCCTATAATAATTCTTATACACACTACACTCATTTAATACTATACAGGTTATAACTACTCTGGCCTGCACTATCTTATTTAGTTTTGTTGTTGTTGTTGTTGTTTTAAGTTATTATTTATTTGATTTTATTTATCATTATTATTATTTTGTTTGCTATAGTACACATGCATTCACCAGGGAGAGGCTGACAGAGAGAGAAAGAGAGCGAGAATGAAAGTGAGAAAGCAAGCCATCAGGTCCGGGACTTGAACCATGGTCCACTATGTGGGAGTCCAGACCCTTAACCACCTCACCACCTGCCCGTAGACTGAAGGGGAAAAGCAAACATTTGCCTATCCATTACGAGTCGGTGGCAAAGCTGATCCACCCTGCAGTGCTATACATCCCACTTGACACTTTCCCATACTGACCGTGTTCAAGAAAATTTAAAATAATTTTTAATACAGATACATAAGAAAATAATGCAGTGCCCCAATAAATCATATCTTCTAAATGAATTTTACATAATCATGGACCCCTAAACATTCATTTATTGATTTATTTCATCTTAAACATTTATTGGATCTCTTTTCAGCATTGCCCTTTGCTAAATAAAGTTGGGATATGTTATAGGGTCAATGTTTAACGTTTACTTTCTGCTGGAAAAGAAGCCCTCGTCTGAGGCATCTGCCACTTTCTGCAGTGTGCGTACTTTCAATAGGATTGATTTCAAACTATGAACTTGATAGTCACAGAATGCCAGATTTAAGAGAGATGTTCCCAGCCAGCTCTGGGAAACCGGTATGAGACCTGGCTCCAACTCATCTGACTGACGATAAATAAAGAGAGACAAGATATTGACAAGGAGTGACCCTGCTCCAACCCCTGTGGAAAATGCTTTAAGTGTTTCAAAGAGGAAATGCTCAGATCCTTAGTCTGACTTTCTAACTCTGAAACAGGTGAAGAGTTTATTACTATTCTTTGCTTACATTACTTTTTCTCTCCTAATTTTTAGCATGTTGCTGACTCTCCACAATTTAGGGTTTTTTCTTTTCACTTGGCCAATCTTTTCACTTTAAGATTGCTTTTTATCCCATGAAGTAGCTTTTCTTATTTTTATTTCCATTTAGCCATGGAGCGTTATAAATTGGCACTTTACTGTTTGTCAATAAAAGCTCTATAAACCAGTCCGCTGCTAGGAAAGCTATGGGACCAAGGCCCGAGATTGATTTTAGTCAGTATTTAAGTTAAGATGATCACAGAGAACATTTCTTGACAAAAAGGCCATTTTAAAACCTAAAAAAAAAAAAAAAAAAAAAAAAGAGCAAAAAGACTTCACATCTTTGCTACCTAAAAGTAGCTGCCAGTTTTCAGGGAGCATCAGCAATGTGGTTCTATGGTTTTCTTATTTTCTAGGACAGAAGAGAAACCATAATATTTATCTTGTCTAACATGACCCGGTGTGATCCATCTGCTTTCCTGCCTCAATCTCTTGGAGAAATTCCCTATAGAATTTCCTGCTACCTTGGATTCACATTGAGTTATACATAAGAACATTTTTTCTCTTTATATGTCCGCTCGATATGGTGAGCCACAAAAAAAAAGTCTTCAATAGTGTAAACGTAAGTCGAATGTGTGGCCAATTTTATTTTAGCTGTTCTAAACATCTGTATCAGGTGTACTTAAATAGGGTGGATTTTGTGAGCCCTTTTTACCTAGAGTGTTTTGATTTTATTTTAAATACATGTTTCTGTAATTCCTCTTCACAAAAGAAGGAAAGCAAACCCTTTTTTTTTCACTTTGTGGTCTCTTCTGGCTTGAAAAGCACACAATATATCTTTAAATTTGGTGTCTGCCACTGTACATGTTCACTGATGAATGTTCGTGCATGACCAGGTTTTCATATCTTATTTGGAATGCTGATCATTTAGGTTGTCTGCTTCATCATCACTTTCGCTTGTCTAGGCCACCGAAGATCAATGAGAACTTGAAATTAACTGTGGGTAGCTATTCAGAAAGAATATTGCTGCAAATGTAAAACTGCACGTAGTTATGAAAAAAAAGTCAATTTCACTGTATTATATCATGCATATGTCTCTTCAAATTGCTTTATCAATATATGATATGTGGCAAAAATAAGTAAAATAAACAAGGAGCATTCTCCTTTTCTCTACTTTCAGTCATCTCACATTAGCTTTAATGAAAATGCTTTGATTCAGAACATCCTGTGCAGAAGAGGGAAAATATTTCCCGGTAGGTTTGTTGTTCAGTGGTTATTAAAGAGACACTGGGTAGATGCATTTTTTTTTTCCCTGAGACATTGATTTCACTATTATTATACTTCAGTAAGTGGGATTTATAGAGCAGTGGTTTCATTTGTATAGTTCCAGGAACAGGGGAAGTTTGATGAAAGATTAAAGTATTTATTGATGAACACTAAAGGGATATTTTATAGCTTGTTAAGAAAAAAAACTATTAGTAAATAAAGTCGTGTTTATTTCTGAAATGCCGATGAACAAGAAAAACATGGCATGGGATATTTTAATCTTTGCAGAAATATTATTCTGATATTTCTTTGTTCTGATAAATTAGAACTAAGAGTTATTACTTGATCATATTTTAACTAGTTGAAGATAAAAAACTGTAAAACCAACAATCTAAATTAGACTACATAATTGTAAAATTATAGCAAAAATAAGCAATACTAAGTGAATTCAGTTAGATGATACAAGGAAATACACAATAGAGCAGAGTGAAAAAGGACATGCATTTGACGTGAACATAAGAAAGGGCCCAAAAGTTCGTTTCTGGAACCTACACAGAATCACACTTTCTAAAGTCTACACTACTGAACTGGGTGACTTGTATATATTACTGACAATCTCAACAACAATTTAATGTGTGAAAAAAATACTAGGTTAGTAAATTAAAAATATGAAATTGGTTTTATCTCTTTGATCAAGTAAAGCCTTTATAACTGCAAGTGAAAGTATACGATTTGAATACTCTTCTGAATAAACTAAAAAAGTGTTCAGAAATGTTAGCATAGGTGTGTCAACTGACTTCAAAGTTTAAGTATACTTAAACTCTTTTAGAAGCAAGTAAATAAAATAGCAAAACCCATCTCAAATCTTTTGTGGAAGTATGTGGGTTAAAGAAAGAATGAAAAGAAGAGTGGTATGCCCTTGCTTCACTTTCACACTGAAACAAATGTCCTTCAATCCTATTTAATCCTGTTCTTTTTGTTTGTTTGTTTTTTGCGTTAGGGTGCATGCACTCGCCAGACAGACAGAGACAGACAGAAAGACAGAAAGCGAGAAATCACCCTCCAGGGAGGATGGCCATGCCACAATCCCTTCTCCTCCATTCTCCTCTCAGGATCTTGGGCACACATGCACACGCGCCCGGCGTGAGTTTTAAGCCACCAGGTCTGGGACGCGAACCGCAGTCAACTACGTGGGAGTCCAGCAACACAGCCATTACGCTAACTGTTGGTCCCAATCTTGTTCTTTCAAAAGAATTTGGAGCACTTCATGTATGGAACCAATGTTTAAATTCTAGTACACTACTTAGTACTGGGAGTAGTCTCTGTGTAATCAAAAGTCGTGTGTGTGTGTGTATGTGTGTGTGTGTGTGTGGGTGTGTGTTGCACATAGTTTTGTCCACTTATGGGCAATAAATAATACGTTTCTCACAATTTTGATGTCTGCTTACTCACTCAACCCAAAAAGTGTTGTTTCCAAGCACAGGATTTGAGATCACGTATCGTCCCCACTTAGACCCTGAAGTCAAATGGTCTATGATTTGAAAATTTGCTAAGACTTTGATAGGAAGGTAAGAGCAATAGCCAGATTGTACCAAAGCAGCATTGTATCTGTTATTTATTTGTTGCAACTCCTTAACAAATGTAACTGACTAGGAAGATTGGCTCAGACACTTTTGGCATTCTCAAATCAGGCAGTCCAAACCTTTATATTGTAGCAAAACTCTTCTCTTTCCTTCTGCAAGGATGAATTGATACCTGCATTAGCAAGAATAGCTCATTAGCACAGACTGCACTCAAGATTCAGTTACGCCAAAGGACCATCAGGGACTAGGCTGCAGGACATTTTCCTAGTCAGAAGCTTATTTCTGCACTTTATCATTTCTTAAAATTTTACACTGAAAGTAGATGCAGATCTCATGGCTGAAACCTGACACTTCATTACAATGAAGTTAAGGACAAGAGCGAAGAATGAGTGGTAGAATAATGACCTTGCTGTTGGAATTTGGTTGACGACTTGTTAAAATCACTTCTCAAAGTCCAAAGTCCTGGTGGTGGTTAAAATTTGGAATAGCCTGGAAATCACTTGTGGCTAATCTTGCCTGTGGAACAAAACGACTGGGTAAAAATGCATCTCGTGTATTGATTTTCAGGATAGAAACAACAACAGAGAGAGCATCCATATGGCAGAGTCGCATATGGTGGGTGGTTACTGCTTTGATCCTGCCTCCTGTGAAAACATATGCAACTGATCGACACGACAGAGTGTACACGAGGGGTGGCCAACAGGAACCAGGGATGTCTGTATGTAAATAGCATTGCGCATTAGCATCTACAGGGCTCGGGGTTGGGCTCATGTGGCCAGACTACGGGGCATAGATTTCTGACTCTCTGTCTGCCAGGAGTCCAGGAAGACGCAAAGCAAAGCAAACCAGTCAGCCCTGTGGTGGCAGCTGAGACCAGAGGTGAGTCAAGAAATAATAGACGGCCCTCTGAATGGAAAATGGTCTTTATCTTAAAAATGATGCAGAGTAACAGGAACACTTTATCGGATTCTCATCTCTCAAATGTCTACTAGTTATATACCCAATTATTTTACCCAGAGAAGAATAGAATATATAAATAGCTCATAGGTGCTAAATACACATATGGAAAATGAGCTGGTGGAAAGTATAATTTAGTATCATTAAAAACTAAAAATTAGTTTTTCCTTTATTTTTAATGTTTACAATTTTCCGGATGTGCTAACACTTTCAACTTTTCCTTAAAAAGCTACTCAAGTAATGAACTCAGTGTATATCTTCTATTGGAAACAAAATTGACCTACCAGGTAAAATGCAATGATACAAAAAATAATTTATCATATGGAAATTTATTTTAGTCTGGTCTATTTAAAAGAATTATTTATTTAATTTTGTTATTATTATTATTATTATTATTATTACCATTATTTAAATTGCTTTGGGCATATAAGCTCACCAGGGACAGTGAGAGACAAGAGAGAGAGAGAGAGAGAGAGAGAGAGAGAAAGAGAGAGAAACTGAGAAAGTAAGCCACCCAGTCTGGGACCCAACTGCGGTAGGCCATGTGGGAGTCCAGTGTCCTAAGCACCACACCATCTGCTGGCCCCGGTCTGATCTACTTTAAATGTGAAGCCTTACATTTGTCTCTCTTTCCTTCTTTCTTCCCTTTTCCTTTCATTTTCTTCCTTTCCTTTCCTTTCCTTTCCTTTCCTTTCCTTTCCTTTCCTTTTCTTTCCTTTCCTCTTTCCTTTCCTTTCCTTCTTTCCTTTTCATTTTTTTCTCCTAGAGAACACATGTGCTTGCTAGAGAGAGACAGAGAGCAAGAGAGAAGAGAAAGCACCCCTCGTTGGAAATGATCATGCTGCAATCCCTTTTTCTTTCATGATTTTGGGCACTCACACACACACACACACACACACACACACACACACACACCCAGCGTGTTGTTCAAGTCCTGGGTTGGGGACTCGAACTGCATGGTGGGCTGTATCGGATCCAACTGTCTTTACCCACCAGACAGCAGACCTGGCCTATTTCTGTTTCTTATGTCTCAACCTCATCTGCATGAATGTGTTCTTTGTTATTTAACACAATTGGCAAGATCAGCAAGTCAGGATGTGAGTGAGCATACCCTATTTCACAGCATAGTGTGATGTCAACACCCTTACGTATTTTTGTAGCAGGATATTATTTATCAGCAGAATATGGGCTTATACAAAACCTAAATATATAAACTTTGTAAATATGAAGATTTGTACATTTTTTTAAACTTTCAATTCTTCCTTAAGAGAAACAGATACCCTCACTAGAGTCCCCATGATCTCTCTCCAGTTAATGCACACACTCCGGGGTGGCACACAGAGGTACTAGACCTGAACCCAAGACCTTTTCCATATATTTCCAGCCACACAGTCACTGTGCTACCACCCAGCCCCAAATGAAGCTTTCACATGAAGCCAGTCAAGAAATTCATGCACGCATTCTATCCCTCTCCATGAAACGACAGGTTAGAACACTGCTGCTACCTTAGAGAAACAGGAAGCCAGGGTGCTGGTCTACTCCCCATCACTGAAAACGGTGATAGTCTGTGTAACTCAGTCTCATCAGCAAGTGGATGTCAGGGGATGGAGGAGGCCAGGTTACTAAGGCAAACAAATGAGATCATTTAATACCAGCATGTTATAAAACTGTTTACGTATTAGTTTTTATAATTGTACTTAAAGTATGATGAACAATAAAAATAAAAAATATGCTTCCCTCCTTTGGTAAACGGAATGTAGCCTAGAAGGACAGATTGTCTGGGTCGGTATAATTTCCTCCATCTAATACAGAGTTTTACAAGATTCGTTCATGCAAGGTACAGAGTGTCATTGCCATATTAGTTACTCATGAATGTGTTTGGTTCAGGTGAGGCTGAGAATGGTGAAGAAGAAGGAGGAGGAGGAGGAGGAGGAGAAATAGAAATAAAAGCAATTATGCAGATACAATTATTTTTGGAATGGAATGGCATTTTGATTAAAGCCAAATATAAGAAATCTAATTGTTTGCTATACACTGTCAATGAAGAGATGGGACATCTGTTAAATTGTATGTCATCGCATTGTTCCAACAATGAGAGGAAGAAGCCAGTCAGTGGCTATTCCTATTGATGTTGCCCCGAATACATTTTCCTGTAGAAGAAAAAAGTTTCTTTTTAAAAACTTTTTCCACTGCCATTGTGCCATGTGTTAGAAACATCTGATTTACTGAAAGAGACAGAGCTAACACTTTCAACTTTTCCTGAAAAAGCTAGTGGCTGCTCAAATGGAAACAATATATGCTGAGGTTTTTGTGGCTGAATGGAGTATGGTCTGCATGTTCAACTTTAGTGTAAGTGAGTCTTCCAGGAAAAGAAAAATCTGAAAGGCATGTATAATGATTATGAATAAAATGCTGCAACAGTGTCCCGTATTTATAAAAAATACAGTGCTTTGGCCAGCAGATGCTGCCAGATCTCATTTGCAAACGGTGCTGGCTGAATGTCTTTAATCTACAGGGAGTTGGTAGGTAATGGTTACAAAGTAACTGCCTTGAAATAATTTGGTTTTTCAGTTCTGTATCAGTGAGGCACAGAAGTTTTCACTTTCTTTAATCTCATGCATTTTGGGTTGTTAGGGATGTTTATAAATCTTCCTCATTAACCTCACAAAAGCATTTCCTCACACTTTATAAAATTGACTCTTTGGGAGTCCCTTTTTCCTGTCTTGTCTTCACTATCGTTCACAGCCCTTACTGCACATGCAATACCACACTGTCATCTTTCCTTGGTTTTAGGAATTTACTGCATAATCATGTGAGTATTGTGGGATAAGTAGATGAGCAACATTAGTAAGTTTGAACTTCCTTGTAATAAATATTGATTGAGGGACCAGCAGTTAGCGTAATGGCTATGTGGCTGGACTCCCACGTAATCGACCATGGTTCAAGTCCCAGACCCGGTGGTTTAAACTCACACTGGGCACGTGTGCGTGTGTGCCCAAGATCCAAGAGGAGAATGGAGGAGAAGGGATTGTGGCATGGCCATCTCCCCTGGGGGGGGGGGGGGGGATTTCTCGCTTTCTGTCTCTCTGTCTCTCTCTGTCTGCTGGCGAGCGCATGTGCCCTATAGCAAAAACCTCTCCATAAGTAAATAAATAAATAAATAAATATTGATTGATATTAATTTTCATGGCTATTAACTCTGTGTCCTTAAATCTCGGAGGTAAATATTGGTATAACTCCTTGAGTCCAAACAGGAGTTAGTAGATTTGAACAGATAAGCAGATCTCCTGGAGAATGCAATTATCTGATTTTGCTGACCCTGTTGGAAAGAACTTGCTTACTTCATACTATGGACAATGTATTAGATACTTCTTTTATTTTTCTGTCAGAGATGGCTGACACACTTTCACTGATAGTATTGCATCTTGGGCATCATTAATGTCATATGTTCTTTGGTCAAAAGCTACCCAGGATGAACTTTACATACAAAGTACTCTACAGTAGCATTTATTAAAATCATCCAGCTTCTTATGCTAACACCAGCTGTGTTACACACTATCACAATCCCCATTGTGCTGATTGTACATGAAACTAAGTACCAGAAAAAGTGGCAGATGGGGTTAACCAGAAGTGTACTTCCGTAACTCTACATTTTATCAAGGGCCATAGTTTCCAGGACGTAAGTTTCTTCAAACAAAGTTATTGCCTCTATGAACAATCATGAGCATAGCACAAATTTCAACTAGTCTTCTCTTTCTATTTTGCTTGAAGATAGAATAACAATATCTTCTTTTACAACTAGGAAACTGGACTGATTGATCAATGCCTTCACATATGCAAAAGCAATCATTTTATTTGGCCTGTATGTCTGCTTTTTTGCCCCTCCTGTTTTTTTTTAAAAACTATTTTAAAATTCAGTAGTTTGATATGACAACAATTTATTTGCCTGTTATTCTATGGACTTAGCTCAATCAAGTGTCTCACCTATGCTCCACGTGGTATTGACTGAGCTACTCTCATATTCTTGGGACTGTAAACAAAAGAAGCTAGAATCAGGTGTTTCTGTCGCTGCTATGTGTGGTAGTGAGTGGCTGGAAGAAATGATACTGAGTTAAGAGGGCCTATCCCATCATCTAACAGGCTAATCCAGGATTGCTCACGTGATGTGGTCATGGCATCCTCATGTACAGAAAGAGAGGGCAAGTCTCAATGTAGCACTGCTCAAGCCTCTTACTGTATCATCCTTGGTACTGTCTCATTGATCAAAGCAAGTCACATGGTCAAATCCAGATTCGTAGGGTAGAAAAATGGTCTCTACCTCTTAACAGGAGTATCTCCAAGGTACATTGCAAAAAGGACTTCATACAGACAAGTGAAAAGTGAGTGGGGCCAGCAGATGGTATAGTGCCTAATGTGCTGGACTTCCACATGACCCATGGTGGTTCAAATCCCAGACGCGGAGGCTTGAAACTTTGCACATGCATGCTCAAAATTCCAGGAGGAGAATGGAGGAGGAGGGATTGCAATATGGCCATCCTCCCTGAGAAGTAATTTCTCACTTTCCCTCTCACTGTTTCTCTCTCTCTTTTTTTTTTTTTTTTTTGGAGAGGTTTTTTGCTATAGGGCGCGTGAGCTCGCCAGACAGACAGAGAGAGACATAGAGACAGAAAGCAAGGAATCACCCCCCAGGGGGGATGGTCACACCGCAATCCCTTCTCCTCCATTCTCCTCTCAGGATCTTGGGCACGCACACACATGCGCCCAGCATGAGTTTTAAGCCACTGGGTCCATTACGCTAACTGCTGGTTCCCTCACTGTTTCTCTCTATCTCTCTCTGGCAAATGTAAAAAAAAAAAAAAAGAATAAGAAAAAGAAAAAAAGAAAGAAAAATGAGTGGTCACTTTTGCAAATGACCACACCTAAAGGTCTGGATTAAAATTGCTTGGATTTGGGTCGCAATATCATCTGTACTGTCTGTTTCACATTGGACAGCATCTAAACCCCTCTGGGCTAAAATTTCTTCATATTATATCTACATGTATATATAATATACATGTGCATATATATGCACATATATAAATATAATATATATTATATATGAAGTGTTTATTATATACACACATGTATACACATATGTGTATACATATATGCATATGCATATATACATGCATGTATGTATAATATGCATATAAGGCTATGTATATACATAATATATAATATACATGTGTGTATAAGATATATAATTCAAATGTGATATACATATCATATATGCGTATATAATATGTATATATATTGTGTGTGTGTGTGTGTATAAAATAGAGGAAAAATGTGTTCACCAGAGAAAGAGGAAAAAGCGTCCCTGCCATGCATGGGGCCACAATTTTTTCTTCTCTAGTTCTCTCGGGATTTTTGGACATGCACACACATGCACCTGGCATGTTTCTCAAGCTAGTCATTCTGAGACTCAATTCACATGATTGGCCATGTGGGATCCTGCCACCTTAACCACTAGACTAAGGAGTTAACCCAAGATATACTCTTATAGGATATTTCTATGAGAAACTTTGAAGGATTAAATGGTTTACCTCTTGTAGTTCTTTGAAGAGTGTGCAGCACACAGTAAAAGTTAGCTATTATTGTCTTACAATAAAAATAACAAGTGTGTGTTATTTTTGAACTTTAGAATGCACACTCCCGTCATGTACTCTCATTCTTTTCTGTCTGTACCCAGTGATTGCTTTTATCTGAAACATTTGCTTACCTATTCTTCCCTTCCCTCCCCCCCTTTTTTCTATAAGGCATTAGAGTGAGAGAGAGAGAGAGAGAAAGTGATAAATCACACTACAGGGAGATGACCATGCCACAATCCCTTCTCCTCCTTTCCCCTCTCAGGATTTCAAGTATGTACGCACACATGCCCAGCCTGTTTTTCAAACCACTGGCTCTGGAACTTGAATCACCTAGTTGGCCAGATGGAATCTAGCTGCCTTAACCACCATGCCACCAGGCTGGCACCCCCTCTTTAATTTTTCACATTTTTATTTTTGTTGTTGTTTTTGTTAATAGCATGTTAAAGTCTTTAACAGCTGGCCAATACGAAGTTAAAAACAATAACAACAGCAATAAAACAAAACATGTTCCTATATATTTAAGACCCTTGTTGACCAGTTGACCGCTTTTTGTTTTCTGGGTATTTATTTCTAATTCAGGGTCTTAGTATTTGCTTTTCTTTTTCTGAGGCACATTTTATGCTGGTGCCATCTCATTATTCAGCCCTCATTTCAAATACTCCTTCTTCACGGAGGACTCCCCTGAAAATCATACTTAAAAGAATCTCTCTTCAAGAATTACATTAAACATTAAAACTCACTATCACATTATCAGTTTTATATACTACATGGCACACTTTCTCCTCTACAATGCGTTTTGTCATCTTCCCCTCTTTTTTTTTTTTTTTTTTTTTTTTTTGGAGAGCTTTTTGCTATAGGGCGCGTGCGCTCGCCAGACAGACAGAGAGAGGCAGAGAGACAGAAAGTGAGAAATCACCCCTCAGGGGGGATGGCCATGCCGCAATCCCTTCTTCTCTATTCTCCTCTCAGGATCTTGGGCACACATGCACACGTACCCGGCGTGAGTTTAAGCCACAGGGTCTGGGACATGAACCACGGTCGACTACGTGGGAGTCCAGCGACATAGCCATTACGCCAATTGCTGGTCTCTCATCTTCCCCTCTTGAACATACACTTCATTGGTGCATGAACCATCACTGTAGGTTTGTATTCCTAACACCTAGAAGAGTGCCCTGTAAATAATAAGTGTTCAATACATGTTTGATAAGCTTGTGGGGAACATGCACTATTTCTGTGTACCCCACAGTTCTTGACATGCTGTTATATGTCCTGACTTGGTTCTCAGTAAACGTCGGTTCAATGAAGGAGACAAAGTGTATCCAACTTGTCTGTGTATTGGCCCATTATGGAGGTCACTGGCTATATTCAGGGTTTTGAAATTCAAATCCAGGGAGCTAAAACATCAAGCTGAAAATAATGTTAAAGACCCAAGAAAATGTGTATAGTGCAGAACAAAAGTAATGGATACGCTCAGAAGCAGTAATTCAGTTAGGTCTCTATTATCTGTGCTAATGAAGAGGAGCAATGAAGCAGATGATCCATAACAACAGATAATGAAAAACTATTTGCATTTCACTCTGGGATGCATTATCTGGAGTCCCTAACTTGTAAACAGGTTATGTTCTAAAGGTCATTTGTAAATAGGTTATTTTGGACTGAGAATTCATTTCCTAAGAAATAATATAACTGATTTATTGTCCTTACAATATATAGGAGCTAAAAAAGCAGTTAGAACAACTATTACAGCATTTTGGTAGAAAAACTGCTGTCAAGTTTGCAAGCAGATGAGCCTGGAAGCTGCCTTCACTCGCCACAAATCTGCTTTCACTAATCCAACACAGAAGAAGCAAACATTCTCCTTGGCCTTCTCTTTTTCCAGCCTCAAAGTACAGTCTGGTGAGGGCTACTCTCCAAATTTGGGTGTGGTAGAACTGAGCACAGATTCTGGGATGGTAGATGGGAGTCTGAAGTAAAATGTTCTGGGTTGTAGACAGCCATTTTCAGAGCATCTCTGGCAGTTCTGTGAGGACTTTTTGTAAGGGGAGCCACCAGAAAGCAGGCATCCCCAGTACATCAAGTGCCCAGCTTGGGGGATGAGACCTGTGGCAACTACCTTGACATAGCTCAACGTATCACATTTCAGGCCAATTATTGAACTGATTGCCCCAAGAATCAGAGGAAACAAAGTTGGAATTTCATAAAGCTAGAGCATATATAAAAGGTGATAACAAGAAAAGCATGCCAAGGGCCAGAGTGTGGTATGGCAGTAAAGTGTGATGCTCTGTGAGGCAGACGCACGTGGGAAGGTTGTCAGTTCCAGTCCAGAGACATCCCTGAGTACGCTGAAGCACATGTGTGCCATGAACCAGACTGGGTAGAGCTGGAAGTGGATTATAGCATCAGAAGCTTGTAGAGGATGCTGTATGTGTCTCTCTCTTACCCTTTCTCTGTCTCTCTCACTCATGTAAGAGATAAATAAATAAACATTAGATAACAGCATCACACATAACAGAAATAGTATAAAATAGCCCCAATTCTCATCTCCAGCAGAGTAGGTGCATAAACTGAAGTATATACACAAACATTATTGAACAAATAAAGTATAATAACAGTGATATTTTAGTAATATAATTTGAAAAAATGAAATGTCCAAAATTACATGCATTATGACACCCCATGTATAAAGGGAAATACAGCTAAAATATCTGTATCTTTCAGGATGGGCAGATGCAATAAAATGATATAAGAGAACTCAAGGAATGACGGCTCTGGAGGTCAAGGTGACACGTATCTAAGGTGAGAGGAGAATGGAGAAGAAACTGCAGCATGGCCATCCGCCCAGGAGGTGATTTCTCACTTCCTTGCTTTCTGTCTCTCTCCGTCTCTCTAGTGAGCTCATGTCCTAGAGCAAAAATTAAAAAGAAAAACGAAAAACAAAGAAGCCAGTATGCCGAGTGGAATGTGCGAATGAGTGAAAAGCAGATCGGGTCAAAAGGGAAGAAAGACATCAGAGCATGTGGGACCTGGAGTCCATTGTGAAGCCTTCATCTTTTACTGTGCGCACGTGTGAGAGAGACAGAGAGGAGGAGACAGAGACGGAGGGAGACAGACTGGACATTTTAAGTTTTGAGTTCTATTGTTAGGTGTTGGCTAGGACACCAGAGCACCAGGGTTCAGAAAGGCTCATGGAACCACTTACTTTATAGCATACACCAAACTTTCCAAAAAAAAAAAAAAATAAAAAACAAGATTAAAAAGTAGCAAACTGAAGGAGACTTTGGGGCACATATTTTGATTATACAAAGGGCCTAACAAACCTAAACAAAGGGGTCTAACACACACGCACACACACACGCACACACACGCACACACACATGCACACACACGTATACACACACGCACACACACATGCACACACATGCACACACACACACACACATGCACACACATGATAAAAAGGGCCCTTAGGAAGGAGATGACAGCTGATTGCTCCTTGGCACTCCTAGTTCTGTCTATGGACTGTATCTCTGTCTTTTTTTTTTTTTTTTTTTACGTTTTTGAATTTAATTCCTTTGCTATTTTTGTCAATATTCATTTTTTAATTTTTATTTTTACATTTTTACTAATTTACTTATTTAACACACTTTCCCTGGACATCTCCACAGCATACAAAAGGTGATTTTTCAGCCAGAATACACTATAAAGTGGCTTATTCATACATGTTATCGTAAACAAATAATTTTCCATTTCTTGTTTCTTGTATCTTTGTCTTTCCTCTCAGAAAATCTTGCTGCCTTGTCCTTTAATTATTGGCTACGGGGAAAAGCATGAGCCACCAACCTAACAGATGAGCTGATTTATGCCATGCTGTGGTTTGAATATGTCCCCCAAAACTCATTTGTTGAAATCTGGTGAGCCATTGTGACAATATTAAAAGTGTGGACACTTGAATCTACTGTGGACTTAAGAGGGAGCACCTCTGGGAGGTGATAGGATTAGGTACAGTCATGGAATCTCGGTGGTTTTATAAGGAGGGAGAATGAGACCCCTGTACGCACACGCTCTTCCCTCATGCAATGTGTTCCCCTGTGCTGCCTTGAGACTCTGCAGAGGCTCCCCACCAGTAAGCAGGCCCATGTCAGTTGTGGTCCCTTGACCGTAGACCTCCAGAACTGTGAGCTAAAGAAACCTATTTTCTATATAAATACCCAGACTCAGCTGTTTCTGTTATTAGCAACAGAAAATGAAACAGACCATGTAGTGAAAGACTTACTCTGGATGGAAGAGTAAGAAGAGACTGTGTTGGGAGGTGGGAGGCCAAATTGGAAATAGATCAAGTACTGTTTGTCTGAAAAGTTCTGACATGTTTTTTCTATGCAAAAATGAGTCATGTCTTTTCCAACAACCTAATGAAATCCATCTAAAAAGCTGTTGTCATAATCTATTTTTTTTTTTAATTTTAAAGATAGATTGTTACTGTAGGGCACACGCATTTGCCCCGGAAATACAGAAACAGACAGACAGAAAGTGAGAAATTGCCTCCTCAGGGGAGATGGCCACACCACAACGCTTTCTCCTCCTTTCACCTTTCGGGATCTTGGGCAAGTATGCACACCCATCCAGCATGAGTTTAAGCCACCAGGTCCTGGACTTGAACCATGGTTGACTATGTAGGAATCCAGCCATGTAATCATTATGCCATCCACTGTTCCCAAGAAGCTGTTATAGTAATCTGACTGAGGAATAATTTGGAGCTGGAACAGGATAGTAACAAAAGAGGTACTGAAAGTGGTCAGCATTTGTAAAGTGAGAGCAAGAGGGAAGAATAAAGCCAATGCCAGGGGTTTGGGCATCAACCATGGGTAGAATGGAGTAGCCGTTTGCTCAGATGCAAAGATTGAGAGGGAGAGAACTTTGGAGTAGCAATAGGATTTCTGTTTAGAGACATTAAATTAAGATTTTTATCAGATATCAAACTGACATTTTAAAAGTAGATAACATATACTTGAGTCTGCAGGTCAAGAGAGAAAAAGATGGAGGCTGAAGAAATAAAATCGGGATCCTTCAGACTGTCAATATTTACCAGGCGTGGGTCTGGATGAGATCACTACAATGTTATCATCCATTGTCTCCATGTAGCATTGGGAACGGAAAGAGCGAATTTGTTTTTATATTCATTGTTCAGACCGGAGAAATTGCTTCACAACAGATTCTAGTTTCAGTAACCCTTGTCCACCCTCCCCCCATTCAAATATTTTATTCTGTATTTTTTGTAGTGTTTATTTATTAGTTCCGAGAAGTTATATGACTTTTCCAATCTAAGTCTCACTGCCCTTGGCCCTTTGAATTCTGTCAGTGATTCTGTCAGTGATAAAATAAACTCTGTATTTAGAACGTGGTCCTGTTATCTGTTATTTTATTGTTTAATTTAAATTCCTTTCTTGCTGGGAAGTGAATTGCTTCATCTCTGTTTAAAGTTGTAACTTGAACCCTAGAAAGGAACAAATCCTTCAAGGCCTCTAGGGTGTTGACACACACTCTTACAGTGAGGGGAAGTGCGCTCTCCTCCATCGTTTCGGGCTGCCAGCAGATGCTGTCATCTTTCTGCATTTATTTTTCTCTTCTCGCATGTTCAGATTATGCGATTCTATTGCATCTTGGTTTTGCACAAAATTAATTTGTATGACAGATTTACGTAATGTATAAAAGGGCTATATGAAAAATGATGCTTCACTTTAAAGACGTCTTCTGTGCTTTTGTTTTTCTCTGCATCATCCTTCTCCACATAGTCTCATGACTGGCATTTTTATCAGGCAATTTCTCACAAGTCCCCTTCCTCAAGAATTTTATTGACCTCCCTATTTACAATCACAAAGGCTACCCCACCTCGCACTTCCATTTGAGTGATTTATCTCCATTCTCTAACCTCTTTATCTCGGTGTAACTTACCACCAAATATATATATATATATGTATTTGTTGTCCATCCAGTCCACTTACATGAAAGCTGTTTGAAGATATTTTTTAAATAATCACTTAACTTAATTTTATTCATTGTCGTTATTTTATTTATTTATTTATTGAAGTTGACCAGAGAGAGACAGAAAGAGAGAAGGAAAGTGAGAAAGCAAGCTGCCAGGTCCAGGATTCAAACCGTGGTCAGCCACGTGGGAGTCCGGCCACCTTAATCACCACGCTACCAGCCTGCACCTCCATGAAGGTATTTTTATTTGTTTCTTTGACTGCCGTATCTTCAGAACCTGCAGCCATCCTTAGGCAATATTCTTCTAATTCATAGTCTGCTAAATGAACAAAATGACTTAAGTGTAGAAGTAACTAATTTGAGGCCTGTTACAGAAAAATAGAACCTGGTGACTTCAGATGGGTCCAAGTGCCAGTAGTATTCATAATATTTGGAAACTCTATTTTTCTTTTTAAGAGGTTTTTGCTATAGGGAGCGACAGAGAGACAGAAAGCGAGAAATCACCCCCCGGGGGGATGGTCACGCCGCAATCCCTTCTCCTCCATTCTCCTCTCGGGATCCTGGGCACGCACGCACATGCACCCAGCGTGAGTTTTAAGCCACTGGGTCCAGGACGCTAACTGCAGTCGACTACGTGGGCATCCAGCGACATCCAGCAACATATTCATTACACTAACTGCTGGTCCCTGGAAACTCTTATTTTTCTAATAACAGCTTTATTGAAAATTTTCATACCTGACAATTCATTGATTTGCAGTGTGCAATTGGATGATTTTTAATATAGTCACAGAGTTGTGTAGTCGTTACAGTCAATTTTAGAATATTTTCTTCTCCCCCAAAACATTAAAGCCCATGTCCATTAACTCACTCTCTACTTCCCCAGTCTATTTTTCTCTCCATAGATGCTATGGAGAATACTGTCTATTCCAGTCATTTCATGAAACAGAGTCCTACACGTGACAGAATCCCTTTGTAGTCGGCTTCTTTCACGTGGGATAAGGTGGCCATGGCTCGCCCACCTTGCAACATGGATGTTTTGTTCCTTTTTTTCCTTTTCATTGCTGGATGGAGGTTCATTGTGGGGCTATACCACATTTATTTACGCATTCATCAGTTGATGAAAATTTCAGTTGTTTCCACTTTACGGTTATTGGGAATAATGCCATATGCATGTACATATTCTTGTGTGTAAGTGGTTTTAAAAAGTATACCAATATTTTGAAAAGACTTAAATCATATTTTTTCTCAGTTTCTCAAGTATAAGTGCAACTGATATTATTATTTTTCCAGCTTTATTGAAGCATGATCAACAAAAATTGTACATATTTCAGGTGTAAGAGTGACACTTTGATATGTATTACATTACGCATTGGTTATCATGATGAAGCTCGCTAAGGTATTTAGCACCTGAACTAGTTACCGTTTGTGTATGTGTGTGTGCGTCTGTGTGTGTAGTGAGAATATTTGAAATTGACTCTTAACAAACCTCAAGCCCACATTAACTGTAGTCACCATGCAGTAAGTACTCATTTATCTGATCACTGCAAATTTATACCATGTGTCCAAAATGCTTCCCTTCTCGCCACTCTTCCATCTCTGGCAAACACCATCTACTCTTACTTTGAATTCAACTTCTTAAAAACTAATTATATACAAATAAGCTGTGCAGTATTTGTCTTTCTGTTGGCTTATTTCACTTGGCATACCATGTTTAAACATGTTGTAACAAATGGCACCATTTTTTTTAAGAGAGATTTTTGCTATAGGGTGCATGTGATCACTGGAGAGACAGAAAGACCAGAGAGAGAGTGAGAAATCATCCCTCCCAGGAGGGATGGCCACTCTGCAATCTCTTCTCCTACATTCTCCTCCCGAGATCTTAGGCACGCATCGTATGTGCCCAGTGTGAGTTTTAAGCCTCTGGGTCTAGGACTTAAAATGTGGTAAGCCATGTGGGAGTCCAGTGCCTTAATCACTACATCACCTGCTGGCCCCAGAATATTGTTTAAGGCTGAATAATATTCCAGTGTGTGTGTGTGTGTGTGTGTGCATGCACACGTGTGTGTGACATTTTCTTTATTCATCTGTCAGTGGACACTGAGGTTGGTTCTGTATCTTGGCCGTTGTGAATAACACTGCGATGACACATGGAAATGCACATAGTCTTTCTAGATGCTGATTCCCATTGGTTATTTACCCAGAGGTGGGATTGATGAATCATATGGTAGTTGTAGTTTCAATTTTTTTCTTATCTTCCATACTATTTTCCCAATGGCGGCACTGATACAGCCCACCAGGAATAATGCAGATGTAACAACTCAATCTCAGATTCTGAATCAGAATCTTCAACAAACACCCAGGGTGAGTTGCTCATTGAAGTTTGGGCAGCAGGTGTGGAATAAGCACTCAACGAATATTTTCTCAGTCTAAATGCAATATAGTAGCAGCTGGGGACTAGCAAAATGTAGACACGTACTGTCCTATATAATTAATACAGCTTAGATAATGAGCAAGAAAGATAACAGAAGAGAAGTTGTTAATTGTTTAGTATTCCAGTATAGATACCATTTTGATTCACCAGGTATTTCACATGCTGGTAGGCCATACTCTTGTGATGGAGACCAAAAAAACAAAACAAAAGAAAGAAAACAAAAATGTGAAAAGGATATAACACATGAATAAAAAGAACAAATAGGCAAGGCAGCATGTGCCATAGTGGTGAAGGTACTGGATTCCCATGTGGTTAACTGCGGTTCGAGTGCCAGAGCCGGCATCTAGAAACACGCTAGGCACATGTGTATGTGTGTGCCCAAAATCCCCAGAGGAGAATGGAGAAGAAGCAATTGCATTGTGGCCAACCCCGCTGCAGGGGAAGGTTATTTCTAGCTTTCTGTTTCTCCAGTGCGTGCACATGCCCTATAGCTAAAAAAAAACTTTTTAAAATGAATGAAAAGAACAAATGTGTTTTCCAAAAATAGCCACCTATCAGTCAGTCAATAAGCCCAACAACAAATGTTTCAAGGAAGAGTTAAGGTGGCACAGCAGTAATGCAACACTCCCCAATGCTGAGGCCTAATGGGATGGTCAGGGGGTGGGGTCTCAAGTTCTCCCCATACATGCCAGGCACATGCACATGTGCCCATGGCCCTGGATGGCAGAAGCAGGGGGTGGATCATGGTGTGAGAACCCAGCTGGGAGTGCCTGCCTCTCTCTTTTAAGAAACAAATTTTCAAAAAAGAGAATTACGGTGATTAAGCAAAAAGTCATATGGGTGCATTTCTTACCATGTTTTTATAACCTTAGTGACCTTGGGTTACTTTAAAATCCTGTTCATGTAGAAGTGCAACAACAATGGCACTTTTAAAAAAAAATAATCATTTCTCTCTCCTACTTGGGCTACACCCTATTACGTATCTGTCTTGGAATCATTTTGTGGAACACTGGGGGCAGAGAAAAATGGGAATAATAATAGGGCCCAAAAATGGTTTGAATGAATAAACTAGAAAACATGTCAATCACTCAACTGCTGTAACACCTTAGAGAATAGGGGAGGACGCTGGATATTATGATTAGCTTCAGGTTTTGTTGGTGTTGTTTTTAACCATCCTGGTGGACTGACTGGTCCCAGGAAGCAAGAAGAAATGCCTACCCTGTGGTCCTGAGAGAAAAATTGCAAATAAGAAACTGGAAATACAATAGAAAAAAATCTCTGAAATTGAAAACAATAGGAAAAAAAATCTCTTTCTAAATGCATATACGGTTGACCGCTCTGTATATCCAATAACCCTCTGGATACTGCTCAAACCAAAGGACCAAAAGAACTTTGACAACTGAGTCATATGTAATGCTTATTCTTAAGTATGTTAGTATTTATTTATTTATTTTTTGGAGAGGTTTTGCTATAGGGCACGTGTACTCGCCAGACAGACAAAGACATAGAGACAGAAAGCGAGAAATCACCCCCCAGGGGGGATGGTCACGCCGCAATCCCTTCTCTTCCATTCTCCTCTCAGGATCTTGGGCACACATGCACATGCGCCCAGCGTGAGTTTTTAAGCCACTGGGTCCAGGACGTGAACAGCGGTTGACTACATGGGAGGCCAGCGACATAGCCATTACGCTAACTGCTGGTCCCAGTATGTTAGTATTTTTTAAAAATTAATTTCAAATTTATAAATTTTCATTTCCTTTTTCCTCAAAATACAATATATTAAGCATATTTCATGAACCTGAACAAGTACAAATGTAATATTGTAAATGAAAATTATATTAACATGTTAAATTTTAATGTGAATCTAATTTCAATAACAAAGTAGGATAAAAAAAAAGAATAAATAAAATAGTAAGGTCTTAATTCTCTTTTTAGTTATGTCATTGGGCCTAGTATTTATGTTCTATGTTTATATTACTCCTTTTAGTTTTTAAAAAATTTGCCTGAAGGCATGTGCACTTACCAGAGAGAGGAGGGGCAGAGAGATAGTGAGAGGGAGATTAATTACGTCACTAATAGTGGTCACTCCACAATGCCTTCTCCATCTCTCCATCCTGTCAGGATTGGGGCATACACGCACACAGTCCTGGTGTGTGTCTCTAGTCTCCAGATCTGGGAGTCAAGTCACACAGCTGGTCATCACACATCCAGCTCCTTTATACACTAGACCATGAGTCAGTTGGTATTATTGTTAATGAAGTCTTCTACTAATGCCTCTTTTCTTCTTCTTCTTTTTCTTCTTCTTGTTCTTCTGTTCTTCTTCTTCTTCCTCCTTCTCCTCCTCCTTCTTTTGTTTTTTTTTTTTTAGAGGATTTTGCTATAGGCTGCATGCGCTCATCAGAAAGACTAAGAGAGACAGAGATATAGAAAGCAAGAAATCACCCCCCAGGGGGATGGCCACGCCGCAATCCCTTCTCCTCCATTCTCCTCTTGGGATCTTGGGCACGCATGCACACAGGCCTGGTGTGAGTTTAAGCCACCAGGTCAGGGACTCGAACCGTGAGCAGCTACATGGGAGTCCAACAACATAGCCATTATGCTAACTGCTCGTCCTCTTCTTCATTTTTTTTACACACCAGAGGGTGTATGTGCTCACTTGAGAGAAAACGCACACATGGAGAGAGAGAGAGAGGGACAGAGAGAAAGTGATAAAGCACCCTTCCCACCACCATTAGGGGATGGTCATGCCATAATCTCTTCTCCTCCATTTCTCCCTTCTTTCAGGTTTCTGGGCCTGCAAAGATATGTGTCCAGCATACTTCTAAAGCTTCTGGGTCTTGTACTTGAACCACACAAGATACTATGTAGGACCTAGTCACCTTAACCACCACACCACCAGTTAACCTGCCTAGTTAATCCTAATGACACAATTCTTGTATTTGCTATAAAAGGATAGAAATGTGCAATAAATTAATTTATGCAATGTATACTCAAACCTAGAATTTTCTGAACTTACCATGAGAAAATTGGCAATTAAATTACCCTTTACTAATTAATAACAGCAATAATTTCAAAATAAGAAATCTGAGCTAAATATATATTATACATATATATATATATATAAATAATATTTTGCTGAGACAGAATTGTAATCACCTATAAGAATAAGGAATCACTTGCTTTATAAATACCTTATTCACTTTTTAATTTTAAAAAATATTTTGTCAGAGGATTTGTGCACTCACCAGAGAGAAAGTGAAAAGAAAAATGAGAAAGCATCCCCTCATAGGGGATGGTCACACCACAATCCCTTTTCCTCTGTGTCTCCCTCCTTTTGTGATTTTGTGCACATACACACACAAGCCCAGAGTATGTCTTCAGCTGCTGGGTCCAGAATCTGAACTGTGCAGTATGCCATGTGGGGTCCAACTCCCTTAACCAACACTCCACTAGCTAACCCTATTTACTTCTAGTTGTTACTTTTTCATTAAATAATTAATAGCACTTTTTTTCTGTTACTGTGAACATTCTATCACTACACCACTATCTGACCCATAGAATTTGTAATCATTGAGAGGACCAGCAGTTGGCGTAATGGCTATGTCGCTGGACTCCACATAGTTGACTGTGGTTTGAGTCCTGGACCCAGTGGCTTAAACTCATGCCCAGGCACATGTGTGTGCATGCCCAAGACCCCGAGAGGAGAATGGAGGAGAAGGTGTTGTGGCATGGCCATCCCTCCTGGGGGGTGATTTCTTGTTTTCTGTCTGTCTGTCTCTGTCTTTCTGGCAAGCACATGGGCCCTATAGCAAAAACCTCTCGAAAAAAAAAAAGTTGTAATCATTGAAGTATGCCTTTTTCAAGCCAAATTGCTACATTTACTAAAATATTAAATGATAATCTGAAGTAATAAGTAAAATTATTACTAGTGGGACAATCTTGCAATTGCCTTTGTGCAGATTTTCTTCCTTTGTTCTTAGTAGGTAAACTCTAAAGTAGGTAACAGTATTTCTGTTTTTCTACCAAGAATTATTTTGCCCACTTTCTTCTTGCAAACCAAGCCTTTACTTCCTTCTGGTGCTGCCATTCTCTGCCTGAGGACAGGCAGAGTAGGTGTTCTCCAGCCATCGACTCAGTATATGGGTCCTGACTGACCGCAGCCAGCCGTTGGCGATCCCAACCTCGTTGCCCTTGACTGGTTTGTGCTGAGTTAACGTGCCGTTACGGCCGCTGAAATGGGAGGCAGATTGTTTGCTGGCAGATTTCTGAGAATAGTCTCCTTTTTGTTTTTTGGAAGAGATCGTCTCTTTTCTTCAAGCATAGACACCCTTTGCCACGTCTCTTCCCCAGTCCTTCCTTGAGGAACTAGAACAGAAACATGAGACACCAAAGAGCCAGTCTTCTCTTCCAGTGCCTCAGGGCTCTTTTTCAACCCCACAAGGTACTTTCCAGTGGCAGAACAGGGCAGCTTGGAGCAGGGCTTCACCGGTTCCTTTGAGTTAGGTGCCCTTCCCACCAAGGTTTGGAAGTCAGATCTTCTGCCTGGCTCACTAAAGCAATCATTCTTGCAAAAGAAGCGGTCCTAAAACAGACGTGTGAGATTTTTGCCAAGGCAGTGAAGAGGGATTTAGTGATTACTTGAAGAGACAAAGAAAAATAATATTTGCGTAGTGTATTTACATCCCAAGTGTTCAGGGCAAGTCATGCTTGGTCCATCTGTCTTGACTTTTAGCTCACACCCTTTCTGCTCTTTTTTTGCTTGTTTGCTATAGGGCCCACCATATGCATACGCCATATGCGTATCTTATTAAAAAAATCTTCATCGTGAGAGAGAGAGAGAGAGAGAGAGAGCACCTCCCTAAGAGGGATAGCTACACTGTAATTCCTTCTCCTCAATTCTCCTCTCAGGATTTTGAGTACACACACATATGTGCCCAGCATGTTTAAGCTGCTGAGTTCGGGACTTGAACAGTGTAGTCAGCTCTGTGGGATCCAACCTTCTTAACCTCCATGCCACCTACCAGCCCAAGTCTATTCTTTTTGTCTTCTGAATATTAGCATCTTTTAAATTAGAAAGCAATGTAAGATAGTGAAAAGAGTGTGGATTTTAAAGCAAGACAAATTTGGAACTGGCTCCCAACTTTTCTTCTTATAAGATGCTTCACCCTAGCCCAGCCTTGGGGAGTGAATTGATCTGCAGTGCTGGAATCCACATGACAGGCTGTGGTTCAAATCTTGAGTCAACCTGAAATTTGCCAGACATACTTGACCGGGCCCTGTTGAGGGTTCCTTTTTCTATCTCTCTGTCTCTTTTTTTTTTCTTCTCTCTCCCCCCTTACACACAGGCATACACGCTCACTCACACATTCTCTTTCATGAAAGAAATCCACTAAACCAAAAAAATTTAAAAAGACCTTTGACTTTATGCATATTATATTTCTGAACCTCAGTGACCTGATTTATAAAAGAAAGTATGATACTTAACATCCACGACTGTCCTGCAGATGAAGAGATACTTTACAAAGTGGCTAGCACCTCAGTTGGCAAATGGCAAACAGCTAATAAATATGTTATTATAATGTGTTAAGTCTCCTGCTGTGTCTCTAAAATCTGCTATATGGAGAGAGATTTCTATACTGTTATTGTCAACGAAATTTTTATTTAAAGAATTATTTCATTTTAATTATCGTTATTATTATTTTTACTTTTAATTTCACCAGAGTGAGAGAAAAAGTGAGAAAGTAAGTCACCAGGTTCAGAATTCAAACAGCAGGCAGTCATATGGGAGTCCAGTGCCTTAACCACCATGCCAACTGCTGGCCCCACAATGAAGTTTTTTTGTTTGTTTGTTTATTTTTTCCCCCCAAGAGAGAGATTTTTGCCATAGTGTACATGCACTCACTGGAGAAACAGAAAGTGAGAAATCACCCCCCCACACACATTCTCCTCCCAGGATCTTGAGCATGCACACACAAGTAGGTGGTGTGAGTTTTAAGGCACCAGGTCCAGGACTCGAACCATGATTGAGTGGGAGTCCAGCAATGTAACCACTAACTTTCAATGGCTTCTTCCAAGCACTGGGTCTGCAGAAATTCTTCCATGAGGATGGTACTGTTTGGGTTTGTTGCCAATGCAGACTTTTCTCTATTTGCAAGATATTTTCATCACTTCCATTGGCATCCACAAGTTGGAGAGGACACTCTGGCACCTTCTGCCTGGACAGCCTTCTTACTGGTTTGCCAATTATCTCACTCATGCTTCAGATCTTAGTTACAGTGTCACTTTCTCAAGAAAACCTTCCACAACCACAGATTAGATTAGGTTCCATACCAGATGCTTCTGTAGCATTCTGAACCTCCTATCATTTATCTCACTGTCTAACTTTACATGTGAGTGATTCTCTATTTAATATCTATATTCCCTGATTGAGAGAAAGACATGGCGACTAAGATCTTGTGCATCACTGCAACTAGGGAGACAGGTACTGGGTCTCTTATAGAGTAAATACTGAATCAACACTTAAAATAATGAACTGAAGAGGTAATGTTAAATGAATAATTGCACAATGAGTAAATAAATACACACCATACTTCACAGACTAGCCAATCTCAGGATCCTCCCCTCATGCTAGCATGAAGTTCAAAAGCCTATTGGATTAAATTCAGGTCTCATAATTTACCAGTTAAGTGGCAAGAGTCAAAGCACTCAACATTTTGGTGTCTCCTTTTCCTTATCTAAAGAAGGAAAGTAAAATTTTGACCGTCCAGGTGAATGTGAAGATTACACATATGTAACAAGTACTGAACAAATACACACCATATCATCTCTTTTTCTTTCTCTAATGTGGAATTCTCACAGCCACCATATTCAATTATTGGTATTCAAAAGCCTTTATTCTTGGCTTTCTTTAATATGAATATCTCATCTAATCCGTCATACACGATGCAAAAGCTTAGAACCCTTGCAAACATGAGAAATGGCTTGAGCCAACAGACTAAAAAACTCCAATCAATAGGATGAAAAGAATCTAGAAATTGTAGCTTGAAATTGGGTCATTGAATTAACCAACACCGGATTCATTATCTTTCTCAAATTCTTGACACATGATAAGCTACTTTAAATGAAATCTTCTATAACATTAGGTCAGAAACTTTCTATCTGATACAGTTGGATAAGTTTAGTCATCTACCTGGTGATAATATTCAAGCAACTGAAATCGGATGGAGATAATTATAACATCCAACATAGCCGTCAACTGTACATTTTGTTGTTTTCAATCTATGTCGGACTCTGCTATTTTGCCATCTTTTTAGATTTTCATTGTCCTCCTTCTGCCTCCTATGTGGTTGTTGGAATTATCTGCAGAGATTCATATGTGTGGCCCCCACCAGAACATAAGATACGTGAAGGCAGAAGCCTGTTGCATCCCCTAAGTGCACACAAACTGTGTACACTAATGCATACTGTACAACTAAGTGAGTTCAACACATGCTTCTAAAAACAGGAGAACAGAGTGAATCTTCATATCATATAGCATAATGCTAAGTGTTAAAGATGGTGAATATGTTTATACTTATGATTATTACACATTATCTGTATGCTTTAAAAAAACATATTGTGTTCCATAGAAATGTACTGTGATTATATATAAATTATAATAAAACGAGGCATTCTTGATTTATTTATATATACATTTATATGTAATATGTATTTTTGAATAATAAAACTAACTCAGGATGAAATCATGAACGATGTGCTCGTTAGGCCCCATTTGGTTTTTATAACACATAATTTATAGACATGAAAACAGAACGTTTTGAAGGATAGTTTGTAAATACAGTAAAGTATAAAGGAAATAAGTTATCATTTTGAGAGAAATAAGATAATCTAAGGTCCCTAAATATGTCACTTTTTCACCAGAGAATGAGAGCTTCCACCTCATGTGATTTTTATGAATATTAAGTGAAACTGTACAAAGAAATACATTTCGTCACTAATACTTATTACCACGTGCAGTTAAACATATGCTTTTTTTTTTTTTTTTTTTTTTTTTTAAACTCAACCATGCCATAGGAAGTTAGTTTTCTTTCTTTGATACTGGTGAGGGAATATAGGCTCAGAAAAATCGGTAGCTGGTTCCAGGATACACAGTTAGGAGCTGGTGTGGTAGATGTTTATATCCACGTTCACACTCTATGAGGAGGATTCTGTGTCTGTCACGCCACTTGAGTAGACAAGCTATAGCCAACAAGACACACACAGCAGAAGCACTACTTCATTCCAGATGGAGTGACTCTCTGCTGTAGATGGATAATTGAATGAGTGAAACTGTATGCTATACAGACAAACTATACGTAACACATTTGCAAGGAATTAAAACAACTCTGGAAGACTGGGAAAAAAAAGTTTCATTATGCCTCCTTTCTGACTTGATTATCCAGACTTAAGCTTAAAGCTATTTCTTGGAGACATACCACCAACTTAATAATTTACTGGGAACTGTTGTAACATATATGTTTGCCTCTCCAATTTAAACAGCAATGATACGTACCTTTTTATGCGCTAAGATAAACTCCTCGTTCTTAGCTGGGTGTTTGTGTCAGCAATCATTTAGATCACTCAAATACAAGATTTGCTGATGTGTGAAAATTCAAAGCTGGTTAATTGCATCAAATTTTTAAGTGAAAAGCATCTTCTTTACAACCCTCAAATACCATCAAGGAGGGGGCTAAGTACAATTTGAACGCGCTTTTGGAGTTCTATGGCAACAAAACTGCTGACCTGGTTGTTCTTTCATCAGCTCATGCTGAACCCAAAATGAAGAAAATAAAATACAAATTTTGAATCTTTATGTAAACATCCAGATGACATATTCTGCAAGGAAGGCAGTTTTGAATAATAAAAACTTTTGTACAGACTTTCACATTTTGTCATGTACAAAAGCTTACTTCAAACATTATGCAAAAGGATATTGAATGTTCTTTCCCAGATGGAGAAATTGTTTTGAATGACCCAGCCCTGAAATCCACTATGATCAGTAAATGGAAAAATGACTTTTTATTACTTTTCTAGGTTTTTCGTCACAAAACCCCAGGTCTAAAACTGTAAAACTGTATTTTTTAATTATTATGCTAAGTCTATATTTCTCTGACCACCCTAAAATAATTATTATGCTAAGTATATATTTCTCTGACCACCCTAAAATAAGAGAGAAAAAAATATTTTTTTCACAAATAAAGAAAGCAAATGAATGACTTCATTTAAAGTAGGAGTCACAGGTTTTTTAAAAATTAGAATTTACACATTATGTGACATTCAATTATCTGTACTTCAAGGAGAGGATAAAAGCACCATTAAGTTTAAATTTCTTCAAGAGCTCTTCTCTATAACTCAAAACTTAATATTTCTTTCCTTCTCCTCCCAAAAGTTAAACATCTTTTCTTTCCTTAAGGTGTCGCTTGCAACTTTCTTGAAACAGTCCTCTTCCAAATTACTCCAACTCATATCTCCTCCTTCATTTCTTAGCCATTACGTTCCAGCTCCCGTATGCAACTCTGTACTGGAGTTGATCTCACTGCAGTTAGTAAGGTTCTCTCACTTTTTAATCCAAGGTTCTGTTTTTGGGTTTTCAGCCTAACCTTTGTAAAAATCACCACCATCTAGCCAGAAATCTTTTCCTAAAGTTTTAGAACACCTTTGGCTATTCCTTATCTTTCCATTCATTCAAAGAAGATGTATTAAATGGATACTAAGTCAGCCATTTTCCTAGCTACCAAAGACATATTAGAGTGAAGAATCTCCCCAACTACTTCAAAGTGCAAGTGAAAATATTAAAATTAAATTATTTAACTGTTATGAAGGCAGTATTATAAAGACGAGTAGGAACAAGGAAGAATGAACTTTTGTTCTCCTTTTGAGAATAATTTTATTCACTTGCACACCTTCGATACACTGATATTATAAAAGTTTCTAATCTTTTACTGTTCTGTTCAGAACATCCCATTCCCTTGTAAATATGTATTTATGACTAGTATAACATTACTACTTTGATATGTATAATCATCTTAAAATGCATATGTCAGGTGAATGAGTATTTTTTTAAAAGCACAACTCTTATCAAACTTAAAGTGTGAGGAGTCTTCAAAATAAGGAAGGTGCATATTATGAAGAAACTATGCAGAGACTTTTTTTCCCCACAAAAAATAAACCCATACTAATGTGCAATATGTCTGTACAGAATCTACTTTGAGCCACTAAAACCAAGATATCAATTTAAAAACAGCTTCTATCAAAGCAACATAAATTCTGCTTAAATTGAAACAAGAATGAATATCAAATTTATGATGAAGGTTGGGTAGAACAATAGGGAAATCATTGACACTTTATGAATAATCTACAGATACAATGCCCCAAAGAAATCATTAGTTTAAAATAGATCATTTGTTTTAAGAAGGAGTGAAATGTTGAAGATGACTCACACGACAGACCATTTATGTCAATTTGTGAGGACAAAAATCCATCCTGTTCATGCCCTAATTGAAGAGAACTAACGAGTAACAACAGTAACCATAGCTAATGTAACAGACATCTCAATTTTAGCTAGCTAAACAATTAGTTAAACATCAACTAAAAAAATTAAAGTTGAGCAAACTTTCTGCTCAATGGATGCTAAACGATTGCATCCAAGTCAGCTGCAGACAAAAGTAAAACATTTTGATGGAAATATAAAACAAATGGGACCAAACTCCTGGGACTTTATTTATTATTTTTTAAGAATTATAACAGGATATGACATGACACTTGGTTTTACCAGTATGAGACTGAAGACAAAAATACAATCAAAGTAATGGCCACCAAAAGGGGGAAGTTCAGTCAACGTGAACGTGGATCAGACAAGAGGAAAGGTCACGGCTACAGTGTTTTGGAGTGACCACGGCATTTTACTTGCTTATTTTCTGGAGCGCAAAAGATTGGTAACATCTGCACATTGTGAGAGTGTTTTGAGAAAATTAGTTGAAGCTTTAGCTGTCAAATGCCCTGGAAAGTTTACCACAGAGTCCGTATCCAGTACGACAATGCTCTTGCTCATTTGATGGAGAATCATTAGACACTCACCTTAATGATTTGGTTACTTCTAACTTTTTTCCTTCCAAACTGTAAAAAAAAAATTAAATCTTGCTCATTTTTCTTTGGTTTGTTAAACAGAAAAGATGGCATTATTAAGGTTATATTTCCAGCATCCTCAGTTCTTTAAGGATAGAGTAAATGGCTGGTATTCTAACTTACAAATGTGTCTAGGATTTGATGGAGCTCATCTTGAGACATAGAGTTCAAATTTGTATTTTTATATTTTAATTCTATTTCCCATGAACTTATAAAAAATAATTATTTATTTCATTGTATTTATTGTTATTCTTCAATTTGACCAGAGATAAACAGAGACAGAGAGAGGGGGAGTGAGAAGGAAAGTTGGGGACCAGCAGTTGGCGTAATGGCTATGTTGCTGGATTCCCATGTAGTCGACTGTGGTTCGAGTCCCGGACCCGGTGGCTTAAACTCACACCGGGCACGTGTGCGTGCGTGCACAAGATACAGAGAGTAGAGGGAGGAGAAGGGATTGTGGCATGACCATCCCCCCTGGGGAGTGATTTCTCACTTTCTGTCTCTCTGTCTCTCTCTGTCTTCCTGACGAGCACACCCTATAGCAAAAACCTCTCCAAAAAAAAAAAAAAAAAAGTCACCAGCTCCAGGACTTGAATCACAGTTAGTCATGTGGGAGTCCACCATGCCACCTGCTGGCCGCTTCATGAACTTTTTAAAGAACCAAACGTAAAACAAAAGAACCAAAGATACATAGAATTACTGTTCATTTTAAATACCTTTAATCCATTGTAGCAATTCTAAAAGAAAAAGAAAAATTTAACACATTGAGTAGAAATAAATACAATTTAAAACAATAAATTAAAAGCTATGAAAAACAGGAGCAGTGGATAAATTACCAAATTAAGATTAACATTAGCATTATAAACTCTCATATCCCAAAAGTGTACTGAAAACTTTCACTCACAAATTAATTAAGCCATACAACACAACTGAACAATTCTAAAGTAAAAAAGAATACTTATGCTAATATTATTTTTTAATTTTATTTAGCAGGTAAAATAATAGTCAAATAGCTTTGCACAAATACATTATATTCATGGTCTATAATACTCAATACAGAGAGATGTCAGTGCTCTCAAAATTAAAATACAAATTAAGTAAAACTACAATCAAAATTTAATTGAATTTCTAATTTTTTTTATATGAATGAGGGAGACAGAGAGAGATAGAAAGACCATACCCAATACAAGATCTTGAGGCCGCAGCCCATGCCCAGAGTCATTCTGCCCCAGATAATGGGCACACGTGTGCTTGGCATACTCAGGAGGCTCTCCAAAACTGAGCCTGGAAATTTTCCAAGTGAGTCAGCCTTGCAGAGTGAGACAGTTCACCACTGTTCCACTGTCTGGCTTCTCTAATTAAAAAAAAAAATTATCAGCAAATTGAATATCGAAATTTTATATGGGGAGATCAATACAATTGAGTAACCAACATTTATAAACTGATAGATGGGGGGATGGGTGGTGTGGCAACGGTGCTGTGGCTGGACCAACAAGGGAAGTGTTCTGGGTTCAGACCCAGGACATCCTGGAGCCAGCCAGGCCTGTGTGTGTGTGTGTGTGTGTGTGTGTGTGTGTGTGCGCGCGCGCGCGTGCTCATGTGTGTGCCTGTGGTCCAGGCTGGCTGAGACCAGGACATCCTGGAGCCACCCAGGCCTTTGTGTGTGTGTGTGTGTGTGTGTGTGTGTGTGTGTGTGTTTGTGTTTGTGCTCATGTGTGTGCCTGTGGTCCAGGCTGACCAAGACCAGTAATGAATCTTGTCATGGGGATCCTACTGGGGATACCTGTCTCTCTGTTTCTGTCCTTTTGTCTCTCTGTTTCTCTCTCTCATGGAGAAATAAATAACTTTTCTTTTTAAGAGGTTTTTTATTTTTGCTATAGGGCACATGTAAGATTTTTTTGCTATAGGGTGTGTGTGCTCACCAGAGAGACAGAGAGACAGAGAGCAAGAAATCACCCCCAGGGGAGATGGCCACGCCTCAATCCCTTCTCCTCCACTCTTCTCTCTGTATCTTGGGCATGTACGCACATGTGTCCGGCGTGAGTTTAAGCCACTGGGTCTGGGACTCAAATCATGGTCTACTACATGCAAGTTCAGCGACATAGCCGTTACACCAACTGCTGGTCCCAAAATAAGTAACTTTTAAAAACTAAAAATAAATAAAAAGTAAAAATAGGTTGTTTATTCCTATCTATAAAAACATACAGTGAGTTTGTTCTAATATAGATATTATGATATTGAAATGTTTATATAGCTACAAGTGAATATGAACTAGAAGATCCAGAAAAGACAGAGAAGAGGGAGAAAGTTGGGGGTAGGGATGGGGAAAAGGTGTTTAGGGTAAATGTTGAATTCTTGATCAATAATAAAATAGTAGAGTATTTAATAAATGATGTTTTAGCAATTATATATTAATTTAAAAGGGAAAATGCTGCATTAATTCTTTTTTTTCCCTATAGGATGCATGTACTATCCAGTGAGAGACATAGACTAAAAGTGAAAAATCATCCCCTCCCCCAGGGAGGATGGCCACACCACATTCCCTTCTCTAGTCTCCTGTCAGGATTTTGGGCATGCATGCACACACACTTGGTGATTCTCAAGCCACTGGTCTAGGACTTGACTCACATAGCTGGTCTTGTGTGAGCCAGTACCTTAACCTTCATGCCACCTGCTGGCCCCAATGCTAAGTTAACTTACTTCATGTCACCTAATGCATCTAAACACTTTAAAGATGGAACAGAGTGTCAAATATAACAGGAAGTCACACATTTAATTAGTACAAAATGTTTCTTTTTTTTTTTTTTTAAGAGAGATTTTTGCAATAGGACTCATGAACTTACCAGAGACAGAAAGCAAATCTCTCCCCAGAGGATATAGCCACACCACAATCTCATCTCTTCCAGTCTCCTCTTGGGATTTTAGGCACACACACACACACACACACACACACACACACACACCCAGAGTGAGCTTTAAGCCACTGGGTCTGGGACTTGAACTACAACGGACTATGTGGAAGTCCAGTGATGTAACTATTATGCCATCTGCTGGTCCCCTGAAAATGTTTCTTTTTAATAAGACATGAGTTTGAAAAGGCTTTGAAAAAAGAAATAAAATTCAAAGAATAAAGCAAAATGTTTGTGTAAGCAAATTTAGAATTTGGATAAATGAAGACACCACAAAGTTGAAACATAGGTGACAAAATATGCACAAGGTACATATAAAAATGTGATTCACAATATGAGCATATCTTCTACAAACTACCATAAAAAATAGAATCAAGTATAAAAACAGTAGAATAAAGTAGGTAGTTCAGCTAAAAAGAAACAACAAATATAGTAGAAATGGTCAATAAATACTCAAAAAGATACACCTCCTCACTTGTAATCAGGGAAATAAAAATAAAACAACAGCAACTAGGCAAGAAAAAGAAATAAAATGCACCCATATCCAAAAGGAAGAAGTTAATATGTGTCTGCTTACTGCTGACATCATCCTATATGTAGAAAGCTCTAAAGATGCCACCAAAAAACAGAACTAATAATCAAATCCAGTAATGCTGCAGGATGTGAAATAAATTCAAAAAACAGCTGCTTACTATCAATAAGCTTTCTGAAAAAGTAATTAAAAAGCCAAACTCATTTTTAGCAGCATCAAAAAGGGCAAAAATCTTTCAGATGGATTTAGCCAAAGAGATGAAAGATCTGTATACTGAACACTATAAAAAATTGATGAAAGAAATTGAAGAAGACACAATAAATGGAAAGATATCCCATGTTCATGGATTGGAAGAATTACTGTTGTTATTGAAAATTCAATATATACTTCTCTTCCCTTTACAAAAGTCTAGAAAAATGAATATCATTTTAAAGATAATTAATTAATATATTAATTGCCTCAAGTTGATTATTACACATAATTAAAAAAATACTGTACCTGACAAAGATGTACAATGGTTATATGTAAATCAGAAATTACAATAAAAATATTTTAAAAGATGATCTGCAAATGATACAATCAAGTAGTCAATGTGATTTACAAATTTAATGCAGTCCCCATCAAAATTTTAATGGCGTTTTTCACAGAAATAGAAAAAGTAATCCTAAACTTAGTAGAAAACACACAAAATACTCCCCAAAAGCCAAAGGGATTTTGAGAAAGTAGAACAAAATACAATCACACTTTCTTAATTCAAACTATATTAATAAAAACTGTGTGGTACTAAAATGCAAACAGAAATACAGACTAATGAAACAGATTAGAGAACCCAGAAATAAGTTCATGATCAAGCTATTAGTCTGTGATATGAGCATTAATAACACACAATGGAAAAAGGATGGTCTCTTCAATAAATAGTGTTGGAAAATTAGATATCCATATGTAAAGGAATACAATTGGGCCTTTATCTTATAGCATATACAAAAAAAATTAAGAAATTGCAAGAAGATTTACACTTAAATATAAGTCTTGAAACTATAGAACTCCTAAAAGAAGACATAGGAAAAAATCTCCTTGACATTGTTTTGACAATGATTTTTTGGGGTATATGACACCAAAAACTCAGATAAGAAAACCAAAAATAAACATGTGGGTCTATATTAAACTAAAAAGCTTCTGTAGAACAAAGGAATAAAGCTACAAGATGCAAAGACAATCTAGGGAATGGGATGAAATACTTGTAAATCATGAATCTGATACAATGTTAATATCCTAAATATATAAGGAACTATAAATCAATGACAAAGAGCAAATAACCTCATTTTTTTTAAATGGGCAAAAGTCCACATAGACAAATGTTCCTGAACAAGACATACAAATGACAAAAAGGTATTAATAAAAGGTGTGCAATATCTTTAATCATCAAGAAAATACAAACCAAAAGTATAATGAGATATCACTTCATACCTGTTAGGATGGTTATAATAAAAAAAATTGATTATGAGTGTTGGGAAGGGTGTGGAGAAAAGGAAACCTATACACTATGGGCATAATTGTCCTGAAAGACACTTTTGCCAGATATATTCCAATGACAACAGCAATGATTCTGAATATATGATAACAGCTTTCTCACCACACTCCAGATACTATTTCTAATTGCTTTACACACATGTACACACTTTTTTTTTCTTGCTATAGGGCAATTGTGTTCACTGGAGAGAGAGGGAAGGTGAAAACTCTCCCCTGCCCCAGTGGTTAGCTATGCTACAATCCCTTCTCTTGGGATTTTGGCACACTAATACATGTGCTCAGCGTATTTTCCAGTCTTCCAGGTCCAGGACTCAAACCATGCACTTGGCCATGTGGGTTTCAGCTGCCTTAATCACCACACCACTTGGCTGACCCCACATATACTCTTAACAAACAAGAATCCAGTGTTAGTAAGTGTTTTATTTTACTGATGAGGAAACTGAGGCCCTGAGATATCAGGTATTCTGGTCAAAGACAAACAGCTACTGAATGGGAGAGCCAGTAACCAACCTTGTTGAGTATGACTTCAAAAGCTACTCTTGGGTCAGCCTTGTAGCAAAGCAGTTAAGCACTACACAGGGGAAGCCAGAGCCCATGTGACTAACAAAGGTTTGAGTTCTAGACCCGGCAGTTTGAAAAACACTCCAGGTGCATGTCCACATGCCCAGGATCCAGATGGGATAAAGAATTGAAGGAAAAAGGATCATGGCATGATTAGGTCCCATTGGGGGGGGGTACTTTCTCTTTCTCTGTCTTCTCTCTTCTCTCTCTCTCACATGCATGTCCTCTCCTTAAAAAAAAAAAAAAAAAAAAAAAAAGAAAAGAAAAAAAAAACTTGCTTTTAAAGACACATGGCTGACCAAAGCTAGTTATTATAACTGGTCAATATTAGTAAAACTCTATGCCACATTATCTTGTTATGGAAATACGATGTTCGATTTCCAGGTCTAGAATGTTAACCTGTCAGTGTTGCAGAGATGCAGACAACACACAAGGGCTTGGGGGGGTCTCAGCAGCTACTCCACACACACACACACACACAGTTGTGTGCTGATTTCTAAATAAATTATCATTTTAACTATACCAAAATAGAGGCTAACCTTGAGATGTTCTTTTACTTCTTGTACCTCAGTGTCCTCATTTTTAATAGGGCCCACTAGTAATGTCTACCCAAAATGTTACTGTGAGGCTTAAATAAGCTGATCACTGAACTTTAGCCATTACCGACAACTAGGGCATACTGAGCCTAGTAATTGGTTGTGCCTTGAGTTGATTCCCAACTTCTTTGTATAGTTTTTACTCTTCTATCAGGACAGAGACTGTATCTCTGTCAAGATTATACTACATTAATTATTTCCAGGTGTGTGTGTGTGTGTGTGTGTGTGTGTGTAAGTGTGTGTGTGTGTGTATGTGTGTGTGTGTATCTTCTTCAACATTTAGCTCCTTGGAAGCAGGGAGGTAATGCTTATTGTACTGCTTTGTATTCCCAGAATTCAACACAGTTGCTAGAAAACACTAGGTCCATCATAATCACCAATTGGATACTCAGTGAATAAAATGAGATTGGCTGTTCCTTTATTTCATCTACCCAAATCCTACTTATCCTTTAGAATCAGTTCAAATTCTCCTCTTGATTGTTCCAATTCTCATCACTAGATTGCTTTGCCATCTGGTCTTTATTTATATGTAGTCGTGCCATTTTACATGTTTCAGATGATCAGAGGTAGCTAACTTATAAAGCTTTCTTTAAAAATATGCATAATCAATACTATAAAACTCACTCAAATCTTTTTACAAAATTACTTATTTAATTTTATTATTATTATTATTATTATTATTATTACTTTTAAATTTGCTTTAAGGCATGTGCACTCATGAGAGAGAGAAAGAAAATGAGGTAGCAAGCCATTAGATCTGGGACTCGAACTATGGTCCACCATGTGGGAGTCCAGCACCTTAACCACCATGCCACACGCTGGCCCCAAAAATCTCACTCAGTTTTATGTTAGTAAATTTGGTCAACACTTTACCTGGTCAGGTCCATGCCTTTCAGTTCCAACTCAGGTTAAATGTCCATTCTTTAGGAAAGACTTCAATACCCTGAGACCAGAGTAGAATCCATGTGCTACCTTCCCACAACCTGCTGTGCTTGCTACAACTGCTGTTAAGTAACAGTCTGCATAAGTATTCAAGATTCAGCTCGCTATTCCTTTGTGAGCTTCATGAGAGCAGGGAATTGTGTAGCTTACTATTGTACTTTCCATGCACCCAGAGCCAAGGGTAGAGTTTGCATTGTCATTGAATATATGCCCCAGAAGCTGAGTCTTCTCTCCCCTTAAAACACCCTCAGCAAAATATATACTTAAATCATTGTTAAATGGTTCACTGAAATAATGCCTTGGTGAATTTCAATGTTCAAGTTCTGTTTTCTCATTTTTGTATTCTAAGAATCCTATGTGTAGGAAAAGCCTGGATTGGTTATAACCTTCGAGACCTCTGCCTTACCATGACCATGATTTTAAAGCAAAACTTTCAACAAACAAAGGCACATTGTGAAAAATATGTCTTCTCCCTTGAGTAAGTTCATGTAAACATTTAGGTCAGCAATAAAATGATACACATTGTAATCTAAAATGTTGATATACTTCCTAGGAAACTCAATATATTTTCTAGATTGCTAAATAGAGCTTTAGTAATTAAGACATAAAGTACATTAAGTCATAATTTCTTTCATTAACAAAAGAATAATGTTGTCCTCTTCAGACACTTTTTATTTTTAAATTGAGCCTTTAATCAGTTGCACAGGGCAGTTTATGATGGAACAATGCATGGGGGACTAAGTTTGTCTCTTTGTCTACCCATCTATCTGTGGAGTCGGTGAGCAATGTATCTAAATTCTACCCCAAGAAATAGAAAGAATGGTTTGGGGAAAAATTCATGAATAGACATAAGATTATTTATTATGATTCCTTCATCAATTTATAAATGATATCTTATTACATGGACAGAAATTCGATTATATCAGCAGTGTGGCATAGCATTTAGAAACTTAATAGGTCAGTCTAAGTGTATGTACAGTTTTCAAAATCAAGTATAGATGATTTTAGAAATTTATAATCAACATAATGAATAAATAAAACTTAACTGGAGGAAAAATATAATGAATAAATAAAACTTAACTAGAGGAAAAGTTTTCTAGATATGCATAAATCTCAGGAAAATATCAGAAATGACCAGTTAAATGTATACGAAACGTCTACTAAGAAAAGTTAGTAGAAGACTGAAACATATATCTATGAAAGACCTTTAGATAAATATTTTAAGCTTAAATAGCATGTCATTATTCTGAGATCTAATTACTTTGATTTACAAATAAAATTAATCATCTTTATCCAATCGCAATAAGTTAGAAATACTGAACTTCCTCACCCTGTTTGTCCTATTTTACATGTAGTTATGAGAAATAATCAATAAGATAAAAACATGCAGGATAGGACCAGCAGATGTTTATATTGTTTATAATGTTTATATCACTGGACTTCCCATGGACAACCATGGTTTAAGCCCTGGACCTGGAGGCTTAAAATTCATGCCAGGTATGTGTGCATGTGTGCTCAAGATCCTGACAAGAGAATGGAGAAGAAGGTATTGTGGAATGGCCATCCCCCTGGTGGGTGATTTCTCACTTTCACTCTCACTGTCTCTCTTTCTCTCTTTCTCTGGCTAGTCCACATGCCCTAAGGCAAAAATCTCTCAAAAAAGAACAAAGACCTTCATTTTAGAAGGTGTCCTACCCTATTGTGAGAAGAAGGAATGCTATACAGAGGGCTAGGCATACTATTAATATTAGATCAAATGACCCAATAGCATTAGAGCTACCTTTTTTGGTCAAATCACATTTCTACATCATTGTCCACGATTCCTTGATGTCCACAAAAGCCCAAAGGGACAGGGTTTGTTTCCAGCTGAACACATGAAGGATCCTAGAGGGAGCACACCCAGAGAGAGCATGGGAGCGCTGCACCTCCCATGTGTCTTGTCCTGTGCATCTCTTCATCTGCAGCCGTCACAATATCTTTTTTTTAATTAACTTATTTTTTGTCTGATGTATGGGGAGATGGCCACGTTGTAACCCCTTTCCCTCCACTGTCTTCTCTGGGTTCGGTGCACACACACACACACACGTGCCTGGAAAGTTTTTCAAGCTGCTGAGTCTGGGACTTGAACTGCTTACTCAGCCATGTGAGATCCAGCTGCTTTAACTACCACCTCACCTGGTGGCCTCTTCACAATATCTTTTTATAATAAACTGATAATATAAGCATTTGCCTGACTTCTGTGAGCTGCTTTAGCAAATAATCAAACCCAGAGATGCAGGAGTGGAAATCCCAGCTCCTAGCCCGTTGGTCAGAAGCTCTGCAGGCTAGGATTTATGACTGATGTTTGCAGTGGGAGCAGTCTTGAAGGGCTGAGCCCTCAACATGTGGGATATGGCTCTATCTCTAGGCAGACAGTGTCAGAATTCAACTGAATTAGAGGAAGCCACTGCAGAATGGATTGCTTGCTTGGTGTGTGGTTCAAAACACCCATGCAGTTGGTCATAGAAGTATTCCATCTTGAGCTGGCCCTGTGGCCTAGTGGTTAAGGGAGCCAGTTCCCACATGGCCAACCGTGGTTCAAGTCCCAGTTCTTTCACCTTGAAACACATGCCTAGTACATGTGTGTACATGCTCCAGATCCCAACAGGATGGAGAAATGGAAAAAGGATTGTAGGGTGACCACTCCCCATGAGGAGTGGGTATGATTTCTTCCTTTCTTTCTTTCTCTGTCTCTCTTTTTCTGACAAACACATGTGCTCTCTGGTAATTAAAACAGAAGTATTCTGTCTTGATTGTTGGCTTGGTTTTTGAGTGAGACTAGAGGAGAGTAAAAATAGAATTTTTCTTTTTCTTTTTATATTTTCCTCCAAATTTCCTTTCTTTAATGAGATAGAAAGAGAGAGACTCAAAGAACAGAGACAGGAATGCCAAACAAAACGAATTCTCTTCTGTTATGGACCCTCAGTCTCAGCCAGCACAGATCACAGGCTTGTGCATAAATAACTGATGTGTGCAAGGAGGCCCCAGGACTCAAACCTGGGACCCTCCCACTATGAGGAGCCCAAATACGCCACCCTAAAATAACCTTTGGAATTTTTTTTTCAGAGGTTTTTGCTATAGGGCATGTGCACTCACCAGAAAGAGAGAGACAGAGAGACAGAAAGTGAGAAATCACCCCCAGGAAGGATGGCCCCACCACAATCCCTTCTCATCCATTCTTCTTTCGGGATCTTGGACACGCACACACATGCACCTGTCGTGAGTTTAAGTCACCAGGTCCGGGACTCGAACCACAGTTGACTAGATGGGAGTCCAGCGAAATAGCCATTACGCCAACTGCTGGTGCCAAAATATTTTGAAATAACTGTTCAGAGGGTCTACAGGCACAATTAACTTCAAAATAAAAATAGATAAATAAATAAATAAATAAATTTTAAAAACAAACCTTTTGGGGCCAGCCAGTGGTGTGGTGCTTAATGCTCCTGGGTCCAAGGTGCCGGATAGTGTGGTATGAGTCCTGGACCAGGCAGCTTGAAAAAAATATAAATAAAAACGCTCAGCATCTGTGAATGAAATTTGCATATCTGCTTATATCACTAAGGTAAGCATCTGATGCGAGCAGGCGTTCCTGATGCTCACCTAGTGTAGCTATCTTGGAACAGGAAGGGACTAGGGGTGTGAGACCCTGTTCAGAAAGACAAGATTCTTTGCATTTCTTCCTCCTCCCTCTTTCTTACCTTAACTCCGACTTCTCTGTCTGGTACAGCGTGAAATCTTCAGCCATTTACCCTTTCCTTGGGCCACCCCTCTGTGGCTCTCTTACACATGTACCTACATTAAAGTAAGTCTATACGCCTTTTCTCCCATTAACCTGCCCATTGTGGGTGATTTTTAGCAAAACCTCAGGACGACTTCCTTCACCCTGCACTGTGTGAGTCCAGTATCTCAGAGCGTTGCTCTCTCTCTGTGCTACCAGCTGGCCCTAGGTTTTTAATTTTTATTTTAGTTTATACATTCAACTTTTTAGAGAAAGAATTTCACCATATTGTCCAAGCTGGTCTCAAACTCATGATTCTCCTATCTCAGCCTCTTGAGCAGCTGGGGTTACAGGAGCATGCCACCACATCCGGCTCATACCAGTTTTTCTTTTCTGAAGAGCAAAGTTGAGCCATGGATCAGACGTTAGACCCGTGCTTTCCTGCCTACAAGCCTGGATGTCTCGCCATCACTTTAAATTGATCTTTTTGAAATGTTTGCATTTGGAAGGAAGGGATGGGGCACAGTAAATGCTACACATGGAAAGGCAAATCTCACATGACGTGCTGTGGTTCAAATCCTGGCTCCAGAGGCTTGAAAAGCATGTTGGGTGCATGTATGTACGTGTCCTAAACCCCGATGGGATGGAGACATGGAGAAGGGATTGCTGTGGGATCATGCCCTGTTGGGGGGTGCTTTGTTTCTCTCTCTGGCAAGCACATGCCCAATGTGCAAATGCACAAACAAAATGGTTTAAAAAAAGCTTGCTTTTTACTTTAAAGTCTAGGCAACTGACAAGAGATCATCAAGATATGACAACTGCAGAATTACTAGTCTAAAATTTATCAGTGCTTCTTCACACTGTCCAGACAAGGAATCTTGAAATGGACATAGAAAATCTGACACCTTGGCCTTTGTCTCCTATTAGAACAAGAGCTGTTATTGTCAACCACAACTATAACACACCGTGAGTTTTTGTTGTCAAAATATGACTCAAGGAAGAATTTAATATGGAAATCAATTTTTTTCAAGAAGGCTAAAATCATGGTGTTTCCAATTTTGTTCTCTATTATCCTGTCCTTTAATTACAATACTGCGCAACAAGAATGGAGTATGGAAAACCTCTGTACCTGCTGATGGTAGGCTTGTTTCTCGCCTTCTGGTTTGTCTAAAAATCTATCTTTCCTTGAAGAGTGAATAATGAGAGAATAGTTTGTTACTTTCAGATCCATGAGACACCCATGTAGCTAAAATGGGTGCAGCTATTCTTCCACAGTGTTGGTGAGCATTCAATGGGTTTATTTGAATAGCGCTCTCATTCCAACAGTGGTGAAGCCTTAAAAGGGGTGGACTCTATGGGACCAGCAGATGGCGTGGTGGTTACATTGCTGGACTCCAATGTACCCAACTGATGGCATTCTAAGCCCTGAACTCTGCAGCTTAAAACTCACGCTGGATGCATGTGCGTGCCCAAGATCCCGAGAGGAGAATGGAGGAGAAAGGATTGTGGCATGGCCATCCCTCCTGGGGGATGATTTTTCACTTTCTGTCTCTCTGTCTTTCTGTGTCTCTATGGCGAATACATGTGTCCTAAATTAAAAAAAAATCTCTAAAAAATAATATGCAGGACGTCCTTAACTTCTACTTGTAAATTGAAGCAGCGCTTTTGTTCTTATCAAAATTTGAATTTGTGGGACCAGCAGTTAGCGTAATGGCTATGTCGCTGGACTCCCATGTAGTCGACTGCGGTTCGCGTCCTGGACCCGGTGGCTAAAAACTCACGCCGGGCGCATGTGCATGCCCAAGATCTCGAGAGGAGAATGGAGGAGGAGGGATTGCGGCGTGGCCATCCCCCCTGGGGGGTGATTTCTCGCTTTCTGTCTCTATGTCTCTCTCTGTCTGTCTGGCGAGCGCACACGCCCTATAGCGAAAACCTCTCAAAAAAAAAAAAATTGAATTTGTTATTTCCTTTGAATAGATGTACCTATTTTCAGCCTAGGCCTCACAAGACAAAGAAAATTACAGAGCCTGCAATTTTAAAGGAATCTAAAGGACCACTGATCTGGGTTTATTTATCTATTTAAATAATTATTTAATAGGACCAGTTAGTTCTTAAGTGATCATGGCTGAGAAAAGAACATCAGACTGGCTCACCAGGCGCTCCGTTCCCATGATGCCAAGTAGCCATCACTTACAGTTCTGGTTACTCTAAACAGCTCCATTGAATGGTAATTGAATATAATTCATGGGAAATTGCTAGAAGAGGGGGATAATTGGTGGATCTGGAGAGAAAGAGTTTAGTATAAGAGACTCACGCCAGCCCTGACCACTTAGTCATTGGTTACCCGAACACAAAAACAGATCCTCCTTCCCTCACTAGCAAATGAGATGAACAATGAACTAGCAGGGTAATTTAGGGTCAGCCACTGCCCATAACCCTCCTTGCTGTCACGAGCTTCCTGAGTACTAGCAACGCCCTAATCCCAGCACCAGAGTGGTTGGGGGGTAGGGTGGGGAGTGGTAGTATAGCGCTGTTCCTTATCTTGTGCTGACAGAACCTCCATTTGTTCTGTTAAAGGCCCAGGACATGGTAGGTATACCAACCCACAAATCCAAAAGGCATACATTACACGTACTGAATATGTATTGGGCACATTTTAGATGACTATGTCCTCTTGTACTCACAAGTTTACTGACTGTTTTCATTATTTTTTTTCCTGTGTTACCTATTTTTCTTCGAGTGAACATTCAGTTTGATATGTACTTCCCTTTGGATTTTTAATAACCTTTATCTTACTATGAGCTAACTATTTACATTTTTTTAAATTTTGCGATTGACTTCAATTTTTACAGTTTTTTGTTTTGTTTTTGTGAACCAACCTTTATTTTATTACCTTACCTAAAAATCATGCATGAATGCTTTGAAATAGGTTCTCTTAGAATAAACCCATTTTTTAGAACCAGCAGTTGGCATAATGTCTATGTCACTGGACTTCCATGTAGTCGATCGTGGTTCGAGTCCCGGACCCAGTGGCTTAAACTCACAATGGGCACATGTGCATGCGTGCCCAAGATCCCAAGAGGGGAAGGGAGGAGAAGGGATTGTGGTGTGGCCATACCCCCTGGGGGGGTGATTTCTCGCTTTCTGTCTCTCTGCCTCTCTTTTTCTGATGAGCGCATGTACCCTATATCAAAAACCTCTCTCTAGAAAAAAAAGAACAAACCCATGTTTACTTTTTTGGTGTGGAAGAAGCCTTTCTTAAGTCCCTAAGTGATTTCCACAAAACATAAACTAGATCCTAGTCTTGCAGAAGTTTTGGCTTAGTTTTACCAAGCCTGGAGATATGCCACAATAGTTAAGGGAAGGCAGAGGAGAGCTAACAAAAAAATTACTAATAGAACCATACATTGCAGTCTGAAAACAGCCACTATTTACTAACTGTCCAGGAACATTCTAAGTTGACTGATTCTGTTTTTTTTTTTTTTTTTTTTTTTTTTTTTTAATGCAGCAAAGACTTATTTTACCACTTTCTCTGAGTTCGTTCTTGCAAGGGATACAAAAATACTTAAATCCTACAGGACCAGCAGTTAGCGTAATGGCTATGTCACTGGACTCCCACGTAGTCGACCACGGTTCGTGTCCTGGACCCGGTGGTTTAAAACTCATGCTGGGCGCATGTGCGTGCGTGCCCAAGATCCCGAGAGGAGAATGGAGGAGAAGGGATTGCAGCGTGGCCATTTCTGGGGGGGTGATTTCTTGCTTTCTGTCTCTCTGTCTCTCTCTGTCTGGTGAGCGCACACACCCTACAGCAAAAACTTCTCAAAAAAAAAAAACTTAAATCCTATGATTTTCAAGAAATATTACATTCTGATATTAAAACATTCCATAAAAAAATAAACAGATGTGCCAATGAGATAAACACCTACTTAAATCCAGAACTGTAATTTAACTATTTAACTTCTTTTTTGTAAGTTCAGATCAATATAGAGAACATGGTTTGTTTACTTGACCCTAGTTTTTCTTCTGCCCTTTTCTCTTAAAGCTCGTTACATTTTTTCCTCCATTAATGCAAATGGTCCATAATAGTTAAAATTATTTCATGGCAACAAATCTCCTCCTACACAGTCTTAATTGACACAGGATAAATTGAGAAGATGTTGCAGGTTATTTTTGTTTGTTTTGTTTTGTTTTGTTTTGTTTTACGTGTTCAACAGAACATTTCCTGAGAATTTGCAATTTAGACTGAAGGTGATTTCTTTGATATTGATCTTTTTGATTGATCATCAAGACAACAAACGTTCGGGACCAGCAGTTAGCGTAATGGCTATGTCACTGGACTCCCACGTAGTTGACCGCGGTTTGCGTCCTGGACCTGGTGGCTTAAAACTCACGCTGGGCGCATGTGCGTGCGTGCCCAAGATCCCTAGAGGAGAACAGAGGAGAAGGGATTGCGGCATAGCCATCCCCCCTGCGGGGTGATTTCTCGCTTTCTGTCTCTCTTTCTGACGAGCGCACACGCCCTATAGCAAAAACCTCTTTAAAAAAAAAAAAAAACAGACAACAAATGTTCTACAAAAACATGCACATCAGGTCAAAAGCAGTGCAGAGAAGAATTGTGGAGCATTAATGTTTGGTTTCTAGACTTGCAGAGTCACAAACCCAGAGCCTCAGCAGTACGATAGGGGCAGCAGTACTGGGATGTGTTCATCACGGGATCAGGCCAACTCAGATGCCTCCCCCTAAAAAAGCCACCTGTACGGACTTTAAGGCTATAGCAGTGAGCCTGCTGAACCAGGTCTTACAAATGGAATACACTGACAAGTGAACACAAGATAACTAGATAGATAGAAAATTAAAGTGGAAGCCTGTAAAGACAGGAGGTAGGTGATGAGTGTGGGGATCATGTCACTTGAACTGAAGAAACACTTAAGGAGGACAAGAAGAGTGGGAGCTTGCAGAAGGCTCTGAGGGAGCAATGCCATGACCTGGGCTCAGCAGTATTATCCGGATTTCCATAGGTAAAGGGAAAGAGTGAAACGATTTCTGACACAGAGGAAGAGCTCATGTGTACATAACCTGTTCACAAAATGTAAAACAGTCAAATTACTGAAGTCTAGAAAAACAAATCTAAAGAGTTAGAATAAAGTCACAGTGAGAAGAGCCCTGAACTCCATACTGAGAGCTGATTTCTGGATGTAGTCTGGGGCCAAGGACTTCTGAAAGAATCCAGTGGACATTTATTTATATTTATTTATTTAGTTAGTTATTTTAGAAAATAGGCTTTAGACATTGTGAAAAGAGTAGAAAGGAAAGGTGTGAGCCTGCCTGCAGAATCATAGGGATATTATACTGTGGAAGACAAGGGGCAGAAGCCAAGCACTAGTGGTAACAGAAATAGAAGTTTAGCAGTAATATGCCCATGATAATAAGCAGTAGTTATTACTATTTAGTTACTTAAAAGTAACTAAACTTAAAGAGCACTTATAATACACCAAGCTCTACTACATGGACTTCATATGTATTAACTGATTGACTCTTCATAATCACTCTGTGCTTTATGCACTTAATGCGTTCCCGTTGACACATGAGAGAATGATGGGGCAAGGAAGTTAAGTAACTTGTCCAAGTTCACACAGCTGAGAAGGTATGAGGGATAGACGCTAGAATAGGCAACGTATGGATCAGGAGACTTTCTGTATAGGTTTCTCATATTTCCTAAAGGAGCTGATATTTACTCCTTTTGTTTCTAACATTTTTGTTCTTTTTCTTCTCTCTCTCTTTTTCTTTCCTTTCTTTTTATAATTTTTTACATGTTGTGTTGCAATTCCTTCTCCTCTACTTTCTACTTAGAATTTGGTGCACACAGATGTGCCTGGCATGCGTTTCAAGCCAATCATCAGTTGGTCTTGTGGTATTCAGCTGTCCTAACCCCATGTCATTGGCTGGCCCCAGTCTCTGACCAATTAAGAATGTTTGTGTCATCTATTTCTTTGGATGACAGACATTGTGTTTCCCTTCAGTGTAAAACTTTTATAGTTTTGCTTGCGTGTGCTTTACAAAAGATTTAGATTTTGAGACCAGCAGATGGTATAATGGTTATGTCTGTGGACTCTCATGTAGTCCACCATGATTCAAGTTCTGGACCTGGAAAATTAAACTCATGCCAGGTATGTGTGTGTGTGTGTGTGTGTGTGTGTGTGTGTGTGTGCCCTATATCCCAAGAGAAGAATGAAGAAGGGATTGCAGGTGGTCATCCCTCCAGGGGATGATTTTTTGCTTTCTATCTCTATCTCTATCTCTTTCTGGCAAGTGGACACACCCTATAACAAAAATCCCTCTTAGAAAAATAAAATTCAGGTTTCTTGGGCTCAGAGTTTCTCATCTGAGATATGAATGAATTATGTACACAATGTCGACCTGGGTTTGCTCCATGCCAAACCCATGGGTCCGAGAAGTCAAAGGGAACTGATGTGAAAATGAAACTCATGCTGTCTGCTGCACTGTGAGTAATGATGTCTTTCATCTCTGAACCCAGAGTCTTTTGTCTTCTGTTGGCATCTGTGAAATTATAGCTGGCTAACTTGTTAGTTTGTAAGTATAATAAAACCTCAGACTCCTCACAGTTCTTCATAATAGGTAAACTATTTGTTGGTTACAGGAATGAAAAATATAAGAATTATAAACAACAATGATATTTTTTTTCTGGCTTATTAGGAGTATAGTATCTCCAGTGATGATGTCAGAAAAGGCACAAATAGGAACATATTTGTGGAGAAAACAAATCTTGTACATGTTTAGTTAAAGTGCTTTTAAGATAACTTTGAAAATAATGCCAACTAAATAGATTATTCTGGAAAATATGAAAAATATCACATCTAGATATATGTATTTGGTAGAAAAAGCATATAAATAAAAGATAAAACCACGTAAGTGGCTAAGATTATTATTAAGTGATGATTAGAGAGAACTAAGAGATAAAGAAAGGATTTTGAAGAAAGGGGCATCAATTAAAGAGAGAGAAGATAAGGACAATGTAAAGTAGGAACTATCAGGAAAATAGGAGCAGAACCAAGAAAGTACAATGACATAGATACATGGTCACGAGAGAAGAGGCCAAACCATGGCAGTACTAACTGGTTGACACTGCTGCTTAGAAGGTAAGGCCACTTGATAGGCAGGTTCAGTTCCAGCCAGCCATGAAAGTTGGGCATAATGGAGCACGCCTGTACTCCCCCCATCCCTCACACCACACACACATATTCAGGAGGCTGAGGCAGGAGGATCATGCTTGTAACAAGACCTTATAAAAGAGACAGAGAGAGAGAGAGAGAGAGAGAGAGAGAGGGGTAGAGTAAAGAAGAAGAAAGAAGCAGCAGCAGAAGCAGCATTTATGGAATTATAAAATATTAAGGTCAGGGGAGCAGCAGTTAGCGTAATGGCTATGTCGCTGGACTCCCACGTAGTCGACCATGGTTCGAGTCCCGGACCCAGTGGCTTAAACTCACACCGGGCGCGTGTGCGTGCGTGCCCAAGATCCTGAGAGGAGAATGGAGGAGAAGGGATTGCGGCATGGCCATCCCCCCTGGGGGGTGATTTCTTGCTTTCTATCTCTCTGTCTCTCTCTGTCTGTCTGGCGAGCGCACGCGCCCTATAGCAAAAACTTCTCAAAAAAAAAATAAAAGAGATTAAAATATATATATATATTAAGGTCAAATAAGGTGTAAAGGTTGAGGAGGGGTAGATAGAAGAGGCTAACAACTTGCACTGGTATGCTCTTTTACTGAGTTCTGAGTATGTGGGGACTATGATTATGGAAGGCAGATTATATTCAAGACTTATCTCAGTTGAAATAAATAGCATTGAAGATCCAGGCAACCACATGAAATTCCTCCATATAAGTACAGAAAGTACTTTTAGGCAATCCAGCAGGGTAATATTCTGAATTCCAGAGAGACAGTAGACACCTATATAACATGTCTGCAAAGTGAGGCTCAAAATATGTACTGCCTTCCTACATGATATTCCTGCTTCCATGGAGTCATGTAGAAAATAAGATTTGAGGAGAATATTTGTTAGTTCTTTCTACATCTACTTACCAAGCACCAATTATCTGTCAGCTACAGTACACTTCCTAAATATACAAAGGTGAATGAAATATTATGCCTCTCAAGATGGTATAAACCACCATGCATTATGCAGTGAAAATGCGACATTTTTGACTGAAAGAACAGTGCAGTCATAAAGGAAAATGATCTAAACTTTGGAGATCTGAGTAGGCTTCTCCAAGAAGTCAATGTTTACCTTGACTCTTGACTTTTGAGGATGAATCAGAAAAAGCATTTCAAACCACAGTTATAACACATGAAAATGTCATAGGACGTGAGACAGAACATTAAACTGGTTGAACAAAGTTGGAGTGATCACTGCAAATGTAGGAAAGCGAAGCTGAGTAGATGGTTCGGTATCAGAACAAAGAGGTTTAGGATGTTGTGTTTGGAAATTGGAAAATTTTTAATAGATTCTGAGAAGCCACTGTTTTCTTCTAATGGGAAAATATAATAAAATTTACATAATAGAAATATTCCACTGATAACTATGGAAAGGGAGTTAGAAAAATTACAGGAAAAAAACATGAGGTGATCATAATGGCCCAAATGAGAGACGATGAAAGGCAAAACTAACCATCAGCCAGTGGAGCTGGAAGGATGCACAGGTTGGAGGCGTTCAGGTTTCAGGACTGGTAGGACATGCAACTGATGGCATGGTGACAGTGTGGTGCCAGTGAGGGAAAGATCTAAGTATTAGCTTTTTAAATTAAAGAAATGCCTTTCTATTCCCAGTTTAGCAATTAAATATATATATATATATATATATATATATATATATATATATATATACACACACACACACACACACACACACATACATATGTGTGTGTGTATATATATATATATATATATATATATATATATATATAAAATACACATAATTATTCATTCTTTGGAATGAATGTTGAAATTAACAATATCTTTTTTCTTTTCCTTTTTTCTTTTTTCTTCTCTTCTTTTTTCTTTTTTTCTCTTTTATTCCTTCTCTTCTCCCCTCCCCTCCCCTCCCCTCCCCTCCCCTCCCCTCTCCTCTCCTCTCCTCTCCTCTCTTCTCTCTTCTTCCATCTCCTCTTCTGTTTTCTTCTATTCTTTTCTTTTGAAGATTTTGCCAGAGAATGTGTGAGCATGCCAGAGACACAGAGGAGAAGTGAGAAAGCATCCCTTTGGGAAGTGGTCACACCACGATCTCTTCTTTTTCATTTCTACCTCATTTCAGGATATTGAGTGCACATACACATGGGCCCAGTGTGTTTCCTAAACTGCTGGGTCTAGGACTCAACTGTGCAGTTAATCATGTAGGATCTAGCTGACTTAACCACTGTACCATAGCAAGCCCTAATCAAATCCTTTACCAGTTACATATCCTAGTATGGGTTTCCTTCTTTGAGAGATGTGATTAATTGCATTAACAAAGGTGATAATAAAGCCTTCATACTCATAGTTGACTTAACTTGTGAAACATTTATTGTCAGAGTCATTATTTAAGCTAGACATCTTTAATGTAATATTACCTCTCACTTTGTAGACATATATATTTTTTTAAGACTTTGTCAATGATCTTACATTAAAAACCTACTTTAAATGGCCAGTACATGGTGTCACTGGACTCCCACATGGCCAAACGTGATTTGAGTCCTGGACCCGGTGGCTTGAAAATCATGCTGGGAACATGTGCATGTGTGCCCAAGATCCTGAGAGGAGAATGAAAGAGAAAGATTTGGGCATTTCCATCAGCTTGGCAGTGATTTCTCACTTTTCCTCTCACTGTCTCTGTCTCTGTTTCTCTCTCTCTCCCCGGTGAATATACATGCCCTAAGGCAAAAACCTCTAAAAAAAAAGTTAATTATGATTTAAGAATATTGAAAAATGTGTTTCAATAATCCATATTTTACTATACTAAAACTAATATAAAATGGAATGAAGAAATATATTTATTTGTATTTAAATTGACTACTATATAGTAAGTTAGCAACCTAATTTCTGACTAGAATATACAGTAATGTCTTCTTATAGTATATTTATGTTTTTTCACCCTAAAATATTAATTTTGTGTGCTATAGTTATTTACCAACTCTCAAAAACATTTAATACACACACACACATGTATATATATATATATATATATATATATATATATATATGTCTTTATAGACACAGGACATGAAAAATTTATAGAAAAAATGAAATTGAAGTATGAGTTTATTTTGGTGCAATTTTTAAAATCCACGAATAGATTTTCCATAATACACAATTTCTTTCTTTTTTATTTATTTTTTAGAGGTTTATGCCATGTAGCTCATGGACTAACTGAGGAGAGAGACAGAGATGGTGAGAGGGAAAGTGAGAAATCACCCCCCCCCCCAGGAGGGATGGCCATGCCACAATCCCCTCCCTCCCATTCTCCTCCTGGAATCTTGGGCACACATGCACACATGACCGAAGTGATTTTTAAGCCACCCAGTCTAGGAATTGAACCATGGTCAGCCATGTAGGAGTTCAGCAATGTAATCACACCACTATCTGCTGGCCCTGGTAACACACATTTCCTATGCTTTTCATAATATACAATTTTCTAGGTACTTTGTGAAGATCCCCTCATATAAATATTAAATGGTATATACAATGGCAATTGTTGATTTTCTGATGGACAGCTTACCATCCAGAGGTAGAGAATGCTGTCAGATCAATTCCTTAAACAATGTCTAAAGTCTACGTGGATACAGAGACAGGGTTTTCTTTTCACTGTTGACAAACGAAGGGGTTAGCTGGGGAAGTTTCAGTCAGAAGCCTCAACACTGGCTGCTCTCTGACTTGTTACAATTTTCCGGTGGATTCACTCATGATGAACTTGTTGGTTCTGAATCATATGTAGAAATGCATCTCTACAGGGATGGACTACAAAGCCATTGCTCTAAATGAATTAGAAGGGGAATCCTATGTCCACAGGAGCTGCGACACTGCCATGATGCTCCATCCAGAAGGGGCCATTGGCAAAGTGACTTTGTCAGAAAACAGCATCTTTCAGAAAACAGCATCAGAAAGGCATTTAATTCAAAAGAAACTCATTGCCTATCTGCAAGGGCACTGCGATGAGAGAAAGAACGCTGGCTGAGGCAGCAGTGCACCTCTGAGACGCTGGGTTTCTGTTTCAACATTCGAAAATTAAATTACGTGTCATGCTGAAGCTTTCCATTTACCAAATTACTGCACTAATTCCAAGCCCATGGTCTGCTTCAGAATATCCAGACAGCACTGTGCAGTCTCCACTGGACAGTTTCCCATGGTGTTTTTGTGGCTTAAATTACAAAAGATCACTCGGATAGAAAATCCACGATAGGTTCTCTTATCATTCAGAACACAGACTCCATTCAAGCAATGAAATAGGTTTCAAATTCATTTCTTAGCATTTCCAGGTGTATTTCTATTGCAGTATTATACAATTTTGCCTAGTTTTCTGCCATCACCTCTCACATATAGCTTTATTGATTCCATGACAAATAAGTCACTCAGCTTGTAACTACCATGTTATTTGAAATTTCAATTCAAGGTTTTCTGGACCATTCTCCTTTACAAATAGAGTCACTTTCTTATTATTTATTCTACTGAATATAACAAAAGTGGGTACCGAGGAAGTGATATTAGCTTTCCCAGGTGAGGAATAAAACTGACTGATGCTCTACCCTTGGCTCAGTTATGGAAGGAAAGTTCTGCACATTCAAGATTTGTGTATCTTGCTGTCTTTTCCCATTTAAAATTTAAAATTACAGTGTGTCACAGATATGAGCGTGATAAAATCATTAAGTTTTGCTACTTAGAATAATAAAGTAATATACATCTCTGAATAACTATCTCAAGACAATTAAAAAATAAAAACTCTGGTCACAAAATAATTTAAAGTGTCATTTCCTCACATCACCTTGCAATTATAACAGGTTGACCCACATTCCTGACCATATCTACAATTGCCCAAAAATCTGTTTATAACCAGTAGAAAATGTAGATAGAAAAGCAAGTAAGTGACAGTAGGGCACTACATGAATGAATTAAAGAAAACCAGAAAAGACTATGAAAGAACAAAAGATAGAACAAGAAGTAAGAATAAGAGGTCTGGATGTTGAATGAGAATTATCCAGTTTTATGAAAAATTTACTCTGCGCTTTAAGGGACCAGAAACTATAGGAAGTATGAGACTAAGGGCCATTTTCAATCTCAAAGAATACATGGAGGGGCTAGCTGGTGGTCCAGGGGTAGACTTCAATGCTCTGTGAGGTAACCTCATATGAGAAGGTTCATGGTTCAGGTCCCAAGATGTCCCTGAGAGCACAGAAAATGTGCTTGCCCATGACCTAGGGCTGGCTGAAGTTGGGGATGGATCATAATATCAAGACCCTGTCAGGGTATTTTTTTTTCTCTTTCTCTGTCTCTCTAGCTCATGGAAGAAATAAATGAATAAGCTTAAAAATAACTTATGGAGAAGTGCTAGTTTTTGCAATCAGAGTTGGGGATAGAGTTGACTCTGATCAACACATTAGAAGCCAATTTGACTTAAGCTCCCTAGACTTCAGAACAGAGAATGGATCCATAAACACTCATAGAATGTGTACGCACTGCAAGAGACAGAGCTCAAAAACTACTTGACAACAAGAAAAATAGTCCCCGTTGTGGGATAGCTAGGTCCAGAGAGTCAGAATTTGGTAACATAAATTGAGAAGAGATCATTGGAATTTACCTGTTACATGTTAGACAAGATGGGAGTATGGTCAGGAAAGCTCTCTCCCCACCAAAGTGTTTTTAATGGAAAAAACGTGAACAGAGATACAAATTTATATAGGAAGAGTCCTTTTATGGGCACAAAGTCTCCTGTGACTCAGCAGGAGCTGTTCTAAGCATGGTGGGAGTGACAAGGACAGGAAAGGAAGCTGGGGACTGCTGTGAGCAGTATTTATTTGTAGTTGTCTGAATGGAGCACAAGAGGCAAGATCTGATTCTACAGACTGGTTGCCCCTATACTATTTTAGACCTGTATCTTCACAATCCTTGATTTGGTCTTTAAAATTGATGACTCTGGTGACAAGCATGGAGAAAGAGGACAGCTCAATACATCCATTTAGTTCTATCATAAAAATAAATTAAAACAATTGGTGTCCTCTATTAAAAGGACAGATTACACGCACCTAGAGACTCTCACACTTGGAGAAGACGTTAAGAATTTTACAGCTGAACATCCTTGTTTTTCCAATGAAATGGGAATCAGTACTCAAAGTTGTGAAATTATTTGTCCCCTGTGACAAAATTAATATTTGCAGCAAAATGACAACTTGCTCACACAGTAATTTCAATGTACAAGAAAATCAAATGGTCAGTCAGTATGTCAAATTGTTTGTACAACTTACTCACTCTGCAAACTCTTCTGACCTCTCCCCCTAACTAAAGTAAGTAAATGCATATATACATTTGCCCCATTTGGGAAAAAGTTTAAAAAAGGACTCATTTGGTTTAAAAATAAGCTTGACTACATAAGTCTCTCCCAGTGTCTTTGAGAGAGTTGTTTGGATTTTCAGGTTTCTGCAGTCTTCCTCCTCCTACCCACAGTAAGACTATCCTGGCAGACTGGACTTGTTCTGGGAACTATGATAATCTCTCACTTCTTTTGTCCTTATCCAATGCCTTTGCCCTGATCATCACTGAGATGTTAGAAATATGGTTTAATTTGGAAAAGGGTGTAATTCAGAGTGCTCTCTCCTTGAGTTGGTCATGGTCTACCAAGGCCTGGTGGCTTTGAGAAGCCCTCAGGTCGACTCCTGCTTGCACTGTAGCCCTCTCGGCATCTCTGTGACATCTTTAGTCGGGTCCCTGGTCTAAGCAGACTATCTGCAGTCTCCAGCAACGTGAGCCACATGACAGAACTGCCCACTCTCCATTCACCCACTTCCCAATCCCTCCTTAGAACACCGAGCTCGCTCTATGATATACAGGAAGGATGATCGACCCAGGACCGCTAAACATCGGCCATTTCTGTCAATGCACTGTGCTACTCTATGATACCTCAGCTGTGACAGAGGCAGTCTGCAAAGGCCAACCCCTCCTAGGGTTCCAAATATTATTCTAAGAATATGTCCCCTTCTTTCATAATTCTAGATTACCCCTCTAACGCATTTGATTTGGAGACAAATAATATGTGTCCATGTGTCCGATCTTTCATCTTTTCTATCTCCTTTCTTAGTCTACTCAAAATCTGCTAGCTTCATAAATACAGCTTTAGACTTTTTCTTCTTATATCCTATCCTCTTCTTTCCTTGGTCTAGCAAATCTGTCCCAAGACCTAGTCCATGTTAATGGGAGTATTCAATCTGCACATTAAAGAAGGAACAACTTCGTCTGAGACCTCTGAGTTTGATCATCTTTAGGAAATCTTGAACATTTTACTCACTGCAAAATTCTACTTGGAATTGTAATTCTTTCTCCAGAATATCTTTTATAACAATCCTCATCTCCTGACTATACTTCTAGAACGATGGGTGTCTCAAGCCTACTAGGAAGAAAATCAGAGGCTGTGTGATGGTAAAGGAAAGTTCAATGTCTGATTTACTGAAAAAAAGTGAATGAATAAATTAATATACACATTAAGCTGAGAATCAGTACATTTCATGGATTGCAATCATACCCTCTTCTCTAATTTAAAGTGCACAGAAAGTACAATGGATCAAATATTGATATGATATGGAGAATTCATCTTTGTTAAAACTTTGTGTCCTAGGAAAAAATAATGTCTTCCACCATTCGATAATATTTCACCTGAGCTTCCTGCAAAAGCTGTTTGGTGGGAAGAACAAATAGAGGTATGATTACCTGAAAATGCAATTTATTTAGGGAAGTTGGAGAGAGCAGAGAGATAGAATAAAAGTAGGACGATGAAATATGAGACCAGGAGAAAACTGGGTCAAGATTAACAAGTGAAAATGAGTAGAAAAGCATGAATGATTTTTAAGGGGCTTGAGAAAATTGAACATTCTAGGATAGATATATAAAGGAATTGGAAAGACTCCTGGGACCCACAAGAAAACAGTTAGAAATTAGTTTCCTATAACATAATAACACAATCCACCTAGGAAGGTGGATTTAAGAAACTCCATTTTTCATAGAGAGTCTACACACAGTTCTTAAGGGGAATCAATGGTAGACCAGTTAGAGAATTATGCAAATCTATCAAGGAACTAGATCACTTTTATTACTATGTGATTTGAAACTGAGCACATGTGGCTTATCTAACAAACTTAGTAGAACATATTCTTTAGAGTGTGGCATCATTGAAATGCAAATGATATTTGTAAGCAGAGGAGAAACATTTGCTGTTATTGCTTTACCCTTTGAGATAGAGTTTATTCCTAGCCTGGTGTTCTTTACCTTGTTTAGTAACCACTTAGCACAGCATCTGCCTCCCTCAATTCTCTGTACCATTCATTTTTGGTATGTCTCAGATTTTTAACTTAACTTTTTACTTCTTTCCTTATTCCTGGTTTTTTTTTTTTCCCAATAAATATTCACTGACATTTTCTTCAAGTCCAGTGGAAAAGGATTTGTTAGTTTCGCAGTGCATGCACGATTACTGTAACCACGTAAAATGGTTCGTGCTCCTATTGGAAAATGTTCATAGCACCTACCACTTGCCAGGCAGAAGGTGGCCTGTTCTAACCTGTGACTTCTATAATTGAAATAAAGTACATGACCCCTGGCACCATGTGGCATTCTGTCTACATGGGAGACAGCTATTAATTACATGCCAAGTGACTTTGTGCCAAAAATGTACCAGTGTGAGACTTTTGGTAAGCAAAATGGAAGAAAGTTACCAGTTAACATTTTAATTCTGCCTAAGCTAGTGAAGAAGGAGATACTGGTCAACCACCAGCATATATGTGCCTTGGATTAAATGTCGCTAATATATTCCATTTTGAAAGATCAATGTGAAAAATGTGTCCATTCTCTGGGCAGACCCAGCTAGAACACAAGAATTTGTCAGGAGCTATTGTATAGGACTCAATATCTGGTGGTCCCAGAGACAGATTTATTAATAAAAGGAGGGGAACTACAGAAAAGTGTTCTTTGAGATACCTGCATGTTGAAAATACCAATTAGAATAGCAATGTCATAAAATGTGCTGGCATTATTATGGCTAACTAGTAGAGTTAGTTTGGGCACAACGTTTGGCCTTGGACTATCCAGATGGTCCCCATGGAGATCTAAGTGATAACTACTGAACAACATTCTCATTAAGTAGGCAGTCCTCACAAGCAAAGCAGTCCCTGGATATAAATCATGCTACTTCTTTAGACTCTATGCCCAGTGTAGTCTCCTGATATTTTTCATCTACATTTCCAAATATAGTTACCCAAAATAACAAAAACACAACCAAAAGAAATAACTTTCCACGTGAACCATGAGCTCTAAAATTACACAGTATAATACTCTGCCTGCACCTGACACAAGGTGTGTTTTGTAGGTTTCATCACTGCTTTGTCTAGCTCTTCGCTCTTCCACTGTGAATCCACGGCATGTCCCAGTCTGGTGTCAGTCCTTACATACACCACAGTCTCAAAATCCTCCTTGCTAAGACCTATCAACCTCTTCTCCCTCTGGATGATTTGGGCACTTTTCTAAACAAAGCAACAGACATTCTCTACCCATGTCTTTGACAGCCTTCTCATCGCTTCCAGGAAGCACACTTGGATAGAATCTCACTGCACATTGCATTCGTCATTCTTCATGGATCTCACCATCTCTCAGAACAACTGCATTTTTAAGTTCTTGAATTCCTTTTAAGAGAGAATTTTGTGCTAAAATCTCTCTCAGAAGCAAAAACAAAAACTAAGAGAATTTTGTTAAAGGGTGCATGTACTCTCTAGAGACAGAGAGAGAGTCAGAGAGAGAAAGTGAAAAATCAACCCTCCCCCCATCAGGGGAGATGGTCTTGCCAGGATCCTTTCTCCTTCACTCTCCTCTCAGGATTTTGGGCTCATAAGTACACGTGCCCAGCATGAGTTTTAAGCCGCTAGGTCTGGGACTCAAACTGTGGTCAGCGAAGTGGGAGTCCAACACCTTAACCACTAAACCACCTGCTGATTCCACATTTTTAAATTCTGAGCTACTTCTGCCTGATCACAACCTTCTATTATTTGATTTCTCAAGCTCCTGTTTTACTCTGTGATGCCCTTCCTCTAAGAAATTCAGTGTTGGAATGATTGGTTAAAAAAAAAAAGTGTGTGGTTATTTTTTCTAGGCGGTTGATTTTGTTTAGACAGCTATCAGTCCTAACACCGGGACCTGAGAGATGTCAGTAACCAAGTCAAGACAAGAGTTTCCAGTGTGGTTTACAGAGTTGAGGCTGTACAACCAGAGCCTCTTGGATGGAAATGAGACCCTCTCTCTAGTTCTCATTTCTGCTTCATTTTGCTTCTTGTGTAGAGGTCAATCTGTATCTCCTACTACTAAGCTACTCCATGTCACTAGGGAAAGTTACTTCCAGCATCTCAGTTCAGCAACCGTCAGGGTGAAACAAACCTCTTCCTACCAGTTTTACCAAGGGCACAATCTGATTGGTGCTGCCTGGGTCACATGCCTGTACCTTGGGTCAAGCTTCGTTGCTAAGTAGGCGTAATGATATAACTGGCCAGAATTGGGTCATGTGCTCACTTCTGAGTCAGGATTCAGAGTTTATTACAAAGGATGGAAGGAAAGAGTTTCCTGAAATAATTGTACTGCTCAACAGAGTCCACCAAAATCACGACTATTTCCCTGCCTGACTCAACCTTGGGGCCTGCGTGGTTTCTCACTTGTGGTTTGTGCTCTAGCCTCCTCTCTCTCCCAGGAGCAGCCTTTGCTTACCTGTAATTTATGCTACTTTGTAAAATCTCATTCTCTTTCAAATATTGCCTTATTTCCTAATCCCAGATGACTCAGTATGGCACTTTCTAATTTACATAGGACAGTATTTCAATGGCTATTGATAGTTCTTCTTCTGTGCGATGCAGGGGTCTATCTAGGAGAGCTAGCCCCACCTTCCTCCCTCCCAGAGCGGGGAGAATTACTAGATAAAGGGTGTATTTGGGGGCTAGACAGTGGCACGGCAGGAAAGCAATGCTCAGAGGCTGACCCACGTGGAAAGGTTCCGGCTCTGTATCTGGAGACCTCCCTGAGTACACCCCGTATGCATGTGTCCATTGATCCGGGGCTGGCAAAGACCCAGGGTGGACCATAGTGTCAGGACCCTGTTTGGACGTTGTCTCTATCTCTCTGTCTCTTGTACTCCTGGAACAAATAAATAAATGAGTTTAATAAAAGAAAGAGAATTATCTTATTGTGTAAGCTGTAGTTATACAATGATAAAGCAATGTTCGGTGATGCCGGTCCTAGGTTTGCATCCCGAGACCTCTCTGTGCACTCCAGATACACGTGCGTAAGTGTGATCTGAGATGGCTGCAGTTGAGGGTGGATCTTGGCATAAAGACCCTAGCGGGGTCCTTCCTCCCTTTTTCTATCTTTCCTTCATAGAAGAAACGAATAAATAAACTTTTTCAAAAAGAATATATTTATTAAAGGAGGCAGGAAATGTTGGTGAAATAGATGCTATTTGCTTAATTGTGACTGTCAGGTCATCTTTTCATCTGACCCACTGGGCTTTTTTCCTGCAACTTTGACCATAAGGCACTTCCCTGAGGGTACTGCGAGAATTTGCATTTCTTAATCATTTTGGCAATCTTTCCTTTTCTCCTAATGATGAATTTTTCAGAATTAAAATCAAAATGGTTTTAAAACCCCAAATTGATAAAAATTTCAGTTTTATTGGCCTCCTCTGTACCATACTTATACAAAAGGTTACTACTCCACAATACGTCTATTAGAGAACAATCAGGTGACCAGTAGTTCACATCCATTTTTTTAATTTAAAATTAAAAATTAAATTTTTAAATTAAATCACTAGGACATATTAGAAAACAACATTGTCAGCCCCAGTCTCCTGACTGGGTTCTAAATTGATCACCTTTTAGGTGAAATTAGCTGTTTCATTCTGGATTCTTCCCAAAGCCCTCTTGCTATGTAGACATTTCATTTGCATACAAAAAGGCACACCACATGGCTGGGTAAACCAACCATCTGGCCCAGGCAATTTATCTGGATTATTACTGAATTGTACAAAACTATGTAAATATATATTCCTAAAATTCCAATTGCTCCCTTATCCATCTGCTTTACTGCCTTTCCCTTCACTAACCCTGAGTAGATAGGATCTTTAACTTCCCCAGCCTCTGACACACAGAAACACACACACACACACACACACACGCACGCGCGTGCAACTTCTTGCTTTGTCCACATTGCTAAGTGAAAGTCAGGTCGCTAGTGGGCCAGTTGGTCTGCTGCCAGTATACTATGCTACTCAGACTCTGATTAACATGCTTTTACTAAGCTCTGGTTGAATTCCCATAACACTTGTCTCATTTTTCTCAATGCTCATTCCAAAATGTTTGCCTTGTCTTCCAGTCCTGCATTTCTCCTTTTTGCAGTCAGTTCAGTTTCTAAACTCAGAGCTAAGGATACTAATTAATAAGTAGCAGTAGGATTGCACCTGTATATTATTTTTGACACTATAGATAAATTAATATAGAAACTCATTTTGTGATGTGAAATCAGTTTTTTATAATTAAGGTTATTGTTGTGTGTCTAAAGTTAGGAATTATAGGACCTCTTCAGTGATAATTGAGCAGGTTGGGTACAAGATATCTCAAATGATACTTTAATGTACTACTCTCTTTTTATTTATTTATTTATTTATTTATTTATTTATTTATTTATTTTGGAGAGGTTTTCGCTATAGGGCACGTGCTCTCACCAGAAAGACAGAGAGAGACAGAGAGACAGAAAGCAAGAAATCATCCCCCCAGGGAGAATGGCCATGCAGCAATCCCTTCTCCTCCATTCTCTTCTTGGGATCTTGGGCACGCACGCACATGCGCCTGGCGTGAGTTTAAGCCACCGGGTCTGGGACTCAAACTGCAGTCGACTACATGGGAGTTCAGTGACATAGCCATTATGCTAACTGCTGGTCCCTCTCTTTTTTTTTTATTGATAAGTCCAAGAAACTGTACACTCTGGCATATTTAGAGCAGGAAGGAGCAGAGTCTCTCATATCAGAATGCCTGAGTTCAAATCTAGACTCTTCTACTCACAGCTGTGTGATTTGGACAATTTACTTACTCTTTTTGTATTTCTGTTTACTCATCTATAACAATAATTGCAACCTCATTAAATTTAAAAATAATTAAATAGTTAACATGTGTAAAATGCTTAGAAAGCATGTTTATTATATAAAATAAACATCTAATAACCCGCTAAGAAAGCCAATCTGCTTGGACCTACTCTGCTGACAAGTGACTCTATTCCTTATTATTTTCTTATTATTCTTTCTTCACATGTGTAACACCTGAGGTTAACACCTCACAACATTTACTGGCCCTGTTGATTTTAAAGGCAGGCTTGCATTTGAACAGTTGGTATCATTAAAGCAGTTTATTTTGATAGAATACATTGAGTTTGGGGATTAAACTTTTAGTCAATGATAATGAGTTACCAAGGGCCAGCTGGGGGCATGTTATTAACACAACTGAACCCACATAGGAAAGGTCCTGGGTTCACATCCTGGGTCCTTTCTGAGCATGTGGATACACACACACATGCCCAGGATCAGACTCAGCTGAGACTGGGGGTGGATGGCATGCAAAGATCTTGTTGGGGTATCTTTCTCTCTCTTTCATTGATAGAAGCAATAAACTTTAAAATGAATAATGAGGGACTAACAAATGGCATAATGGTTACGTTACTGGACTCCCACATAGCTGACAGGGATTCAAGTCCTGAGCCTGGCAGCTTGAAACTCATGCCAGATACATGTGCTTGTGTGCCCAAAATACCAAGAGGCAAATAGGGGAAAGGTACTGGGGCACGGCCATCAGCCCGGGGGGTGATTTCTCGCTTTCTGTCTCTCTGTCTCTCTGGCAAGCACACATACCGTATAGCAAAAATTTACCTAACAATAAATAAATGAATAAATACATAATCAATAAAATTAATAATGAGTAGCCCCTTGACTATGGTCTGTCCTTCATGTATTGATATATGTATATTCCTCCACAACATCAGGCATGGTCAATGGCAAGTTGAGGAGCCAGAGTAGATGCTGCCAAGGACACAGCTATCAATATGCACCCTTTACTTCCTTACCTCTGAACTCCATCCATGACTTACCTGCTAAACTTTGTGTTCTACCCGTAGTGTTCCACTGGAACGTCTTCTCCAGGGCACTGATGGTCATCTAATAGTCAAATCTATCTGTCTGATTCCTACTGCATCATTGGAATTTTCTGTTAGTCACCTTTCCTTGGATTTTATGACCACATTTTCCTACTTTTCCAAGTATTTTTTCTCACCGTTTTCTTTTTGTCATCTTTTTTTTATTCTGAGAGGTTTTTGCTATAGGACGCGTGTGCTCTCCAGACAGACAGAGAGAGACAGAGAGACAGAAAGTGAGAAATCACCCCCCAGGGAGATGGTCATACCGCAATCCCTTCTCCTCCATTCTCCTCTCGGGATCTTGGGCACGCACGCACATGCGCCCTGCGTGAGTTTTAAGCCACCGGGTCTGGGACTCTAACCGCGGTCGACTACGTGCGAGTCCAGCGACATAGCCATTTCGCTAACTGCTGGTCCCTCTTTTTGTCATCTTTATGGATTCTTTTGTCTATGTCTACTACCAAATCCTCACTTCACTGGATACTGAAATTCTGTTTATTCTGTCTTTGGTCTCTATTTGAGTCTGATCATTTAAGCTGAATTTTCCCACTTCCTGTCAGGATATAGCTGCAGCACGGTGGCAATGACACCTTTATCATCTCTTCCTCAGATTACATCAGCTGGATCCTATCCTGTGTCTCTGTACCTCTGCTCTCATTCTCAGATCTTCAGAGTAATCTGCATAGAATATCAATGCTTCCTAAGCCTTCATTATCTACATGATAGTCTCATTTTTGTAGTATTCACACGGCCCCTCTCCCCCACTTCCAAACACCTTTCTATCCATCCCGTCCTGCTGCACAATTGCCTTGCACATTGCTCTCTGACAAGGAATATGCGACACAGCTCTCAAATAACACAGGGCTTTATTTTGCTTTGTTTTTAAGACTTGTGCTATTGCATGCTTTTCTTAGAGTTTAACTTCATCTTTTTTTAGAGAGGGAAAGATTTTTGCTATAAAGCAGGTGCACTCATTCAAGAGACAGAGACAGAAAGCGAGAAATCACTCCTCAGAGGGATGGCCACACTGCAATCCCATTTCCATTCTCCTCTTGAGATTTTGGGCTGGCACGTACACATACCCAGCATGAGTTTTAAGGCACTGGTCCCAGGACTCAAACCACGGTCAACTACGAGGGAGTCCAGCAATGTGACTATTATACCATCTTCGGGTCCCTACCTTCATCTGTTAATAAGATGTGGTTTTCAGACATCAATTCCTCTAGCTGCTTCTGAGCAGCCTGCTTCCTCCCACCCCCGTCCTGGGTTGAATGCTTTTTCTTTGCTTCCATTTTATATACGCCATGGTGTATTCACTGTATCCTTTAACTATTTTCTTTAATACTTTAGATGTTGTTTGATAGCAGAAACTATATATGTACACACACACACATCTCCAGTTCCTTCCAAAGCACTTGTCCTCTAAAAGGCACTCCATGATATTTATTGAGTAGATGAATACATGATTCAATGAATGGTTGCATGGGGGCAGCCAAACTCTCAAGAAATTGACCCTTGAAATACACGTGGTAATCTCCTTGATGAAATTCTAAAACCTTATTCAGCCCAAAGACACAAAGCTAGTTATGCTGTCCTCGTGTTTCTTTCATACAGAGACAATGAATCATGCCAAATTACAGCTCTTAAGACCTTACAGCAAATGCAAAATGCCCTGTAGGACATTCATCTTTCATACTGCATTATATTTTTAAATGATAATTGTTGTCATAAATGTTCTTACCCACATTTCAGCCAGTTAAAAATTTTGCCTGCCTCAATAAAGTGAAAGATGCCAGATTGTTTACAGATGAATTAATCATGACATTATCCCTGGAACTTTTAAATTACATCAATTACATTGCATTTAGCATCACAAATAACCTGCATATTAAACAAATGGAATCTTTTCTCCTATTAATAAAGATTAAATCATTAGCTACCATTACTTGAATAGCAAGGTGTCTGTAGTCGATGACTCCCAGAACAGATAAGAAATCTTGCTGTCACAAAATAAATGCCATCCTTTCAGGGGCCTCATAAATCTTTGTGGAATTTGGGAACATTCGTTTTCTTTAGGAGTTCATCTATGGATTGATTATAACATTTAGACGTGGTAGGCTGCCTGGTACTGAGTGCTCAAGAGACCTATGTGAAATAATTCTGCATTAAAAAGTCCACTGCTTGGGCGTCTATGTGAAGCATAAGACAAGTCTAGCATTTCACTTTCCAGTTTACTTTTTTAGATACCTAAAGTATTTGGATTTAGTTCATCGATGTCTTTTGGTCAGTAGTTTTCCATTGTCTAAATGAAGTCAGATAAAGTCTTAAAGGTATTATTTCTAATCTCCATGGTGAATTCTGTATGAATATACAGTAAAGGTAGAAATCTAAACAAACATTTTCATTTAAATTTATCCAGTCTTAAAATGTTTGCAAAAGTAGTCTTCAATGCATTATGCTAATTTATTGTAACTTTACAAAAAATTACAACAGAGCAGTTATGCTCACCAGAAAGAAAAAAGACATGGAGAGACAAAAAGAGAGGGAGAAAGAGAAACCACCCCTTTGCTTAGTGTGGTCATGCCACAATCCCTTCTCCTCCATTTGTCCATCCTCTTGGGATTTGGGGCACATGTGCACAGGAGCTGGCATTTCTCACATCACCTAGGCTGGGATTCAAACTGCCCAGGCAGCATGTGGCATCCAACTCGCAATCACCAGGCCACGAGGCCAGCCCGTGCTCATTTTTGCTATCCTATTATAAAATGTCAATAAAATCATAAGCTCTCAAAAATTAAATATCTCCTATGATTTTTAAATATAATGCTAAACAATAAAAAAAAGATAATTATAAGATATGGACACTTCTCTTAAGAGTCTGCTTTCTTTGAAAACTGGAAGGTGTGATCCGAGACGCTTAGAAGCTGCTTCTTTCCACCCTGGACTGTTCTTCATAGCCTCCAGTTTGACCTTCTGCAAACTTGGTGGACTTATCAGAAAAGAGAAAAGGAATTTAGAGGACTTGGAAGCCCAGAGCACCACAAAACCACAGCTAAGGCTCTGGCAAAAGGAGAACAGACACTGATTTCGTTTTTTTTTTTTTTTTTGAGATGTTTTAGCTATAGGGCACGTGCGCTCGCCAGACAGACAGAGAGAGACAGAAAGCGAGAAATCACCCACCAGGAGAGATGGCCACGCCTCAATCCCTTCTCCTCCATTCTCCTCTTGGGATCTTGGGCACGCACACGCACGCACATGCATGCACATGCACCCGGCATGAGTTTTAAGCCACCAGGTCCGGGATTCGAACCGCAGTCAACTACATGGGAATCCAGCGACATAGCCATTATGCTAACTGCTGGTCCCTTACAGACACTGATTTCTAACCCCTCATAGGTATTCAGATTTCATCAGTACCAAAGGGTGGTTTGGGTGGATTTAGCACTTGAAAATATCTTATTTTCTAGTCATTCACGCAGATAGGCTGTTTTCTAAGTCTTTATTTTTCATTTATTATTTTTTAAGAGAAATTTTTACTATAGGGTGCATGCACTCACCAGAGAAACAAAGAGAGACAGAGACATAAAATTGAAATCATTTCCCAGATATAGCCACAGTCCTTTCTCCTAAATCCTTTCTCCTCCATTCTCTTCTTGGGATTTTGGGCACACCTATACATATACCTATGTGAGCCTGTGCCAGGTATGAGACTTGAACCATAGTTGACCATGTGGGAGTCCAGTGATGTAACCTTTATGCTATCTACAGGTCCAGAAGTCTTTAAAAAAGCAGGCTGTGGCCTAACCATGGTGGTGCAATTGGTAGGGCACAGCTGTGTGAGGCTGGGACCACGTAGTGGCCAGTGTTGATTCCTGAACCCATTGAACAGGTGGGAACCACAGTATATGCCTGTGGTCTAGCCAGCCAGGAGGCTGGGGCAGGAGGATCAAGACATGGTGAAATCTTGTCAAAAATAGTGTATGGGAACCAGCAGTTAGCGTAATGGCTATGTCGCTGGACTCCCACGTAGTCGACCGCGGTTCGCGTCTCGGACCCGGTGGCTTACAACTCACGCCGGGCGCGTGTGCGTGTGTGCCCAAGATCCCAAGAGGAAAATGGAGGAGAAGGGATTGCGGCGTGGCCATCCCTCCTGGGGGGTGATTTCTCGCTTTCTGTCTCTATGTCTCTGTCTGTCTGTCTGGCGAGCACACGCGCCCTATAGCAAAAACCTCTCCAAAAAAAAAAAAAAATAGTGTATATGCTCTCCCTCTCTCCCTCTCTCCCTCTCTCTGTGCCTCTCTTTCTTCTCCTTCTCCTTTTCTCTCACTTTCATAAAAGAAAAAAGGAATAAGCAATGAAGAAACTATATCTAATACGTGAGCAAAGAGCCTTTGTTGTAACTAAGTTCACTCTAGGTGCCAATTGGTTTAAGTAGTCTACATCTGTTTTTCCAATGTAATTCTTGATAACTTCTACTTTGGGTCAACATTTTGCTAATTTAGATGATAATAATTTAGATGAAGACCGTCTCTCCAGCTAAAATTCTTGCTCTTCTACAGCAGTGGCCATTAGAATGCTCATGGTGAGAGGTGTGATGCCAATGTACCAGTGGATACCAAGGTCTCTTCTAGACTACACTGTAGCAATGTTAAGTACAGCAGTAAGGGCAATAGCAAAAGTGTTAGAAGGTTCAGGTAAAATGTAGTGAAGGTCAACACTAGTGGCTCCTGAAGACTATCTCTCTAGGGCACTGATCCCTGAAAGCCAGGTCTGTTTTGGAAGGAGGAAGGTGAATGAAAGCTACATTGCCGACTCACTGGTCCACTCATGAGGGCCCACAGCCTAGAGCATGTGACCCCTGGCTGTATCTGAGAGGGAAAGAGCCTTTCCTAGGTTTACCATCAGGAATATTTTAGATTTCAAGCTTGTCTAAATTCATACCTATTGAAAAATTACACTCAGGTGATATCAAAAACAATATGGTGAGGAGTCAGCAGGTAGCGTGAAGGTTAAGGCACTGGACTTCCGCATGTCCAACCACTGCATGAGTCCCAGACCCAACAGTTTGAACACCATGTCAGAAGTGTGTGCATGTGTGCCCAAGATCCTGAGAGGAGAATGGAGAAGGGATTGTGGCATGGCCATCCCCCTACAGGGTGATTTCTCACTTTCCCTCTTTCTCTCTGGCCAGCATAAGCACCTTATGGCAAAAACCAAAACAACAACAACAAAAACCCACCACAGCATGGTGAAAATATTTTTGTCAAGGAAAAAATGGTTAAGTATGTTCACATCGCAAATATAATAATAAGTAAAATTGTTTTGTAGGGATGGTAAAAAGAAATTTTATTTATTTTTTTAGAGAGATTTTTTTCTATAGGGCATGTGCGCTTGCCAGAGAAAGTGAGACAGAGACACAGAAAGTGAGAAATCACCCCCCCTCCAAGGGGGTGGCCATGTCGTAATCCCTTCTTTTCCATTCTCTTCTCAGGATCTTGGGCTCGCACGCGCATGCGCCCAGCATGAGTTTTAAGCTGCTGGGTTTAGGACTTGAACTGTGGTCAACTATGTGGGAGTTCAGTGACATAACCATTACACCATCTGCTGGCCCTGTAAAAAGAAATTTTAAAATAGATTATAATTGTAAGAAAAATATGCTATAAATATATAACAAAGGGACTTCAGGAAGTTTGTACAAAAATGGAATTAAAGTATGTGTTAATTTTATTGCCAAAAATTTGAAATTTATGCATGGACTTTTTTTATAATGCATATTTTAATAAACTTATTGAAGATACCTTGTATGAATAATATATATTAGGTGTATGAAAAATGCATGCATGGCCAACTGGAAACACATTAATGAAAATGTAAAGAACAGTTCCCAATTAATAGGGAAATTATGGGTTAAAGTTTTCTAACATTTGCTTTTCTGCACTTTTAAACTGTTTTTGAATGGTCATGCATGGTAAACTTTCATAATGATTATTGGAATTTTACTTTTTTCTTTCAAATATTTGTTGCATGAAATTTAATAAATAAGCAGATTTCTTCCTAGGTTTTCTCGTAAAACTTAAATGTGGATTCCACACATTAGAAACTGGACAATATGCACCTAAAAAAGTGAGAGTTGAAAGACTGGAAATCTAAGAACCAAACAGATGATAAATGTTGTTAGGTCTCACTATTCTAGAAGCAGCTTTCCAGAGGGACGTGTTCGGTGACTGCAGAGACAGCAAGTGCAGATACTGGAGACTACAGAGGAGGGGTGGGAGTTGAGGGTAGGAAAGAATGGAAAATCATTGTGTCTGGTACTGTCTTTGATTTGCCTGACACACAAATCATTTATGCTTTGAGAACCCACATTATATGCTGTGAAAGTGTACAATGGTTAAATGTAAATTTAAAAACCACACAGCAGAGATGTATAATAATAAAATGTAAAAAAAAAGTTTTAACAAGGTTCTGGAATGACAAGCGAGGACAAAAAGACAGGGTGAAAAAAGGGAAAACTTGCATTTATTTTTCTCATGTTTTGCTTTTTGGTGTAATAAAAATGCTGTTAATTTTCAATAAATATTGTAAAAGAAAATTTGACAAATAAATAACATTTCCGACTCCTATTATTTTTCTCACTACCTTCCTCTGGTCTTAGCCTTTTCCCTGTCTGTCCTTGAGCGCTGGTGCCCATTTCCCCTTGACTCTCAAGATCTACCAGTTCTGCGGATTCCAGCCTCCACATCACTTCTTCCTGGAAGATCTCGTGTATTTCTCAGACCAGGCTGTATTCCCAGTTGGGGTGTTTGGGTAGCGTCTTTGTAAACAGTGCACAGTCGGCCATCACGCTCTGTATACCAACTGCCTCTTTGGAGGACTGAGTTTTCCCAGGGGAGTGATAGCGCTCGTTTTCCAGATCAAGTGTTCAGCAGAGTACGTAGCTCTGGTTGAGCACTCTATAAGGTGACCGAATGGATGGACTTCAAGACAATATGAAAACCATCCAAAGATACTTTCTTTTTAATTTCCCATCATAAAATCTAGAAAACATTTATCTGCAACTCTCTGTCTCTTTTCTCATCCAAGGTAATCAAACAGTGTGGAGATTTCTATCCCTTTCTACCACACGGGTAGGCTCCATTGACTGTGTGCCTTTTCTATCATTTGTATTCACTCTTTCCTTCATTCCTGGATCTTTCTGGTTACATTTTGCATATGTTAATAATTCTCCTTTTTTTTTTTTTAATATAGAGCATGTGTGCTCATCTGAGAGACAAAGAGAGACAGGGAGACAGAAAGTAAGAAATTAGCCCCCAGGAGGGATGGCCACACTGCAATCCTTTCTCTTCCATTCTCCTGTCAGGATTTGGGGTAGGCACACACACGTGCCCAGCATGAGTTTTAGGCCATCAGGTCTGAGACTTGAACCATGGTCAACTATGTGAAATCCAGTGATGTAACCATTGCACCATCTTCTGGTCCCCTCCCATTTTCTTAAGAATTACTTTAATTAATTTTATTTATGATGATTATTATCTTTTGACTAGAGAGAGACAGAGAGAGAGAGAGAGAGAGAGAGAGAGAGAGAGAGAAAGTGAGAAAGCAAGTTGTCAGGTCCAGGACTTGAACTGCAGTCAGGCAGGTGGGAGTCCAGCATCTTAAACATCATGACACCTGCTGACCCCATAATTCTCCCATCTTAAAACAAACACACAGATGAGTTAAAAACCTTGACATTTTTCATGTCTCTTTAATTACCAGTTAATATTTAAAATATTTTCCAGATGGTGTGTGTGGTTACCAGAGAAAGACAGAGGGAAGAGAGTGAGAAAGCAAGAGAGAGAGAGAATAGAGGAAAGAGGAGGAGAGAAAAAAAGTCCCCCATAAAGAGTAGTCACACCCAAATCCCTTCTCCTCTGTTTCTTGATTCTGCCAGGATTTTGGGTGGGCATACACATGTACCTAGCATGTTTTTCAAGCCACTGGGGCCCAGAATCCAACCATGTTGGCAGCCATGTGGAATACAGCCCTCTAAACCACTAGGCCATGGGGCTGGGCCACCAATCCATGTTCATTTTAATTCCATAGCATAAAACTATTATAGAAAATTTGAGAGGTGACTTCAGGAAGCGTTTATGAGTAAACCAGACAGGAAGACAGTTCACCTCAGAGCACAGTATCATGATCAGCACTGTGGGACCCTCTATGAAGTAAAGAAAACACCATTTAGAATTGTGTGTCTGAAGAACCGCATGGTGAAACATTTGTCCACTAAGTCTGGATCCCAGAGGTTAAAGGTTCTCCTTAGGAAGCCAACTTCTCTGAACTGCAGAGCCATCCTTGTTCACTAAGCAGCAGAGCTCTGGGACACAGGTAGAACAACTCAGGGGCTGGCAGGTGGCATGGTGGTTAAGGCCACAAGAGTCTCACATGGCCAACAGTGGTTCAAGTCCCAGACTCGGCAGCTTGCTTTCTCTCTCTCTCTCTGTTTTTCTCTGGACAAATTTAAATAAATAAATAAAGTTAAATAAAATAATTCATTTTTTTTAAAATGTAGAACAACTCATGACGTGCCCTGTGGATGGGACTACACTATTTGTCTGCTCAATGAGTTTCAATCTGGATTTGAGACATATCACTCTACTGACATCACTCCCAGCACTGCCAGGTTCTTGGAGATGAATGAAGTGGCCTCTCTGTAGGAGGACCAAGCCTGAGTTCCAGCGGTGGCAGCACAGGAGTGGAGAAGAATGGAGGATAAGGGTTTATTTAGGACATGATCCTGCTGCTCTGACTGTATTTTCCTTGCTCTTTCAGCAGTCTATGACTCAGTTGTCCCCTTCATTCTTCTCAAAACACAATCTCTTTTTTCCCCATGACTCACAACTGTTCCTTGTTTTCTTCAGTTCCACTGCTGCTTTCTCAGTCACTTTTGCAGATTGCTCTTACTCTACACACTGCGGTGTAGGTCTTTAGAATTCAGACTTAGACTCGCTCCTCCTCAGTCCATTCTATTTCTCATGCTGCCTCATTGTTCTAAACTCTATTATCTTTCTACAATTACTTGTTTCATGTTGGGGAACTTAACGAAATTAGAATTTCCAAAGCACCAGATTTCCATAACCACATCACACAGCACAAAAGAGAAATGCAATAAGTATACTTCATGGGAATCCACATTGTTTGGATCTGTACCCTATGAACATGCCCAGTTGCCCTCAAAGTGCAGTTTCTGGTCCTTGTAGAAAGTAGCCACAGGGAAACTAGTGCAGGTCTGTGATTATTCAGTAAAGCACCAACGGGCACCTGAAACCTAACCTCAGAATCGTCATCAGACACTGGCTGTTTAAAGTGACAGTTACCGACAAAATGATCCCTCCTTCAATCACTAGCAAGAAGGCAAGTAAGGAAGGAATCAATGACTTGGGGCAGCAGATGTCATAGTGGCTACATAGCTGAATTCCCACATGGCTGGCCATGGTTTGTGTCCTGGACCCTAACCTTGGGCACATGTGTGTGCGTGCCCAAGATCCCAAGAGGAGAATGGCAGAGAAGGGATTGTGGCATGGCCATTCCTCCAGGGGAATGATTTCTCACTTTCCTTCTCACTGTCTCTGTCTCTATTTCTCTCTCTTTATCTCTCTGGTGAGTGAGCGCATGCAACCTACAGCAAAAAAACCTATTAAAAAAATCAAAATCAATGATTGAAGCATCATTGGCCAGATTTTGGGTCGTGTAAAAGATGAAACCAATCTACTTTTTTTAAAAAAGTGCGCATGATATAATAAAAGTATAAGATAGTTTCTGAAAATAAAATGTTCTCTTCTGTTTGGCTTTTATATATCAGGAACAGGTAAGGAAAGCCCAGAGGAAACCTAGGAAATGCTGTAGTAGCAGAATTGCTGGTCCATTAGGAAGCAATCAGTTCCCCCCAAAAATAAAGGCTCTTGTGACACCTCCCTGTGTGGTGATAAATAGTTAGCTTTCCTTACGGAAGAACAAATGCTCCAAGGTACAAAATTAAGGATACTCAAATGTTCCTGTGTTGTGGGTATGTAGACAAAGGTAACACTTTATTTTTTCCTGAGTCAGTGTAGTATTTTGTTGAGTATACAAACAGACATACACCGATACAAATTTTGAATATTTATTGAGGGCGTTTTATGGTCCCTCACTAATTTAGAATATTATATTTAATTATCTATGTAAAGCAATGAACTCAAAGCTACCAATGGATCATTGGTATAACTGAAAGCCAAGTCTAGAAATAGCTAAGTCAACATTAATATTGTTGTCATGATTTATTAATTTAAGGTACTAATGATTCATTAACACTCTTCTAACCAGCTTCTGTCATCAATCAACAAATATTTACCAAACAGTTATTAGGTATGTGCGTGCTCCACTCTACTACAAAATAATATAGAGAGGAAAAGACGACAAGAACCACTTCATCTTGCACAGGAAACTAAGGTAAAATTTGGAATTGCTTAGTCTGAGTAATTAGAAAAGGCAATGAAAAAGTCCTAGTTGCTTTAAAAGTTTTTCAGATTACTTTGGAGATATTTGGAAAGTTACTAATTAACATAGTCATTGTACTACAAATAAAAGAGATTAAATATGGGGTGAAAAACAGGGTGAATACATAGTCTGTGATTTTTTTTTTAAAGTCTCAGTTTCTCAGGAAACCTACTATTATTTTGACTCTAGGATGAGGGGTTTTTTTCCTCCTAATTTAGGTTCCATTTTGACCAGAAACTTACTCAAACTTACTTTTTTGGACAACATTAGAATTATCATCTCAAGTCATTAAAGTCCTTAGCGTGTGATAAGTGTCCCCCTACTGAATTATTTTTATACTGATTTTTCTCCAAATCACTCTCCATTGAAATATTCCAACAAAACTTTTATTCTTTTTGTAGACAGACCACTTTCTTATATTTAAAACTAAAAAACACCATGATATAAGAGTACGTTTGGTGAAAACATTAGTTGATTTAACTTTTACCTTGTCCACATTTAAATGTTACAATGAATACAAATATCCTCTAAAAGAACCCAGACCTTTATGATGTAAAGGTGTTTTATATTTACCTTGTATAAATATTCCATCTTCTTAAGAGTAGGTAGGTGGATTATAAAACATCCTAGCCCCTGAAGCTATGCTTTATCTTTTAATCAATATGACAAGATTACCAGCAACATTAAAAAGTAAAATTTACAATAGGAACCGTTCTGCACCAGGGCCAGGAACCTTTGGCAATGCTTTTTCTCATTTGTGAATAAATGGATTTGGTAGGATGGCTATAATACGACACAGCTCAGTTCCATTAACAGGGGAAAAAACATAAGCATGAGATTATTCTCGTCTCTTGATCCTTCATCACTTCATGAGATCATTTGCCTCTTAGCACATCAAATAAAAAGAAAAAGCTGTAATTGTATATCATCACTGTGATGTGATGGATTTAAATGTGCCAATTTGGCTAAACTATAAGCTACGATAGTCAATCAAATAGGAATCCAAGTGTTGCTGTGAAAGAAAGCATTATAAGTATGATCAAAGTTCATGATTAATTTACTATAAATAGGGGAGAGTATTCTAGATAATCCAGATGGGCCTGATTCAATCAGGTAAAAGACCTTAAAAGCTTTGTTAGGCTGACTCCAAGGCCTAGAAGTGAAAGGAGCCAGCTATGGTTCTGATCCCAGTCCCAGCAGGTTGAGAAACACATTGAGCACGTGTGCACGTAAGCCCTCAAATCCCTATAAGATGGAGAAATGGAGACGTGACCACGATGTACAGGGTGACCTCTGGCAGTTAAAAAAATAATAATAATAAGCCCCCGTTAGACATTCCTGATAAAGAGGAAATTTCATCTATAAACTGAGCTGCAGCACATGCCCAAAAGTTCCAGCCTGCCCTACAAATTTCCAGTTGTCTAGCTGGCTCCCACAAACCTTTAAGTCAAATTTGGCAATAAATCTATTTTTGTTTGTTTGTTTAATTGCTACAGGGCACATGCACTCACTGTAGAGAGATAGATTTGAAGGAGGAAAGAGAGGAAAATTGAGAAAGCACCCCCACAGGGAATGCCCACACTGCAATCCCTTCTCCATTCTCCTTTAGGGATTTTGGGCATGGGCACACACACATGCTTGGTGTGGTTTTCAAGCTTCTGGGTCTGGGACTTGAACCAAGTAATCGATCATGTGAGATCAGCTATCTCAGCCACCATGCCATGGACTGGCCCATGATGAATCTTTCAGTATAGAGCTACTGATTCTGCTTTTTGGGTTGAACCCCTGACTCCTGTCTATCCTCTTGGCCACATAGGAGGAGGCTAGTCACCTCGAGGAAAAAAACAGTGACCTGAGGTCTCCCTGGACCTGACACAGCACATGCTTATTTCACCTCCCAAACTGCAGCTTAAAGCGAAGTTAGCACCTTAGAAATTGTTCAAGGAGAAAGCGCACTAGAAAAAGACTGTAAAAAAGAATAGGCTAAGTAATGTATAATAATTTTTCAGTGTTATCTTGGGCAGAGAATAAACCAGAACGGTCTTGAAAAATCTTCCTGACTGATGTCTCTATAGAGTTCTGAAGCTTTTACTCACTCCTTTATAAAAAATAACCTATTCATTTATTTGGGGTCTGACGAGGAGAAAGCAATTCTCCTGAACTTAGGTCAATAAATCTCTGAAAATCTTTCCATTTTATAAAGTGTAGGTGACCTCCCGTATTAAAAGAGAATTTATTTTCTTTATGGATTATATGTATTCAATAATTTAATTCCTTAGAATAAACAATTTCTCTTTTTGAGATCTTCATTTATACCTAAATTGATTTTTCACTTGCACACACATCTCTATGTATGTAAATATAAATTTGGTTATGTGATTTGGCGAATATATAGATTTGAGAAATTATGCTAGAGTTAGGATTATGTGCTCTGTCATGATAAGTGCTCTGTCAAAAACCCGTGACCAAAGCATGGCTAATAAGTTGATTTATATATATGAAAATATTTGAAGTCTCATTGCACTTGGCTTATAGTATCCCTTTCTCAGGACTAATGAAACAAAAATTCAGGATTAAAGATCAAAACCCATAAATCATAAGCAAAATGACATCTGTTTTTCTCCTTATAAATCATTTTTCTGAAACCGCAAAGTGTAACAACACACTAGATCAATCCATCAAATCTGGAACTGAACGCAGCATTAGTTTCCAAGGATATGCACAGTTTTCGTTCTCTGCAAAAGCTCATTAATTTTCTTTACAGGTATTTGAGAGTACAACCATGGTTTGGGTAATAAGTAATCGGAATTTACTAGACTATCTGGATTTTTATTTTAATGAGGAAGAGAGAGAGCAGATAAATAGTCCATTAATTCATGAAATACAAACATCTCCCAATTAAGAATGTGGTCATTGTTACAAAAAGACAAAGTTTATAACTAAGCAAAATTTCCTAAAAAAAAAAAACTATGATGATTAGTGTCTAAAATCCCTGAACTTTATTGAATTGTAACATATTAGAAATGTAGAATAGATCATTTTATCCTGAGTTAGCAGCCTGAGAAATAAGGAAATCAATGTTTGGGTAGGAGAAAGAAGAGGAGAGAGAATAGAGGGAGGAGAGAGAGCCAAGAGAGGAGATGAAGGATGGGGGAGAGGGGACACGCATTGCCTGTTCCTAAATGTTGGCCCAGCCTGGAGAATCATTTGTATTAAAGTTTATTTATCTCTTCAATAAGATGCACAGAGAGAAACACAGAGAAGGAAAGAGACAGACTGACAAAAAGACAGGACTCCCAACCGGGTCCTCATACTGATCCACTATTGGCCTCTGCAGACACAGACACATATGCGTGTGCACAGCTGGCACAGACAGGGTGCCCCAGGACACAAACCAGGGGCTTTCCTCTGTGGGTCCAGTTTCATTATTGCTCTGCTGCTGTCTGGCCCCAGAAACATTTTTAAATTGTTTTTCTTTTCTTTCTTTCCTTCTTTCTTTTTCTTTCTTTTTTCCTAAATAATTATTTTATTTAACTTTAATTACTTATTTTAATTTGACCAGAGAGGAACAGAAAGAGAGAGAGAGATAAAGAGAGAGAGTGATTGAGAAAGCAAGTAGCCAGGTCCGGGACTCAAACCACAGTTGGCCACGTGGGAGTTCATTGCCCCTAACCACCACACCACCTGCTGGCCCCATGTTTTTTATTTCTTTTACCTGCTTATTTTCTAATCCCTCTCTGCATTTTCTCAGACATAATTTACCAAATAACGATCTGCTGCAAGGAACGCTGTCCAATGTCAATCTCCAGTTGTAACTTCCTAAATCCTACCAATCATACACTTTAAAAGATAAGGTCTGTTGAGGCCAGCAGAGAGCAAAGAGCATAGTGGTTACGTCGCTGGACAACCACAACTGACCACAGTTCAAGTCCTGGACCTGGTGGCTTGAAAATCATGCTATACGTGTATGCACATGGCCAAGACCCTAGGAGGAGGAGAATGAAGAAGGGATTGTGGCATGGCCACCCCCACTGGGGTTGATTTCTTACTTTCCCTCTCACTGTCTCTGTCTCTCACTCTCTGGTGAGCACATGGGCCCGAAGGCAAAAACTTCTGGAGAGAAAAAAGAAAAAAAGATAAGGTCTGTTAAAGTCTTAAAAGTGATTTTAGAAGAATATTTAAATTTTAAGAAAAAATGATATAACTAGGTTTTTGAATAGAGGTGCGTCCTCACAAAGTAAGCTGACACAGCTGCCTTCCCATTCACGTATTCGTTCGGTCACTTCATTTTTTCAGTAAACATTTAAGTGCTCCTCCCTTTCAAAGGCTCTGTGTTACGATATAATGTCAGTTTGGCCATCCTTATCGTTTTAGTGTGTCTCGCCTTCTCCTAGGGTGGAACCTTGCAGATCCTCTTAAAACATCTCAGTTTTTTGCATTTGGCATTTTTTTCTTTTTTAGATTTTTGCCATCAGATGTGCGCACTTGCCAGAAAGAGACAGGAAGAGCGAGAAAAGGAGAAATCCCCCCTACAAGGGGATGGCCATACCACAATCCCTTCTCTTTCATCGTCTCGTCAGGATTTGGGGCATACTTGCACATGTGCCTAGCATGTTTCTCAAACTGGCAAGTCTGGGATGTGAACCATGGAATCTGCCACGTAGGATTTAACGCTTTAACCATCACAACACCTGTTGGCCCTGTGTTTAGCGTTTTGCTTATTTATTTCCACCATGGCGTACATGTTAGCAAAAGCAGTAGAAGTGGATGAGGTACAGGGATTTGTACAGGCGGGTCAGGAAGAAGCTCATCTGTTACTGTCCATTAATCAGTGCTGCTGGCAATGAACAGGTCAGAATGCTCACATACGAATGTAATTAACTGGATGATCAGCTGGACAACAGATCGAGCTGGATATTTAAAAACCTTGAAGGAAAAGCAAGTTATTTACCTCAGAGTACTCCCTACCAAAGAACTACTAACTTCCATAACCAAACTGAGTTCTTTGGACTCTAAGAGACCGAGACCTCTTTTACTCATAAATCATATGTTTGGAAAAGATTTTTTCTGTGAAATGGATTGCATTGATTCACTAATGATGACTCTATCACTTATCAAAGACATCTACAATTATGAATCAGAATTTGTGATAAGCTATTTGCAATCAGATCTTGCAAAGCCAAAATTATAAAAAATTATCTTTAGTCCCTGATCCTAGTTCTCACAAAACTGATTCTAATAAGCGTAGAGGTGGATTTATCTGTAAAACATTAAAATTAGACTCAATGTTTAGAAGTTATTTGGGAAGACTTGAATTCTTACTTTACAATTAATGACTATTTTAAGCATTAAATTCACCATCAAAATACTATTTTTCAGTCGAGTTCAGGAAGATTTAAAAAAATGTGAACAGAAGTGTATGCACAGTTTTGCAAATTTCCTTCCTGGCTCTCTAATTATGGGCTGTCCCTTCTTTGTGTTTGCGCAGGACATACCAGTGTGGTAGAAACTGCCTCTTCAGTTGCCTGATTGGAAGAACTGTTCTAGACCGAGGAGGAATCTGCTTTCAGAAAAGGAAGAATGACCTTGTCAGTGTGATATCTATCCACCAACACTTCAAGTGGTAAGTTTCAGATAGTATCCTTCAGTAATGTTCTTTGTCGACACAATTACATGTACTATCATTAATTTCCATTTTCAGTCAACTCTCCATAATATTGGCTGATTTCACCTCAAAAGTATTTAAGAAGATGCAGAAATTTATCTTAAAACCAAACATTTATTTTAAAGCAGTAAATATTCTTGACTTAGAGATAATAACATTTATCTAAAACTATCAGTATCTGAACCAAATTGCTACAATCATGTCTTAAAATTAAGTTGTAAGACATTCTGAATATAGAATGAACCATCAAATAATCAAAATTAATTTCTCATAGGAAAGTGTCTTTAAAACTCCAATGCAGACAATCTTGTTATTTTTTTTTCTGCTTACCTGGACATTGGTTAGGAAAAATAGAATCCTGTAACTCACCAGTATTGTTTACATAAACACCTAGTCATTTTTTCAAATAATTTTCTTCTCACTTTTATCCAGTATTACTGCCAGTCTATCATCCCTACTAAAGCATTTCATTTTCTGCTAAGCTGTGTTGGTGGAATTTTCAAACTCCTCAAGTGTAATGAACAAATTCTCATCCTAAAGTTTAGGATTGTCGACCATCTGACCACTGTAACTTACTATTGATCTCTGAATTTCTCCTTCTCAAAGATTATGTAGAAGACTGGTCTCAAAGTCAGAGAATTTCTGTTCATTTTCTAATTGTGCCACTATATCTTTTAATGAACTGTGTCCTCTTGTCCCTGCCCTGGTTCTGATTCTTCTCCTTCATCCTTTAATCAGCATTACCATTTCAAATGAAATCTAATATTTATCTCCTCCTAGTAAAGAGTAAAGAGGCTTAAAGTGAGTTTCTCTGAGTGGTGTTTGCTAGAATATTAGAGTCTCATTCACGTCACTGTCACTGCTGGTGCTCTCCGAGACACCTTCAGAAAAACTGTAGAAGACTCTTTGTGGGATCCAGCTCACAATGCACAAATACTTAACCACTGGAGTACTGGGCAAGCCCAGAATGTTTTTCTTTTTCTGACAAAGGGGTGAGAAAGGGCTAAGTTATGCATTTTTTAATACTCTCACCCTTACTTATCCACAATCTTTACATATATGTAAGGCAAACTACGAAAAAAAAAATTAGAAGTGACATAGTAATGCTAGCGACCTAAAATAAAATATTAGACATCCCTGTAGCTCATCAGCCCTTTTCATCTCTGAAAATAACTTTGATGGCTACTGTAATACATTAAAGAACATTTTAAAATATTTCTCTCATTAAGAGGTGGAGTCTCCGCCTTGTCTGAAATCTGAGTTGGTCTTAGGACTTGCTGTTATCTATAGTGAAGTGAAACTCTTCCAGTTCTGGGCATCATGTTTCCTAGAGGCCTGGGAACCTCCACCTTTTCTCTTTCATCCCTAAGACTTCGTTTATGAATTCCAATTACCCATGCCTGTGAGGACTCTCGCCAGGAGGAGAGGCTGCATCAGGTGTTCAGTTGGCAACTCCAGCTAAGCAATTAGCCATCAGGGAGGGTCAACACTCGGCCGATAACCTCAATCCCAGCAGCTATCTGCCTGCAGTCTCTTGAGAGACGCCTCGTGGGACTGCTGGGTTGAAAACAGCCAAATCACAGAACCTTAAGAGATAAAAAATTGTGGTCTTAAGCCACCTCATTTTGGAGTAGGTTATTATATTGCAATGGACAACGTAAATAGCTACTTTTCCCATTCTCATACCCTCCCCACTACTATGTAATCATACACTAACCAATATTTTCTTATAATTATCACACTTTTATTCAGTTTTCAGTAAGCATATATTTTTATAATCACATAGACCAAAGAAAGGAGCAGTAGTCAGTTTTCGAACAGTTCTTTCAAGAAAGGAATTAAAGAAATCCAAACACGAAAGAGGTTAAGTAGGGCAATCATAAACTATAAAGTAAAGTTAAAGCTACAAAGTTCATCTGTGTGCAAATTCTGAAAAGATCTGCTGTTACTAATTGTAGTCTCACATGCCTAGATTATGTGGGGCAAGTCTTTAAAAAGTTCATGGAAAATTTGTTTCATTAAAAAAAATTATGGATTTAAAATAATTTTGCACCAAAATAAACTTACACTTTAATTCTATTTTCCATGAACTTAATGAAGTCTTCTTACCATTTCTATCATGTCAATTTCAAAAATAAAGGATCTTAATAATATCTTCAGGATATGAGAAAATTAATAGGAAAATGGTCATCTCGGAACTAAATATTAGAATGTATTTCAGTCAGGAAGAATTGTTTTCCAGGCTTTTTAACAGAAAGATAACTGTGTGTGTGTGTACATACATATATATATATGTATATATATATATATATATACATATATATATATGTAATTTTTTTTGAGAGAAAGATTTTTGCAACAGGGCATATTGCTCACCAGAGACATACAGAGAGACAAAGAAACAGAATGGGAGAAATCATCCCCTGCCCAGGAGGATGACCATGCCAAAATCCCTTTTCCTTCCGTCTTCTCTCAGGATTTTGGGCATGCACGCACATGCACTCAGCATGAATTTTAAGCCACCGGGTCTGGGAATCAAACTGTGATTGACAACGTGGGAGTCCAGTGATATAATCATTATGCCATCGATTGGTCCCCAGTAAGATACATAAATAGTATGATAGAATGTATAAAAAACTATAGAATGCCATACTAAAGTTTTAGATCTCTAATACTTTATGAGAACAAAAAGGATTTTATGTAAACTAACTTCTACAAGAATAAATGATTTTAGGTTTAAATATTCTAATCTATTGGAAATATTAGTAAAATAATAATTTTTCTTTATGTTTTTATGAGTTTGGAGGATTTTTAACATATGTTTTATGAACCACTCAAGAAATCATTTAAGAAGCATTACATGTAAATTCCAAAAATTTCATTTTCCACTTGTGTATACATGTACATTATGGGCAGAAAAACCATGTCTTTCATCAGATTTTTAGAGAAAATTATAAACCTAGGGACCAGTGGATGACATAGAGGTTACATCACTAGATTCTCACATGGCTGACTTCAATTCGAGTACCAGGTCCAGTGACTTCAAACTCCCACCAGGCATGTGTGCATGTATACCCAAGATACCAGTGGGAGAATGGAGGAGAAGGGATGGTGGCATGACCATTCCTCCTGGGGGTGGGCTGATTTCTCACTTTTCCTCTTACTATCTCTATCTCTCTCTCCAGTGATTGCACACAACCTAAGGCAAAAACCTCTAAAAAAAATGAAAAAAAGAAAAAATGACAAACCTGGAGTGTTTCAAATGATAACTAGGATTTAATTAAAAAGGATTTACCTACAAAGCAAAAGTGGCCTAAAATAATACAAGAATAGATAGACAGTATATGGAAATAAATTACAAAACAGCTTCATTTCCATCTAAACCTTATCTCCCTATGTTCCAGGAGCCCTTCCCATGGGACTGAGTACAACACTTTGATTTATTTTTCTCCCACAACTTTTCCCACCAGTCTGGCAGCCTAGAGTATTTATTGCCTACCTAACTCTGGTTTGTGTGACAAATGAGACTCAGGAAAGAAAGTTCCATATTTTCTATTATCTTTTATAAACTGCAATGTTGATCAGTTGAAAGATGAGAATTCAACGTGTCATAAATATATTTGTGAAAAAGAATGGCATACGTGGTCCATCCAGTCATAAATGACCTAGGGGTAGGATGCTTAGGTTGTGAGTTTGAAGTTAGACTTTTGATCTCACCTTCTCTAGAGAGTCTAATGAGCAAGGAATGATTAACCACTAGCCATCATTATTTTTACTCTACAAACACCAGAGACTCCTTCCGTGATCTCAGATATCAACCTCCGCCTGAGTTAGAGAAAATATAACAAGTGAAGGGAAGGCTGATTCAACCCAGGCACTTGAAGGGACTCAGCAGCGGTGAGAGGACAATGCCACTGTGGTATTAGTTGACTGTGGATGTAGCTCATCCAGAGAAGAAAGCTGACTTGGTCTATCAGCATGCACGTCCTTCCAAAAATATGCTTATATATTGAAGGGAAGTGAAGAATAATCGATAACACGGATTTTCTATTATATTATGAATGAATTTTCAAGCTGGACAAGAAAGATTGTATCTTTTGTTCAATCCATTTGCTCGAAATCCAAAGATAACAATAGGAGGACACCGTAAGACAGCTTTAATGGATGTAGCATCAACAGTATTGTGTTGTTTTCCCCAAGGAGAAATGGGTTAAAATTTTCACAGACGTTGAACAGTAAAGAAGTTTCTGACAGATAATTTGTATATTAAAAATGTGTCTAAAAGTGATCATACATGTTATTATTGAAAGTATATTTCTGGAAAGAAAAGACTGATATCCATTTGTTGGAAGTTGAAGAGACATTAGTATATAGGCTTTCAGCATGCAGCAAGTATTTCCCTGGGCTCCCTATTCATCCTGGATGTGTGTGTATACTCGTATATATATTCAACGATATTTAACTTAGCCATAAAGAACTCTGCGCGCATTAAGTAATTAATACTTGTCAGTCACATAGAGTGAATACCATTTTAGTCAAGTGCTGTATCTATGTTAAGTAATAATAATAATCTAGATAATGGGCTGTCCAATTACGTACGTTACTTGCTAGCAATTTTAAAGCACACCATATGTTTGCCCAGGATGCAGGTTTTTTTTTTTTTTTTTTTTCTTAAAAAGGAGGATAAACATTCATCAGTTTAAAAGGGAACATTTATTTTAAATGTGAGAGAAATACTGATTTGCGTAATAGTTCTAAAATTGTTTAATACCTTCAGCACAGTCAATCAAGCTACAGTCACTGGGCTAAGGATTAAGTAAAGAGCCAACTCTCTTACATTTGTTCAATCAGTTCTTTCCGAATAAGGGACACTTCCACTATATTCCCACCCAGGAAAACCACCTAATTCCCCAGATCACCTTGTCCTTCATAAACTTCTTTTATGCCTTATACCTAATGCTGCCATATCTGCAGGAAATGTTCTGATTATAACACACAGTGAATGCCATTTATTGACTATAATTCTGAAATTCTGTTGGGTGAAAGGAGTTCACCAAGGGGCCAGAGTCCATTCATTTCTGTGTGGGAGACAGGAACGAAACTGAGAGGAGGCCAGTAACACAGCAATTTCCTTCTTAACTGGGCTTTCTCAAGTAGGTGAACTAATGAGATCGGCTAGATAAAACATTTATCTTTAATGCCTTTTAAAAAATGTCTGTGATGGGACCAGCAGTTAGCGTAATGGCTATGTCGCTAGACTCCCAAGTAGCCGACCGCGGTTCGTGTCCTGGACCCAGTGGCTTAAAATTCACGCCTGGCGCATGTGCATGCGTGCCCAAGATCCCAAGAGGAGAATGGAGGAGAAGGGATTGCGGCATGGCCATCCCCTCTGGGGGGTGATTTCTCGCTTTCTGTCTCTCTGTTTCTCTCTGTCTGGCGAGCGCACGCGACCTATAGCAAAACATAAACCTCTCCAAAAAAAAAAAAAAAAAATGTCTGTGACTGGCTAGCAGATGGCATAGTGGTTACATCGCTGGACTCCCCCATGGTAGACTATAGTTCAAGTCCCAAACCCAGTAGCGTGAAACCTATGCCAGGCACTTTTGCATGAGTGCCCAAGTTTCTGGAAGGATAATGAAGGAGAAGGGATTGCAGCATGGCCATCCCCTCTGGGGGCTGGGAGGAATGCTTTCCTCACTCTTTCCCTCTCACTATCTCTGTCTCTCTGGCAAGCACACATGCCCTAAGGCAAAAACCTCTAAAACATCAACAACAACAACAATAAAAAGATGTCTGTGACTAAGAATTATTTATAGTAAATAAATCATGGGGTCAATGATAGCAGGTCCCTTGAAAACGGCACCTAAGCTATGCAACTCTGGGCTGTAAAGCAATATTGCTTTAAGAGTCCCCTCAATTTGAAGAACCCCACAAGCTTCACCCACAGTCCTCATCTACTTGGGCTGAGAGGATATGTCCCGCATGAGAAAATAGAACCTGGTAAGGTGTCCTTCAGATCCTGGACCTCATTCTGCTTCATGTGCACTTTTTGATTGCTTAGCATTTTAAAATTTTATTTATTTATTTCCTCCATGAGTGAGAGACAGAGAGAGAGAGAGAGAGAAAGGAAAGAAAGCAAGAGAGAAAAGACAGCATCCCCAACAGCAAGTCCATGATCCACTTTCACCGTGTTCCACTCCCACCTTTAGCCAGGCCTGGATCCCAGGCATGTACGCACCCTGCATAGTCAGAAAAGTCTCTAGATTTGAAACAGAAACTGTCCCATGTGGGATTGCCTTGCAGAGCATCAGGTTTCGCTGCAGAATCACTGTCTGGCCCCAATCGCTTATCATTTTGGCATTGTTTAATAAACGCTGACAGTGGGTAAGTCTCTGACAAGAGATCACAATTTAAGCGTTACTGTTTTCCTTTCAAATTTTTCTGCTATCAAAGCCTAAGGCACCATGTGTATATATTTTTTGTTTGTATATATTTTCATCTCATGTCTTTTTATAAATTTTACATACTCTTTTTTTTTTTTTCTTTTTTTGGAGAGGTTTTTGCTATAGGGCGCGTGCGCTTGCCAGACAGACAGAGAGAGACAGAGAGATAGAAAGCAGGAAATCACCCCCCAGGGGGGATGGCCATGCCACAATCCCTTCTCCTCCATTCTCCTCTCAGGATCTTGGGCACGCACGCACACGCACCCGGCGTGAGTTTAAGCCGCCGGGTCCAGGACTCGAACCGCGGTCGACTACGTGGGAGTCCAGCGACATAGCCATTACGCTAACTGCTGGTCCCCCATACTCTTTTTTATAAACTCTGTGGGATGCAGAATTCGAACCAGCATATCTTTCTGCACAGTCTCCTCCACGCGAGCCCCTCTGTTCCACTGAAAACCGAGGACTAAACTCCCGAGCAAGGTGGATGTGAGAGAAACACTACTAGTGTTCTGAGAGGGGCTAGCAAAAGCGAGAGGGTGTTTTGCATTGTACCCAATGCCCCATGTCCTTACCAACACTCGCTGATTCTAGTTCCTCTGGTTTACATTTTATATTCCTCACTTTGTGAATCGCAGCTCTGATTTTATGACTTACTTTCTGAAATTTTTCAGTGACCCCCTTGCTTCTTACACTGTCAAGTCCGGACTTCAGATTGTAGCCACAAGATCTTCAACACCATGATTTCAGTTACCTGGAAAAGAGGAGGCTATAAGCCTTTCTGTAAGATTTTCCCCTGTTGCACCAAACTCTCTAGTGTTCCCCAAACACTACGCTCCAGCCAAGGACAGTTCCTCAGTTTTGGTGTTCACGTGGCTTCATATGGCCAGTGTCATGGACAGTGTCAGAATGTTTAGTTATAAGAGTTGTGCACTGCGGAAGGAGGGGGGGGGGGGTGCCGTACACCACACACCCCCAGAAATACATTGGATCAGAAGAGTCATGATGTATTTTTCTGTGTTTTTCTATTCAAAAATGCGTCATGACTTTTCAGATGACCCAACGGTAAATATCTTCTTTGAATAAAATGATCACAACAGGTCATGTTCCATAGCCCTAATTAGAAATACTGAAACACCTCTATGAATAATTTTGTCAAAATACATGAAGCAGAGGAGACACATTTTTTTTTTTTTTTTTTTTTTTTTTTGGAGAGGTTTTTTGCTATAGGGCGCGTGCGCTCGCCAGACAGACAGAGAGAGACATAGAGACAGAAAGCGAGAAATCACCCCCCAGGGGGGATGGTCACGCCGCAATCCCTTCTCCTCCATTCTCCTCTTGGGATCTTGGGCACGCACGCACACGCGCCCGGCGTGAGTTGTAAGCCACCGGGTCCGAGACGCGAACCGCGGTCGACTACGTGGGAGTCCAGCGACATAGCCATTACGCTAACTGCTGGTTCCCATGGAGACACTTTTTTTGAAAAGAAATGCTGAAGGGCAAAAGAAAAAAAGAATTTGTGATGTCTTTTGTAACCCCATCCTCTGGCTTCCTAGCAGCTATCAACCTCCATTCCTGCAATTCATAAAATTTCCAAAATTCTCAGCCTAGCAATATGGGGATATGACTTTTCTAAGCAAAAATTACACTGTCTTTTACTCCAGCAGGTGCCTACCTGAATCTTAGTTTAGTGTTCTCCGAGGCCAGGTTTTCTGGGCATTTGTCCTGGTAAGTTCAGATGTGGCCATTAGGCAAAACAGTTTATGGCTAAATAATATTTTTACCACTTCAACACGAACAATATATATTGATGAAGATAAAGTAGGATGATCATCATAAATGCTTCAATTTAGAAAGGGAAAATAATGGCGTCTGTCGTATTTCCTAGACGTGGTTGCAAGGATTTCCTGCCAAAAAAGTGAAATGGTTTCTTGGTCAACCAGTCTCAAGATCACTTATTCTTTTCACTGGAAAATTGTCTCTTCTATTGTCCTTCATATTCATGTGTGGAAGAGAAAATGGGCAGCTACTATGGACATCAAAAAATTTCTAGGTGGGACCAGCAGATGGCATATAGTTACATTGCTGGACTCCCACTTAGTTGACTGTAGTTCAAGTCCCAGACTTGGTGGCTTAAAATTCAAGCCAGACTTGTGCACATGCATGCTCAAAATCCCAGGAGAAGAAAGGAAAAGGGATTGCAGTATGGCCCTCCCCCTGGGTAGGGGGTAATTTCTCACATTCTGTCTCTGTGGTGAGTGTATGTGCCCTATAGCAAAAATCTCTCTTACAAAAAAAAAAAAAAAAAAAAAAAAAAAAAAAAAAAAATTCTAGGAAAAATGGGATTAAAGTATGAGTTTTGGAGCTGAATGGTGATGCAGTGATAAAATGTAGTGCTATGTAAAATGGACCTACAAGGAAAGGCTCTGGGTTTGCATCCAGAGGTTTCTCTAAGTAAGCTGGGTTCATGCATGCCTCTAGCTCACGGCTGAGGCTGGTATGTGTGTGTGTGTGTGTGTGTGTGTGTGTGTGTGTTAGGGGGCATTGTGGTGTCAGATTGGGGGTTGCTATCTCTTTATATCTCTGTCTCTTTCTCATCCATGGAATAAATAAATGAATAATTTTTTAAAAAAATAAATAAGTTATAAGTTTATTTTGGTGCAAACTATTTTTTTAAATCCATGTATTTTTTCATAATACTCATTTTCCATGAACTTTTGGAAAACTCTCATAATTTGCTTTAGCAAACCATTTCTTGTAGAGTTGATTTCAAACCTTAGAAATGAACGTTCCTATGAATATTTTTTCTCCCAGTTCGAGGGTTGCCTGATAGTAATGTCTCTCTTAAAAGCACAGTAAGATGTGACCACTTTGCATTCTCTCAGCTCTCTATCAAAAAACCAAACTAAAGACCTTGTTATGTTGGAGTTGATTCATCTGGACTGTGAGTTCCTTCCTTATAGCTCCAGGCTTTGGCATTCGACCCACAGCCTTGGTTTTCAGTTTAATAGCCTCCCTCCAGGCCTCTGCCTCCAAATTAATGGGCTGTGATAATGAGCTAAGTGTACTCTGCCCTTTGCCACAGGCTAAATCATATGGAGTGAGTGTAGAGTGGGTGGTAATTAATTTGGTTGGGAAGTTTATATAGTAAAGAAAGTTTCCCTGCAAAACAGAGGATTAAGTTTCCTCTATTTCCAAATAACGCCCACAAACATGGGTCTTGTTCCCCACCTTGCCAGGGCCAAGGATCTTGTTAGTGCAAACTCCCACCATACATGTGCGTTTAGTCATCACAGATGGCTGGCCACTGCAACATGTTTTGTTCTCTTTCCTTTCTTCTTTTAGTTAGACCAGTTGAGACTAAAGCTTAGAACTTCTTTCCTCTCATCCCTTAGTACTGCATTCAAAGAGTAGAAAATATGTAGAAAATACTTCCATACAATACTCAATCAAGAGTCTGTTTCTAGAGATACAATTAGTGTCAGTTTAATCATTCCTCTTTGTTAAAAAAAGTTAAAAGTCCCCAGTTTGAGGGAGAGATGCTCTCCCTGCTATTCCCTGTCTTCCCTGAAGTTAGCCACACTTTTGAGTCTTTCTGTTACCAAAATTCCTTCTCATTACCTATTTTTATGTTTTCAGCGTACTTTATTTGTACAAATGTCAGAAAGCCAACTTAAATCGTTTTAGCTAATGTAGTGAATTTCTTCACTCACAGAACTGGAAAGATAAAGACTAGACTCTGGCATCACCTTGGCCCGGAGTGGCACCCACCTCCTCCTGCTTTCATTGTCCTTGTCCACAACTTAGCTCATTTCCCTCTGTTGCTTTCAGTTTCAGGCCATCTCTCTTGTTGACAAATAATGAAAATTTCTCGTCGTATTTAGGTTTACAAATTGCCAGAAGCATGTTTTTAACAAACCACTGCAGCAGGAAGAAATGGTTGAAACTGATTATCAAAAATCTTGAGCTTGTTTTACAGGGTTGGAAACAATGAACCAAGAGTGAGACAGAAAAGAAAAAAGAAAAAGAACCCGTGGGTTCTTCTATGGCCTAAGAGATTAACAACCAAAGCTTTTTACGAGTTGTCAATAATTCTCACATTATTCTTATTTTTTGACAGGCTTCCAAGCACGGTAACGCTTACTCTCACAGAGCATTTGGGATGTACATATTGAAAAGTAAAGTCTTGGGGGCATTTCTGAGTGTTCTTTCTTCTCTACGGTTGCAGGATATTTGTGCAGTTACATCTGCAGAAACATAAAGCACTAAATGGGAAAGAATAATAAAACGAGAGACGTATGGAACAAAATACCACCTGTCAAAAACTCACAGCACCAAGAGATACAAATTTAATCCATTAGAATGATTGTCTTTTGTAGAAGGAAATGGGAAGACTGGAAGAAGTCGAAAGGGTATCTATCTATAGAAAGAGGGGCTGACTTGACAAAGAGGAGAATAACCCCTTTTTCTGAGAGAGGAGAAAACAAGCTAGTGTGAAGACTTGAGAAAATGAAAAATCATCTGAGGTGTATATTGCAGCATCTAGGTAAGTGAGGAAAGTGGAAGATGAGTATGTCAGTCTTACCAACCATTGAAGGAATTAGCCAGGCTAGGAATACAGTTGGAGTACAGTTACAACACCATGGCAGAAAACAACAATAAAATGAATTCGTGTATTTATGATCTTTATGAGGTCTTTTTTCCTACCAAGTTTTGCCAGGCTGAAAACAAGAACAGAAAATGTCAACAGTGAGATATACCCAGAATAGAAGAATGACAACACTTCCAAAGAGAAACTAAAATTATTTGTGAGAACTTGAGTGGCCATGAGTTATGTTAGAAAGAGATGCTTGTTTTCCAGGCCCCTACTGTCTTCTCCCATATATGAGGGGTCTTCACAAAAGCAATGGGAAATGTGATCATTAAAACACAAATCATGAATTTATAAAATAATTTTGCACCAACATAAACTCGTACTTTATTTCTGTTTTTCATAAACATTGTGAAGTCCCCTGGTAGAGAGAACTTCATCAATGAAAGCTTTCTTGACTTCCCTTGCTCAATTGCTATTCTTCACAAAGGATTAATTTAATATTATTTTCTTCTGTAGCAAGCAGATGGCACAGTGGTTACATTGCTGGATTCATACATAGATGACGACAGTTCAAGTCTTGGACCTGGCAGCTTAAACTCATGCCAGGTGCATGTGTGTGTGTACCCAAAATTCCAAGAGGAGAATGAAGGAGGAAGGCTTGTGGCATGACCATCCCCCCCAGGGGGTGATTTCTTGCTTTGTGTCTCTCTATCTCTCTGGCAAGTGCACATGCCCTATAGAAAAAAAATCTCTCAAAAATTTTTTTCTTCCAACCTTTCTCTTATTTATTTATTCATTTATTGAGCAGGCGTCTACCTGCCTATATAGGATATGTGCTTCCTTCCTCCTTTTTATCTTCCATGCTTGCTATAAGACATATTAAGAAATGATTTCCCCCTTTAAGTAGAGAGGGGTAGGAAACTCCTGAAGATTGTGTGGTAGTAGTTCAAATCCAAGAATTTATTATCATTTTGTGCACTAACATAGAACTTACAAGGCGGCTATTCAGGGAAGAAAATAATGAGAAGAAGGCATCCAGAAGACCTGTGATGAAGGGGCTTCCAGTGTTGGAGATACTGTATTAATGCAGGCCACATGAGAGGTTTGCCTAGGCTTGTACTTGTGCAATGTGGCTGCATTTTTACGGTGGTGTAGTTTAACAGCTAAGTCTTAGTGGTACATCTAGCCTACTTGGAAGAGCATTTGGTCCAGGAATAGTAGTCCTTTCATATATCCAGCTCCTCCTTGAGCTGGTGAATTTGGGTCTCAGAAAACACTAGCGGGTTTCTATAAAGCCTGCAGTCTCCTGAGTGGAACACAGGCTTCAGGAAAGACACAAGTCTTACATTAGGGCCAATCACATTTGGCCTTAACCTACATGGAGAAGCTTGGCCTGGTGCTATAAGAAAGGTTAGATGAGATAAGATCTTTCTATTCTTTAGTAGAAAGAATACAAATCATTAATTTTCAACCAACGACAGCTGAGTTCTAGGTACAATAAAGAATCCTAGTAAATCTGGCTATAAAATGCTCAGTAGTCATAACTTTTTAAAATAATTACTTGCTGAATTCAAGGTGATACAATTGTAAGTAGGCATGCAGATGTCCTGTATCTATATAGTGTTAGGCTATGCTAACTTAGTCACCGCCATGTTAGGGAATGCTGGGACAAGTTAGCTTAATTGATACCCTGTTAAGTCTTCAAGGATAGAGCCCACTTTGTTAGGGCCTCAAGGACAGAAGCCGGGAGTCTGTGAACTCTCAGATAGTGGAAAACAGGAGGGCCCAGCACCTCTGAGGCAAGGTCATCCAGACCCTTAGCTGAGAGCCCTTATCTAGACCTGAGCAGGTGGTGACAGCTGGACACTCTCTTCTCATATCCCCTCCTTTGTATGTGTTACATTCTATAAAAAATCCTGAACTATAAAAGATCCCTTTATCTTAGGCTCGGGGTCCTTGTTGAGGCCCGCTGCACTGGGCAGAAACTCGAACCCTAGCTAGCTGGAAAAAGAATAAAAGCCTCTTGGGAACCAGCAGTTAGCGTAATGGCTATGTCGCTGGACTCCCACGTAGTCGACCGCGGTTCGCGTCCCGGACCCGGTGGCTTAAAACTCACGCCGGGCACGTGTGCGTGTGTGCCCAAGATCCCAAGAGGAGAATGGAGGAGAAGGGATTGCGGTGTGACCATCCCCCCTGGGAGGTGATTTCCTGCTTTCTATCTCTCTGTCTGTCTGGCGAGCGCACGCACCCTATAGCAAAAAACTCTCAAAAAAAAAAGAATAAAAGCCTCTTTTGCAGTTGCATTGTCGTTGTCTTTTCTGTGTCTCCATCAGTTAGACCCATCTCTGGACCCTTACAATAGAAGAACACTGCAAAGACTGTGTAATTAGGACTCCAGGGTAAGACATAACACAAAGCAAAAATATTGAAGGCAGGGTCAGCAGAAATAGAATAGACTAAATATACGCAGGCCTTCACTGGATATTGGCCTGATGGGAAAATATCTCCTACATAGAGACAAAAGTTATTTGAACAATAAATGATACTATTGGTAAATCCAAAACATGAGGGTTTTATTTTTTCCATCAGAACAGAAGCTCATAAGACAAAATGTAAATGAAGATTTAGTAAATTAAGCAAAATTACAAATAGTCCAAATCAGGAATGAAGAAATCTTCACAGTAATCCCTACAGAAGTTAGAAGGATTCTAAGGGACTATTACAAACAACTGCATGTTGATCATTTGAATGGCTATGTAAAATAGATCAACTTTAAAAGACAAAACTTAACTGACACACAAAAAAATGAAATAGATTTATATTAAAAAATTGAATCAAATTAAAATTAAAGATCTTTTTGTAAAGAAAAACTCAGATCTAGATGACTTCACTGGCAATTTCTAGCAGACATTTAAGAAAAAAAATAGCACTTCTATGCAAACATTTCAAAACATAGAGGAGAAAGAATGACTTCACATCTCATGCGGTCCCTACTAGTCTAATATCAAAGTCAGATGAAGATATTGTAGGAAAACTACAGTCCAACATACCTCATGAACATCAGTATAAAACTCCTTGACAAAATATTAGTAAATTAAAACCAGAAACTTATAAGGATTGTATAACAGGATCTAGTGAGTTTTTCATCTCTACTAAGAATTGTACAGCAGTTTCTAGCCAATAGAAACTGTAATTGAAACTAGTTAGAATGGAAAAGAGGAAGTCACATGGTCTTTATTCACAGTAAATGTGTTTTTATACGTAGAAAATCCTAAGAAATATACAAAAAAAATTAAAAGATAAAGTAGGTAAATAAGTCAGAATAAACAAACAGTGAGGTTATATGGAATATAGGATTAGTACACAAAAATGAAAACTTAAAATTTAAATTTAAAATTAAATTTAAAAAGTGGTTTTGTATATATAATGAAAAATCCAAAAGTAGAATTAAGAAAAGCAATTCTATTTACAATAATATACCAAAAAATCCGACTTAGCAATAAACCTAACAGAAGAAAATGAACTGTCCACCGAAACCATAAAACACTGCTGAAAGAAGTTAAAGACCTAAATAAACAAAGTTATATGTTCATGTCTGAGAGGACTAAGTGGTACCTAAGATAGTAATTCTCCTCAAATATACTTAAATCTTTTTTTTAGCTTAAATTGAATGCCTGGAAATGTTAAGAATCTAGAATACCAAAAACTTTTGTAAAAAAGAGGAATGTTGAAAGACATACTACTTGACTTTTCAATGTATTTGAAAGGTAATCAAGAGTGTAACATTGACATAAGGGTAGATACATGATCAATGAAGCAGAATGAAGATTCAGATATGTCCACACATAAGATTAAATGACTTTCAACAAAAATGCCAATGCAATCTACTGGGAGAAGGAAGGTATTTTCAAGAAAATAGTTCTAGAACTATTAGAGATCCACATGATAAGGAGAAAAAAATAAAAAAAGAAGAAGCCTGAACCCTTTCTTCACACTGGACACAAAAAAATAACTTGGGATTAAACCATAGACCTAAATTTAAGCTCCAAACTAGAAACCTTCTAGAAGAAACAGAAGATAGCCCATGTAACTTTGGATTAGAAAAAGGTTTCTTGACTAGAACACAGAATACCTAATCCCTTCAATTAGAACAATGAACCCAATTTCATAAAATTTAATGTCTTGTTTTTAAAACCAAAATTAAGAAAATAAAGATAGGCCACAGGCAAGGAAAAATACTTGTAAAGCATATTCTTGATTATAGACTTGTATCCAGAACATAACGAAACTCTTAAAACTCAACCATAAGAAGATTAAAAAAGACACAAAAACATTAAATGGACACTTCATCTAACAAGACATATGGATGGCAGATGAAACATTCCCCAACATCATTATTCATAGGGCAGCTCAAACCGTAGTACGATACTCCTTACTCCCACAATGCTAAAATGGAAAAGAATTGTTAACACAAGCATTGGATGAGGAATGTAGAGAACTTAGGAGATGTCATCATTTCCAGTAAGAATGTAAAATGTCACAGCTACTTTGGGAAAACATTTTCTAGTTTCTTCAAAAGTTTCTTACTATCACCCAGAATATATGAATATTTTGTGGACTAGGGCTTAGGACTCTTGTTGAGAGGGATAGAGAGAGGAAGGACTTGAAAGTCACGTTGCAAACACAGAGATGTCAGGATATGTGATAGACCACAGGAACGTAAGACTCAGATGTTGTGTCGGAGGGGAAGACTTGACAGTTCATTTTCTGTGACTAGGGTTAGGCAAAATTCAAAAGTCTCTGTTTCAGCTCTCTGACTTCACAGACACAATTTTTAATATGACATCCAAAATTATATTACCTACAACCTGTACCTACTCGTACAAAATTTTCTCTTGCTTTATGGGCCTTTCTCTCCAAGGAATGTCATATAACCTATCAACAGAGTACCCCACACCACTGCTTGCTATGGCTTTTAGCTGGCTCTGACCTTAACAAACAACTCTAAGTGAGTCTGTGAGCAGTAGGTCAGAAAAGAAAGAACTCTTCCGATGACAATATTTGTATCTGTAAGAAAAGGGTTACATACCTCAAATTGTCAAAAGTTGGTTCCCTAAACATTGCCTAGAACCCAGTGAGAAGATGAAGTTGAATTTATGGCTCACTCCGGAAGAGAGAACAAAGCATTGGCAGAGTATTCAAAGGGAGGCAGGAAGGTCAGAAATGACTGAGAATTGGAAATCTGATTTAAGGCAGGTCTTTCAAAGAGGGGGCTTGATTAGGATGAGGTAAGAATGAAGTTATAATCATTTAGAATTTGTGGAGGCACTCAAAGAATCTGAGGGCACACACTCAAATAGCAATTTTACCTTAACTCTCTCTCTCTCTTTTTTTTTTCTTCAGGAACAATACAATGAAAGTAATTTTTCAGAAAACCGACTTTGAAGCTATGATGTCCATTGATACTTTCCTTTGAGAAGCAGATGGGTCTTCCGAGAAGTTCCCGTAATGAATAAACCATTTTTCTGGGCAAGAAGGTCACTGAGCAGTGAAGGATGCTAATGAGGACAGTGAAATGACAAAATCAAGGTATCACGGAAGATGGGTGTGGTTTCTATCATTAGTGTTTAGGTTGCGTGTGGAGGTGGACCATCCTGGTCTCAAACTGCTGCTTCCCTGGACAGCTCACCTCTGTGCAGAAGACTAATTCTCCTATTAGGGGGATTTCATGCTTCTTTTCTAGCTTCAGAAGGCTGCTGGGTGGCAGGTTTGTCAGAACTTCTCTATAACAGGCACAAAAGCCCGAACACAAAAGCAGCAATGAACTAGCACATATGTGGCCCTGGTGACACATGTGTTTTCCTCCTCTCCCTGTAAATCTATCATCAGTGTGAAAAAAATAACCTAATACAAGATATTATAGAAAAATCTATTTAATGGCCAGTTCTATATTAAAATGAAGGTAGAGTTCTACTGTGTGATTAATGAGACTATTGTTTCCACTATAAACATAATTGTCTGCCTACTACCAAAAAACAGATCATTTGTTTTATCAAATGAATCTTCATAATAAAATAGAAATCAAAATATTCTAACTGAATTTGTAATTTTCCATTGAAATTGGTGATTTTAAAATGACAACTCTTTCGAAAGTATTACATTTTCATTTCAGATGATCAAGTTCCTGTTAGATATTTACTTAAAGTAAATGACAGCCTTATGACATTTAAGTTAATTTCACTTGTTTAACATTTTAACTAAAGAAAAACCAAAAGCCAGAAAGAAAACTACCCTTGTTATTTTTAATCTAAATATACTTGGTGCAAAGATGTAATTGCAATTTTAAATTAACTTGTCTTTTATCTTCTCAGACAACATAATGAAAGTAATTTTGCAGAAAACTGACCTTTTCTCTATCGTCTTCAGCAAGATTGCACCTCTAAAAGTGAATCAATACTCCAGAATCAATTTTCAGAAGAAAAAAGGATGTGTATTATATTCATAAAATAACCCATAGCATTTATCCTGAGTCTATTGCTAATCTTAATTTAAATATGTTTAATTAAGAGCTAAAAAATTTAGCAATGATTTTGTTTCTAAGCAGCATGTTATATTTTAACCAAACCTTGAGTAGAATAATAATCTGTGACCCTTATTAGTCAACTAAATATTCTTTGTTGTTTTAGATGTTAAAAACGGATGACCTCTTTTGATTCTACAATTCTGTTCTTTTTAATTCAATATGGTGGATGATTAAAGCATGCAGGGTGATGACGTTATGAGCACAGATGTGGGATTTGGGATGTCAAAGCACACAGATACCGGAACAGGACAGGTGTTCTCCTCTACACCCTTTTCCATCAGGTGGCCTCATTTGCTTTTCTTCCTTCCAATTTCTGAATAATCATTTTCCAGGTTACTTTTGTCCAAACGCTGGTCTCGAATAACAGAAAGTTTAATTGGTGACGAAAATTTTTCTCAGTTAACTATATGTCCTTTGATTGCCTTCTAAGTATATAGTAGCTTCCCAGATCCATAATTGACTGGGGAATATTATTTTTCTCAGATTCTCTGTCATTGTGCTTTATGAAATACATTGGCCTTCTTGGTATAGATAAATGCCTAAATCATGCCTCAATTCAATAATACAGGCATACTTCATTTTATTGTGCTTTGTAGAGATCACGTTTTTTGCAAATGGAAGGTGTGTTGGCAACCTTGTGTTGAGCAAGCCCCACAGGATGTGCTCGCTTGGTGTCTTTATGTCACACTTTGGAAATTCTCACAATATTTTACATTTTATTATTATTACGTCCATTATGAGATCTGTGATCAGTTATCATTGATATTACTAATTGTTTTGAGGCACCCTAACCGCGTCCATGGAAGATGGCAAACTTAAACAAGAAATGTTCTGTGTTCTGATTTCTGTGGTGACGTCATTGTCTCCTAGCAGTTTCCCTATTTCCTGAGGCAATACTGAAATAAACTAGTCTCTAATTATTCAAACAAAAAGAAGAATCACAAGTCATTCACTTTAAGTCAAAGCTACAACAGAAATGATTAAAATGTGTGAGGAAGACGTATCAAAAGCTGAGATAGGCCAAAGCCAGTCTTTCACCAAAAAGCTAAGTCATGAATGCAAAAGAAAAATTCTTAAAGGAAATTAAAAGTGTTTCCTCAGTCAACACACAAATGAGAAAGAGAAAAACCACCTTATTACTGGTATGGGAAAAGATTTATTTTATATGGGTAGAAGATTAAACCACCCACATTATCTTACATCAAAGCTTAAACTATTAGGTTGTCAGGAAAGCCATGACGTATTTTTCTATGCAAAAATGCATCGAGACTTTTCCAATGACGCGACAGAACACGATCCTAATTCCCTTCAATTCTAGGAAGGTTGAGTGAGGTGAAAAGGCTTTAGAAGAAAAGTCTGAAGACAGCAGAGGTTGGTTCATGAAGTTTAAGGGAAGAAGCCATCTCCATAACATAAAATTAAAAGATGAAGCAGCAAATGTTGATGTAGAAACTGCAGCACACTGCACAGAAGATACAGCTTAAATAATTGATGAAGGTAGATAAGCCAAACAGTGGATTTTTCAATGGGGAAGAAGTAGCTTTCTGTTGGTAAGGGGTGACATCTCGGACTTTTATGGCTAGACAGGAGAAGTCTATGCCTGGCTTCAAAGCTCCAAAGGACAGGTTCTTGTTAGGGACTGAAGCACCCAGTGATTTTGAGTTGAAACTAATGCTCATTTAATGTTCTGAAAATACTAAGGCCTTTAAGAATGAGGTTAAATATATTCCATAATCTATAAATAAAACATTAAAGCCTGATTGTCATCTGTTTACTACATGGCTTACTAAATATTTGGAGACCTTACTGCTCAGAAAAACATTCCTTTCAAAATATTGTTGGCAACAGAGCTGGTCCACCCAAAAGCTCTAATGAGGATGTACAAGGAAATTATTATTTTGTCATGCCTAGTAACCTAACACACCTTCTGTAGCTCACGGATCAAAGAATATTTTGACTTTCAAGATTTTTACTGAAGAAACATTTTTATAAGACTATAGTTGCCATAGGTAGTAATTTGTCTGATAAATCTGGGCAAAGACAACTAAAAAAAAAAGAAGCGGGTACCAGCAGTTGGCATAATGGCTATGTCACTGGACTCCCATGTAATAGATGGCAGTTCGAGTCCCAGACCCCGTGGCTTAAATTCATGCCAGGCACGTGTGTGTGCCTACCCAAGATCCTGAGAGGAGAATGGAGGAGAAGGGATTGTGGCATGGCCATTCCCCCTGAGGGGTGATCTCTCTGTGTTGTCTCTCAGTCTCTCTGTCTTTTTTGGTGAGTGCACTCGCCCTATAGCAAAATAATCTCAAAAAAAAAGGGGGGACACAAAAATAGAAAATGACCTGTTGATGATAATGTGTATGATAATGTCTGTAACTTCACTAATATATAGTGTATTCATGCTGGGAAAGTTCATTATGCCTGCTGTAATGATATACAGTAATTGAACGTATAAAAAAAATTAAAAAGAAGAACTTTGGAAAAGGATACATCATTCTATTAGGCTGTCAGAAAAGTGATGAGTGCCCAGAATCCTGAGGGGAGAATGGAGGAGAAAGGATTGCAATGTGATCATCCCCCCAAGGGGTGCTTTCTCACTTTCTCTCTCGTGAGGGCACACAACTTACAGCAAAATTTAGAAAAAGCAAAGAAAAGAAGAAAAAGCATTCATTACTCACAGGAGAAAGTTAAAACATCAACATTAATAGAGATTTGGGAGAAACTGATTCCAACCATTGTGGATGAGTTCAGCCCTTCAATGAAGGAGGCAGCCGCCATTGTGGTAGAAATGACATAAGAACTATAATTAGAACTGGAGTCTGAAGATGTAACTGCATTACTGCATTCTCATGATAAACTTTCATGCATGAGGTGTTGCTTCTTAAGAATAAGCAAAGAAAATGTTGGGATTTTTTTTTTTTTGACACAAATCTATTTGAGATGTTATGAACATTGTTGAAATGACAATGAAGGATTTAGAATATTATGTAAACTTGATTGATAAAGCAGCAATAAGATTTGAAAGGACTGATGCAATTTGGAAAGAAGTTCTACTGTGGGATTCTACCCATATCCCAGTGTACTCTAATAGGGTCACCATAAACAAGTGCTCACCATAGAATTTGTTTTATGTCACTGGACTCTCACATGGCTCACCACAGTTCAAGTTCTGTTCTTGGTGGCTTGAAACTCACACGAGGGGCACATGCGTACATGCCCAAAATCCCAAGAGGAGAGGAGGAGAGGGATTGGCCATCCCCCCTGGGAGGTGATTTATTGCTTTCTGTTTCTCTGTCTCTCTCTGTCTCTCTGGTGTGCTCACATGCCCTATAGTAAAAATCTCTCTCTCTCAAAAAAAAAAAAAAATTAAGCTGAAAACTGAGTCAATGAGCCAAATTTCTCTACATTATGATAGTTTACCAAGTTTCTTTTTATCTGTTTAATTTTTTCCTATGGTGCAAGGAAGCTATGTAGCATGAGATATCTGACCCAGATGAAGCCCATCTCAGAGTTTTAAAAGGATTTCAGAAAACTTACAAGTGTAGATGGAACTTCCCATTCAACAATAGGATTTCAAGCACAGGTGCATTTTACCTCACTAGAAATGTATACACACTTTGTTACGGGTTAAGATCACTTAACATTTTGGTAAATATAACCTTTCTCAAAAAGCAATATGTAGTCTAAAGCAAAAAGAAGCACTTGTAGAATAAACAGTGCTAGAGTTTTATAAAGTTATATATGAATTGAAAGGAAAATAGGCAACTCTATTTAGAGACATTGAAAGTATATTCACAAACCTTTGTATCAAATATTTTCTATTTATCACAGGAATTTTCAAACATCGACAAGAAAAACCATGAACACTTCAATAATTATTAGTATTCTATCACTGTTGTTTATACAGAAGTTATTGTTTTATTTATTTATTTATTTTAACTTGCTAGTGGTTATGTGCACTCTCTGGAGAGAAACAGAGAGAGAGAGAATGAGAAAGCACCCCCTATGGGAGACGCAATCCCTTCTCTATTCTTCATTTTCAGCATGAATACACACATATTCTGCACACATATTGTCAAGCTGTTGGGTCCAGGATTCAAACCGTGCAGCTGGCCATGTGGGATGCAGCCTCTTTAATCACACCATCAGCTGGCCCTAGAAAAATTTATATGATTGATTTTTTTATAGTTTTTTGTTGTTGTTGTTGTTTTTTGTTTATTTGTTTTTGCTATAGAACACATGTGCTCACTGGAGACAGAGACAGAAAGTGAGAAATCACCCTTCAGGGAGGGTGGCCATTGCCACAATCCCTTCTGTATTCTCCTTGGGATTTGGGGCACGCTTGTACACATGCCCAGCATGGGTTTTAAGCCACTGGGCCTGAGATTTGAACCATGGTAGAATATGTGGGAGCCCAGTGATATAACCACTACACCATCTGCTGGTTCCCACATGACTGACTTTTAGTAGTTTTATTGCAGGAATTAAAAGCACAGACCCAAGAGCCAGAATACTGGAGGTCAAATCTAAGTTCTATCACCAATAGCTGCAAACTTTTTGACGTTCTGTGCCTCAATCTCACCATTGAAATGAAGATAACAATAGGGATGATCTCGAAAGACTGCTGTAAAGATTGAGTTAACATATATAAGGAGCTAAAAACAGCTTCTGGCTATAAAAATGGCCATATAAGCGTGAGCTATGATTATTATTACCATTATTTGTAAAACAGTAATGTCCTAAAGTGAGAAAGCCAAGAATTAATTTATAGGATCATTTTCCTGGTTGAATAGAAAGCAATGACAATAAAATTTAAAAATTAAAGAAAATTAGAGTAATGTAAAGAACCACCTTTTGATGTCTCTGCCTTTAGCTGTTAGTGAAGAACTTAAGCACAATTCCCGGTTTCTAAATGCGACGTTTGAATGACTTTATTAACAAAGTGAAAACTATTCATGAGACAGTATAATGTACTTTACAGTTGGCAAGAGAGTATTGTGTCAGGCATCTAAATATGGAAGTTGCGGTTTGTGGAAGCAAGCTGGCTCCCAAAGTGCTGCCATGTAATCGCAGTGACGAATGTCCCATCCTAGGACACCGTATCAATGCAGCATGTCACTAAAATTAAAAGCATGCATCACTTCCTGGATAAAACACGCCCATTCTGGGAAAAGTAAAGTGAAAATTAAGCTAACATTTTAAGGAAACATTACAAAATGTGCTCTTTATATTCAGAGTACATCTCCACTCACAAAAGAAATTGCCGTAAGTTTCTTCCTTTCTTTTTGAGATGTGGGGAATGTTTTTCCTCCAAATCATGTTTATATATTGTAACATTTTAATCAAAGCTTCTGTAGAGCTGTGGTGCTTGAATGTTGCTCCAGGCGAAGCATTTGCATCTGAGGTTGTGCTGTAGGGTAACTGCAGGGTTGCGAGTTCTCCCAAGCTGTACACTCTTCGTTGCTTTGATCTGTTTTACATATCAGGGTTCTGGGTACCATTACATTTGAAAAGTACAAAAAAAAGGACCAATGATAAAATAATAATAAAATGTAAAGCATCCCCAAAACCTCTTAAGTTTGACTGTCTACAAATTGGACCAATTTAAACCATCAAAGATAGTACTCATTTTTACATTTAAAAGATACTTAGAAGTCTGATTTGTTGAGGGCTTACCTTATACCAGGCACCTGGGTGAATTTGTTTCAAATAACGATGTGTCATTCATTCAACACAAACATATTCTTAGCCCCTAGCAGAGAATGAAATGGGATATCAATAGGTACACATTAGGGACACCTGAGAAATAGTGATCCTTCCTTTTTTTTTTTTTTTTTGCTATAGGGCATGTGTGCTTGCTGGAGACACCGTTGAGAAATCACCCTCTTTGGGGGGATGGCCATATCAGTTCCTTCTCCTTAAGCCTCTTCCTGGGTTTTTTAAACACACATGCACATGCACCTGGTGTGATCTTCAAGCCACCCGGCATGATTTTCAAGCCACCAGGTCTGGAACTCGAACTGTGATTGACCATGTGGGAGTCCAGCACCTTCATCACTACACCACCTGCTGGCCCCTTGATTCCCCTCCTTAAAGATGTAGTGATAAAGCAGACAATATAAAGTGATCGCTATGAATGCAATAAAAGTTGCAAGGTGACCTGGCTTTTCATGAACTTCCCCTGTTCCCTGGAATAATTCAAAACATTCCTTTTCATTCTCAAAAAGAAATTGCCTTAAATTTCTTCAGTATAATCCTCTACCTGATCTAACCTGATGCTAACACCTACCTTGTTGCTCAAGAAATGCTAATTACAGATGACAAACATTTAACACATTGAACAGTCTTGTCAACACAATATATAGTTTGTGAAAGTATCTGAGAAATTTCCTCCTAATCCTGATTTTGTGTGTAGGTGTATGTGTGTGTAAATTTCAGAGCTCATGATAGATTTAAGTTCATTTCATTTGTCACAGTATAGCTTCTGCTCCTTTGATAAAGACACTTTACAAGAGATTTATCTACTAGGAAATCAGGGGCTGGCAGGTGGTGTAGTGGTCAAGGGCGCTGGACTCCCACATGTCCAACTGCGGTTCAAGTCCTGGAACTGGTGTCTTGCGTTCTCATTTTCCCCCTCTATCTCTTACTCTGTCCCTCTCTGGTCAAATTTAAATAAATAAATAAAACTAAATAAAGGAGAAAAATATCTTCTGGGAAATCAGACATGAAGTTTTGCTATATATGTACTCTTATTATAGGCATAATTAATAATAAGTCAAATATTTGAACTGTATCTGATACATAAAATGTGACATCTTTTATCTGCACAGTCATTTCAGAATTAAGACAAAAGGCATTTTTTTAAATAATACACTTTCTGAATTATCTGTAAAAGTATAAGATAAATATCTCATTTTTTTTTTTTTAGATTGAAAGGATATTCCTACATTGACAGGTCCAAGGTTATAGGCTTGAATCTGCTATCAGTCACATACAAGCTGTAGCGATGTATTGTAATTGAATATATAAAATAAAGTAAAATAACAATTAAAAAAGCACATTACAAAAAAAAATGGATGTATTTTTCCATACTATGAAACTGATTTCAGATAATATTCTCACTTTGTTTCTTTTTGTCTCTGAAATAAAAAGAAAGAATCAAAGTTGCTTAGGTGGATTAGGGTTAGGCAGACAAGGCAAGAATTCCCAGAATTCCCAGAACATCAGCCATCTGGAAACCAGGTAGAACAGACAGGGATGACTTAAGAGGGCCATCAGCATGTTCCTATAAACACCAGTAGACAGGGTACATGTCTACACTGCTTCTCCCCTGTAGTGTGAAGGGTCCTGGAAACGGGCAGCATAATTTGTTGTTCTAAACAGTTTCTTCCTACTAACTACAAAGGGAATAGTAAACACAATTATAGAATGAAAAAAAGAAGGAAGAATAAACGAACAACTGGCACTGAGTCTGCTAGGCAACCTTTATGTCAGCCATCTGTCAGCCATCTTGCCTTGAGGAACAAAGGCCCCAGCTTCTAACCAAGAAAGTTCAAGGCCGAGGTTAATCCCAGCAATCTCTGGTGATGAAAGAGCAGTCTTATCAATACTGGATTTGAGAAGAAAATAATGAATCTGTTGTGGATATTATGGTATTTCCCACTTAATATAAAAAATAGAAATATTATTAAAGAAAACATAGCTACTGCTGAAGAGAGGTATTCATATCTCCCTAGGTTTTGCAGGAAGGGTGAAATATACACAAATATTTTTTCATATATAATGTCATGAGTTTTGTATGATATGGATAGGTATAGGACAAATTGGTTAAAAGCATTTCTTTCAACAGTAAGACCACTAGTCCAAACTAGGAGAGAAAGCAAAGGCGGTAATTTTTCAAAAAACAGTGCTGGGGACCAGCAATTGGTGTAATGGCTATGTTGCTGGACTCCCACGTATTCGACCACGGGTTGGAGTCTCAGACCCAGTGGCTTAAACTCACTCAGGGCACATGTGTGTGTGTGCCCAAGATCCCGAGAGGAGAACAGAGGAGAAGGGATTGCGGCGTGACCACCCCCTTCCGGGGGGGTGATTTCTCACTTTCTGTCTCTCTGTCTCTGTCTTTCTGGTGAGTGCATGCACCCTATAGCAAAAACTTCTCCACTAAAATAAAATAAAATAAAAATCAAACAACAGTACTCTTGTATTAACTTTCTGTTGTTGCTGAAGCAAATTACCCTGAACTTGGTGGCCTAAGCAACACAATTAGTCTGTACTTCTGTAGGTTGGAAGTCCTATGTGAGTCTTCCAGGGCTAAAATCTAGGTGTCAGCAGGGCTTTAAGTGGGAATTTCTTTCTCTGCCTTTTCCAGCTCCTAGAGGCCATATTTGGTTTGCGACCCCCCTTCTTTCATCTCCAAAATCAGGAAGGTTGAAGGTTAGGGCTGGCTCCACGGTCTGGTGGTTAAGGCAGCCGGATCCCACATGGTCAATTACATGGCTCTAATCCGAGCCCTGACAGCTTGAAAAACATGCCAGGTACATGTGTATAAGTGCCCTAAATCCCAACAGGGTGGAGAAACGGAGGAAAAGGGATTATGGCGTGACCATGTCCCTTATCTCATTCTCTCTGGCAAGTGTATGGAAACTCTGGTAAATAAAGTAGAACAAATAAGCAAACTAATAATAACAACAACAAAAACAAAAGCACAGTGCTCTATCTCTGACCTTTCTTTCCTTAAATATTCCCTACAGAAGTGGGGAAAGGTTCTGTGCCTTTAAGGATTCACACAACTGGACTGGATAATCTAGACTAATCTCAACTGAAGGTCCATACCCTTACTTGGATCTGCAAAGTCCCTTTTGCTATGAAAATAATATATTCACAGGTGTGGACATTTTGTCTATTGGTCTATTTTAAAGTTAACATGTTTTTTCTACTACATTTTATTTCTCTTCAATAAAAGAAACTCTTCTACATTACTGTCTTTCATATACATGTGTGTATGTGTGTGTGTGTATATATGTATATATATATATATATACATGTATACACATATACACACACACACACATATATATACACATACACACACACACATATATATGTCTTCTCTTAAACATAAGAATAAAAAAATAGTTTTTACATTTTAGGTTGTGATATAACATGAAATATGTATTTGAACTTCTTTGGTTTCTGGTATAAATCTCCTAAAATTCATAATTTCCTACATGGCGGTGTGTCGGGGACAGTGTTTTGTTCTACTATTTGGTCCCTGACTCGTTTCTGACACAGAATGTTGTGGAATTTCCCAGGAGGTAGGATTCTCTCCTGTTCTAACAAGGTGACTCCTGACAGACTCCTGGAGAGCTTCAGATGGGGTCTGGTGTTCAGAAAGATCTCTTGTGATTAGAAGCTTGGAACTTTCTGGGGCCAGCAGGTGGCATATTAGGTAGGGTGTTAGACTCTCACGTGGCCGACCGCAGTTTGAGTCCTGGATCTAGTGTCTTGAAACTCATGCTGGTGCATGTAAGTGTGTGTCCAAAATCCTGAGAGGAGAATGGAGGAGAAGGGATGGTGATGTGGCCATCCCCCCTGAGGGGTGATTTCTCACTTTCTCTCTCTCTGTGTCTCTGGCAAGTCCACAAGCCTATAGAAAAAAATCTCTGTTAAAATCAAAAGAAGCTTGAAACTTTCAGTCGCACTCCATACCCACACGAAAGAAAGAGAAGTTGGAGATTATGTTATAATCTCACGTGCCTAAATGATGAAGCTTCTGGGGGTAACCCCAGAGTGTGGGTTTCAGGGAGCTTCCAGACAGGTGTGCACATCCGATGAGGAGGAGAGTGACTCCTCCTGACGCCACAAAGGCAGACACTCCTGCACTTGGAAACTGTCAGACTTTTCTACGGGCCTCTCGTCTGACTGTTCATTTATCAATAGCCTTTCTAGTAATCAGGTAGATTAAGTGTTTCCTTGAGTTCTGTGAGTTATCAGAGCAAATTATTAAATCTGAAAAGGGGCTCATGGAACCCCTAATTTGTAGCCAACTCAGGGAGAAATGTTGATACCCCCCTGCTATGACAGGCGGCAGAAGCAGGCAGCAGCCTTGTGAGGCTGAGCCTTCAGCTGTGGGGTCTGCACTAAATCCAGGTAGTGCAGGTGGCGTTAGAAGTGAGCTGTAGGACACCTGCTTCGTGTCTAGAGAGTTGGAGAGTTGGTTGGTGTGGGGAAACCCTCAAACATTTCATGTCGGAAGCGTTCTGTAAATGAGAAGCCAGAAAACTGAGTTTAGTCTTTTTAGGCACAAATTAATGATACCTACCTTACATTCATCTTTGAGTTCTTAATCATGACTGGATTTTTTAAAATCAAATGGTACAGGCCAACACTGTGGCCTAGTAGTTAAGAGAGCTGGGTCCCACATGGCCAACCATGTGGTTCAAATCCCGGCCCCAGCAGCTTGAAAAACATGCCAGGTGCATGTGCATGCCTCAAATCCCAAAGAGATGAAGAAACAGAGAAAGGATTGCAGTGTGACCATCCCCCACTGGGGGCCGCTTTTTCCTTCTCCCTCTCTCTCTCTCTCTGTCTCTGTCCCTCTCATGCAAGTACCCATGCCCTTGGGGAAATTAAATAAGCAAAAAAGAAGAAATAAAATTAATGGTAGATAATCACTATTTTTCTAATAAAATAATAAACCTTATTTTCTAGGGGAAAGATTATTAGAAAATTATGAAATGGGGAATCAAATCCAATGATAATTGCCATTTATTCTGCTTTAGTGTGAAAATCTTTCATAAAATAAAGCATAAAGCTAATATAATTTAGTTTTGTTTTTGTTTTTTGCTATAGGGTGCGTGCACTCACCAGAAAGACAGAGAGACAGAAAGTGAGAAATTACCCCCAGGGAGGAAGACCATATCACAATCCCTTCTCCTCTTGGGATCTTGGGCACGCACGCACTCAGCATGAGTTTAAGCCACCAAGTCCAGGACTAGAACCGTGGTCGACTATGTGAGAGTCCAGCGAAATAGCCATTACACCAACTCCATTACACCAACTGCTGGTCCCAGTACTTTCTTTCTTTTTTTTTTTTAATTTTTTTTGAGAGTTTTTTTTTTTTTTTTTTTTTTTTTTTTTTTTTTTGCTATAGGGCGCGTGCGCTCGCCAGACAGACAGAGAGAACAGAGAGACAGAAAGAGAGAAATCACCCAGCAGGGGGGATGGCCATGCTGCATTCCCTTCTCCTCCATTCTCCTCTTGGGATCTTGGGCACACACACACACATGCCCGGCGTGAGTTTTAAGCCACCGGGTCCGGGATGCGAACTGTGGTCGACTACGTGGGAGTCCAGCAACATAGCCATTACACTAACTGCTGGTCCCTGTCCCAGTACTTTCAATAAGCAAGACACAGAGAGCTGATTCCCAGCACAAGTGCTCTGCTTGTAAGTCAAGGAAACAGGGCCAGGCCAGAACCCTTGCTCTCGTACAGGGTCTTCAGGGCTCAGTGTACCATTTCAGTGGAGTATTGATTGCTCTTGAACCCTAGGAGACAGGAAGAACACTTTCTTCAAAAGTACAACGCATTGTCTTGTCCCGGCCTGCGGGACAATTGAGCAGGGTGCCTGAGTGAGAGAGCGGAGGTCTGGAACCGGCGCAGTGTCACAACACGGGAACGACACAGTGTCACAGCTCAAGATGGTATGCAGTTGCTCGTTTATTGAGGGCCAGAGAACATTTTTATATACACAGGGAAGGAAGCTGATTGGTCGTACAATGAGGGATGCAATTCTATAACCACCAATTGGTTGCTGTGTTAAAGGGTAAAGCCAGGGGGCGAGGTAAAAAGGGGGCGGGAATTGTGGCAGACCTGACTGAGGACCTGCCTGAATGAGGAAGTCTCAGGGTGAATTGTCTACTCCCGGAACAAGGATACTGGAAGGTCCTTGTATGAATGTCATGTCAGACATTTTGGTGCATGTGGCTTCCTACATTGTCTGGTGCAGGGTGGTTCTTATATCTGTCCTCTGTTTATAAGGATTCTGAGTAGGAAGCAAGCATGTAGCTCATTTCAGGAATGGCCCTCCTATGTGATTGGGATCACATAGAGCATCTTCATCGATTCTGGTATGACCTTGACATCTAATAAAGTTCTAGCTGCTAAGAAATGGGGGCTTAACCTATATTTAAGTGCACAGATTAAATTTACTTATTTATTTGCTAGAAGATACATGTATTTTCCAGAGAGAGACATAGAGACACAGACAGAGAGAGGGACAGGAGAAAGCACAGCCCCTCCGCCTTCCATGGGGGGCAGTCACACTGCAATCCACTCGCTTCTATTTCTCCAAACACACACACACACAGTGTCTCTCAAGCCTCTAGATTCAGAACTCAAACTGTATGTTTGGCCATGTAGGATCCAGCTGCCTTAACCATCAGATTATGGGTCCAGTCCTAGATTAATATTATTGCTAAAAATGATAATAACTGTAAACATAACACAGGTGCAAGCTTGTGGTGAGGAAAATTCAAACTGGATATAATGCTTCTTGAAGAAGCACAGATTAACTTTTGAAAATTGGGGGAAAGATAAAAACTGTTTTAGCGTCTAAGTGGTTGCTGTGTAAATATAATTAAAGTTTGACAATGCTGAAACCTCCTATCGGCTAGTTATTTCCAAGCCGCCTAATCAATAAAAACATTGTCAACGGGCATACAATGTAGCTTTAACCTTGGCCTTTTAAGCTGTGGTCAGACAGAGCACTGTTGTGAAAGGAATGATCATTATGGAAAGCAATTGAAGAAAAGCAGATGGCATTTCAAGAGCAGTAAATGAATGAGTCTTATCTGTGCTTGCCTTCTGCAGAGCTTCTAATCGCAAGTAAACGCATCTTCTGAGATGGTTAGATTTGTTGGCACTTCCTCTTGCTTAATTCATTTTGTCCCCTAAAGTTAGGTGGCTCAGATCCTTACAACTCTGTCCATCCTGCTATCACAAAGAATCTAAATCTACCAGGGAAGATTTGGAGATTTGAGGAAGGTTTCTTAGGCGTGGAGTCCTGGGATTCTAGTATCTTATTTCTTTGTCAGAGAAATTTGCATTAATTTTCTGATGGCTATCACCTAAACCACCTACCAAGGGAGTTACTTAGACCCTAGACCACTGTTATTTTATTTTAAAAGTATTGATCCCAAGAATAAATGATGTTATGTTGTTCTCCATTGTCAAATTAACCTTGAGTAAGACATAAAAAAAAAATCAACGAGGGAAAGTTAAACCTGAAGTTAGGAAAAGAATACATCTAATGATGTTATCTATTTGTAATCACTTATGCTAATTATGTCATAGAAATTATGTCTACATCTAAGAGTGAATTCCCCAAAAGAGAACTTCCCTCCAAAAATGGATACTAAAGAGAGGTCGATGAAGTCACTGTATTCCTCCTTGCATTCTTTTTAGTTCATATTTCAGGATGAATTCTAGTTCCGCATTTGTCTTCAAAGTATATCTCATGCTATATATGTGTGTGTGTAATATATATGCATATGTACATACTTGGATTTGTAAATAGAGACAGATAGCATTGTTTTAATCAAGACCCTGAACAGTTTAAAATGAGCACAATTTAACAAGAATTTCTTTATAAACTTGAAGAGATGCAAATAAAATAATATTCTTAATGTAAAATAGGCATAAAACATACAGAACAATGCAATGGTATAAAAAGTCTTTAACAGAATAGAACATGTAACCAATGCCATCCATGAACGTGGATGCTTACATGTGTGCTCCACTTTTCCATAGTTAACTGAGCAGCTGTTTTTATCAGTACTGGCAGCTAAAAGCAGAAATAACTTTTAATAAAGATTTTTGGATTGGGTATTCATTTCAGGTGTGTGTGTGTGTGTGTGTGTGTGTGTGTGTGTGTGTTTTAGGTTTGCTATAGGGAGGATTTGTCTGAGAGAGAGTGAAGTGGGGGGAAGTGAAAAATCACTGTGCATGGGGAATGACCACACAGCGATCCCTTCATCTCCACTCACCTCTTGGGACTTTGGGCATGCATGCACATGTGCCTGGCATGTTTTTGTTTGTTTGTTTGTTTGGTTTTTTTTTTGAGAGGTTTTTGCTATAGGGCGCGTGCGCTCGCCAGACAGACAGAGAGAGACATAGAGACAGAAAGTGAGAAATCACCCCCCAGGGGGGATGGTCACACCACAATCCCTTCTCCTCCATTCTCCTCTCAGGATCTTGGGCACACACGCATACGTGCCCGGCGTGAGTTTTAAACCACCGGGTCCAGGACGTGAACCGCGGTCAACTACGTGGGAGTCCAGCGACATAGCCATTACGCTAACTGCTGGTTCCCTGCCTGGCATGTTTTTCAAGCCACTGGGTCAGGGATGTGAACCACACAGCCATGTGGGATCTAGTTGCCTTAACTACCATGTCACCTGCTGGTTTTAATTTCAGGTTGTTTTTAATCACTGATGTATAGAACAGTTTTTATATATTTATTTTGCCTTCACCTTACAATAAAAGAAATAGGAGGGCCGAGGTTGTTTGGTAGTTATTTTACTCCCCTGAATGGTATCTACCCTTAGCCTTTCCCCTTATACCTACAGGTCAAATACCCAGAGCTTCATGGCCAACAATCCCGATAGCCTGTATTCCTGCTGCAACATGGAGTCTTCAGGATTTACAGCAAATCCCTCCAGGGTTCTGTTGCTCACATATTCCACAGGAAGTATTTCCTTCTTCTTGGTGTTCTTAAGTGATTTTTTAAAAATTATTGTCTTTAAGAAACATCATTTGAAATAACTTTTTCTCCAGTATTATACCTTTAATTTACACTTCTAAATGTTATTTAAAAGTGAATTGTTTTTCTCCATCTCTTGTGTTTATTGAGAATAAAAGTAACCATTCTATTTACTAAAAAGTAGTCATCAATTTTTTTTGGAAGGAATTTTTGTCATGTATTATTTTTTAAGACACTTGTGTAGGCATCTGACATTTTATTTATATCTTCCTTCCCTGAAATACTGCTTACATGTAAAGAAATAGAAATGTGTGGTGAATGCATCATATATTGTGTCAAAACTATGATTGACACAAAAGATCTATTCTACATACACTGAAAAACAATATTTGCTTATGTTTATATTCCAGATAGATTGATAGTTTTATGAAACTCAGTGTGTCTGCACATGTCTAAAAGAGTAAAAATTGTCAGATGATTTAGCCCTTCAAACAGAATAAGAGTGACTTGAGGTTTAAATGATCTATCAAGCATCCCCTATCTAACCCCATATTGTTTCTATTACAATTTCTATAACTCAAATCAGAAGCAGTAATTTAAAAAAGAAGTTTTAAAAATACTTTTGGCTTATTGGTTTCTGGTTTGGTCAATCTATTTCCTTATTCTAAGAAGTTTGGTATAAACATGCATCCATTTACAGATTGCTTACACATTAATAAAAATGTTTATTTTTTAAAACTTAACATATTTCACATGAGGTACGGTAATTAATATAATCTCACACCCTCTCCCAATAAATTAGAAAAAGAACATGTTGAATTAAAAAAAGAAAACTAATTGGCCCAGCCACAGCAATGCGCACTGCCTAGAATCCGTTCTTTGCTGGCTAGGATCTCATTAGAAAGATGGATTCAAGTGCCCTTCGACCTCAAGGCCAGGCATGGTGTCTTGTGCCTTTAACTCCAGGGACTACGGCGACTGATGCAGCAAGGTTGTGACAATGAGACCCTGTCTAAAAGAAAACAAAAACAAAAAATGTAACTAATGAAAACATGATGGCAAATGTCTTCATTTTTAATGGAATTAATAATATGGAAATACAAGAAATAAAATATGTGTACGATAATTTGATTATTTGCTTCTATTTCCCCTGTGCCTTTAACCAATGCGGTAACTAAACGTTCATTTTATCATCCTCTTAAAGGTGACCCTGTTTTTTTTTCTGTAAGACCAACCTATGTTTTAATGAAAACATAAAGATATTTGTCAAAGCTTCCCTCGGTGTGGACAGACCTGTGGAAATCAACACCTTCTTTCTGTCTTACCACAGTGCACTGGATGGAAACAATGAAATTTGCTTGGCAAATTGTCTTAATCTGGCTCTGTTCTCTTACACACATCTACAGTATTAACAGTGCAATTCTTTACTCTGAAAAGCGTCTTAATGATGTGTTCATTAGCTCGTCATCCAGATACTTTTACTGCAGATGTACCATTTCCATTTTTCAGCTTTGATTTTAAACAGATTAGAAAATCAGTCATGGGCCAGCTGGTGGAGTGGGGGTTAAGGTGGCTGGATGCACAAAGCCATCTGTGCTATTAGAGTCCTGGACCAGGGCTTGAAAAACTCTCTGGGTGCATGTGCATGCATGCCCAAAATAAAGAGGAGAATGCAGAATTGCAGTGTGGCCATCCCCCGTGGGGAGCTGCTCATTTTCTCTCTCTCTCTCTTGCCCTCTCTCTGGTGAGCACAGGTGCCCTATAGCAAACACACACACACACACACACACACACACACACACACACACAGAAAATCTGTATCTTCTTAATGCAACAGAATATAGCTAAAATAAATATAATGAAATAAAATAAGTCATTCTTTTCCAATGATTTACTACCCACTTCTTTTATTTTAGAATTATTTTCTTTAACTTTATTTATTTATTATTATTTGCATTTGACCAAAAAGGGTCAGAGAGAAAGAGGGAAAGTGAGAAAGCAAGCAGCCAGGTCTAGGACTCAAACCGTGATCACCCATGTGGGAGTCCATTGCTCTTAACCACCATATCACCTGCAGCCCCATTACCCAGTTCTTGCTTAAATATCCTCATGAAAATAAATGAGAACAGCAATGGGAATGGAGTGTCCACTGTGATATGACAGCTTATTGACTCTAGAGCGTTTACGTGTTGTGTGATACCATAGCAACTACCTTGGTGACTCATTATGGAATTCTCATGCAACTCATCAGGTTGGGCAGTGTCTCTGAGAATATAATAAAGTATAATGTAAATTCTGCAATCATGTGCATCTCACAGAATATGTGATGATTAATAGGGAAGGAAGAAATATATATAAACCAAATACCTGAATTGTGTCTACGAAAATAATAGAAATTGAATTCTGAAATATTTTAATCCTTGCTTGGGTTGCAATGAAGTTTCAAAAAGGTTAACTAGAGAATTGAAATAAATAACAAAACTGTGCTTTGGGACATATGGACAAACGTGACCTCTGTCCTTGTAAATCATACAGTCCCTAGGAAGATAAATAAGCAATTAATGGAACATAACAGGAGACAAAAATAAACATAAGTATGTACATGTCCTGTGCTCTTTCTTCTAGGTCGTTTTTTATAAGTATAAAGACTTTAAAAAAATTGTTCTTGCTCATCACAAATCTTACTTTATTATCAAGTCTCTTAAATATATAAACTTCTATAATATTTTAATATTATACTAGGAACAAAAATATATAATCCCAATTTTTTTCTTTGCCAGTCAATAATATCACACTTTAACATATAGATTTTAACCACAAATAAATGAATAGAATTGTGTCTCTCCCCATCCACAAATCAAAGCCTTTGAACTAGTTTAAATCTCACTAACCAAGCCCATGGAAACTCATCATAATACATTGTTTCGAGAAGTTTTTCTATTAGGCCCTCAGAAGACATTGTGAAATGCTTGTGGAATAAAAATATCAGTCCTCTTTTTTTTTTTTTGGAGAGGTTTTTGCTATAGGGCGCGTGCGCTCACCAGACTGACAGAGAGACAGACAGAGAGACAGAAAGCAAGAAATCACTCCCCAAGGGGGATGGTCATGCCACAATCCCTTCTCTTCCATTCTCCTCTCGGGATCTTGGGCACGCACGCACACGCGCCCGGCGTGAGTTTTAAGCCACCGGGTCCGGGACGCGAACCGCGGTCGACTACGTGGGAGTCCAGCGACATAGCCATTATGCTAACTTATCCTACCCAGATTTAATTCACAAAACTGGATCAAACTAAGGAATAGCTTTCACAAGGATTTTCATATCCTTAGTTAGCTTTTAAATGTTTGTTTACAAATCATTAACCACTTAACAAAGAGGCTGCTGCACGTTAGGACTTAACTCTGACTATACAGTACCATTGAAGAAAAATCAGATACAAGGGTCAAACAGCCCTGATGTAGGCATCTAAAATAACAGTTAAAGCACAGAGTTTTAGTTCATGCAGAATTGTTGAGAACCAAATGCAAAGTAAGTTGTGTCGATGTTAGAGGGGAAATATTAAATCCAATGTTCATTTCTTTAAAAATGGCTCTCCTCTCTCGGTTATAAAATAAACTACATATGTGTTTCAATAAAACTTTAAAAAAAACTTATTTACTTTAATTCTTGAGAGGGAGCAGGGATAGGGAGAAAAACAGGGGATCTTTGACTCTGAGTGCTGTGACTCACTCCAGCCAGCCACAATCCGGGACATGCCGATGGGGGACCAGGTGTGCTCAAGTTCACCCGGGGTTTAAACCTCAGGCCTTCCCACAGGGTTCCAGCATCATGCAGTGGTGTCCCACCCTCTGTGTGTCAGCAGCTGGGCTTAATTAAACTTTTATATCATCTACTAAGCAAGCAAAATGCTAACAGAATTGTCATTTGTAGTGTTTGTCACACTTTAACATATATATTTTAACCACAAATAAATGAATAGAATTGTGTCAGAGCTCTCCCCATCCACAAATCAAAACCTTTGCAGACTTTATAATAAACTACCGTAGATTGGGTGGCTCCTAAACAACAGAAATTTCTCATAGTTCTGATAGCTGAGAACTCCAAGATCAAGAGGCCAAAAACCTGGGAGTCTAATGAGGACCTACTTTCTCATCGCTGTCTTCTTTCTGCAACCTCACATCCTATCAAGGGCAAAGAATCTTTCTCCCTCTGGCCTCTTTTGTAAGGGCACGAATCCTCTTCATGATGTTCCTTTAACCCCCATAACCAGTTCACTTCCCAAAGGTCCCACATGCGAATACCATCAGCATGGGCAGGAAGGGTTCAACATAGAAATTTGGGCTGGAGGTGACACAAGTAGACCCCAGCAGTAGTTGTGCTTTGTTTGTATTTAGTTTTGGTCCCCCTCCGTATTACTATTTTTCCTTAACAGAGTATTGAATTATTGTTAGCCTGACAAAGTCCCAAAGGATAAAAGAATTCTGCCTTAATGCAATTACTCAATACTTCTGCAGATAGTAACACATTTGCAGCATACTCATATGTAGGTTTTTCCTTCCAGAGGAAATATTTTAACCATGTTTTCTTTTTTTCCAAGAATTTATGAATCAGGGTGATAATAAAATAAGAAAATCTATTATTCACTATAAAACTCTGACTTTACGAGATATTGAAAAGGAAAACTGTCCTTATTTCCAACTCTGTATTTGGTTCCCATGTTGTAGATCAAAATTTCTCTTTGAAGAAAGATGAAAGAAGAAAAAAAGGAAGAAAGAAGTTTAAAAAAAATAAGAGGAAGGGGTGGAAGGAGGGAAATAATAATAAAAAGAACCTGATGATAATTAAGCTGAGTATCAGAAAAAAGACAGTCTACCTCGAAAATATGTTATTTAATCCTTAGCCAAAAGAAAACCATGCCCAGTGCATTATGTAAACTGTTTGATCTAAATGAAGCAAAATCACAACTGTTATTTTGTCATTGTTTTTAATGGATTCATTAATAGTATAATTACTGTCTAGTAATTCTGTCAATGGTTTGGATGAAGTTTACCCCGCCAGCCACATTCTTTAGCTAAAGATGTTAATACAAATCTCAAGTTGAGAATTTTAATATATTGATCTATCAGTTGGCAAATTGCAGGTTAGCAGAATTGTACATGCTTCATGTCAAATAACTTACAGTGTTACAAAGCAGTAGTAATGTGTACAAAGCTGCTCTAAACCTGTGTGTCAGCCTGTAGTTCTACTCTCTCCATAAATATTTATTGAGTACATTCCGTGTGGCAGGGATTGCTTCCAGAGCTGTGATAAACCAGGGACAGCTTTTGTAGGGAGAATATTTGTTCAAGCAAATTCTTTGCATTCTAAATTAAGGATGATTCCTAAATAGCACAAATAAATTCACATTAGAGTTAACAACCAAATGTTTTCTAATAGTTTTTCATAGCATTTTGTTCTTTTTAATTAAGGCCTCAATAACTAATATCTTTGCCTGGCTTGTTATCTAATTTCTGTTCCTATTACTATTTATGTATAATTTGGAAGAAACACAGAAGAAATAAAGTCTCCTAATAGCCTTCTCAGAACTTTTAAAATACAGTATTATGCTTTAGTAAGGAAGAGGAAAAAATAACACTAGTTAAAATAATCCTTCAAAAGCTCACAAACTTGAACTCTTTTATTGAATTCCTGTGTAATAAAACCTTTATCTACACCATTCTAACTCAGTGATTGGCAACTTCATTTGTGCAGTAGTTTGGACTAAAAACCTTGAAGTTATTCTTGATTTTCTTTCTCTTACACCTACACTCAGATGCTTTAGCAGAATTTGCTGACTTTACCTTAAGAACAATGATGACTGGGGCTGATGGTGGCACAAGGGTAATACAATTCCACCCACTTTGGGAAGGTCCTTAGGTCCTATGTGTCTGTGATCCAGGCCAGTAGGGATGGGATTGGGGGATCACACTGTAAAGACACTCTCAGGAGTACCTGTCGTTCTATCTCTTATCTCTCTGATTCTATCTCTCACACATATAAGGGGAAAAAAAGGGCTACATTTAAAATAAGAATTTTACGACTTCCTTTTGGCCAGAACCACCATATTCCAGTAATTAACCAAAATGACAAACTCAAAGGGAAAGAGGAGAGGCATCCAATATATATTCCCTAGGTCTTTTAGAAAATATGGAGTGGTGGGACCAGCAGTTAGCATAATGGCTATGTCACTGGATTCCCACATAGTCAACCATGGTTCGAGTCCCGGACCCAGTGGCTTAAACTCATGCTGGGAGCATGCGCATGCATGTCCAAGATCCCAAGAGGAGAACAGAGGAGAAGGGATTGCGGAGCTCAGTCCTCTAGCATTTTCCACTAGCATAGTCCAGAGCTTCACTGTCCTGTCACCCTTCCATTTCAGAGGAATTGAGTTCAGTCTCTCCCCTACTACAGTAGTTTCATATAAAGTCTTCCTTGCCTATTTAATTTGCATTTAATTTGTCGTAAGTAACTTTTCTTTGGACAACTGCCAAACTGTAATTTCAAAATACAAAATGTAATCCGTCCTTGTCATCTGTATGGCTATTGCTCTTACCTGAGGTCCCGCCACCATCCTTGGGCTGGTGATCTCCAGCTCTTTTTTTCTTCATTTGGTCTATTTTCAACAGTTGCCAGACTGATCTTACTAAAATGAAAGTCGGGCATGTGGTTGCTCTGCTGCAATTTCTGTGATAAATTAGACTGTGATCCACCATGTTCAGATCGGTCCTGGTATCCATCCCGTTTGACTTGTGACTTTATCCTTCTCTCAGTAGAGCTGTGGACACGCTTCTGATCCTTGGCTCTGAACTCAGCCATGGACCTTCCATTGGTCAATGAGCTGTTGATGGCTGTCACAGCTGTAATTGTCTTTGTGTATTTGATTTTGTTTCCCTTATCTCTAACATGCTGAGAGTAGAACATACCATGGACAGCCATGGGTTCAAGAAGGACCAGAGACAGCAGACCTAGACCCAATCTGTGTCTTGGAAAGAAGCTAAACCTAGCTTAAGTCAGCTGACAACTAGAGATGAATGAGTGAGAGAAGATGATTCCTCCAAGTAATAATTATCAGACTGAATTATTATGATAGCAGAGGATTGACAAACATATTAATACCTCAGTCTTACCTTTCCCCAAGCAAGATGGCCTTTAATGTCCTATAAGGTCTTCTCCTGCCACCTCTCTGAACTTCTCTCTTATTTATGGCTCTTTAGTTTGCTTCACTCCACCTATACAGATGCCCTCATTTCTCCTTAAAAATCTCTTCCTGTACTTAGAATTCTCTTACTCCAGAATCTTCACAACTCCCAAATCTTTTATAGTTTTACTCTAATGTTACTCATCACTGAAGCCTCCCTTGCCTGGCCCATAAAAAATTTTACACCTGCATGACATACTTGTTTCCCTTTTTCTGCTTAATTTATTATTCATAATTTATTACCATCTTGACTCCTGACTCTCTTCCTTGTCCCATTGGAATATAAGTTCCATGAATGAGAGTCTATTTTTAATGCTGCAGCCCAGCACCAGAGCAGTAAGTGGCCAATACATGTTGGTTCTATGATGAATTTGTGAAGATGGCTCCTATCTCTAAGAATGTAGTGTCTATGAGCGTCAGGGTCTCTCTGGTTACTAGCTGCCATAGCCACTCTTCCGGCATGGGGATCACTCACCCACTCTTGCAGGCTCTATTCTCTATAGACTTTTCATGTTAAATCTGGGGGAAAATAAACTACAGATCTTCCATTCAGCTATTGAGAATTCACGCCATGTTATTTGATTGAACTGTTAAGCCTTGTATTCCAGTTCTTATAATAAAACTCCTCATTCATATCATTCTGGCCATGTGGTACCTGTTTAAACCATAATTTTCTGTTATCAATCTCTCTGGCTACTGAAACTCTTTCTCTCCCACTCACTCATATAATGGAATTTTGCCTTTAAAACAGCACAGAGAAGCAAAAGAGGGCTGGGAAGGAAAGGGAACTTATCTTGAAAGAGATCTCCAGAGAGTCATCTTGTTGGCTCTGAACCCAGAAGACACTGCAGTTCACCATGATATTTGATTCTAGTTGTGAAAGTAGCACTCTTTCTTTCTTTCTTTTCTTTTTCATTTCTTAATTATTGATTTAATTTTATTTTTCATTGTTATTTTTTAATTTGACCAGAGAAAGACAGAGAGAAAGAAAAAGGGAAATTGAGAAAGCAAGCCACCAGATCCAGGACTCGAACTGGGATTCGTCATGTAGGAGTCTAGTGCCTTAACTAACATGCCACCTGTTGTCTGCCATTTGCACTCTTTCTAAAGCGAGTACAGATTTTGTCTGTTCAATGTGCATCAAGTAATTTTACATACATTTTTTTCTTCTTAATTCTCATACCGACACAAGGAACGGTTTTATCTCTGTTTTAATGATGAGATAGGCATAGGAAGATCAAGAATGCACACACAGATTGCAGAACTAATAAAACTCTGAGCCAACATTTGAACCAAGAAATTTCTGATTTTAGTCTGTTTTTCCCACCACATCACAATGTTCCAATCAGATCACTTTTTTTTTTTTTTTTTTTGAGTTTTTTTGTAATAGGGCTCGTGTGCTCACCAGAAAGACAGAGGCAGAGAGACAGAAAGCGAGAAATCACCCCCCCAGAGGGGACGGCCATGCCTCAATCCCTTCCCCTCCATTCTCCTCTCAGGATCTTGGGCATGCACGCACACACGGTCAGCATGAGTTTAAGCCACCGGGTCCGGGACTCGAACAATGGTCGACTATATGAGAGTCCAGCGACATAGCCATTATGCCAACTGCTGGTCCCCAGTCAGATCACCTTTAACAATCATCCTTTATATTCCTGTATTATGCGATGGTATTATGTAGTTGACTGTGTATAATTCGGTTTCCTCCAGCAAACCACCAACCCCCTAGGGCTATGGAATGTGTCATCTTTATCTTTCCATTTCCCTTTTACTATACACAAAGAAGTGAACCTGAAGGTCCTTGAAACAGGTGCACTAAGTTATTTGTTACCCCAGTATGAGTGTATTTAATAGCATATCGGTACATATTTTGGAGATACAACATGCTATATTTGATGATATGTCTTAGTCAGGGTTTCTGGTCTGAAGCTCCCATGAATGAATGTCAGTAGAAATCCCAATATCTTGCTTTTGTACCCGGGGCTGTAGTCTTCACAAATGAACCACTCATTTTTTTTTTTTCCTGCCCTTGCCTTATTACTTTTCTGTTATCAGTAGGCTGGTGATTACACTCTCTAGAGAAGTCCTTTGGTAAGAAAGCAATTCAACTAATTTATCACTAGGTATTAAGGTAGTTTCCATTTTTTTTTATTGAGAGTGATAGTGATATTTACTAATTCTATAACATAAACAGAAATTGCCAAAGTATATCAATAAACATGAATTCCTATTTATCACCAACTCAGCCTTAGCTAATTAGGATTAGGTCATTACTATTTAATAGGTGACTTTAATTATCTTATTTCTTGCCACTTTGAACTTTAAAAACTATTGCCTTCAGAGTCCTCCATATGAATATCTACGAACTCTGTCTGGAAATTCATTCTGCTTGATGTGACTTTTCTTCTGCTTGTCCCTCCAAACATTCAGATTTGCTTTGGCGTCTTCTGAATGTCTGAAAGACTTGAGCACTTACAAATGAATGCTTCATCTTGGATAATTCATTTTGGATGTTGGACTTTGCTTGCTGCAAAGATGCTTTTTTGATGTGTCTTACATGTCTATCCTGTACAATTTAGTCTGCAGATAACTGTAATATGAGAAAATATCAAAAGTGAATGTTTTAGAGAAATAATACCTTTTTTTGAACAAGTTAAATTGCCTGTCCTTGAGGCTCTTTATCCCTGTGACATGTCAAAACACTTCAATATTCACCGACCTTTCCAAGTTTGTAGTTCTAGCTCTTTTAGGAAGCTTTTGAAATGACGTAACTCTCTCCACTATGTTTTAGCTTTTATGCTCGCAATTCATGTGAATTATGTTCATTGCGCTTTATTTTTCCTTTAATCTGTTTCCAAGTAATATAGTGAGATGCTTCAAAAATTTAACCATTTGAGGCAAGAAATTAAAACATGCCTTTTGTTTAGAAGGATAAACAAAGCAATGTTCCTTGTTTGTTTCCTCCTGTCAGTTTCCTCTAACTTCTCGGCTACCTGGCCCTTAGGAGAAGGGAGTTCTCACTGAGAAAGGGAATACTGGACCTTCTAGCAATATTATGTGCAAAAATGTTTTACTCCTGTAGATAAACTCAGGTGGGGGAGACTGCTGTGTTTGAAATACGCCACATTAATTGCATACCAGTTCATCTGTGATTGGGAGAAATCATTATTGGCTAAGACACATTGCTACTTGGATGAGACGAATATGTGTGTGACAGTTACTATCTGCAGACCTCGGTAAGGACTGCAGCAGCCTATATTTGGCAGCACCTGAGAGAAAGGATACATTTTAAAGTAGTTCTCTCCTGTGGCACTCTAAATGTCTTCAGGTGCCTGCCTTAGAAACGCTCCCTAGCTACTGCTGCTGATTTCTTTGAGTATAGCACCCCCTGCTTTCTGTAAGGGAAAAATATGTGTACGACAGAGCTTCCATGAAGCTTTGTTTGTGTGACAGTGCTGAGATTCTTATTTTTACGTCTTCTGTGTAAAACATAAGCTAAAAGAAAAAAGAAAGTGAACACGTTGAGAAGAAAGGAGAGAACCAGAGGATATCTGGGGATCAACACAAAGAGAAAAAGGTGAGGGACATATGACAGGTGTGTGCATGCTCTGTGCTTCTCCCCCACACGGAGCTGTTGGCATATGGCTGGGAAGGTAAGTCTAATATTTGGTCACTGCAAAAAGTGACCAGATGCAGGATTCAATCATGGTGTCCCTTTGCAAACTTGCATATCATCAGATTCTCTGACTGAAACGATAGCCTTGCTCTTTTGTCCACCATGGAGTGACAGACAGCTGCAATTAGTAGCAGTGGGTGGGAGACTATGGGATTTAAAAAAAAAAAAATCAATGATTTAAGTAGAAGAGATTGATGCTGACACTTGCTTTAATGTCAGGGGACCTGCAAAAGTGGAGCAATATATGAGAATGCTATGATCTTTCTTTGATTTTCTTTAAAGGCAAGTTTTTCAGTGATTCTAAACAGGAGAAAGGAAAACAGTGCGACAAGGGGAAAAGTTGAATACGTGGAAGAAATGCTGGGGTAATTATATATTCACCTAAGTGATAAAAGCAAAGTCCCACCTCTACTTTCTCCAGTTTTGACAGTGTGAGTGGTAGTAATAGTTTTAGTGTCCTTGGCCCAAATTAGGGGACGCCAGGGGGTAGGGCAGTAGATTAGGGGTAGAAGGGGATAGAAGAAGAAGCCAGCATGGCCTTCTGGTCATTGCCCATAGTGTGTGATATCTTACCCAAACACTCCCGAGTCGGGGACATAGAGATTGACTGTCAAATGTGGAGGCCAGAAACAGGCAGTAAGCAGATAACAAGAGACTGAAGCGTAGTCAAGAAAGATAAAGACATAGCAGAGACAAATATAGGGCTAGAGACTGAAAAAGAATTAGAAAAGACTCACTACGACTTTGAGACAGTGCAGATTTTGAGGAAATACAGTACTTTACAAGAGAAGCATTTGGGACAAGTGCGTTCACGGCCCACGTGGCTTTCTCAATGATACTCACTTATTAGCTCATCCTTCCAGCACCAAGCAACCATGTATTAAACAATAAGTCCAAATGGAAACCAAATTTTTGTTTGACATTACTACTGGCAAGAAATAGTCTAATGGAGGGACCAGCAGTTAGCGTAATGGCTATGTCACTGGACTCCCATGGACCGCGGTTCAAGTCCCGATCCGGTGGCTTAAAACTCACGCTGGGCGCATGTGCATGAGTGCCCAAGATCCCAAGAGGGGAAGGGAAGAGCAGGGATTATGGTGTGGCCATCCACCCTGCGGGGTGATTTCTCGCTTTCTGTCTCTCTTTCTGGCGAGTGCACACGCCGCGCCCTATAGGAAAAAAAGCCTCTCAAAAAAAAAAAAAAATAGTCTAATGGAAATCAATAAAAGTGGATACTATCATCCCTGAATTCTCTTCTGCAGTGCTATTTACTTACCAGTTCCACAGCAGTTCAAAATGATAATTTTTCGAATGAGGTCCGCTGCCACTTAAATTTTAAGCATATCTTTCTACCAAGTAGTTTACTCAATGGCCTTCTAAGTAAAGTGCTCTGAGCACATGAAAAGCTCCATGAATATCCTGGCCTGGACGTGTCCCTCCCCCGAAGCACCTGGATCTGAGGTCCCTTGAGTTATCACACTCACCGCAGTTCATTAGAACCACCTGTTTCACTACATGGTGAGTTTTTGAGAAGATCTAAGTCTCACGCTGCTTTTTTATTCTTAAGACTTGAGTTACAGTAAATAATTAAACTCTATAGGGTTTTCTTTCTCCAGGTTAGTCAACATTCTCAATTGCTAAATCCCTAAAAACAACATGATAAAAATATTCATTGTAACATTCCAGGTCACCCACATGTTCCTTTGGCTTTTATCCCCCCATCTCCTCACCATGGTCCTGACATTACATTTTCAACATGGCTACATAAGAAATTAACTTAATTTTAACCATGATGAATGGTTAGGTCATTTTAAAGTTAAATGTGTACAGTCTGTTTCTTAAACACTTTATCCAAGATGTTTTATCATTATTCTTTATTTAAAAACAATGCACAACCATTCCTAAGACAGTGCATGATTCAGTAAATCTTTTAATGAAAAGTCTCAAGTCTGACCATTAAAAAGATACTTAGTTTGAACTCCATTAGCAGTAATAAATAATGTTCTTTGTCACATGCAGCTTTCAGCATCATCTTCACATTTCATGAGTGAAACAATCCTACACACTGCTCACCGAGACTGCTCGTGACCTGCCAGTTGCATCTATAGACATGAAAGAAAAATATTCCTTTATTATTTAGTCTGTTGAAGAAATGCATATACTAGTTGCATTTTAAATATTTTAATATAATTATGATTCAATTGATATTAGAATTATAAGTGCTGATATTAACTACTATTGAGAGTCCATTCATGTTCGCTAGATGAAGAGCTGAGTGTTTTTACAAATATCACTACTAAATCTCAAAACTACTGTAAAAGAAGCATTATGCCCCTTTTAGGCCCTGAGAAACAGATTCAGGGACAGAATGTGACTTGTTGAAGGACATATAGTAGTCATACTTCCGAACAAAATTCAACCTTGGTTTCAAAGCCAGCACTTTCTCCACATGGGCCTGATTGCTTCTCTGTGGGGTAAGACATGCATATACGATCTTCCAGGGAAAAGACTTAAACAGTTGTGAAACCAAGTGGAATTTGAGACAGGAGGGCCTGTGTGGTGGAGAAGGGTGAAAGATGTGAGTTTGCCTCAGTTGTGACAGAAACTGTGAAAAGAGAAGAGATCGCTCAAGGTCTATGTGGAGAGAGATAAGAAGAGTTCTGACAGTACCCTGAGCACATCCACACCTTTGGAGTACATGAGGGGATAATGATGTTGACTAGATGTAGATAAGTGGACTGAGCCACGTGGTCATTCCAAACTAAGTGACTATGAGATCGTAGGTAATAGAGAGCGACCACAATATGGAGATTACAGTCTTTGTTTTCTTATTTTCTGCACAGAAGAAAATGGAGATTTTAAAAATACTATGCAGGGCACAAAATTGTTTATTTTTCTTTAGAAATAATGGACAGTTATTTAAAAATATAAAATTATTGAAATTATTAAAATTTTTCCAGTTTTATTGAGGTACAATTGACAAAAATTGTTTATGTTTGGGCCAGCCCCATGACCTAGAGGTTAAGGAAACCAATCCCACATAGTCAACCATACAGTTCAAATCTTGGCCTTGGTGGCTTGAAAAACACACCAGTTGGATGTGTGTGCATATCTGAAATCCCAACAGGATGAAGAAATGGAGGACAAGGGATTGCGGCATGACTACTCACCATCAGAAGGTATTTTCTCACTCTCTCTCTTTCTGTCTCTCTAAGGCAGGTATACACACCCTCAAGCAATTAAAAAAAATCCCTAAAGAAGTCTGATCTTTAGATCTAAACAAATATTTTAAATTAAAATAAAGGGATCTGGGTCAGCCTGTTGCCTGATGATTAAGTGAGCTAGATTCCATATGGCTGACTACACAGTTAGAGTCTTGGACCTAGTAGCTTCAGAAACACGTTGGACACAGGCATAAGCGTCCAACATCTTGGCAGGATGGGGAAATGGAGAAGAAAGGATTGTAGCATGACAATGCCACATTGCGGGGGGTGCTTTTGCCATCTCCCTTTCTTTTTCTCTATCAAGTGAGTACATGAATGCCCCGGCAATTAAAATAAAAACTTACATGCTTAAGATATACAAAGGAATCTGACGTACATACACAAAGGGTGAAATAGTTACCCCAATTAAATCAGTTAACACATTCATCATCACACACACGCCATTGTGTCTGTGTCAAAACACTTAAAATCTATTTTTCTTAGCAATTTTCAAACTATACAACACAGTGTAACTCTAGTCATCAGACTGCACATCGCTGAGTCCCCAGAAATCATTTGATTGATAAATGCAAGTTGGTGCCCTTAGACCACTATCTCTCTTTCTCCATCCCCCAGTCCATATATTTCATAACCATTTGAATATGTATTGCTCTGTGTAACCAGACGCGATTCCGCTGCTCCAGTTCCTAACCCCCACCGGCTCACTGCTCTCCCTCATCCAAAACAGGCCTTTGTCCAGAAGCAGCAGTATATTTCGCACAAAGAGGCTCTGACTTCTCTTCCACTGTATGTCTCTGAAGTTTGAGCAAGTTAAGGAGGGGAACAGTTACCATGGATACCAGGACAAGCAAACCCAGAGAAAAGACTTGTTGCAGTGGAAATGAGAGGATTCTGGGGTGCGATGAACATGCACGCTTAGAGTGTGCGACCGTCAGGTGGGAGGCCTGGGTCTCACTAGAATGTGCTCTCTGCTTTAGAGAAGATTCCAGAAGTTCAGAGAAAGGGCTGCTGAACACAGGTGGCAGATACAGCCATCGGATCTGTTGCCTCCACAAACCCCACTAACACCACAGTAGACAGACTTTTTTCAAAGAAACATTTATTTCATTTTACTTATTATTATTATTATTTTTTAAAATTTGACCAGAGACAGAAAGAGAGGGAAAGTGAGAAAGCAAGCCACCAGGTCCAGAACTCGTATATGGTCCCGTGTGGGAGTCCAGTGCCTTAACCACCACGCTACTTGCCAGTCCCAGATTTTTGTCTTTTTAAACTAGACATGAATTTGCAGGGATGAAGGGATTAGAGAGGAGACAGCAGCAACAAACTTCCAAAACCTGAGAAGCAGATGTACAAGTTCTAACTGACAAGGCAAAAACAAAACAAAGCAAAACAGAACCAGGATAAATCTAAATCAGGAGTGGAAAGGCCAAGAGTTAACTCAATCCACAAGTAAAATTTTCAAGTGGCTCAGGACCTGGGAGCAGCTGGTACCACAGGATCATGGGAGGAGTTGACCTACTGAGGAGAAAATAAACACTATTGAAGAAACCAGATGCTGATGGAACCAGCAGTTGATGTAATGGCTATGTCACTGGACTCTCATGTAGTAGACCGTGGTTCAAATCCCAGACCCGGTGGCTTAAACTCATTCCAGGTACGTGTGCGTGCGTGCCCAAGATTCCGAGAGAATTAGAGGAGAAGGGATTGCAGCATGGTGATTTCTCGCTTTCTGTGTCTCTGTCTCTCTCTGTCTTTCTGGCAAGCACACATGCCCTGTAGCAAAAACCTCTCAAAAAAAAAAGAAAAAAAGAAAAAGAAAAAGAAACCAGATGCTGAGAATATTATCAACACTTTGACAAACTGACCACGGGTTCTATCTTGGTAGACACTGAAGAGGTTAAAACTTCAACACTTTGACAAACTGACCACAGATTCTATCTTGGTAGACACTGAAGAGGTTAAAACTGAGGTTCTGAGGACTCTGATAACCCCATGACTGAAGGTAAGAATACCTTTCCCAGACCAACAGGTGGCATAGTGGTTAAGTGCTGGACACCCATATGGCAGGCCATGGTTCAAGCCCTGGACCCAGTGGCTTGAAAATAATGCCAGGTGAGTGTGTGTGTACCCAAAATCCTGAGAGGGGAACGGAGGAGGAAGGACTGTAGTGTGTGGCCATCCCCCCTGGGGGAACGATTTCTCACTTTCCCTTTTTCTGACTCTGTTGGGTAAGTGCCTGCACCCTATGGCAAAAAAAAAAAAAAAAAAAAAAAAAAGAGGCATACCATTCCCAAATGGAAAACACGAAGTAAATGTATGCATGCTGGATGCTAAGACCTCTTTTACTCTTATCCCCATTTGCCTTTGTCCGAAACCAGAAAGAAAACCCACTGGGCTCCAAACCTATGGGTAGCCATTACCCTACACGCAAAAGGATTATTTTCTATGAGAATCTAATAAATTAAAAAAAATTAATCTTGTTTACCTTAGGATTTCTCCAACAAGTGGTCCACCCATGTCAACAAATGAAATGATCCCCAGTGGCGTCTTTAATTACAGGTCCTACCTACAGGTGCAAACTTGCCAATCAACGTCTCGAACAGGAGCAGATTATCAAGGATCATTAGACTTCTAATAAAAGTCCCTTAACATGTGATAAAGAAAGAAAAAAAATGAAGAGGTAAAGAATCTTTGAAAAATACAGACTGCATGCAGAAAAGAGAAAGTCTTCAAAAATAGCTAGTTAATAACTGCAAGAAAAATAAAGATATTTTACTGAGGAAAGAAAACATGAATATGATAAAGAATCATTCAGAGGGAAAATAAAGAGCTCTTGGAGTTAATAATATGAGAACAGAAATCGAACATTGAATGGAAGCGTTAGAAAATAAAGGAAACCTCCCAGGTAGTAAAATGAAAACACAGAGATTAACAAAAAGAAGAAGAAGAAGATAATAAAATTAGAAAACAGACTAAGAAAACCAATAACCAACAAGTAAGAATGCCACCAAAAAAAATTAAAAACAAGAAAAAATGATCCTTATTCAGGGACGTTTCTCTGATCTTGTGGACATAGATGTCGCCACGTTGCGTGAGCCCAGTGAGTTCTCGTCATGAAGAAAGAAGGCGTTTCCCGTTAAGCTGCTCTGTTTTGATAGTTCAGAGCGCTGTCACATGGAGCACGCTGATGTTATCCGGAAGTGTGCTGCTGTCTCATGAAAAAGGAAAGGAACCAAAACAGCCTCCCACTTTTTAATAGTAGAGGGGGGTGAGCAAAGACAATTGAAAAGTGCCCCAAACTATGCACGGACTTTCCATTGAGAGCTCTATGCCCAGTCAATCTCGATCAAATGGGATTTCGTTTAACTGCGACCTATTTACCACCTTTCTCAGGAACCAGTCAGAAAATACATAAATCAATTCAGAGAAATGTACTGGACACTAAGAACAAATCAGCATGGACGCTGGAGAGAAAGGAAAGGATCCTCTTCAGGGGTGGTGACAAAGGCGGTCGCAGATTGACATGCGTGCGCTAGGCAGGGAGAGCCTGACGTGAAGCAGTGTGACTCGGGGTAAATACATGGTCCTCTGCCCATGTTCTTTGCCATTTTTCTGCCCTCTTATCACAAGAGGAAGTGCTCCAATGGCAGAGACAGAAAACACAAGAACCATCAAACGGGGAAATATATATCACAACTGGGAGAAAAGAAAAGGCAATTGCTTCAACGGCAAGGAAAAGTCCCCAAATGCAAGTCATTCAGTAAGACTAGAAAATAGTCCAAGTAGAAGAGGTCCCCAGGAGAAATGACGCCAATAATACTTTGGAATAATTATTGATAAATAATTATTTATTGTGATTTTTTTGAAAAATTATACTCAGAAGCTATTGAATGTGGTGGAAAAAATAACAATACATACAAAGAAAGCTCTGCACATTTAAAAAAGGTTATCATTAACTTTAAAAGAAAGTCGAAAATGAGAAGCAATCATAGCTCATGACAAAATCTAGTGTGTATTATATATTTATAAATATAGTAATTTTCAATATGGATTTATACAAAAAATGTACCTCAGCAATACTGAAAAAGGGGGAAAGTAAACAAAAGAGGGTGCTGGCAGGTGGCATGGTGGCTAAGGGCACTAGACTCCCATATAGCTGACTGTGGTTTGAATCCCGGACCTGGTGGCTTGCTTTCTCACTTTCCTCCCCTGTCCTCCTCTCTGTCCCTCTAGTCAAATTAAAATAAATCAATAAGGTTGAATAAAATAGTTCTGTAAAAAAAATTAAAAGAAAGAAAAATAGGATGGCAGCATTAGAAAATTAAATCCCTTTGGCCTATAATATGAAGTCAATGTATAATATCTACATTAGACAGATTAACAATAGTTATATACTTGTATTAAGACAATAACATTAGCCTGGCTGTGACAGTGCCTATTATTAAGATCCTGTGTTCCGGAGGCTGGGACCACACGAGAGGGCTGGGTTTGAGTCCTGGTCCAACCTCGAGAGCAGGTGCGCTGGCACCTGCCTCTAATCTCAGCCACTGGGGAAACTCAGGCAGAAGGATCAGAAGCTCAGACTGGCCTGAGCAGCCCAGCCAGACACTATGTCAAGAAGAGCCAGGCACGGTGGCAGGTACCTTATAGCCCCAGCTGGGAGGCTAAAGCAGTGAGATTGTCATATGCCAAGATCCTGTATTTTATTTTTTTTTAAAGCCAAGTGAAACAGCTAACACAGTCCCAAGTTGTCCCTTTTGGAGAGAGATTTCTGGGCACTGAGGGGATGCTGGACATGAAACCACTACTGATGTGAGCAGAGATGGGCCAGAGCCAACTCGTTCTCTTCCCGGCTGCCCGCTCAGTGATGGACAGCTGCTAGGCTGAAACTGGCCATCGTGGGAGCAGTTACAGCAATGATCTCAGGAAATGCTCCACATCTGTGTTTTTCCCCACCCCTGGAGAAATGGTTGTTACACATTTACCACTCGTCCGTTGGCTATATGCCCACTTGATTTCTATTCATGAATTCCTAAAATACATGTAACTCCGTCAATAATAAATAATACATAATAATAAAACATTAAACATCCCAGAAAATATTTTATGACCCTGTGTTCTAAGAGTCTTAAGAATATTGATAACGTAAGAAGACCTTAAGAGTATACAAGTTATGCTAATATAATCACAAATTATTCCAGTGAGGAACAAAAAAAAGAAGGCATTTAAATTAGTGCAAATGACAGGGAGTTTAATGATGAGTGCAGAATCTTTAATGATCAACACAAATGTGGGAAAGAGGGCTTTAAGATCAAGTGTGATTATATACAAGAGCCATACTTTCAAGAAGAGAAAGCAAGTTTAAAATAAGCTCAAGCTGGTTCAAAAATTTCAGTATGACACAAATCTTTCAAAGCTATTTATGAGCCAAGAAAATAAATAAACCAAATAGATGTCCTCTTTAAAGGCTAACTGCATGCTAACATATGATGCCAACGTGCTGAAAAATGTGCAGTTCTTCCTTTTCTGCAGTAGATTCTTCGTCAAGGTAAAGGTCAGAATCTCACTTTAGAAGGTTTGGCTTGTCTTGCAGAAACTAAGAAGACCCAGCTGGCACTGCAATGTCCAGCCTTGTCGCGTGATAGCACACGTGCCTCTGTCCAAGCCCTAACACCCTGGGCAACCAGTAGTGGAACACCAGTAACCCAGGGCTCCCTAATTCTTGAATCCCAAGGGAAGATCTTCAGGTCTTCTTGTATAAACCAGAAGTGCATGTGCCCATAATCAAGGCTGGTTGGAGCTACAGGTGCATCATGGCATGAGGACTCTGCTATGGGTAGCTCATTCTCTCTCTCTCTCTCTCTCTCTCTCTCTCTCTCTCTCTCTCAGGAAAGACATTTAAAAATGAACCATTTTTAGACTGATACATTGCTTAATACATGGACACCAAAGAAAATCTTCTCCTACCATTCCTATTTACTCAATCCCTTGCCTATCAATCCCAAATTATCTATTGGGTTGTCAGAAAAGTCATGACACATTTTTGTATAGAAAAATATATCATGCCTTTTCCAACAATTCAATATAGCTCCTTAGCTGGTATATTGCATGGGTCATTTCCCTGAGCCAGCATCAACATTTTGTCAAGAATCCCAAATGATGAAGTTCCAGCCAGCAACCAAGCAAAAGATGAAATGATCAAAGACTAAAGAAGTGTACTTCTGTTCTTAATTAATAAGCAGAAGTCAGAAGAGTCTGGGACAACTGTAAAGATTAATTATTAAAAAAACAACTCTTTCGGTTCCAGAGTTTAAATGCTTAATTCATGAACCTCAAATATATCTCTTATTCTGATCACAGAACTTGAACAACTTTTAATGCTTCAAGATTTGATTCACACTTCTCTTTTTTTTCTATGCGAGCACTCATTTAGAGAGAATTTTGGAATGGTCATCACTTAGTGGAAAATTAGGTCGTAGTGATGGTGTTCCATTTTATTCTAAAAAGAGCATTTGAGACTATTGCCTTCCTATGTAATGAGCTCAATAAGGACTGTAGAATAGAGTAAATTGTGCCTTGTCTTTATACTTTGAGTAAATTCCAAGAAATATTCTGGTGGGTCTATGAACAAGACCCACATTTCTGCCTCCTGCAGTTTTAGAAAGCCACTTTGGGACCAGCAGTTAGCGTATGGCTATGTCGCTGGACTCCCACGTAGTTGACCACGGTTAAAGTCCTGGACCCGGTGGCTTAAACTCACGCCAGGCGCGTGTGCGTGCGTGCCCAAGATCCCGAGAGGAGAATGGAGGAGAAGGGATTGCGGCGTGGCCATCCCCCCAGGGGGGTGATTTCTCGCTTTCTGTCTCTCTGTCTCTCTCTGTCTGTCTGGCGAGCGCACGCGCCCTGTAGCAAAAACCTCTCCAAAGAAGAAAGAAAGAAAGAAAGCCACTTTTACAATTAGTAAATATCAGTGCTAACAAAAGACACTCCATTTTTAAAATCTATTGTTGTGTATGCTGACTTTGCTCACTGAACCATTTATGATTTTTGTTGATTTGACTACCCATAATTTATAGAGTAATCTGAAACTTCTCACTGGTAGTTGTTTTTTTTTTTTTTTTTTTTTTTTTTTTTTTTTTTTTTTTTTTTTTTTTTTTTTCCCTTAACAAACTTCTAAGCTATAAAGGAGTAATTTCCATTTCTAGTTACATTTCTTGCCTTGGGTCTTCTGAAAAGGAGATAGTAAAGAGAATAGACTCAAAGACAGAGAGCTGAAGGAAGTCTGGGTAGTACGTGCTTTGTTATAACCATACTGAAGTATCTATTATAAAACAAGAGGTTTTATAAGGAAAGACAAGTAAAGTAGAAACTCTATTAAAATCTTTTAAAATGCATCTGTTAGATGCTTACCTCAAGCAAAATACTACTATAGTTCTACCTTAAACAACATGGAATAAAGTAAAAATATAAACTTCACCTTAAGTTCACAATATATGAATAGTTGAAGACTTCTTAAAGTATTGGAAAATGGTTGTGATTATACAATATGAAAATGATCATACCATATGAATAAGTAAGAGAAAGGAAAAAATAGGAAAAAGAAGGTTGAGTGAGATTTTTGTGCTTGAGGACACATGATTGTCAAGGGTGACCCAACTAAACTTAATCACTCCAGTAGGTCACACCCAACTAATGCTAATCTTTTAGGTTAGCAAGAATATTTTCTGCAGAGGAAATTACTTTCTCTTTTTTAACAACACAATTACATCATTAACTGTTTTTGGACACATTCAGTTCATTAAGAAGGAGACAAAGACAAATTTCATCAGCCCGAAACTGTTAGTTCAGAATCTCACGGTGTGAAATTAAAAACATATGTTGACTAAAAATGATAAACATGCCCACTATGGACTGGAAAATATTTTTGCCCTTAAAATAGTCATTTCTGTTAACCTAATGGAGCATGAGGAGATGATGTCACAAATGTTCTAAATGTTGCACAGGTTATAAGTTTATCTTATAAACACTATACATTATGTGGTGACTAAGCAATGTTTTATGAGAAATCTAATGATACAGGTGAGAAACCAATATAGGCTGCAGTTTAGAGACTTTATTTTATTTTCATTAGAGAGAGAGTCTTGATGCTGTGATCCACTCCCAATATCAGCGAACGCTGGATCTTGGGCATGTGTGTGCCCAGCATACTCAAGGTGGTCCCTGGACATGAACCTGGAACCTTCTCATGTGGGTCAGCCTCTCGGAGTATTATGTGTTACCACTGTGCCTCTTTTGCTCTTCAAGCAAGACTTTTTATTTTTTTAAGGTTTTTGCCATAGGACATGTGCACTCACTGGAGAAAGACAGAGAGAAAAAGTGAGAGGGAAAGTGAGCAATCACCCCTTCCCTTCTCCTCCATTCTCCTCCTGGGATTTTGGGCACACATATACACACACCCAGCACGATTTGCAAGCCTCCAAGTGTGGGACTTGAACCACGGTCAGCCATGTGGGAGTCTAGCACTTTAACTACTATGCCAACTGTTCACCCCACAAAACTTTTGAGTTAGAAAAAGCTGGTCAATATGTCAGCTTCCTCTCTTACTAACTATGTAAATTTCATCAAGGTGCTCAATATTTCTTATTGATAACATAATTACTTCTGAATCACGTGTGACTTTTACTAAGAAGAAAGCAACCCATGGGGAGCACCTGTCATAGTACCTGGAATACTGTAGACACTTCCTTACTTAATGTTAGCGACTTTTTTGTTCTGAAATTTAACAATATTGATATGCATATTATACTTCTCTATGGAGGTCAATAAATTTTATCAATTTTTCATTAATCGTGTGTGGAATGGAGGTTAGACTGGGACAGAAAACAGATGCACTTAAGTTTTCAATGAAAAGAGTAGCTCTTTAAGAGACATAAAAATCGCTTTGGATGTAGCCCAGTCATGTATGTAACATGAAGAGAACGTTTGAACATTCCCTCTTCAGTGTTTATTAAAATGCATACACAGTTATTTTCTGACTCATGTACTTTATTTCTACAAATAATGATTTCTTTAATGATTCCCCAAACTACTATAATAAGAGCTGACATTTTAGGATTCATGCTATGTATCCGGCTGTGTAAAGGAGAAGAATGGCCTGACTAGAGACGCCCTTCTCCTAATCCCTGAAATTTACGGATATGTTTCTGGTCACATGGTAATAGAGAATGAAGGTTGTAGGTGAAATTAAAATTCTTAATCAATTGACTTAAAAATAGGAGAATATCCTGGGTTAACTGGGTGGGCCCAAAGTAATCTCAGGATTTTTAAAATATGGAGTGGAGAGGTAGACGTTCCAGGGAGGCAGGACACAAGAGAGACCAGAGCAGTCAAAGCTGGCTTTGGAGGCAGAGGTGGACTGTGAGCTAAGAGTGCCCGTCATTTCTAGAAGCTGGAAAAGGCAGGCAAGCAGATTATTTTTAAAGCCTCAGGAGGAACACAACCCTTCTGACACTTTGATTTTAGACTGGTGAGACACATTTGACTTCTGAACTACAAAACTGTACATAAGATAAATTTGTGAGTTTTTGTTTGTTTTTTGGAGAGGTTTTTGCTATAGGGTGCATGCACTCGCCAAAAAGACAGAGACAGACAGAGAGATAGAAAGTGAGAAATCACCCCCCCCCCCCCCAGGGGTGATGGCCATGCCACAATCCCTTTTCCTCCATTCTCCTCTCAGGACCTTGATCACGCAAGCACATGCGCCTGCTGTGAGTTTAAGCCACCTGATCCGGGACTTGAACCGCAGTTGACTACATGGGAGTTCAGCGACATAGCCATTAGACTAACTGCTGGTCCCAAATTTGTGGGTCTTTTAGGTCACTAAATTTGTGGTCATCTGTTATAGCTATAAATGGAAACTTAATAAACAGTCTTCTGTTTTCAATGTGTTACATCATTTGATTTTAAAAATAATCTTATAATTTAGGTTATCATCAATCTTTCCTTTTTTATAGTTAGAAAGAAAAATTGTAGATGCATGAAGAAGTCAAATAATTTGCCAAATGAGGTAAGGATTTGATCATAAGGGACTTGAATTTAATATTCTAGTTACAGAACCTCCATTCTGAAACACTTTGGAATATAACACTCTTGAAATAAACACAATTTTGGGGTGGTACATGGAGCCCCTGATGCTTGTCCATAAATGCTAATAATCTAGGGAATGTTACCTGCCAACCATTGAAAGAAACAATTCTTCCCTTTCCTTTTACTTCTTTTATGTTTAAAGCACATCTTAGGCATATTAGGGCGGTTAATGTAAGGTAGTTTTAGAAAAAAATAATGTCTCAGTGGAACAGCAATATATTAGCAACTGGGGACCAGTAGTTGGCATAATGTCTGTGTCGTTGGACTCCCATGTAGTTGACCGCGGTTCAAGTCCAGACCTGGTGGTTTAAATGCATGCCAGGCACGTGTGCGTGCATGCCCAAGATCCCGAGAGGAGAGTGGAAGAGAAGGGATAGTGGCATGGCACATGGCCATCCTTGCTGGGGGGTGATTTCTCGCTTTCTGTCTCTCTGTCTCTCTCTGTCTTTCAGATGAGTGCATGCGCCCTACAGGGAAAACCTCTCCCCCCCAACAACAACAACAACAAATATATATATATATATATATAAATATATATATATATATATATATATATATATATATATATATATATTAGCACTGGTGAAAATCCCAGGTTAAGGGGAAAAGAATGTGTCTCTTTTAGTCTTCTCCTTTTTCTTACTGCCTCTCTTCCTGACGCTCTCTCTCTTACTCACACATAGACATGCAAACACAGACCCACTTACATTCCTTCTTGTTTTTGAGAGAGAGATTATAGCTGTAGGGAGTGTGCTTCTCCTCCATTCTTCTCTCAGGATCTTGGGCACACATGCACACACACCCGGAGTGAGCTTTTTTTTCAAGACATATATATATATATTTTTTTTTTTTTTTTTTGGAGAGGTTTTTTTTTTTCGCTATAGGGCGCATGCGCTCGCCAGACCGACAGAGAGAGACATAGAGACAGAAAGCGAGAAATCACCCCTCAGGGGGGATGGTCATGCCGCAATCCCTTCTCCTCCATTCTCCTCTCGGGATCTTGGGCCCGCACGCACACGCGCCCGGCGTGAGTTGTAAGCCACCGGGTCCGAGACGCGAACCGCGATCGACTACGTGGGAGTCCAGCGACATAGCCATTACTCTAACTGCTGGTTCCCTCAAGACATATTTTTGCTATAGGGCACGTGTGCTCACTGGAGAGACAGAGAGAGATACAGGTGGGATGGTCATGCCACTATCACTTCTCCTCCATTCTCCTCTTAGGATTTTGGGCACACATGCACTTGAACCCAAAGTGAATTTTAAGCTGCCGGGCTCAAAACTCGAACCGTGGTTGCCTATGCGGGGGTCCATTATGCCATCTGCTGGTCCCCAGCATGAGTTTTAAGCCACCGGGTCAAGGACTTGAACCTCTGTCAACTAATTGGAAATACAGCGACATAACCATTATGCCATTGTCTGGTCTCTGTATTCTTTTTTTTTTTTGGAGATGTTTTTGCTATAGGGCACATGAGCTCACCAGAAAGACAGAGAGACAGAAAGCAAGAAATCACCCCCTAGTGGGGATGGCCACGCCGCAATCCCTTCTCCTTCATTCTCCTCTCAGGATATTGGGCAAACACACACACATGCCCAGCATGAGTTTTAAGCCACCAGGTCCGGGACTCAGACCACGGTCAACTACATGGGAGTCCAGCAACATAGCCATTACGCTAACTGCTGGTCCCTGGTCTCTGTATTCTTTTGAGAGTAACTGACCTGTAAAGAAACCAAAGCACAGCTCACAAATGAGCAGGCCAGAGAGAAGGCTATCCTGGAAGGGTAGGGACCTTCAGGCCAGCCATACTCACTACGCCCGAGTTGGTCAGCCTAGAAGCTGTGCCCTTTATCATTCGCTCATCTCTCACCCCAGAGTATCTGCACCTGTCTTCTCGTGCAGTACTGCTGTTTTATTCTGCTGTGAACCGTGGAAAGACAAGTATGTGGACTGAAGCTCTGGTCATTTCTAAGAGCCTTTTAAGACAACAACACAAAGTTTTTAATGATAGAGAGTATGTGCACACCAGAGAGAGAAAAAAACAGATAGAGAGACAGAGAGAGAGAGGAGGGGGGGGGAGAGAGAAGCCCTCTTCGCAGGGTCCTATCACAGGGAGCTGAACCCACAGTTAGCCAGATACGGTCCAGTCTTGAAAGCTCCTGGGGGACTGCTGTGCCATCGTGGCTGGGCCACGTTTTGGAGTCATGGTACTAAAAATTTAAAAAAAAAAAAAAAAAAGAGAAAAGCAGAGGCCACGTCATCTGTGCTACCATTCCCCACTTTAGTGGCTTTTTATCTCCCTGCTCTGAGCCTCCAGAGTCATTCCCCACCTTCGTAAAAAATGAGCTTCCCTTCTTATTGCGTGAAGCTGCAGAATTGTTTAAACACAATCTAAACATATTCTTCTTGCCTATCTCTCTAAACTTCATGGCAGTAACAAAACCTCATACTGTATCTGGTCACTGCTGAAATAAAGACGTAGGAAATGGTTAACCGTACCAAAATTCACTTTCAGGGATAATCCCAGAGTTGAAATTCCCAAGCGACGGCAGAAGCAGCTTGCCACTAGTGAGCAAACCGAATTATTAATTCGATCACGCCGAATGCTAAATGGAGACAAGCTCGCTGTGCTGGGGGACTGAAATGCCACCATCTCTCACCGGACAGAGACAATGTGCTGCGCCTCTGCCTGTAAAAGTGTTTTATTAAAATCATTTCTCTGCACTACAAGTCAGTGACAGGTGTTAACCAAGTCAGTTGGCAAACATTATTATTTTTCAGAGAGGATGCCTCTAAATGACAGTTTCATAATAGCCTGAAAGTGCACAGAATACCCAGTGCAAGCCCTACACTAAATTATTAAGTAATAAAATGTAACGCGATGGCAATATTCTCCAGACTACCCATTCTTGTTGTCAGATCCTTCCTAAACCTACGCTTCCTCCCCATTCTTGCACAGAGATGCTCACGGGAAATGGCAGTTTCAAATGTCTTCTCAACCTCTGGACTATGAAAGATTGCCTTCAGGAAAAAAAAAAAAGGAAAATCTAAATACTTAAATTGTGTCAACTACAACATTTGGAGCATGATTAATTTGTTATTTCTAATGGTGCTTGTATTTTGCCTTTAAAAATGAGAGAGAGAGAGAAAGAGAAAGAGGGAAGAAGCCCCCAAATGAATGCTTGTGGACTGGTAAGGTTTCAGAAATTAAATGGTAGATGAGTTTCATTTTTTTTTTATAGGGACAGAGAATCCCTCTTGATTGTATCATACAAGAATATATAGAACGGGACCAGCAGTTAGCATAATGGCTATGTCGCTGGACTCCCACATAGTCGACCGCGGTTCAAGTCCCGGACCCGGTGGCTTAAACTCACGCCAGGTGCGTGTGCGTGAGTGCCCAAGATCCCGAGAGGAGAACGGAGGAGAAGGGATTGCGGCGTGGCCATCTTCCCTGGGGGGTGATTTCTCGCTTTCTGTCTCTCTGTCTCTTTCTGTCTGTCTGGCAAGCGCACACGCCCTATAGCGAAAACCTCTCCAAAAAAAAAAAAAAAGAATATATAGAGCATGGGGACCAGCAGTTAGCATAATGGCTATGTCTCTGGACTCAAACGTAGTCGACTGCGGTTCGAGTCCCGGACCTGGTGGCTTAAACTCACACAGGGCGCGTGTGCGTGCATGCCCAAGATCCCGAGAGGAGAAGGGAGTGCAGTGTAGCCATCGCTCCTGGGGGGTGATTTCTCGCTTTCTGTCCCTCTGTCTCTCTCTCTTTCAGGAGAGTGCATGCACCTGATAGCAAAAACCTCTCAAGAGAAAAAAAAAAAAAAAAAGAATATACAGAACATGTAAAGATCAACCAAGAACATTTTACATGCTTTTAAATTTAAAGAAATGACTTTTCTTTTTTCTTTTTTTTTTTTTTTTGAGAGAGAGACTTTTACTATAGGCCCCATGTGCTCTCTGGAGAGACAGAGAGACAGAAAGCAAGAAATCACCCCCCAGGAGGAATGGCCACACTGCAATCCCTTCTCCTCCATTCTCTTCCCAGGATTTTGGGCATGTATGCACATGCACCTTCTGTGAGTCTCAAGCTACCAGGTCCCAGACTCAAACCAAGGTCAACCACATGGGAGTTTAGCGCCATAACCTCTATGCCACTTGCTGACCCCAAGAAATTATTTTTCTTAACCACAGATCACAGTTCTTCACTTACTATAAAAGATTGGAAGATATACCAAAGTTATACATTTCAATAATGTGTTTTATTTTATTTACTAATATTTTGAAGCCCAGATGAAGTTATCTTTTCAATTAAATGCTGCTTTCATTTTAATCAGCAATTCTCATTCTGACCTATGTCACAGAAGAGGTCCATATTAACTGGCTAGAACATACTGAATGAAGAAAATACAGAGCTGGTTTTCTTTTCTTTTTTTTACTTTTTACTTTAAAAAGAATTTTAACTAAATCCTTATGAGGCTAAAACTTAGACTTTTTAAGGTCTAATTTATTTCAGGCAAGGTTTTATGAACCTCTTCCAATTTATACTTATCTTTGTAAAAATAAGAATTGATTTTCTGATATAGGTGTTGCTTACTCTGGGGAATAGACACATTCTATAAAGAAAGTTGCTGGAAATTCTGTTTTTCAATAGTTGGATTTTATTTTCCCCTTTATATTCATTATAAATTTGAGGGTCCTATGACACGATGTGACCACAACAAAAAGTCAACTCAAATTTAGTCTTTAGAAATGAAAAGTGTTTTTTTTTTTGTTTTTCCTGGGTATAAAAATAATAACTTTAATGCATACATATTTACATTTAATAGGAGGAATATGCTCAGAAGATGCACTCATCAGCATGGCGACAATAGTTAATGATGGTATACTGAATTCTTGGAAAATGCTAAGAGTACCTAAGTGTTCTCACCGCAAAAATGATAACTCTGTGAGGTAGTGCATTTGTTAATTAGCTAAACGTCCCCATTCCACAATGTATGAATGAGGGGACTTCAAAAAGTTCATGGAAAACCCGAAAGTCTGAGTTCACTCTGGTGCAAAAAATGTCAAAAGCCAGGCATAGATTTTTTTTTTCATAATATGCATTTTCCATGAACTTTTGGAAAAATCTCTATACACTTCAAAGCATCATGCTGTGCATGCTACATGTAGCCAATGTTATGTGTTCATTTATTTTTTTTTAAATCAATGAATTTGAAAATACATGTATAGTTGTAATTAGGATTATGGAATTGCTAATTTTATCATGCTACCATTAACTTAAAGCAGTTAAAACTGAGAACTGAAATAAAGAAAAAGACTAAGGGGACCAGCAGATAGTGTGATGGTTACATTGCTGGCCTCTCACATAGTCAACCATGGTTCGAGTCCCAGACTTGGTGGCATAAAACTCACACCAAGTGCTTGTGTGTACATGCCCAAGATCCCAAGAGAACTGAGAGAAAGGGATTGCAGTGTGGCCATTTCCTCTGGGGTGTGATTTTGCACTCTCTCTGGTGGGTGCACGTGCCCTATCACAAAAATCTCCCCCCCCCCAAAAAAAAGAAAGAAAAAGGATTAAGAGACAGAGTTCTATGTGCCAAGTGCTTTGCTAGGTACAACTTTAACTGAAAGGTCTCCAGCTCCAACTCCTCCTTTAATATTCTTCCTCCATACTGCCTGGCAAATCTGGCTTGTTCACGTCCTTTACCAAAAACTTAGAAGAAATTATAGTTTTAAAAATTTAAGATGGATTCAAGAATATTTTTTTTAAAAAAATCTAAAAATCGAGGCCAGCAGGTGGCGTGGTGGTTAAGGGTGTTGAACTTCCATGTGGCCGACTGCAGTTTGAGTTTCAGACCTGGCAACTTGCTTTCTCACTTCCCTTTCTCTCTCTCTCTCTCTCTCTCTCTCTCTCTCTCTCTCTCTGTGTGTGTGTGTGTGTGTGTCTATCTGTCTGTCTGGTCAAATTAAAATAATAATAATAATAACAAATAAAATAAAATAAATTAATAATTCTTTTTTAAAAAAATCGAAAAATCATAAGTGATTCAAGCATGAGAAATGATTGAAAAAATTTCTAGAAATATTACATTTAATTATGCTAATCTTTATTGTCATTCCAGTTGATAAAATTAGTCCTAAACAAGGAAGGTGGCAGAACCTATGTTATTTTTTACGATGATTTACCTTAATACCAATTTCATAAGAGTAAGGTAATAATAATTAACTTACTGAAGCAGTCCTAAACACATTTTACTGAATCAGTCCTAAACACATCCCAAATATTTTTTTCATTATTTTAAAATAAAAAATAGAAATTTGTATTGAGTTCTTTAAATTACTGCGTGTTTTTCTATGTACTGAAAAAGTTTTTAATCAACCATGCATAATTTAACCAAAATTTAAAAAGCCATATTTTGTAAAAGTGTCATTGTAGAGGACCTTAATCTGAATAAAGTCATGAGTTTTTCAGTAAGTCCTCACTGAATTTTCTAGTAATTCTATAAAGCAAGCTTATCAATACCCACAGGGAATGGGTTAGACAGATAGGTGTTCTTTCAGCTTGTGCATGATGTCGTTCATCCTGTCCCCTGGAATCAACATCACAGTTCACAAAGGCTTCATCGGTACGTTGTCAAAGGACCATCTGCCTCCTAGGCAAGTGTCGCTCTCCTCCTGCACCAAGTAGTTGAACTTCAGAATCTGCCTTCTCACAGAAAAATTCTTCCTCTGCATTTGCAAACATTAACTCATCTTTCTTTAGGATGTCCCTTTTTTTTTTTTTTTTGGAATTGTTTTTTCCTGCTTCCACAAACGTCTTGCTAATCAGAAGGTAAAAGTAACACTTCCCACATGGCTTATTCATTCTGTGTGCTTGTGTGAGTTCTTTCTGAAGTTGCTGATGCATGGGCAGAGCGATCTGTGGAGGGACATTGATGAATCTTTCACTGAGGAGAAAGCCTACGGGCTTGGTAGTGTCATTTAAAAACCGTGTCCAGCTGCTCAACCATGCTCTTTTCACAGTTCTTCTCACAATAGCTTAGAATCAATTCCTTAATTTGTTCAGCACACTGCCTACCATTTTATTTTTCAGTTCAATTTAAAAGGCTTATGAAACCAAAAATTTCATCTTCATCCATATCATCATCACTGTCTTCTGAAACATTCATTTGCTTAATCACACTCCCAATGTGGTTCTGTTGAATTAAGAGTTCTGTTAGCTCTACACTGTTCATAGGAGCCTTTAGGAAAAGCTGCTGCAATCGCTTCTTAATTCCATCAGAATCATTATGTGAGCTGGAATAAGCTTCAAAGTCAATATTCACTTCCTCATCAACAACCTCCTCTTCATGCTCTTCCTCCTCACTGTCTTCATCACCGCCTTCCTCCTCATCCTCGGCTTCCTCCTCTTCCCCGTCATGCAGGACCACAGCCACCGGCAGCTGCAGAATCCCACTCCCCGTGGCTCGCCGCTTGCACCTGGAAGCCATGCTGCTCCATCCCAAATATTTTTTTAAGACCAAAAGAGTCTTTTTTTTAATGAGCGTAATCTATTCACGCACATAGGAATACTAAGTGAAAAATAACGATCTACTCACAGCAAATGGAGTAAATCTACATTAACTAAATATAAGGTTGTTTGGATAGAAAGCCATGTATAGTATATATATATATGTATACAGGTGTCCTATGTATGTTTAAATCAAATTTAAATTACTTTTACAATTATTAGCCTTCAGTACTCCATTAATGTTAAAGATAGCTTTTGATTACCACTCTCCTGCCCCCATCCCAATCACAAACCAGCCAGGTTAAATGAAATAAGAATTATTGAGTCTCTCTGAGCCAAACAATTAGTTGCCCTATTGATGTCTGCAGTCACCAGGGCGCATTTACCATCCCTTAGTAGCATTGCTGCTTATGGAAACTTTGATACCATTTATTTGTTGAAAGTTAAACTCGTTTACCACACTGCAAAGCAGGCAGCAGTGCCTTGAAGCTTTCTATTCAAGAAAGTGCTAAATTAACATGTGTGGAATGAATGAAGAATAAAGCAGTACCTATGAGCTTCATTCAGTGTCATTGTCAAAGTCATGTGACTTCTGTCCATAGACAGTACCTAAACCTGGGTCTTTTTGAACCTGGCTTCTTTCCATTGTGCATATGACTACAGGTAAGGAGAAATATGCAAAGACCAAATAATAAACATCTGAAGTCAAGGAGGAAAGGGGAAAAGAGGTTATAACTATTGTTAGTGTACTAACTAAATGAATTATTCAGGCATGATAAGGCCGCCATCAAACCATTAGGTCGTCAGGAAACTCAGAATGTATTTTTCTATGCAAAAATGCATCATGGCTTTCCCAGTGACCCAATATTAATTTTCCTCCAATTGAGATACCTGGATTGACTTGCATCATCATCTCCTCAGACACAGATTTGAAGAGTGACTCCAAGTCTACTGAATGAAAATCAAATCTCTGTGAGATGATACTGAAGAGAAGCACTGATCTGTTTTGTAGGAGGTCTTCCTTTCTAGGTAAAAACTTTCATAAAATAAGTTATCAGAAAAAAATGCCACTTGTGTAATTTACATTTTTAATGTTTAATTTTTAACTGATTACTTGCATATGAAGTATTTCTGTTTGTGAAGCTTAAGAGCAGAATTTGAATCTGTTGAGGAAGAGGGACCAATACCATGGACTGGGATGCTGAACTTTTAGCCTGACTTCTTAACTCAACCAGAGAGAAGAATTGTTCTGGCAGGGGGACAAAACTAAAGCTGTAATAGAACACATGAATCTGCCTAACTGTATTTCCCCATTTCTTTCAAATATGTGGATCTTGCTGGAGTCTAAGCTCAAAGCATACTACAAAACGACTCTGAAAGGTAGCTTAATCAGAACACTTTGATAAGCCATCAAAGCCTGATATTGTCTTTTACTAACATTCAGTAGAACACATTGCTACATACTAAGAACTGATAGCTCAAAAGCCAATTGATGTCGCAGGCAGTGCTAAAGCGGTTCATGAATTTGAAATGACAACAGATGCTTTGAAAAGGAAAGCTGGCTGGGTTTTGATTGAACATGCTAATTTTCAAAAGAATCATTCCCTAGCTCAATTTTATACAGTGCAACCTGTTAAGGCTATTTGGAAATCACAGAGGCTGGTGATAAAATAATATTGAGCTCAATTATCCATTATCAGAGGAAGAGATGCCAGCATCCCTTCAGTCCCTTTTTGGGATTATATGAACACAAAATACAAGAGGGGAGTAGTGAGATGACTCAGAGGACAAGTGCTGTGTGTTCTGGGAGCTATCAGGGTGAATGTGTGGCAGAATTGGGGGATATATTCCTGCTAATTTAGTTTGGTTCTGAGATTGAGGCTTTAATTTCTACCACTTGAGAAAAGAGAGTTAAACAAACAACCTCTGTCCTTAAGGCAAGATTAAATTGAATTCTTTATCACGGAGATCCATAGAGGGTGAGATTAAGACTTCTCATCAGTCAGCTAACTTTAGAAAATGTTTAAGTGCAGGACTTCACAGCAGAAAAATGTTTCTTTATAGCTAATTTTTCTTTAGCTGCTGAAAACTGAATGTAAAAAGTCATGATTTACTGGATTGATTAACAAATTGGTGGCAGTCCTCAGCCTCTCTCTGCTTAAACATGTTGGAATTTCTTCAGATCGAATTACCCCCAGAGCCTGGTCTATGTGCCAACATTGTGGTATGAGTGTTAGTCCTTAAATATTTTCTAGTTGCTAGACAGCTCCCCTTCTTAACCTAATTCTTTAAGGCTCTTTAGGGATACAGATTTTTTCTTCTGCTTTCACACTAGTCAGCGCTGGGATTTGGATGAGGTGAATGGGGCAGTTATTTTGCAAACGAAATTACTGAACACTCAGGAATAAAGATAAATGATACTTCATGCAATATTTCAGAAAACCAGAATTAATGCAAAATTCATGATGAGCAACATATCAAAAGTATACCAAAATACAGGATGTCATTTGTTTTCTAGTTCTGTCTTCCAGTGCAGTGGGACTAGTTGTCTAGGTGCAGCATGGCCCCAGGTCTGGCCACTGTCCCTTCTTTTCCCCCTACTCTCCCACCAAGCAGATTTGTGAAAGCTAACAGTGACATGTGCACAGACTAGAAAGTCATAGAGCGTACACATACTATCTTTTATTTTTCAAAAATGTTATTGTAAAGCTTTTATAATTTTTTGTCACTCAGTTCAATATGTGGGAGAATTTTTTTTTTAAGGTTTTTGCCATAGAGCACATGTCCTTGCCTGAGAGACCAAGACAGATAATGAGAGGGAAGATGAGAAATCAACCCCAGGGGGCGTGACCACACCACAGTCCCTTCTCTTCTATTTTCCTCCTGGGATTTTGGGCATACACCCACGGGTGCCTGAAGTGATTTTCAAGCTTCCAAATCTGGAACTCGAACCATGGTTGACCATGTGGCACTCCAGTGTCTTAGCCACTATGCCACTAGCTGGCTCTGGGAGGACATTTTGATAAGGGGATATAGGGGTATGTACATTTTCCATTTGTCTCATGCATGGTACTCAAACTACTTACTATTCAGTTCCTGTAGCTGTCTCATTAGCCACTCAGTGCATTAAACTAAAGCTACTTGAAGTAACAAGCAATTTTTCTGTTTATCATTTTGAGACACCATAGTCCTGCCGTTGAATTGATTCTCCAGTTTCCGTTGCTATTTAATTTGCATTATGTTTTTTGAAATGTGATTAACTGCTCTTTTTTTCTTTTCCAAATCCAGAATGTGGATTTTATGTTTTAAACTTAGTAATGGTGTATCTTGATTGACAAGCAGTCAGAGAGGTTAGAAGGAACTAAAGAATTTTATCCCTACCCTGGACCAAAAGATCCAGCTTAGAAAGCTGCCTATAGAGAAGCTTAAGAGAGATTTACTGGGAACATTTTTGGCTTTTAAAGCTCTTTTTAATGGGTTACTCAAATGCCATTTTAGTATAGACGATATAGACCTCTAACAGCAATAGCCAAAATGCCCTGTCTAATTGGCTACTTACATCACTGAGGTCACATCTGTCAATCAAAATATAGCAGACATTTTGGAAATCTATTAGTTGAAAAAGTAAGACGGAAAGAATCATTAAATAAGTTTTGGTTTTCTTTCTAAAAATATAATGGCATAATAGAAATCTAACCTTAGAGGGTCATGTTCTTGTTATTTTTCTGATTAATTCCATAAATTTAGCTCTTTTCCCACTTTTACACAAAATCTCACCAATTTAAGAAAATTAATCATGTTTTTATTATATTAATTCCTAAAGATTTTATTATAACAAAAATATTTTGATTACCCCATTCAATGTCAATGTCTGAGAATGCTTTCTTCCTTTGGAGTTCAGTTTGAAAGTCAATAAAATTTCAGATGATGCATACATCAAAAATTCATATAGGATAGAAACTATAATATGACAACAAGAATATTTGCTTTAGACTATACAGTTCAAGGGCCTTCTTTCTTCTTTTCCTTCTCCTCCTTTTTTTCTTTCTCCTTTGCCTTTTTTTTCCCTCCTTTCCCTTCCATTTTCTATCCTCCTTCTCCTTCTGTAGCCCTTCTTCTTGGAATTGTGTTTTGGTTTCAGTTGAGACCATGCTGAAAAAAGAAGTCTAAGCAAACATAACAAAAAGGTGTTCTGTGGCTCAGCTGTGGTGGCATGCACTGGCTGACAGTGCTACTCCGCAGGTGAGGCCATGTAGGAGGCCCAGGTGGGATTCTTGGCTGGTGCTAAAGGCTGGATGTGGTGGCACACATCCGTAGTCCCAGCTATGAGGCAGGCTGAGACAGGAGGATCCTCACACAGAGAGACCCTGCCTAAAAACAGAACAAAACAGAAAGTGCTCAGCATGTAGAAAACCCATCCTCTCTCAGCAAACAATGAAAGAGGAAGCCAAAGCTGACAGTTTCACTAAGCAGCTATGAAGTACAGCTACAAGTTTTAAAATGCAAATGTAGGCTATGCTTTTGTTAATTTACTCACTAAATGAAGACTTTTAAGTTAACCCCATGGTACTTGTTGAGGAATAAAGGCCCGAGCTTAAAAATATTAGGAAACAGAGAACAAGAAAACTTCCAACAATTTTAAAGAACACTTTCCTGACAAGCCTTCGGGGGCATCATTTATTGTATAATATAATATGTACAACTAATGCATGAATAATTTAAATTTGTCTCCCTTAGACAAGTTTTGTAGACAATAAATAAACTATGTGTATCACCAAGAATCAGATGGAAAAATTCAAATTATTTTTAAATGTCTTTTCCAACATTCCACATCGGGCTCTTGAAGCCATAATACCTTGTTTTATATTTATTTTTTTAAGTTGTAGGTGTCAGTTCATATAAAAATCTATACACATGCATGTATGACTGGAATGACTTTCAAGCCACCATGTCTGGGACTTGAACCTCAATCAACCAATTCAGCACCTTAACCACCATGCCACTTGCTGGTGGCACACACATGTCTATAGTTCTTTGAGAGAAAATTCAGGCCAATTTTAATTTTTCTCAGCAAATAGAAGAGATAGGAAAAGGGAAGTTGACAATAGGTAGGCAGATTTCATAATAACGAGCAGAAGAAAGAGAGAAAAAGTAAGATGAAAGGAAATGGGAAAGACTATCTGAAGAAAAGAGATGACAGTGTAGGCTCTTTAACCCAACATCTTTTTTTTTTAACTTCTCAATTTTCCATCTTTAATATACATGGGTATTCATACATATCATGCTGTTGAAAATGAATGACATGAGCCTAGATTAACCCAAAAGAATAAAGAATGTGAAACCAGAGAGAAAATTTGTAAATCTCCTTCTTAAACAGGATTCTCGTCTTTCCATGGCAATGTTATTTTAATAGCTACTACTGGCTAGACATCAAGATTCAAATTGCTCTTTTGTGAATATCTCCCTAACCTACGCCAATGAATATATTCAGGAAGAAATAAAAGAAATGATGTGTTTCACTTTTTCCTTTTACAAAGGGGAAGTCAGGATTTTATCATGTATTATTTCTGCCTTACTGTATTAGAGGAAACCATACCCCTGGCATATCTCATTTCCTCTTTCCTTTCCCCTTTCTTCTCTCTCTCTCTCTCTCTCTCTCTCTCTCTTTTCTCCCCATCACACATACATTTGAATAGGATAAATTAATTCTTTTATCTCCACATCCATTCATTAGTTTCTTCCCTTATCAACACAAGGCCAATAGTATAGGAAGGATAACTGCATTGACATTGGCAGTGGTCCTGAATGAATCATTGCCATTAATTAGATCAAAGATTTTCTGATCTCTTAGAGCATACATATGCCCGTTACCATTGTCTACAAAGGGGCGTTTCTCATACAGAGTCTCTCCAATAACAATAAGTGAACAGCGATAAGTTTGTTTCTCTGACTTCATTTATCATTTTATATTTATTCAGTGTAAAGATGAGTGATTATGAGACATATAAGGGACATTGTCGCTGATAGTAAAAATTCTAAAAATTAAATTTTAACTTAATTTAACCACTCAAAGTGGTTTCTTATTTGTTTACTAAACATGTCTATTGCATGCTAAGCACTTACGTTGACAGGCTATAACGCACAGGACAGACATGGACCCTACTTTTCTGGAAAAGAAGATGTGCTTGACGATTTCGTTTTCTTTCCTGAATACCAACTAAGAACAATGTAACAGGAAGCAGTAGCTTCAAATTCCCTTCAGCCGCACGTGCATGTGTGCCCAAGAACCCAAGAGGAGAACAGAGAAGGGATTGTGGCATGGCCGGCCCACCTTGGGGGGAGGGGTGATTTTTTGCTTCCTGTTTCTCTATTTCTCTCTGTCTCCTGTCTCTCTGGTGAATGCATATGCCCTATATCAGAAAAATCTCTCTCTCTCTTTTTTTTTTTTTAGAATTATTTTATTTTTTATTTATTCATTCATTTACTTCTTTTTTGTTTTTTTAATTTTGACCAGAAAGGGACAGAGCGAGAGGGAAAGAGAGAGAGGGAAAGTGAGAGAGCAAGCCTCCAGGTCCAGGACTTGAACCGTGGTCGGCCATGTGGGAGTCCAGCGTCCTTAACCACCACGCCACCTGCCGGCCCCAGAAAAATCTCTTTCTAAAAAAAAGTCCTGTCAGAGGGCCAAAAAGCAATGAGGTAAGATGCTTAGGTATTTTAAGTAGTTGCCAAAATACTAGAAAATTTACCCAGCAATTGATTGAGGACTTTGTGGGGAAAAAAAATAAATAAAGGCAGGAAAAAGATCATTGTAGCCTCAATGCTGGTTATCCATAACTACTCGACCACAAATTCCCTTGCTTACAATTGTAGTGTTAGTGTATTTATTATTTTTGACTCATTTTTTTTTCACCAACATGCCAATATTGATTTAGGGCCCACATTTATCTCAATGAATCTATTAATTTGTGTTTTCTCTTTTTTAAAGATGAAATTGAACGTCATGCAACAAAAATACTCAAGCCCTTTATCTTTCTTCCCTTGAAATCTAGCAATGTCAGAGGACAAAGGGAAGTCACCCTATAAAAAATTATAGATGGCTGTAGTTTGTGTTTAACAATTCATGGCCATGTAAGAAAACTGTATTTAGCTGAGCTGCTGATGGTAAGCAGGTTTATCTCAGGGGCAATTGCACTTAGAAACAGAGCGATATCTTGGCTCTTCCCAGTGACAGACAGAATCCTTTGAGGCCCTGAGTTCATGCTGAGTGATTTCCAATTAACCCATTTCAATAAACAAGTGTTCTTCTTTCCTCGTTCACATAAGAGCTGAGCCCTTCATGTCACAATTTTGTTTTTCACAAGCTTTCTGTTCGTCGCTGTAGAAGTGTTTTACTTCAGCTTTCAAATCAATGTGTTTTGCACGTTATCATATGTATTCGGAAGTCAATTTGCAATTGCTAGAAATTAATTGCAGAAATACAAAACACAAGTTCTAAAATGATGTCAATTAGAACAAAATTAGAGTAAGATAATAAATTTGAAAAGTATGTTTTAAGAAATATTTTCCACAAAACAATTTTAACATGTTAGAAAACATTGAAATTATCGCTCTATAAAGTCCTCTTATATCAACAGGAAAAATATCAACATCCATGAGAGAAAATAATGAGCAAAGGATTAGTAGAAACCCCTAAAAGAGGAAATAAGGGTTGATATTTTCCAGAAATGCAATTTTTTTTAAAAGCAACAAAATATACTGTCTCTATGTTTAAAAAATTCTAATAGCAAACAACCACAGGGATTTCTTTCTTGTTCTTGCTCTGTATCAACCCTGGGACAGGGGAGAGTGCTGATCAGGACTCTTAGCACCTTCAGACCAGACCTAGGGTAGCACAAAAAACAATGTCAGTCATGACAGTAAAACAAACAAACAAACAAAAAGAAAAACAAACAAAAAGGAAAAACAAAAACAAATAAAAACAAAAACAAAAAACAGAAATCTCTGCATAGCTCTCAATGGTTATTAAATGAGGCATTAAATATGCCAACTGAAAAATGGCACAAGTCACTTGAACTTGAAACTCACTGGACAGAACTGGTCAGATGGTCCTCTGGGATATGTTAGACATCTAGGAGTGACAAGTGTCTAACGAGCAGCAACAACGACTATAACACTCCCATTCCCTTTATTCTGGTTTTCTCCACAGCACAGTACACTTCTAAGTCACATTCTTAACTTACTTATTCTTTTCATTGTCTATTCCTCTCCCCACACCCTTTTCGCCATGCAGAAGCAAACTCCAGAGGGACCGAGGACACAAACGCTGTTTACTTTGCTCACTTGCATATTCTCAGCACCGACAGCTTTGCCTGGTGCATAGTCATTTCTCATGGAAGAGACATTACAAAGAATGAGAAATGGCCTTTTTAATATACCTCAAGTGACCAGCCTCAGTGACACAGGAGAAGTACAAGGCCTGGCGATGCTGAGGCCACATGAGCAGGTCTGACCAGGGTTTGTGTCCCGAGGTCTCCCTTAACACTCTTGGCGTGGACGTGCCTGTGAGCTTAGCAGGCAGAGGCTGAATGAGAGCTGTTCTGTGTAGGAATTCTTATTTGCTTTTTCAGAAAAATGATGCGGGTCCAGCCATGGTGACACGTGCTGCTAAAGGCATTGTGCTCTGAACGCTGGGACCGCAGAGAGGCCTGGGTTTGATCCCCAGTCAGCCTGAAGACTGGACACAGGGACACAGTGGCGTGTACCTGTAATCCCAGCAACTGCAGAGGCAGGAGTGCTGTGGGCTTGAGGCTCCCCTGAACAACACAGAGAGATCCAACCATAAAAAGTAAATAAATAAAGCCAGGAAAGATGACATGTGCTTGCAGTCCGGCTACTTGGGATTGAGACACAATGAGACTCTGTGTGAAAAAGTAAATAAATGAGGTAAACAAACAGATAAAAAACGTCCAAATACCTTCCATATGTAAGTTCATTTAATAAATTTCATGTTACCTGAATATAAAAAATTAAGAACCATAAATTGTTTCTCTGCATATAATATTCATTCATCTGTTTTAAATTTATCCTGTAAGTATTTATTTAGCTTCTCCTGTATGCCAAGTATTATACTGGACACTAGGACTTCAGGAACAAAGAAGAGACAAAGTTTCTATAAGAAGGGTAAATGAGAGGAAAATTGAGAAATCACCCCCCGGGGGGATGGCCGCACTGCAATCTCTTCTCCTCCATTTTCCTCCCAGGATCTTGGGCATGCACGCACATACACCTAAGTGATTTTCAAGCCACTGGGTCTGGGACTCGAACCACAGTTGGTCATGTAAGAGTTCAGTGATGTAACTGCTATGCCATCTGCTGGCCCCTATTATTTGATTTTATAATGAAAAGGAATGGAAAACAACTGTAGACACCAGAGATAGTATGGGAGGAGGGTGGGAAATGGCAGAGGGTGAGAAATAGGGGGAAAAATATACATACATATGTGTGTGTGTGTGTGTGTATATATATACACACACACACATATATATATGAAACTAGAAATGGAAAATTATCGATGATAACATGTATGATTAAGCCAGTATGCAGTATATTCTGGATGGGAAACCAGATTTTGTATGCTGTGAAGATGCTCAGTGAATGAATGTAAATTAATTAATTAAAAATAGTTTTTAAAAATGGTTTATAGCATGAAATAGAAAAATATCCAAGTTTGCTTCATAGACTCAATAAAAAACAAGCCCCAGACCACACCATGGCTTTCCAAGTTCCTTTCCCATCTTCTCTGTCTCCCGTGTCTTCTCACCTCAGCTACTGAGAAGGGTGTGTGTGGAGCTCCTCAGCCACGAAAGCACGTTTGATGTCACACACCGTGGTCAGCCCATCAGCGAGTCCTGTCCACCTCACCATGGTCAGCCCATCAGCAAGCCCTGTCCCCCTCACTGTGGTCAGCCCATCAGCGAGTCCTGCCCGCCTCACCGTGGTCGGCCCATCAGCGAGCCCTGTCCCCCTCACTGTGGTCAGCCCATCAGCGAGCCCTGTCCGCCTCACCGTGGTCAGCCCATCAGCGAGCCCTGTCCGCCTCACCGTGGTCAGCCCATCAGCGAGTCCTGTCCGCCTCACCGTGGCCAGCCCATCAGCGAGTCCTGTCCGCCTCGCCATGCGCATACACCCCTGTCTCAGAGATTGTAAATATACGGTGGGACCATGCTGGCACAGAGCAGTCAGTTCTCATTTGGACAGGGAGCAGCGTTCAAGTTGAGAGCCAGAGATGTCTTCCAGGTATCAATCAGGCTACAGCATCCTGGTTTAAAACCTTTTCCACTTTGTCATTGTCATTAGAATACAATCTAACTCCTTCCTAGGGCTAACAAAGGCCAGCATGCCGTCTCCTAATTCTCTCTACAACTCTTACAACTCCTCTTATCATGTGCCCATCCACTGTCAACGTGGAGGCATGAATTCAGACTCCAGGCCTTTGCATTTGTGTGCCCTCGGTGTGAAATAACTCTTCTCCTGCTCTCAAGTGACAACACCCAGCTGTCATCTCCCAGAGACTTTAAGTGTATTATTTGTTTATTCCTGGGGGAGGGATGGCCCCGTGAGGGTCCCACACCATGTTCCACCTCTAGCCTCTACCAATCAAGATCATGCACCCAGGGGGCTCAGGGACATCCCGGAATGCAAACCCGAGACCTGTCCCAGCTGAGTCCAGTTGTGTCAAACTGCTACCCCACTGCCTGGCTGCTCCAAGAGACTTTTCACCACCAAGGTTGACACACCCACGTTCTACTCCCATCTTCTGTGTTACAGTTTTTCAAGTGATTGCATTAATTGAAATAGATTTGAATTGCTTTTTTTTCTGCTTATTTGTTTAATACTTACTTTCCCTGGCCAGAATGTAAGACTCATGATACCAGAGATTTTTCTTTCTTGTGGTATCTAAACACTGACTTGCACACCATAGGCAACACAAGAAGTATTTTTAAATAAACAAGTAAACAAATATGCATGATCAAGAGTTACAGGAGCTTAATCACTCGGTCTGGAGAGTGAATCAAGATAAAGAAGCACTTGTAAGTTTAAAAGTAGAAGAGGCACTCAGGTAATGATAGGGTTTGACCAAAAGGTTATAGAAACCAAATAGCTGTCATATAGTATCAGTTTCCTAACTCTCCTGCGTCACTCACTTTTTCCCTTCATTCTGCTATTTTCTTGTGATGTATTACATTACTATACAGACTTTTAATTATCTAGAGAAGCAATTACAGCAATTTGACACACCATGCGTTTTTGATAGCTAAACTTGGGAAGTTGACTCAAGTCGACTACTCTTCCCTCCATGCAAATAAAGCCTGAAAGAACAAGAGAAACCAGTAATTACAATAAAGTATCTGAAAGCCATCATTCGGGAAATTTTTCTGGTGAACAGCTGAGAATCAGCTAAACTTAGCTCTATTCCTGGAGACACATCAAAGAATGGTACATTTAAACCAAGCTAACACATGCAGATATTTATAGTTTGTTTTTGTACAAAGGAGAGTGCTGTGCATTGATTAAAGTTAGTTGAACCAAAGAGCGGGGTCCATTTTTTGTCAACTTGATCTGTTAAAATGGATCAGCAATGATGATTATCACTGTGCTAAAATAAAGTTTACTTAGGGATGATAAAATAAACTTTGATATTGACTTAAGAAGAAGCTTTACAAAGCGAAATTCTGTGTAAACGGGTATGCCCAGTGGCCCACCAAATGAAACCTCCTTGCTTCATTTATACTGATTTTATCCTAAGTCAAGAGCCAAAAATAAATATTAGATCCATAAACAAATGTAAATGTGTCATATTAATAAACCTCTTCACAGATCGCATATTTAAAACCTAAAACACCTGTTTCCCATTTTTGCCTGAAGTATATATTTTGCACGCATCTCTTAGCAATTTTTCCAGGAATATATCTCCTTTTTTTTTTCAAAAAGTTGTTTTGTTTAACTTTATTTATTTATTTATTTATTTATTTATTTTAATTAGACCAGAGAGGGACAGAGAAAGAGAGAAAGAGAGAAAGCAAGCTACCAAATCCAGAACTCAAAACCATGGTCAACCATGTGAGAATCCGGCGCCCTTAACCACCACACCACCTGCCACCCCTTCCAGGAATATATTTTTAGAATGTTGACAAAAACCACTATTTTCTTAGTACAATTCAATATTTGAGTGACTAAAACATATAATCATCCTACCTGTACTTTGTAAACAAAATAAGGTTTATTTTTGTTTAATGCCTTTAGTTGCACCTAAAATTGTTAGATAGGTATTTAAATTATACTGATTGGAATTATACTGTTTATAATATTATATAGTTTATTCAGAAAGATATAAAACTGATTGAAGTTTATTCATTTTGAACAAGAAATATTTACATATGTAACAATAATACACTAAATTATTTTCTACCCATAAATAATTGTTAAAATATTGAACAAAAAGAAATGAGCTTATAAGTAATATGCAAAAAATATAGGCAGTAGTTATGTATATGAAGATGGTTACAATAACAATTATTTCGCATGTGGATAGACACTTTTTTTTATTATTAAAGTTTTAGCCATAGGGTGCATGTGCTGGCCACAGGAAGACAGAGACAGTAGAGAGAAAGTGAGAAATAACCTCTCAGGGAGAATGGCCCCATTAAAATCCTTTCTCTTCCATTCTTCTGGGATCTCAGATATGTCCCCACATGCTCTCTGTGTGATTTTCAAGCCACCAGACCCAGGTCTTGAACTGTAATCAGCTATGTAGGACTCTAGAACCTTAATTAACTACCACTCCACCTGCTGGCCCAGGTATGGTCACATGTTAACTAATTTTTTTTTCAGTGTGAGATGATGTGTGCTCATCAGAGAAAGATAGACAGACATGGAAAGAGAAAGGGATAAAGCACCCCCTAATAGTATGTGGTCATGCAATTCCCTTCTCCCTTCTCTGTCCTGTCAGGATTTTGGACACAGTTGTGTTTTTCAAGCCAATCGGTCTGGTATTCTAACCATGGTCAGTTTACAGAATCAGTTAACCACTAGTCTATGAGGCTGATCTTGTGTATGAAAGTATTTTAGGAGATAGATGCAATTTTTAATAGTTTTTAAAAATTATTATTTTTTAATTTATTCTACATTCATTCACTGTATATCATTGCAGCATGTGAGGTTTCCCATCCAAAATACACGGTATATTACCATACGTTATCATCAACAAATAGTTCTCCATTTTTCGTTTCTTACATATTTTGCTTTTTTCCCCCTTGACTCCCTCCCTCTCACCCTCTTCCATCTAATAAATTATTACATGCTATAAAAATGAAGTATATATGTTGATTCATAAAAAGGTGGTAAGAAAATCTAAAATATTAAGTTGGTGAAATAGATTACTTGAAACTCCAAATGAAAATACGATATGACACAATTAACAATATATAAAATAGTTGTTCTAACAGTAAAAATATCAGGATTTTGTTCAGTAAAGGAACTTCAAAGATGAAGAAAAATGCTGGAAATCTATAACTACAAAATTAGAAAGTATACAAATACAGTTATTAAAGTTTTGGAAAAAGAGAAGAAATATCTACAGAAAATGTAATTGAGATGATCAAATTTGAAACACCTTCTCTTGCTCACCTGAGTCACCCTATGTTATTTTTCTTTCTTTCTGGAACTTTGCAGAGTCAATGACAAGGAAAACAGGAAAGCAAAATGTAACATGCAAATACAAATTGTATGGCTTCAGTGAATGAGTGGATGCCCGTTACTATGCCTAGTGCATATGTCAATGCTACAATTTAGAAGTTAACTTTGTTGTGAGAAGAGGGAAGTCCATTCTGACTTTGAGATGCTGAATGACAACTGATTTGAGAAGTGGAGCAGGCTGGCAGAACAGATCCAAGATACGGGTAGACTTAACAATTAGATCATGTTGAGCTGAGAATGATTGTGAAGGTAAAGCATCTGTTCCCAACAATGCCCACTGCTTCAGAGAATATCAGTAAAATAAACACCAACATGTGGCATCTATAATTTGACCATTATGCTGAGATTACTATAGTTTCTGGAATAATTTATACTAATATTAAGCAGTGTTAGGGGAAAGCCAGATTTTTGTGGCTTAGGAAGTGATTAGGAAGGGAGGAAGATAGCATCACAAGTAAAGAATAGATCACATTTACAAAATGCGGGCAGTGAAGACAGTGTGAAATCTTACAGCAAGGGGGAGAGGGGAGGAACTTTTTGGTAATTGAAAAAATTCATGCAGAAAGACAAAGAAGTCATAGGAGAAGCCAATTTCTTTATTTTTTTTTAAGAATTACTTTTATTTTATTTTATTTATTATTCATTTATTTTAAATTGACCAGAGAGACACATACAGAAAGAGAGAGAGAGAGAGGGAAAGTGAGAAAGCAAGCCACCAGATCCCAGACTCGAACCATGGTCAGCGATGTGGGAGTGTCCAGCGCCTTAACTACCACTCCATCTGCTGGTCCCTGGAGAAGTCAATTTCTAGATCAAAATTGCCTAGTTTCAAACATGGGAGACTAGGAAAACAGGGAGCACAGCAGAAGATGGTGGAATGCAGAATGGAATTTTCAGGAGAAGAAAAGTAAAATATTTATCCAAACCAAATGCTTCAAAGGTCAAGTTAGATTTTTTTCTTTTTAGAGTCAAACTTTATTATTGAGTTTTAGCATAGATAGTAAAGTGAATAAAGTACTCTAATATTCAGTGTCGGCACAAGAATTTTTTTGAGACTTTTTTTGCTTTAGGACATGTGTGCTCACCAGAGACACAGAGAGAGACACACACACACACAGAGAGAGAGAAAGAGAGAGAGAGAGAGAGAGAGAGAGAGAGAGAGAAACAGAAACCAAGAAATCACCCCCTACGGGAGATGGCCATGCTGCAGTCCCTTCTTTATTCTCCCTTGGGAATCTTGGGCAACCACGCACTGTTGCCCAGCTTGAGTTTAAGCTGCTGATTCTAGGACTCAAACTGCAATTGATTACCATTATGCCATCTGCTGGTCTCAGCTCAAGGATATTTTTACACACGTTAGATTTTTTTTAAAAGTCAACCTTAGAATTGTCTGGGATCAGGGACCAGTAAATGGTGTAATGATTACATCGCTGGACTCCCATGTAATTGACTGCAGTTTGCAACCTGGACCCACTTGCTTAAAACTTACTCTGGGTCTGTGCATGCCCAAGATCCCAACAGAAGAATGGAGGAGGAGGGATTGCCGCATGGTGATTTCTCTCTTTCTGTCTCTCCAGTGAGCATATGCTCCCTATAGCAAAAATCTCTCTAAAAAAAAAAAAAAAAAAAAAGTTGTCTGGGATCAGAATAAATAAACAGATCACATTTATATGCAAGATTTTCAGAAAATATAACATAATTAGGGCTATAGTTTAGAATATGAATATGAATAGGCCAGTCTCCTAGTTATTTTTAGTTTATTTTTCTAGATGTAGTATAGACTTCAAAGAGTTTGTGGAAAAAATGGAATTAAAGTGGGTTTTATTGATTCATAAGAATTGAAATCCATGAATTGTTTTTCCGTAATATACATGTCATCCATGAACATTTCGAAGACTCCTCATGTGGATGTGGGGTGGCAGTGGTTGAAGAGATGTGACTATAAAATATGGAGAGAACGTGTGATTCACACAAGCCAAGTCCTGATCACAAGAAATACAAGAAGTAGGCCAGGGAGTTATTATTATGACTGGATTGACATGATTAGCAGTCAAAAAAAACTTTTTTTGAGAGAGATTTTTGCGATAGGGCACATGCACTCACTGGAGCCAGAGAGACAGAGAGATACAGAGAGACAGGAAGTGAGAAATCACCCCCTGGAGAGATGACCATGCTGCAATCCCTTCTCCTCCAGTCTCCCCTTGGGATCTTGGGCACGCACACACACATGCCCAGTGTGAGGTTCAAGCCACCGGGTCCGGGACTCAAACCATGGTCGACTACATGTGAGTCCAGCGATGTAACCATTATGCCATCTGCTGGTCCCACAATTGGTAGTCAAATATATCAAGTTGGTGACTGAAGGGAGAAGAGTGGACAAATTCTCTGCAGGAGAAAGTGACAGAAGAGGAGGGCAGAAGGAAGGCTGAGATGTGCAAAGCTTGCCAACCGCAGTTCATTCTGAAAGTGAGCAATGGCACTCACAGTGACCGCGAGTGTCAGGCCGACTTGTGGAGGGCAAGGTGAGCGGGCTGAGCCTCCGTGTCCCCGAGTGTACGGTAAGTTCAGGATCCTCAGCAAGGGAGAGCCATGACAGGAGCACAGTGTCACTGCGTGCGTATGTGCTAGGTCTGGAGGACAAAGGTAGTGGTGGCGTTGGTGCCGCTGCACAGAGAAAACCACTGGGCAGGAGTTCTGGAGCTAATGGAGAACAGTGGTGGTTTTGAGAAGGACAAAGTGGCCCGGGGATGTGTTACAACTGGAGAAATGGCTAAGAAGGAAACTGCAGAAAGGAGAGTTAGAAGAAATGAGGAGAGAATTTTTTTTTTTTTGGAGAGTTTATTTTTTTTTATTTTATTTATTTTATTTTATTTTTTTTGCTATAGGGCACGTGCGCTCTCCAGAAAGACAGAGACAGACAGAAAGTGAGAAATAATCCTCCCCGCCAGGGGGATGGCCACGCCGCAATCCCTTCTCCTCCATTCTCCTCTTGGGATCTTGGGCACACACGCACACGTACCCGGTGTGAGTTTAAGCCACCAGGTCCGAGACTCCAACATTGGTCGACTACATGAGAGTCCAGCGACATAGCCATTATGCCAACTGCTGGTCCCCCGACGAGGAGAGAACTATTTTCAGCACATGGCAATGTTCATGCTTCACAGAGTGCAGTGGGAGACAGAAGTATGTGAGGGGTCTTCATGGGGAGTTCATGGGGAAATGGAAATAAGGTACAACTTTCTTTGAGTGCAAAATGAATGTTAAAGCCATGCCCAGTTTTTCATGGTATGCATTTTCCATGAACTTTCAGAAGCCCCCTGGTATCGCGAGGATCGCCTGTGATGCTTGTCTGCGTGCTTTGCTCCATCCTCTCGTGCGAAGCAACCGTCACACTCCGTCGTGGTTTTCTTTCGGACACCATAGGTTGTTTCTCCACGTAGTGAGTGGTGCCGGCAGCTTTTCTACTGAAGGTGAAAGCCAACAAAATAAAACTCATTGTCACTGATGGTCTGACTGAAAGACAGAGCAACACAATAAAAAGACGTATGATAGCCTTAATATGCATATTCATATCAAGAAAGAGGCTGAGAGACAGGAAAAGAGAATCAATTTGAGAGAATGAAATAATATAGAAAGTAGGAAATGCTTTTAAAAAAGTTTTTGTATAGTGATTTAAAAATATCCTTGCCTTCTACATGTTAGCTAGTTTCGGCTTAAGGAGAATTAGTATTAGATTAGAAATTAAGAATTTCTAAGTTTCCCGAATTGTGGTGTGCTTAGTCTCTTTAATGTAATGTGACAGAGCACAGTTTATTAGCTAAGTAATTATTTGGGTTTCTGTCTGCTTTTTGTTTGGCATACACATGTCAGAAATTTCATGTTTAGAACATGAATTTCCAAGAAACGTTTAATTCGTAAGTGTTGCAATATTTGCAAAAGTAGCATAAAATTGAAATTTGTTATTAAAACGTAGGTCTCAAGGTCGCTTATAACGTGATCCAAATCTCCCAAATCTCCCCTTATAAACTAGAAAGGCTTTTTCTACATATGTAAGTTTGCTAATTGCACATTTAAGCCTTTTCCCATGAAGTCCTTAATTATAATACAAGCTTTAGTTCAATTTCATCTCATAAGGATGTTTCTGAAACAATAACCAAACGATGACTTAGTTTTATCATTAAAATAATTACAGCACTATATCAAATACTATCACATTACATAACAAAAAGTACAAGGAATACTTGCAGCTGATTAAAAAGAAAGATGATTTCTAGAAAGAAAACATGATTATAAATTAGCCTTGAGAAAAGAGAGGGTAACATCCCAGCCACAGACTACCTAATAATGGTTTATCAGTTATACATGATACCTGGGGTGAAATCGACAAAATAAAGAGTTGGTAAGAAAAATTTGCAATTAATATTTTCAGTTAGTTACAAAAATCAGATGGGGAGAGAAGGGCCAATGTGTTGCTCTAATTATAAGATGCAAGAGAAAGAATTCAATCTGCATGTTTATTTCTGTATCATTTTAGGAGAACAGAAATAAAACAAAAATGATTGGATTTGTTATTATTATTATTTCCGATGAATGAGTGCTGCACCTGGCCAAATACATATATATAAATAAGACACAGCAAGTAGCTGGCCAGAGGGAGAGAGGAAAGAGGCAGAAGTTGTATTTCTCAGGTAAGTAAACCTTCCCTAACCTCCACACAACATTTATCATTAGAGACAACAGGGGATACTGTGGAACAATATGACATAAAAGCTGTAAATTTCCCAAAATTCCTAGGAGAATTTCCTCTAAATCATCTTGCCTGAGAAAATTTCCACCTAATGGTATATATTTATGAGAAGGTTGGTTGCTAAGAAACAGAATAAAGAGAGTAACTGATGATAGAAAGATCATGATGCCCCCACCAAGATTTCTTGCAAAGAATTCTTTTAAGGGGACCAGCTGTTGGCATAATGGTTATGTCACTGGACTCCCATGTAGTCGACCGTGGTTCGAGTCCTGGACCAGGTGTCTTAAACTCACGTTGGGTGCGTGGGCGTGTGTGCCCAAGATCCAGAGAGGAGAATGAAGGAGAAGGGATTGTGGTGTGGCCATCCCCCCTGGGGGGTGATTTCTCGCTTTCTGTCTCACTGTTTCTGGTGAGCTCGCGCACCCTATAGAAAAACCTCTCTAAAAATAAATAAATAAACAAAAAGAATTCTTTTAAATGTATTTATTTCTTCCATGAGAAACAGAGAGAGAGAGAGAGGACCACCCTCAACAGAATCTTGATGTTGAAATCCAACACCGGTCTCAGCCCCAGATGATGGCGTGTTCAGGAAGCCTTCCAGATGTGAACCTGGAACCTTTCCATATAGATCAGCCTTGCAGAGTACTGAATTATTGCTGTGTCATTACCCAGCCTCTCTTGTATTTAGTTTTCACTGAAGTTTTTAGTTTTGACTTTATGTGTGTATTTAAATCAAAATATTTAGCGCAAGATATTTATACCATTTTGTAATTGAGAATCATACTTCTTTTTAACAGATAAAACCTCTCCATCATTTTCATTTGAAACTGTGTTTTTTTATTATGTTGCTATCCCATTCTTAATATGAAATAAATTTAGCCAGAGAACACCTCGGTACAAGCATGTTCGAACTAGCAAGCTTGAGTTCTTAGGTAAAGAACTGTAACCTAACTTAGTGTGTCTGTAAATGAACCGAACACGTAACTTAGAACTCACATCCATTTTTCTGCTGTCACTTCCCTTTTTCTGTCCCTAAAGTTATCAGATTGTGCAGCAGTCCCAGAATTTCCTGAAATGTGTGTTGATTCTGAAAGCTACCCAATTCATAAATCGCTTTTTGCCCAATTAAACTTCCATGCAGTTTAATTTCTTATAAGTTTTTCCACTGTGTCTCTGCTTTCATTTAGAATACATTTTATTTTATGATTTTTCTCACGTCGCTTTTACATCTTCGATGTCATTTGACTTTACAAACTGTTTTCAATGGATTCATTATTAGTTCGGTCTGTAAAATTTGAACATTCATTCACTTAAAAACAAAAAAGAATCCTCTCTCAATGCTAACCACTTTTCTTGGATCTGGGCATAGTACCATGGATAAAACAAAGTCCCTGCCCTCGTGAAGTTTATGTATCAGAGGGCAGAAGCTGGCAATAAACAAATAATACATCTGTGATATTTGAGGTATTAAGTAACCTGAGAAACATAAGGCAGAGACGGGAAACGGTGGGTTTGTCAGCTAACATGGTATTGGAAGAGTTTTAAGGGAAGTCAAAGAGCGAATATCTGAGAGAAGTCATTGCAAGCAAAGTTACGGAGAGTAAGAAGGCAGTGGCTGCTCACTGTGCTTGCTACCTTGGCCGTCAAGGAGAGACAGAGAAACCAAAGGAGGAAAGCAAAGTAGCATGATGGCTCAAGACCCTGTAGACTCTTGTGGGGCGTGGAAAAGAACTTGAGCATTTCCTCAGGTTAATTAGAAGCTCCAAGACAGAAAGAGGGAATATAGTGATCTCTGAAAGGATTACTTGGGACCAGGGAGTGGGCGAAGGGCAAAGCAGTGAGCTATTGAAACAGCTACTGGTATTTACCTAGGGGAGATGTAGACTGGAGAAATAGGTTAGCAGAAAAGATGGTGAGACGTGGCTTAAATCTGGATATACGATGAAAGGAGAGTTGATGAGACTTGAGAATCAGTTGGATATGGTGTGTGAAAAAGGCTGAATGATGGTAATAAATAATTCTATTGACCGAAACCAAGATGTTTGGGAAATACATGTTAGGAAGCCACTAATATTCCCACATTTCTTCATGATTAGGTCTTTCTCTTCTTCTTCTTTTTCTTCTTCCTCCTCCTCCTCCTCTTCTTCTTCTTCTTTAGTTTTTGCCATAGTGTGCATGTGCTCTCCAGAGAGACAGTTAGAGAAAAGTGAGAGATCAAACCCCAGCAGGGATAGCCAGGTTGCAATCCTTTCTCCTAGGATTCTGGGCACACACACACTAGGTGTTCAGCATGATTTTCAAGCTGCCAGGGCTGGGACTTGAACTGCAGTCAGCTATGTAAGAGTCCAGCACCCTAACCACTACATCACCTGCTGGCCCCGGACTTTAAACAAAGATTATGGGCAACTTCTATTGAAAGATAATTGACTGGTAGCCCTATTTTAGAAGTTAGGGATATTAAATTAATCCAGATAGATTTATAAATTTAGCTCTTTGGGACCCATTTACTACTTTTTATATCTCCAAGTGTAAAAATCAACCTGGAGACATTTGTTTACATTTTAATGGGTCCTGATAACTTAGGGACCTTCCTCTTTTTTTAATTTTATACATTTAATCACTGTGTATCATTACAGCATACCAAATGAATTTTCCCATCATGACTACACTGCACATTGGTCCAGTCAAAGACATTACCATAAGCATTGTAATCAACAGATTTCTTTCCGTCTTGGGTCCCTTCAATGTTTTGCTTCTTTCTGCTTCCCCTTGATTCCCTCTCTCTCACCCTCCTCTATTTCTCAACCCTCTCCCCCACTTCTCACCCTTCTTCCCCACTGTCTCCAGTATCATCATTGCGCTCCAAGCTGATTTTTTAGAGAGAGATTTTTGCTATAGGACACATGCCTTCTTTGGAGAGACAGAAAGACAGAAAACAAGAAATCACTCCATTCTCCTCTCGGGTCTTCGAGACTACATGTACAAGTGCCTGTGGCGTGAGTTTCAAGACTCTGAGCCTGGGACTCAAACTGTGGTCCATGCACGAGAGTCTAGTGATGTAACCATTACGCTATCTGTTGGTCCCAACTCTCCATGTTTTCATACTTTCCAATAATTAAGTTTCCTCTTGACTTTCACGGAGGAATTATTTACATTAGAAGTTAAGGCTTCCCCTCCTCTCTCCAGAAGAGAGGAGGCCCGGCGGTATGCCACAGCCCTTATGTAAAGCTTCCCATTATGTAATGTGAGAGTTCCTCTCCCTAGTCCAACCCCTCTGTATGTGCTGGGCAACATCTGTCTTCAATGCTCTGTGCCAAGGGAGGAATCAGAGTGGGGGACCCATGCTGTTATTGCTGCAGGTGAAAAGGAACAAAACGGTCTGTTCTCCACTCCTGCAAGCTTATGTGTTCTCTAGGGATAAGAGAAAATAAAGTAAAACCTTATCAAAGAAGCTTTCAAATTAATGAGAGGGAATTGAAAATATCTTCAGCCCATCCACAAACGATTATTATAATGGATGTTTGTTTTCTCTTCTTGTTAGCTTTCTATTTTCTTTGAGTGGTTTCATAGTACATTTATTTATTTATTTATTTATTTATTTATTTATTTATTTATTTTCACATCTCTCTCCCTTTTACATTTCTCTTTCTCTCTCGCTCTCCTTTTTCCCCCAGTGTCTCTGACAGGGTCTTGTTGCATGGATCCTCGTCCAGCCTCTGCCAGCCTATTCCATGGACACACGTCGTGGGCCTCTATTCACAGAGCATTGATGTGATGGCTGTGCCACCATCCTGCTCCCAATCGGTTTACCTTTGTTTGTACTGTTTTAATCATACTCATTTTTAAACATTATACTGTTGAAGATAAATTTTACTTTTCCAGAACAGTACATTCATAGAATAAAATGAAATAGTTCTGAAGGTACCTAACAACGAATATCTCCTAAATGGTCCCCCTCCATTTTTCCACAATACTCGTTCTCAGAGAAAGTCATGCCGAACTATTTGAACTATTTCTAATGGCATTTCACAGTCCTTATTTATACATAATATGCACATAGTGCTATCATGCATGTCAGTCCTTTCGGGTTGTGTCTGTTCAGTTTCTACTATGCTAAAGGACATTTCTTAAGTCTCACTTTCCCCTCTGTTTTTTCTTCTCATATCTTTCTAATATAGCTACAGTTGTAATAAACAATCTAATGTATTCTGTTATTAATACCAGAAAGTACCTGAAACTGGGTGATTTCTAAGAATAGAGGTTTATTCAGCACATGGTTTGGAAGTCGAAGCTCCACAGGCCAAGTCTGACTGTGTCACAATGTGGCGGACTGTCACTGTGGCGGAGGGCAGGAGAGCTGTGTCTGTGTCTGTATGTCCATCTGATCTTCTTCCTTCTCCTTATGAATCCACCAGCGTCCTAAGGGCCCCATGCTGACTACCTTAATTCTAATCTCCTCCCTAATGACCTTCCGTTCAACACTGTAGTCCAATAAGATGTCACACTCTTAATCCCATCACAACAAAATCTCAACATGAAAATGTTGGGACCTTAAAACTATAGTACAAATATTGTTTATATTATTATTCATCAAAATGTTAATATCATTCAGGGGATCAGCTCCATGGCACAGTGGTTACTCATTGCTCAAGAGAAGCTCAATCCCACATGGTAATCATGGTTTGAATCCCTGACCCAGTCTGAAATATACCAGACATGTTTGTGAGTGCTCAAGATCTGATGGGCTGGAGACTGGAGGAGGGGATCGCAGCATGACCAGACCCTGCAGAGAGTCTCTCTGTCTGTCTGTCTCTCATGCATGTGCACAAAGTCCATCATGAATAAAGAAAAAATGTATCATTCGCAAATGAGCATCACAGCATACTCCTGACTTGTAAGTCTCACTGCTCAGTTCTGTACTGACTGTCTAACAAGCTTGGTGAGCAACTGTCAACCTAAATGTTCTTTCTTTGCTCTTGTGGAGGTTCTCCGAGTTCCTATGTCCAATGTTTAATCACTGTCTAGGAAATGATACTTGGGAAGAAAATTGTTTCTTGGGGTGTGGGGCGTGGCCAGATTTGGGCAGGACAATGGTCATCTTTGAAGATGAGCAGAGGCACCATTTCCCACCACGTGTGCCTGCTCTGCAAGGCCATCGGAGGTAGAGAGAAACTGTGTATAGCCTGAGTGGGAGGTGGAGACAAGAGGAGGCTAGTTCAGAACACCAAGACACAGAGGTTCCACAGAACCCGCTGACAATCACTGCACACAACAAGGCATCCAGCTTCGCATCCTCATGCCACCCCCTTTTGCTCTCTAAAAGAATAAACCTAGGAATGGCTTGGAGCCATGACTGTCTCCATCAGAAATGCCCAGACCACAGCTCTCTCTGCTGTGTGTCTGTGTGTTTCTTTCTAATCCATCGCTGCTTCCATTCAAGTTTGCATCTCATTGAGTGAGCTTGGACATTGGAATATCCAAAAATATATTTCTCCTACCTTCACAGTTGTTGTGGATTATTAGACAAGATTTTTGCATTCAGAACTTTAAAGGTTTCTGCTCCTTTGTTTTCTGTGTTCCATTGCAGTGGTTGAAAAATCTGATGTCTTCACCTCTCTGCTTTCTTCCTGAGAAGTTTGTGGAGTCGCCTCTCTGTCTCCGTGATTCTGAAATTCCTCCAAGATGTGGCCTAGCGGCCTCTCCTTCACCTATTGCACCAACTACTTACCAAGCTTCCTTAACCTGTCACCTAGTCTCTTCAGTTCTGCGTGGTTTTCTTAAAACATTTCATTAATGATTATTTCAACATTGTCTCCTCTTCATAGAACTTACATTACTATCTAGATGTTGGGCTCTGTTGGCCATTTTTCTAATTTTTTTTTCTCTCTTGTTTTGCCTTTTTTCATTGTGTTGCTGCACTTTCTGGAAAGTTATCTCAAATTTCTGATACCCCTGTTGCAATTTCCAGGAATTTCTTTCATTTTCTGGATAGTTCATCCCACTGCATTCAGTTCTTTTCAGAAATATTGCTTATATTTTTCTTTATTAGAGAGATTTTTGCTATAGGAAGTGTGTGCTTGCCAGAGAGAGAGACAGAAAGTGAGAAATCAGCCTCCAAGTGGAATGGCCATACCACAATCCCTCCTCCTCTATTTTCCTCTTGGGATTTTGAGCACACACAGGCACACGCCTGGCATGAGTTTTAAGCTGCTGGGTCCAGGACTCAAACCGCAGTCGATTACGTGGGAATCCAGTGCCCTAACCATTACACCATCTGCTGGCCCCATCCTTAAACCTACTAAGCAAATATATTTTGAAGTTTTACTTTTCAACAGGGTCTCTGTTTCCTCAAATTTTCTCTTACTTACTCATTTATTTGGTCTTTTTTATCCTTTTTTTTTTAATGTTGGAGATTTACTTTAGTTGCCTGGAAATCTTTGGCTGTCTGCTAAAAATAAAAGGTGGTAGGAAGTTTAGGAATATTGTCAGGCCACTGAAATTTGTTTATCTTAGAGAGATTATTGCCATACGCTGCAAGCACTCACTGGAGATACAGAAAGAGACAGAGAGAGAGAATGTGAAAAATTGCCCTTCAGGGGGATGGCCACACCTGAAACCCTTCTTCTTCAGGCTCCTCTTGGGATTTTTGGACATGCCCACATATGCGCCCATGAGTTTCAAGTTGCCAAGTCTGGGACTTGAACCGCTGTTGGCCATGTGAGATTCCAATGCCTTAACCACTATACCACCTACTGACCCCAGTCATTAAAATTAACAGAGGGTGACTTTTCTGATTTTTTTTTTTTCTTAGAGAATTCCCATATTAGGAAGAAATAAGAAATCTAATTAGTCTTCAAATTCACTTATTTAAAATTTTAAAATTCAGGACTAGCAGATGACATAACGGTTACATCACTGGACTCCCACATAGTTGACTGCCATTCGAGTCCTGGATCCGAGTATTAAAACTCTCACACTGGGTGTGTGTGCGTGCATGCCCAAAATCCTGCGTGGATAATGGAGAAGGGATTGCAGTGTGGCCATTCACCCTGGGAGGTGATTTCTCGCTGTCTCTCTGTCTCTTTCTGTCTCTTTAGCAAGAACGCACACACTGTAGAGAAAATCTCTCTAAAAAAATAAATAAAATTTTAAAATGTATTTTAATTCATGTATCTCCTTACTCCCGTGTCCGGGGACACCTGTTGCCACCTGTTGTGGGAATTCTGTGGTGTAAATCACACTGGTTTGCTGAGCTCCCTGTTGCTGTTTATGGTTCAGTGTCTGTCCAAATGTCTGTGCAGTTACCACTTATCACTTGCTTTGTGGCCAAGTTTTCCAAAAATTATTGCTGTTCTTTCCATTCTTACCTTCGAATAGTTATTTTTTTATTTTTTATTTTCTTTTTAATTGCCTCATCCATAGCTTTAAACTCATGGTTTTACAAATAAAGTACAGATTCTCAACCATTTATAGTAGGGCTATGTCCCAGTAAACCCATTGGGCATTGAAAACACCACGTTGAAAAAGCATTTACTAAATCTACTTTGCCTAACATCTTAGATTAGCCTCGCCTATCTTAAAAGTGCTCCAAATAGTTAAATCAGCCTGAGTTTGGGTGAAATCATCTAACAAATTTATTTACAATAACGTGCTGCCCAACTCACGTAATTTATTGAATACTGTGCTGAAAGTGAAAGACAGAATGGTTTCATGGGTTTTCAAAGTACAGTTTCCACTGCATGCATATACTTCTTGAACCACCATAAAATCCAAAAAAGTCTAAGTTGAATTATTGTAAGTTGAGTACCGTCTGTAGTAGCACATTTTAATTTTAAACTGGAACCTCTCTTCAAATTTTATTTCTACAGCTGGTAAATTTATGCATTACAAAAACATTATTTAACTTGCTTTTTCTTTAACTGAAGTTAAACATGAAATTGAATTCTTGTATCTCTTATATAGTATACCTGCTATCCATATGGTTTTAAATCTCTCATTTTGGTAAATATTATTGGTCATTAAAATATGAGGCTTGAGGTGAGAATTATTACATTAGTATTTTCATAAACAATTCTACCCTAAATATTTGGACAGTTTATTTTAACTAATTTTAATTTCATTACTAGTCTTTTAATAGTCTGCAATGTATGCTCATTTTTAAATTTAATTTTATCTGTCAGTTAGTAAAAGCATATATTCTAATTTTTAAATAGAAATGAACATAAGTAGGATATTTCTTACTTTTATGTTCATGCACAAAAAAGTTTGAACATAAAATTATTGAGTCTGTATAATTTTCTCAAAACTCAACAGACTATGTTTAGCATAGTTACATGTTTAGCTATTATAGCAGAATCATCTGAGGTAATCCAGACATTCTGTTCATAGCTATGCTGCTCTGTCTGTTAATTGTGGTTTAGATACTGATACTATTGGTGTCTTTTTGGTGTAAAAAAAGAAAAAAAATGAAAGTTTGAGAATGGGTTGAGTTTCTGGGAATTATGGACAATAAAGTTTTGATCTGCACTGTTCCCTCTGACTCACTCTCTCTGTTGGCTACTATGGGGCCAGAATAAGTAGGTTCAAGAGTAACTGAGCATGTGCAGAAGGAAACCACAGAGTGACTGTTCTCTCTTCCTTTAAAACCTCCACTGGGGGTAGCAGATGACATAGCGGTTAAGGTGCTGGCAAGTCCTGGACCTGGTGGCTTGATACTCACACCAGGGAAGTGTGCGTGCCCAAAATCCCAACAGGAGAATGGACGAGAAGGGATTGCTGCATGGCCATCCCCCTGGGGGTGGTAGTGACTTCTCACTTTCTGTCTCTCTGGTGAGCCTTATAGCAAAAAATCGCTAAAGAAAAAAAAAACACACACACACACACACACACAAAAAAAAAAAAACTTTCACTGGGGTCAGCCAGTGGCCTGGTGGTTGCGTCAGCTGGATCCCACAAGGAGCGCTGCACAGTTCAAGTTCCAGACTCTGGCTTGAAGATATGCTGGCCACACATATGTGCATGCCCTAACCAAAAATGGATAGGGGAATGGAGGAGAAGCAATGGCTGCATGACCATGCCCCAGACCGGGTGTTTTCTTGCTTTCCCTCTTTCTCTCTGTCCCTGTCACTCTCTGTCGAGTTCACACACTTTCTGGCAAAATTTAAAAAAAAAAAAATCAAAACAAAAATACTTACAGCCCCAAATTACCAAAAGTGGGAGTCTCTGCAGACTCGGTCTTGTGATAACAGTGCTTCCCTCTCATATGCTCTATCTTAGAACCCACTTAGTATCTAGTTCTGGGCTGCCTAGAACCACAACAGTGAGGTGCCGTGGGGGGAGCAGGGCACTCTATCTAGCTGGGTTCTTTGGGGAGCTTGGCTGGCTTAGAATATCCTTGCCCAGGGACCAGCGGGTGGCGTGGTGGTTAAGGTGCTGGACATTCCCACATGGTCGACCACAGTTCAAGTCCTGGGCCTGGTGACTTGCTTCTCACTTTCCCTCTCTCTCTCTGTATCTAACTCTGGCCAAATTAAAACAATAAATAAATAAATGAATGGATAAATAAATAAATAATAAAAAAAAAAAAAAAGAGAAGATCCTTGCCCAAACCAGGCCATCAGGGGCAAGGTTTGAACTGGGAAGAAGACATTCCTTGAGTTTCCAGATAATAAAAATGTTCAAAGGTCAGAGACCAGACAAGAATCCTATCTTAAATATTCAAATTTATGATAGGTGGTTCTTAATTTGTATTTCTGCTTTGGGTGTTACAGATTTTAAGTGGAAGAAGATTCATGAGAAGTTTCGTTAGCAGAATCTGTGATGAAGGCTCTAAGCCAGATATTATTTTGAACCCAGTATTTTCCAGCTTAGATTTTTTTTTGGCAAATGTATATAAATATGCCTATGACACCTCAGCAGAACAAGCTATTCCTTCTCGAGTGCTATACCAGCCGGGCCTGTCACTTTTATTGCAGCTGCCAACCATTTGGAGAATTATTTCCACTCTTTGAACAATTTAGTACCGGGTCCACTTGACTTCTGCCTAACCCAGTACTAGCCAATATTGACATAGCTGCGTCTATTTTTAGGATACACTAATGTTCCTAGTTTCTAATTCTACTTTATCTACTCTTCCCTAAATCTACGTTCTAGATTGGATTATCGGCTACAGTTATTCCTGGTCTGGGATCTTAAATTCCACAGATGGTCATTTCTGAATGTTTTCTTTTGTACTTTTAGCTTATGCACCACTGGTTCTTTTTTTTTTTTTTTTTAATTCTATCAATTTTTCCAAGGTACCTACTTCCAAAAAGTCTTCTTTCACATTTCTATTTTGGGTTTATCTTTACTCTTCATCTAAGCTGTACAACAGGGAGACAGTTCGTGAAGCTCAAGTCCCAATACAAGAGGCTTGTGATGGAACCAAGAGAGAGAGCGAATGGACCTCCGAACAGAAAAAATCAAGCAGAAAACTATGATGAGGGAGAGAACCCAGGCACAAAGCAGTAGGATGTAGGACAGAGGGCAATCAGGTGAGATGAGAGAAAGAATCCATGCCAAGCAGCAGGTGAGTCTAGAATTTCTTTTTCTGAGGTGTTTGCATTTATGAGTATATGGATTAAAGGGAACAGGAAGGAAGGAGTAATGTCTTAAATCCTGCTTCTGTAGGGCTCTTAGTCTCTTAGGCAAATAAGGATCCTGACCTTGAGGTATATACACATCAGTGGATATATCCACGTGAGCAAGTAACATTCATCGTCAGTTAAATTGTCTAAGGTTTCCAGATCCTTCTAGGCTCTCCTTCCCTTGGCCTGGCAGACTTTCTGCCGTAAATCGACCATGCAAGTAGCCAAACTCATACACTCTGCTTTGATTTCATGCAGGATCTGCTATGGTTTGAATGTTTATGTCTTTTCTGAAGTTCATGTTGAAACTTACTCTCCACTACAATAGGTAAGAGATGGGGCTTTGAGAAGTGATTAAGCCATGAGATTCCCTTCAAGAATGGAGTTAGTCATCGTACAAGGGTTGGAGGGAAGTAGCTTTACCACCTCACTCTTCTGCTTTCTGTCCTATGAGAATACAGAAAGAAGTCTCTCTGGACCAGCAGATGGCATAGTGGTTTTCTCACTGGGCTCCCACTTGAACCCCTGTTTTGAATCCTGGACCCGGTGGCTTCAAACTCAGACTGGGCACGTGTGTGTGTGTGTGTGTGTGTGTGTGTGCATGCCAAAGATCCTGGAAGAAGAATGGAAAAGAAAGGATTGCAGTGTGGCTATCCCCCCTGGAGGGAGCGTCCTCACTTTCCCTCTCACTTCCTCTCTCTCTCTCTCCTGTTGAGAGCATGCTTCCCAAAGTAAAAAGTCACAAAAAAAAAGTCTATCACTAGACAATGAATGTCGGCATCTAGATCTTAGATTTTCCACCCTCTAAAATTGTGAGAAAGTAAATTCTGCTCTTTATAAGTTACCCAGTCTCAGGTATTTTGTTATGGCAACATAAATGGAATAAGATAGTGCCCTTCCACGTTCCCGCTTGGTGAGTGCCACATGAGATAGCAACACTGACAGTAAGTTGAACTACATTTCAGTACAATGAGTGTCATTTATTCAACACAGACTCAATTTCTTAAGTCTTCCTAATTAGAGAAAAATTAAATGGGCTAGCAGGTGGCATGGAGGTTAAGTTGCTGGATCCCACATGGCTTATAGAGCAGTTTGAGTCCCCCATTGACTTGAAAACCATGCCAGGCATGTGGGAAGTCTATGCTGGTCACTGGACTAGAAATGTATTTATCAGATAATACATATAACAAATGTGATTAATGTCATATTTCATACAAGGTCTCTTACATGTTGCATAAATATAAAGAGAAACTTGATACAGAAGACAAGAACAAAAATCAATATTACAGTATACAAAACCAAATATAACTTATTGAAAGATAATATAGAAATTTGTCATGCCACTTACTTCTCTGTAAATCTTTTATTTTTTTTTCTTTTTTTGGAGAGGTTTTTGCTATAGGGCGCATGCGCTCGCCAGAAAAGCAGAGAGAGACAGAGAGATAGAAAGTGAGAAATCACTCCCCCCCACCCCGGGGGGAATGGCCACGCTGCAATCCCTTCTCCTCCATTCTCCTCTCAGGATCTTGGGCACGCACGCACACGCACCCAGCATGAGTTTAAGCCACCGTGTTCGGGACTTGAACCGCAGTCGACTACATGGGAGTCCAGCAACATAGCCATTACGCTAACTGCTGGTCCCTCTGTAAATCTTGAAAATACATTAATATTAGAAAAACATTAGATTTAAAATAAGTCAACAGGCCAGCCCCATAGTCTAATGGCATATAGAATCAGATTCCATATGGTCAATAATAGTTCAAATCCCAACTCCAGAGGCACGAGGGGCACATGAAGCATCTGTGTGCACATGCCCAAGACCCCAGGGGATGGAGAGAGAAGGGAGAAGGGATGGCAGCGTGGCTGTGTGCCATTGGGAGGTGCTTGCCGCCTCTCACTCTCTGTCCGCTCTCTCTGTCCAGTGAGCTCACATGCTATCTAGCAATTTAAAAATAAAATAAAACAAATGAACAACATTTATTTTGAGCATTCTACCAATCTAGATTTGCTAAGAGAGAATACAAGGGATGGCAGGTGGTATGGTGCTTGAGGTGCTGGACTCCTACATGGCTGACCGCAGCTTGAGTCCCAGACCTAGTGGCTTGCTTTCTCACTTTCCCTTTCTCTCTCTCTGGTCAAATTAAAAAATAATAACAAAAAATTAAATAAATAAAAATAATTCTTAAAAAAAAGAAGCTCAACATGTTCTATTTCTCTTATGTATCTCACGCATATCAATTATCTGTGCATAAATTTGTGCCATCTCAAAAAATACGATCATTTGCTACTCTAAATAGGTCATGTTGTAAATATAATACACAAATACTCTAAATAGATAAAATGTATTTAACTGAAAGGTCTAAAAGCAACATATAAAAAGCCACATGATGTATATATGTTGAAGTTTTCCTCTTGTATATTTGTGGTAAAGAAATGCAGACAGCCAAAGTTATGACTTCAACAGTCTGTATCCAAAAAGTCATTATATTGCTTTAGAAACCTCACTGATCACGCATCCTGTTCACATACAAAACTATTGTTGATTATAATGAAAACATTCTATGTGCAGAGATTGTAAAATCAAGTCACGTTCTATGAACAATACTTTTAGAGCTTTTATTTAAGTCTTTGAGTCATAAAATTACACCAGCATTTGAAACAAATTTTACCCATCATCCCAAGTACTCAGTGAAGTCAGTGTGTGCATAATCGTATCAGCAATTGCAACGCTCAAGCTACGAAGTGAATTTTTTAAAAAGTCTGCCAGTAGTGCTGGAAAAACAATTTCCAAAGTATTCTGTGTTCTCTGTAAAGTACTGCATCATTGTTGCTTGCATATTCCATTTGATTTTCCACTAAAAAAAAAAAAAAGCCATTAGGAAATTTCAGGGCATTTCTTTATTTTAGTTATGTGGATTGAGCATTGTAACATTCATTTTAATAAAATATTTACATGTTACAGTTTTGCATCTTTTTTTCAACATGACAGCAGTAAAACACAAATCAAACTTATAAGGATTTTGATATGAGTCTATGATTTAAAGTCATTTCATAAAAATATACTTAATTCATTTAAGGTTTTGAAAATACATGTTTTTAAATTAAAGATATCCTTTGTCCTGTTAGAAAGTTTTTTGTTTTGTTTTGTTTTGTTTGTTTTTGTTAGAGACTTTTGCTATAAACTGCATGTCTTTGCCAGAGAGACAGAGAGACAAAAAGCAAGAAATCACCCCCCAGGTGGGATGGCCATGCCACAGTCCCTTCTCTTCCATTCTCCTCTTGGGATTTTGGGTATGCACACACACACTCGTAAGGCATGAGTTTTAAGTCGCCGAGTCCAGGACTTGACCATGTTCAACTACGTGAGAATCCAATGGCATAACCATTCCGTTATCTGCTAGTCCCTTGTTAGAAAGTTTCCTTACTGCATACTATTGCCTGTCACAGGGATTAGTGAAGTAGAAGGTGGGCCAAGTATACAGATTGAAACATACTCACACAGGTAAGTATAATACAGAAGGAAGATGTATTCACACTGGGAAAATTCATTTTGCATGCTGTAATAGTATACGGTGACTGAATTTACACAAAAAAAATTTTTTTTTAACTTTTTTAGATTTATGTATACCATCCTTAGAGGGTAATTTGTAGCTTTAAAAACATGTATTAAAAAGAAGCCTCAAAATCAGAAATCTATAAATTAATATCAAAGCATTGGAAAATAACTGAAAATTAAAACTATGTAAGCTAAAAAGAACAATAAATGTAAAGTAATATTGCCTATGAACACAAAGTTTAATATAAAGTTAACAATATGAAGCCAACTTACAAAAATAAAAATAAACAAAAATAAAAAGTCCAAATAAGGCCACAGCAAAGAATATCCTATATCAAAGAATGATTCTATCAAAAAAGTGAATTCAATATTGAAAATCTTCCGACAGAGAAAGCTGAAGACCCAAAAGGCTTTATCAATGATTTTTTTCCCCATACTTTTAGAGAATATATAGTTTTAACTTTATTTAAAAATGAAACTGTCATGACCTTGGTAGCAAAACTTAACAAAAACATTTCAACAAAAATAACTGTAGACCAATGCTGTTCATGGAAACAGATGCCAAAATCCTAAGCAAAATATTAGTAAAATAAATCCAATGATATTAGAAAAAACAAAACACAATAACACACCAAAACCAAAAGTTGTATTTATTATAAGAACTCAGACTTAATTATTAATAAAAAATTGTAATTCACCATATTAACAAAGTAATAGAGAAAAATGAAACATCTCAATGCATATAGAGAGACATTTCATAAGATTTAACACTAATTCTTCACGATGAAAAATGTAAGCAAACTATAAAATAGAAATAAACTTCCTTTATCTGATTAAAAGTCTGTATGAAGCCCTGTGATTACAAAATATTGAAAGTTTCCCTACAAGATAAAGGGCATCTATTGTTATGCCTTCAATGTGGTATTGCAGAAGTCTGTCAGTTTAACAAGGCAAGAAAACTGAAGTCCAGGATTATAAATAAATCATTAAGTTTATTATTTTTTACAGATGACATCATTATGTATGTAAGCAAATATCTAATAACCTATTGACAAAATTTAGAAATAAATCTTTCTACACATATGTATCCCATATACCAGAAACCTTCTAAAAGAAATTTAAAATATAAAATCTCTTTAGAATCTAAATGATGTGTAAGAATTGAATGTATACATAATAATAAATAATAATAAATATATCATTTTAATAGTGTTAATAAACATTAAGTACTGACATTGAGTCTTGCAAAAAATTGTATAATATCTCTACATTAAAATATTCAATGTAATTAAGGCAATTGAAGAGGACTTAAATAAATAGAGGTATAAATGATTATTTCTATAGATTTGAGAGTTCTGTTCCCAAATGAGGACTTCAGTATATGCCCAACAAAAATGATAGAACAAATTTTCAGAAACATTTCCTTTTTTTTGTAAAGAATTATTTATTCATTTAACTTTATTTGTCATTATTATTATTTTAGGTTAACCAGAGAGAAACAGAGAGAGGAAATAAGCCACCAGGTCAGGGATTTGAACCACGGTTGACCATGTGGGAGTCCAGCCCTCTAACCACCATGCCACTTGCCAGCCCCAGAAATAGGTCATTTCTAACTTTACAGGCTAAGAATAGCCCAAATATACTTGAAGGATATGTCAATGTCAAGCCCAAAATAATCTGCAAGGTATTTGACTCTATATAGAAATCTTGAAGAAGGACAAAGAGAGAGAAATAACTTTATGGGGTGTCAAAGTTTTAATAAGCAACTTGGAAAATGTGATTTGATTGCAAGTATAGACACAAAGGACTGCGGAAGAAGGTAGAGAATGCAGAAGCAGAGCTGCATGTAGACAGGCCATCAGTAATTTGCAGTACTGTTGGCACTGTGGAGCAGTAGCCAACCGATTGTTCAGGAAATGTGGCAAGGACAACTAGATACATAAATCCCTTATAGCTTTTTTGTTGACTGCTCTATCTCACATCATATACAGAAATGGATTTCAAGCAGATTGTAAATATAAATGTGAAAAGAAAAATTTGTAAGCTATTAGGAAAGAGTTGTCAAGGTATAATCTCTACGCCTAAACCACTCATTTATTTATAGCCTGCAATCTTACAGTGATTTTGATATTTTATTAAAGTTAAAAAGATCAAAAGAAGAACATTTATAATGTGTGAAAATCATATAAAATTCAAATTTTAGTTTCTACCAAAAACAAAAGACACTGGAACACAAGAATCAACATTATTCTAGGCACTGGGACCACATTTATGTTTTAATGGCCACCTTGGACAGGTGTGACAGCGATGACGTGGCCCACCAAGCCGGAAATATTTACTGTTTTGCTTTATATCGAAAATTTTTGCCAACCTCCGCATTAGAGGCAATATAAGAGAAGATCTTTGTCATCTTTGTTTTGATGTGGTATATTAAATAAGACTCAGAAAACACTAGCCAAAAAGGAAAGATTATAAATTGGCCCACGATAAATTAAGAATTTCTGTTAATCAAAAAACAGCTTATAAAGTATGAAAAAATCATGTACTATGAGAGGGCAATGGCAGGATATAACTTTTTTTTTTTTTGAGAGGTTTTTGCTATAGGGCACGTGCACTCACCAGACAGACAGAGAGAGACAGAGAGACAGAAAGCGAGAAATCACCCCCCCAGGAAGGATGGCCACGCCGCAATCCCTTCTCCTCCATTCTCCTCTCGGGATCTTGGGCACACACGCACACGCGCCCGGCGTGAGTTTTAAGCCACTGGGTCTGGGACTCGAACCGCGGTCGACTACGTGGGAGTCCAGCGACATAGCCATTACGCCAACTGCTGGTCCAGTGGCAGGATATATCATTGAAAAAGCTTCATAGTCACAACATAGAAAGAATACTTATGGGAAAAAAATCACAAGAAAAAGGGAGAGAAGTGAATATTTTTAAATGAACAAGATTTGAACACACACCGGAAGGAAGACATCCACATATAGTATCAGGAAAAAAATGATGGGCTGGCAGGTGGCGTGGTGATTGAGGGCGCTGGACTTCCACATGGCCAACTACGGTTCGTGTCCCGGACCTGGAGGCTTGCTTTCTCACTTTCCCTCTCTTTCTGTCTCTCTCTCTCACTCTGTCTCCCTCTGGTCAAATTAAAATAAATAAACAAATAAATAATTCTTAAAAATACAAATAAAAAAGAAAAAATGAATATCATGTTAACAGTGGAATACTTCAGCAAACCTACTGCAGTACTTAATTTTAAATATGATTAAAATCAAAAGAGCTAGCACTAAGCACTGATGGAAAATATAGGGAAAAAAACAGATCACTTACACATTCCTGGTGGGAAGGCAATTTGGTACAATTACCTTAAAAACCGTTTTTATAGAATCTCCCCAAGTTTAAAATATGTAATTAACTAATTATCCAAAAAGTCCACTCCTAGAAATATACCCAAAACAAAAGCACAAAAAAGTACATATAAAAATATACAGAACAGTAGAATTGCTGAAAAATGAAAGTAAAGTATGAGTTTATTTTAATGCAAAAAAACTTAAAATCTTCATATGTATTTTTTAATAATATACATTTTTCCATGAAATTTTTTGAAAACCCTTCATATTATACCTAACATTACTAACCAGTAGACAAACCACATGTCCAACAGCTGTATTTAGAAAAATAGATCATAGAGTGATCACACAGTGGAACACAAAGCAGAAGTGAAAATAAATGAATGATCCTTCTCTGCATTTGCACACATTATAAAATGGGCCTAATAGTGAGCAGAATAAACCAGCCAGAAAAGGGTGCATTCTGGGGACCAGCAGACAGAGTAATGGTTACATTGCTGGACTCCCGCATAATTGACCATGGCTCGAGTCCCAGACCCGGTGGCTTAAAACTCACAACGGGCGCGTGTGTGCATGCCCAAAATCCCTAGAGAAGGATGGAGGAGGAGGGGTTGTGGTGTGGCCGTCCCCCCCACAAGGGTGATTTCACACTTTCTGTCTCTCTGGCAAGCATATGCCCTATAGCAAAAATCTCTTTTTTTAAAAAAAAAGTTTTATTCTGTACAATTTCACTTAGGTACATTCCAAACCCTGACAAAAAGAACACTAGTGGTCCTATTTGGAGATAGGAGAAGGGGGTGACAGTTGGGAGGAGATGAGAGGGAGAACTTTTGGGGTTGTTGATATTACACTTCTTGATCTACACTGTGGTTATTTGAGCTCATAATTTGTATGCTGTTCTGCTTATTTCCAAACAAGAGAGTATAAAACTTTGTGACAGAATTTTAATGGTATTTTTTTTAATTAGACAAACACAAAAAAGTCCTGGGCAGATTGGAGCTTTCAATGTCCTCTGATTTGTATCTGAAGATGCAATAAAAATATTTTTTTTCTTTCTTTTACAAAGATAAGGAAGAGAGAGGATAGCAATAGCAGCGTTTCACATAGCAGCGTTCCAGACAAAAGGCCAAACGAAAGCCGGTCATATATTGAAGCAGCTGTCGAAGCACAATACCCACATCAGCACTCATGTTAAACATTATTATCACATAGAATGCATATTTAATCAGCATAATCCAAAGCTACCATTTCCCTTCCAAACAGTCTATTCCAAAGTACTGCTTCCTTATTTTATTTTAATATTCTTGTTAGACCTTTTCTCAAACTGTATTGGAGTTTTGAGGAAAGTCAATTGGTTTTGAGATGAATTAAATATAAGGACACTCACCTTTTTTTTTTTTTTTTTCATCACTACCAGGTAGGCTTTATTCCAGGGATGCAAGGGTGATTCAATATATGCAATACTATAAATATAATACATCATATTAACAAAAAGAAAGATAAAAGCCATATGATCCTTTAAGTTGATGCAGAGAAAGCATTTGATAAAATATAACATTCCTTCATGATTAAGACTCTCAGCAAGATTAGTAAAGAAATGTCATTTCTCAACACTATAAAAGCTATATTTGAAAAATTTATACCTAACATTTTTTTGTTTGTTTTGTTTTGTTTTGTTTTAGTTTTTTCCTTTAAATTTATTTTTTACATTAATTCACTATACATCGTTACAGCATACAAAATGAATTTTCCATCCAAAATACACTGTATATTGGCGCAATCAAGCACATCGACATACATGCTATCAACAAATAATTTTCCATTTCTTATGTCTTGTATATTTTGCTTTTTTTTTTCTTTTTTTGCCATCCTTGATTCCCTATCCCTCACCCTCTGCCCTATCCAACACTCCTCCCACATTGTCTCTGGAATCTATGGTTGCTTTCTATGCCTCCCCCCCCACCCCCCCATTTATCAGCTGCGCTTGCTCTTACAAATATTTAGACAAATTTAGTTCATTACCAACTCACCTTTTGGCTCCAACGTTTTCTTAAATGCATCATAGAATGCAAAAATTAATGTACATTTTAACAAACAAACTTTAATTTGATAGAGAAGATTGCAAATAACTGAATTGAAAGAAATATAGTTTGTGATAAACCCTCAGCTTAATGATGAGTATGGAAGATTCTCGTGCATGTGAGTAGGGCACTTTCTGGCATAGTCATATTTAGGTTAAAATGTGCAAATAACAGACCAATAGAGACTTGAACTTATTTGTTTTGCAAATAAGTTAGTTTTTACCTCTCTTTAGTAAAAGGGGGAATGGGGAGAGAAAAAAGGTTTCAGAAGAACACTGCAATGTACTTGTCACTAGATTTTAGTTTTGTTCATATTTTTAGTTTAATTCAGATCTTTTGTGAATCAACAAAGTGTGAAAAAATGTTTAGTATGGGAAGGAGGGAAGGTAAATGGGAAGAAAAAAGTAAAAGTAAGTTTAATTGACAAAAAAATGAGAAGCGATTTGCTGATGATAATATATGTAGTATAGTAATACCTTTGTCTTGACTGACATGCATGGTATTCATGCTGGAAAAAAGAAATGTTATACCTTATAAAGATATATGTGATTAAATGTAAGCAAAAATAAATAAATAAATAAAAACAAAGTCACTGAAAGCACTTTCATAATCAACCCGAGTTGTCCTCTCCTTATTAAATGACAGTATGACTCCTTTCATCAGCAATTAATTCTATATTTTAATAAAATTGGGAAAACCCTAAGATATCTGCAGTATTAAAATTCCAGTGGACTAGTCTCCATTCCACATACCATTTTAAGTTGAACTGAAGAGAAAAAACAGCATACTCTCTTAAATGTGAAAAAACAAAAATGGAATAATAAGTCTATGAGGGACTTCTGCAGTTTTTCTGCATTTTTGTTTCTGGTTTTAAGGCATGGGAAAACGCCCACAGAGTGAACACTTCGATTTTATGCTTAGCCTGTTATTTCTTTGGTAACTAAGTTGGAGCAGCGAGACACCCGATCCACTTTACTTGCAAGTTTCAGTTGGATAATAAAGAAAGAACTCGTGGTGCACATTAACGTGGCAAAATAAAAACAGGAGAAGAAAGTAAGAAAAAGGGAATATCACTAAAGCTAGCAATTCCCTTTCCTTGGATGTGTGAGTATGCCTTCACTGCTTAAGGACAGAATCCCAGACCCAGCTGTGCTTCCTCATCCTAAAATCCTTTGTGTATTAGCTAGTCATTCCTCTCTTCTCTTCACAAACTCCTACCAACCACTGACTTATTTTTTTCTTCTGTATCTAAAGTTTTGTCCTTTCTAGAATGTCTCATATTTTAAAATGTAGCCTTTCAGACTGCCTTTTTTTAGTTAGTAATAGGAATTTAAGTTTGCTCTGTGCCTCTTTGAAGCTTGATACTGTATCTCTTTTCATGGGTAAATAATATTCAGTTGTATGGATATACCACAGTTTGTTCATCAGTTCACATATTGAAGGACATATTGGTTGTGTCCAGGTTTTGGCCACTATGAATGAAGCTGCAATAAACATTCACATGCAAGTTTTTTTAGGAAACAAAGTTATTAACTAAATTGAATAAATAATGAGGGGTGTGATTGATGCATTGAACCATGAAAATATGTTCAGCTTTGTAAGAAACTGTGCAACTCTCTTCCAAAGTGTAGCATTTTGCCTGTCACCAGCAGCCAATAATGGGAGTTCCTATATTTCCACATCCTCACCAGCAATGGTATTTTCAGATTTTATTTTTTGTTTTACTCATTCTCTATTGCTCTTTATTGTTTTAATTTGTAAGTCCCTGATAATGTACAAGGTTGATATCTTTATTCATGATATGAATCTACTGTGTATCTTTTTTATTGAAGTGTCTATTCAGATTATTTGCCTATTTTTAAAATATTTCTTTTTATTCAGGTTTGTTTTCTTATTGTTATTGTGAAATTTTAAGAGTCGGTTGAATATTTTGGATATTAATCTTTTATCAGATACATGTTTTTCAAATATTTTTTCCAAGTCTGCAACTTACCTTTTTACTCATTTAACATTGTCTTTTACAGAGAATAAAAATTTAATTTTAATAAAGTTTTTTTATGAATCACACTTTTGGTTTTGTATCTAGAAATTTATCAGAAAGCCCCAAATCACTTAGATTTTATCCTATGGTATATCCTACAACTTTCAAGCTTTACATTTAGTTCTATGTTCCATTTAGAGCTGATTTTTGTGGAAGGTGTATCAGGTAACTACATCTGTGTGGATCTATTTCTAGGTGCCCTGCTGTATTCCATTGATCTGTTTGTCTCTTTTCCATCAACAAAATGTTGTCTTGATTACTTTAGCCTTATAGGAAATCGTGAAGTTGAGTAGTCCCAGTCCTCCAACTTTGTTCTTTAGTTGTGTTTTCTGTTATATATGTCTGATTTCCATACAAAGTTTAGAATAAGTTTGTTGATGTCTGCAAAACAATAGGCTGGAATTCTAATTGAGACTGCCTTGACTCTAAACTAAAATCTTTTCTTTTTTTTTTCCTAGTAAATAATTATTTATTTAATTTTACTTATTATTATTATTTTTTTTTTTTTATGTTTTGCTATAGGGCACACATGCTCACGAGAGAAAGAAAGAGAATGAGAAAACAAGCCACCAGGTCCAGGACTTAAATTGTGGTTGGTGATGTGGAGTTCAAGGCCTAAACCACCACACCACCTGCTGGGCCTAAGAGCTAACATCTTAACAAAATTGAATTTTCCAAATCATGGAACATAAAATACTTCTTATTTATTTAAATTTACTTAGATTATTTTGACTTTTATTATTAGTGTTTTGTTTTGTTTTAGGTTTTTCCATAAGGAGTGTGTGCTCACCAGAGAGAGAGAGAAAGGGGAAGTGAGCTATCACCCTATGGGGGGATGTCATGCCATGATCCCATCTCTTCCATTTTCCTTTCAGGGTTTTGGGCATGCATGCACACTGCCTGGCGTGATTTTCAAGCTGCCGGGTCTGGGACTCGATGTGTCATTGGTCATGTGGGAGTCCAGTACCTTAACACTGTGCCACTGGCTGGCCCCTCCTCAGTTGTTTTTACACATTTTGCTATATATATATACCTAAATATTCTTTTCCCTCTATCATTATATAATACTCCTAATGATTTTTTTTTCTAAAGTCTGCTTTGTCTGAAGTTGATAGCATTACTCCACCTTTATCTTTTCCTATTAAAGATGAAATAAAATTTAAAGTGGAGGGACTAGCAGATGGTGTAGCACTTATGTCACTGGACTCCCACATGGCCAACTGCATTTTATGTCCCGGACCCAGTAGCCTGAAAATCACACTGGACATGTGATTCCCTGAAGTGAAGAGGGAGAAACGTAGTAGATTTGACTGTATTTAAGTATAAGGAGTGGCCGAGAGCTAACAAGCTCACAATCGACTCCCATAACAGACATTTCCAGCACATTGTATACTGTTACATGTTTTGTTTATCCATTGTTATCTACAACATAAATTTAGCTAGTTCAGTATTATTCTTACCCTCCTGATTTTTCCCGAATTGCTCTGGGGATCTTTTCCTTTCACATGATAGTTATGACATTGTTTTTGTTCTTACAGTGACACTGAATCTGTTAACTCAGACTTGGGACATACATTGACAGATTAAGGGAAACTACAACATATATTCTTGGTTGCATTTTTGTGATCATTGTCTAAAGCCAATGACTTAAATTCCCTCTTCTAAAGAAGCAGACTTACTTATGACCTTATTTATTACAATAGCTGCAGATTCCATTACAGAACCTACAATCATCAGTTAACCCTTAAAGTATAAAAAAGAATGAAGTCAAGCAAAAAAAAAAAGTTAAAAAAAGTTGTTGGGTTTTTCCTGTTATACAACTCACACAACCTCGTACTTCTGCAAGGATATCTTCCCAGATTCCCAGCTCTAATCCAATCTTGACTAAGAGCAACCCTTGTTATTAATCCTGGTAACCAAGCATAACTATCCCCGCAAACCTCATTTTTTTTTTTTTTTGAGAGGTTTTTGCTATAGGGCGCATGTGCTCGCCAGACAGACAGAGAGAGACAGAGAGACAGAAAGCGAGAAATCACCCCCCAGTGGGGATGGCCACACCGCAATCCCTTCTCCTCCATTCTCCTCTCAGGATCTTGGGCACGCACGCACACACTCCCGGCGTGAGTTTTAAGCCACCGGGTCCGGGACACGAACCGCATTCGACTACAAGGGAGTTCAGCGACATAGCCATTATGCCAACTGCTATTCCCAAACCTCATTATTTTTTACCTTTGTCTTCCCCTTCCTCCTTGAGGATAGCCATAATTTACTACTGTAAGTGTATTGCCCATTGCAAGAGGTATTCCTGAGTACACATCCTTTTGCTTTCAGTCCTTTTCTCTGCTCATTAGTCAGAGGTTGACAATATTATGCTTTAAACAAGTATTTGTCTATTACATTCATTTTAAAACAAGAAAGATAAAAGATTATATTTGATCTTTATTTGCTGCTTCTGTAATACTTCCATCTTCTGACCTGAGCATCTTAATTATATCGACTTTTCTTTGTTTTTTAGCTTACATTTTTTAATTTAAATTTATTTATTTACATTCATTCACTGTACATCATTACAGAATACAAAATGAGACTTTCCATCCAGAGTACACTGTATATTGGCTCAGTCAAGCACATCAGCATACATGTTATCATCAGCAAATAATTTTCCATTTCTTGTTTCCTCTATGTTTTGCTTTTTTTTTTCCCCATCCTTGATTCCCTATCTCTTACCCTCTGCCATCTCCCACTCTCTACCCACACTGTCTCTAGTATCTATGTTTGCTTTCTATACTTTTTTTTTTCGCCCACATTTTATTGAGTCACTAAAGATCTTAATTAATCTAAATATTTTCATAGCAAGCACAGCTGATATATACATTTTCATAAACGCAAGTCCAACTTTAGGCATAGGCCTCAGTGAGTAGAATGAACATCCTATAAAGTATCACCTAGCTGGGGTTATATATCTTACTGCAGTCATCGAATAGGTATTTTTAATGCATTTTTTTTAATTTCAAGAAAAACAGTTTTAGGGCGCTTTTTTCTGAAACTTTTCTTTTTTTTTTTTTTTCTTAAACTTAATTTACATCCATTCCCTAAGCATCGTCACAGCATACAAAATGTGATTTCCCATCCAGAATATACTGCATAGTGGCTTAATCATGCATGTTATTATCAAAAATTTTCCGTTTCTAGAATTTTTTTTACCCCTATTTCTGACCCTCTGTCCTTTCCCACCCTCTTCTCACACTATCTCTGGTGTCTACAGTTTTCTTCTATTCCTTCCCCGCCCCCCCAGATTGTATTGATCACACAATCTCTTAAATAATCTAACTACTTTCAATAGCAAGTTCACTTGGTACTATTAAGAAAACCAGTTTTAACTTAAATCAAAGAAATGCTAAGGAACTTTGCTTAAAACTTAAAGCCAGGAAACAGGTTAGGATTCTGTTCAGATGGTAGGTACATGAACCTATGCATATCTTAAGACAGGACACAAATCCCTACAACCAGATAACAAAGTCTACAAGAAAATCAGCAATGTTTTAGTCAAAAGTCATAAAATTATACTTCACCAATTCAGTCTCATGTACTTTTTCTTCTGTTGTGGTTCGATTTTCCCGATTAAATTCCGGGATACAATGTTCAACTCCAGACTTGTCCCTACGATTAAGTTGGCCACTCTCTTAGTTTTTGAACTCTTATTTCTGTGTGTCTGTATTTAATTTTCGTGATATAGCACTCCCTTGAGAACTTCTTGGAGATCTGGTCTGGTGCTGGTAAATTTTTTCAGGTTTTGTTTACCTGAGAATGTTCTTGTCTTTTCTTCCCACATGAAAGATAATCTTGCCGGGTACAGTATTCTTGGCTGAAATTGCTTCTCTCTTAACACTTTGAATATATTTTCCCATTCTTCCCTTTGCTCACTTTGTTTCCGATGAGAGGTCTGCTGTTAGCCTGATGGGATATCCTTTGATAGTTTACATTTCTTATTAGATTTACTAGGAACAAATTCCCTTGGTCTGTATTTGTCTAAGAAAATCTTTATTTCTTCCTCACTTTTCTTCTTTTTTGTAGGTTTTTTTATTATTTTCAATTTTTTCCCCCACTGGGTGTCTGCGCTCACCAAAGTTAGACAGAGATAGAGAAAGAAGTGAGAAATCACTTGCCCGAAGGAAAACCCACACTGAAATCATTTCTCCTCCATCCTCCTCTTAGAATTTTGGGCATGCATTCACACATGCCCAGCATAATTTTCAAATCTCCAGGTCCAGACTTGAATCATGTGGTCATGAGAGTCCAGTGCCTCAGCTTTCGAAGTATAGCTTTGGAGGATATGACGTTATAGTTCAGTAATTTTTGTTTTAATTTTTTTTCTTCCAGCATTTTAATATTTTCTTCTCCTCTCTTGTTTGCATAATTTGAAGAAGAGAGGTCTGACTGAAAAATGCTCACTTACTTTGGTTTCTCTACAGGTAGGATATCTTCTCACCTTCCCCTTTGGTTTTTCTCTTTCTTTTGTTTTCCAGTCTGCCTATGGCATGTCTAGGCATAAAATTTTGGGTTCTTTTTTTATTGCTTTGAGTTCTCTGAGGAACTAGATTGTGTGGTTTGGTGTCTGAAAACTTAGCCATCACTACTTCAAAAATTTATTCTTTCATTTTCCTCTTTCTTCTGATATTATATTACACTTATGTACTACCTTACACAATTGCTCTACAGTTTGTGAGATAAGTATTATTCATTCCCCCCCCTTGCATTTTGATTTGAGACACAATCCTGATTATTCTATCTTCTTGAATTTTGTGTGATCCATTTCTCTATGCCTGGTAGTATTCTTTGCAATGAAATTTACTTTATCTGATACCCACTTGAGCCTTCTCTTATTAGTGTTTTAATTGTATTCTTGCCTATACTTTTTTAAGTTTGTGAACATAATTATATTTCTTATAGAGAATACTTATTTTGATTTTTAAAAATAAAAACTGATTGATGTTGAATGCTTCAGTAACTTCTCATATAGTCGTAAGACGATCAGCTTGGATAATTTCTCTCAATTTGTCATTGTCAACTGCAATTGACCAGCTATGACACTCCTCATCTTCTAGGCTCTTGCTTCCTTTGCAAAACTTCTTGAACCACCACTTTTCTGTATTTTCTTTAACATGAAAATTTGGCCCAGTTCGGGCCAAATGTCCTGTTGATGTTGCAAGTTGTCTCTGCTGCTATACAACCCATTTTGAACTCAAATAAGAAAATTTCTCAAATTCGCTTTTTATCTAACATCATTTCATAGTTTAAAATACATATCAGATAGCCAGCAAGTAATAGGTCATTAGCAAAAAAAAAAAAACCATAAAATAAGAAATGCTTACTAAAATGATGTATAACATAGGGACCAGCAGATGGCATAATGGTTATGTCACTGGACTCCCACATGTTTCACTGCAGTTCGAGTTCCAGACCTGGCAGTTTAATTCACGCCAGGAGGGTGTGTGTGTATACTCAAGCTTCTGAGAGGAGAATAGAGAAAGGATTGTGGTGTGGCCATCTCTCCTGGGGAGTGATTTCTTGCTTTCTGTTTCTCTGGTGAATGCATGTGTCCTATAGCAAAAAATCCCTCTTAAAAAATGATATATGACATAACCACATTTATTTAAGAATGTATCCAATATCAAGGGGCAAATTTCAGCAACGCAGCCACAATTACTTTTGCACCAACGTAATAGAAACAAATTCTCTTCTTTCAGGAGCCTCCAGAAAGACTTGCCAATGCTTTGATTTCAGTCCAGGGAGATCTGTACTAGACTTCTGCCCTGTAGGGCTGTAAGATAATAAATTTGTGTTGTTTTAAGCCACTGCATTTGTGGTAATTGGTTATTGCTGCAATATAAAACATACAAGTTATGTTTCTTCAGTGGTAATCAGTATGTAGTTTGGCATTTTTTTGTGTGTAAAAAGTGTTAATCATTTTAGGATTAGTTTATATGATGATGTTATTAACCTTTGTCTATTTTATGTGATGCAAATAATGTCTCTATGTTTATTATTATTTCATCGGTTATCTTTATGGAGGCCACTGAAGTCAGAGTGGGCAGGGATGCTCATTGAGGGACTAGAAATCAGGTTTATGCCACTCGCTAAAAGAGATAAAACTTGGTGAGTAAGCAAAGGAATTTATTCTGTGAGGCCAACACTGGGGAGAGAGTGGACAACCGTCCACAACCATCTCGGCCTTCCTGACGAGATACAAAACTTTTGTGGGGCAAGAGGTCAATGCAAGGGTCATTTAGAAGCAAAAGGCAAGTTATTTATCATCAGGGGCAGAAGGATGAGGAGGCCTGCTCATTGTCTTCAGCAGGATCACACAGAGATGTGAACTGGAAGAGTGATTTCTCTGTTGATCATGCAGGACAGGGTAGAAGGACCGAACATTCCCAACACAGAGGCTTAAAGATAGCAAGGATTAACAAGAAAGCAGAAACCCATGGTGTCAGTCAAAACAACTCTGAAATCCCGGTTTAGAAGCGAGGGGGTGTGGCTTTGCAATGCTGGAACCCATAAAAATCTTTTCAACTATTCATGTAGGAGGGAGGCAATTGACTCTTATACCCCTCTATCTTCATATATGTGTAAAGACTCAGCAAGATTATTGCTAACTTTCATTAGTTAAACATTAGGCTCCTTCTATTGGGTCATTGGAAAAGTTATGATGTACTTTTCCATTTTTCTATGCAAAACATGCATCAGGAGTTTTCAGACGACCCAACATGTTGAGGGAAGTAAAACTGTCAGGTTTTCTAAGACTCACTATGAAGTAAAATATAGAAGTTAAAGACTGATTTTCCTAATGTTTAATCTATTAAGATGAACTGCAAGACTAAGTACAATATAGTCACTTTGGTTCTCTGATGGCTCAGTTACATTGCCTTTTTCTAAATACAGATGTGGGTTTTAATTATGTTAACACCATCATGTTTAATCAATTCTCAATCTCCAAACTTGACCAAGGAAGAATCTAACTTTATACATATGTATTCACCTTTCTATATAATTCATTCACCTTTTTTATATATAATAATTTTCTAACGGTTTAACATTTATTCTTTAATATCCCTCATGCAATAGTTAAACAGTATGAGAAAGTACAATTTGCTTATACTGTCCAGTTTAGACAATATTTGCTCAAGTATTTGAAGCGTCCTAGCTATACTTTCCTTACTCTGTAATTTGAGACTATCATTGTATTGATGTGGGCAGTCGCACTGAGGCCCACACCAGGCCTCTCCTGACCACACCTCTTCATGGCGTGGAGAGGTCCTGAACTCACCATAACCCAAGGCCAGAAATTACTGACACTTCCCAGGCCTCTGCTAAGTCACTGCCTCTCCCTCTTTCCCCCTTTGAAGTGATAAAAGCAACCTGAGACCTTGATAAGCCAGGCACCCTGCTGATCTGACCCTTTCTTCTTTAGAGTAAAATTTGAGCTTCTTCCTGATAGAATACCTTGAGCCTGCTGAAGCTCCCCCTTCCCCCAAACTCCCCTATAAAACACTGTGCTTAACCTGGGGGGTTGGGGGGGGGGGGGGTAGAAGTGTTAACTCCTCCATGTCCTGCTAACGGAAAAATAGAGTTCTCCTATCCTCTCCAGAGTGCTGCATTTTCCTCCCTTGGCATCTGTTTTCCCACAACAGTATGTATTTTTTATTACATGAAAATATTTACCTAAGCAAATTGTTTTACATATATATTTTTAAAAATTTTGCCAGAGGGCATGTGTGCTCTCTGGAGAGAGACAGAGAAAGAGAGTGAGAGAGAAAATGAAAAAGCACTCACCGTGGGAAATGGGCATGCCACAATCCTTTCTCCTCTGTTTCTCACTCCTTTTAGGATATAAGACATGCACACAGATGTTCCCAACATGTTTCTTAAGCTCCCGGGTCCAGTACTTCAATTATATACCACCATATGGGATCCAGCTGTTTTAATCACCATACTACAGGCTTACCCTGTTTTAGATATTTTAAACTGTATATCTCATTCATACTTTACACCTGTCTATTTTTTTTTAATTTGTTCTTGCTTAATAGTCTGTACCTGTAGCATATTATTAAAATTTGTTCATTGCGAAGCAGTAGTCAATTTTTTTTCATTGGGTTTTATTTTTTTAAATACTGATTTGTAAAATATACTTTGGACACAAAACCATTTTTGGCATATATTATGAGCCATTCTAGTTTTTGGCTCCTGGTTTTGTTTTTTACTATCATTCCTATGGACAGAAATCTGACTACTTTTCCTATTTTCCAAAATCTTTTCAAAAGGGACTGGGGAAGTCATGCCCACGAACATTAACAGACAATTTATTTTCTATTAAGAGGATTTTTCCTATCTCCTATCCCTGGCATAGTATCTTTGAGATGCATATTTCAACTGATTACAGTATATTCTTTTGCTTATCTCTTCCCAAGACACAGAACTTCTCTTTTCCTTGAGATGTAGATTAAACCTTTTTTTAATCTCTTCCTAAGACACAGATCTTCCCTTCCAATCACCAGCCTAAGAATTGTGGAACCCACCTATAAACTACAAGCACCCCCCACCCCGCTTCTACATGTCCCGCCTTTTTGGGCCAGACCAATGGAAAATCTCTTCACTAAGTGTTGTCTGTCAATCTCAAAAACAAATAAAAGAATCCCCTGTACATGATCACCCCGAGAAAGTCATGTATGTCTCTTCTCCTGGCCTAGGTCACTCACATTTGGCTTGGACATAAACCGCATTAATTATTAATTATTAATTTTACAGTTGGTTATTTTTTTCCATCAACATTCCTTAAAAAATGAAATTCTCCTTTGGGATAATTTTAAATTTATCTCAAAGTTGTACATATTTTCCATATATACCTGTAATGTGAACAACTGATGTGTACTTGGTATATTTACCTCAACTTAAAAACCAGCACTGTCGTCTAGTATAGACTATGCTCTGGGATAACTGTTTACTATATAAACTCTGGATTTTGTTGTTCATTTCCTCAGTTTTCCCATAATACTCTTTCTCTGTTTCAAGATTCAGTGAAGGTTACCACCCTATATTTAACATACTACACTGTAATGAAGAGTAATTTTCTGTTTTGGATTTCATTTGGAGAACTTGTCACATAGTTTCACTTTTTGCAACTTACAGATTCTTTTCTACCTCAAATCATAATATATTTCCTGACATTTTCTCCTGAAAGTTTTAAAGTTGTATTTTTCCCTTTTATTGCTAATCCCTCATGAGTTTTCTTTTTGTAAGGTGTAGGAGGGTTTACATTTTTTTCCTTTGTAGAAAACCAGTGATTATGTTATTAGTGACTGAATAACTATTCTTTTGCAACTGAGCTGTACTGTATCCTCTGTCATATCAAGCTTCCATGTATGCTCCACTGGCCAATTTGTGACATCTGGGTGATACTGCATGTTCGTTTTTGTACAGATTCCTCTCTTTTAAAATTTGAATTAAATTTTTGCTTAACAATGTTGGTCCTTTGGACATGAATACAACTATTAAAATTATTTTCTTGGGCTTACTCCTCATCCTTTCATGCCTAAGGAAGTCTGATATTTCATGGCTAAGGAGGCCTAGTCCATTTTTCACAGAGTCAACTGCAATTTAAATCCTGGTCTTAGTGGTGTGTTGCATGCCCCAAATGCTGACAAGATAAAGAAATGGAGGAGAAAGGGTTGTGCCAATGTTTACACCCATGTGTGTATGTATGTGTGTGTGTGTGTGTGTGTGTGTGTGTGTGTGTATGTGTGTATGTGTGAGTGCACATGCATGGGATGGGGTGCTTTATTTTTCTCTCTGTCTCTGGTGAACACTCACACATTCTAACAATTAAAAAAAATGATTTCTTGCTCAATAGGTGGGGTGGCTAATGTGCTAGGCACCCACATTGCTGATCATGGTTCAAGCCCTGGACCTCGCAGCTTGAAAATCATGCTGGGCACATGTGCATGTGTGCCCAAAATCCTGAGAGGAGAATGAAGGAGAAAAGATTGTGGTGTGGCCAGCTCCGAGAGGGTGGCGTAATTTCTCACTTTTTTTCTCTCTAAGTACCCTGTGGCCAAAAACAAACAAACAAACAAAAACAAAAACAACAAACACATTAATTTTTAATTTCAACAGGAAGTTTGTTTTGAAATTTATATTTGAAAATGTTTTAAATAAACTTATTTGGAGATGACTAGGATCTTTATGAAATAATCAAATCTACCGTACCAATTTTATTAGTCTAAAAATTCAATTATGCAAATGTGGGCATCCCAAGCTGAATTTCTTTGGAAAATGATTTTAAGAAGATAGGATGCAGAAAGTTTATTGGAGAGTGCTCTCAGAATCAGTGTCTGTGGGAGCAGAGGAGGGTAGGAAAAGGCAAGATTGGCCATGGACAGAGTTGGACTACAATGTAGTCAAGTAAGGCAACAACCCCAAGAGAGACTAGGCCAGATAAAACATCCTGTCTGAAGACAGGATCGACCTTCAAAGTTGCCAGAGTTGGCCACAGGATACCACATCTCTATGTCCATGGATATACCAGCCATCGGAAAACAGTTGGACAGTCCAGGTGGCCATACCAAAGACTATAGACTACGTGTCCTGTAAACAATGAACAACTATTTCTCACAGTCTTAGAGAGTGTAAGTTTGAGATCCAAGTGCCAATATGGTCAGCTTTAGTCGGGGCTCTGTTTGAGGCGACAGGTGGAGCCTTCTCATTGTATCCTCACATATTAAAAAGAGATAAAGAGAGTACCCTGGGTCCTTTTCATAAGGGCACTCATCCCACTTATGAGGGCCCCACTGTCATGGTCTAATTACCTCCCAAAGGCCCAACCTCTCAACACATTGGAACATATGTATTATAAGGGACACAGTATTCAGTGCATTGTGTTGAACTAGAATTTTTTAAAGGTTATATATTTCTTCAGGGAGAGAGAGAGAGAAACAGGCACCATTGACAGAGTCCCATGCCATGATCCTCTTCTTCCCTGCTCCCAGCCTTTGAGCCAGCCAGGATCTCTGGTATGGCCATGCACCTGACATGTCCAGATTGACCTGGGATTTGAACCCTGTGTGCCATATTGCCTCCAACATTGAAAAGCAGTACCCTACTACCTGTTCCATTGTAGGAGGGTCAGATTTTTTTTTTTATTTCTACTTCAGTCTGGTGCCTACCAAGCACCAGAACAGTCTATCTATTGTTTAGCTTAAAAATGATTAGGCCTATAGCTGATAGGGAGCTTTAAGAAAGTTTCAGGGATTCTATGAATCTGATGGAACTGGAGTCCAATTTGCAAGCCAGAAGAGACTAGGCCAGATAAAACATAGTATGTGGGGAATCCCGTGTTTCCTCACTTCCTAGATCCACATTCTTTGGCTCATCCATTTGCATCATTAGGCACCACAGAGACAAAGGGTTGTTCAAGGTCCTCAAGAGATAAATGGTTATAGCACGAAATAGGCTCTGAAGCTAACTCTTCAAGGCTTGTGTTTACAATTCAGAGTTATGTCCATAACCTTGAAGTCACCTCTACATTATAAACTGGAAATAGTGATTGTCTACTACATGGAAAGAATCATTTACATTCCAAAAGGTTATGTTTTCAAAGAATCCCAAGAGACAAATGGAAGGAAGCAGTCTTTTTTGACTTTATAAGAAATTAAAATAAAAAATACCTTTGTAGTTATCTCTGAGGATTATATTGTGCTCTTGTTGCTACTCCCAACTCTCTTGATAACACCCTTCTGTCTTATTAGTTTGTTTAGACTGGGAGTGTATATTTGGCTGATTTTAAAGAGTAGATACATGTATGAGCAAGGTATAAATCGTGGTCTCTCAGATAATGATTTCTATGATCTTTTCCTATGTGCTCTGGGCCAGTACTCACCATCAACCTGACTTCATTTATTTGCTATAGGGTATGTGTGCTCACTGGAGAGTCAAAGAGAAAGTCAAAGTAAGAAATCACCCCCCGGGGCAATGGCCACACCACAATCCCTTTTCCTCCACTCCCCTCTCAGGATTTTGGGCACACGCGTACATGCACCTGGCCTGAGTTTTAAGCCACTGGGTCCAGGACTTGAACTGTGGCCAGCCATATGAAAGTCCAGCACCTCAACCACGCCACCTGCTGTCTCTTCAGAATGTTCTAATGTTCTATTTAGAGTTCCTCAGATTTATTTATAAATTATTGAAAAGGACCCTTATTTCTGTTTTCTACACACAGCTGACTTAAAAAGCTGGTGTATGGCTTTCCTTTTTCCTTGATACTTTTTGTAGTAGGAAGTATTTATCTTTATCTTTTCTTTTTAAATTTTATTTATTTATTTTGTTGGAGAACATGTGTGCTCCCCAGAGAGAGACAGAGATCCAGGCAGATAGAGAGGAGAAAGTACCACCCATGGGGAATGGTCATACCAGAATCCCTTCTCCATCTCTCCCTCCTGTCAAGATTTTGGGCACATCTGAACATATGTCTGGTGTGTTCTCAAGCTGCAGGGTCTGGGGCTTGAACTATGTGGTCATCCATGTGAGATTCAGCTGCTTTAACCACTTAAGTAGGGGCCACAGAGCTTTCCTAGGAAAGACTTTATTTTAACCTACCTTTTCACTGACATTACAGTTTGCAGAGGGTCTTGACTCTTCAGAGGTGTGTATGACTGTCTGTGTGTTGTGGGGTGCTACATCTCGGTTCCAGCTGCATGTATCTCTTAGTGCTAAGGATTGGTCTCCTGTTCTCCATACGGATAGGAAAATCAGGTATTCATACAATATGTTAGGTCATTTAGAGATTCAGTATTTGCAATCTGTTTCAAGTTCCTTTTTCTTTCCTTCTTTCCTTCCTTCTCCTTCTCTCACCCTTCCTTCTTTTTTATCTTCATTCCTTCTATTTCTTTCCTTCTTTTCTTTTTCACCCATAGATTTCCTTTCCATTTTTTGAATATTAAAAAAATGTATGTGTATTTAAAATGATAGTGGCTATTATTTATGTAGCAAATCTATATTTTTTAAAGTGACTATCACATATTCATGAGCCATCTTGCCCCTATTTTACTTGGACTATTTTTTATTTTCGTTTTTTCCTTCTCCCTTCAGACAAATCAGTCATACTATTTCTATTGAATCACTTTTGAAGGTCTGCAATCAATTCTTTTATAGTTACAGGAAATCGCTTTGACTTTTATCAAAGAGTAGAAACAGGAGCAAATGGAAATTTAATCAATGGATGCTAATTCCCTATAATTCAAAGTATAAACTTATAAACTTTATTGAGTCTTCCAACCTGGAATCAACTTCAAAAAGTCTGAACCCGGGACCAGCAGTTAGCGTAATAGCTATGTTGCTGGACTCCCACGTAGTCGACCGCGGTTCGCATCCCGGACCCGGTGGCTTAAACTCACACCGGGCGCAGTGCGTGTGTGCCCAAGATCCCGAGAGGAAAATGGAGGAGAAGGGATTGCGGTGTGGCCATCCCCCCGGGGGGTGATTTCTCACTTTTTGTCTCTCTGTCTCTCTCTGTCTGTTTGGTGAGAGCACGCATCCTATAGCAAAAACCTCTCCAAAAAGAAAAAAAAAAAAAAAATGTCTGAACCCTATATAGATGAAATGGTGCCTGCAGCTTACTTTATGTTTTTATATTTAACTCTCATTAGAGACCTACTTATTTTAAATCTATGAACAAATTCCCTGTGTTCATGTGGGAGTCATTTTGAAATGTCTTTGAATATCCTCATTGGCATTTAAAATCACAGAGAGGGCACAGCTTTCTGACCGACTTCTTCTCCACCAGCCCACCTCTATACATTCTCAGCCATAACATTTAATACCCAATAACGGCAATGACATTCAACACTTTCTACTCTGTTGTCAGAATATACCTGACTGTAACTTAATATTTAAGTCATAAATAGGAGGAAAACAAAATGATGCCCCATTTCTCAAATTTGGGGCCATTTATAGTCAAGGCAAAATAAAACCGTCTCAATTAAATAACTTTACCAGTTTATGTATTACTTGCATCCTAGGAATTTGTTCAGAATGATTTGGAAAATAAAAGCATGACTAAATCATGTGTTTCACCAGTGTATGTGTGTGTGCAGACAGAATGGGGACTGAGATTTCCAGACGTGTGAATGGAAATTAAGAATGAATTAGCAAACTGGAAAGGGTTGAAAACAAGTGAGGACAGCAACAGTGACAATACATAAACACTGTGTCAGGAACAAAAAGAACTCATGCATTTGGTAGGTACAGTCCTAGCTAATTTTATGGTCATGTTTACTCATAAAAAAGCACCACTGGCAGCGTGTCCTGCTCCTCGGAAGTCATAACATCTAGGAATTACTGCTTCATTTATGAGACTATAAATTTCTCAACCAAAGACTTCCGTTACATATAATTCGATCGCAACTTCAAGAACAAATTGAAATTCTAGTTTGTATGCTTTTCCACCAAACACTGACTGCATCTGTTCAGAAAAGTCATACTGCTGATTTGTCTCCAGTCTGATTCTTTGTTAACTTTATTCCAATTTCTTTCCATAGAATCAGGGTCCTGACACCATCGGGCAGGGAACCACAATACCAGGATGCTATTCTTCCGTGCTGTCTCACAGTTGTGAAAGCCTTTTGTCATTGGGTTTTTTTGTTACTTTCTATGGTGGAGAAGATCTCCTTCTCAAAACCAAGATGATATTTTCATACCACATTCATTCAAATCTATCCAAGCCTGTCTACTATTGGCCATAGTTAACAGGGTCTCTTTCTGGCTGTGTAAACATGATGTCCAAAAGCACTTTTCAACCGGTGGAAAATTCTGACATTCCAAGGAAAAATAATGTATAAACAGAACATGTATCAAGGCTTTTGATCTTCTTTTGAAATATAGCCATGTCATTTAGCAACATTTTCACTGAATGTAGAGATAGCAAACTTAATGGATAAGAAAGTTTCCAAGTCTTAGCGTCCTTGAAATGATGAAAGAAGACCTATTCTATTGTACAAGTAGCTGAAATTTTTGAACAATACCTCTATAAAAGTTCAGTTTGAAATAGCATTGGGGCTGGCTCTATGGCTCAGTGATAATGTAGTGCTCAAGAAAAACCAGATCTCACATGGTGTATACAGTTCAAATCCTCAGTCAGGTCAGCCTGAAACACTCTGTGTATATGTGGATGTGCCCAGCATCCAAAAGGCTGGGAGACTGGAGAGAAGAAATTGAAGCATGACTAACATGTGTGGAGGGTGCTTCTCTCTTTCTAATTCATGTGCACATGCTCTAGCATGAAAAAGAAAAAATATATAAAGAAATAGCATCAGTTAGTAAGGCCCATACCAGCATTTTAAAAAACTGTTAGATGAATTGTTCAGTATGTTCACACAGTAATATGCTTCCAGGTAGTAGTTCTTTATTATCATCCATTCACTGAGAGTCTTTATTTTTGTCTCATACTCTTTTTTGTTTGTTTCATTTGTTTACTTTATAATTTCTTACTTTTAATCTTCAACTTTTTAAAGAATTATTTCATTTAATTTTATTTATTCATTCACTTATATTAATTTGACCAGAGAGAGACACACAGAGAGACAGACAGAAAGTGAGAAAGCTAGCTACCAGGTCTGGGATTCAAACCGTGGTCAGCCTTGTGGGAGTGTCCAGTGCCTTAACCACCACACAACCTGCTGATCCCAGTCTTCAATTTTTTTAACTAATATTTCTCTTTTAAAATTTATTTTATATTTATTCACTGTTTATCATGACAGCATACAAAAAAATTCTCACATCCGGGATACACTGAATATTGGCCCAAGGATATTACCATACAGGGGGCAGCAGGTAGTGTAGTAGTTAAGGACGCTGGACTCCCACATGGCTGACCACAATTTGAGTCCCAGAACTAGCAGCTTTGCTTTCTTACTTTCCCTCTCTTGTTCTCTCTCTCCATCTCTCTCTCTCTCTGCCCCCTCAGGTCAAATAAATAAATAAATGGATAAATAAAGTTAAATAAAAACAATTCTTCTTTTTAAAAGATATTACCATGCCTATTATCTTCAACAGATAATTTTCTCTTTTGTGTTTCTTAACTGTTCCACTTCTTCCTTTTTTCTCATTCACATTTAATTGCTGTACATCTCTGTAGGCTACAATGTAGAATGTAGTTTTTCAAAGCTCAAACACTCTTTTCATCACTGGCGATATAAATATGAATCAGACAAGATTATTACCTGTGATTCCACAATCCAATAGAAGTGTCTGAATTGTAATAGTATCTCCCAGGACGGAATTAGGACACTCCTGATCAAAAGGGGATAAAGTTACTATTCTTGGGGAACCTCAGCAGCCTTTTCCTCTTTCTCATCAAGGCCGAAGACCTTCAACTTAAATTGTCATAGAACAGTAGCTACCGTTTGTTTGATTTCTTTTGTATCTGTGATTATGCCTTATTTGTCATTTGTAATCTTGTATTTTTTTTTTCCTCTCTGTTCAGTGTCAGTCCAAAAAATTAGCTGAACTGGTATTTTTTTTTTTTTTTTTGAGAGGTTTTTCGCTATAGGGCACATGCGCTCACCAGACAGACAGAGAGAAACATAGAGACAGAAAACGAGAAATCACCCCCCAGGGGGGATGGTCACGCCGCAATCCCTTCTCCTCCATTCTCCTCTCGGGATCTTGGGCACGTACGCACACGCGCCCGGTGTGAGTTTTAAGCCACCGGTTCCGGGACGTGAACCACGGTCGACTACGTGGGAGTCCAGTGACATAGCCATTACGCTAACTGCTGGTTCCCCGAACTGGTATTTTTAAAGAAGTTGTGGATTCATTTTTAGATTCATTTCTTAGATTTCCACTTTATTCATTTCAGCTTGTTTATTTAACTGCCTTTTTCCTACATTTTTTTGGCCTTTTTTTTTCTTAACATGAACATCAGATTAAATTTCTTAACATGAGTACTAAGGAAGTTTCTTTCTTCCTTTTTTAACAGAATTACTTATTTAATTTTATTTAATACCATTTTAAATTTGATCAGAGAAAGACAGAGAAAGAGAGAAAAAGAAAGTGAAAAAGCAAGCCACCAGGTCCAGGATTCCTGATCTGCTGCTTTTCAAACTGTGGTGAGACATGTGAGAGTCCAGCACCTTGACTATCTTACCATCTGCCAGCCTCAGGAAGTTTCTTTTTTTTTGAGAGGTTTTCGCTATAGGGCGCGTGCGCTCGTCAGAGAGAGAGAGACATAGAGACAGAAAGCGAGAAATCACCCCCCGGGGGGATGGTCACGCCGCAATCCCTTCTCCATTCTCCCCTCAGGATCCTGGGCATGCACCCACAGGCGCCCGGTGTGAGTTTTAAGCCACTGGGTCCAGGACGCGAACCACGGTCGACCATGTGGGAGTCCAGCGACATAGCCATTAAGCCAACCACTGGTTCCCGGAAGTTTCTTTCTTAATAATGAGGATATGTAATTTTGAATGCCTCTCTATTCTTGTGTGAACCATCTTTACTGTGTCTCACAGCCTCTTATACACCCTTTATTTAGGATTATACAATTTCTTTTTTTAACATATTTTCGTTATCCGTGATAAAATACATGCTCACACACATGACAGAGAGAGAGAGAGAGATAAGGGTCAGATCCAGACACAGTCCCGTTCCTCAGATGCTGGGCTGCCATGTGCAATCCAACTTCTCTTGAAGTTGGATTAATTAATTAATGGATTATTAATTAATTTCTAAAATATTTATTTTTCAGTTTTCAAATTTTATCTTTCTGTATTATTACTGGATTATGATCATGAAATGAATTCTCTCTCTCTGTCTCTCCCTCCCTCTCTCTCTCTATATATATAGAGAATTTACCAAATTGAATTTATATATAATTAAATTTACCTTTTCTTTTTGCTGGCTCTGTCCAAATCTTAAAAAGACTTACTCACATTTAATAGCACATTTGCATTTATTTAATCTTCTTCTTTCCTACTTTTCTTTTAAAACTATGAATGACTAAAATATTGTTTCTACTCATCTCACAATAATGCAAATTCTAACTTTATGCAATTGTACTTTTTGGCCTGATTGATTTTGTCATTTAGTTATTTTCCTATGTACATACATATATTGTCACTTGCTCTATAGTACTAATCCTTCATTTTCTTTTCTCTCATTGTATAGTCCTTCCTAATTGATTTATTATTCGGCTTAAGTCATCACACCGGCATACTCCTCACATAGGGTATGGGATGATATTCCAGCTTAATCCTGCTATATAAACAAATATATTGTATTTGTCTTTACATATAAATGACATCTTGCTTGGACAGATATAAAACACATGTATCAATTTAATTAAGTATTTTTTCCCCAGATTTTTGCCATAGGGCACATGTGCTTGCTGGAGAGGGACAGAAAGAAAGGGAGAATGAGAGATTACCCCACAGATGGGATGGCCATACCATAGTCCATTTTCTTCTGTTCTCCTATCAGGATTTTGGACAGGGGCACACATGTGCCTGGTATGTTTTTCAAGTCGCTAGGTCTGGGACTTGAACTGCAGAATCTGCCATGTTGGATCCAGCACCTTACCCACTATACCACCTGCTGGTCTCTGATTTAGTCTTTTCTCAATTCAAATAAACATTCTCTTGTTTGTTCATTGCTTCCTCCCTGACATTTGTCTCTTTTTCTCCTTCTGTACCTCATAGCATTTGTGTAAATCTATCCTAGACTCCCATTCTATGGTATTTTTCCTTTTCCTTTTCCTTTTAAGCAGTAGCTTGAAATGTTTCTTTCTTCCTCTGAATCATCAACCATGCAGTAGTGTCTTTTCATTTTATCTCGTTTGAAAATGTGTTCTTCCATCTTCATTTCTGTTTAAGTAGCTCTGTTTCCTCCATTGGCTCTATTTGAGTGAATCCTCTTCATATTCTATTTACTATCTTCTCTCCCTTAGTTGTTCTTTAGGTCTCCTCCTGTTGCTCGAGGTTGGGGTAGGTGTAGTCCTGAGTTCCAGGAGACTTGTGAAGGCAGTAAAAGCATTCTCTGCAGCTACCTGGTTTGAAGCAGCTCATCAGCATTCAGTCCTCTGTTAGGTCCGCAGCAGAGGGCGCCACCTTCCCGCATTTGCTAAACCTCCGCAGTAGGCTAAACAGCGCCCTCTTGGGAGTCCTCTTTGAATGCTTGGGGACAAGGGGGGTTGGGTGTACTCTAGGGGCCGCTGGCAATCTTCCTCTACAGGGTATACAGATCTCTGTGCTCCCAGTACTTCCCAAAATGCCTGGTGCTGTTCAGGTGCCTGTTGTCTCCACTGACTAACTGAATAGAAATCTCCATCCCTCGCCTAGAGTCCGGATGCCTGAGGCCGCCTTACACCAAACCACTTGCTGTACGGGCCGTAGCTGACTCAGAATGGGAAATTTGTTAGGTGTTGAGTGAAGCAGAAATAAAATCATTTTTCTCTTACAGAGATAAAGTTCCACCAGAGCATCTCTCTCCAGTTCATTAGAAAGAAGTTTCTTATACAATCACAACTTAAATAACTTTAAAACAAGAAATACATTAGCATCTTTATTACAAATGTAATTGGTTTTCTTTTATTTTTCTTTGTGGGGATAGGGTCACTAGTTAAAATACACCACTGTAAAATCTGCAATTTAAATTTCATTTCATGCTGCATTGTGGAAATAGTTTACATAAATAGCACCCATTAATCATTTAAAACAAAGGTTAAATGTAAATTAGGCTCCTGCTATTTATTCCTATGATTATTTATGGTTTTCTGGTAAAGTCTGATATTTCTAAGGGTGAAAAAAAATTAATGTTTTTGAAAGTAAAATATCTTTCAACTGAAATTGATAACTTACAGAAAGAAATCAACCCAGAAAGAAGGCCATAACATTGCAAACAACATTTAAAACTAAAGAGTATGTTGGCTTTCTGTCACGATTTTAATTATGTCACAATTTAATTCTGAAATTTCTTTCCTTAGAAGTCCCATCTGCTGATATTTAATAACTATTTACATTGAATACAATTTTGAGGAAAAGTTTATCTTTTGAGGCTGCAATTTTTCAAAGAGGGCTTGAATATTGGTTTGATTATCAGTTTATTCAATAAGAGAAAGTAGAAAATGGAATTCATATTTAGCATCACAAGTAAGTAAAGACTTGCTAGTTTTAAGCTTCAATGAAAAAGAATAAACACTTTTTTATTGGTTTGTGAATTATTATTTATTCCTTTATGAAAAAATATCTGTGTAATTGACTAACTTTTTATTCATTGTTCTAAATTTTTGTCCTTGGTTACTTGCTGTTAAAATATTTTCACTTTTTAAATTTGTCTTTTATGGTTTTACTCTTTCATCACAAATTTGACATGGTACTTACTTCAATCTGGACATTAGGAAAAAAATAATTTGACATTTTGTCATTTTACCAAAATTCAAAACCAAAGTGCAAAAGGTGTTACTAAAATTAAAGTTACTTAAAATTAACTGGTATTTTGATGTTTAAGAACCCCCGAAATAGGGCTGGTCCATGGCCTAGCGGTTAAGGGAACCACTGGGAACCTTAGCCCCATGGCTTGCAAACATGCCGGGCATGCATGCCAGAAATCCATACAAGAGAGATGGAGAAAAGGGGATTGCAGTGTGATTAGTGGCTGCTTTCTCCCTCTCCCTCTCTTTCTGTCTCTCTGGTGAGTGCATGCACTCTCTCGTAAATACATTTACAAAAAGAAAAGAAATATTAAAGATCAAAGTCACAAAAAAGAGCAAAGCAGCAAAACAAAAACAATAATGTTTATTTCAGCATTCACTAGCATAATGTCTTACTGTATTTTCTTCGGTAGATTGTTAAGGACATATCTAGCAGTGATGTTCATGCACTTGAGCCTTCTCTGAATACCTAAAATAAGTGATGAATAATGGCATGGTGGGCTAGGTGTCATTTTACCTCTTACTTAGTTCTCTAAATATTTTCAAGCAGCAAAATCCTGAAAAAGAATATAAGTTGTAATAGGAAGAGTCCTAAATCATTTTTTTTAAAAGAGGTTTTTGCCTTAGAGCACATGTGCTCTCCTTGGAGAGAAAAAGAGACAGAGACAGTGAGAGGGAAAGTGAGAAATCACACCCCCCCCCCCAGGGGAGATGGCCACTCCACAATACCTTCTCCTTCCTTCTCCTCCTGGATTTTGAGCATGAGTACAACACACGTACCTGGCATGAATTTCAAGTCACCAGGTCTGGGGCTTGAACCATGGTCGAACATGTGGGAGTCCAGCAATGTAACCGCTATGCCATTTGCTGGTCCCCGGGTCCTAAACCTTTTATAATACAATGATATCACCCACAATGTTAAATAAAAGTTTTTTAATATATTTGTAATAAACCATCATTATGTTGTCAAAGACAATTTAGTTAGCATGTTAATTTATGCTATTGAAGTGAAGTTCAATTGTTTCCAGTAAACTATTTTTAATGGTTTCGCATTCGTAGTATTTCAAGACTTTGTTATCCAAAGTGGGTTGTATGGAAAGATAAGTTTGGAGCTCATTGTCTCAAGCATAAAAAAATTATACTTAAATTATGCTATATAAACTTATTCGTGTTTTTTCTTTACATGTCCAAGAAAGCAAATACTCTTTAACTTTTTCTTTCTGATGAAATAATAATTAGAATGTATTAACATGTTTAAAAAGATGGATTACTCAACCCAGTGTCATTTAGAGAGTGGAGGGAAATGAGTCTTACACTGAAGCCAACTTCAGAAGTTCCAGTGTGAAATCTAGGACTCCGTGACACTCTCTAATGACAGCATGAATTTGATCCTTCACGATTAAATCTTCAAAATGAGCAAAATCTGTATTTACGCTCTCCTTGAACATGGAGCAATATGTATAGCAAGTACACAAGGGGGACCTTTATAAATTAATTTGCACTGGAGAACAAATGTCACACAAAACACATTTGTGATAGTACCCTGAAAGGACAAACAGCAGCCCTTGAACACCATATGTGGTCTGCATTATGGCTTCTTGGCACCCATCCATAATCTATTTCCAGCAGTCACCATTTCAAAAATTTATGAGGACCTGGGATGCACAGAAGGGCTAAAGAAGCCACTTGAGTTCATCTTATTAACATAGTCATTAAGCCTAATCAATAATTGATGAACCATTTGTGGGAAACATATGGATTAAATTACCTCCTGGCTTCAACCATTCAGAAGAGTCCTAAGTATTTTGCCCCATTGTTTGCTGTGTAAACAGATGTCAAAACTGATCCCATGACTGATAACTGATAAAACTTGGGCTTTGTTTTCTCTATAAGCCAAAATTATAATGCATCATGCCATATTAAGATATATACAAATTTTAAAAGAATTTAATACAGAACTTAATGAAGTATAAAATTAATGAAATATGATAACAACTTTTAAAAATATTTAAACGGGGGGGGGGGGTGGGGGGACAGCAGATGGTGTAAGAGTTACGTTCCTGGACTCCTATGTAGTCAACTGCGGTTCAAGTCCCAGACTGGATGGCTTGAAACTCATGTCTAGCGCATATGTGTGTGTGCCCAAAATCCCGAGAGGAAACTGGAGGAGAAGGGATTGCAGTGTGGCTGACCCCTGGGGGGTTATTTCTCACTTTCTGTCTCTTTCTGTCTCTCCAGCGAGCGTACACATCCTATAGCAAAAATCTCTCTCAAAAAAATAATGTTCAAATAGGGCTGATAGATGACATGGTGGTTAAGGCTCTGGACTTCCAGTGACTGACTGTGGATTGAGTCCCAGACATGGTGACTTCCTTTCTCACTTGCCCTCTCTCTTTCTTTCTCTGTCTCTCTCTCTCTGGCCAAATAAAAAAACAATAATAGGGACCAGCAGATGATGTAATGGTTATGTCACTGGACTCTCACATAGTCGACTGTGGTTCAAGTCCCGAACCTGGTGGCTTAAAACTCTCGCCAAGCTCATGTGCATGCTTGTTCAAAATCCTTAGAGAAGAATGGGGAAGGGATTGTGGCGTGGCCATCCAACCTGGGGGGTTATTTCTTACTTTCTATCTCCCTCTTTTCTCTGCAGAGAGGCAAAAATCTCTCTAGTAATAGTAATAAATAAAATGAAATAAAATGATTTTTTTTCTTTTTTTGGAGAGGTTTTTGCTATAGGGCGTGTGTGCTCACCAGACAGACAGGGAGAGACAGAGAGACAGAAAGCGAGAAATCACCCCCCAGGGGGGATAGCCACGCCGCAATCCCTTCTCCATTCTCCTTTCGGGATCTTGGGCACGCATGCACACATGCCTGGCATGAGTTTAAGCCACCAGGTCCAGGACTCAAACTGCAGTCGACTACGTGGGAGTCCAGCGACATAGCCATTACGCTAACTGCTGGTCCAAAAATGATTATTTTTTTTAAAAATTTTATATGTTCAAGTACCCCCTAAAGTACTTGAGGGGAGGAAGCACTGAGTGAAGTATAGCACAGATTTTAAAACATTAGATTATATCTACCCATATTGCTAAGTATATTCCTGTGACACCTGTCTTGGGATAGATTTGAGCTTACAACAATCCACGTTTTTTTTTTTCTTTTGGTTATCTAAGTACAGAATCAATGTAGACTCTTTTAAAAAAATTCATAGAAATTTCATATTTACAGACACATTGAAAAGATAATACTTCACATCAAATGCCCAGTTTCCTTTTTATTAACTTCTTACATTAGTAAAATATATTGTAAATAATGAATTAAGTGTATTTGTCATTACTGATACACTGTTATAAACTGAAATTTATAATTGATCCTGATTTCTTGAGCTTTTACTTGTCCTTTTTCTCCCAGGATCTCTTGCCGTAGTTACTGTATGTTCTCAGGCACCGCCTGGCTGTGGCTGATCCTTAGTCTTCCTTCGTTTTTATGACCTTGCTAATTTCAATATTTGTAGACTGATCCTCGCTTTGGATTTTTCCTGATGTTTTTCTCTTGCTTAGGCTGAAAGGAAAAATCCCAGAGGTAAAGTGCATTTCCATCACGTCATATCAAGGATAGGTCCTATCCATGTGATGTTATTTTTCAGATTATCCCTGGCCACCTCACTGAGGTAGAGTTTGTCAGGTCTGTCTGCTCTAATCTTCATCCCCTTTTACCACAGTGCAGTCTTTGGAAGGAAGCAACTAAACACAGTCAATGCTTAAATAATGGAGAGTATGCCTCTTAGCCCTGAGAGTGGAGTATCTGTGTAAATGATGTGGAATTATTTTGCACGAGAGATTTGTCTATTTCCCCCTATTCATTCATTTATTTATTTAGCTAGTTATTCAATTATTTACATCTATGAGTACTGACTCATAGATATTTATTTCATACTTCGAGTTATAATCCAATACTACTTGATTTTGTCACTCAAATTGTTACAGCTTTGGCACTGGGAGAGCTTTCAGTTGGCTGCTGTGATAAAACATCCGTGTAATTATGTGTATGTGTTTGAGAACTTCCTTACGTCGTGGCTCTACAAGATGCTTAAGTTTCACTATTTTTATATATTTCCCATGTGGTCCCAGAAGCAGCCATTTTTCTAAAACACTTTATTTTATTTATTTGTCTTATCATGGAATTACAAGCAAAGATCTGTGGGCAAGATATGCCAAGCTATGCTCTTTGTCACTGGGGTGTCATTGGGTCCAAGTCTTCTCAAATGACAGATGTTATACATGTGTGTGTGTGATGTTATACATGTGTGTGTATGCTAACTGGTATACACATCTCTCTATCTATCTAGATATAAATACATATAAATAATATATAGAGAATTAATATAAGTTAATATATAGATATTATATTAAAAGTTATATTAAAAGTTAATATATCGATACACATATAACATGTGTATAGATAACATATGGATACATACATATCTATATACAGATATATGTACATCTATATATATTTCTTTAATTTCTGTTTGTTTTACCATAGGGCTCATGCACTCACTAGAGAGAGACAGAGAGAGAAAGAAAGTGAGAAAGCAACCACCATGGCAAATGATCACACTGCAATTCCTCTTCCTCATCTCATCCTCCTTTCTGGATTTTGATCTCACACACACACACACACACACACACACACATGCACACTTGTGCCACCAGGTTCATACTTGAACCTCAAAGTTTGCCCTAATTCCCACAACATCAGCTGGCCCCTATGGGTATTTCTCTAATAACAATCTGTGTATTAGTAAGCTGAACATGAGTTTACATGGATATTTTCAACTCTCATTAACACACGGACCATGCTCACTTATGAATATACTCCAACAATAAGACACTTGTCTCCCACCATCCATTTACTCAATTGTTCATTTCCAGTATTCATTTACCTACTGAGGAAAAGGTTGGTGATTATTAATAAAGTTGTGTAAACATTTACATACATGTTTTTAAGGACACATAGATTTTCAAATCAGTTGGGTAAATATCTAGAAGTTTATTCACTGGTGCATGGTTTTGAGAGTTTGTCATTTCTAATTGTGTAATGATATCTCACAGGTGTGCTGTTTTAATTTGCATTTTTCTAATTACAAATGATTTGAACATCTTTTCATCTGCCTATTGAGTATCTATATAGCTTCTTAGTGAGGTATCTATTTAGCTGATTTCCTATTTTTAAACTGAGTTGCTTTTTCTTCCTTTTTAAAGTGTATTTGTGTTTTTATCCCATGAGGTCGAAACAGAGACAGATACCCACAGCAGAGTCCTCACTTTGCAATTCACTCAGAATTTTCACCTGCCCAGGTCCTGGACACTCATACCCAGTGTACTCAGGGAGGTCCAGGGACATGAACCCAAGATGTTTTCCTTGTGGGTCCACTTGCACTACCTCTGTGCCACCACCTAGCCTTTGAGTTGTTTGTTTTCTTATTGTTGAATTTTTAAGTTTCTTTGACATTAATTTGTCAGCTATGTGCTTTGCCGGTATTTTCTCCAAGTCTCTGACCTGTCTTCTAAATCGTAGTAAGTTTGGGAGCCAGCTGCGGTGCAGTACTGGACCACTGGGTATTCTGCGTACTCTGGGCACACACATGCTGATAACCTGGAAGCGACAGGGGTGAGGAGTAGATCACAGTGTCCAAACCTCCTTGGGGCTCGCTCTCTCCACCTCTTTCTTTCTTTCTCTTTGTCTCTCTTCCTCTGTCTCTCTTATTCATGGAAGAAATAAAATTTTAAAAATAAGAAAAAGAATTTGTAAGTTCACCTATCACCATTTTGCAGATAGTGCTTTTGGTATTTTATCCAAAAATTTACCTTCAAGCTCCAAATCATGTAGTTTTTTTGTCATATGTATTCTAGAAATTTAATCATAGTTCAGTTTACATTTAGTAAACTTATGCTTCATTTTGAATTAATGTTTTGCAAAGCATAGGTGTATGTTCAGAGTTTTTTATTCACTTTTTATTTATTTTTGCATGAGTTTAAGTTTCTGGTTCTTTTTCTTTTTCTTTTTTTTTCTGCTCCATTGAGCTTCATGTCATTTTTTGCCAGTATCATGCTGTTCTGATGACCATAACTTTATATTAACTCTTGAAATTGGGTAGCATGAGTCCTTCTTTTGTTCTTCTTTGGTAGTGTATATTCTAGGTCTTCTGGATTCCTGTATAAATTTTAGCATCTGTTAATATCTACAAAAAAATTTTGTGGAATTTTGATTAGAATTGTGTGGAATCTATAAACCAAATTGATAAGAATTGAAATCTTAATATATTGAGTTCCTGGGACCAGCAGTTAGCGTAATGGCTACATCGCTGGAATACCATGTAGTCGAACGCAGTTGGAGTCCCAGACTCGGCGGCTTAAACTCATGCTGGGTGTGTGGGTCTGAGTGCCCAAGATCGTGAGAGGAGAATGGAAGAGAAGGGATTGTGTTGTGGCTATCACCCCTGGGGGGTGATTTCTCACTTTTTGTCTCTCTCTGTCTTTCTGGCAAGTACACACGCCCTATAGCAAAAACCTCTCCAAAAAAAGGAAAAATAAATAAAAATAATATTGAGTTCTTAACCATGAACATAGACTATCTCTTCACTTGTTTAGGATTTCTATAATTTATTTATAAAAATTTTGTAATTTATAGCATATAGTTCTAGTGCATATTTCTTTATATTTATCCATAAGTATCTCTCTTTTTTTTTTTTTTTCTGGAGAGGTTTTTCGCTATAGGACACGTGCGCTCGCCAGACAGACAGAGAGAGACATAGAGACAGAAAGCAAGAAATCACCCCCCAGGGGGGATGGTCACGCCGCAATTCCTTCTCCTCCATTCTCCTCTTGGGATCTTGGGCACACACGCACACGCACCCGGCGTGAGTTGTAAGCCACCGGGTGTGAGACGCGAACCGCGATCGACTACATGGGAGTCCAGTGACATAGCCATTACGCTAACTGCTGGTTCGGTACTATTTTTTAAATTTTGTTCATTCTTTAATGGGACTTTTACCAATTAATCTTGTGACATTGCTAGACTGGTTTATGAGTTCTGAGAGGTCTTTATGTTGATTCTTTATGGTTTTCTACATGAGTCATCAGTTAGGAACAAGAGCTTTGTTTCTTTCTTTCTTATCTGTATGCCCTTAGTTTTCTTTCCTTGCCACATTGTGCAAACTTTAAGCATGTTGCTGAATAGCAGTGCGGGCAAAGAATGTTTTCACTTTGCTCCTAATCTGAGGTAGAATGCGATCAGTGTATCACCATTAAATATAATACTGTGTAGACTTTACAGATATTATGATATACTCATATATAATACTCAGCAAATCACAATCAGTGCATAATTACTTATCCATCATTAAGAAACACAACTCACATTGGGACCAGCAGTTAGCGTAATGGCTATGTCGCTGGACTCCCATGTAGTCGACCGCGGTTCGCGTCCCGGACCCGGTGGCTTAAACTCACGCTGGGCGCGTGTGCGTGCGTGCCCAAGATCCCAAGAGGAGAATGGAGGAGAAGGGATTGCAGCGTGGCCATCCCCCCTGGGTGATTTCTCGCTTTCTATCTCTCTGTCTCTCTCTGCCTGTCTGGCGAGCGCACTCACTCTATAGCAAAAACCTCTCCAAAAAAAAAAAAAAAAAAAAGAAACACAACTCTAATTCTGTCATGGAGAAATTGAATTTAGCTTTAGTTAGTGGCTGGTAGAGACAGTTAATAAGTGTCAAATCTATAGAAATCTAAAAGGCCAGGAAATGCTCATAATATTCTAAATGAAACTAAAATGTTTGGGCATTTTCTAAACTTAAAACAATAAATTATCATGAACCTCAAACGAGAAAACAACTCAGAAAAGTCATGTAATAAACAAATAAAAGTATGTACTCAGTGTCTGACATTCAGATAGAGAAACTTAGCTCATAGGAGACACTAAAACAACACATATTTTGCAATTTCTATTTTTTTCCAACTCTATAGTAATTATAAAATGTCACCAGGCTACAATTACACTGAATATCTGTAGATAAAGGGTTATAAAGTCAGATTTGACTTAAAAATAGACAGAAAAATGTCTTTAAACAAACACAGAGCCACTTAATACTACCCTGGAGTAGACTTGTCCTCATTCAGAAGAATTCCTTTTCTATATTCGCAGCAGTAACTCTCTACAACACTCTATGAAAATAGTATTTTTTATTACAAGATTATGCTAGGGTTGAGACTCTTAATGTTGAGTCCTACAGTAGTTAAGTGTTATAATGGCTAGTTTAAGATAGTAATCACAGACTCAATATCAAGAAATTGAGCTATGCAAAAGTCTGCTGCTAAAGAACAATTTTTACTGAAAGTTAAAATCATGACTCCCACAAAGGTTAACATAAACATGGCTAGGGACCAGCAGTTGGCGTAATGGCTATGTCGCTGGACTCCCATGTAGTCGACCGTGGTTCGGGTCCCAGACCCGGTGGCTTAAACTCACGCCGGGCACGTGTGCATGCGTGCCCAAGATCCCAAGAGGAGAATGGAGGAGAAGGGATTGCGGCGTGGCCATCCCCCTTGGGGGGTGATTTCTCGCTTTCTGTCTCTCTGTCTCTCTCTGTCTATCTGGCGAGCGCACGCACCTTATAGCAAAAAACCTCTAAGAAAAAAAAAACATAAACATGGCTAGTGGTTGGTTGCCCCAGAACAAAATCCAGATTCCATGAAACAAATTTTTCCCTACACTGTAATTTTTGTTTAATTTATACATGCCTCATTGATAACTCACTCATGATTTAGTTGTCATCTTATACATTATTTAGCTATTAATTTAAAAAGCTAAGCTTTTTTTTCTGAGTATCAAGTTAATAGTTGGAAGGAAAAAATTTAGTGTAATATATGCCATTATATTTCATGGGATTGACGATATCTACAATGTGTTAGTGACAGTTCTGAGAATAAATGAAAATTACATGAAAGTTGGAGATACTCCATGAATAAAGCTGAAGTGGGGGTGTTGCATGATGAGCTTACTTTGAGGAGTCAAGGTAGGGGGGCGGGATGAGTTTCTAGACATAGTATCAAAGACATGACATTGAATTCTGGAAAGCTTGAGAGAGTCTTGTATGATTAAAGAGCGGTGAGCAGGGAGGTCAGAAGTAAGATACTGAGAATATTATTTAGGGACCTCAAGCAGATGTCCTTATGTGTCAGAATACAATTTTGAGTATGTTTTCTGGCCTTCATGAGATGAGCTGTAGGATATTTTTAAGTCGAGATTGGCATGTCATTTCATAAGATAATTAAAGTGGCAATTACAATGCCTCACAATGACCCTCTAAGCACTAAGCCACAGAATGACAAATAGACAAACCATCTTACCCATTAACTGAAAATATATTCATGCTAGATGCTGAACAATGATAATCAAAGAAAGATTATGACTTCCATCAACATCCACTTTAGTTACTCAATAAGAAAAAGTGAACATGAATGTCTAGTATTAGCAAATCGAAGATTGAAACTACAGAAATAAAGTACTTGTTTTTTGTTCATTGACTAGTAATGGGGGCATACAGACAACACAAGCTGGTAAAGAGGCTGCCTCCCATGCCTAAGGCAAGGCCTGGACTGGGAAGAAACTGTGAGGCAAGGCCAGCGGTTTATGAGCCCTCCATTGTGTCATTGTACTGGCCTGCACTCAATTTCTCTGCCGTGAGCATTACTGTTATTACGGTACCCTGCAAGGGTAAAATATCACCCCAACCTACTGCAACTTTACAATAAAGCCAATTAGTGATCCTGTAAGAATGTGGTTTCCTAAGACAGCATGCAGCATGCGAGGACCAGGAAGTTTGAGACTCCCCCAACTGTGTGTTTTAAGCCAAAATTAGCATATGTTAGGTTTAGTTAGTATAAGCCAAATTAGCATTAATAGCATATGTAGACTAAGTTAGTTTAAGGCTAATTTTATGTAAATACCCATTGTTAAAGCTGCAGGCCAAAGTTAACTCCTGTTAGGCCAAGTTAGCACATCCACCACATGACAGGGACTCAAAGAAAAAGCAAAAGAACTCACTAATTGATAGACTCAGCAAATAAAATACAGGAACCCGCGGGTTTATAAAGAAAGGAAAAGCCTGGCTGACAACAACAAAATGAACAAACCTGAAGGCTCCAGAGAAAGATTAACTATCTTAGCTGGGAGCTCTTATCTAAAGCAACAGGTAGTTTTTAACTACAAAGACTTTCTCATCTATGTGCTGTTGACTATGAAAAACTGCTAATAAAACATCCTGTGTTGTCACCTGAGCTACAAGATCATCTTCCTTTCCCATATGGGCAATAGGCTCACCCCCTTTAGCTGTAATATAAGATAGTCCATATATTAACTGTGTCTTTACTTAACAAGACAAGATTTCTATCTAGGCCTTTGTAACCAGCAATGTTTCCGCCCTTACCTGGGACTGAAGTTATCAAGCTTCCTGCAAGCCCCCTCTTCGAAAGTAATCAAGATCTAAGAAGAAAACACAACAGACAAATGGACTTTCTCATCCTGAGAACTGTGATTGATTTTATCTGATCTGACAAGAAAAACAGTATGTTTTATAATTATTGTTTCCCTATTTTGTAAAGTAAATTTTTTACTTCCCCTCACCCCCCTTACTTCCTAAACATCCCTCAATAAATACATATGTTTTAATAGCCACTGGGCTGCAGTCTGGAGTTGGCTCTGGCTGTAGCCGGCTGAGAACATGCTAAGGGGCATTGAGGTTTCAGCCTGATTTCGTTCACCCATGTCACCTTCCTGTGTACCCACCCTGGCTGGAGCAGGCTTCCAGCAGACTAGATATTCACCAGCCACAGAACCATCTGCATCCTTGCCAGCCTTGATCTTGTGATTCCTGCATCAAGGAGCTGTGATCCAGGATGGGCTACCACACCCCATCTGCATTCTTTATATTGAGAAGTTTTCCTATTTTTCACAATGACTTTTGTTTCTGTTTTTTTGTTTTGCCAATAACAGCAATATTTATTCTAAAATGCTTATTTCTATAATTTTTCTTTTTGTAGAGTGCCTTAGGGCACGTGCACTCACCAGAAAGAGAAAGAGAGAGACAGAGACAGAGAAGCAAATTAAATAACAATAACAATAAATATAATAATTCTTTTTAAAAAAGACATTTAGATTTTAAATTGCGGGAGTAAAAGTGTAGATAACAGATCGCAGAATAGGAGAGAGAGGCAAAAATTATTTCTCTTGTTTCAGGGAGACAAAGGAACTGAAGCAGGAGCGACTCCATTTTGGAGGAGCGCCTCCATTAGAAACTCTTGGATTCCTATGACTAGAAACTTGCCTTCTCCTCTGTGCCTAAGAGTAAACAGAGTAATTAGCATTCCTATTGTCTTTAAAACCCACTCCTCTTAACTGCCCTAAAATATTCCTTAGTGACATAATCACCAGCCAGACCCCTTGCCCTGGGCTATGAAGACCATTAAAATTCTGTTGTGTTTAGGCAAAGACAGAACGGACCCTGAAGAAGGATTAACCTGCTTTTCTTGCTTCTGTACTGTGCTTTTGCTTTTACATTGATAAAACACTACCTGCTGCCGTTCTCCCCCATCTGAGCCCACTACACCTTACCCTCTGAATCCTCACGTCATCCCGGACATGACTGTGCATTTTTGGGCTATATAAGCTCCGTTCCCTTTTCACTGGGGGCTGCGGGGTTTTGAGAGACATGAGTCCCCACCCCCGTATGCCGCGGCTTAATCAATAAACTACAATAAATTTGGCTATGTCTGGATGTCCTCTTATTTCTCGCTAAGTAGACTATAACAGAACATCTTTATATGTTCAATGCAAAGATGGGGGAAACAGTCAACTTTTATAACATATCATCTCAGGGAGGAGAATTTAAGAAAGTTTAAATTCCAGAACGTATTGTTCTTATTGTCCTGTAATTGTACACACATGATTTGCTCAATTATTCTAAGATAATAAAATTAATTCTTGGGACCAGCAGTTGGCGTAACGGCTATGTCGCTAGACTCCCATGTAGTCGACCGTGGTTCGAGTCCTGGACCCGGTGGCTTAATCTCATGCCAGGCGTGTGTGCGTGCGTGCCCAAAGTCCCGAGAGGAGAATGAAGGAGAAGAGATTGCGGCATAGCCATCCCCCCTGGGGAGTGATTTCTTGCTTTCTGTCTCTGTCTCTCTCTCTCTCTGTCTGGCGAGCGCATGCACCTTATGGCAAAAACCTCTCCAAAAAAAAAAAAATTCCTATATATACCATTGGCTTTCGATAATGGATTCCTGTTATTCTAGGCCAGTAGTTATGAACCCAGATACCTAAAATTTAAGAAAAATATGGGCAATGGTAGATTGCATTAATTGTCCCTCTTTTCACCCCTCCTTATCCACATTCTTTGCCAATAGATTCTGCAGTTAATCCATTAAAGGGTCAGGATCTATCTATCCGCTCTTTTCATCTGATCACAGTCATGTAAATTGCTTTGGTCAACTGAATGTAGCAGAAGAACAGCTTGCCCGTTCAGATGCCAGTTCAGATCTTAGTTTTCAGAAAACATTGGCTGCTTCTGCATGCTTCTGCATCATCACCTGGGATGCTATGACCACCATGAGATGTTGCTGACCTGCTAACGCATTGCTTCCAGAAGAGGATAGCAGCTTCTGTTGGAAAAAGAAGCTGAACCTACTGTATCAGCCTGAGATCAGTGACTCTATAATCTTGAGAAATGCTTGGCAGGTGCGTGAGGGTGTGTGAATGCAGTGAAGTTTTTCTCATTGTTAGGTGGCATTATTATGGTAATAGAGAACATATACATGAGTCTTTCTTTTTTTATACGGTGCTTGCACAGAGAAAAACACATATCCAAAATTTATGGGAAAAGGGAATTAAAGTACAAGTTTATTTTGGTGCAAAGAATTGCAATCCATGCATAGTTGTTTCATACTATGCATTTCCCATGAACTTTATGAAGACTCTCATATTCATTTATTCTCAGGGAGCAATTCTTGTTTCTCATCTGTTAACTGAATGTTAACTGAATATGAGATTAATAACTCCTTACCTTAGACCAAAATAATGCACTGTACTCGCCAGAGAGGCAGAGAGACAGAAAGTGAGAAATTACCGCCCGGGGGGAATGGCCACACTTTGGGAATGGCCATGCTGCAATCCCATCTCCTCCAATCTCCTCTCAGGAATCCAGGCACACACACATACACACCAGCATGAATTTAAGCTGCTGGGTTCAGAACTTGAACCTCGGTCAACTATGTGAGAATCCAGTGCTGTAAACATTACGCCATCTGCTAGTCCCCAAGTATTTGTTTTAAAGAACTATTTATTTATTTTTATTTATCATTATTATTTTCTTTTCATTTGCTACAGGGCACATGTACCCACCAGAGAGAGACAGAGAAAGGGAGAAGGATAATGAAAAAGCAAGCCACCAATCCGGGACTCAAACCACGTTTGGCCATGTGGGAGCCCAGTGCCTTACTTACCACACCACCTGCTGGCCCCACCTTCAAGTCTTTTAAGATATATAATAAATAGGTAAGCAAAGACCTTAGTTCTATTTATTTTCCTATTTACCTTCATGAAATGTTTCATTTACATTGATGAACATATTTTTGCTTTTGTTTTGAGAGGTTTTGCTGTAGGGTGTGTGTGCTTGCCAGAAAGACAGAGAGAGACAGAGAGACAGAGAGCGAGAAATCAACCCTCAGGGGGAATGGCCATGCCGCAATCCCTTCTCCTCCATCCTCCTCTCGGGATCTTAGACATGCATGCACACGCCCCTGTATAAGTTTAAGCTACCGGGTCCGGGACTTAAACCACGGTCGACTACATGGGAGTCCAGCGACATAGCCATTATGCCAACTACTGGTCCTGCTGAACATATTTTTAAATACTGTACATAACATGTATTCCAAAAATCAACTTTAAACCACAAGTTTAAAAATTAATTTCAAATTATAATAGTCCTATTTCAAAATATAATAATCTAGTACCTGTCTAGTACTAGGCAGGGCAGAGTTACAACTCTCAGAAGTGACATAGATACAATTGTTGGTCACAAATTCTCAGACACAAGGAGGTAACAGATAGTATACAATAGAGAGAAATTCACTGGCATTAAAACATAGGATGCAGACCACATTTTTATTTAAAAAGGATAGGTATATTGAGAAAATCAAAGAAAATCCTCACAAAAATCTAGCTGAAGGGGAAACTGGTGGTATAGTGGTTAAGACAGCTGGATCTCACAGGGCCAATTGTGCGATTCAAGTCCTGGACCTGACATCTTTAAAAACATGCCAGGCATCTTGTCCGTGGTGCATGTTGGACCCAACACAAACAGTTGTCAGTTTTTCATCTGCACTGCCACGGCTGAGTGGTTGGATGGCAAGCGTGTGGTCTTTGGCAAGGTGAAAGGGCATGGATGTCCTAGAAGCCATGGAGAGCTTTAGGTCCAAGAATGTCAAGAACAGCAAGAAGATCACCATTGCTGACTGTGGACGGCTCTAACGAATCTGACTTGTTTTCTCTTAACCAGATCATTTCCCTTGTAGCTCAGGACAGCAGCTTCCACCCCATCGACCCTCTATAACTTGCAACCTGTGCTCTCACTGCAGTTCCATATTTTCCTTATTCCCCTACAAATCTAGCTGAATTGCAAAGTTAAGTTTATGATTGTGGAATAAAAACTAAATAACAAAAAAATAAATAAATAAATAAAAGAAGGAAATCATGTCAGGCACACACACATGTGTGCCCGAAATCCTGAAAGGAAAAGTCGGGGAGGGGATTGAGGTGTGACTATCTTCCATCCTCCGCCCCCCTGTCTTCGGAGCACACATCCTCTACCAAATTAAAATAATATAAAGTTGAGAGTGAGATACCAAACTCTCTCAAACACAACATCAACTGTTGGCTTTTCCTTAGAGTATAGAAGAAGTACACTCATATCCCTACAATGTGGTTGTTTTGTGGACCCAAGAAATGTCTACCAATGTGAGTATCCATTGCAGATAGTCACTTTAAATGATAAATGAACACAGTAAAGTGGCAAGATACAAAATGAACATTAAAAAGCCTATTTCATGTCTATACATCAACAATGAAAAGACTGGGAACCAGCAGTTAGCGTAATGGCTATGTCGCTGGACTCCCACGTAGTCGACCGCGGTTCGCGTCCCGGACCAGGTGGCTTAAAACTCATGCCAGGCGCGTGTGAGTGTGTGCCCAAGATCCCGAGACGAGAATGGAGGAGAAGGGATTGTGGCGTGACCATCCCCCCTGGGGAGTGATTTCTCGCTTTCTGTCTCTATGTCTCTCTCTGTCTGCCTGGCGAGTGCACGCACCCTGTAGTGAAAACCTCTCCAAAAAAAAAGAAAAAAACAATGAGCAGACTGAGGTAGAATTGAAGAGAGCAATTCCATCTCCACATCTACAGTAGCCACAAAATGGACAATACCTAGGACTAAACCTAACAAAAGAAGTCAAATATCTTCTATAAAGAAAACCATGAAAAACTAAATACTGAAATTGAAACTGATACAAAAAAGTGGAAAGACATTTCATGTTCCTGGATTGGAAGACTTAATATAATCAAAATGTCCATTTTACCCATATTAATTTCTAAATTTAATACAATTCTGAACAAATTAGCAGAGATATTCTTCACAGAGTTAGAAAAAAAGCATAAAATTTGTCTAGAATCATAAAAGGCCCCATATCGCCAAAGCAATACTGCTCAAAAAGAATAAAGTAGGAAACATCTCACTCCCTGAAGCCAAAATATATTACAAAGCTGTGATATTCAAAACAACATGATACTGACACAAAAACAGGCATGTAGACTAGTGGAACAGAATAGAGACCCCAGAAACAAATCCCAAATCATGCAGCCAACTGATTTTTGACAAAGGCCACCAGTCAATCCAGTAGGGAAAAGAAAATATCTAGTGAGTGGTGCTGAAAAATCTAGATATATACCTGCTGAAAGATGAAACTGGATCCCTATCTCTCAACACTAACAAAGATCAGCTCCAAATAGTTCAAGATCTAAGTCTAAGACCTTGAACTATAAAACTACTGGGGAAAACACACAGGAAACTCTTAGAGACATTACAGTAGGCAAAGACCTCTTAAATAAGACCCCCAAAGCACTGGCAATGATGCCAGAAATAGACAAATGAGATTAAAAGGCTTCTCCACAGCAAAAGAAATAGTAATTAGAGTGAATTGACAACTCTCACAATGAGAGAATATATTTGCAAATTATGACTCAGATAAGGGATTGATAATCAGAATATACAGGAAACTCAATTTACCTGGAAAAAGAGAAAAAAGAAAAAAAAAAGAACAACCCAATTAAAAGTTGGAAAAAATGAGTTGAACAGACAACTCTCCAAGGAAGACATATGAACAGCCAAAAACTACATGAAAAAATGTTCAATATCTCTTGTCTTAAGGGACATGCAAATCAAAATCACAATGACATGTCACCTAATCCCAGTCAGAATGGCTAAGATTAAAACCATAAAGAATAAGCAGTGCTGGCTAGGCTGTAGTGAAAAGGGAATTCTCCTACATTGTTAGTGGGAACGGAAACTAGTACAGCCACTGTGGAGAATAATATGCAGATTCTCCAAGGAACTTTAAAATAAAAACATTTCTGTCCTTTCAGTAATGAAGACTTAAATTTTTCTTTGCATTCATTTTCTTCTACTTGGGAAATAATTTCATTTTTTGAGGTTTTTGCCATGGGGCATGTGCTCTTGCCAGAGAGACAGAGAGAGACAATGAGAGGGAAAGTGAGGAATCACCTCCCAGGGTGGGTGGCCGTGTTATAGTCCTTTCTCCTCCATTCTCCTCTTGGGATTTGGGGCACATATACATATATGCCTAATGTGAGCTTCAAGCCACTGGATCCAGGACTCAAACCATGGTCAGAAATGTGGGAGTTCAGTGCCTTAGCCACTATGTCACCTGCTGGCCCTAGGAAAATATTTAAAATGAGCCCTTGCTCACATAGAAACTAAGTGTATATTCCTTAGTTAGAAGGAAATACTGAGAAGAAATTATTCGTTTGAATGCAAATATTGTAGACACAAGCCCCAAATTTTCTTTGTGGAACACATTTTATTGTGGTCCATATATTACTATATATTATATGTGTGTGTGTGTGTGTGTGTGTGTGTGTGTGTGTGTGTGTATAGATAGATAGATAGATAGACAGATAGAAAGATAGATAGAAGAGATTTTTGCTATAGGAAATGTGTACTTCCCAGAGACAGAGCTCAGAAAGCGAGAAATCACCCCTAGAGGGGATGGCCAAGCTGCAACCCCTTCTCCTCCAGTCACATCTTGGGATTTGGGGCACACACACACACATGCCTGGTGTGAACTTTAAGCCACTGGCTCCAGGACTTGAACCACAGTCATGTATGTGGGAGCCCAGTGACTTAACCATTATGCCATCTGCTGGTCCCCTGTGGTGCGCATTTTTAATGAGAGATTTGTCTCTGCATAAACTGTGTCTTTTAGAATTTTTGCGTCTCGTCCTAAGCATGGAATCTGACGTTCTGAATGGCATCGCACCGGTCCTTTCGGTGGAGCTATATTCTCTTCTCAGTAGTTACTTGCAGGGGATGCAGAGCCAAGACGAAGAGCCTGAGGAAGACTGTGTGGGACTGGGACCTGGCCTTCATCTGACTCTCCAGGGATGGGACAAGGGGATAAAAATAGTAGTCGGGGTAAAGTTAAGTTTAGTCAGGGCTGCATTATAACTGATGGTTTTATCCATATCCATATCCATACATTCATATCCTTTTTCCTGAAACTTGGTGCCTTCAAACAATGATAATTTATCATTCTCAAATCTACAGACGAGCAGCAGTTAGTCTGATCGAGTCCGGGCTTTGCTGAATGTCCCTGTTGCAGGAAGAGCTAGAAGAGCTGGCTCAGTCCGCTTCTCACTGGAGGTCTATAAATGACATGTGGCAGTTTTAGCCAGTGTGTTTCTCTCTCCTTGGATAGATGAGCTAGCTGAAGCACAGTTTCTCCTGAATTCTGCAGAGATGTGAGAGGACAGGGGGTGCACACGAACTTCTGAAGTTTAGACTTTGAACTTTCTGCATCACTTCCTTCTGTACAACACTGGCCAAGCAAGTCAGATGACCAAGCGTAAAGGTGTGAGGACATCTACAGCACTTACAATGACGCAGCAACGCTACCTGCCATATTGCTGTTATCTAACCATGGGACATCCTGACTGTGCGAAGGGCACCAAGGCTGAGATGTTGTTTTCTGACATGACCTATTGAAGACATGTAGGAAGCTATACCCCTGGGTGTTGGTTTTTCTCTAAAAGACGTGAACATTATCCAGTCTTAATCATGTTAAGAAAAGGCAATTTCTGTGATTCAGTGACAATATAAATTGTATCATTTTTCTTCATGGGTTTCACTCATGTTGGGCCTTTATAATCAACCAAACTCTGATTTTAAAGGTCCTTTCTCATAAAGAATGTCAAATTGTACAACACAGTAACTCTTCATGCATAACATCCATGCATGGACTATGTTTGATACACTAATTTGGGTTTCTTTGAAAAGTATGGCCTCTCTCTAGAGCGTCTAACTTTTAGTAGGTTTCTTTGGGTCTGCTTCATCTAGAGAAATGAACTCTGAACTTAATCCTCATCTTTAAAGAGAAGGCTGCAGAAATTTATTCTAGTCTCCACAATAGACCATTTATATCATTTAAGTTAAGGATTTGTAATGGTATATCTTTAAAATAAAAGCTAATCTATTGGGGGAAATATTGGGAAAAGAAACAAAATGATATAGCTTTTCCTCTTCCATACTTCAGTCTAAAAGTAGGATAATTCTGGGACTAGCAGTTAGTGTAGTGGCTATGTCGCTGGACTCCCACGTAGTCAACTGCGGTTCAAGTCCTGGACCCGGTGGCTTAAACTCACACCAGGTGCGTGTGCATGCGTGCCCAAGATCCCGAGAGGAGAATGGAGGAGAAGGGATTACGGTGTGGCCATCCCCCCTGGGGGGTGATTTCTTGCTTTCTGTCTCTCTGTCTCTCTCTGTCTGTCTGGCAAGCCCACACGCCCTATAGCAAAAACCTCTCCAAAAAAAAAAAAAAAGTAGGATAATTCTTAGTGATGTTCTATTTGTGTGAGTCCTTTGATTCAAACCGAGGTGGACACTCTCATTTAGACTGATTCTTCACACATGGTACACATGGTCATTACCAAATCCCATCTTGTATACTGGAAAACCATCCCTGTCAGTGTTAGATCTCCTTGGGCATGTCTCTGCTTTATGGTAGCATCCATCCCAATGATGGGCCTACTGATTCCTCAGCTTCTATTTCACCTCAGACACTTCACCCCTGCATCAGCACATGACCTGAAAAGAACTAGAACTAAACCAGGTTTAGTTCATAGTGGTGGGGGTTGGGGCTAACACTCATTAGACAACTCCTTGATCATTACCCACTTGATAAAAAACCTATGCCTAGCCTATCTTTTTTTTCTTTTTCCAAGCAGAAGTTTGGTACACAGAATATCTTTAATGCATGTAATTAGGGCAGCAGCAGATTTTATAAGTTGATTTTTTTCCCCATATCTTATACATTTACCCAACATAAAACTTTTTAACACTTCAGTCATTTTTATGTAAGATAATTGTTTTCCTGATACAGAACATTATAAATTACTGTGGTTATCGTGGCTGGTTAATGTTCCACTAACACTTCTTGGCACATACTAATCTGTCATCACAGTTCCAGAAAGGAAAAAGATGCCATTATGTGACATAGATCATATAAAGAGGGAAACCTATCTGAAAAAGGATGATTTTATTTTACAATATGCTAACAGGCAGGCAGAGAACTTCCAAAGAGGGTAGAGTTGGGGAATCTGAATTCTTGCTTTGCAGTGGATGAGGTTTCAAAGCATTAAGGTTTAGTTGGAGATGTAAATGTGACCTAATTTGTACTTATGTTTGTAAGTCATCCAGTATTCTGTAACTGGAATTGAGGACTCAAAAATACCACTGATGATTTAAAAAATAGTAGCAACAACAGTAAAGAGTATTATCTGTGTTAAAAATATAAAGCAGGTGCCCTTGAATTTCTGTGGTAAAATGAAGAGTCATTAAAACAGTCCCTTTATGCTTTCGATCCCGTCCCTTGGATCAAGGAGATTAAACCAAGAGTTTCCACATCATGTCAAAGTGTGCTCTGGTGGTTGAGAGCCGCAGTAGGATCCATGACTAACTGCCTTAGTGACTCAGGCTTTAGTATGACATAAAATGTTACTAGATTAGCATAGAAATCCTTACCTACCCATACCAAATACTATGTACCAAGGGAGAGCAAGGATTTTTAAAATGACATATTATATATATATAAGACTTGAAGGTCCAGCAGGTGGTGTAGTGCTGGCCTACCATGTGACAAACCACAGTTTGAGTCCTGGACTCAGCGACTTGACTCACACTGGGTACATGTATGTGTATACCCCAAATCCTAAGAGAGTGGAGGAGAACAGATCACCCCCTGTGCGGGGGAGTGATTTCTGGCTTTCTGTCTCTTTGTCTCTGTCTCTTTGGCAAGTGCATACACCCTATAGCAAAAATCTCTCAAAATAAATAAATAAATAAAATGTAAAAAAATTCAAAATAGGCCTTGAAGGACTTTTTTCTTTCTCTCTGCCTTATTTTGGTCTGGTATAATAAAATATCGTAGACTGAAGTAGCTTATAAAAAGCAGAAATTTATTTCTCACAGTTCCAGAAGTTGAGAGATCAAAGATCAAGGCAAATTCAGTATCTCGTAAGAATCTGTTTTCTGGTTCACATGTGGCACTACTTCACTGTATCCTAACACGGATGGTAAAAAGGACAAATGAGCTCTCTCTGGCCTATCTTATAAGGGTCCCAACTTCATTGATGAGAGTTTTACCTCATGATCTAATCACCCCTGAAGATCCCACCTCTTTATACTGTCACCTAAGGGGTTGGAATTTCAGTGTATGCATTTGGTGGGCACCACCATTCAGACCACAGCACCATTTTTCTGCTTATGTATCGTGATGAGTCCAAGAGTGAACTGCAAATTATCCTAGAAAATTGGGTCATTGATAAATTATCATATATAATAGCCAAGAGACAGAGGTTAGCATGAGATTAAATATCACTAAATAGACGAGAATATCCTGCATTTCTCATCTTGTTCATGGTGACCTATCCTCTCAATCTTGCCTTACAAACAATGTTCTTTCACATTTCCCAGCTTCAGTTGGAGCTCCATTATAGTTTATGAATGGCCTTTTGCTGCTTATCACAATACTGCAAATGACTTCGGGGGAAAAAAGATTTCAAATGCAGAATCAAATTTCCATACATAAGATGGGGAATCACAAAGAAAATTGTATAATATGATCTGGCTGTTATTCTGAAATTTCATTTGCAATGAATTATTAGCATGAAGGAATGAAATGTTTCTGAAAGATGATTTAATTTTCCCAAGAGTTATTGGTCTATATCAGAAAAATAATAGTTGATTTATTTCTTGATGATTAATTAGAATGTGATGAAAAGTGTCAGATAAAGGAGTGGTACTTGGTATATATTAATAGTATTAGAATTTAAGCAACCATTCCACATTACAAACACCAGTGTCATCTTAAGAAACAGAATATCACATAAATGTTCACTATAAATGCTGTTTGTGACATAAACATTTAAATATGGTTTATCTGGGATATAGCTATTAAATGTATTTTAATTACTTAAGATATACTTATTTGTCATTATTTTCTACAATGCTTTGTTTATTCAGTTTTTCTCTAATATCATGCATGTAATTTTGCATTAATAACTTAAATTTAAATAGAAATCCAAGCACATGTACCAGAATATTCAATAACTAAGCTGACCTAACTCTCAAATGTTAAATGTTGAGGAAAGGATACTTTTAAATAATTTTAAAGACAGGAAATCTGTAAAAGGACTTATAAAAAGACTTATTTCCTAACTATAAATTAGATGCTTGCCAGATACGTTATACTACATGTTTCACCCAAAGATAAATGATATCTAATTCAAGATTAGTTCACATAATTTTTAAATAAAATGTTAATTATATTATTGTAAAATTAATTTTCATTAGGCCTTTTGTATAAAAACCAACTCTTCAAACATACACTCATATTTGTTATGAAAATACGCATCACCAGAAAGTATGATATTCATAACTACCTTGAAACTCACCAATAGAAGGAAAATGGATTTTATAGTACTGATAGTTTACCTGAATAAAATTTAGTTGCATTTCATAAGTTTTTTTAAAATTTTTCAATTAATTCATTCAACAAATATTTATTGATTGTGCATTGTTTTCCAAACATTGTACTAAGAGCTTGAATAAATTATTTAACAGATTATAATCCATAATCTCATAATGCTTACTATATATTAGGGAGAGATATATGATCAAAAACACAATAATGAGGGACCAGCAGTTAGCGTAATGGCTATGTCACTGGACTCCCATGTAGTCAACCATGGTTCGAGTTCCAGACCCGGTGGCTTAAACTCACGCCAGGCACGTGTGCGTGCGTGCCCAAGATCCCGAGAGGAGAATGGAGGAGAAGGGATTGCGGCGTGGCCATCCCCCCTGGGGGGTGATTTCTCGCTTTCTGTCTCTTTGTCTCTCTCTGTCTTTCCATCGAGCGCACGCTCCCTATAGCAAAAACCTCTCCAAAAAAAAACAACACACACAATAATGAAAAATAAAGTATGGCAAAGAAAAGTATATATTACTCTAGAAGTGAATGTAGGAAATGCAAACCTGTTTTGCAAAGTAAAAGAGAAAAAAGAACACCACATATCACCCAACACACACACATGTGCATATACACGTTCAAGTGAAAATACGATGTTCAAACTCAAACTGGAAAAAGTGATTGTAACTCAGCTCATAAAGAGTGGTTATGGGGAGAGGTGAGAATGGAATAGGGAAGAAGGTGAATAAGGGAAGTTTGGGATCATTCTAGGAACTGAAGATGAATCCCAGGGGCTGAAGGTGTTAAGCATAAGGCCAGAAGATAAAATCTGAAGCAGAATATATTGTGAGATAATTAGTGCTGAAGCTAGATCAGATGAGACTTTATAGACCATAATATAAAAATGTGCCCATTTCTCTGAGAGTAATGGACGACTGCCAAAATTAGTCGAATAGGAAGTAGGACGATAGATTTGCTCTCAGACTACAGAGAATAGAGACTGCACTGGAATGCAGTCTAGGAGAATGTTTCAGAAACTATTATAATCATCAAGATAAAAGATGGCACCTTCTACTGAAGTGGCAATATTAGATATGCAAAGAATAAACAGGGTTGAAAAATAATCAAAATGTAAAAGTTGTGTAGTTAACTAAGTGGTTGCATATCAGCATTACAGGAGAAGAATGAGTTAAAGATGACCTCCAGATTTCTTCTTTGAAGACTCGTGTTGATGAGGTGCCAGAAGACACTCCAACAGGACCATGTGTGAAATTGGAATAAATTTGTTCAGTTGTAGCCACATTGAATGTGAGAGATTCATAAGTTGTCCAGTTCTAGAACAAGAATATAGTCCTACGCATGGAGATAAAAAGAGCAAGTTTTAACCACGATGTTATCAAAGTTCATTCATTTAGTTAACAATAACAAAATTGAAGGCATCTTAGTCTACACACTGCTGTTATTCAGAAGTTAGACATGACTAGGCTGACCAACAAACCTGAATGTGGGGTTTTTATTTGGGGATAGGAGTGATAGGCAGTCAAATAAAGAAAGAAAAATAAAAAACAAATACTTCCATATGGGATCAATCTCAATTGAATTTGATGTTGTGATTATGAAAACCTTGTGAACAGGGCTAGCAGATGGCATGGAGGTTAAGCACCTGAATCCCACATGACTGACTTCATGGTTCAAGTCCTGAACCTGGTCATATGAGAAATGGGCCAGGTGCATGTGCATAGGTACAGAAAATCCTGAGAGGAGAATGGAGATAAAAGGATTATGGTGTGGCCAGCCCTATGGCGAATACATTCTCAGTTTCTCTCTCTCTGTGTCTCTGTTTCTGTTTCTAGCAAACACATACTCTATAACAAAAAAAGGGGGGGATAAAAGAATTTGTGAATAGTTATTAAGATCAGATTTTTAATTTACAGTGTTTTTATGATCATTGAACACATAAAAATACACTATCAAGAATATATGCATACTGTTCAGTAGTATTCTTTTCAAAATATTAGTAGCTATAATTTTTGGTTTACCCCTGCATAAGCCCAAAGAAAATAACTTTCTGCTAATTCCATCACCATACAGACAAACAATGCAAGTAAACTTGATAAAAAAAAGAATTGAGTAAGCTTTATATAAGCTTTATATTTTGAGAGCTGGGGTGGGGAAAATAGTAGCAGTATGTTTAACTTAAAAAGTCATGTCCACCTCTCCAAAAAAAGAAAAAAAAAAAAGTCATGTCCATTTTTTTTTTGGGGGGGGGAGGTTTTGCTATGGGGTGCTCATGCTCTCCAGAAAGACAGAGAAAGACAGAGAGACAGAAAACGAGAAATCACCCCCCAGGGGGGATGGCCATGTTGCAGTCCCTTCTCCTCCATTCTCCTCTCGGAATCTTGGGCATGCACGCACACGTGCCCAGCGTGAGTTTAAGCCACTGGGTCCGGGACTCAAACCGTAGTCGACTACATGGGAGTTCAGCGACATAGCCATTATGCTAATGCTGGTCTCTGTTCTTTTTTCTTTAAACAATATAATGTTCACTTAAATATTTTAAAGTCTGATTGAATGAGAAGTAGAGGAAATGTAAGTTGAAGAAATTTAAGAAGGATAAAAAATATGATAAATTTAGTATATACTGCTTGCTAGACACTTCCAAATGTTGATGATTAATGATATAGCAGAAACATCTCAAATAAGTTGATTATATGAAATATATCAGAATATTTTTCAGATATTCCTGATGTATCATTTAAGCCAATATGATTTGCAGTTTAGCATTTTAAGTCCCATTAATTGCAGAATAAAGTCATGCTTCATTTTTGACAATTAAATACAATTTTACTGGCAGGGAGAAAGAATTCTGAATTGGACTCAAAGGAGAAATCTTCTTTAAAGGTCACCCTTATTAAATGGCATGACAATTTGATTATGCCATTCATGCTCAATACCCAGACTATTCCCAACGCTGCGACTGAAGTGATGCTTTTTAAAATAAAAGTTATGTCTTGGTATCTCTATACGCAATACTCACATTTTCCTTGAATAAAAGCCCAGGGCACTGCAATGGCCTACCAGAACGTCGAGGATCTCTTTGATCGTTGCCCGCCTCTCTAACGTCCCATCCTGTAACTCTTCCCCTTTCTGTTTCTCTTGGCCACTGCATGGCAGCCACCCTAGGCCCCTTTCTCTCTTACAATGCCATGTTCTGACTACGTATGTATATATTCATATATATGTATGGATGCATATCATTTTACTGTGATTTCTAATTTACATATAATAGCTCTACATCTTTGTGGGGTACAGTATGATTTTATACAATGTATATAAAGTAAAATGATCAAATCAAGGATATAAACATCTCCATCTTCAATTTTTATCATTACTCTCCATTATGCGCATTCAAAATTTGCTCTTCTGGTTATTTTAAAGTATACATTGGATTCCCACTTATGTTTCTTCTGTTTTTATACAAAATTTTTGCTAGAGGGTGTGTGTGCTTGCTGGAGAGACAGAGAGAGACAGAGACAGAAAGTGAGAAATTACCCCCTGGGGGGGATGGCTGTGCCACAATCCCTTCTCCTCCAATCTCCTCTCAGGATTTTGGTCACACAGACATGCACATCTGGTGTGAATTTAAGCTGCCAGGTCCAGGACTCAAACCGAGGTTGACTACGTGGGAGTCCATATCACCACGAAGCCCTCTGCTGGGCCTGCACCTATGTTTTTAACCATGCTACAGTATTCTTTAGTCTCTTCTAGTTATTTCCATGGCCCCTGGATCTGTCAAGTAAGTTCTCTTCGTCCTCCCACCATCCTTGTTTCCAGCTGCTTTTATCCACTTTTACACTCTCTTTCTAAGCAATTGAACCTTTTAACTTTTGCTGCATGAAGTCATACAGCATTTGACTTTCAGAGCCTGGATTATTTCACTTAGCATTATTTTCTTTAGGTGTGTCATTTTGTCTCAATTAACAGAAATTTATCCTTTTTTTAATTTCCAAATCGTATTTCATGGTGTGTATAAAAACATTGTCTTTATCCACTGTCAGTTATTGGGAAGATGGGTTGATTCAATATCTTAGCAATTGTGAATACTTCTGCAATTATCATGGGAGTATGGATATGTCTTCATCATAATTTCCTTTCCTTTGGGTATATACCCAGTAATAAGAATACTGCATTAGAAGATAGCTCTATTTATAATTTTTTTGAGGAAATTAGATGGCTATTACACCTCCTGGAAATGTTTCTCCATCCCAGATACTCACAGGGTCAATTCCCTTTTAAGGTCTCTGTCAATTCATATCATCTTAGTAAAACTTTTTTGACCACTTTATTTGAAATTAATATAATGTTTTATTTTTTTAGAGAGATTTTTTGCTATAGGGTGCATGTGCTCACCAGAGGGGCAGGTACAGAAAGTGAGAAATCACCCTCCAGCAGGGATGGCCATGCTACAATCCCTTCTCCTGCACTCTCAAGATCTTGGGCACTCACGCACATGTGCCCAGCATGTTTTAAGCCACTTGGTTTGGGACTCAAACCATGGTCAACTAAATGGGCATCCAGTAGTAGGCAACCATTATGCCATTTGCTGAAATTATTATCATGCTCTAATGACTCTCATGATACCCTAGCATTTAGTAACTTTGAATATATAATACTTGTAGTTCTCTTTTTTGAAACGCATACTGTTTTCCATAACTGCTGTGTTAATTTACATTTTCACAAGCAGGGTTTAAGAGGTCCCTAATCTCTACTTCCTTGTCAATGCTTGATTTTAGACTTTTCGATAATAGTCAACTGGAGTAAGGCAGTATCTCATTGTAGTTTTAATTTACATTTCTAATGAGTAGTGGTGTTAAATATTTTTTATATACCTGTGGACAGTTTGCATATCTTCTTTTGAGAAAAACCTATCAGGTCTTTTATCATTCCTCATTTGGATTAATTAATTCATTAACCTTCTATTGAGTTGATTGAGTTTCTTACATATTTTGGATACTTATTTTCTTAAAAATAAAGACTTTAAGGGCCGGCAGGTGGCAATGGTGTTTAAGGGTGCTGTACTCCCAAACCTGGCAGCTTGCTTTCTCAGTGTCTCTCTCTTTCTCACTCTTGCTCTCTCCTTCTCTGGTCAAATTAAAACAATTAAATAAATTAATTAATTCAAGTAAATAAATAAAAATTTTAATAAAATTTATGTAATAAAATAAAAATATAAAAGGCACATCATTGAATATGGTCTTAAGATAAAAGAAAAATATCAATTCAACTATTAATATCAGAAACACAAATATAATCAATGAGATACTGCTTGAACACGTCAAACTTAGGTCCCTTTTTTTTTTGGCATGACCATTGTCTTATATTTAAGTCTTAAATCAATTTTAGTTAGTTTTAGTATATGGCGATTTTAGTATAAGGATCTATTCGTTCATTCACATATGGAGATTCAGTTTTCTCAACACAATTTATTAAGGAGACTGTTCTTTCTGCTTTGTACGTTCTTGACTCCTTTGTCCAAAATCAGTTAACTCTGATTACATGGATTTATTCTGGGCTTTCTATTAGTTTTAATTGATTTATATATATGTCTTTTTTTAAGTTTATTTATTGAGAAAGAGAGAGATAGGGACAGTTACTACGCCAGGGTCTCACCAAACCATAATCCTCCCCACACCCAACCAGGATCACCAATGTGCATCCAGTGTGTCTAGATCCACCCAGGATCTGAAACCAGACTTTCCACGTGGCTCAAGTATCAGGAAACAGCACACTGCCACCTGCGTCACTACAGCTGGACCTTTGTATCCGTTTTTTGTCAATATCATGTTTTTGGTTACTATACCCTTATAGAATTTTCTGAGATCAGGAAGTATGATGTCTTCAGATTTATTCTTTTTATACAAGATTGCTTTGGCCATTAAAGGGTTTCTATAATTCCATACAAATTTTCAGATATTTTTTCTATATCTATGAAAAATACCAGCAATGTCACTACTCATGTATTTGAAGGAAATTAAATCAGCATGTCAAAGAGGTATCTGTACTTCATATTTATTGAATAAAACTACATAATTACTATTCACAATAACTAAGGTATAGAATAAGCCTAACTGTCCAACGATGAATGCGTAACAAATAAAATGTGGTATATATGTATATATACACAATGGAATATTACTTAGTCGATATTTCATATGTAATGGAATATCACTAACTGTTTAATGAACTATGAGAGGACAAATAAAATGTGATATACACAATGAAATATTACTGAGCCATAAAACAAAATGAAATCTTGTTATTTGGGACAACATGGATGAGCCTGGAGGACATTACGTTAAATGAAATCAACCAGGCATAAAAAAACAAATGCCACATGATCTCATTCATACACATGTGGAATTTTAAAAAGTTGAGCTCATAGAAGTAGAGCGTAGAATAGAGATTACCAGAGGCTCTGAACAATACAGGAGTTAGGGGATGAAGAGAGGGTGGAAATGGGTACGATATTACCATTAGATAGGAGGAATAAGTTCTAGCGTTTTAATGCACAGTACAGTGGCTAGAGTTAACAATGATATATTGTAGGGGCTGGCAGGTGGCGTGGTGGTTTATGCACTGAACTCACATGGCTGACCGTGGCTTGCTTTCTCACTCTCCTTCTCTCTTTCTCTCTCTGGTGAGAGCACATTCCCTATAGCAAAATTTTTTTTTAAATAAATAAATCTTTTTTTGTACAATGACAACAATATATTGTTTATTAAAAAAACTAAAAAGATAGAACTTGAATATTCTCACCACAAAGAACTGATAAACATTTGAAGTGATGAATATGTTAATTGCCATGATTTGATAATTATGTAATATATATATATATATATAAATAAATTTCATATTTTACTTCATAAATCAGTACAGTCATTATGTGTCAATTAACAATTTTTTAAAAATGACATAAAACTTGTGAAGGTAATACAACATTTATATTCAATATTGTTTCTCATTCTAATATAAAATAAAAGCAGTTTACATAGCCCCAAAAGTAAATAAAATAGCATGAAATTTGTGAACATGTTAGTATTACTGTTATCATTAAAAATGTGACCTCTGGGGCCAGCAGGTGGCATGCTGGCTAAGACACTGGACTCCCACGTGGCTGACTGTGCTTTAAGCCTCAGACACTGCAGCTTGGAGATCATATCAGGCATACACACATGCCTAAAATCCTGAGAAGGGGACAGAGGAGAAGAGATCACAGCCACCCGGGTGGCTTCTCACTTTCTGTTTCTCTGTCTGTTCGATGAGCTCATGTGCCCTATAGCAAAAATCTCTTTTAAAAAAAAAAAAAAAAGAAAAAGAAAAAAGAAGGAGATTTAGATAACGATAACAGATTTTTTTTCAAGAAATTATAAGAATTGTAAATGTATGTAAATGTATATTCACCTAACATCAGAGCTTCAAAATATCCAAAAACTTAGAAGCTGGAAAAAAAAATAGACAAATTCAGATTTTTTAAAAGAATTATTTATTTTATTTATTATTAATATTATTATTAATTATACATTCAATCGCTATACATCATTTAGATTGTAAAGAGACTTCACCCAGGATGATAACACCTCAGACCAGCTCAGTTGAGAATACCATGCACGTCATCATCAACAGGTAATAAACCATATCTGTGTCCCACAAATGTCTTACCTCTCTATTTTTTCCTCCAAATTTTCATTCCTACACTCTTCTTTTCTCCCACTCTCCTTTCACTCTGTCCCTAGTGTCCATGACAATTTTAGTGCTTTCATGTCCTTTAGACTGTCCACACTCTATGGCAGAGATTGAAAGACAGATTCAGATCTACAGTTAAGAGAATTCTCTTTCAGGAACTGGTAGCACAAGTAGGTAGATAATCAGTAACAAGACCTGAACAACACCATTGACCAATGTGACCTTTAATTTTAAAACCTTTCATTCAAAAATAACAGGAAAGGACCAATAAGAGTCATGGTGGTTAAGCACTGGATCCCATATAACTGATTTTGTGTTTCAAGTCTCCAACTTGGTGGCTTGAGAAATATGCTGGGTGTGTGTGCATGTGCATGTATGCCCCAAATTCCAAGAGAATGGAGAAGGGATTGTGGCATGGCCACTCCCTTTGGGGGACTGATTTTTCATTTTCTCTCTCTCTATGTGCCTCTCCAGTGAGCACACATGTCCTATGGAAAAAATCTGAAAAATTAAAATTAAAATAAAACAGGAAAAGTGCACATGGAGCATATCACCAAGATATAGCATTTTATGAGCATTCCAGCAAACTTCAACAAATTTTAAAATGTCAACAGAAATAACCAAGGATCCATAGAAATAATAATTAGCATGGTTTATTCTAAACATAAATTTGAGTGACCAGTCTTGGAAAAACACAAAAGCATTTTCTGGGGTGCTCAGACACATCAGGTCTTTTATTTAGTTCTGAGGGCAGGAGACACAGAGAAACCATGAAGCAACACAAGGAGTCTATTGGCCAGGCCCCAAAAGGCAAGACGCATGGAAGTGGGGGCGTGTACATTAAAGGTGGGCTTAGAAATCCTTAGGCTAGTAATCGGTTAAATATGCAAGTCTTCTCAAAGAGACTTGGAGTCAGTAGAAAAGAATGTCTGAATTTAACCTAAATGTAGATCATAAGGCTTTGCCATTAGTCTGGTGATGTTCTGCCAGAGTCAGGACATAAGGAGCTACTCTCAATCACTGGATCAAAGTGATCTGTTACAGTAAGATGTGTTTGTAGACATACTCTCCCAGGGCCCCTGCAAAGCATTTTAGAATACGAAGAGTAGTCAGAATTCTATTTTTCCTCAAAAGGTTGTCATGCAGGGATCAGCTATGTGGCTGAACTTCCATGTACTCGACTGTGGTTCGAGTCCTGGACCTGGTGGCTTAAACTCACTCTGGGCGCATGTGCGCGCCTGCCCAAGATCCCGAGAGGAAAATGGAGGAGAAGGGATTGTGGCGTGGCCATCCTGGGGGTGAGTTCTCGCTTTCTATCTCTCTGTCTCTCTCTGTCTTTCTGGCGAGCGCATGTGCTCTATAGCAAAAACCTCTCCAAAAAAAGAAAGAAAAGAAAAGAAAAGGCTATCATGCAATTATGATTTAAGACCATGACAAAATGAAACCAGAACTTAAAAACATGAAAATATTTGGAACATACTCAAATATTTAGTCAAAGAAGTTAGCCAAAAGGAAAATCTCAATGGACATTAAAAACATTTTGAATTAAATGAAACTTAAAATATATCAAAATTTGAACAATGGACTTAATGCAGTATTTAGAAATTTAGATAATTGTTTATAATAAAAGTAAGGGAAGATATCAAATCAGAAATGTAAGTTTCTTTTAGAAAGTATGAAGGAAGTGAGCAAACTGAACACAACTCAAGCAGAAACAAGGAAATAATAATAATAAAAAAGAGCAATTTAATTATTTTACATATAGATATCCAACTTTCTTCACACCATTTATCTGAAGAGACTGTGCGCCCCCCCCCCCCTTGTGTGTCCTTGACATCCTTGTTGATCAATGGGCTGTATGTGCATGGATTTATTTGGGGCTCTTTATTCTTCCATTTTAGTGGTAGACCTGTTTTCATGCCAGTACCATACAGTTTTGATTATTGTAGCTTTGCAATACAGCCTGAAATCAAGAAGTGTGATACCTAACACTTTATTCTTTTTCCTCATAATTTCTTCAGCTTTTCTTAGTCTTTTATAATTCATGTGAATTTTAGCAGTTTTTTTATGCAAAAAATGACACTGGAATTTTGAAAGGGATTAGATTGAGTTCATAGGTAGTGTGGACATTTTAACAATATTGTTTATTCTAACCCATGAATATGAGATATCTTTTGTTCTTCATTTGTGTCTGCATTAACATCTTTTATCAGTATTTTATAATTTTCAGTGTACAAGTGTTTCATCTCCTTGGTTAAATTTATTCTTAAGTATATTTTTATGTTATTGTGAATGTGACCTTTTAAAACTTTGCCAGAAGGCACATGCACTTGCAAGAGAGAGAGAGAGGGCGAGGGGGAATTGAGAAAGCACCCCCATGAGAGATGATCATGCCACAATCCCTATTCCAATTCTCCTCCTTTCAGGATTTTGACATGCATGCATGTGTGCCTGGCATGTTTTCTCAAGCCGTTGGTCAAGACTTGAACCATATGGTCAACCATGTGGGATCCAGCTACTTTAACCTCTGTACCATGTACTAGCCTGGTTTCTTAAATTCTTTTTTGGATAGTTTGTTGTTGGTGTTTGGAAAGGCAATTGATTTTTTGTATGCTGACTTTGTATCTTACAGCTTTATTGAATTCATTTACTAGATCCAAGAGGTTTTTGTTTGGTTTGGTTTTATGGTGTTCTTGTGGTTTCACTTATATAAAAACATTTCCTTTGCAAAGAAAGATCATTTAACTTCTTTATGATTTGAATACCTTTTATTTTTCTTTTGTACTGCTTAATTTCTCTGATTAGAACTTCCAGCATTGTGTTGAATTCAAGTGGCAAGAGACCGCAATCTTGCCTTGTTTTAGAACTTAAAGAAACTGCTCTCCACTTTTTACTATCCATCATAATGTAAGCTGAGGACTTTTCATATATGATCATTATTGTGTTAAGGTAAGTTCCTTCCATAAATAATCCATATAATCTGTTGAAAGTCTCTATCATAAAAGGAGATTAAGTGTTGCCAAATGTTTTCTGTATCTATCAAGAGAAACATGTGGGACCAGCAGTTAGTGTAATGGCTATATCACTGGACTCCCACATAGTCGACCGCGGTTGGAGTCCCGGACTTGGTGACTTAAACTCACGCCGGGTGCATGTGTGTGTGTGCCCAAGATCCCAAGAAGAGAATAGAGGAGAAGGGATTGCAGCATGGCCATCCCCCCCGGGGAGTGATTTCTCACTTTCTATCTCTCTGTCTCTGTCTTTCAGGTGAGGGCACACACCCTATAGCAAAAAGCCCCCCCCCAAAAAAAAAGAAATTAAAAAGATAAACATGTGATATTTATTCTTTATTATGCTAATGTTTAGTATGACTTTGAATCAGATGTATATACTGAACCCAAGAATAAATCCAATTGGTCATGGTATATGATCCTTTTGATGTAGTGTTGAATTCTGTTTGACAATATTTTATGGAGTAATTTTGTGCATGTGCTAATCAGTGAAATTGACCTGCAGTTTTCCTTTTCTATAGCATCCTTGCCCTACTTTGGTATTAGGATGATGCTGGCCACATAAAAATAATTGGGAAGTATTCCCTTCTCTTCAATTTTTAAGAAGAATTTAAGAAGTATTGGTACTAATTCTTATTTAAAAATTAGCAGAGAGACCAACAGGAGGTATGGTGGTTAAGGTGCTGAACTCCCACATGGCTGATTGTGGTTCAAGTCTCCGATCTGGTGGCTTGAAAATCATGCCAGGCACATGTGCATGTGTGCCCAGAATCCCGAGGAGAGCAGAGGAAAGGAATTGTGGCATAGCCATCCCACTGGCAAGCTCACATGCCCTATGGCAAAAAACAAACAAAATAAATAAGTAAAATTTTAAAAAGAGAAAAATTAATCTGTGAAGTCATATGGGGAGTTTTTGATTACTAATGCAATAACTTTTTATTGTTTTTGTTATTGTTCTGTTCAGTCTATTTCTTCTTTTTTTTTTTTTAACTCAGTTTTGGTATATTGTATGTTTATATAGAAATCTATTCATTTCGAGTTTGGCCCTTATCATATACCAGACACAAAACAACTCAAAATGGATTAACATTTTAAACGTCAAGACCTGAGACTGTACATTAAATTTCTTAGAAGAATACATAGAGGGAAAACTTTTTGATCTTTTTCTTGCAATGATTTCTTGGATGTGACACCACAAGTACAGAGAACAAAAGCAGAAAAAAAAAAATGGTACCACATCAAACTAAATAGCTTCTGCACAGCAAAAGAAACAATCAACAAAATGAAAAGGTAACTTATGACATGAAAGAAGACATTTACAAACCATTTAGCAGATAAACAGTTTCCCACATAATAAGGAACTTTTACAACTTAATAGGTAAGTAGACAAACAATTAAACCAAGTAAGAAAGAACAAAGGAGCTGAATAGTTTTCCAAAAATACATACATATGGCCAACTGATCTGTAGAAATACACTCAACTTCACCAGTCATCAGGGAAATACAAATCAAAACCATATTCAAAACCATTTCACTTCATACTTGATAGGACAGTTGTTATTTTTTAAAGGAAAATGTGTTGAGAAAGATGTGGAGGAAAGAAAGAGAACTCTTTCACACTGCTGTTGGAAATACAAAAATGGTGCAGCTGCTATTGGAAAACAGCACATGGACGTCTCAAAAAAATAAAAATAGAATTGCCATATGATTCGTAATCTACTTATGCATATTGATCTGAAATGATCAAAATTGGGATCTCCATGAGATATGAGCACTCTTATGTTCGCTGCAGCCAAGATATGGAAGCAACCCAAATGCTCATCAATTTGATAAATTATGTATACATATACACACACACACACACACGCACATTATATACATGTACAATGGCATATCATTTAACCTTAAAAACAAAGGAAATCCTGCCTCTTATAAAAATATGGATGAACCTAAAAGACATTATACTAAATGGTACAAGTCAAATGCAGAACAGATACATGACACCACTTACATGAGAAATCACCGACAAAATGAATAGACGATAGTTGCCAGATTCTGGGGAGAAAGGAAAATTCAGAGGTATTAATCAAAGGGCCCAAAGTTTCAGTTATGCTAGATGAGTAAGCCCTAGAGATCTACTGTATAGCACTGTACCTATATTTAAAAATACTATATTACATACTTTAAAATGAGCTAAAAGTCTAGATTTTATATTGAGTTCTCTTACTATAAAAAAGAATACGACACAGAGGGAAAAAACTTTGGAGATACTGATATGTTTTCGACATAGATTGTACTGATGGGTTCATGAGTTTAGTTTTATATCCAATTTCAACAAATTGTATACATTAAATATTATACATACAGCTTTCATTATGTCAATCAGATCTCAATAAAATTGTTTTTAAAAGACCATAGCTGTCAGGTTGATAGACAAAAAGATTAAAAATTTAAAAATATATTTATGAGAAGACTTTGATGAAATTAAAAATAGAAAATCAAGACAGAAAATCAATGAAGTCTAAAGCTGGTCTTTTTGGAAAGAGTAATATAGTTCATTAATCTCTATCCAGACTAATGAGAAATAAAGAGAAATGAGTAACAGATACACAAATTGCCAATTCAGGGGAAGAAAAAAAAAGAGAATATCTCTATAGACACAGAAGCATTTGAAAATTAGTACAAGGATATTATAAAGTACCCTATACTCATAAACTCAACCCTTTAAATAAAGTGGGAAAGTTCCTCCAAAGATACAAACTAGTAAGTCACTCAAGAACAAATCGGTAACTTTACAATTTGTTTTTGAATGTGTACTCAAATATCAATTAAAGTTTTAAATACTGCTAAATAGTTAAAGATTGTTTCAAGGTGCCTAGCATTTGGGAAATTCCTAGTCTAAGCTAAAAATTTATCAGAGTATCCCTTCCCTTTCAGATAGAACTTTTGGAAGTTACCTTGCTGCCTGAATTATAGCATAAATAAGGCTAATTGTTGGAACTTTAATTCTTTAGTAAAGAAGTATGTAGAATGACAGAACTCTAGATAGATTTTTTTTTTTTTTTTTAGAGAGATTTTTGCTAGAGTGTGTGCCTGCCAGAGAGACAGAGAAAAACAAAGACAGAAAGTGAGAAATCACCTCCTGGGGGGATGGCCACACCACAATCCCTTCTCCTCCATTCTCCTCTTGAGATTTTGGGCACACAGGCACAAGAGCTTAGCATGAGTTTTAAGCCTCAGGTCCAAGACTCGAACTCTGATTAACAACATGGGAGTCCAGCCACATAACCATTATGCCATTTGCTAGTCCCAGAACACTAGATATGTTTATAGAACATTATTATATCTCAGAAACAGCTAGAGATTTAGGTTTAAGCAAAATTCATAAATGATTTTTTTAATTCACTGGAGTATACATGTAAAAAAACCATAGGCCTTTTGACACCTAAAAAAAAAAATCTGAGAATACATATGTCTAGGTACATGGAATTATGTCAGCCAAGGTACGTGGAATCAATGGAAATGTGAAGCAGAGAGGAAGAGGTTTATAAGACCTTTTACTCCAGTAAAAATGCAACCATATTAGAGCAGCCATAATTTGCTTATCTGTCTTCATATAAGACATTTTTCAGTTGCTTTCACTTTAATCTCAGTGATATAAAACTTATTCTTCCTAAGAGCTTAAAATATGCTATATTCTAAAATATTCTTAGAAAAAAGCTATTTGATCCACAGGAAAAAAATCATACCTCATTTTTGGCCCACCATTTATACATTTTGTATAGCTTAAGATGAAAACAATGTCCAAATAGCAACAATAATGTGCTGTTTTATGATCATGTGTAAGTAACACCTTCTCATTTTCTTAGCCCATGATTAATACATATTAATATATAATATTTCACAATATCCCATTTTTAACACTCCTTGAATTATAAGAGTGTTCAATTTGATTTAGTTTATTGAAGTTTTATTTTCAGAGGTTTAAGTTTTATACAGAATTGATTTTTTAAAATTTCAGCAATTATGCTTCATGAAAAAATACAACAATATATCCCTTGACACTTACATATTCAGATGACTATTTTGAGCAATGTCAAAAATTTAAGGCAAATTTAAAAAGCATCAACTTTATAACAACACCATATTGAAATTAAACAGAAGTAAATATCTCAAAGCCATAGCATCTGAAATAAAAAACAAAGCATTTAATACAAAGGTCACCAATATCCAACCTCTGAGAATAAACAGGACACCTACCAAGAATGTGAACACACACACCCATTGGTCATTTTGTCACGGAAGGGCTGCTTGCAGTGGGTGTTTTGACCTATTTCCGCAAAGCACGCTCTTCTTCAGTTTGGTGCCTGTACCGGTCGCTGTCTGCATGGCGTTTTTAAAGTGACTCAGCTCTTTCTCATTTGTCACCCAGTTCTCAATATATGACAGTCCTTGGCAATTCTGCTTGTGTCAAATAATTTTTCCTTCCAAGTAAAAATGCCACTATAGAATTTTATTAACAACAGCTGCAACAAAAACAAGGGCAGGTTTAGAGAGCCCAGTGATGAGCATTTTAGACCATCTGCTATTTCCTAGGTGAGAAACTGGTATTATATTATTTCATATTCCATCCCCAGTTATATATTTAAGGATTTGTCTAATAAGGGGTGATTTTAAAATTATGTTTCTAAATTGTATTAGATTTGATGGTATAGATGAAATAGCTGAGAGTTTTATATTTAGCTTTCTATTACTCTAGCATCAGGGAAAATGTATTAATACTATTTAGCTGTAATGAACCAGTTTTCTTTTTTAACTTTCTTTTTAGGTTTTTGCTATGGATGCATGTGCTCACTGGAGAGGAGTGAAACAGAGAGACAGTGAGAGGGAAAGTGAGAAAACATTCCCCGGGAGGATGGCCGCACCACAATCCCTTCTCCTCCATTTTCCTCCTGGGATTTGGACACGCATGCACACGTGCTCTGAGTCATCTTCAAGCTGCCAAATCTGGGAATCACACTGTGGTTGGCCATGTAGGAATCCAGTGCTTTAACCACTATGTCACCTGCTGACCCTGGTGAACCAGTTTTCTTAGCACCTTTCATCTTGCTGTACAGTTTTTCCATTCTTAATCTGGTGTTGCCTTCTGAAACCAGGTTGCATTATCTTACTGATTTTGACAGATGCTAATAATGAAAAATAAATGCAATTGGAAGTTAATCGCTAATTACACTTATATAATAATTAGATCATACTTTGATCCCATTTTTGCTATGAAATAAAGAGTAACTAAATAAAAAATATGAAATGCTGTAGGATTTGATACTTCAAAAGCCGTGTATATGCACACACTTAGAGTTGATTGTTTCAAGAATCGCATGCATATGCATATACACACATACATGTATAGTTAATAGCTACGAAGATTTAGATAATATAGTAAGATATAGATGATACAGATATGGACAGGTGTAGTAGAGAGAATATAAAGTAGATGGTTAACCTATATTATCAAGTACCTGTTCTTTTCTTACTTTAACAGAAATTAATTTCAGTAAAAAATTCATAGAAAACTTGGGGCCAGCAGGTAGTGTAGTGCTTAAGGCATTGGACTCCCATATGGTCAATTACAGTTCGAGTCCTGGATCTGGTGACCTAAAACTCATACTGGGCATGTATACATGTGTGCCCAAAATCCTAAGAGGAAAACAGAAGTGAAAGGATTGTGGTGTGGTAATTTCTCACCTTCTCTCTTACTGTCTCTCTGTCTCTCTGCTCTCTGGCAAGCACACACTCCCTATGGCAAAAACCTTAAAAAAAAAAAAAAGGAATACTTATTTATTTCTCTGGCTTTATGCAGAACACAATAATAAATATTTTCATCTATGGGTAAAAAAAACAAAGCTTTTAATTTAGTTTAAAATCAATTGAAATTTTTTCTTTTTAGCAATGAGTTTTTGTTTTTGGGTTTTTTTTTTTTTACAGGCAAGCATTGTATATATTTATAAGGTACAGTGTGATTTTTGATACTTGTATATGCTGTGTAAGGATCAAGTTGATTTTAACATACCCATTAACTCCACAGTTAATCATTTCCTTATGGTGAGAACATTCAAAACTCTCTCTCTTAGCTATTTTTACATTTATGATACAATATTATTAACAAAAATCACCATTCAGTACAATATTTAAAAAGGAATTATTCCTTTTATTTAACTTTACCTCTACCTATTAACCTATTTCTCCCATTCCACTCCAGTCTCTGGTAACCACTATTCTATTCTGTACTACTACGGATTTAGATTTGTTTGTTTGTTTGTTTGTTTGATGTATGAGTGAGATAATGCAATCATTGTCTTTCTGACTCATTTCATGTAATGTCATTCAAGTTCATTCATATTGCTATGAATGACAGGCTCTTATTCTCGTCCATGGTTAAAAATATTCCATTGTGTGTATGTGCCACATTTTTTTCCCACTCCTTTGTTGATGAACACTTGAACCCATATCTTGAGTAAAATAAACAGTGCTGCATTAAACATGCAGTGCAGATGCCTCTTTTTTATTTTTTTAACTTTTAGAATTTAAGCTTATTAACACATGTATATAAAAACAGTTTAGGATAGACTTCCTTTTCACAATAGGCATGGATATCTATTTTTTCACAGTCCTTTGCTTGTATATAGTTACATATCCAGTAGCACAATACTTCAAATTTCTTGGGTTTTAAATTAACTTGTACGTACTACCAGCTCTACACATTTTAATAGTAAAATATAACATTCAAATTTTTTCAAAAGAACTACAGAAAACTTATTATTTCTCCTTTAAAATTTTTCTCATAACTTTTAAAATTTTTATTATTATTTAAAATTTATATTTAATCACTGTATTTATTTACAGTGTAAAATGTGATTTTTCCCAGCATGAATACAGTGCATATTAGTCAAGTCAAAGACATGACCATATATATTATTGGCAGCAGATAAGTATATAACTCTTTGAGGCACTGATTTCAGAAGTAGAATTGCTGAAATATATGGGGGTTCTATTTTTAAATTGTTAAGGATCCTCCATCTGCTTTCCATATTGGTTGATTTCTCACTTTCTGTCTCTCTGTCTTTGTCTCACAGTAAGTGCACATGCCCTGTAGCAAAAATCTCTCTGGTGAAAAAAAGGAAAGAGAACTGCATGGACTCGTAGGTGATTGTATCCATTTGGCAGAGCTATTGATTTTCACTTTCCTCACTTCCTACCTTCCTTTCTTCATTTCTTTATTGCACTCATTGGAGAGAGACAGCCAGATAGAGAGAAAAAAATGAGAAAATAGTCCCCAATGGGGAATGGTCACATCATAATCCCTTCTACTCCACCTGTCCCTCTTTTGGGGATTTTGGACATGGACACATGTCTGGAATGTTTCACAAGCTGATGGGTCCAGAAATCAAACCGTGTGGTCAGCTATGTGGGATTGGCTGCCTTAATCCCCAGGTCTTGGGCCAGCCCACTTAAGCACTTTCTCAGCCCCTGGTGTTGTACTGTCTTGTTAGTGTCTGAGTTCATTCTAGTGTCTCTTTCTCTGGATGTTCCCAGCACACTGTAATCTCCATGCTGACCTGTTCCATTTTGTGTACCTTCTGTCCCCAGAGCCTAGAACAATACCAGATAGATCATGGACTCTCATTAAGCTTCTGACAAATGAATGCATAATAAAGAAGTAGGTTACATTTTTAGCTTCTTATTATCAGATAAGTAATGAAAATCATCAGACAACTGTACTATTTTTTATGGTTTACATTCCACTATAATATTTTATATTTTCTCATAATCTTTCAATAAGATATCTTCTGAGATTAACCACTTCTACTCAGTTTAAGGATATTTTCTGCTCTCTTGGAGTTGTTTTCTTTTTTAAGAATTATTTATTTTATTTATTATTATTATTATTATTCAGTTTGACCAAAGAGAGACAGAAAGTGAGAAAGCAAGCTGCCAGGTCCAGGACTCAAACTATGGTCAGCCACGTGGAAGTCCAGCACCATAACCACCTCACCACCTGCCAGCCCCAAGAGTTGTCTTTTTTTTTTTTTTTTCAGAATGGAGCCATGCAGACCAGCCCAGGATGGTATAGGCAGTAGAATGTCACACTGCAGTACTGGAAGTCAGTGGAAGACTGAGGATTTAGATTCTGGTTAACTGGAACATGCTGTGTGCAGAGCCATGATCCTGGCTAGCTGGTTTCTGGGGGCCGACTGCAGCATGATTGAGAAGTACAGAGAGGGTGCTTCTTTCTGTGTCTCTCTCAATAAATAAATAAATAAACAAATAAAGGACCAACTCCGTGATGTGGTAAAACACTACTCAAGAGAAGTCAGATCCCTCATGGTGGCTAAGGCTGAGTTCCTGACTCCTTCAGCCAGAAACAAACAGGCAGGAACGTAAATACTGTCAAACCAGAGGAATGGAAGAAGGAGGTCACAGTGTGACCGACCTCTTGAAGAGCTCTCCTCTCTCTCTCTCTTATTACACACATGTGCTCTATCACAAATAAGGGGAAAAAATAAAATGAAAAACAGACAAAAAAAGGAACAATGCCATTGTCTCTTTTTCTGTCCATCTGACTCAGAAATTTTTCTTAACAGTTTTTAAGGGTGATTACTAAAGTAACAAGAAGTTTCCACTTTTAAATGGGTTAATAAATTTTGAAACATCTATTAATACTTTATTATAAAATAAATCACATTTAATATATTAGTAATAAGTTAGATGCTAATAGAAAACCACTTAGAATTAATTAATACAAAATTTGTTTCTATAAGTTAAGTCTACTGGAACAAAGAATATAATGAATTATTATAATGAATTAACAGTGGAATATCCAAAATTAAAATTTAATGGAGAAATGTTTCAATTTTAATATTATTTTGTGCCAACGTGTATCTAATACTCAGTTTTTTCTTCCAACTTCTGTTTCTTTCTGCCTGAGAAATCCTTTCTCCACTTATTATTTAGCTCATTAGTTAAATATAAATTTGGAAAGAATTTAAAAGTCAAAGGTGATAGAAGAATATAGTGAGGAAAATAAGTTATAAGATCTCAAAGATGCAACAAAGTAGAAACTGATGAAGTTATTTTGAAATTCAAGAAAACCTGAATTTTTTTGGACTAAACTGCAAAGTTTCAATGATATCAAACAGTTATCGATTCTGACTTTAGGCAAAAACAAATAATTATTTTCAAAATCACTTGATACTTAAATATGAATAAATCACTTATCACTCAATAACCTTCATCAAGATGGAAGATAACTAGTCTGCATCGCTGTCTACTAAAAAGCAAATATCCCTATAATTCCCAAGGAAAACACCCAGACCTCAGCTGACACTAAAAGGAAATGACAGCATAGTTTGTCACCACAAGAATGTCGCCGTACTCTGTTCATTATTCCTTCCTCTCTATTATTGAACAGAACCAACTGATCTTCATTTCATTTACTTTAATCAGAAGACTCTTCTAAAATGCTTCTGGTTAATATTAGGTTTGAATGAAGCACTTTATTAAAAATGCTGAATGCTTCCACTTAACATAGCCTGAATAGCTGAAAGGAAAATAATGGCACAAGCATAAAATGACATAATAAATCAAAGGACACCCTTTTCCTTCTAAACATTTCCAAGGTTAGTTTTCATCTTAATAGAAGTGCTGATCTGTCAAGTGATCAACTGTAGATACGCTCGTGACTTGTTTCAATGGAAAGAAGGATGCCAAAAATAATGAGAAATAGCCCTTTGAGTCTTGTCTAAAAGCATTTTTGTTTTGCTGCTCATGCTTCGTGGGCCTTGAAAAATCTCTTTCCTTTCTTAAAGTAAAATTTCAATTGATGAAAAAGAAAAGGACTTAGCCGGTTCGTATTTCTAAGTGGTGTGGGACAACAGATCATTGTGGTAAATATTATTTTCAGGATTGACTTTAAATTGTAGTGGTAGTAACAACACTTGATTAGAAATACCCAGCTTGAGCAGGGACAATCGGTGTTACCACTCTTTGAAAAATAAGGAAACTGTGCCATTTGAAGGAAGAATGATCTAGCATCCACAATCATTAGTGACCTGAAGACCACCTCTGTCTCCTCTGCAAAATGAGAAAAGACAGAGACAGAGAGAAAGAAAAGTTCTCTTCAGTCTCGTATACATATGCCCCAGGTTACTGGTTTTACTTTGACAGATAACAAAATTTGGAAATTCTGACAGACTTTTACAGTGACAGCTACATGACAATTCCCACTTAATCTTTGAAAAAGATAAAGAACCTCTAAAGAAGATAAGATACCCAGGTTGTGCTATAGCTTATCACCAGAGCAAAGTCTTTAATCAGGAAGATAGCACAATATATAGGGAGTCTTATGTTTTGAAATTAGGTTTATCTGCACAAAGTAGGCAGAAAAAAAATGCCTTGATTGCTCACCCTTTAGGAAGAGGTTCCTCTGCACTGACCACGTGTTAAAATGCCTGGTCAAGGGGCCAGCAGGCAGCCTAGTAGATAAGGAACTAGACGTCCACATGGCGAACCACAGTTCAAGTCCCCAACCTAGCAGCTTAAAAATCATATCAAGTGTGTGTGCATTAGCAACCAAAGTTGCAGAAGGAGAATGGAAGAGAAGGGACTGCAGCCCACAGGGGGTGATCACTCACCTTCCCTCTCACTATCTCTGTCTCTCTCCAGTGAGTCCGCATACCCTATAGCAAAAACCTTCAAAAGAAAAAAGAATGCCTGGTCAGGTCCCCCCTTTCCTCCCGCCCTTGCAGGCTACATGTCAAGACTCACTGAATATAGTCCCACATTAGAACATCTCAGCTGAGCCATCTACCTAAGCTTCTGCAGGTGGAAACCTAGTTTTATTTATGGAAGGATGCCTGTGTTTAGCACATAGCAAGACTTCTGTACATCTTTTTTGAACCCCTGTGGAGGTGTGCATTGATTTTAGCAGCCATCTGGGCAGAGTCTAAACCAGATATTTGTTCTTGTCCTAATCAGACTATAGAAGAGCTAAGAACCCTAATGTTTTAAGAGTATGGAATGGTGGGCCCTGGCAGAGTAAAAACCGTGGATAACATTGCAATATACACTTCCACAACAACAACAACAAAAAAAAACAGTTGAATTATCCAATGTGTACAACGTAATGTACACATTGTTGAAGATGAGTGTGCCTGTCTTTGATTTACTTATTACACACTGTATGCATACTTTAAAAACTGATACTGTACCTCACGAAGATGTACAATTACATGTAAGGCAGAAATCATGATTATAGAAAGGGTGATTATTACAGCTTTAACTTATCTCACATGCTTGTAGATCAGAACGTTTATTTTTGCACTGCATGATGGTTCTTTCAATAAGGGCAAATCATTTAGACGTCTAATCCAGTATTTAATTTAGATATATATCCTGATGCTGTTCAAATGCTATAGAGACTATTTCAAACTTCGATTTGGGTAGAGCACAGGACATCTTTTACACTGATTTATTTTAAGTCATTAGACAAATAGTTCTGATCTAACCCAAAACATTATTCTTTAGACAAAATAATACATTTATCCAAGTCCAAAATCACAGAAACACACACACACACTGAACAATCTTAAAAAAAGTACTATAATCTTAACTCCCATCAGCTTAAAAAAATACAATAGCTATAACACTTTGTGAGTGAGAGAAAGACTCAGAGAGAATGCAATGGAATGAATGAAGTGAGATAGTGCAAATAGATCTTTGTTTTCCATTTATGTTTCTTACTGATGCCATTCTTGACTTTTAGGACATTTCACTTTGTTTCTAATCTTTCAGTGGTGCAATTTGTATCTATATGGAATTAGATCTGTATGTATCTAAACTCCACTTATCACATTTTTTTTTTGCATCCTGTGAAACACAAATAGAAAAAAAATTTTCCTTCATCTGCAGTTAACTAAGTATGAAAAATAGAAATGAAAAGTTAGAGATATTTGCTTTCTACAAATGCAGAAGCACAGTCACTCCCTGTATTCTAGAAAATACATTGCAAGTTAAATGTTCTAATGTTTATAAATGCAAGAATAAGAATTAAGATGATTACAAATGAGACCACATAATTTATATTTACAAAATATGTATGTACCTTATTATTTAAGACAGCGGATGTGTAGTATAACGCGATTTTAAGTTTTTATTGCCAAAAGGCATGTGCACTCACAAGAGAAGGAAAGAGCCATGGAAAGCACCCCTCAATGGGGCATGGTCACTCTGCAGTATTTTTTCCTCCATTTTTCTGTCCTACCAGGATTTGAGGCATGCACACATACACACACACACACACACACACACACACACACTCACTCTCTCTCAGTGTTTTCTCACACCACCGAGGTTGGGATTTGAATCGTAATTGGTCATGTGGTATCCAGCTCGCAGTGCACATGGCTTCACCACTGCACTTCAGGGCTGGCCCAACACTATACTAATTAAATGTTTTTCAGGGTTTTTGCCTTAGGGCACGTGCACTTACCAGAGAGACAAAGAGAGGGGAAGTGAAAAATCACACCCTGGGGCTGGCCTGTACACCACAATCCTTTCTCCTCCATTCCTTTTCTGGGATTTTGGGCATACACGCACACATGCACAGTGTGATTTTCAAGCTACCAGGTCTGAAGCGCACACCGTAGTCGGCCATGTGGGAGTCCAGCACTCTAGCCACTACACCACCTTCTGGTTCCTGATTTAATTTTTAACTTATATTTTCTCTTATATTGTTGCAAAATGACTTTTAGTATTTACCCAGGAAAATTCATCTTTTTTTGAAGTAAAGCAGATTTGTATTGGTTAATCAAATAGTGCCTTTATTATAAAAGTAAAAATAATATTCATGAAAAAAGAAGACAAATCTATGACCCATCTATTCAGTACAATGCTACATCATGGATCGTCTTATCAGTACTACAGTATCAGGTATTATTTTTACTGTTATAAATTTTCTATATAAAATAATATTATTATTTTAAACTACACATATTATAAGTACAGTATACGATAACATATAATTATAAAAAAATAAAATATCGATTTTCTTACACTATACATATATGTATGCATATCATAGGTTTAAATGACATGTAATATAATGCTTTCTATTTTTTATGATGTAATAGTAATATGTTTAAGACCTAATAAGTGTCTCTATTCACTGGTCACTTCTTAGAATGTTAATATTTTTTATTGGCATATAAGAATTCATTACATACTAACACTATATATTTTTGCCATATTTTCCTAAAAATTTCCAAGGTAACTGATCTTTATTTTTACACATTGTGAGTGTTTGCATTTTATTGCTAGGTAGTTTTGATACAAAGAAATTCTGTTATCTTATCTGTTTCACAAAATAAATCATGGAGTCTACGCAGCTGGGATGCTGAAACTGTTAGGAGTGTCATAGTTCTTCGCAATGATACAGAAAGGTTACTATTTAGTGTCAAATAAGAAAAGTGTCCGATGTTTGAAAGTCAATATTGCCAAAAGCAGGAACAGAAGATATGTTATTACATAGCAAACAAAGTGAAATTATCTTCAGGATGAAGTAGCAGACAAAAATAGTTATCTGTGTAGCATGGTTTGTTATGGAAATGATGGTCACAGGGGATGCATCTTCCCTTTCGTCTTGTCTTGGTGATGTGTGAGTTGATTTCATTGGGTCCCACACTGATTCAGTGCAGGTGTGTTCCTTTCATTCTCTTGGTACCTATAAATATCTTGGGCTTGCTCTCTCTGGAGAGTTGAATGTATATCCTGAGCCATTATAAAAGATAGATCATGGACCCAGCAGGTTGCATGGCGGTTGGGGCACTGGACCCCCACATGGCCAACTGCAGCTCGAGTTCTGGACCTGGCAGCTTGCTTTCTCACTTTTACACTCTCTCTCTGTCTGTCTCTGGTGAGCACAAATGTCTTACAGAAAATCATCATCATCATCATCATCATAATGATAAATGTAATTAAATAAATAATTCTTAATTTTAAAAAAAAGATAAATCAGAGCAGAGGGCTGAGTAAAATCTTCAGTCAGTCAAGCATTATTCCTCCTGAAAAATGGGTGGTTTGCCTCACTAGCTGGTAGGAGAAAAACCACTGGACACTGACATGTAGGTCTCTACTTGGCACTAGCAAAGGACACAGGACTCTCAGTCTCTATCTCATTCACCTGTCCCTGTGATTCCTACCCTCTCTTTTCTGCCAGTCTTGGTGTCTTTGATCAGTTTTATAGAACAAAACTTAAATCTGCATAACAATGGATATTCCAGAGTACAATTCTGTCATAATTCCAGTAAGTGATATCGCCCCCTTACCAAAATAGAGAACTTGAAGCAGTTCTTTAAAGATTATAAAACTGAGGGCATGAGAAAGAGTGACCCAGATGATTCCCTGCTGCTACAACTCCTATTATGTATACGGAGGGCTCCTGAGATATTGAAATTTCTGCCAGGATTGTTAACTCTCACAAAGTCTTATTTATGACTATTTGCTACAGATTATTTTTCTTTAACTATGTGACTAAAAATTTGAAAGCATAGACATTAATAAGATGTGTTGGGGATGAGAATCCATGTGAATCTGAGGTGGGTCTACCCCTGCTCCTTTAACTGGAAAGTCTCTCAGCCCTAAACCTCTCCTTCTGACCCAACACCCAGTGAAAAGCCAGAAGGTACGAAGTAAAGTATATCCATCAGATGACCAGAAAGCACCACAAAGGCACAAGAAATATGGAAAATCAAGAAAATATCTCTCCCCCAAGGTGAAAAAACAGCCCTTCATCATCCACAGACAGTACAATGGAACTCATGAAAATGTCAGATAAAGAGTTCAGGATATTCATAGTGACAAAGCTAACAGAGATGCAAAAGAAGAGAAACAACAAACTCCAGAAAATGCAGGAGAAAAGAGACGGGTTCCAGGAGGTGAGGAAGTTCTTCTATGATCTGAAAGAGGAAGTGCACACCATAAAAAAGAATCAAATGGGGAACCAGCAGTTAGCGTAATGGCTATGTCGCTGGACTCCCACGTAGTCGACCGCGGTTCGCGTCCCGGACCGTGGCTTAAAACTCACACCGGGCGTGTGTGCGTGCGTGCCCAAGATTCCAAGAGGAGAATGGAGGAGAAGGGATTGCGGTGTGACCAACCCCCCTGGGGGGTGATTTCTCGCTTTCTGTCTCTATGTCTCTCTCTGTCTGTCTGGCGAGCACATGCGCCCTATAGCGAAAACCTCTCCAAAAAAAAAAAAAAAAAAAAAGAATCAAATGGAATCGTTAAGGATGAAGGCCATATGCAGGAAATCAAAACCTCCCTTGAAAGAATTAAAAGCAGATTAGATCATGCAGAAGATTAAATCTCAAATGTAGAGGACAGAACCTCTGACCTTGAAAAATTCACCAAAAAGACTGAGAAAATAACCCCCCTAGAAAATAAGAATAATATTCAAGTAATACTAGATACTTTTAGATGCCCAAACATCTGGATAATTAGTATCCCAAAGGTGAAGAAACTAATAAGGGCATGATTCCATGAAATCCTGGAAGAAAACTTTCCAAACCTAGAAAGGCATTCAAATATCCAGACCCAAGAAATACAAAGGACCCCACATAGAATCAACCCAGAAGATCTTCTCCAAAGCACATCATAGCCAGATTGTCCAAAACCTCAGACAGAGATAAGATACTAAAATTGGCAAGAGAAAAGCGTCAGGTTACTTTCAAAAGATACCTTATCAGGCTAACGTTGGACCTCTCATCAGAAACAATGCTAGCAAGAAAAGAATGAGAAAATATATTCAAAATGTTAAGGGTAAGGCAATGTTTTTTCTTTTTTTAGTTCATTTTATTTTATACATTCAATCTCATTATTTGACTTGCAAAATGGATATTTCAGCAGGTGAACATTTCTCCCTAGTACAGTTGATAAAACTACAAAATATCTTCAACAGATAATACCACATTTCTTTGTGCCATTAATGCTTTGCCTCCCTGTTTTTCATCTAAATGTCCTTCCTCAGACCCTCCTCTTTCAACCAAGATACTGTACCCTGCAAGATTATCCTTCATACGGGAAGAAAAGACAAGAACTTTCTCAGGTAAACAAAATCTGAAAAAATTTACCAACACTAGACCAGCTCTTTGAGAAGTTCTGATGAAAGTACTATACCAGGAAAGCTGAAGACAGACAAATAAGGGAACAAAAAATGACCAGGAGAAAGGGCAACTTAATGGTAGAGACAAGTTCTGAAATATCAATAATAATGTTGAATGTTAATGGAAAGGTCAGGCCACAGTAACACTGCAAATTCAACAAAAGAGAGATTACATGAGACTGAACTGGTGAAATAGAATTCTATGACATTTTTCTAAAACATTGCTGATTTTCTTCTATGCTGTGTCTTCCAGATTTAAAGATTTGTGTTTTCTTTTGAGTTGTTGATAGGTTCAGCAATTTCTTTAAAAAAGCTTTTTAATTGAAGCATAAACTTTTCTCCCTTCCTGACCCCTTTGCAATTGAAAAATATTTGTGAGCATTCTTATTTTGTGGCAGAATGGTTATCTGTCTAAGTTCAATAATACAATAGTATCTGTTGCCTTGCATCAGAAATTGAATTCTTATGGGACTTTGTGCAAATAACAGACCAAACTGAGACTGAGACTAACCTAATTTTTTTTTTTTTTTTTTTTTTTCAAATAAGTTAGTCTATAACTCTCTTTAGTAGAAGGTGGAATGGAGAGAGAGAAAAAAAAAATGTTTCAGAAGAAAATTACAGTGCACTTGTCACTAGATTCTAACTTTGTCCATACTGTAAGATCTTTTCTGAATCAATAAAATAGGCGAAAAAGGTTTAGTATGGAAGGGAGGGAAGGAAAAAGAAAAGGAAAAAACTGTATACTTAATTGAAAAAAATGAGAATCTATTTGCTAATGATAACGTATATAGTAAAATATTTGTCTTGACTGACATGCATGGTATTTTTGTTGGAAAAAGAAGCATATACTATAAAGATATGTGATTAAATGTAAACAAATTTAAAAATAAATAAGAAAATTAAAAAACAAAACATGTGTTGGGAACCTATGTCTATTCCACATGTAAATATTTTCCTGGCTTTTTAAAGATGAAGAAGCTTTTGCCTAGAAAAACAATATTACAGGCCAGCCAGTGGCATGGTGGTTAAGATAGCTGGATCCCACGTGGCCAGCTGCATGGTTTGAGTTCTGGACCTGGCAGCTTAAAAACCATCCTGAGAAAAGAATGGAGGAGACAGGTTTGTGACATGGCCATACTCACTGTGAGGTGATTTCTCACTTCTTCATTTTCTCTCTCTCTCTCTCTCTCTCTCTCTCTCTCTCTCTCTCTATCTCTATCTCTATCTCTCTGTCCCCCTCCCCCCCCACCAAACAAGTACATGTGCTTTATAGTAAACTAAAACAAAAAAGAAAGGAAGAGAGAAGATGAAGCACCTCTGACTTCAGACCCCAGGGTTGCTCTTTCTCTCAAGAAACTTCCTTTTTCCTCTTGAGATGATACCTCCTGAGTCTTACCCCAACCCATGACATTGGTACCAAAACCCAGGAGACTCACTGGAAGTAGCCAGCTCAAGCAGGACATACTGTTTCTAGAACTCTCTGCTACATGCTGCACTGGACCTCTCATCCAGGTGAGTGACAAGACTTTGTTGTTAGACCCCTGTCTTGGAGTTGTCTGGGGACTGCATCCCCTCACAGGGAAAAATCCTAGCACTAGGTTGATATTCTCCTCCACCAGTTGGTACTGGGTCCCATCCTGATCTGCTTGAACTGGGGGATGCCCCCTTCAGGTGTGGTCCACTGCTCACAGTCAGAGAGAATTTTTGAACTAGAGGATGCTCTGTCTTCTAAATTCTCCTCCTGGGTCTTCTGTCCTTTCACATCTCCCACCGGGGCACCATCCAATCACATATTCCAAAACATACCCCTTTAACCTGTCTCCCGAAGGAACTCCACATACTGTATTCTGGAGGTAAGATCAAGGCGCACCATGCTGTCTTTTTCTGTAACTCAGTCTGGCCTCAATATAAACTTGGCAATGGTTTTCAGTGGCTAGAAAATGGCATATTTGATTTCCAAATTCTTCACTCTCTTGGTCATTTCCTCCCTCAAAATAGCAAGGGGTCTGAGTTTCCCTTTCTCTAGACCTTTTTCTTTCTCTGATCCTGCCCCTCTTTTTCTGCCAATAATGCACCACTTTTCAAATCCTTCTCCTCTGAGACCTCCTTTCTCTCCCTAGGATTCTTCTCACTTCAACCCCTTGGACCACACACCCCTTCCCCCCTCCTCCTACCCTCTTCCTGCTCTGATGCCTCATCGGCATTTCCCAAGACTGAAAGCCCCCACCCAGTGTCTTCTTCTTCTCCCAACTCAACATTATCTAGAGCCCAACATATTCCCCTACTCATCAACCTTCCACCACCCCTGTGCCTCTCTTACCACGCCATGAAGCAGCAGGAGCTGAAGGCTCCCTTGGTTAATGTCTGATCTCTCTCAGATTGAGGCTAAACTCAGCAGTTTCTCTTTCAACCCAACCAGATTTACTAAGAAATTGAAATACCTCACTCTGCCTTATGATCTACCCTGACGAGACATTGACATCATTCTCTCTACTTGCACTAATCTGAAGGGAGAGGTTGCATTTAGCCTAAAGCAAGGGAATACAGAGATGATCTTGATCTGAGGCAGCCCGATGCTTAGGCCTCTGGCTCCACAGCTATCTCTGAGGAAGATCCTCATTGGGGCTATCAACATGGGTCTGCAGACTGTAGATGGTGAGACCACAAGCTCTCTTGCCTTATTGAAGGCATCAAAAGGGCCACATTTAGCCCATCAACTATAACAAGGTTAAATAAATTTACCCAGAGCCCAGATAAAACCCCTACTCTTCCTCTCTAGGCCTTCAGTGGTCCTTCATCTCTGCATTAACTAAGATCCAGACTCCAGAGAAAGCCAATTTGTCTTCGCAATGCATTTCATCTCCCAGTCAGCCTCTAATATTTGGCATAAACTGCAAAAATTAGAAAAGGGCCCTCAGACCCCACAATCTGAACAGACCTAGCCATCAAGGTCTTTAATAATTGAGATGGAAATAGGCAGAAAAAAGGGAAGGAGACTGGTAACAATCCCAAAAACAAAAGGCCTTCCAAATGGCGGCCTCTACAATTGAACGAGTATTTCAGGCTCAAGAAGGACTTACCTGAGGCCTCCCAACCAACCATAACAAGGACCCTTGTCCTCCTCCAGACCTTGGACTGACAGGCATTGGATCTGGTTCCATGCATTGACCAAACTTGAGGTAACTCTCTGCCGTGAGTAAGTTCATTGATGTCTTCCTTGATACCGCAGCCACTTATTCCTGCTCTTCCCAGGTTTTCCACTCTTTTGCTCCTTTGCCTGTTTCCATCATAGGGATGGAAGGGAGAACATGATCTACTTTATAGATCCCAAGCTTCTTCTGTGCTGTGGGAGATCAGGTCTTTACTCATTCCTTTCCAGAAATTCCCATTTACCCTAAGCCCCTCTTAGTCTGAGATTTCTTTGTGTATGTATGTATATGTGTGTGTATCTATGCTTGTACTATGTTACATGTTATATGGTAAAAGTCCTTAAGGAATTCTGTTCAATTTGGCTTATAAGTAAATAAGAGCTCTCATATGAATTAACCATATGAACTAATTAATATAAGTACTTTTCAAGTTCACATGACTTAAGAAAATCTTTAACAAATAAGCTGGCTTCAGATGTGTTAAAAAAGAAAAACTTGGGACCAGCAGTTAGCGTAATGGCTATGTCGCTGGACTCCCATGTAGTCGACCGCAGTTCAAGTCCTGGACCCGGCGGCTTAAACTCACACCGGGCACGTGTGCAAGCGTGCCCAAGATCCCAAGAGGAGAAAGGAGGAGAAGAGATTGTGGCGTGGCCACCCCCCCTGGGGGGTGATTTCTCGCTTTCTATGTCTCTGTCTCTCTCTGTCTGTCTGGTGAGCGCACGTGCCTTCTTGCAAAAACCGCTAAAAAAAAATAGAAAGGAAAAACTTAATAGATAAAGATCTTCATGGTTTCCAAAATTTGTTTCGTCCAAGGTTTTAGGGGTCAAATAACATCATATTTGTCTTAATATCGATGGCTTAATAAAACAGCTGACATTTTTGTGTTACCTGTTATATGTGGGTGAATATGTACATGCTATAAAATAATTAACCACAAGATAGATTAATGACTAGTTTTTCTAGTATCTTGGTTTTCACCAGTAACAAGTTACAATGGCTAAAGAAAAAAAAAATGATTGTAAATGAGATCGTTCTGATACTTTAAGTTCTTTTTTTTTTTTCTTGGAGAGGTTTTTGCTATAGGGTGCGTGCACTTGCCAGACAGACAGAGAGAGACAGAGAGACAGAAAGCGAGAAATCACCCCCCCAGGGGGGATGGCCACGCCACAATCCCTTCTCCTCCACTCTCCTCTCGGGATCTTGGGCATGCATGCACACGTACCCGGCATGAGTTTAAGCCGCCGGGTCCGGGACACGAACCGTGGTTGACTACATGGGAGTTCAGCGACATAGCCATTACGCTAACTGCTGGTCCCACTTTAAGCTCTTAAAGTTGAGTTTAATTGAGGTGATAGATATTTGTAAAATATCTAAGTCATTTTAAAATAAGTTAACATACTTTCATTAACATGAAATTGAGATTAATCCACTGTTGACCTTTTACATTTTACAGGAAAAAGAATATTGAGTCTATTAGTAAGATTGCCCTGTCCTACATTAATAAATTTGTTAGACACGAATTTTAAAGTTTATAAGCTGCAGTTCATAAGCTGTTGGTATATGCTAAAAGTTAAGATTCTTGAAAATTAAAAATTCTGGTTAATATGAATATATGTAATTGCAAACTTAATGGCTTTCCAGGAGATATCAGACAAGCCCTCTTCAAAGGCCTTCCCACAAAACTCTCCTACCCCCAGGCGAGACTACTCGGCTCCCCTTGGCACGCTTGCTAACCAAACAGCAGAAGATTCATTAAGAGTGGCCAGACATCTCCACCTGGGATGATGAGAATCTCCAAACTGGCCTTGAGTGGGCCTCAGTGTGGGAGACAAGGGCTGGAAAACTCCTGTACAGGTACCTGGTAGGACAAGTGTCAAGGCACAGAGTGGAACAGGTTAAGGCCAGAGCTTCTAGATCTCATTTTGCTCCTGCCTTCCAACACCCCCCCCTCCCCCCCGTTTTCTCTTCAATGAAACTTCTCTCCCTTCGGACTCTCCCCTTAGCTACATTCTCAGGGACTAGGATAGGACTATAGCCTGACCCCAATAGAAGTTAGATGAGCAAGATACTTAGCAAAAAGTAAAAGCCTAAATTATGACTATATTCTCCAGTTAGAGCCTTTCTATAGCCGCTAAGACAGATTTTATAAAACCTGCAACCTGGGCTCCACTCTCCTAGCCATATTCAGCTGTTTCTTACAGGAGAGGGTGAAAAAAAAAAACACACACACACACACACACTCAAACAAACAAAAAACAGAAAGATCTCTCCCACAGAACAGAAAAGATCTAGAAAAAAACTTTAACTCATAAAAGTGCTATAATAAATTAGGAATTTACCTTAACCTTTCATTTAACTCAAAGAGCCTTTGAGTCACTCATAGTTATCCTGAGAATGAAAACTAAAGTACCACCTGAACTGAGGGTACAATCTGGAAAGTCCAGATATGTTTCTAATGTGGGAAGCCTGGGCACTGGACGATGCCCATGACTGGCATCTTCCTGTCTCCACTGGGGCTTTGTCTGCAACATGAAAGAGTTAGTCTCTATAGACATGAATGCCCAAGCTCTGAAGGGAACCCAGGACTTCTGAGTCCATACTGGCCTTTAAAGACAGAAAAGAAAAAGAGAGAGAGAGAGAGAGAAGAAAAGGAAACAAGAAAAAGAAAAACAATATTACATAACCTAAGTTATCCAAGAAAGGCCTGCACTGACTTGAGCATTTAACTTGAGTTGGAAATGTTTTCTTCTATTAAGTTACATTTTGCTACTAGCCTCCAATCCACGCTTTTCCTTAGGAAAAATATGCAGACATCTGACTTTTGTAAGAAGCAATGGACTTTTCACTGTGATGGTGTTTTAAAAAAAATCTTGAAATTCCCAATTTGAGTATATGAGAGATTTTCCAAAAACACATGAAATATGCATATTATGAAAAACTATAGATTTTAAAATTATTTGCACCAAAATAAACTTGTACTTTAATTCTACTTTCCCATGATCTTTTTGAAGTCTCCGCCATAAAATTTTCCTATACAATATGCAATTTATATGAAAAGGAAAATCATACAACATCAGGTTTGAATGTCAAGTGGCAGGCTAGGTTCATTCAAAAACTTACATGCTCACTCCTTTACACCATTCTCAATAGATATGTTACTTTAAAATGGAGCTCAGCAGGGTTAGCTCTGTAGCCTGGAGGTTAAGGGAGCTAGTTCCCATATGGTCAACTGAAGTTTGAATCTTGGTCTTGAAAAACATGCTGGGTATATGTATGCTGGTGCATGCATATCCTAAATCCTGACAGGATGAAGAAATGGAGAAGGGATTGTGGCATGATCAAACCCTGTTGTGAAAGAGAGAAGTGCCTTCTTCTGCTTCCATCTCCCTGGTGAGTGCACAGACCTTGCAATTAATAACAGTAAAACTCAGTAAACTTATGCCATAATATGTACTTTGTGCATTTAAGATAGCCAAAGTTTTGGTGTAGCAGAAGCGAGTGAGCGGACTGAGGCCAGAGACCACCTTAGAACCTCCACTCTCTCCCATGTGTTACAGACTTCATAGTTTAATGAAGCACACCACATGCTGCACAAGCCATACTTCCTTCCCCAGTTGAAATCCTGGTCCATCTGTTCTCTAGAATTTGGGAGGCATTTGGAACATCCAGTCCCAGGCAACAAAAGTGCAGGTTAAAGGGTGTCAGGGAGATGGGGCAAAAAAACCGTGGATCATATCCTCCTGCATGCCTTTGAATGCTCAAAATTAACTCTAAGAAATTAGGAAGAGAGGCCGGCAGGTGGCGTAGTGGTTAAGGGCACTGGACTCCCACATGGCCAACCATGATTTGAGTCTCAGACCTGGTGGCTTGCTTTCTCACTTTTCTTCTCTCTCTCTCTCTCTCTCTCTCTCTCTCTCCCTCTCTCTCGGGTCAAATAAAATAAATAAATAAAGTTAAATAAAATAATTTTTTTAAAAATTAGGAAAAGATGTATAATCCATCAGATGACCAAAAACCAGTGCAGAGTCACAAGAAATGTGAGAATCCAAGAAAATATCTCTCGCCAAAGGGAAAATAACAATTCCTCATCATTCACAGACAGTACAATGGAACTTGTGGACATGTCAGATAAACAATTCAGAATATTCATAGTGACAAATTTAATAAGGTGCAAGGGAAGAGAGACAGTGAACTCCAGAAGATGCAAGAGAAAAGAGACAATGAGATACAGGGGCTGTGGAAGTCCTTCCATGATATAAAAGAAGAAATAGACACCATGAAAAATAATCAAATGGAACTCTTAGAGATAAGGCTGTAATACAGGAGATCAAAATCTCCCTTGAAAGTATTAAAAGCTGGGAACCAGCAGTTAGCGTAATGGCTATGTCGCTGGACTCCCACGTAGTCTACCACGGTTTGCATCCCGGACCCAGTGGCTTAAAACTCACGCCGGGCACGTGTGCGTGCATGCCCAAGATCCCGAGAGGAGAATGGAGGAGAAGGGATTGTGGTGTGACCATCCCCCCTGGGGGGTGATTTCTCGCTTTCTGTCTCTATGTCTCTCTCTGTCTGTCTGGTGAGCGCACGTGCCCTATAGCGAAAACCTCTCCAAAAAAATTAAAAAAGAAAGTATTAAAAGCAGATTAGATCATGCAGAAGATCAAACATTGGATATAGAAGACAAAACCTTTGACCTAGAAAAACGACCAAAAAAGAGAAAATAACAAATAAATGAGGGTAATATACAAAAAATAATAGATTCCATTAAACATCCAAATAATTTATATCCCTGAAGGTGAAGAAACTAATAAGGGCATTGAAAATCTATTCCATGAAATGCTGGAAGAAAACTTTCCAAGTCTAGAGAAGCATTCAAACATCCAGACCCCCAAAATACAAAGGACCCCAAATAGAACCAACCCAAGAAGATCTTGTCCAAGGAACATTATAGCCAGATTGGTCAAAACCACAGAAGAAGGAAAGATACTAAAATTTGCAAAAGAGAAATGTCAAGTTACTTACAAAGGATATCCCATCAGACTGGACCTCTCGTCAAAATCAATGCAAGCAAGGAAAGAATAGGGAAATATATTCAAAGTATTAAATGACAAACAGTTTCAACCAACATTACCATACCTTGAAAGATTATCCTTCATATGGAAAGAAAAGATAAAAACATTCTCAGATAAACAAAACCTGAAAGAATTTACCAACTCTAGACCAACTCTTTGAGAAACTCTGAAGGGAGTGCTATATCAAGGAAACTAAAGAGAGAAAGAAAAAGAGAATAAAAACAACCAAGAAAATGGTCAACCTAACAGTATAGACAAGTATGGAAATATCGATAATAATGTTGAATGTTAATAGTTTAAATTCCCCAAGTAAGAGACATAGACTGGCTGAATGGATTAAAAAAAAAAAAAAAAAAAAAGAAAGAAACCTGTGGCTTGCAAGAAACCCACCTAATTTACAAAAACATACATAGACTAAGAGTGAAGGGCTGGAAAAAGGTGTTTCACACAAACGGAAACCAAAAAACAGTGAGTTGTGATACTGATTTCAGACAAAATAGGCTTTAAGACCAAAACTGTAAGAAGAGACAATAAAGGACATTATATAACAGTAAAACATTTAATTCATCAAGAAGATATAACGCTTATAAATATCCATGCACCCAGTTCAGAAGCACCCAAATATGTGAAAGTCTGCTAGATCTTAAAGGAGAGATAGGCTGCAATACACTAATTGTTGGGGATGTCAAAATCACATTATCCCTTTACACAGATGAATGAGATAAAAAAAAAAACAAAGAGATTCAGGACCTAAATTATACTATAAATCAGATGGACTTGATAGACATCTATAGAACTTTCCACACACACACAAAAAAAAAAAACACAAAATGTACATTTTTTTCACCCCCACATTGTACCTTCTCAATGACTGACCACATGATAGGGCACAAAACAAGCCTTTACAGATTGAAAGGCATAGAAACTATATCCAACATCTTCTCCAACCATGATAGAATTAAACTTTATATCAATGTCAGGAAGAACCTTCTAAAATACACAAATACATGGAAACTAAATAACCTAGTCCTAAATGACTTCACATCTACCAAAGAGATTAAGACTGAAATCAAAAGATTTATGGAAACAAATGACAGTGAGTACATGAGTTTCCGTAATCTATGAACGCCACAAAAACAGTCATAAGAGGGCAGTTCATAGCAATTAGTGCACATAAGAATAAGGTGGTAAGGTAGCAAACAGGCAATCTAGCATTATGCCTCAGGGAATTGGAAGAATATAAAAATTTAAAAAATCCTGGGACCAGCAGTTGGCATAATGGCTATGTCACTGGAATCCCACATAGTCAACCACGGTTCAAGTCCCGGACCTGGTGGCTTAAACTCACACCTGGCATGTGTGTGTGCATGCCCAAGATCCCGAGAGGAGAATGGAGGAGAAGGGATTGTGGTGTGGCATCCCCCTGGGGCGTGATTTCTCGCTTTCTCGCTTTCTGTCTCTCTGTCTCTCTCTGTCTCTCTCTGTCTCTCTGGCGAGCACACGCACCCTATAGCAAAAACCTCTCAAAAAACAAAAAAAATGCCAGGAGAAAAGACATAATAAATATTTAAGCAGAAATAAATGAAATAGAAGATAAATGAACTATAAAAAGTAAATGAAAGCAAAGACTGATTCTTTGAAAAGATAAATGAGATTGACACACCATTAAGACTGATTAAGAAGAGAGAAAAGAACTAGATAAGTCCAATTCTCAATTAAACAGGCAATATTACAACAAACACAATGGAAATGCAAAACATCAGTAGAGAATACTATGGGCAACTATATGCCAACAAACAAGACAACCTGGATGAAATAAACAAATTCCTGGACACATATAATCTACTAAGATTGATTCAGGAGGACATAGAAAGTCTGAATAGGTCCATAATAAGCAATGAGATTGAATCAGAAATAAATAACCTTCCAACAAAGAAAAGCCCAGGTCCTGATGACTTCAATTCTAAATTCTAAAATCTTTTAAAAAAGAGGAAACCTTCATTCTATTCAAATAATTTCTAAAGATCCAAAATGAAAGAAACCTTTCAAATTCATTTTATAAAGCCTACATCACCCTCATTCCCAAAACAGATAAAGATACCACAAGAAAGGAAAACTACAGACAAATATCTATGATGAATATATATGCAAAATTCTCAAAAAGATACTAGCAAATCATATCCAATAACACATAAAAAAGATTATTCATTATGACCAGGTAAGCTTTATTTAAGGGATGCAAGGGCAATTCAACATATGCAAAACCATAAACATAATACACCATATTAACAGAAAGAAAGATAAAAACCATATGATCATTTCAATTGATGCAGAGAAAGCATTAGAAAAAATACAACATCCCTTCATGATTAAGACTCTCAGCAAAATCAGAATAGAAGAATAATTTTTTCAGCATAATAAAAGCCATCTATGAAAAACCTATAGCTAACACTAGACTGAATGGGAGAGAACCGAAAGCTTTTCTGCTAAAAACTGGTATGAAATAAGGCTGCCATTCTCTCCACTCCTTTTCAACATAGTACTGGAAGTCCTAGCCAATGCAATCAGACAAGAGAATGAAATAAAAGGCATTACAATAGGGAAAGAAGAGTTGAAATGATCTCTCTTTACAGATGACATGATTGAATGCATAGAAGATCCAAAGGTATCCATGAAAAAAAACTTCTTGAAGTAATAAAGGAATACCGTTAAGTGGCAGGATACAAATATCAGCTTATAAAAATCTATAGAGTTTCTATATACAAACAACAAGCAGACAGAGGCAGAACTGAAGAAAGTAGTCCTATTTACCATAGCCACAAAAATTATAATGTATTTAGAAATAAATCTAACCAAGGACATCAAAGATCTCCACAAGGTCAACTATGAAAATCTTAAAAAAGAAATTGAAAATGACACAAAAACAGCAAAGGACATCCCATGTTCCTTAATTGGGAGAATTAATATAATCAAAATGGCACTTCTACCCAAATTAATCTACATATTTAATACAATCCCCATAAAATTACAAAAGATATTCTTCACAGATGTAGAAAAAAACTATCTTAGAATTTGTCTGGAATCATAAAAGACCTCATATTGCCAAAACAATCCTACACAAGAAGAGTAAAGTGGGCAGCATCTCATGCCCTGACCACAAAATATATTATAAAGCTGTGATAATCAAAACAGCATGATGTTGCCACAGAAACAGATATGTGGACCAATGGAACAGAAAATACCACAGATATAAACTGGTCTTTGACAAAGGATACCAGTCAATACAGTAGGAAAAGGAAAACCTCTTTAGCAAATGGTGTTGGAAAAACTGGGTGTCCATCTGCAGAAAGATTAATCTGAACCCCTATCTCTTACCATTAACAAAAATCAACTAAAAGTGGATCAAATATCTAAACTTAAGGCCTTGAACTATAAAACTGCTGGTGAAAAACACTAGATAAATTCTGGGAGACATTGGAGTAGACAAGGATTTCTTAAATAAGACTCCCAAAGCCCAGGAAATTATCCCCAAAATAGATAAGTGGGATTATATCAGATTAAGAAGTTTCTTCACAGCAAAAGACACAGTAATTAGTGTGAATCAACAACCCTCAGAATGGGAGAATATTTTTGTAAGCTATACACCAGATAACAAACAGATAACCAGAATACACAGGAAATGCAAGTGGCTTATGTGAAAAAAATAAATGATTAACCCAATTAAAAGATGAAATAATGAGCTGAATAATCAACTCTCTAAGAAAGACATACAAACAGCCAAGAAGTATATGAAAAAATGTTTAACATCCCTCATCATAAGGGACATGCAGATCAAAACCACAATGAGATACCACGTAACCCCAGTTAGAATGGCAAAGATTTAAAAAACAAAAATTTCTAAGTACTGGCAGGGATGTGCTGAAGGGAAAACTTTCCTACACCGCTGGTGGGAATGTAAAGTAGTCCAGTCACTGTGGAGAACAATGTGGAGATTCTTCAAAGATTTACAAATAGAATTACCATATGACCCAGCAATCCCACTCCTGGGTATCTTCCCGAAGGGTAGGAGACTGCTCAGTTGGAAAAGTGCTTACACATCTATGTTTATAGCAGTATTATTCACAATTGCTAAGACATGGAACCAACTCGAATGTCCATGAACAGAAGAATGGATTGAAAAAGTGTGGCACATATACTCTATGGAATACTACTCTGTCTGCCATAACAAACATGATCCTGTCATTTGATAAAAAGTTGATGAATATGGAAGATTTACTGCTGAGTGAAGCAAGCCAGGCTATGAAAGAGTGACATTGTATGTCTCCACTTAATATATACCAACTGTCCACACTCTATGGCAGAAACCGAAAGATTAGAAGACATAGAGACATTGGAAATGGTTATAGATACTGGAGACAATGTGCAAAGAGGGTGGGAGAAGGGGGAGAGTGTAAGCAAAGAAATTAAGGAGGAAAATAGAGAGGCAAGACATTTATGGGACACAGAAATGGATTATTATCTGTTGATGATAATGTGTTTTCTATCCTCAACTTGACTGGTGTGGAGTGCATTCATTTGTATAAATTCAACTTCCAAGCTAAGTGATGTATAGTGATTAAATGTACAAAATATTTTTTTTAAAAAATTAAAAATAAATAAATAAATATAGAGATTTTTTTTAAAAGATAGTCAAAGTCCCCATCCCACCATAGGGTACATGTGCTCACTAGAAAGAGACAGCGAGAAAGTGAAAAATCACCCTCTCCCCTCCCCCCAGAGGGGATAGCCAAGCCACGAGCCACAATCTCTTCTCCTCAACTCTCTGCTGGTGTAAAACAGGATTTTGGGCATGCACACATATGTATCCATTGTGATTCTCAAGCTGCCACATCTGGGACTTGAACTACAACACTGACCATGTGGAGTCCTATATCTTAACCTCCATGCCACCTGCAGGCCTCAAGAAAGTCAATGTTTTCCTCTGTCGATGTTGATAGCTACTGTGTTTATATAGAAAATAAAGAGGCAAAACAGAAAACAATGCAAGAAACAGACAGAAATCACAAAAGTGGTATTTTAAATATTTGTTTTTATCATGCATGACTTTGAAGTTTAGAGTAATTGTTTTAGTTAGGGGCGGGCTCGGCCTCAGTGGTGCAGGTGGTAGGACACCACTGTGCAATGGTGGAGTCATACGGGAGGCCTTTGGTGTTGGCCTAAACATCCCGAGTGTTCCCCTGTGTGTGACCTTGCACCTGGCAAGGCGGAGACTTGAGGGGAGCATCACAACATGGCAAGATCCTACCTGAGGTGTGTCTGTCTTTCTCTCTCATTAAATAAATCAATAAGACGGATTCTAAAAAGTTAGGATGCTGTAGCAGATAGGTCACGTTGGTCCATCAATGCATCCGTAAACTAATCCCTATTATTCGGTCTGACCGATTTCATAAGGCTACAGACAAAATAAGTAAAATTACCAAAGAATTAAAAATAGTGAAAAATGATATGTACCTCAAGAAGACTTTTTTTTTTTTTTTTTTTTTTTTCTTTTTTTGGGAGAGGTTTTTGCTATAGGGCGCGTGCGCTCGCCAGACAGACAGAGAGAGACAGAGAGATAGAAAGCAGGAAATCACCCCCCAGGGGGGATGGCCACGCCGCAATCCCTTCTCCTCCATTCTCCTCTCGGGATCTTGGGCACGCACGCACACGCGCCCGGCGTGAGTTTAAGCCACCGGGTCCGGGACGCGAACCGCGGTCGACTACGTGGGAGTCCAGCGACATAGCCATTACGCTAACTGCTGGTCCCTCTCAAGAAGACTTTTTAACCCTGAAGAATCTTCCTTGAAATGATATCTTTTCAAAATTAGAAGTGTAAAGGAAATGAAGAAATTAAAATTCTGCTTCTGAAAATGCAGCGCAACTTGCTGAAAATAATGACTCAGTGACAGAAATAAATGCATTTAAGAGTCTGTGAGTATAATTCTGTACCACAGGTTGTAAATGTCATGTTATGTTTCAATGATTTTATGTATATCAAACTCATCTGTATGCTATTTCTAATAGCAATTTTATGACTGAACTAATAAATATAGGAAACTATTCTGATTTTAATAATACATGGTTTCTTATGGTGGTAGTTTATTTTGGCTAATGTAAAATAATAAATCTGAAGGCTAAGGTTAAAAACAGGCCTTGAAAAATAACTTAAAATATTAAATGCAATCCTTGTCCTAGATCTTCCTAAAGTCATTATTGCATTTTTTGGAAGTATACTTTAGGGACTTCTTTTCCACTTCAAAGTTAAAGCCATTAAACTTACTGTTCCATGTAATAAATTAATAAACAAGAATAGATTAACCAAATGATATGGAGCATTACCTTCTTCCAGTTCCTCTCATTCTCATCTAGTTCATTGTTGTTTCTCCCGTGGGAAGTGGTGAAAAGTTCTATTTAAATTTAGATTGAATAAAGTGCTCGGTAAGATATTTCAGAATCCCAGAAGTGTGGTATGTGGTGGAGAGAGGAAAATGGACTATTTTTTTTTTTCCTGGAGCTTTTAAATACATTGGCTCGCAAACAGCTCTGTTGAATATGACTGCCAAAATCACACTGACAGCAGTGAAGGTTCTGCCAGAGCTGAGAGAGCAACCCAAAAGGAATTCCCTAAACACCCGCTATCTTATGTGGCTTGGTGAACTCTAATATTGACTTTTCCGATGAGCCTTTGCCTTTCCCTTGTAAAGATATTGTAGACTTTGCTCTAAGCCTTTGCAGACTTTCTCTCTAAGGAGAGAAAGATCAACAGCAGCAACTACCAAGCAGCTGTTTTTTCTCTCTTCCTTTCTCTTTCTTTCTTCCTTCTTTCCTTCTTTTTTTCCCTCTCTCCTTTTTTTCTTTCTTCCTTTCTACTCTTTCTTCTTTCTTTCTTTTTTTTTTTTTTTAATTTAAGGTTTTGTCATAAGGGCATTGAGCTCACCAGATAAGAAAGAGACAGTGAGAGGGAAAGTGAAAAATCACCCCCCAAGGGGATGGCTACACCTTCAGTTCCTTCCCCTCCATTCTTCTCCTGGGATTTCGGGCACACACGTTGCTTGCACAGCATGATTTTCAAGCAGTTGGATCTGGGACTTGACCATGGTCAGCCATGTGGGAGTCCATCATCTTAACCACTTCACCTGTTGGCCCAAGTAAGCTTTCTTTGTGCTTGAAACTCTCCTGGGGGTTTCCTCTCATGATGACTTCTGTCAGGAGGGGCTACACTATAATTAGGAGGGCCACCCATACTATTTAGATGTAACTTATCAAACTAGCATACTATTGAGAATAAAAGAGTGCCTAAATAACATCTGTACCAGAACAATGGATTAGGACCGCCTCAGGCACACCAAAGCAGTCCACCTGTCTATGGTCGGCCATTAATGATACACACCAGGTTGTCAGTTCTTCCATTTTTCTTATTGGCAGAATACCTCCCTCAAGGTGAAAAGAAAAAATGAATCCAGTCATACCACTTTGTCCTGTATAAGCAGATATGGTCAGTGAGCTCATGGACTTCAGACAACGTATTGAGGCTGGAAGCATTTGGTTTATGTTAATGTAATGCAAGTTTTTCAACTTAAAATAAATTTTCTAGACTACCTTTAATTGAGTATAACAATCTATATACAATTCCAATTTCCATCTCTACATAGATTCTTCTTTACTACTTTTAAATGCACTTCCACAAACACTCAGACTCCCTATAGCCACGTTTCCTCTCCTCTTTCAGAATCAGTGGGCATATGTCACAGCTAAAGAGCAAATTTGTACTAATCACAGATGAAAAGAGAATCCCAGATTGATTTTACAGTGACGATAGTGCTATCATTAAGAAAGGTATTCTTCTCAGGGAATAAAAATGTTCATTTGGCTTCTATTTTATAAATACATTCTGACAAAAATCATTTAATCATGTTATAAGGATTCACTTGTGTCATTAGATGCAAAGGGAGAATCTTGACTTTTTAAAATTTAATCGTCTTCAAAAGCTGCTCTGTCTTAACAAGACATTGGCCTATAAAATACTGCCCAAGAACAGTTGATTTTATTTACTTAATTTGACGAGTTATAAAAATGCTCTTAGTGCACACACACACGCACACACACGCACATATATATTTATACAGATACACCACGAATGTCCTCTCCTGTGTATGAGCATGTCTACAATGCCAGACTATACAATAAGATAATCTAGTCATTCTCCATGTTGAAGGCAAACAAAATAAAACTGGAAGTACTAATTTCAATAGATTTCATTTTTTTTTCAAAATACAGTTAAAACTAACCCTGACATATAGATCAATAGGGAATCCAACAAATGGCCAAGACACATGTGGTTACCTGCACTGTAACTAAGGCAACACTAAAGCAGAATTTGGAAGAAGATGGTTTGTTAACTATAAAGTGATGGGTCTGTTGACTATCCACAGGGGCGAAAAGACATCTTGATTTCTACCTTGTACCATACATAAAAAGCAATTCCAGAGTTGGATGGTGGCATGGTCATAAACATGACACAGCAAGGCAAACCCACATGGGTGGATTGCCAGTTCACATCAGGAGGCCTCTCTGAGTATGCCAGGCCCACGATCCAGGCTGGCCCCAAGTTGGGAGCAGATTGCTGTGACAAGACCCTACTGACGGATGCTGTATCTCTCTCTCTCTCTGTCTCACCCATGGAATACATAAATAAACTTTTTAAAAAATCCCAAATGGACCATATATACATGTGAATGGTAAAAAGATAAAACTTTAGAGGGGGGAAAAAAAAGAAGGCAAATATCTTTGTGATCTTGAGGTAAGCAAAGATTTCTTTCGTAAGACACAAAAAAGTGTTAACTGCAGATAAAGTTATTAATAGAAGAGGATATTTAGCTTTACAATGTCTATTCACCCAAAGATACCATTAAGATAAAAGGCAAGATGCAGAGTGGAAGAAAACAGTGGCAATCCATAGGTCACATAAACCCAGCATATAAAAATAACTCCTACAGATTAATAAAAATACATACATAAAAAGAAAAAAATTCTTTTCAATATCCTTGAATAAGACCTTCATAAGGAAAGAAATCAAAATGACCAATTGACATAAGAAAAGCGGTCAACTTCATAAGTCATTATGAAAAGGTATTAAAAACTACACGCAATAGCAATGCATACATATCAGATTGATTAGCAATTTAAAAATAAAATGACACACAATCCCAAATTTAGCAAGGATGTGAAATAGCTGGAACTATCCAGTGGTGCATGGAAGAGCATGACTCAGCATAATCACTTTGGAAAACACTTGGCAATATCCACTAAAGCAGAACGTATGCATACTTATGACTTATGATTCTACTATGCTTATTTTCTCTCAAGTGGTGGGTCTATATGCTCACCAAAAATATGCATTAAAAGGTTCATAATTGTATTACTCTTTTTAAATTTTTTCAAAGTTCAAGATGGAGCTCATGCATGCACACAAGAGAGAAAGAAGAGGGTGATGAGCACCTTCCACAGGGCATAGTCACGCCATGATTCCTTCTCAGGTCTTCCAGCCCCTTGGATCTTGGGAATGCTAGCATGTGACCGGAGTGCTTCAGACTGACTAGGCCCAGTATTTGAATTGTGGTCACCATGTGGGATCTGGTTTCTCTTGAGTAGCATATTATTGTCACACTATGGAGTTGGCCCATGTATTATTTGTAATAAGCAAAAATTGGAGGCAAAAATACATCCACAATAGAATGAATAAAATGTTATACATTCACATAATTGAATACTGTACATTAGAGGTCAGCAAACTATGACCTTTTAGCCAATTCTGGAGTGAAGCCTATTTTTGAATGACTTGCAGACTAAAAATCACTTTTATATTTTTAATGAATTTTAAAACACACACACACAGAATAATACTCCACAGATCTGTATGTGTTTCACAAATCTATAAAACCTTTTAATTTCTAATAGTTTTTTTATTCCAGGTTCTTAATTTTGTTTTCTTTTTAAATTTTTCTTATTTGCATTCAGTTGTCATAAATCTTTTTTTTAAGAATTATTTTGTTTAACTTTATTTATTTATTTTTAATTTGACCAGAAAGGGACAGAGTGAGAAAGAGAGAAATAGGGAAAGTGGGAAAGGAAGCCACCAGGTCCGGGACTCGAACCGCAGTCGGCCATGTGGGAGTCCAGCGCCCTTAACCAATATGCCACCTGCCAGTGCCATCATAAATCTTTATGAAATAAAATATCATTTTTCAAAGCATGCATGCCATATGTGATAATCAAATCAGGGCCATTTCATTACAAGTCATTTCAAAGAACCTTACATTCTTGTTTCTGTTAAATGTTTTGCTAAGTCCCTCCCACCCCCTTCCACAATCCACTCCTCTCTCAAATGGTTTGTAGTATCTACACTTATCCTCTTTTCTATTATGTCTTCGAATCTTTTAATTTATGACATAGAGGGCAGACATATGCTGTACATTGAATGGGGACATACAGTGTTTGTCTTTTATAGACCACTTCTTATTTCACTTAGCATTATTTCTTCTAGATTCTTTCACTTTGTCTCATTCTTTATGGCTGAGTAATATTCCATAGTGTATATGTGCCATATTTTTTTTTAATCCAGTCATCAATTGTTGGGCGCTTAAGTTGATTCCATGGAATACCAATTGTGAATAATGCAGCAATAAACATGGATGTGCAAGTGTCTTTCTGACTGTTTTCCTGTCCTTTGGGCCTGTAACACTTTCTATATGTCCCTTTAAAGAAACTATCTATGGATCCTTGTGATACAGCAATGAGAATAAGTAGCTACAACTACTCATAACAACATAAGTGAAAAACATAGTCATAGTGGTGAAAGGTGTTAGATGTGAAAGAGAATATGACTTCTTTTAAAAAGTTCAAAAGCAGGCAAAATTTATCTATGATGTCAGAAGTCAGGATAGAGGTCCCAGTAGAGGGTGAATAGTCACTGAAAAGGGTACAAGGAGGCTCCTGACATGAGGATAGTGTCTTTATTTGATTTGTATACTAATTGTATAGCTGTGTTCATCTGGAAAAAATCCCTTGAGCTATGCACTTATAATAAAGCATGCCTTTCTGTGTGTATGTTACATTTATACTTTAATAAAATTTAGAAAGAAAGCAATAAATTCCCACAATAATTAGTGAAAATGCACATTCTAGCATTATTTGAGATGAATAGAAAGTAAAAAGACTATCATCGTTCAGCAACAAACCTGGTTAAATACATTATATTTTACTCACAGATTGGAAACCTATGTAACCAAAAAAACACTGAGCTCAGAAAAGGACCCTTGTTTATATGAAAAGATAAGATGCAAACAATAGAATCTTAAATGAAGGAGATTTTTAAATGTATCTGCTGAATGTGTTTCTTGTAAAGGGAGACACATTAAGATCATAGCCTAGAAGAATACGCATAAAGAATGGATGATAGTTTACTCTGATGTGACATTAGGAGTCAATTAGTGTACAAATCAAATGAAAGATACTATCCCCATCTCGGGAGCCTTCTTGTACCCTATAAAAGGCTACTCACCCTCCGATGGAACCTCTGTCTTGTCTTAGCCCGTCTCACTTTACGATTGTTTTTGTTTGTTTATTTGTCATTCTGATCATTTCAAACTAATATATCTTTTCAAAAAGAAAAAAGTATATCTTTAAATGTGTGCCAATTAAGTATTTTATGTACAATGGAGACTGTAGTTTGAAAGCTAGAGAAGTCGCTCTGGCCAATATCAGTCTGAAAGGGTTTGAAGATACGTAGAAAAATCTATTGGTGTCCGTAGCTGTAGGAGAGCTCTATAAATACACTGCTTCTAGTTAGGTCTCTCCATCTAAGATCCTAACCTCAAAGAGATCTAAGAGTTTACAGTATCAAAGGTGTCACGCTGACATTGCCACCACCATTCATTTATAAGCATCATAAACCCCTGGGGTTGATAGATGACTTCCCTCTCTTGCTGATAAAGAGAAACTGACATTGCTTTATTATCTCCTCAAGGTTAAAAATCAATGGTTTACCTGTGAAAACATCTGTTTATAAGCTTGTCTTCGCTTCTCTCAGGGGCCATATTTACATGCTGGGTTTTAAGCATGCCAAAATGAGAAGCTGAAGTTTCATTTGGCCGGTTTTCTTTTAAAACATGCCAGGGCAGCTCTCTATGAGAAAAAAGGAAAAAAATAAAATAAAATAAAAATGAACAGCAGCATAAGCCCACACTCATCCATTTGTAATGAGAACAGTTAGATTCCACCTGTTAAAAATTAATGAATAGCATCTCTGAGCGGGTGACTAGAGACACAAGTATTGATTTTAGATCAAGTGATAGATGTAGAATAAATGTCAGCCAAGGGAATTCAAATAAGGCTAACTTTGTTGTTGTCGTTAGAGAAGCCAATAGAAAATGGATTACATTAGTTCATAGATGTGCTTGGGGGTTTTCGCATTTGATTGACTCATATTCAAACATACACAAAAAAAATCTTATAAAATAGTCCACTGGACAACTTAGGACTTCCCATTCAAAAGTCTTTAGCACACGGAGGAAAAGACAGTGACGCAATGGTAAGAAGCAACATTGCAAGGTTCCAGGTCATGTCCAGAGACCTCTCTGAGCAACATGCATGCATGTGCCCATGACGTAAGGCTGGATGAAGCTGGGAGTTGATCAAGGCACCAAGACCCTGTTAGGCGGATGGGACTAGTAGGTGGTGTGGTGGTTAAGGTGCTAGACACTCCCACATGGCCAACTGTGGTTCAAGTCCTGGACCTGGTGGCTTGCTTTCTCACTTTCCCTCTCTCTCACTCTCTCTCTGGTAAATTAAGTAAATGAATACATAAAATTAAATTATAAAGGAAAAAGAAAAACACCATTCTGTTGGGGTGACCAATCCCTGCTTTTCTCTTTTTGTTCCTCTCTTGCTCATGGGAGAAATAAACTTTTCCTTAAGATCACTATTTTATTTTTTTAATCTTTAACACAAGTAGAAAAGGGTTTGAATTTTAAGAAAACATTGTCCCAAGGGTCATGCAGTTTGCCAGAGCCAGTTCATGGAGAATAATTTCCCAGATTTTCTCAGTATTCCATAGGAAGCATCTCAAATTCTGAGCGTCTCTATGTACCCCGAGATCAACTCCTTCCTGGAGCTTCCTTATTATGTATGACACCCATGGCTTCTTTTCTCAAACTCATAGCTACTCACACTGAGTCCTAAGAGATCCAACTCCAACGTGGGTCCAGAGCACACTTCCTCTCGTCACCCCCACTACTGTCCTTATCCATGCCGCTTATCTCTCTGGCGGATCATTGCAACATCTTCCAACTCATTTTCTGCCTCTGCCCTTGCCCCCACCATCTCTCCCAACCTAGTGCTCAAAGTGCTCCTGCGAAAACACAAGGGAAATCATGTCTGACTTCTATTCCTATTCCTCAAGCTGCTTCCCATCTCACACAGAGTGAAACCCAAGTTTTCACTCTGACCTTCAAGATCATATCAAAGTATATTATAACCTTTTATTCTTTCTGCTAGTTCTTAGACAGAAAAAAATTCCTAATTTCTAACTACTATTTAAATGTCACTTTCTGTTCTTTTTTATGTTTTCCCCCCTTTCTTTCTTCCATTATTTCATTTTTTTTATATTTTAGTTTTTTGGATGTGTGCACCTGCAGTAGGGAGAGGGAAGGAGTAAGAAAACACCCTCCATGACAGTGAACATGCAGCAACCCCTTCTTTTTTATGCTTTCCTCCCTTTGTGATTTTAGGCAGCTATGCACATGCACCCAGCATGTTTCTTACGTCCTCAGATCCATGCAGTTGACCATGTGGGATCCAGCCACCTTAATCACCATGCTGGCCTTTTGTGGTTTTATACATTGTCTAGACTGGTAACCTTAATTCTGTTTTTAAATGTCTTCATTTTAGGGCTTACCTGTGTCATAGCTAGCTGGCTACATTAGTGAATTGACCATGTTTAAAGATTATTTTCTCATAAATAATGTTGTACCACCTAAACAGAAAACCACATCTCCATAAAAAGTTGAATAGACAATGTTTAAGGGAATTCACATGTTTGCTTTTAAAATCTGTGATCTTGAAACTAAATAAAAGTAAATAGAAATACATCATCCAGGCCTCAAAAGATGAAAACAAAGTTAAATTTTTTATTCTAGTAAACAGAAGGCAACCAGGAATGCTTGAAGGTCATTTTTATTTTGGATAAAAAGAAGAGAGCCAGTGACAGCATAATGTTAATGTGGTTGGATCCCACAGTTCAAGTTCTGTGCAGTTCAAGTCCTGGACCCAGTGGCTTGAAAAATACACCAAGCGCATATGTATGCTTGCCCAAAACCCTGAGAATGGAGGAAAAGCGATTAAGGTACTGATTATCCCCCTGTGGGGGAGGCACTTTATCACTTCCTCTCTCTGTTTCTCTTTGTCCCTCTTCAGTGAACCCACACACCTTATAGGAAATAATAATAATAATAATAAAAACAAAGGGAGAAAGTTATGTGCACAGATTTTAGAAGACCATTGGGGGCTGGGAGGTGGTGTGGTGGTCCCACATGGCTGACCATAATTCAAGTCCTGCACTTGACAGCTTGATTGTTCACTTTCCCTTTCTCTGTCTGGTCAAGATAAAAATAATAATAAATTAAATTAAATTAAAATAAATATTTTTTAAAAAGAAGACAATTAAATAACCCTGGATGTACAGATTGATCCAATCAAATCAAAGACTTGGAGGGAATATTTACAAAGTAAGAGCCTCATTTCAAGAAAGAGACTTACATAGCTAGAGAATCTGAAAATTCCAGAACTAGCTTCAGTTTCCCAGAAGTTCTACCTTTGCAAACAGACACGAGAAAGGGCCCATTCATGGTCAACATGGTTTACTTCTCTTCCAAACTGCCTACAAAACAAAGATGGGTTCACACATATTTAATCAAAGATTTAAAGAGTGTTTGTAGAAACCCTCAAAGCATGTGTGGCTTACCTTTAGCCCCTACCTGAAAACAAACTTTACTTTTATCTTTCAAAGCATGGTGTTTAAGATTGTAGCCTCTGGGGCAAGTCACCTGGTTTATAATCCCATCTCTAACTTTTAAAGATTCTTACGTTCAGCAAGTTAGTACATCTCTCATTCCTTCTGTATCATCTTTGAAAATGCTGATGATGATAATAATTCCGATCTAATAGGAATTTTGGGAGAAGTTAGTACATACAGATATATATTTTGCAAGTGTGAAATAAACATTATCTGTTATCGTCTTTTCACTAACAGCTGCTATTCCCACTCTACAAATTCAAATAAAACAGACATGCCATTATGAAGCTTGTTTTTCATTAAGTTTTATTTTTTAAGTAGTTTTTGTATTTTTAATTCATGATAAGAGAGCACCTGCGAATGCAGGAGAGAGAGAAAGAGCGAGAAACAAAGTCTGATCATGCCACAATCCCTCCCCCTAGCACTCCAGTTCATCAGAATCTTGGGCATGCATCCACATGCCTGGCATCTTTCAGGTCGAGTGGGCAGGGGGTCTGAATCACGGTCAACCATATGGCTTCCAGTACTGCAGTTTAGCATGCTACTGACTCTACTCCAGTATTTGAGTCTTATTAGGTTTTCTTGTAAGAGATATGTGAATTTGAATATATGTGAATTCTATAGTGGTTCAGTAAAGTTGACAATAGATCTAGTACTAAATTATGTATTTCTTTAGTTCATCAGTACCTTTTCCTTACTAATGTGATTTGAAGAAAAGACAGAGGTAGAGATCCTTGTCTGGGTTCTCCCAGAAGCTGGCTTAATTCTAAAGAGTTAGGAACAGGTAAATTATTTAAAGGGGACTCCAAGAAACTTCAAGAGGGAGTAGAAAAATGAGAAAGGGACTTAACTATGGAATCCAAAGAGTCCCACTGGTTATTCCCGGGAGCCAGTGTAGAAGAGACCTTCAATGATCCTGCCTAAAACAGGAGACAGCAGGAGTATTTACGTACCTGCCTCCAAAACCCAATGGTCATTGGTTAAATGCTGCTCATGGGTGGCAGAATATTCAGCACTTCCAGTCTGACCCAGGAAAGAGCAGGCTCATGAGACCAGAGAACACCCTGAGACAGAATCATAGATTCCATCAGTTAGAAAAGCTATTTCCATGTACCTTGGTGCTAAGTGCCAGGGGTTATGGCAGGGCCCTGGCAGTGTCTGTCAGCATCTGCTACAGAATACACAGAGGAAGCAGCAAGGTCAGGACCAACATAGCATTTGTGCATTTGGTATAATGTAAAATCTGGTGTGAAGGTGTCTTATTTTGAAAAAGGAAAATAATCTTAAAATTTAATCATGGAATAGTTTTCGAGAAAAGGAGATTTGGGGGTAGTTTAGATTTTAAAATCCCCCTAAGAAATATCTAAAAAATTCATTACAATGGTAGAATGGAATAGAAGCAGGAAGAGCAAAAGAATAATATGAGTTTCTAAAGACATTTAGTGCTATCCCAATTCCTCACATAATGATGAATTTTATTGCACCGTAATTCTTATTTATTAAAATTTTCGTGTCTCAACAGCTCCAATGAGATGCAACTTTTTGTTTTTATGTTGGTCCAGGGAGCATTAGAGGACACCATACTCATATAACATATTAAGCATGCCATCACTTGCACATCAAACTCTAATAAATTCTTGCATCTTGTGATTTAAAATGAATGCAAGATCCTGAAAGGTTAGAATACATTGCAGTCTTAAATTGTCAAGTGTGAAACCCTGTTTCTGTACAACTTGTGAGTAGTTTGGACATAAAGTTTTAACTAGGTTTGCTTGACAAAGCATTATTCATGCTCACTTCTGGTACATTTTTGTCTTTAATTGACCCTTGCAAGAATAATATGTTAATGTATTCGGAAAAGTCAAACAATTATAGCAAGTAGACCACAACATGGGAGAAAAAGAATAGGATATGCATCATTACATAGTCACACCAGTTATGAGTCCAGGCTTGGAAGTCTATGGGACAATTCGTTTTGATTTTTCTGGTATCAAGAGCTAAGTGATGTGAAAATAACTAAAATGCCAAATAAATACATGATTTTAATGAACATTAAAACATGAGAAGAACTGAAGACAGTGAACCACTGTTGGGCCAAACAAGGAGAAAGAAACCTACATCTAGAGCTGTAAGTGCCACCTCACGAAACCCAGCTGCGGTGCCCTGAGGGTCCCCATCTGCCACCTGGCTGTGACCTTGGCGGGGGGCAGGGGCACTCCAGGTAAGAAATATTGTCCTCTCAGTAGGAGGAAATCTCTCAACTCCAACCCATCATACACTCTACCCCAGAAATATGTGCAATCATTATTTGTCAGTTTAATAAAATGTGAAAAAATAAATTAAAAAAAATTGAAGCTGGCCCTGTGGCCTAGTGGTTCAGGGAGTCAGATCATACATGGCTGATCACAGTTCACATCCTGGCCTCAGCAACTTGAAAAGCACACTGGAAGGGTGTGTGTGTGTGTGTGTGTGTACGTGGCCCAAATCCTGACCAGGGAGAAAGATGGAAGAGAAGGGATTCCAGTGACCATTTTCCATGGGGAGTGCTTGCTACCTCTTCTTCTGTTTGTCTGTCTGTGTGTGGCTAGTGCACACATCCTCTAGCAATAAAATGAAAAGTGAACCAAAACAGAATCCTATGACTACTGCCACACCACCAGCACAACCATGGGCAGGGCAGTTAGGGAAGTTTATTTAACTCATCTGTGAAAAACTATAGCAAACCAAGCGGAAATGAAATAAAGACTTCCCTGGATGAACCATGCCAGCAAAGTATACGATGGAAGAGCATGCGGCTGAGTCACAGAGCTCAGTGCGCTCAAGCCCTGAATTTGCTCTAAGGGGAGTTCTAACTCACAGACCCAGGTTTCTGGCAAAACAAAATCTTCCCTTAAACATATTTTCATGTTGTGCCTCAAAGAATCCCATACACATTTTCCAATGGCAGTTACTAATACACTTAAAGGCAGGCATGCACCCAGGCACCATGAGCAACACAAAACAGAAAGACAAACAATAGACTATTGGACTATTTGGAAAACAGGCTCACACAAGCTTTGGATATTGGAATTATGACACATAATAAAGCAGTCATCTCTTTCTGTTTAAATAAATAAATGACAAGATTGAAACTATCTACGAGTAATAGGAAACACTAAAATAAATGACAGCTAACCTGAAAAAGGAAACCTGGAAAGGAAATTGTACAACCACCAGCATTAAAAGTATGTCCAGGACCAGCAGTTAGTGTAATGGCTATGTCTCTGGACTCCCATGTAGTTGACCGCAGTTCGTGTCCCGGACCTGGTGGCTTAAAACTCACACCGGGCGCGTGTGCGTGCGTGCCCAAGATCCTGAGAGGAGAATGGAGGAGAAAGGATTGTGGCATGGCCATCCACCCAGGGGGTGATTTCTTGCTTTCTGTCTCTCTGTCTCTCTTTGTCTGGCAAGCGCACGCACTCTATAGCAAAAACCTCTCCAAAAAAAAAGTATGTTGGAGCCAGCCATGGTGGCACAGGTGTGGTTCAGTGTGAAAGTGACATGGAAGGCCCAGATTCAGATCCTGAGTCAACCTGAACATACCAGGTATACCAATGGGCACATACATGATCTTGGGAGAGGATCACTGCATGGCCAGATCCAGTCAAGGGCACCTGTTTCTCTCCCCCAACCACAATACATAAATAAAAATATAAATACAAATAGGGACCAGAAGGTGGCGTGGTGGTTAAGGTGCTGGATAATCCTACATGGCTGACCACAGTTCAAGTCCTGGACCTGGTGGCTTGCTTTCTCATTTTCTCTCTCTCTCTCTCTCTCTCTCTCTCTCTCTCTCTCTCTCTGTCTCCCTCTGGTCAAATTAAAAAATAAATGAATGAGTAAATAAAATAATTATTTAAAAATATATATATGTATATATATATATACATATATACATATATATATATATAAATACAAATATATATATATAGGACACATGGAGAAAAATAGAGAAAGAGTAAACTAGAAACTATAGTTCTGAAAAAATAAACTAGAATATATTATAGCAAAATAGAAATATAGAGCATGAGAGACATGAAGAAAATAAAAAGAAGTCCTAACAGATGAATAGATGCCTAACTGGAATTTAGAAAGAAAAGAAAAAAATGAGTCTGAGACAATATTTCAAAGGAGAATGGGTGAAAATGGTCTGTTGGATTCTATAAATCCATGGGTTGCTATAGTTTATGAATTTTAGAATTTTTACCCATTCTCCTTTGAAATATTGTCTCAGACCCATTTTCTTCTTTTCTTTCTGAATTCCAGTTAGACATCTGTTCATCTGCTAGGACTTCTTTTTATTTTCTTCATGTCTCATGTGTGTATGTGTGTGTGCTTACTTTTATTCTTTCTTCTTAAATCAGCTTTATTGCAGTATAATTGTACACCAAAAACTATACATAATTAATGTTTTTGATGAGTTTGGACACACATCCATAATACCATCACTACAATCAATATGGTAAACATATCCATCACTTCTAAAGGTTTTCTCAAGTCTTTTTATTTGGTTTGCTTTTGTGATAAGAATACTTACCATCAAATTACCCTCTTAACTATTTTCTTAAGAGAGATCTTTTGCTATTGGGTGTATGTGCTCACCAGAGAGACAGAGAGAGAAAGTGAGAAATCACCCTCCTGGGGGGATGGCTACACCACAACTCCCTCTCCTCCCTTCTCCTCTCAGGATTTTGGGCATGCACACACATGCACTCAGTGTGAGTTTCAAGTCACTGGTACAGGACTTGAATCACAGTCAACCATGTGGGAGTCCACTGCCTTAACCACTATACTACCTACTGGCCCCCTTAGTAATGGTGAGCACCTTTTCATGTAGTTGTTGATCACTTGTATGTCTTCTTTGGAGTAAAGACTTTTCAAGTCTTTTGTTCATTTTTTAAAGTTTTGTTTTGGGGCCAGCAGGCGGTGTGGTGGTTAATGTGCTGTACTCCCACATGCCCAGTCCTGGTGGCTTGCTTTCTCACTTTCCCTCCCACCCTCCATCTCTCTCTGCTGAGTAGACATGCTCTACAGCAAATTTTAAAATAATAATAATAAATAAAATTAAATAAATAATTCTTTAAAAATGTGTTTTTAGTGTGCATATTTGCTACTGAGCTGTAGGAATGTCATATATTTTAGACATTAATGTCTTATCAGATGAATAATTTGAAAATGCATTTTCCCTTTACAGTAAGCTATCTTTCACCTTCTTGATTGTATCTTTTGTCATGAAGAAGCTTTTTGGTTTGATGATATTCCAGATTTCTGTTTTTCCTTTAGTTACTTATGCTTTTATAGTGTCATAGTGGAGAAATCATTGCCAAGACCACTATCAAGTTATTTTCCCCCTACATTTTCTTCTAGGAATTTTACAGGTTCAGATGTTACATTTAAGTCTTTCATCCATTTTAAGTTGGTTTTTGCGTGCAGTGTAATATAGGGATACAATTTGGGGGGATCGTCAGTATTCCTGGCACCATTTGTTGAAGAAATGATTTTTTCTCATTTGTATATTCTTGGCACTTTTTTTGAAAATCAGTTGACTCTGAACATGTGAATTTATTGCTAATTCATTGTTCTACATATCTGTCTTTATAGGGTACAATTTAGTTAAGCATATACAAATCGATAAATGTGCTACACCATTTTAACAGAACAAAGAACAAAAAGCATGTGACCATCTGACTAATGCACACACAGTATTTGGCAAAATTCAACACCTTCTTAGGATAAACATGCACAACAACTAGATACAGAAGGAACATACCTGAATATAACAAATGTCATATTTCACAAGACCACAGTGAATGTCGTACTCAGTGATAAAAAACTGAAAGCTTTTTTCCAAATTTGGGAACAAGATAAGAAAATCCAGTCAGTTCTATTCAACCTAGAACTGAAAATCCAGCAGAAGCAATCAGGCCAAATAAAATAAAAGGCATCCAATAAGGAAGGGAGAAAGAAAATTGTATCTTTTTGAAGACATGATCTTATATCTTACAAGATCATATAGATCTTATACAGAGCAGAAAATTCTTAAGACTCCGTTAAAAAGATTGGAAATAATAAATGAATTCAATCAAATTACAGAAGTCAAAATCAACATGAAAATAAGTTCACTTCTATATACTAACAAATGTCTAAAAGTGAAATTAAAGCAATCCACTTATAATAGCAGCAAACATAATATAACACTTCAGCACAAACTTAGCCAAGGAAGTGAAATAATTTGACAAAGAAAATTTCTACAAAAATATTAGTAAAGAAGTTAGGGGCCAGAAGGTGATGTAGTGGTTACAACGCTGGACTACCACATGCCAAAATGCAATTTGAGTCCCAGACCCAGTGGCTTGAAACTCATGCTGAGTTCATGGGTGTATGTGCCCAAAATCTCAGGAGGAGAATGGAGGAGAAAGGATTGTGATGTGGCCATTTCCTTTGGTTGAGGGAAGGGGGGTGATTTCTCGCTTTCTCTCTCTCCATCTTTCTCTGTTTCTCTCTGGTGACTGCACACTCCCTCTAGCAAAAATCTCTTAAAAAAAAAAAAGAAATTAAAGAAGACAATCATAAATGGAAAGACAGTATTTGTGGATTGGAAGGTTTAATACTGTTAAATTAAATATTATACTATGAAAAGTGATCTACTGATTCAATGCTATCCTCAAAATATCAATGTAGCTTTTATAAGAACAGTAAAAAACAAACCTAAAGTTCATACAGAACCACAAAAGACCCAAACTAGCCAAAGCAATCATGAGAAAGAACAAAGCTGGAGACATCACACTTCCTGATTTCAAGGTGCATGTCATGCTATATTATATAAAATATTATATTACCAAATATATATTGTTATATTAGGTATGAAGTGGGTTACTTATACTTTCTGACTCACAGTTTCCTCACTTATGAAATGGCGACTTTTTAACAGATTAGTATTCTCATATGGATTGAATGAGAAAATACACATAAGAACAACTTGAGCATTGTGACATGATAGGACTCAAAAACTGGGAGCTGTTTTTATGTTTATATTTAACTGACTATCCCAAATTCATTAATGATAGGGCAAAAACAATAAGGGCAAGTTACATAGCAATTTTACATTTATAGGCCACTAAATATTCTCCATAGGAGTAGTTGACAAAATTCTAAACACTGACCCTTATCCAAAGCATCTAGTGATAGAGGAATCTCTACCAATCATTACTTACACACCAGGTGCTGGTCATTAGCATGGTCACCACTCAAATCTTCTTCCATCTGAAGTCCATAAATATCTAGAATGATCTGACTGGTTCAAACATTTCTAAGAAAAACACTTATCCAAGAAGTAGAAATCCAGTATAACAGAAGACGAAAAGGTGAGGGTAGAAAAAAAGGTAATCCCAAGTGAGATGGTTGCAAATGCCATCCATAATAAAAGTCATTACTATGCAAGAGTAGCTTACATAACTAGACCACCAATAAAACGAGATGTGGAAAGACATTAGAAAATGGTATGTAAATATGAGTACCTCATGGCATTTATGAGTCAACTTATGTGCCCAGAAAGCAAACGTTAAAGTAAATTGAATCTCCATATTACCCATTCTTTTTCTTTTTCTTTTTTTTTTTTTTGAGAGGTTTTTGCTATAGGGCGCGTGCGCTTGCCAGACAGACAGAGAGAGACAGAGAGACAGAAAGCGAGAAATCACCCCCCAGGGGGTATGGCCACGCCACAATCCCTTCTCCTCCATTCTCCTCTTGCGATCTTGGGCACACACGCACACATGCCTGGCGTGAGTTTTAAGCCACCGATTCCGACACTCGAACCGCGGTTGACTACGTGGGAGTCCAGCGACATAGCCATTGCGCTAACTGCTGGTACCCATATTACCTATTCTTTAAGATCTAAATTGCTTATGGACTTGTCTACCACTCATCCTTAAAATCTCTCGGAGGACAAAGGATGTGTCCAGACCGTAGAGCCTGGAACATGGTAAATTCTGAAATAAAAACTATACTAAAGAATTAGTGGCTGAGGGTACCAGCAGTTAGCATAATGGCTATGTCGCTGGACTCCCACGTAGTCGACCGCAGTTTGCGTCCCGGACCCGGTGGCTTAAAACTCACGCCGGGCGCGTGTGCATGCGTGCCCCAGATCCCAAGAGGAGAATGGAGTAGAAGGGATTGCGGCGTGACCATCCCCCCTGGGGGGTGATTTCTCGCTTTCTGTCTCTATGTCTCTCTCCGTCTGTCTGGCGAGCGCACGCGCCCTATAGCGAAAACCTCTCCAAAAAAAAAAAAAAAAAGAGAAAAAAAAAAAAGAGAGGAAAAAAAAAAGAATTAGTGGCTGAAAGAGATACCAGCATGAAAAAATGCTTACAGGGACCAGCAGTTAGCGTAATGGCTATGTCACTGGACTCCCACTTAGTCGACCGTGGTTCGTGGTCCGGACCCGGTGGCTTAAAACTCACACCAGGCGCGTGTGCGTGCGTGCCCAAGATCCTGAGAGGAGAATGGAGGAGAAGGGATTGCGGCGTGACCATCCCCTCTGGGGGGTGATTTCCTGCTTTCTATCTCTCTGTCTGTCTCTGTGTGTCTGGCGAGCGCACGCGCCCTATAGCAAAAACCTCTCCAAAAAAAAAAAAAATGCTTGCATAGCATATGAATTAAAAAGCAATGTATAAAACTACGTAAGTGGGATTACAATAATGATTTTAACCCATGCATAAAAAATTTTAAAAATACACCAAAATGTTAACATGATTGTACTTATATTCTGACTGGAAGCTTTTAAATTTTCTATACTCCACTACTTTTTTTTTTTTCTCTTGAGAGGTTTTTGCTATAGGGCGCGTGCGCTCGCCAGACAGACAGAGAGAGACATAGAGACAGAAAGCGAGAAATCACTCCCCAGGGGGGGATGGTCACACCACAATCCCTTCTCCTCCATTCTCCTCTCGAGATCTTGGGCACGCACGCACACGCGTCCAGAGTGAGTTCTAAGCCACCGGGTCCGGGACGGGAACCGCGGTCGACTACATGGGAGTCCAGCGACATAGCCATTACGCTAACTGCTGGTTCCCTATACTCCACTACTTTTAAAACATTCTCAATAAAATAGGCATTGTTTCTGCATTAGACAAAAAAAAAAAAAAAAAAAAAAAAAAAACAAGTATAATCTCACCAATACAATTCCTGCAGAGAAGCTCTAATAAAACTTAGCATCATATTCGGCACTGATATATTCTTACATCTCACTTTTATGTCAAGCCACATCAATATGTATTTACTAAATACTAGCTTAGACAAGTGCAAGATGGGATTCTTTTTTTTCCAAAGATCTTTCTGAGGATAGAACATTTCCATAACTTTTGTGTCTTTTATGGTGCCTACCATAGTAGAAGGCAGTAAAATGTATATATATTAAGTATCAATGACTTACTTGATCATAGACTTACAGGAAATTTAAGATTTGGGCTTTAGAAGATGAGAAATAAGGTATTTCCCAGAGAAGGGAATGCATTTTCATCAACATAGAAGTAGAGATAGCACAGAGTATGTGGAAACTAATGGGTATTGAAGACAGTACTGAGGGTTGAAAAAAGACATTATTTCTTTCTAATATTCCTTGTAGACAGCACCCATTTATTTTATGACTCCAATGAGAGAGAGGGGGCAACCTTCAAAACTTTCTTTTCAAGACTTTTGTCACCAGAATTAGTTACCTACTCAGAAGACAAAGAACGAAGACGCTTTGTGTTCTTGATTATAAGCTTAATTATTTCACTTTATTAATTCCTACTTTTAGAAATAGAGCATTAAATCCTATTTTTGACATCTAATATAAGTATATTCATCAGACTCTGACTATAGGCGACATCAAATTCTGATTGTAATCTCACATTTATATAAAGATTTCTTTACTTGAAGTATACTCTGTAATTATGCCGCCCACACAAGGGTGAACAAAATGCCCTTGGATACAAATGGCAGGTTATTTATAAAAAGGTGAAACAAAAGAATCCAAAAATACTCTCAGGTTTATGAAACCTATCTGTTTTTGCAATTTGATTTACATTTTGCCAGTGTTTGTGCCTTTTATCCAAGTTATTTTTACGTTCCTTTGAGACCAACCAGGCATCGTAATACGTAAAGTTAACTTAGGAAAAAAGATCACAATTAACGAGTTCAAACCCCCTAGCAAGGTAATTAAAGTTATCTTCATCAACTGCATTTGATGTTTTCCTAGTCACCTTCCTGTGTCATTGATAAGGCTCAGAGACCCACTATGCAATAAACATTGTCAACCCTCGGACAAAGGGGTACAATAAAATCTTGTCATCTTGTATGACAGAACCAAGTATAAGCATGTATTCTGCATGAATCTTGATATACTTGGCACATAAAAATATATAAACTCCTTTAGTCTATTTTATAAACATTTTAAACAAAGCATGAATACTTACATTTGTTGATCATTTCAGCATTGAATTTTGAGGGCACATTTTTAGTTAGTGATAGTAGGAATAAAATGTATATGCAATAATGGCAGGCAGTATGTTACAATGGTGATGCTCAAGCTATTGATGTATTTTATAAGGAGGTTGGCTTAAATAAAAAGAAATCTTCACTACATTTTCTAGCTCAACTCTAAGATAAGATTTCAATTTTTTTCTTAGTGATTTCTTGGCATTTTTCAGAGAAAGCATTTACTACACAACTAGATTTCTAAATTTACGGCAGCTTAGAAAAAAACACGAATGATGATGTTTAGCACATTATAGTCACAAAGTACTTTCATATGCATTAACTTGTGATTCACAAAATATGCTTTGAGTTTGATAAAGAAGGTGTCAGATTGTCAGATTACTGTTTTCCTTTTTTTTCTTTTTTTTTTTTTTTTGAACAGATGAAACTCTTGTAGGTTAAGGAATGTGGCCAAGATTTCACAAGAAGCAAAGAGTGAGCTAACTTCAATATTAGTATACTGAGAGCAAGAACCACATCTACCCTGTTTGCACCTATATCCCAATGCCTCCTGTAGCAAAGTGCTTCGGCACACAGCTGCTCAGTGCTAGATCTAGACACATAACTTACACTCTCTGTAACTTACATCTGTCTATATGGTGTCTGCTAAAAAATATCAAAAGGCATCTATGAACAAAACTCTCTCACAAGGCTATATCACTGTGCTAAAAGATGGCTATGAAACCACAGGATTATACACTTTATTTCTTTTGAATTCTTAAGAAAGATTAATTTAATTTTGTATTATTATTTTAATGTTGACCAGAGAGAGAGAGGAAAACTGAGAAAGCAAGCCACCAGGTCCAGGACTTAAACGCGTCAACCAGTATTGGGTCGTTGGAAAAGTTATGACACATTTTTGAATAGAAAAACATAGAAAAATGCATCATGACTTTTCCGATGATCCAATATTTGAGTGATATAACATTTAGAGCTTATTATTAAAATGACCTTAGAGTTGGCAGTAAAATAATTTGTGTCCTTTAAAAGATACGCCCAGTCATGATGGCGCCATGGTAACTCAATGTCCTGAATGCTGGGAGCCATATGGAAGATGAGGGTTCAGTTCCCAGGTCCACCTGTATGTGTTGGCCTGTGATCTTGGCTACTGGAGGACTAAGGGCAGAGAATCAAGGACAAGATCCTGCTGAAGGTATCTGTCTCTCTTTGTCTCTTTCTTACAAAATAAATAAGTAATCTTCAAAATAACAGTAAATACATAAAACTAGTCAGTATTGCTCTCAAAAAAAGAAAGAAAGGAAATAAAAAAAGAAAAGAAAAATGCTATGACAATACCTTTAGTGTACTATTCCCTTCTAAAACTGAAAGATATGTATTAGAGTGATATATTTAGCCAACAGCAATCAACAGCAGTTTTACAATTTCATTGGTATAGTCTGTTTTTAAAAAGTTTATGTCTGATAAGAAAACTTTACTAGTGCACCTATATTTGAACAAGGCTGAGTAATTAGATGGATTTAGAGAAGAACATACCAGAAAGATATCTGACAAGTGGTTCCTGTGCTTGGAGATGAAAAACCCTAACCACTTCCAATACGTGTGTGAGTGACTCTGAGGGTAAATGTCAGAGTTAGTGACGAGGAAACAGATAGTAGGAAGGGCTTCTTAGGAGACAATGACAAAGACCAGTACCCAGACCAGAGGAGTAATCCCAACCTAAGTATCCATGGATAATTAGGGCAACTTAATTGTGAGGGCAACTTCCCTTTGCTTGTGTAGGGTAATTGCTGATCCCTTCAGACTGTGACCGTTAACACCCCTGTCATAGTCTGACGAGGGCCATAAACGTGTCTATGGAAAGATCTGTCCTTCTCAAGAAGAATACATCTCCAAGTCACAGAGGGCTCTCATAAACTCAGATTTCTCCAGTCACCAGACTGGGTAGGGGACAAACTAAACTACCTCGAGGAAAATCTGGCGTGAGGCATGGAAATGGAAGGGAGAATTCAGAAGATGTTCTTGTTACAAATGTAAACATAAACGATTGTAGGCTTCTCAAGGCCATGGACATGTTTCCACTCTAGTTATAATTCTAGTACCCAGAATAATGCCAGGCACGTGGTTTGTGCACACACACACATATTTTTATTTTTAAACATGATATCATACATCTATGCAAAATCTTAGCCAGCTCAAATCAGGTTAAGATTGGTAATGAAGGGACCATTCAGTAGTGTGGTAGTTAAGGTGCTGGGTACCCACATGTCAACTGTGGTTCCAGTCCCAGACCTGGCAGCTTAAAATTCATGCCAGCCATGCATGTGCACATGCCTAAAATCCTGAGAGGAGAATGGAGGAGAAAGGATTGCAGCCTACCTATCTCCCCAGAGGGGTGGGGATGGTTTCTCACTTTATCTCTCTGTGCCTCCAGCAAGCACACATGCTATAACAAAAATCTCTCTTTAAAAAAAAAAAAAAGTGGGTAATAAAAGCAAATCAGTTGAGATGATGGCATGGAGGGATTGTCATGAATAGAAAATTCTGCAAAGTTATAGAAAGAACATGAAGGCATATTTGTATATCTATCAATTCCCTGCCAATCATCAGATCTAGATATGTGTGTGTTTATGAACTAAAATAAATTTTTGTAATGACAATTATGTAAAGAAAATTTTAGTAAATTTCATAAAGACAATTATGAAAAGAAAAAAATTGTCATGTCAAATATGTGACAGGTAACTTAAGATTCGAGGTGATATACAACATAAAAAATTTACCTGTAAAAGCTAGCATGGGCTGATCTGTGGCATACATAGAAATGCACTACTCTGCAGTGCTAGAAGCTTCGTGGCCAGCCATGCTTTTGGACCCCAAGTGGACCTGAACCCACTGGATGTGCGGGTCCAATGTCCTGACTAGCTGGCGAGCTCAGGAATGAGATTGGGGCATGCTGAGGCCCTGTCCAAGGCACTGTCTCTTTCTCTCTGTTGCTTACACATATGCACATGCATGTAATATACATTCTCATATAAAAAATAATGAAACTTTCAAAAAAAAAGTTTAAGTGATGAAGTCAGATTTCAAATATTCACTTAGAATTTAAGTTTGTATTCAGCTACATTAAAATAACATTTTAAAAACAGAATGAACACTGGGGCCAGCAGATGGCACAGCTGATAGGGTGCTAGACTCCCACAGGGTTAATCATGGTTTCAGTCCTGGAGCCAGTGGTTTCAAAATCACACCAAGTGTGAGTGTGCACATGCCCAAAATCCAAGAAGGAAAAGGAAGAGAAGGGATTGTAGCATGGCCAGGACCTCTGGGGGTTGATTTCTCACTTTCCTTCTCTCTGTCTCTCTCTGGCAAGTACATTCGGCCTATGATAAATACTTTTTATCCTTAAAAAAAAGGAATGAATTAATGTCAACTTATTAGAATCATTATGAGAAAGGAGAAATATAAATACAATGTCTTTTAGGAAAGTAAGTTAAGTTATTAACAAAAACCAATTAGGAAAGAGTGGTAAAGGCATGGTACAGATTACGTTTTAAGAAAAATAGAGAAAAGTTAATGTGAACTAGAAACATTGATAAAAATTGAAGTTAAAATCTAATTTTAGGTTTTCTTTGTTTTGTCTAATAAATAGAATATAATTAGGCACTAGAGTTAGGTTTCATAGATGTTAATATTTTGCCAGATTTGTTTCAAAACATATTTTTTCAAATGAATATATATACAGTGTATATCATTACCAATAAGTAGAACTTTTATACCTAACTACATTGCTACACATCAGGAATCTTGAGAAAAATGCAACCCTTTTAGTTAATTATAAGTAAACCAATCATGTTTATTTAATGTTCTGAAACATGTTATAAAGAACAAAGATGAAAGATGGCATGCATGATAGCTTAAGATAGATAGATGATAGATAATAGATATAGATAGATAGTAGAATACTTCTTACTGAGCATAGAGGCTTGCTGTTGGATACGTGCAACTCTGGGGATACGTCTTTCTAGAATGTTTTCCTGAAGGCTAAAATTTAAACTACAAATAAAAATGCTTTAATTATTTAAATGAACATACCTCGAACTATGCAGAAAGAGTCTTAAAGAGAAACTCTGAGATGTTTTGGTCAAATGTCATGCGTTATTAAAATGTCTAAAGTCCATAACCTCAGCAGAACAAGCTGCATGGTTAATACCTACCTGAGTAGAGCCCCTTAACAGAATTTCAAAAACTACCTTCTATCATCTGAAGATTCCTTTATGATGGAGATAATAAGAAGTCATTAGTTTGGCATCAAGGTTGAAAGGCAGACACACATGAGAGTGAACTCCAACTAAAAGCCAACTCCCATGTGAACCATTAAATATGACAAGAATTTTAACAGCCAATAAAAAAAAAAAAAAGATCTTGTCAGGCCAAACAGTTCAATAAAATGTTTATGACACAGTTATTGGATCTATTCAAATATTGCAAGGAAAGAAATATGATTATGGTTTCAAGCACATAGTGACATTGAATCCTCCTTATCAAAAAAACTTTTAATAACAAAGAACATCAACCTAATAAACCAAACCATTTCATTTTGTTACAATAGTAAATTAATCTTCTATAAGAAATTTCCCATCATATGCAGATAAAAATTAAGAGCAATTGTGAGTCAAAGCAGAGGATTTTTCTAGGATATTTCCTGGTACAGATGAGACACTCAAAATTAATCATTGCATTCAAAACTAACAACCTAAAAAAAAGTAGCCATAGTAGAAACTCATTTGTGATACTATTATTTCTCAAAATAAAATGATTATTTCTTGTGTTATTCCAAACGTATTTCACTCTCTTTCATTTTTTTTTTCATTTTTATTTTGACTTATTACTATTGCTATTTATGTGATGCTACTGAGGTGCAGGAAGAATATTAGCATTGTATTTCTAATAATTCAGAGACCCAAATAGTATTTCCATCCACATTATCAATGAACTTCTTAACCTTGGCCATACCACTTTTAACTTCGATGGTCATCAGGATCCTCAAATTTCTATTTTATGAGGTTACTTACAACATAATAAGAGCACTCGCTAATGCTCTCAGTTTATAACTTAGAATTCTGCACCGGCACTCTACAATTTTCCCACATAAGAGTCTAAGTTCTGTATTTCCAAAGATAATTCCTTTTGTCTGTTTTTTGTCTAAACAGGTTGTTTTCTGAGACTTTTTAAAAGGGTTAAGAGAAAAAGAAAACCAACAATTTCCTGGAGAAGTCAAAGTATGTTAAATACAAACTAGTTACGTTTTTTTTCTGAATTCACAAAGTACTTTACAATTTTCCATTATTTATCATGAGTTTTATCAAACACATCATGTCTTCAGCATGCCCACAGAGCAATATATGCTTTATGCTAATTGTGTCTTAACTAGCAAAGTGTAAATCCTAGTATTTTTATCCAGTATGATTAATATGAACAAAAAAATTCAAATCTTTTTCATGTATTGAAGGATTTTTGCCAGTTTTGTCGAATCTGATACTAAGATTACAATAAGTGTTCAGGATTTATGCCAGAAAAGAGTATTTTGGAGAATGTCGGAGTCTGAGTTCTAGAGTCAAACTAATTGCTTCAATTCTTGAAGTTCTGATTAAGTGTTGACCTTGAAAAATTACTTTAAACTCTAATTTTCTGGTTTTCTGTAATATAATACAACGTTTGTATTTAATGACTTAATTATATGAATACTTTAAATCTTTCCAAGCAGATAGCAAGTGTTCAATAAACAGAATCTATTGTATTGGGTTGTGAGAAAAGTAAAGCATTTTTGCATAGAAAAAACATAGAAAAGGGACCAGCAGACTCCCACAAAGTCGACTATGGTTCCTGTCCCAGACCTGGCAGCTTAAAACTCATGCAGGGCACATGTGCGCACGCATGTGCATGTGTGTCCAGGATCCTGAGAGGAGAATGGAGGAGAAGGGATTGCGTTGTGGCCAGCTCCCGGGGGGATGATTTCTTGCTTTCTGTCTCTCCACAAATGCACATGCCCTACAGCAAAAATCTTCTCCAAAACAAAACAAAACAAAACAAAAAAAATATGTAATGACTTTTCTGACAACCCAATAATAAAAATGCCATAATACCCAAAAAGGTGTAAAAATGATCTTTTATGATAGTATAAGAAACTTTTTCCCAAAATAAGATGTTTGCATATCCAAGCTTATCAGCATTATAATTCTCTAGACTTTCTATTCAAAATGAAGATCCATTTGTAAAATAACTGTCAAAACTGTTGAGCAACTGTTGTGTTTGTATGCGCTGTCTCTCAGAGTCTGATGGATTGATGCATTTTTGCCCCCACATATAACATCCAAGTTTATAGGGAAAAAAAAATAGTCCATAATAAACCAAAATGAGAAAGTATAAAAAACTGAAACAAAAAAAGAAAGAACAGCCTCTCAAACATTCATCAAAGTAAAAGAGCAACAAATCCTAATCAACGGCATGTCCATTCCAATGAAGGGAAACTAGAGCCATTACCCCTTCTGCTTTCTGACATAAAGTTTTCACCAGTCAGAAGTGAAATATAAAACTTCAGCTTTATATCTGAATTTAACCAGCAGAAGGTAGCTGTCTGGAAATACCATTTCTAAAAAAGAAAAATTTGAAATGATTCTAAGAAGAAAAGATTTATGGCCTTAATACAAGAATACGTTTATCCAGAAGCTTTACCCTTTGAGGAAAGAGACTTTCATGATCTGGAAGGTTTTCTACAGTGAAAGGGATCTGTGTCTGCTTTGGTACTATGTTCTCCAACCCCACTATTTTCCTAGTTTTCAACCATATTGCCTTGGGGGAGGCATAGTGAGGCCAGAGGCTGATTAAGAGAAAGAAAGTAGAAAGGATTTTATGTTCCCTAGGGGGCTCTGGCACCCCACAGGGCTGCTCATGGCAAGCACCAGGGGCGGGCGGAGGCAGAGGGAGTAGGTGGAATTGTGAGCAGGTGCCTCTTGTAGTTTCCACAGAGACGTGGCGGCACTGCGAACGGTTAGGATTGGCTGACTAGACCTGAAAGTGGCACCCTGTCAAGTGCCTCTCTGTGGCTATTTCAGCGCGTGGTGCCAGGCGGTCTCAAGTCTTTAGATCATGTTGGGTGAGGCGACTTAGTTGGAAACAACTAGTGGCCGTTTTTGTAGATGGTGAAGTGTCATTGAATAGCAATTAGAAGGAGCTGAATACACCCTGAGAAAGGGACTTAGTTATGCAGATGTTATTCAGTCATGGTTTTTAGAGAGCGCCTGCAGAACAGAACAAAAGTGAGACTCGTTATAGCAGCTTTGTGTGTGTGCCGTCTGCTTCCACGCAAACTCTCAAAACAGACTTGCGACACTTATGGTGAGCAGATATGACAGGACTTGGCTTCTGCTACCCAAAGGTCTGCCCTATAGAGAAAGGGCTGCTTCAAAGGGGCCTTTTCTGGTTCAGCTGGCATTTTTTCTGTGCCTCCCTTGGTCACTGCTTATGATTAATTATCTTGGACAATGTTTTAAAAGTGTACAGGGGGGCAGCAGGTGGTATTAGGGGTAAGGCACTGGATTCCTATGTTGTCAACCACAGTTTGAGTTCTGCCTAGAAACTCAGGTTGGGCACATGTGTGTATGTTTGTGTGTGTGTGTGTTTGTGTGTGTGTGTGTGTGTGTGTGTGTGTGCTCAAAATCCTAAGAGGAGAATGGAGTAGGGATCGCGGTGTGGTCAAGGACCCTGGGGGTCATTTCTCATTTCTCATCTCTCTGTCTCTCTCCATTTCTCCAGGGAGTGCACATGCCCTATAGCAAAAATCTCTCTCAAAAAAAAAAATTTTTTTTTAAGTATATATGGAGCCAGGCAGCGGTACAGCAGAAAAATGCAATGCTCTGTGAGCTGATTCGTGTGGGAAGGGTGTCTGAAGACATCCCTGAGTATGCCGGGCACACACAGGCCCATGAGCTGGGGCTGGCTGAGGCTGAGGGTTGATGGCAGCACTAGGAGGCTGGCAGGGGTGCTCTCTTTCTCTCTCTGTGTCTCTCTCCCTCATGGAAGAAATAAGTTGATAAACCTTAAAAATTTATTTTATATTGTTGCCGAGAAACAGATGCTGAGAGACTAAAAGTGGCACTCCGGAAAGAAAAAGGAGAACTCTTTATTACGTCGGCGGACACGGAAGAGTTAACGCTCTGAATCTCCGGCCCCAGATGAGAGTTGAGGAGAGTCTAATATGGGTGAATTCGGGGAGGAGCAGTTTCAGCATGTTTGGAGTGTCCTCTCAGGGAAAAGGCTCGGTGTCGGCCCTAAGACAGAGCGGGCGGAGAAGCAGGTTTTCATCCTGCTCAAGGCCTTTGGCTGCTCAGCAGTTTAGGGGAGGGGCAGCTAACTAGAGGGGGAATAGAAAGCCAGGCAGCCATCAGCCTGGGGTGCTTCAAGGTCACTCACAAGTTCCTCTATATCAGAACAGGAAGTTCAGGCAATTATCAGACTTGGGCTACTCCACATCTCTCTCTCTCTCTCTCGTACTCTCTCTTTCTCTCTTTATATATATATATATATATATATATATATATATATATATATATATATGATAGAGAGAGAGAGAGAGAACTAGCCCCTTCTCTCCAAGAAGTCAACAACCAACTGAATAAAGGATGACACATGTTAAATGAATTTAAGGAGAAATTAAGTAGGAATGTGTGAAAACAAATTCATGTAAAAATGAATCAGAAAATAAACATCTTAAATCAGAGTGTGTATATGTTAGTTAACTAAATGAAGAGATGGGCAATCAAGGCAGAGGGAAATTAAATAAACAAAAATTGGACCCAAGAACAGTGATCAGCAAGCTACGGCCAATGCGCTAAATTCGGCCAACTGTTCCTATATAGCCCCTAACAAAAGATGAGATTATGTTTTCAAGTGATTGGAAACAAAAACAAAAGAAAAAAATTTTTTCAGACATAAAATTATCTGAAATTCTGGGACCAGCAGTTAGCATAATGGCTATGCACTGGACTCCCATGTAGTCGACTGCAGTTTGAGTCCCGGATCCAGTGGCTTAAACTCACGCCGGGCGCGTGTGCATGCATGCCCCAGATCCCGAGAGGAGAATGGAGGAGAAGGGATTGCGGCGTGGCCATCCCCCCTGGGGGGTGATTTCTCGCTTTCTGTCTCTATGTCTCTCTCTGTCTGTCTGGCGAGCGCACGCAGCCTATAGCAAAAAACCTCTCCCCCACCAAAAAAAAAAAAAGAAAAAAAATTATCTGAAATTCAAATTTAAGTGTTCTTAAATAAAATGTTTTCAAGTATTTTTTATTTAATTTTATTGGTCATTCTTTTTTTTTTTAATTTGACCAGAGAGAGACAGAGAGAGAAAGAGAAAGTGAGAAAGCAAGCCACCAGGTCTGGAACTCAAACTGCAGTTGGCCATGTGTGAGTCTCGCACCTTAACCACCATGCCACTTCCCAGTCCCATAAATAACACTTAATTAGAACACAGGCATACTCATTTATTAACCGCTATGGCTACTTTAGTGCTTGAATAGAACTTAGTTCTAACTAAGACCACATGGCCCAGAAAACCTAAAATATTTACCATTATTTAAAAATTTGCACATTTTGCTTTTTTCTTTTTTTTTTTTAAAAGTTTGAATGGGTAGGGTCGAAGATCGAGGTTTGTAACGTTGGACTAACATTGAGAACAAAACCTGGTGTGTGGGAAGAAAGGACCCTATCAGAATAAAGCTGGTTTGTCTTAAATATTATGGAAACTAAGGTGTAATGTCCCTTTAACAAACATTTTTCAGGTCCACATCCATGGCCCAGTGGTTACGTGTTCAGATCCCACATGGCCTCGCATGGCTTGAATCGCAGCCCCTGTGACTTGAAAAACATGCCAGACATGTGTGAATGCATGCCTCAGATCCGGACAAGGTGTAGAAATGGGGGAGAGGTGACTGTGGCATGGCCACGCCCCATCGGAGGGTGATCCTTCCTCTCTCTCTTTCTCTCTTGCTTGCTGTCTCTCTGGGGAGGCATGGGCTCTGTGGCAATTAAAAACAGAACAAAAATAAATGGTTTTTCCAAATGATGAATCTGTATAAATAATGTGCTAAATTTTAAAGTATAAATAAGACTTCTTTATGTTCTTATGTAATGCACAGGATCCCCATGAAAGGTTATAAGTACACACAATGAATTAAATAAATAGTAATTGTGTTCATTTATACTGAACACCCAGCTGAAAAATTGCAGGCTAGCATCCATTCATGTGTGGCCTCTGCCGCAGTACCCATTCTATGATGTTATTTATTTCTTAACGTTTCAGACAGCTTCAACCAGCCACAGTGGTTTGGCTTGCATAATATTCTTTTTAGATATCCTAGTTAGAGTCATTTTCATCCCATGGGTAATATTTATCAAAAGAACTTATCAAGATAGTCTATATCCCCTTTAGTAGTAAAACATTTTCTTTCTTGATGAATGTAAAAAACTTGAATTTGAATCCTTCATTATGCCTGTATTTGTCATACAAGATTTATGTACATATTAAGCCCTTGACATTCTAATGCATTCTGGAAAATAATTTCCAGAATGTTAAAATATCAAAATATCTAGATTGACCCGGGAGGCTTTTACAGAACAAATTGATGGATAATGAAAATCAGAAGAGCTCACAAGTTGTAGATAAGACACTGAAATAGAACAAAGCTTTTTCATTATGTCTTTCTTGATAAAAGTTTCCTTTTCTTATTGCAGAAGTAGAAGGGCTGACATAAGAGGAAATTGGAAATGATATTGTAATATGCGAAGGACTGAGGCCACATAGGCTTTTGGAAAACCTTCCAGTGTGAAAGTGTGGTTGAGGCATTTTGGTTTCACTCCTTTGCTAACAGTTACCATTTCCTAAAAAAGAAAACCTCCTAGGAACCCACAAGTTAAATTGATCTTTGTCCTCATCAAGTCAAACCCTAGAGGGCTCATATCTAGGGAAATATGGGAGAAGGATTGTAATAGAAAATGATGAAGTTACAGATATGGTTCAAAATAAAGAGCAATCACCTTGTTTACAAGTATGGGAAATGGGGCTGAGCAGTTGAGAAGCGTTCACCCAGGAAAAGAAGCCTAGTTATTCTATTTATTACAGCTTATCCTTGAGAAAATAACTTAATTTACCTAACACTGTTCCTTCACTATAAATCATGATAAAATTAATTCACAGATATGTTGTATGGAAGATAGGATAAGTAGATAGATTGTGAATTATAAGGGAAAAAAAATCAATAGATACAGAGCACCGTTCTATCCCGTGTGAAAACAGTCAAGTTTGACTGGACACTTGAACCCAGGATGAAGAGAAAATGGTGGTGTCATTAATGTGCCTTTTGTAAGCCCTTTTAAAGAGATTAACTCTATCCATTAAGGTCACCTATCGCATTGCTCTGTATGCTGCTAAAGTTTCATGCCATGTCTCATGACATGAGGTTGTTTTTCAGTAAATCAGGGTTTAAATCATTTTCTGCCCTTATTGCATTTGATAAGCTCACTTCATCTAATATACGACAGCTACTTAGAAACCTGCTGTTATTTCGTTCAAGCTGAAATGCGTACAGCCAGCTGATGCTGTACCTCCCTTCCCTGCCAGGAAACCGGCTGCATTCTAGGACTTGGTTGGGGTTGCATTTCGTCTTTGATCTCTAGATTCTTAGGATGAGCTCATAGATGGCATTGATACCAGAAACTGAATACGATCTCCATAGCAGCTCCACTGTCATAGCTTAGAGAGTTCAGTGCTTCACAGGGTTTTTAATTGGGTTTACAGCTACATATCACAGTGACGCATTAACTCTCTCGGTCCACTAAAGGACATATCGGACACACTTTGATTTATTTCCCACTCCTTTTCTGGCTATGGTTAATAAGGAACAACTCTAATTGAGCATAGCTCTTTGATCTCTTGCAGCATATTGCTTTGAAAGAGTTTATTACAGCTGTTAAAAGAAGCCATAAAGATAGCGATCCTAATAAAACATCTTATTTGGTTAAACATTAGGGCAGGCGTTGTTCAATAGCTGTTAATACTTGTTTTCCTCACAAAGTTATTCTTGGACCTCGGATTTCACAGGATGTAGTCAATATAATACAAGAGAAATTAGGAGTAGAGAGGATTTGACACCATCACTGTGACTGAGATAAGTAATGAATAGACACCCGGCTGTTAGTCTTGATCATGAATGTTTATATACAGTGCCAGAACACACCCCAGGTCCCACCTACATTCAAGTCATTGAAATTGGAGTAGAACTAGGCAAAAGAGCAAAGTGTTGCAATGGGAAAATGGAACTTTTCAAGTTCAGAGTGTCCAACATGGCTGAAGTAGTCATAGCCAGTTGGTACTTGGGAGGTACATGCGATTGGTGGCCAGATACCTGTCACTGGACTGGGATAGAAAGTAATTAATGTAAGAAAAGGGCTGCATTACTGGATGACTTGATGAGGATTTTGAGAGCAGTGATTTAGAAACATGGGAGCATACATGGATGAGATAATAATCAGGTCAGGAACTGGAGAAGGAACTAATATGGAAGAAATGGAGCACATGGAAATTGTATCATCTCTCGGGGAGGAGTCATTTACTCTAATCACTGAGTCTACCAAGTCTATCGAAATGGAAAACAAAATTAATTTTCTCTCACTTTTTCAATATGGCAGATAGTACAAATATATCATGTATTCTTTCTATTAATCGTATACCTGGCCTCGTAAGTCCTCGCCATATATTACTCCACATACCTACCTTGACTCATTTTGCTTTACAATCAAGTCTTTTTGTATTTCTGACATGTACACATGCACATACATAAAGGTAGGTAGATAAAGAAAGTATTATATGCATGGATGAATGGGTAGGTAGAAGATAGGGGAAAAGAGAGAGGGGCCAGCAGGTGGCATAGTGGTTAAGGAGCTGGACTCCCACAAGGCCGACCACGGTTCAAGTTTCAGGATTTTCAGAGTCCCAGACCTGGGGCCTTGAACCTCATGCCTGCATGTGTGTGCACATACCTCAAATGGAGAAGAAGCATGGAGAACGGATTGCAGCATGGCCATCCCACAGGAGGTGATCCCACACTTTCTCATTCTGTCTCTGACAGGCACATGTACTATAAAACAAAAGTCTCATAAAAAAACAGAAAGAAAAGAAAAAGAAAGAATGAAAGAAAAGAAACAGAGAGGAGGAGGGAAAGAGATGAACACACACACACACACACACACACACACACACACATATATACATAATTCCCCAAAAATAAACATAACCAATTCTGACTTGGACCATGTGAAAGCATATGAAACAAGCTATTCTTTTTATATATCCTTGCTTGCTCAATCATTTTCCACATAACAAAGTACTAAAGTAACTGCAGAGACACCTTTAACTTATTTTTCTCCTTATTTCATGATTCAATCACTAACCACATTTCGCTGATTCTCCTAGAGCATGTTATTACCTGCTGCATCTAGATTATTAAAAGGACTCCTCATCTTGTATTTGTTCAATCAGGCTCTACCCCTTTACTGAACTCCCGATTTCTCTCAGAGTCAATGTCATTTAAATGTTGATTTTTTTTTAACCAAACTCTTATCTTTAAAGGATTCATCAATTCCTCACTATCAAATGGATAAAATCTAAATTCATCATCATAAAACCTGTGTAATTTGGGGCCAGCAGATGGTATAATGTTTACATTGCTGGACTCTCATATAGTTGACCATGGTCTGAGTCCTGGACCCACCAGCTTAAAATTGCGTGCACACCCAAAATCCCAAGAGGAGAATGAAAGAGAAGGGATTGAGGCATGGCCATCCTCCCTGGAAGGTGAGTTCTTGCTTTCTGTCTCTTTGCCTCTGTCTCTCCAGCAAGCACACATACACTATGGCAAAAATCTCTCTAAATACACACATAGACATGCCTGGGTAATTTAACCCCAACCTTCTTTTCCGACTAACCAAAGTATCTCTCTTTCTCTTTATGTGTATGGATAAGTAGAAATACACATACTTACATACATATAATTTCTTAAAGTCAGTAGTGGATAAGTGTTTATTAATCAGATATTGAAAAGCTAAGTTATTTCTGAACTGAGGACACACAACCTGTCACATGAGACTCCAATCAGCTGTGGACTACGAATGCCTTGAGTGACATAAGTTCTCTGTGTCTAAGGCAGAACCAGGCACATAATAAATGCTCAGTAAAATGAATCATAAACGTAACTGTGTAGACAATGAGAGGAACCCACTATTAGACACACTTTGTCTATGAAATTCACAAGAAGAATGACTAGACACTGCATATTCAAATGCAGAGAAAAAAAAACTGGGTAAGTTCTCCATTTTCCAAATCAGTGATGATTCTAGAAACTTGGAGCCAAGGAGCCTTCTGGTAGAGAATCCCCACAGAGAAGAGGACAACAGACACCGTGACTCACTGTTTCGACACTAGCTAGGAAAAGGGCATTTTGTCTTCTTTCCTCTACCTGCTACGCAGATTTCTCATTTGTCAATAAACAAGCTTCAAAATATGCCTGTTTCTAAACTTCCTTTAGACAGCGTGTCAGTTTGCTTCAGTCAGGTTACTTAAGTCGAAAACAACCTTTAGCCTGTCCATTGGATCACCCTTTCATTTCCAGATGCTTTCTAGGTGCTTTCCTGGGTAGAAGGTGGGACACAGCTCTACAGGAGAGGCTGCTGTTGCTCTTTTAAATCTTTCACTAAGTGGAGGTGGGAGATGGGTTTTAGAGGCAAGGAGGCCGGTGCTAACACTACTGTGCTGTTCGCGAGTTCTGAGATGATGGGAAGGCTACTTCACCAGCGGCTTATCTAAGCAAAGAAAGCTTTTCTTTAGATCTCAATACTAATTTCATTATCTCAAAATCTATATTAATTTGCTTTTTAGACAAATACAAGACCTATTTCAGCCAAGATAGTATTTTCTCTGTCATTCATAAACCTTCCAGCAAACAAGAGAATATCAGTCCATCCTTTATTACACTGTGTCAAGAAAGCACACACTTGTGCACAATGAAAATTAAAATTCATATATATTCTAATTAATGAATGTGATTTAGAACGTGCTAAAATGTTCAGAAGTCTTAGGATAGGTCTGTAAGACTTGTACGTCAGTCCGAAGAAGTGTTCCTCACACGCACATCCCTATATACAAGTACTTCAAAAATATACATGAATATACAACTCCTGTTCTTTCTTTATGAAGAGAACTACCCTAGTGGAGCATTTCCAGTTAAATCTAAGCAAGGAGAAGGCAGTCGGGATCGAGGTTAGCTGTGCTACTTAGTTCTTAATTCTTCCCTTCTGGACAGAAATGCAGACAAAGGGACGTTACGTGATAACATGATCCAACCACAGGTTGTTTTCCTTTTCATGTACGTGACCATATATATTTATAACTAACATAAAATAGTTAAAGAAAGGAGCTCTTCTTACCAGATCCTCCTCACTATCCCTGCCCCCACCCCTGACGTGATTAGAGCTTCACATCTTCACTGAAGGATACGCATTATCTACCAAGGGTCTTTTCTAATGGTTTTCTTTTCCTATTGTTTTCTGTTTACCATTCCTTCCACAAATATTTATCAAGTTTGCTACGTTTAATGTACTCTGCTCTCTTGGGACCAGGATGCGGTAAAAAAAAAAAAGATGAATAGTTCATTAAAATGGTGTTTGAACATACCACATGATTTTAATTTATTTTTTAAAAACCTTTTACTAGGGGACCAGCAGTTAATACTGGCTATGTCACTGGACTCCCCAGCCCCTCAGCAAACGTCTTCCCAGGGAACTGCATCCATCCAAGTGGACCTCTGACCCAGGGTCTTTAACCACAGGCCTAAGCATCTTTTGTCTTAACAGACAAAATGGCTCAAAGTTTTAGTCAGCATTTACACAGAGAAGTTATAATCTCTATATGACAGTTAGGGTGTTATGCCCTTGACAGATTTTCCCCAGATGTACTGCATGAAATTGACATTTTTGAGTTTCTTCAGCAGGATATAAAGATTTTATATAAATGGAAATTTTCCATTTTGTAAGTGACATTCTGAATGTTATAACTGGCTTCTACAGGTTCCAGAGGAGAACTTTCTCATCCTAACCTGGAAAATAAAGACGGATGTTGAAATGAAATCTCTAATTGTAGGGTTTTTTAGTTTTCATTAAAAGTAACTTCTATTGATCAAATATGAAAGTACTTACATTTATAAATATTATTCTATCTCCTTACTATCCTAAATGATCAGAAACAATGTAGCCAATAAATTAAATTAATTGGATGAGGCTCTCTCACTTAGGCATGCAATATAAGAAAGAAGAAAGACAGCAGGGAAGAAAGTTCTGATGAAGATTTGCTAAAAACATACGTATTTTTATGTACAGGATTTAGTCATTATTCCAAGTTCTTTTAGAGATCTTACTGAAAAGAAATTCAACTTTCAGAATTGTTTTTCTTATTTAGGTTTTTCTCATAGAGTGTGTGTGCTCTCCAGAGAGAGAGGCAGAGACAGACGGACAGAGACAGAGGAACAGAAAGTGGGTAACACTCCCTAAATGGGACTGCCATGCCGCAATCTCTTCTCCTCCATTCTCCTCTCAGGATTTTGAGTGCAGATGCACATATGCCCACTGAGATTTTCAAGCTGCAAGTCCAGGACTCCAACCGTGGTCACCCATGTAGAAATTCAGTGCCTTCACCACCACGCCACCTGCTGGCCCCAAACTCTCAGAATTTGTAAACTTAGCCTCCGTTTTATTGTATGGATTAGCTAACACGTCATGAAGTGTTTGATTCTCAAAGATCCCTTCTCCTCGAGGAAGCCCTTAGACACAGGGGTTGTCTGAAGCAGTGAACCTGCCGCTCTGGTCACAATTGATTAAAGCAAGAATAGTGGCCTGACCCAAACTAGGACAGGTATGTTCTTTTCTGGGAGGATATTTGGAAATCAAAAAAGAAAAAGGGCCCAGCCACAATAGCTTGTTCTGCTAAGACTCTATGCTCCACAAGCTGGAACCCCATGGAAGGCTGAGGTTTCATTCCTAGTCAGACCTAAGGGCCTGGCACTGTGGTGCACCTCTGTGCTATCAGAAACTCAGGAGGCTGAGGCAAGCGGATGGCAACGCCTATGCTAGCAAGACTCTGTCTTAAAAAGTAAGAAAAATGGGACCAGCAGATGGCAGAACGGTTATGTCATTGGACTCCCACATGGCAGATGGCGGTTTGAATCCCGGACCTGGCAACCTGAAACTCACACTAGGCGCATGTGCGTGCATGCCCCAAATCCTGAGAGGACCCAAATCTCACTTGACCCACCATAGTCCAAATCCTGGCCCGGACAAACACATGTGTACACACATGTCTGAAAATCCCAAAAAGATGGAAAAAAGGCAGAGAAGGAATTGCAGCATGACCAAACCCCACTGGGAGAAGCTTTCTCCCTCTCTATCACTCTCTCTCCCTCTCTCTCTCTCTCTCGCAAGCTCATCCCCTCTTTTACAAAAAAAGAAAAAAAAACAACTCACATGAACTATTATATTAAAGGCTTCTTCGATATGGAAGATGAGACTCGAAATAGTCCCATCCAGAAGTGTCCTGGAAGTGGCCTGCTGCTCACAGGTCCCTGGATTCTAAGCGTAAGGCCGTGGCTTAGCGGTGGAGGGGAGGACACAGAGACCTGAGGTTAGGAAGTTGATTGTGATATCCTGGGAATAGACTCCATGCCATCAAACAAGTAGCAGTAGACCAGTCCTCATCTTTCGAATGGACTAAAGGAAACATCTTAGGAGTATTAGAGAGAGACGGAACGGAACCAGGGGACAGTTAGTAAATGCGACACCCTAAGTGAGATGGGGTCTGAGAACTCCACCTAGACAGAGGCAGCCCTGATGCAGCCTTCCACGTGGAAGTGAGACGGGAAGCAAGAACAAACCTGCCACGGTTTCAAAGGACTTATACCCAGGGAGAGCACAGCCTGGCCTGAAGTGTCTGTAATTGTTTGACTCCTAGAAGCCACAGCTGAGTCCGCCACACGCACTAGCTGTGGAGCTCTTGAGAGAACACGCTTTCAACGTAGACTTCAAATGTGGTCATGGGAGAAAATGAAAAAGGAGCCAGGGATGAAAAGGGTGAAGGAATTCCTCCAGAGCCTGGGACATAGTCTCATCCAGGAGGATGCTTGTAGCATCAACATTTGCTTGGCGGAGCTGATTATTGCTGTGGGCAGGTGACTGCATGAGTCTCCCTTTATTCCTTTTTTTTTTTTTTTTTCAGAAAGGTTTTTGTTATAGGGCATTGTGCTCGCCAGAGAGACAGAGAGAGACAGAGAGACAGAAAGCGAGAAATCATCCCCCAGGGGGGATGGCCAAGTCACAATCCCTTCTCCTCCATTCTCCTCTTGGGATCTTGGGCACGCACGCACACACACCTGGCATGAGTTTAAGCCACCAGGTCCGGGACGCGAACTGTGGTCGACTACATGGGAGTCCAGCGACATAGCCATTACACTATCTGCTGGTCCCCCCTTTTCTGAATGAAACTGTGATCCAGTTATCAGAGGGTGTGTGTGCTCACCAGAGAACGACAGTCAGGGAACTAGGGTGAGGGAGGAAGCACCTCCTAATGGGATGTGGTCACACCACAATGCCCTCTCCTCCATTCTTACCCTGTCGGGACTTTGGGCATGCATGCATTCATGTGCTTATGTGTTTTTCAAGCCAGGATGCCATGACAGAAACCATGGTCAGCCATATAAGATCCAGCTCCCTTAACCAGTCTGCTATAGGATTGCCCCTAAATTAGACTTTTTGATTTTTTTTTTTTCCTATAGGGTACGTACATGCACCAGAGAAAGAGGGAGAGAGAAGGTGAGCATCACCTCTCAGGGGGCATGGCCACGTCACAATCCTTTCTCCTCCATTCCCCGATATGGGTGTTTTGGGCAAGAACACGCGTGTGTTCAAGCACGAGCGCACACACACACACACACACAGCATGATTTTCAAGATGCCAAGTCCAGGATTTGAACCACGACTGGTCACGTGGGAATACAGTGACTTAACCACCATACCACCTGTTGGCCCCCTGAATGAGGTTTTTTTATAGAGAGAGATTTTTCTATAGGGTCTGTGTGCTCACCAGAGAGACAGAAAGTGAGAAATCAACCCCCAGTGGAGATGGCCATGCTCCAATTCCTTTTCCTCCATTATCCTCTTGGGATTTTGGCCATGCAAACACATACACCTGGCATGAGTTTCAAGCTGCCAGGACCAGGACTCGAACTGTGGTCGATTACATAGGAGTCCAGCATTACACTATCTGCTGGCTCCTTGAATGAGATTTTTTTTTTTTTTTTTTTTTTTGCTATAGGGCACGTGCGCTCATCAGAAAGACAGAGAGAGACAGAGAGTCAGAGACAGAAAGCGAGAAATCACCCCCCAGGGGGGATGGCCATGCCGCAATCCCTTCTCCTCCATTCTCCTCTCGGGATCTTGGGCACGCACGCACACGCGCCTGGCGTGAGTTTAAGCCACTGGACCCGGGACTCAAACTGCGGTTGACTACATAGGAGTCCAGCGACATAGCCATTACGCTAATTGCTGGTCCCTTGAATGAGATTTTTAATTAAACTGAATCAGTTCTTCATCCATTATTTTTTAATGTGTATGAGGAGGGAGTTAATAACTTCTCCGTTAGTTTAGAGGTCATCAAAACACCGGAAACACACTGACTTAACAGAACCATCACCACTGAGAAATCTCATGCTTTAAACTCAAGGTAATATCTGGATGTGGTTTCAGTTGCCATCCTTGGATCTGAGTGCGGGTTCTATGTGAGTAAAATGGAGTACGGGAGGATACTAGGGTGGCCACAGAATAGGTTAAAGCATAGAATGCCTGCTGTCCCCTAATGCATATTCATTCCTTCTCTGATAGAAATCCTAGTATTTAATGCTGGTCACATGACCACACAACTAGAGTTATTATTTTTAAAAAATATTATTGTATTTAGCTTTATTTATTTATTTATGCTTTTGTTCGTTTGTTTATTAATTTGACCAGAGAAGGACACAGAGAGAGAGAGAGAAAGTGAGAAAACAAATCTCTAGGTCTGGGCTTTGAACCGCAGTTGGCAGTGTAGAAGTCCACTGTCCTTAACCACCACACCACCTGCCAACGCCACAACTAGAACTTTCACTCCAGACATCCTTGCAATTTTGCATGGACATGTAACAAAGTTTTAATCAGTAAGATTGGAGCAGAAATGAATATGCCACTTCCTGGTTATACCTTGAAAATTAAATCTGCATATAATTTTATGACTCCTTTTCTTTCCTACTGGCTGGAGATAATATGCACAGTGGCAACGACGTGAGAGTCTGAGGTCGAAGCCTTAACCCCTATAAGCCCTAAAGCACCTACCTATGAACTGTGACGTGAGAGAGAAATATAATTTAAGCTACTGTCTCTGGTATACCACAGGTAAACCTATATTTCAATACATTACCTTCTCCAAGATTTTATTGTCATCCATTTCTCAAGTCAACACACAAAATGAGATCTAATAACAGGGCAAAAATTAAAACAAAATAAAAGGAGTGATTCTCATTTAAAAGTGCAGAGGATGGCTGGAATATTTATTTTGTTATTCTTGTCACATACACAATTAGTGCCATGCTAATATATGGTTTTGTTTTCTTACATTTTATGGTCCTCAGAGCTATTGATAAAGTATTTCCACCACCTTTATTCTGCATGCCCAATTACCACAGAAGAGGGGCATTCATTTCATGGAAGCTGATTTTTTTTGGAACTATCATCTGGGTCATAAGAAGATGTCTTCACAAATCACTAGTTAGTCGATCAAAGGGTCTCTGGGCAGAGGGACAAGGAGTACTAGCTTCTTACAGGTAGTTCAGTGTGCTATTTCTTCAAGTGGGACCTGGAAATTAAAAATCTTTTTCTATTGCATTTAAAGTTAATAAATTTTCTTCTGCAAGTGATTTTCCTATAGCCTGGGTGTTTTATGCTGTGAGTTTTTATTTTTATTCTTCTCTGGCTCCATGTATTTTAATAGGAATTTGGGAGCGATATGCTAATTTGTGTATTGTCTGTCTCTCTGGCTACAGTGGAGGATTCTGTCTAGTTTTAGCACTGCCTTCAAATTCTAAAACAGAACCTGGCACAAAATCCCCACTAAAGATTTGTTTGCCAACAACAACAAAATGAATCAGTGAATCAATCAAATCATTTTAAAAACTATTAAATTATTGCCATCTCAAACTTTGGATATTCTTTTTATATTGTTATCATGAGGTTTCATCACATATATCATAAACAAAGTTAAATGAATAATATGCCAGAAAATTGGGTATGGGAAGAGTGTAGCTTTACTAACACAAAAATAAGGGCAGAGTTTTATCTGAAATGTTAAAAAGATGGCCAAATTTAATGTACAGTTGATCATCATCAAATTGCATTTACTGATTTCCCACTAAACAGTTTTTACAGAATCCTAAATAAAAATATTCTCAGCCTTACAAGGCAACCTAATCTGATAGTTAAGAGTTTGGGATTCTGCTCTTTTTTTCTGCTATAGGAAATATGATTGAACATAACCTCAAAACTACCTTACACTGGTTTAGATTCGATGCAGACAGTATAACCCGGTATTAAGCACTTTTAAACCAAACTTGGCCTCCATCTGTCCTATAGATCATTTCCGCAGCCAACTATGAGTGAACAAATAGGCCTTCCAGGAACGCTGCCGAGGTTAATAGATGTTGGCTTTATCAGACGAATAAAAGGAAGTAAGTTTAAAGCTAATGGATCTTCAAAGAAATATCTCCCATTCCACTGGTCCTTAAATAACAACATTTAAAACATGAAGGGGAATGGCAGTCTAACACTCAGGTGGAAGGGCAGCATTTGAACCAGAGAAAGGCGGTAATAGAAGACATTCCTTAAAGATGATCTCTTTAATTGAATCTTCACACAAGTCCAAATAGAGTCTACTCATAGGACATTGTGAGAATATACCCTTCCAGTTCTCACGGATTTTGAAACAGGTCAGTCCACACTGACCACAGTCTTTTGTTCTCCACTTCTCAAAACATTGAAGTATTTTCTTCATCAAGTCAGAATCCAAATATTAAAACATGTAATCACACAAATTAAAAGATTAAGTAATATACATCTACCATTATTAAATATCAAAATATTAAGCTATAGATTGGATTGAAGAGTATATATAGGATTTGGGATTTATGATTACCTAGACTTAAGGTCCAAAATGTCTTATTTATTTGTAATTTCATGGTAGCCAATAAATTTGAGGTGATTTTTTTTAAAGGTATTTGCCATAGGGTGTGTGCACTCACTGGAAAGGAGAGACAGTGAGAGGGAAGGTGAGAAATCACCCCCCAAGGCGGATGGTCACTCCACAGTCCCTTCTCTAGGGATTTTGGGCATGTGTACACACTCACCTGGTGTGCTTTTCAAGCCACCACGTCCGGGACTTAAACCGCAGTTGATTATGTGGGAGTCCAGCACCTTCACCACCATGCAATCTGCTGGCCACTAGATGATATATTTTAAAGTTTATTTACGTACTTTCTTCTCTGAATAAGAGACACAGAGACACAGCACCCCCAGCAGGATCTGGACACCACGAGCCACCCCCAGCCTCAGCCAGCTGGGTCGTAGGCATGTGTGGCCCATTGTACTCGGGCGGTCTCCGGATGATGTCAGTAGGTACATATTCTCTTATCTACAACATGCTCCGTGTAATCTTTGCTTCTCCTGTGGACAGCTCTCAGTGGCACCCGCAGGCCTTCTCTCGGCACTCACTCAGGACCAACCCTGTGGTGGCTGAGTGCGGCTCCCCGCGTCCTCTCTCTGCTCTGTTCTCATTTCCCTGCAGCCTCCAGCCCCCCGCGTGCGTATTTGTTATCAGATGTACTCTCAAGGAATGATCAGAAGCACATCCATACTAAAGACTATTTCACCAACAGCCATTTCTAACCCAAGGGATTTCAAGTCATTTTGAATTTAAATGCACCAAAGTCAGAACAAGAAGTTTCTACTGAAGTCTCTGCGATAGCATTCCAGTGCTCAGCACAGTTTACTCTTACTGTTTTCAGATTCACTACCCCGTGACATTCCATCTGCTCCTTCCCTCCTTGGTGGTTGAGTCATGTGTTTGTATTTGCAGAGTGTGAGGGTGTGGTTTGTATACGCTCATGCACATATGTGTACCTGGAGGGTGTGATCTGTGAGGATGCTGTGTGTGTGTGTGTGTGTGTGTGTGTATGTTTGAGAGAGATTTTTGCTATAGAGCATGTGCACTCACTAGAGAGACAGAGAGATACAAAGAGACAGAAAGCGAGAAATCACCCCCTGGGGAGAAGGTCCCACAGCAATCCTGTCTCCTCCATTCTTCTCTCAGGATTTTGGTTATGCACACACACGTGCCTGGCATGAGTTTCAAGCCACCAGGTTCAGGGCTCAAACCACAGTTGACCACATGGGAGTCTAGCACCTTAATCACTATGCCTGACCACATGGGAGTCTAACACCTCAACCACTATGCCACCTGCTGGCCCCCTGTGTCTGCTTTTAAACATGGAAGGCTTCTTGGGCATATGCAATCATACCATGTTGAGTCGCCACCTTTGTATTTAATATTATAAAACCACTTCTGTTTCCATTTATTAATACCTCCTAAAAATAGCAAAGAAAATATTTGAGAAATATTCTGCATCAGGAAAGATATTGAAAGGTAAGGAGTAAGCGCTTAGAATTCTTGAATGTAACAATATTCAACTCTTCCTTCAACTTCTCCAACTTCTTATCCTCCCTGGTTTCTTTATTTTGTGCTATCAGGTCTAAATCTTGTGTAAAAGAGAAGTTAGTCTGGACCATGATGCAGCAGTGACACAATGCTCTATGAGGCCACCAACATAGGAGAGTTCTGGGTTCGAATCCAGAGACCTCCTTGAACATGCTGGCCATGTGTGCTCCTAAAATCCAAGGCTAGGACTGTGTCATGAGAATCCTGGTAGGGATGATCTCTCTCTCTCTCCCCCTCTCTCTCTCTTTCCCTCTCTCTCTCTCAGAGGAAAGAAACTTAGGATAAAGCTTTCTTGCCTAATACTTTCACTTTAATTTAGAGTTACTTTTTTTTTTTTTTGTTAGTAACAGCTTCTTAAGAATGCTTGTTTATTCCATTCATTTCTGGGGGGACATTTTTACCCTCATATCTAAAGCCACATTTGAATTATCCAGTTGGTCTGCTACAGACTGGGGCAACCTGCAGGACCCTTTTCTTCTAGTCTGGACTTTCTTGGCAAAAGAATTCCCTAGTGAACATTGCACCAAGCCTGTTCTATTTGGGGTGTGTGTCTGGGAATTCTTATCAGCACGAGCAGCAGCAGAAATGCTGATACAACTGTCAGAGAGGAGGGGAATGTTCCAGAATGGTGAGAAGTTAAGTGAGGAGCTGGCAGCTCTGCCGGCTCAGCCTCCACCTGGGACAAGAACAAGTTCCACCTGCAGACATGTTTTCTTATTAGTGACCCAGGCAGCTCAATGCCTTCCAGAATATAAAATGATAGTAAGAGGTAGGTGCTAAAATTTTAACCAGTAACAGCTGAGAGGGATAGAGCAGAGGGAGGGCAGAGCAGAAAGCACAGCGAAGACCAAGCTGTGGAGCAACAGCAACCTGGTTTACGTCTGTGATCTCCCACTTACAGGACGCCGCTGCCTCAGCAAATTATTTACACCTTTCAGACTCAGTTTCCTTATCTGGAAAGTGGGTATGAAGGATTTACTTCATGGAGCCATTGTAAGAAATGCAGGAGGTGATATCTGTTTAAAAGAAGCAGAAGGAGGAGGAGGAGTAAAGAAAAATCCCAGGGATTCTTATAAGACTTTGATAAATGGTTGAAAATTGGATATGATTCACCCATACCACAAGGCAGCTTCACCGCTCTCCATACCTGTCCTTGTCTCTATCGTCACCACAAACACCACCCTTCTTTAGTTGTTTGTTTTTTGTTTTGTTTTTTTTTTTTTTTTTGCCTATTCCTCAAATTCTGTGACTTACTCTTGTTCATGTATGTTTGTATGGACTGTAATATCTTAAATATAGCAGCATGAATGTGACAGTATAATTTCAGGCGATGCTTTTCTGTCTGCCAGGCACTCTTCAATATTTTAATTTTTTTTTTTTTGAGAGGTTTTTGCTATAGGGTGCGTGCGCTCGCCAGATAGACAGAGAGAGACAGAGAGACAGAAAGCGAGAAATCACCGCTCAGGGGGGATGGTCACGCCGCAATCCCTTCTCCTCCATTCTCCTCTCAGGATCTTGAGCACGCACGCACACGCGCCCGGCGTGAATTTAAGCCGCCGGGTCTGGGACTCGAACCACGGTCCGCTACGTGGGAGTCCAGCGACATAGCCATTAAGCTAACTGTTGGTCCCCACTCTTCAATATTTTAAATGAACTTTCTAATTCTCACAAGAACCCTGTCAGGTAGTTCCTCTTGCTATCTTCGTTTCACTGAAGCGATGTTATGTCGGTTGCCTGTTGGCAGAGCGATAAGAAACTATCACTTGGATTCCAACGGGTGTGTGGGTCCAGACCCCAGCTTTGGACCACTGCGGGACTGTGCAGAAGAGCGAGGGCAGGCGGCAGAGGGTGTAAATAAGGTGACACAGTGCCACCTAGTGGAAAAGTCTTAGGATAGCAGTGAATTAAGCAGAAGTCTGGGAGATGCAAACAAATCATACTAAAGTAGAACGCAGAGGTCGAATTAATTGTATTTGGCACCATTAAGAAACTGAACCATAGACAGCGGCGATGAAAATTTAAGAAATGTCTGGTTTATTTCATTTCCTTATTTGGAATTTATACCTAAAGCGCTAATCAAAACTGATTACAAATTACTTTAAAAGGTAAACATTTAAGTGCTAAATACTTTCAACATTCACCAAAAAAGCATGTAAGAAAACTGACAAATACAAGGGAACTTGAAAACATTTGTAGAAAATGGAATTAAAGCATGAGTTTATGTTGGTGCAAAACATTTTGAAACCCAAGCCTACTGTTTTCATAATATACATTTTCTGAACTTTCTGAAGATCTTTCAGACATTTGAGGCACCTCATGAATGAGCTACCATGCTTTATTTGTGTCTGAGTTTTATGGCTGTGGGACCCATGTTGAGTAATAAGTTTAATTTTTTATATAAAATTTTATTAATGATACTTGGCACATTTTATTAAAAAAAACAATGGATAGAAGCATGATTGGATCAATAGAGTGAGGACTACGCTAAAGTCCTGAGCTGCCATGGGAATTAGGGACGTATTTAATAGCTTCATACATTTGATTGTTCACCAGGGAGTTATTTTCTGGTCAGGCATCATCTGGAAATTATTCTGTTAGCCAAAAAGTTAAAGGCTGATGAAACACTTCTTTTTTCAATAATTTTATTACTTACTTATTTATTCATCTATTTACTTATTTTTGGTTTGATCAGAAAGAGACAGGGAGAGAGAGTGGGAAAGCAAGAGAGAAAGCAAACCGCCAGGTCCTGGAATCGAACCGCAGTCAGCCATGTAGGAGTGCAGCACTTTAACCACCATGCCGCCTGCCGATCCCATGGAACATTTCTAAGCACTGTAGTCTGGGTGGGCTACTCCTCAACATACATGAAGTGTACAAATCAAGAAAGAAAATTATTCAAAACTCCAAAACCAGGGCTCTTCCCAGATATCGTGTAACTAATGGCAGCATTTAAGAAAATGCAGCACTCCTGAAAAATACACTCAAATGGAAAAAAGTAAGATGTATTGCTGGTTGTGTGGAACCTGTTACATATAAGTGTGATCATGTGTATTTGGTATAGTTGGCATGGTTCCAGAACACCTTTTTTTCTTTAAGAGAGGTTTTTGCTATATGGCGCATGCACTCGCCAGAAAGACAAAAAGCAAGAAATCAACCCCCAGAGGGTATGGCCATGCCACAATCCCTTCTCCTCCATTCTCTCCTTGGGATTTTGGGCATGCACACGCACACTCCCGGCATGAGTAAGCCATAGAGTCTGGGACTCGAACTGCAGTCAGCCATGTGGGAGTCCAGCGACATAACCATTATGCCATCTGCTGGTCCCCAGCTCTGCAATATCTTGAGATACCATGAAGAGGATAAGCAACTGCAGCCCTCAACCACACCACAGCAGACGGGCACCACCCCACACTGTTCACTTACCCACCAAGAGCCGCATTTTACCTAAGCGAGCGCTCCTTCATAATGACAGTGCTCATGCTGAATGGGACAGTCGCCATTCCAAAGTCAAAATCTAGGTATTGTGAAGTCACCCTTCTGCTGTCCAGTCTCTGGTAAGAACCGTGCTTTGATGGCATTTGAATCCATTTGGATGGACACCAGCTGGTGATTACGACCACGGGTAGGGTGTTGAAATCAGATGTTCTAGTCCATTCTGTTGTTAATAACAGAAAATCTCAGAGCCTGAGATAATACAGGTTTAGGGGGCCAGCAGGTGGTGTGGTGGTTAAGGCACTGCACACTCACATACCAAACTGAGGTTCGGGTCCTGGAACTGGTGGCCTGCTTTCTCACTTTCTCTCTCTCTCTCTCTTTCTCATCAAAGTAAATGATAATCATATGAATAAATAAATAAATAATTCTTAAAAATAAACATAATACAGGTTTATTTGCTGTATGGTTTGGAGACCGAAAGTCCAGGACTCACTTCTGGTGAGGGTCTTCCGTCTATAACACAACATGGCAGAGGACACCTGTGTCCACGTGTTCTTTTCTTCCCTCTCCTTACAAGTCACGGGGGTTCTGCTCTACTGACCTGAATCTTAATGTCTTCCAAAAGCCCCCCCCCCATATCAACACCACAGTCAGATTAAATGTTCACGTTATGAATCATCTCACCCTCCAATCTCAGCATAGAAATTTGGGGAAGGGGCACTCTCAGAAGATGGCAGGAAGTACAGAATGCCTGGAGGAAGCATTGCCCGCGTCGACGGGGCCTCCATCTGCCTTGACGTTCTCAGGAATGCCCTGAGCCCTGACCTGACTCTGGGTGGGACACAGTTAGGGCTGCCCCCAAATGTTCCCCTTTTATCCTGGCAACAGCCCTGTGACAGAAACAGTATAGACAGAGCAACCAAGAAAAAGAAAGGTATTCACGCACACACCTACAGAATACGCTGTGGATGTGAGCGCGGGAGGGAGAGCAGTAAACAGCCCGCACTCCAGTCCTGGTGGGCAAGCTGTCTTCGGTTCATGCGGCGTTATCCCAGCCACAGGCCTGGGAAGCACCTCGCGCTTCCTAGGCCGATCTCTGACCGCAAAGGAAACTCCTGGTGCAGTTTCAGGCTATACTCTCTCCATGCGACGAGGGCCGGCACAAACACCTAACAGTCCAAATAAAATAAAATAACGCACCAGAGACTGCCTCCCAGACTCTGTGGGAAACGAGCCCTCTCCTGTGGAGGCCCCACACACGCATGCTCTTCTCATCCTCCACTCTCCATGCTGCAGCAGCCAAAATGTACCCCTCTGGCTAAAATCCTTCCAGATAATTCCGTCACTCTGGGCATGAAGACCCATCCTTCACACGGCCTATATGGAGAGTGACCCAGACTCCCTCCTGCCACCTGACATCGTGGTGTGACCGTCAGTAGGACGGCCCTTTCGCTCTTTCTTTTTCTTTTTTAAGAGACATTTTTGTGGGAACCAGCAGTTAACGTAATGGCTATGTCGCTGGACTCCCACGTAGTCGACCGCGGCTCGCATTCCGGACCCGCTGGCTTAAAACTCACGCCGGGCGCGTGTGCGTGCGTGCCCAAGATCCCAAGAGAAGAATGGGGGAGAAGGGATTGTGGCATGACCATCCCCCCTGGGGGGTGATTTCTCGCTTTCTATCTCTCTGTCTCTCTCTGTCTGTCTGGCGAGCGCACGCGCCCTATAGCAAAAACCTCTCAAAAAAAAAAAAAAAGAGAGAGAGACATTTTTGCTACAGGGCATATGTGCTTGTCAGAGATACAGAGAGAGACAGAGAGACAATGGGAGAAATCATCCTTTCACTCCTCAAAGTGATTCCGTTTAGACAATAATTTCCAATGATCTCTTCAAAGTCTGAGCGCTTTTTCACTATCCTGCCCTCGTTTTTACTCTGCACACGCCAGACGCACCAGGTGTGTTTTGAGCCCTGGAATGTACCATCCTCCTACCTAATCCAGGGCCTCCCCGTCTAATCCAAAGGACTCTCGCCTCTGCCCTCTCCCTTCTCAGGCTTATGCTATAAACCCCGTTTATAAGTCGTATTTTAGTGTGTTTTTTTTTTTTTCCAATTAATCCATTCTTTTTCTAACAGATTCGATGGGACCCTCCCACTAATTCTTACAGTGCTAAACATCTCGGTATCGGAGTGGTGATGTGACATCTATTGACAGGGTTGTTTGGTTAATGGCCATATTTCTCATTTGATTGCACACTCCAGGTTGGTTTCTTACTACTTTTTTCGGGTTTGTTCTGTCTTGCAAGACACCATAGTTACACCTTAATGGTGCCAAATCGTTGGATGGAAGAGCACACACAGCCACACCTGACCATACCCCCTCCGACGTGTCCAATTGAACGGTGTTCTTTCGTGAAAAGGCTCATGATGTCAGTTTGACTTTTTTCATAAGGTTATTGGCCAAAGACGCTCATTGTTTACATGCGTTGATTCACAACTGTTTGTGAAAAAATGATTCTGTTCAATGAATTCAGCTGTTTAGTAACTAAAATACATTTGGAAGACAAAGAGCAAGCTCTTTCTGCATTTATTTATTTGTGTATTTTAAATTAGAAAGAAAGTAAAAGAGAGAGTGAGATAGGCATTTTGGACACGGTCTCTCCATGCCATGATCCTCCTGGCCCGCCCAGCCTCGCCGTGAGCTGGGATTACAGAGAAGCGCCACTGCGCCTAGGGTTGGTCAGGGAACCTGGGCCTCCTGCGGCCTGAGGGTCACATAGCTGTACCTACCGCTCCACCCTCCGCAAGTGGGCCTCATTCTGCTTTGTACGAGCATTCCCTATTACCCTCCGTTTAGATTCGTTTGTTCGAGAGCCTTGTCTTTATGTGCTGCACCGTTTCCACTGGACCACCATGTTATCTTAAAATTTAAGGACTATTCCCATCACTAGGATGGTATCCCTCAGATGCTTTTCCAGCTCATCATGTTGTAAGTGATGTTTGTGAGCCCTTGACTTTTCTGTCTTTGTTCTTTTTATTTTGAGGGATTTTGTGATTCGAACCTTGTAATACTCCTCATCATCTCAGAGTCCCTTATCATTCCAATGTTTCGGTGTCCTTCCAGTGTCTAACTGTCCACACAGCCTGTCACATCTCCTATCTGACACAGGTGATCACACACTCGTCAGTGGAACTTCCACGGAAATAGTAAGTAGTAGTATTACAGTTAGAATAACAAGCAGGCGGTGGTCTAAGTGCTTCTCCTGTAGTAACTCCAGTCTCTACCAAGAGGGCCATAAAAAATGCAAAATGTAACAGAGCATTCTAAAGCAATTAGCTTGGAACAATGAAAAGTCATTATGAAAACACAGATACTGCGCCTTGGGGGAAGAATGCCAAGTCCTTGGTTCAGAGAGAGGGAAATAAGGGAAGTGAGTGATTTTAAGTACGTGGGCACTTCAATTTCATGCTCGGTTTCAGGATGGTTAATGTGTGGCCTCTAACATTAATATTCTTTAATAGACACTTTGGACACTGCTACTGGATGATCATAATAAACACATACTTTCTTGCAGTCACTGTCTTTGGAACAAATCTCCCATCACTGAAATTTCTACCTAGCAGATTAAAATGTATCAAAGTACATCCCAACCTCCCTCTACCGCAGCCCCAAGGTTGGGTCAGAATCTTTCTCCGCTAAGAGAAGAAACTCTCAATGAATTTAAAGTGCTCTGGTTCTCCCTCTTTTCGTTTTAGAAGGATTCTCAGTTTATTAGGCCCTTCCTGCCTCAGCCTTCCAGCTGCGACTCCCGGTGCCCACCCACAAGCCATGCTGTTCTTAGACAGGGTCTCCCCATAAGGCCAGGCCAACCTTGACTTCACACCTGTAGCTCAGCCTCCTGCGTCTCCGAGCTTACCGGATCCTGCTGTATCTGACCTCACGGCTGGATCAGGAATCAAACCCAGGTCTCCCATGTGGTCTCAGCCTGCAGTGCACAGTGTCTTAGCAGCATACCACCCAGCTGTGCCGAAGTACTCATTTTAAATGCAGAAATCCTATACCTTAAAAAGGAAAGATGCGGAACCAGCCAATGGTGTAATGGTTACATTGTGCTGGACTCCCACGTAGTCGACCACAGTTCACACCCTGGACCCGGTGGCTTAAAACTCATGCTGGACACATGTGTGTGCGTGCCCAAATTCCAAGAGGAGAATAGGGGAGAAGGGATTGCGGTGTGGCCATTCCCCCCCCCCCGAGGGGGTGATTTCTTACTTTCTGTCTATCTCTCTCTCTGTGTCTCTGGCAAATGCACACAGCTTATAGCAAAAATTTCTCTAAATAAATGAATAAATAAGGGAAAATGTAATCTATACAGTCCTGACAACTTACCCCAACCACGATAGGAACAGAACAAATTTGACTGAAAGTGTATCAGTGTAAGGATACTATGATAAAGTAGTAAACAATAAGATTTGTGACACGTTTTTAAAGAATGTAATACTCCTATAACCCAGATAAATTGGCGTACCATATAATCTCCGTTTTATGTCCAGTTTTTATGGACTCAACTACCTTTTCCTTGTTGATGACAGCCTCAGGATCTATTCACGTTGAGGCTCTGGTCAAGGGAGTTTTACTCAAAAATGTAACTGCTTTTATTCACTTGATGCTATTGGAAAGAGGGGAAAGTGAATCAGCACTAGGTATTGATCTCACAGTTAATTAACTTCCATCCCGAAGTTAGTATCTCCCTAATTAATGATGTGCATGCTAACGTAGAAAGACGTTCTCTGTAAGAGATGTGCATTTGATTCTTCTACCTTCATTTATTCAAAGGAAAGGATCTGGTAAATGTTAAATTTCTCTTCTCTTTGATTTCAAAAATCACTTCAATCTCACTCCTAATTGAACTCTTAAAAATAAACAGCATCTGCCTTTGTCGAAGTCTGTGCATATTCAGCAGGGCTATATATCACAAGATGGAAATTTACAGTTCTCCCTACATGGTATCCATGTAATATAGTTCTTTATTGTTCTCTTTCTAACCTGTTTACACCCTTTTTCTCTGAAACATGAACTTTTTTTTAAGTTTTTGCTACAGGGCTCATGTGCTCACCGGAGAGAGACAGAGAGACACAGAGAAAAGAGGGGAAGTGAGAAATCACTCCATGGAGGGGATGGTCACACCACAGTCCCTTCTCCTTTATTCTCTTCTTGGAATTCTGGGAATACACACACACTCCCAGTGTGATTTTCAAGTTGTTGAGTCCCGGACTCGAATTGCAGTTGGACATGTGGAATTCCAGCATGTTAACCACCATGCCACCTGTTGGTCCCCATCAAAACATTTTATAATTGACTTATAGAATGTATACTCTGAAAAGTTTAAATTATCAACGTTTCAAACACGTGACCCATAGGTTTAATTTACTTTGAATGTAATGCAATTTAATATGCATGCTTTATACGGGGTGAGTGAGAAATTAATGAGAAGGCACGACTGGAAGCTGAGTGGTCGCACTGTCTGTGGTCTGCTGGGTCTCTAGCAAAGGCCACGGTGTAGCTCCAAGATTGACAGCCCAAGAGCTGATGGCGTAGATTCCAGTCTGAATCCGAAGTCCTGAAAATCGGGAGCACCAAGGTAGGAGAAGCTGGAAGTGCCGGTTCAGTCAGGTAGAGAGCAAATCAACCTTCCTCCACGTTTTCATTCTAATCGGGCCTTCGGCACACGAGGCCTACCCACCCCTTTGACACGGGGGCCCTCTGTTCGATCAGTCAGAAAATGAACAAATCGTCTCCATCCATGACCCACCAACAGCCATCCCGAGGAATGCACATGGCTTCGAATATCAACATCAATTTTTTTTTCTTCCTGGACAAGTGTAACTCACAGCACACCCAAGGAGGAATGTTTTCTAGTGCAATGAAGTTATTTAGGATTTCCTTCATCAGGTTTTGCCCACTCGGGATATGAGAACCTCAACTGCTTTGCAGGTTACCCCACAGCTACAGATCAGCTTACCGGGAACACCTGAGTGGGTTCCGAACCCGCACAATGAAAATTAGTCAGAGCATGCTTTCTGCTAGTTTATACTCCAGCACTGTAGCTTCCATGTGGGAATTAGGATCTGAGTTTTTATGTCATCATTTGCTTAGCTTTGGTGGGCTTTGATCTGCTAAAGAATCTAACAAAGCGCCTTTATCTCAGCCCAGGGCAGACTTCTCTCCCACTGCCCGGGTTTGACCGATTCCCCAAATGCTCTACGCCCTTCTGAGCAGGTTAGAAGTCCCCCTGTACCAGGGAAGTCAATCATTTCCAAGCAGAATCAGCTTCTCTTTTCTCTGTTCTCAAAGGTAAGCTTTCTTCTTTTTCTTTTCTTTTTACATTTTTATTGTTTTTCTTTCTTTTCATTTTTCTTCTCCTTCTCCTCCTTCTCAGTGAGACAAAGAGAATGGAAATTGGAAGAGACAAGCAGGCATCTTTGACAGAATCTCACCATTGAGATCTCCCACCCCAGTTTCCCAATTATGCCAGAGTACAGGTGCACCGCTGTGCCTGGCCGGTTCAGCCTGGTCTGAGACCCAAATCCGGCCTTCCCAGGCAGCCCGAGCCTCACACAGCAGCGCCCCCTGTGGCGCGGCCTCAGAACTGGGCTTTTCAGTAGAGCTGTTCTTAGCAACATCAGCAGGAGCTGTTTACCCCATTGCTGTCCTAAGAGACTAATAGTGTCCTTGCCTTCTTTCTCCATTAGTATCTGCCTGTTCCTGTCCCTTTAGAAGGCTGTGTGACACTGTCCAGGTTCTTACTGGATGATTTCAATTATTACACATATCACACACACTGCGAAGTATTTAGTATTTTCTTTCTTTTTAAACAAGTACAGAAAACTCTATAACATTGGTATAATTATTTACTCTTTATAGATTAGGAAACTCAGGTTCTGTGCAGTGATTCAACGTCTTCTAATTTTCATAAATTATAGAGATAGCAGCAAAGAAAGAAAATTTTAGGTATCAGTGATGCCCAGGGGCTAGTTGATGTGAAGGAGCATTGTATTAGGGTTCTCCAGAGCAGAACTACTGTGGGTACACACCTATATTACATACTTTACACTGTTGGGTCATCAGAAAAGTCACGACATGTTTGTGCATAGAAAGACATAGAAAAATATGTCATGACTTTTCTGATGACCCAACATGCATTATATGCTGTATGACAAGATTTACTATGAGGAATTTGTTTGCAAAATTTTGGAGTTTCCAATAACATTCCAGCCTAAGTCTGAATGCCTAAGAACCAGGGAGCTGATACTGGAACTTTCAGGCCAAGGTCAGGAGAAAACCCATGTCCCAGTTCAGGCACTTGGAAAGGAAGCAAGAGAGAAATTCCTCCTTCTTCTGCCTCCTTTTTGTTCTATTCAGGCCCAACTACATTGTGGAGGGAAAGATATTTTGCTAAGTTGACCAGTTCAAATGCTCATCTCACCTGGAAACATCCTCACAGACACACCCTGGAATAATGTTTTTCACACCCCTTGGCCCAGCCAAGCTGACACATAAAATTAACCATCACAATCAACAATACAGAACAGTATTGAGGGCATAGACTCTGGGGTCAGATTAACTGCACTCAAATCCTGGTTCCACTCCATTGCTAGTTTTGTGAACTCTTGCAATTACAATATGTAACCTCTCCAAGTCTCAGGTTCTTTGTTATTGTCACAGGCATAAGGGCCACTCAGAACTCATCAGGACTGTGAGGATGGGAGAGACTCATGCAGACAGCTTGGCATAGCACATGCAATAACTTCTCAACTACTGTCGGTTATTAGTCGCTACATGTCTTACCTTCCTACCACATTGATAGAAGAAGGAATTCTCCCCTATAAATTAAAAAGTAATAATAAAATTAAAATAAAGTAGAATTTCTTCCTGAGTTCAAAGTTTTCCTGTATTTCACAAAAATGTGGGCAACATCACCAAAAGTTTTTCCAATTGCATTAATACATTGTTTTACCAGAAGGAATTTGCCACTGTTGTGTAGACTACATAAAAACAAGGAAAAGTGAGACCAGCAGGTGGCAGAATGGTTACATCACTGGACTCCCACATAGGCGACTGTGGTTCAAGTCCTGAACCTGGTGGCTTCAAACTCATGCCAGGCACGTGTATGAATGTCCCCAAGTTCCCTAGAGGAGAATGGAGGAGAAGGGAGTGCAGCATGGCCAACCCCCCTGGGGGGTGATTTCTCACTTTTTGTCTCTCTTTCTTTCTCTGTCTCTCCAGCGAGCACACGTGTCCTATAGCAAAAATCTCTCTAAAAAAACAAACAAACAAAACAAAAACCAACAAGTAAAAGTAACCATAAAAATCCAACCATAACTAAATTAAAAATGTGCTCCCATATATGTGTAAGCTGCGTAAAACATGCTTCCCTTCCTGATTTTTAAACCATTATTTTTTGTGTATTTGTTACATTTGCCTAAGCTCCTTTTACTTCGTATTTACTTCTCAGGATAACTATGAAATTGACATCTTTATTCTTATCTAATAGACAAAGAACCAGAGGCCCAGAGAATCACTTGACTTTTCACAGACAAGGCAGTCCTTATCTAGTAGAGCTGAGTATAGCCCAAGTCTTCTAATTCTCTTAAGGAGTCAGTCTACAAGGGTCACATGACACATGTTTATACTTTCACTTTCAGTCTGAGTTGAGGATATCTGGGAGTTTGGGAGTAAAAACAAACAAAAAACATCCACAATCACTACATAGTCAATTAAATGAATAAATACATGATCAGTGTCTAATTAGTACAGGTAAAACCAGTGTCTAACGTTAACAAAGAGGACAATTTCATTCTGAATTTACTGATATTGTGAGACAGAAAAAATTTTTAAAAAGTATTTACTTATTTATTATTATCATTATTATTTTAAAATTTGCTTACCATAGAAAAACAGAGAGGGAAAGTGAGAAAGTTAGTCGCCAGATCTGGAACTCAAACTGTGGGCAGTCATGTGTGAGTCCAGTGCCTTTACCACCACACCACCTGCTGGCCTGTAAGACGAAAATTTTACCTTCTTATTAAAGTTTCCAAAATCCTGTTCCTCAAGCTCTCCAATTAACTCCCCCTTCTTGGGAGAAATGGGTATGTGTCTTGGGACATCTTCAGTGATGAGTCCTGCTCATGCTCTTTGGTGAAAGTGGAAGAGGCACCAGCTGCCAAAGAGACTCAAGAGGGCCAGCCTGTGACCCGGTGGCTAAGGGAACTGTATTCCACATGGCCAAACACGCAGTGTGAGTCCCACATCCACTGGCTTGAAAAACACACCAATTTCGGGACCAGCAGTTAGCGTAATGGCTATGTCGCTGGACTCCCACGTAGTCGACCCCGGTTCGAGTCCCGGACCCGGCGGCTTAAACTCACGCCGGGCGCGTGTGTGTGCGTGCCCAAGATCCCGAGAGGAGAATGGAGGAGAAGGGATTGCAGCGTGGCCATCCCCCCTGGGGGGTGATTTCCTGCTTTCTATCTCTCTGTCTCTCTCTGTCTGTCTGGCGAGCGCACGCGCCCTATAGCAAAAACCTCTCAAAAAAAAAAAAAAAAAAAAAAAAAAAAAAAAAAAAAAACACCAATTTGCATGTGGGTGTGCCCCAAGTCTCTTTGGAATGAAGAACTGGAGGAAAAGGGATTGCAGGATGATTGTGCCCCACTGGGGGTCCTTTCTTCATCTGTGTCCCTCTGGCAAAAGAGAAAAAATAATCTAATGAAACAAGGCAAAGGCTACTTCCCTCATATTAACTCGCAGAAATAAGGCTCTTGCAGCTGGGAGATGCTGGGTCTTCCTTCTTCTTTCAAGACCATAATAGGATTTAGGAGGAAAAAACTAGGGTTATGACTTTCTGGCCATAAAACACATAATTTGCCGCTACACAATTATTGGGACAAATTGACAAGAAATATTAAATATCTCTATTACCAGTAAAAGTGTGAAAATATGAGAAAAATGTCATCCCAGAGCAGATCAATCATTCAAGCATTCCAGTTAGTGGTTTCTCAAAACATTACATTGAAGACCTCTAACTTCCTTTGACAAGCTGACATGCACTGGCCATCAATTAATGTATCTGAACTATTCTTGAATCTATACCTTCAACAACTTTGCCTTTTTGGGAGAAGACTTTCATATGTTTGTAATCACTTTCAAGTGGGACGGTAGCCCTTATTCTGGCAATTAGAGATCAAATAAGAGATCTGAAGTCTCTGTATACACATCCTTCACAGTGTTTTAGACTTCAATCATCTCCATTCTCAGCTTTTATCTTCTGAGGTTACAACCCGCTTCTTTTTTTTTTTCTTTTTTTTTTGCTGCATCATTAAATGGAAACTATTCAATACCATTTCATCTGCCACTCTATTGAAATATCCAATATCTTTTTAAAATGTCATAGTTTACCGGAAAACTACTAATATCCATTTTAAGATTCCCTTTGAAAGGAAAAGCACTTAAAAGGGTGGGGGGAAGATAATTACATGTCCAAAAAGACTCAAAGTGTTTACTTTATTTAAAAGGAATTGTTTTATTTAACTTTATTCATTTATTTATTTAAATTTGACTAGAGAGGCACAGAGTGAGAGAGAGGAAAAGTGAGAAAGCAAGCTGCCAGGTCCAGAACTCAAACCACAGTCGGCCATGTGGGGGTCCAGAACCCTTAAACACAACACCACCTGCCGGCCACAAAGTGTTTACTTTTTAATGTGTTCTGTTTTGTTTTTCTTTTTTCAATATTGGCTAGGCAGCTAACTAACAGTAAGTTGGCACAGAGTGGTTCAAACTAGAATAAAAGCCATCTGTATGTGTGGACAGTCTTCCTTTCCAAAAGAATCCTGTCTACATTGTACTGAACACTCTGCTATTTCAGTCTTACTGACAAGTTCTGCTCGTATTCTATGGACACCTAAAAAGCATTTATTTATTTTTTTAAATGAAGCAACATTTTAGTGAATATGATACTTTCAAAATTACTATACACTTAAATATGAATGTCTATGTGATGCAAAATTACTATCCTGAATACTAATTTTATTTCTCTTCCCAATTAAAATAGATTTTCAGGTGATAGTTCTGGAATCAGCAGGCAAACATGAGGACCCAACACACTTTAGGTGTTCCTTAAAGATGTTTGAACAAGTAAATAAGCAGTGTTCGGTAAGAATAACACATATTCATTCCATATATAATACATAAAATTTAATTTGAATAATTAAACAAAAGCATTAAATACCATTCTAAGGCATTATGTTAGTCAACAAAGGATACTTTGCTCAAATTTGGACTTTATATTACTGATGTTGAACAAACTTTTCTACTTACACTAACCTAGTTCCGTGAGAAAAAGAATCAATTATTTTTACAGAGCTATACATAAATAGAAAAGGTACCATATATTCTTTAATTCTTCTTTCATTGCATTATTACAATTAATTTAGGGACTATCTAGATACTTAACTACCTGAAAAACATTAAGCATTTTATTTTTCCTGAATCTCTTGTCTTTTGATAAAATGTGGACACATTATCAAAGAAATTGCAATCAGATCATTTCTTTTCTTTTTTCTTTTCTTTTTCTTTTTCTTTTTTTTCTTTTTTTTTTTTTTTTGGAGAGGTTTTTGCTATAGGGCTTGTGCACTCTCCAGAAAGACAGAGACAGAGAGACAGAAAGCGAGAAATCACCCACCCACCCAGGGGCGATGGCCATGCTGCAATCCCTTCTCCTCTATTCTCCTCTCAGGATCTTGGGCAAACACGCACACGAGCCTGGTGTGAGTTTAAGCCACTGGGTCCAGGACTCGAACTGCGGTCGACTACATGGGAGTCCAGCGACATAGCCATTGTGCTAACTGCTGGTCCCAGATCATTCCTTTCCTGATCTTCCTGAGTCTTGTAAGATGTAATGAATAACTTATGAAAGTTAATTATCACCAGGATTTTTTTTTTTTTTAGGTTTTTGCCATAGGATATGTACTCTGGAGAGAGAGAGAAACAGAGAGAGGGAAAGAGAAAAATCATCCCCCAGGGGGAAGACCACACTGTAATCACTTCTCCCCCCTGCTTTTTCTGTATTTTGGGCATGCACACACATGTACCCAGCAACATTTTCAAGCTGCAAGGTCCAGGACTTGGAATGACAGAGTCAGCCATGTGGGATCCAGCACCTTAACCACCACGCTACCTGCTGGTCCATTATCACAGACTTTGAAGACATGTTTATTAAATAGTTACAATATGATTTTTTGTTCATTAAGCATTCCCAAACAAGGAAGGAAATAACTACTAATGTTTAATCATTAATTAATGCATTCAACAAATGTATTAAGTACCAACTACCTGCCAACCAGGTTGAAGAACCAATATATTCATAGACAGACATGTTCATTACAGTTTTGTTTATGATACCAAATATTTGGAAAAATAACTGTAAGCAATAAATTAAGTAAAGTAGATTCAACTGGATTCTGTATAACCTTTAAATATATGTCAACCAGCAATTGTTTTATAAATTGTTAATTGAAAGAATATATGTGTAGATTAGTTGAATTTTACATTATTTATGTAGCTATATTATATATAAAGTTAGCAAAGTAATAATTATTGATATATATATATATATATGTATATATATATATGACTTATAGCCAAAAATATTTTTTAAATACTGAAAATTAAACACGATGTTAAATTTGGTTATCTCTTAGAGGTATACTTAGCGAAATGCATTACTAATTTCAATGTGTCAACATCTTCTTGATTTTAACTAATGTTTATTTGATATTTAGTACATATCCAGCACTAAGCAGGGACTGATGACACAGTGGTAAGCTGCACTTAAGTCTTGTGGATAATGAAACCGGCAAATGAGAATGTTTTTTCAGAGTCTGGTAAGACGGGAAGAATCACAAAATGTTCAGAAGAGGCGCCTAAAACCATGTCTTAGGCGAAAACGTTCCTTACGTACATAGATTCTCCTTGGTCTGCTGTGACTGCCTGTCATGTTCAGAAAATGTAAGTAGACTTGTGTATTTTGAACAACTAGGGAAAAAGAATGAGAGTTTAGAATATATTAGAAAAGTCAAGGTGAATCTAAGTGCTAATTAAACAAGCCCATACTCAATAAATGGCTTTTTAAGCAATTCAATCACAGGACCAGCAGTTTTTGGCTATGTCACTGGACTCCCATGTAGTTGACCACGGTTCGAACCCTGGACCCGATGACTTAAACTTACGATGGTGTGTGTGTGCATGCATGTCTAAGATTCCGAGAGGAGAATGGAGGAGAAGGGATTATGGCGTGGTCAACCCCCAGAGGGGATGATTTCTCACATTCTGTCTCTCTATCTTTCTAGTGAGTGCACACACCCTATAGCAAAAACCTTTCCAAAAAAAAAAAAAAAATTCAATCACTGTGTATCATTATAGCATACCAAATGAAAAAATGAATTTCCAGAAAAAATTCAATCACTATGTTTCATTACAGCATACCAAATGAAAAACCAAATTTAAAAAAAAAATGATCCACCCAGTTAAAAGATGGGCAAGTGAGCTGAACAGACAACTCTCCAAGGAAGACATGAAAAGCCAACAAGCATATTTTAAAAATGCTCAACCTTCCTTATCACAAGGGACATACAAATCAAAACCACAGTGAGATACCACCTAACCTCCATCACAATGGCTAAGATTAAGAAAATAAAGAATGGTAAATGCTGACGAAGTTGTGGAGAAAAGGGAATTCTCCTACTGTTGGTAAGAATGTAAATTAGTACAACCACTGTGGAGAACAATATGGAGGTTCCTCAAAGACCCTCAATAAATGGCTTTTGACAATTGTTTTAGTTCTGTAGGAAAATTAATGTCTATTTTAAAATAAGAGCAATTTTTAATGATTACTCCAATAATCTAAATTCCATTCTGAACTCTGTATAGAGATTTCATTGTGTCGTGTTTAATGAATCCCTTAATGTTTCCTAACTGCTATCAAAATATCTTGGTAATAACCACATGTTCATTTCCATGGGAAAATAATGAAGATGAACTTAAATTTTTTCTTTTCCAGACTAGCAGGAGGCATGGTGGCTAAGAGGGCTGGATCCCACATAGCCAATTGCATGGTTCAGATCTTGAACATAGCAGGTTGAAAAATATGCCAGTACGTGTTTGTGTGTGCTCAAAATCCCAAGAGGAGAATTAAGGAGAAGGGATTGGATCATGGCCACCCCCTTGGTGGGCAATTTTTCACTTTCCTTCTTTCCCTCTGTTTCTCCCCAGCAAACTACACACACCCTATAGCAAATTTAAAAAGAAAAATAAATTTCTTTATTTGCCAAAATGAATAGGAGAAAGCAGAAAAATATCTACAAATATTATTTTATATGAAAACATAAACAAAAGAACAGAACCATTTTCCCTGAGAGCATTCTATTTCAAAAGGAAAATGCATTTTTACATTTTCAAAGTTTATGGAAGAAACCATGTACCTGAATTTTTTCTTTGTTAGTTTTTATATGAACAAATATGATAAGTCTTTCTGGTATATATTAAAGAAAATCTTCGGAATTATTCTAAGGCCTAATCACGGGAGAATTTAAAATTTTCCTCTTTAATGTTAATTCAGCATGTTGAAAGTACTATGACATGAAACAACAAATTAGAACGGTATTGTGAATGGATATTTGTCTAAGTGCCTAAGTTAAAATGATATTTGTGGGGCCAGCAGGTGGTGTGGTGGTTGAGTTGTTGGACTCCCATATGGCAGACTGAGGTTCAAGTCCCAGACCTAGTTGCTCGAAAATCACAACAAATAAACAGATAAATAAATAAATGAATGTTTTATAAAAAGATTGCTCTTAGAAAAACTAATATTTTGAGTGCAAGGACACTAATATTATAACAAATTTTATATAACAAAAATGCATATTAATAGCTTATCTAATTACATTTAATTATTATATATTATATTTAGTGTAATTATTATAGTTATAATAATTAGATGTTTTACTAACTATAATTAAAGTTATAACAATAAATATGCATATATATATATGTTTTAAAATAAAATATTAAACACTTATAAATACTTGCCCTGAAAAGAGATTTAGAAAAACCTATCATAGGTCTCTCTTAAATAGACTCCTAGTCTTTTTGAACAATTTAATGCATTATTTTATATACACTTATTTTTTATGCTCCCTAAATATGGCATATGTAAACTCATAGACATACATGATTTTTAAAGTAGGGTATATGCATTTAGGAAAAACCCTGATTAATATGGAAAGAAGAAAAAAAAATCCTGGACTTCTAAGACTTAATTCCTGAAGATCACATTTAAGTCTCTGACATAAATAAAAGGAGAATTTTACAAATGGTGAGTGTCCCAACCTGGGGGGACAGTCAAACAGGTTTCCTGAGGGAAGAATGAGAGCTGGGACAAGCGGCACAGTGTTACAACACGGAGACGACACAGTGTCTTCAGGGTCGTCCGTTTATTGTGGGCAGCACAGTGCAGCACGGAGACAACGCAGTGTTATAACTCTTCAGGGTCGCGTCGTCTATTGTGAGCAGCACAGAGAGGACGCGGTGTCACAACTCTTCAGGGTCGTCCGGAGACGACGTGGTGTTACAACTCTTCAGGGTCTTCCAGAGACGATGCGGTGTCAGCTCTTCAGGGTCTTCAGGGTCATCTGGCGATTATGGGCCAGGCATCGTGGTTATATACACGCTGGTGGGCCGTGATTGGTTGTAAAAGGTGGGTTATGATTGGTTGTAAAAGGTGGGTTATGATTGGTTGTAAAAGGTGGGTTATGATTGCTTGCTTTTGGACCAATCATGAGGTACCGGATATGCAAATCTGAGGGATTCTAGTGGCCAATCAGAGCAAGGTTTTGAAGGTCAGGTTTTTTTGAAGGGAACCAATTGTGGCTTTTGGCATGGTGTAATTGTTTGCTTTCTGAGAAACCAGCGATATTCGCTGGTGCACAGCCTCTCACAGATGAGGATCAAAGATAGAAAAAAAAGGTGATTTATGTAAGTGAGCCATTATAATATAGTCACAAATACATGAAGAACTGCTGAATGTATAACTTAAAGATCTATTATTCTATGTTGAAATTATTTTTCAATTAAGTCTTTTTTTTATCCATTCATTTATCTGTAGACACTTATGTTGTCTTGATATTTTGGCTAATGAGAATAATGCTTCAAGGGTGCAGGTATACATGTCTTCGTGATACTATTACATTTCCTTTGGATAAATACCCAGAGTGGAACTGCTGGATCATATGGCACTTCTGTTTTTAATTTTTTGAGGATAATCCATACTGATTTCCATAATGACTATATTAGTTTACATTTCCACCAATAGTGAATAAGGTACTTATTTCTTCATACCTTCACCAATACTTGATCTCTTATCTTTTTCAATATAGTCATCTTAGCAGGTGTTGGGGTTTTGAATTGTATCTCCCTAATGATTAGTGATATCAAGAATCCTTTCAGAGCCAACCGGTAGCATTCTGGTTGAGGCAACTGAATCTCACATGGCTTGCTGAGTGGTTTGAGTCCCAGATTCAGTGGCTTGAAGGGCATACCAGGTACATGTGTATATTTGGTCAAAACCCCAAAAGAAGTGAAGGAGAGGGGATTGTGGCATGACCATCCTCCATGAGATGTGTGTGCACTCTCTCTTTCTCTTTCTTTCTCTCTCTCAGTCCAGCGATCACTTAGTCTGGTGAAGAAAGAAAGAAAGAAAGAAAGAAAGAAAGAAAGAAAAGAAAGAAAGAAAGAAAGGAAAAAAGGAGGGAGGGAGGGAGGGAGAAAGAAAAGGAAAGAAAGGAAGAAAGGAAGAACGGAAGAAAGGAAGAAAGGAAGAAAGAAAGAAAGAAAGGAAGGAAGGAAGGAAGGAAAGAAGGAAGGAAGGGGGAGGGAGGGAAGGAGGGAGGGAAGAAGGAAGGAAGGAAGGAAGGAAGGAAGGAAGGAAGGAAGGAAGGAAGGAAGGAAGATATTTATATACCTGTTGGCCATTTGTATGTATTCCTCTGCAAAATGTTTATTTGAATCTTCTACTCATTTTTAACTTTTTTTTTGTTGAGTCTTGTTACATATTTTCAACATTAACACCTTATTAATAGATACATAATTTGCAAACATTTTCTTTCATTCTCTAGGTTCCAGTTCCATTTTGTTGATTGTTTCCTTTGCCATACAGAAGCTTCTTAGTTTGATGTAGTCCCATTTGTTTATATGTGCTTTTGTTTAATGTCTTTTAGCATTTTAACCAAAGAATTATTGCCAAGACCAATGCCACAAGCTTTTTCCTTGTTTTCTTTTAGGAGTTCTACAGTTTTAAATTATTTATTTAGTCACTGGAGGACATATATGCATACCAGAGAAAGAGAGACCAAGACAGAGACAGAAGTAGGGGGGCGAGGAAGCACTCCCAAGAGGGACATAATCACAACACAGTCTCTTCTCCATTTTCTCACCCCATTAGTATTTATGGCATGCACATATACATGTCTGCTATGTTTCAAGATGCCAGAGTCAGCATTCAGACCACATGGTCAGCCATGTGCTTTAACCACTAGTCTTTGGAGTTGGACCTCAGCTCTCACATTTAAAACTTAATCTATCTCAAGTTAATTTTTGTATATACTGAGAAATATAGTGCACTTTTGTTTGTGTGTATGTGTATGACTATCCAGTTTTTCTTTCACATAATTTATTGAAGAGAACTTTAAACATTATTTATTCTTGGTATCCTACTCAAAGATTGGTCAAACATAAATGCATAAATTTATTTCTGGACTTTCTATTATATTCTGTTGGTCTATATTTCTGTTTTTTATGCCAGTACTACCCTGTTTTAGTAAATACAACTTTCTTACATGTTTTGCAATCAAGGAATATGAGAGGTCTCCAGTTTGCCTCTTTCTCAATGTTGTCTTATCTGTCAGGGATGTTTTTTGTTTGTTTCTGTAAAAAGCTCAGACTTTTTTTTTTTGAAGAGGTTTTTTTTGTTGTTTTTTTGGTTTTGTTTTTTTGTGTGTGTGTGTTTTTTGCTATAGGGCACGTGCGCTCATCAGACAGAGAGAGACAGAGAGACAGAAAGTGAGAAATCACCCCCCAGGGAGATGGCCATGCCACAATCCCTTCTCCTCCATTCTCCTCTTGGGATCTTGGGCACACAAACACATGCCCCTGGTGTCTGTTTCAGCTGCCACATCCAGGACTCGAACCGCGGTTGACTGTGTGGGAGTCCAACGACATAGCCATTACGCTAACTGCTGGTCCCTTTTCTTTCTATTTCTGTAAAAAAATAGTATTAGAATGCTCATAAGAATTGCATTGATATCTGTAGGTCACTTTGGGCAATCCAGTCTTTTTAACAATAGTAATTCTTCCAATTCATGAACAGGTAATTTTCCCATTTATTTGTGTTTTCTTTATTTTATAAGAACTTATAGTTATGAGATATAGCAAAAACAGTTATAAGAAGGAAGTTTCTGACAATAAATACCTACATTAATTTTTTTTTGAATCTCAAGTAAGCAGCTTAATTTCACATCTTAAGTCTAGAAAAAGAAGAATAAATTAACCTGAAAGTCAGAAGGAAGGAAGGAAATAATAAAGTGTAGAAATAAATGAAATAGATACTAGAAAGACAATAGAAAAAATTAATATAATTAAGACTGAGGAAATTGAGTCAGTAATCTAAAACCTCCTAACAAAGAAAAACCCTAGACTGTTTCATTGGTGAATTCTACCAAACATTAAAAAACTTAATGCCAAAGAGATTTTTTTCCCCCACTGGATTGACTGAAAGCCTTTGTCAAAAATCAGTTGACTATATATTTTGGTATGCTGTAATGAAACACAGTGATTGAGTATGAAGAAAAATAAAAAATGAAAAAATTTTTAAAGAAAGAAAAAGAGAAAAAAATTAATGCCAGTCCTTCTCAAACTCTTCTGAAACATAGAAAAGAAGAAACACCTCTGAACACATTATGAGGCTAGTATCATACTCATACCTAAGTTGGGTAAGGATACCACAAGAAAAGGAAATTCCAACTCAATATCCCTGATGAACATAGATGCAAAAATTCTCATAAGTATGAGCGAACTGAATGAAACTGCACATTAAGGGAATCATACACTGTGATCAGGGAGATTTGTGCCTGGGTCATAAAGATCATTCAACCTATGCACATTAATAAATATGGCACACTGTGTTAACAAACCAAAGAACAAAACCATATGATCATCTCCATACAAACAGAAAAGGCTCTGACAAAATTTGACATCCTTTTATGACCAAAAAACTCTACAGATCAGGAAGACAATAGAAAAATGTACCTGAAAGCAATAAAGGCCACATATGGAAAGCAAACAGCTCGTGTCATACTTAAATAAGGGAAACTGAAAATGTTTTCTCTAAATTCAGAGACATGACAACAGGATATCCACTCATTTTGTTTGTATTTTTTTTAGGGAGAGAAATTTTTGCTAAAGAATGCATGCAGTCACTGGAGAGAGAGACAGAGAGAAAGTGAGAAATCACCCCTGGGGGGATGGCCACACCGCAATCCCTTTTCCTCAATTCTCCTCTCAGGATTTTGGGCATGCACGCATACACACATGGCATAAGTTTAAAGTCACAAGGTCTGGGACTTGAACCACAGCTGGCCATGTGGGAGTCCAGCAACATAACCATTACAACATCTGCTGGTTCCAAGGGATACCCACTCTTACCACTTCTATTCGGCATAATACTGGAAGTCCTAGACAAAATAATTAGGTAGGGAAAAAAAGTGTTCAAATTAGAAAAAGTTAAATTTGTCTGTTTACAAATGACATAAATATTGAAGACCACCAAAATAAAAAAAATTTAAATGTGCTTGAACAACAAATAAATCTATCCAACAAAGTTACTGGATAGAAAATCAACACACAAAAAGTACATTTCTGTACACTAAGAGCAAGTTATCTAAAAATGAAATTTAGAAAACAATTCTATTTACAATAGCATCAAAAAGATAAAAGTACTTAGGGATGCATTGATAACTGTTATAATTGTGTGCCAGTCTCCCCTATTAGTCCTGAGATCCTTGAGTACAGGAATTGTCTTTTGCATCTGTGATATTTTTCTGCCAAGCTCAGTGTAATAGGTATGGAACATTTATTCATAAGCAAATACTTAGAATGTCAATCTAGCCTCTAAAAGTCCTAGATTAGATAGAGTAGAGCTTTCTTTTGGGGAACAAACTTGGATGAACTACCAGAATCATATAGTTTGAAGGAAGAATATGAAAGATTTACTACTGAGTGAAGCAAGCCACACTATGAAAGAGAGACATTGTATGTCCCCACTTACTATATACCAAACGTCCACAGTCTATGGCGGAAACTGAAAGATCGGAGGATGTAGAAACATGGGGAATGGTTCTGGATACTGGAGACAGTGTGGGAGGTGGGAGGAAGATGAGGGAAGGTGAGAGGAAGGACATCAAAGAGAAAGTACAGAGGTAACACATTTAAGGTACACAGAAATGAAGGACTGTCTGTTGATGATAATGTGTATGATAATATCTTTAACTGGACTGGTTTACAGTGTATTTATGCTGGGAAGATTCATTTTATAAGATATTATGATGTACAGTGATTGAATGTATAAAGTAATTTTTTTTAATTTTAAAAAGAAAAATGTTCCTATGTCTTTTTCCTTGTAATGTAGTGTTACAAGTTTCATTTATGAAATCAGGCATTCTTAGAGCAACAGTTAAAATGCAAATGAGTTGCCCACAGGCATAGTATATCAATTCATTAACACACATGCTCAAATAATAGACGAACCTGAGTTTAAAGACGTGGGACTCAAAACAGCTCTGTTTAGATAGATATATAGTTTACCCAAGCATAAGCCAATGCCCAGAGAGAAAGAAAAAAAAAAAAAAGTAGTAGGTACTACCGTGAAAACCAAATACGAAAACTGAACAAGGGAGGCAATGAAAATGTCATCTACTTCAAAATAGTGTCTAACCAGCTCTACAGAGAAAGCAACAAAGGTTTTGAAATCCTGAACGAGGAGTGAGGAATACTATCCTAGAAGAACAAAGAAGGTGTAGGAAAATGTTTTTAAAATAATAAAGCAAGAAGAACAAAATAATCATTGCCCTAAAGCTCAATGTAGCACATAGAAGCTTTTGATTTTTCTCCTGTCCTTTCTTATAGCCTTTTCATACTGTTACTCTGCTGCAGTACGAGTGATCACAGAAACCCTATGGGCCACTGTCATCAAATCATCTGTATCCTCTGCATACCTGCTGGAGGCCTCTCCTTCATGTCAGCATTTTAGGCTTGCTATGAAATAATGCTTGAGTGTCAACCTCAGGTTGCTGGGCTTCTCGCCAGCTACTCGCTTGTCGTTTTCTCCCTACGACAGCAGGGAGAATACATCTGCTACCCCTGACCTTGTTATTTTACTTGCCTTCATTTTCTCCTGTCTTGGAAACCGTCCTCAGAACAACCAAAAAAAAAAAGGCAAGAGAGCAAAATTTCCTATCATTAACTTTGCCATTTCTTCTACAACTGAAAATTGCATTATAAATTCTTTGGTTACAGCTTTCCTTTACCACAGTAATGATTTCCATAGTTTCTGTGGTAAAATTTCAAGATGTGAGTGTGTGTGTGTGTGTTTGTGTGTGTATGCACTTTGGTGTGTGTGTACTTTCATGCGTGTGTGAGTGTGTGTGAATAACATCGCAGCATACCATGGAGACACATACAAAATGTACCCTCAGCAAATATGGTATTTTTCTCCCATTTTCTTAGCAGGGTCCTTCAACCTCCCTTTCTTACTCTGTGGATTTATATCTTTTATCTGGAAAGCCAGCATAAAATTTTAATAATCAAAGTAAAAGTTGATTTTGGGCAATATCTAATATAGCTCTGGAGTCGAGTTCAGAGACAAACCTGATGAACTGAAATTCTATCTTCTGCACTTATCAGCCAACGAATGAATTAGCTTGTGAAATTTAATTTCTCTGTTTGTACTCTGATAAAAAAAGAACCAAACTTCAGTGGCCACCCTTCACTTGTCATGGTTCAATTATGTCAACACCTCCATTCTACTCCCAGCCCAGAGAAATGACTTTAAGAGGGTGAAATCTGGCAAGTCCTCTAGGATAGAAATTGGCATTTCCTCCAAGGAGAATTAATACGTTACCCAAGTTATCTAATCCTCCATGGGGAGCTTCTAAATAGTAGTAATGTAGAATGTTGGAGGATGCCCTGAATTTTTGTAAAAAAAGATTTGCGACTATTGAAGAATCAAGAAAAAATAGGATGAGAAATAGAAATCCATTAATCCCTGCCTCCTTTTATTTGCATCTACCTCTCAGTTTTAATTAAATTCTAAAACTCTTTTTTGTAAATGCCTTTCTGTGATAATAGGTAAAAAAGATAAGCGAGAAGTTTCACTCCACTTAAGGAGGTTGATGTCCAATGTGAAAAGACTGAGTGTGAGTGCCGTTAAGCATAAGCAACGTAACCTAGTGGAGAGCATGGGCGCTGGCACCGGTTTGACCAGGCTGAGTCAAATCTTAGCTTTACTACCTAGCTGCTACTTGAGAATAGTTCCTACCTTCCTGTCCTTCTGCCTTTTCATCTGTGAAGTGGGGCAATAATAACATATTAACAGATGCTTTAAAAGGCTGAGATATAGGAATATTCTCAAAAGGCTTTCCAGGACTGGTACATAGTATCATAATAAATATCACAAAAGTAGTTAATAAATTACAGCATTAATACAAGGTAGCATTGAAAAGTGCCACAGCAGCATAATAGACAAGGGTAATGAAAATAGAAAAGAGGAAAATGGATTATGAAAAAAATCCAAAGAATATAAAAATAAGATGAACCCTTGAGTCTTCAAAATTGAAAAGAATTATTTAAGTCAAGAATATTATTAATATTTGAGTAGTATAAATGGAGGTAGAACAAAGGGGTACTAGAACATTATATTTTATTTAGTATAAGTTTTAAAATACAGTAAGAGGAGATTTGTAGCTAAGCTACTTGCCACTTTCTCCTTGGGTGACCTTGACTAAGTTACTAAACTCTATTTTTCTGTTTCCTTGGTTGCAAATAAAGAATACTAATACCTATCCCAAAGACAGGGTGAGGGTCAGGTATATTAATTCATACAGGTGCTTAGAATAGGGCCCAGTGCATAACAAATATTCAATAAATGTTACTAAAGGGTATATTTTCATGCCATTATTACAGATTGTATATAAATCACTGTAACTACAGCTTTCAGTCAATTAATTGGCATGTATCAGGCCACAGTGTGATTTAATTAATTTAAACTATCATGCCATTATCCACTCTCTTGCCAGGGAGAAAGCTGACTGATCCCAAAATACATTCTAAAATTTACAAGGTGAAGTTTTCTAGAAACATTTTAGTGGAACCTAAAAAGTGTATGTGAAATATATTATATATGTAATTTCCTTGATCTGCTCTTCATCAAGAAAGAAAGCAAGAGAGAAAGATAAAGTACCTATATTTTCTTATTTAATTAGCTCTAGTTGGAATTGAATAAAGTATATGGTCATTTAAAAATATTGAGGAAATAATAAGGTACCGTCTGAATTCTGATACAATTTTGATATTTGCTTTTTCTGTAGGTATTTTCAGGGTAGGAAGGATTTCAAGATGCCCTTACCAAACCTGGCTATATTCTGTATCTTCCCAACTTACAGAAAGAAAGGAGAAAGAAAGAAAGAAAGAAAGAAAGAAAGAAAGAAAGAAAGAAAGAAAGAAAGAAAGAAGAAAAAGAGAGAAAAAATAAAAGAAACCCAGTACAATATTATCCTAAAGTTTCATTTCTCATTTTATAACCTCACACTTTTTCCAACTATTTCAGTAGTATCAAAGAACTACAAGTGTAGATTTTTACAGGTAAGATAACATTACAGCATTTCATAGTTATATTAATTTTAATTCAACTTTATTGATGTTTTTCCTCTGTCAGGCACTGCATAAATGATCACCAAGTGTGAAAAGGGGTAAAGCTTGCAAAATACCTCCCAGGAGAGATAATCTCTGAGGTGAGCCTTAACAAATAATGGAGAAGAATTTTGAGACAATGTGTGAGGAAATAAACCAAGCTGTTACTAACAGTTTGAAAAGCAAATGGTTCAGAACTGCTGACTTGTAAGAAAGAACAGTGGCTGATATAATTTAGGAGACTGGTGGAAAAAACTGAGGAAACTCTGGGAGACATTGGGGTAGGCAAAGACTTCCTAAGCAAAACCCCCAAAGCACAGACAATATCCCCCAAATAGACGGGTGGGACTACAGCAGATTGAGGAGTTTATGCACAGCAAAGGACACTGTAATTAGTGTAAATCGACAACCCTCAGAATTGGAGAGAATTTTTGTTAACTGTGCCTCAGATAAGGGACTGATAACCAGCATACACAGGAAACTCAAGCAGCTTACCTGGAAGAAAATGATTAATCCAATTAAAAGATGGGAAAATGAGTTGAATAAACAACTCTCTAAGAAAGACATATGAATGGCCAAAAAGCATATGAAAAAATGTTCAACATCCTGCATTGTAAGGGAGATGCAGATCAAAATGAGATATCACCTAACCCCAGTCAGAATGGCAAAGATTAAAAAAAAAACAAATAATGGTAAGTGCTGGAGGGAATGTGGTGAAAGGGGAACACTCCTACCCTGTTGGTAGGAATGTAAATTGGTTCAGCCACTGGGGAGAACGATATAGAGGCTCCTCAAAGACCTTCAAATAGAACTACCATATGATCCAGCAATTCTACTCCTGGGTATCTACCCAAAGGACAGGAGAGCACTCAGTCGGAAAAGCACTTGCACATCTATATTCATTGCAGCCTTATTCACAATTGCTAAGACGTGGAACTAAACCAAATGTTCAAAAACAGATGAATGGATTGAAAAATTTTGGCACATATACTCCATGGAATACTATTCAGCCATAAAAAACAAGGCCCTGGAATTTGATAGAAAGTGGATGAATATGGAAGATTTGTTGCTGAGTGAAGCAAGTCAGGCTATGAAAGAGAGACATTGCATGTCTCCATTTAACATATACCAACTGTCTGCACTTTATGGTAGAGACTGAAAGACTGGAGAACATAAAAGTATTAAAAATTGTAATGGACACTAGAAACAAAGTGGAAAGTGAGTGTGAGAGGGATAGAGTGTAGGAAATTTGGTGGGGGGGAGGGAATGGAGAGGTAAACCACTTGTGGGACACAGATAAGTTTTATTATCTGTTGATGAGGATGTGTAGGGTGGTCTCAACTGGGCTGGACTGAGGTGCATATCACTCTGGGTAAAGTCTCTTTTGTATAGCAATTTAATGTATGAATAATAATTTTAAAAATATAAATCAAAAAATTAAAAAAGGGACCAGCAGTTAGGGTAATGGTTATGTCGCCTCTCAAAAAACAAAAAGAAAAGAAAATACATCTTGATTTTCAACAACTCCCCTCCAAAAAATTTTAGGAGACCCACTGGATGCAGGACATACAGGTCCTCTCCATCTGCTAGAGAACTTGCTCTTCACTGTGTAAGAGCTGAGAAGTCATTGAAACCATTGATGGCGGGGAAGAGTTAAGGTCTGAGGTAAATGTTAGATCACTTTGTTAAAAGAGTGAAGGAAAGATTGAGGGTAAGGACAAAACTCTATGAATAGATATTACTCTTTAGTGTAATAGATCACGCAGAAATTGAGCTTCTGACATAAATAAGTTACTAAAGTTACTAATTTATCTAAATAATTTACTAAAATAGGTGGCACTAGGTAATGGGAAGGTGATTGGTTTTGGATCCTTACAGACAAGACCTGGTGATTATTTAGATGTACAGGGTGTGTGGAGAACACCCCCAGAACTTGGACAGTGGCGATCATGTCAATCTTGATGCCACCTTTAGAGGGAGAATGTGAAGGAAGTAAGTTATGGAGAGAATGTGAATTCAGAAAATGGACAGACTCTGTTTGAGGGGCGCATGTAAGAGTCAAACAGAGATGCCCTCTAAGTGGTTGGGAATCTGAGCTTGCACCTATGCTGCAAGCATTATTGGGCAAGGAGAAGCGCTTCTCAAACAGTGAATGGAATGAAAAGAGAAGAAAAGGATCAAGAATTTAAACCTGATGTCTGAGAAAATAGAATCTGACAAAGGAGGTGAAGAGAGTCAGGGTAAGCGTGTTGGCACAAAGCCAAGGGAAGAAGGAGTTTCAGGAAGGAGGCAGTCGACAGTGACAGTCACCGCAGAGTTCCAAGGACTAGGAGTTGAACAGATTTGAGAGTTTCTAGCTTCCAGATGAATTAGCCAGAAAAGTTACAGAATGTAGACAGTACAGTAATTTCAGAAATGAATAGTAGGTGAAAAATTTTAAGGGGAGCAAGCAAGTGGACACTCATCTATGAATACATTTGGAGAAGAGGAAGAGTCAGTAGGTACCTGAGTCACCAGTGGAATCATTGGGATGTACAGGACAGGACAGAAATATATTATTTTAGTTGATGAGATGACCCAACAGACAAGAAGGGTTTAAAAATGTCAGGAAAAGTTAAGATAATTTGTCAAAGAAAAAAAAATTAAACTGGACAAAGTTCAACAGGCATGACTGGCCTTATTGAAAGCTACTTTTATAGGAAAGAGAATCCAGAGCTCATTCTCTGCTTAACTTCACAGAAACAAAGGACTGGAGAGCTTGGAAAATTGCAGGGAGAGGAGACTCTTCTCAAAGAAAGAATAACTTTCTATATCTTTACAACAGGAAGTTATTTTACAACCTGGAGTGAAGTACCCACCAAAGTTAGCCTCCTATCTGCCCATGGCCTGGTGGTTAAGAAGGGAGGACCCACATGGCCAACCAGTTTGAGTCTTAGACCTGAAGACTGAGAAAAACTCTGGCTGCATGTGCATACATGCCCAAAATTCAAAAGGAAGAAGAAATGGAGGAGGAGGAATTGAGGCACGACCGTTCTCTATGGTAGATGCTTTCTTGATTTTCCTCTCTCTCTCCCTCTCTCTGTCTCTCCAGCATGCACCCTCTAGAAAATTTTAAAAAAAGAAGGAAGAAAGAGAAAGAAAGAAAGAAAGAAAGAAAGAAAGAAAGAAAGAAAGAAAGAAAGAAAGAAAGAGAGAGAGAGAGAGAGAGAGAGAGAGAAGAAAGAAAAGAAAGAAAGAAAGAAGAGAAGAAAGAAAGAAAGAAAGAAAGAAAGAAAGAAAGAAAGAAAGAAAGAAAGAAAGAGAGAGAGAGAAGAAAGAAAGAAAGAAGTTAAAAGCACTATTTCACTATTTTACCTAATGATTACATTTCAAAGGTATGGCCCCTGGTTTCCTAGAGAAAGACTTTCCCAGGTTGTAAAACCTGCAGGTAGCTTTTTAAAAAATTCTATCTCAGAGATAAACAGCAAAGATATATAACTACTTTTTTCCTAAGGTAAATGTTCTAAGAAGAAGATCAGGAGTCTAGAGTCTGATCTAAAGGGAAAAGTCTTTCGAAAGTTTCCTCGGGCTGAGGGAAACCTTAGGCCACCGCGGTCATTCTGTAGACAAACTCCTTATCGCAGATGGAGGACATTGAGTTAAGGCTGAGGTTGGAACTGCTGAAATTAAACAGCAGAAAGGGGTCTCCACAGGCTGGCCCTGGAGGACTGAAGGTAAGGCTCAGATGGATGGAAACCCACACTGGTGGGATAGGCAACTGACAGCATTCATGCTGGGGCTCTCAATTTCTCAACAAAGTAGGAGATCAGAGAACTGAAATGATCTTCTGAGGATGTGGTGCAGAGTGTGTGGGAAATGGCGGCAGCAAAGTTCAGGAAGACTTACAGGGGGATAGAAGAGGAAGCTAATCAAACTATGCCCCCTTGAAATATAAAAACCGTTTACTGAAAGAGACACACCATATGCTCCAAAAGAAGGCATGGCCCACACGCCCAGCAGCATTTACAAAGGGCCCCCTCGTGTGTCCAAGCTGTCATCTTTTCTTCCTCCACTTAAAAGGATGAGCCTGCTACATAATTATATTTTTATCCTCTTTTTGCTAATGATGTTTTCTAGTGCATCTGATTTTTAAAGTTCTGTGTCAAACCTACTATAAAGATTTCTTGGCAGAAGTTCCCTCTGTGTATAAAATATGAAAAGGAGGCACTGAATTTTCCTACCAACTTTTTTGAACTTCGGTTATTACAGCCATGCTGGTGTGTTCCTTTCTCTGCTCCTTTTCACAGCGCATTAACTTTAAAATAACATCTAAGTCCCCATCTAGCTGTTTTCACATTTTATTTTCTTCTATTGCCAGCCAATGAATTGTTCAACTTTCCAGTCCCTCTTTGGGGACGCCACTTTCATTGACAATAAGAGTTATTAAGATCTGTATAGTTGATTTTTATCTTCACTTAGATCTGTTTATATCTCTTGGGTAACTTTTCTGTGCACATTTCCAATTACTTTATTTCTGTACCGTCCTTTCTTTGTACCAAAATTCGATTTTGTTCACTCTTACTCTCACATAATGGATTCTTGGACTCTTTTTTTATATTTTTGTCATGGTTACTCACTGACTTTTTTTTGAAACTTTTATGACCTGATATTAAAATCTGTTTGCAAGTTTTAAGCACATATTCCATTTCTGGAGAAGTTTTATTTTTCCTTTGTTCTTTCATCTTAGAAATTTCCATAACAGCTTCTCTTTGATTATATAAAAGTGATGCTTTTATTCACAAATAAAATTGTATTCCACAAATATATTACAATTTCATAATCTTATTTAAAAAAATACTATAATTAGAAGTTTTACATCTTTCTTTTTTTAAATATGAATCTTTTATGTGAGAAAGAGATTAGAGTAGTTGTCAAGGTCCTTTTACATCTTGAAAAATTCTGTATGTTATAAGAATGTTTTTAAAGATCATCTTGATATTGAAATTAATACTTTCTTTTCTGATTCACACTTACAAAGGACAATAAGACATTCCCAACCTCCTTTGAGTTGAAGCCTCCTCTGGCTCAAATAGTCCTCCTACTGACCTGCTTCAATATCCTCTCTTTGCATAACTGACATGAAATTCTAATCATGTCTGGGATTCTTTGAAAAATGGCAATTTAACTGTATCTCTCTGAGACTCCAGAAGTTCTGTAAGTGTCCTAGCTCAGGAGTAACATGTCCCAGAAAATCATGTCTTCCATGTATGATCACGGCAGATGTGTGTGTGTGGGGGGGGGGGGTAGAAGACACTAAAGCAAAAGAGCTCCTAAAAGAGGTCAACAACATTAGTTTTAATAGTAAGTCTAGGGGCCAATAGATAGCATGGTGGTTAAAGTGCTGGGCTCCCACATGGTTGACCACGGTTCGAGTCCCTGACCTGCCGGTTTGAGGCTTACACTCACACGTGTACAAGAGTGCTCAAAATCTCAAGAGGAGGGACCAGCAGTTGGTGTAATGGCTATATCACTGGACTCCCATGTAGTCGACCATGGTTCGAGTCCCAGAACCGGTGGCTTAAACTCACGCCAGGCACATGTGCGTGCATGCCCAAGATCCCAAGAGGAGAATGGAAGAGAAGAGATTGCAGTGTGGCTATCCCCTCTGAGGGATCATTTCTCACTTTCTGTCTCTCTGTCTCTCTCTGTCTTTCTGACAAACGCACGTGTCCTATATAAAAACCTGTCCAAAAAAAATAAATAAATCCCCCAAGAGGAGAATAGAGGAGAAGGGATTGCTCATTTTCCCTCTCTCTCGGTTATCTCTCTTAAATTACAAATAAGAGTCTTTATTATGTTGTTAAGGTCAATAGTCTCTTGGTGATTAGCTTATCAACCCAATTTTATGAGACTAGGAAACAGAGTGTCTCTTTGTGGAAGTTAAGTTGGTTTCCACTGAAAAGACAGATATGGTTACTCTTTTTGTTTAAATAACACTTGAGCAGATTAGTGAAAGGTACTTTTAAATATGTTCCCTAACTTTTTATTAGGACTGTTACCCTCATTTTGTTAACGGGGATACTATAATACTTTGACGTGAGAGGAATCAGGGCCATTGCTCTGGGCAAGTAAAGAAGAGAGAATAATAATATTAATAATAATAATAATAATGATAATAAAGTAGTAAAGATAAGCTAGCTTTTTGGTCAATAGCAGTAAAATTTGTACCAAAAAAATGTTTCCCCAAAATTAAAGACATTAATTATTCTGTACAGATTAACATATTTTTACGTCAGTATGTGGAAGAGATTTCAGACACAGAGGCGGTATCTGAAAGGAGCTGAGAGGAAAGTAAGAGTATTTGAACTGTAGAAACAGTGATCTTTGAACAGAGTTTTCTTTTTTTTCTCCAGTTTTAATTGTTTGTTTTCAGGTTTTTCAGGAAGCTGAGTTTTTGCAGAAGGTAAAGCCATCTTTTTTAGCCTGACTTTCAAAGATTTAGATCATTAAAATCAATATGGAGTTGTTAAGACAGCAGGCATAAAATATTTGTTATTCAAATCTGACCTTTAACAGTGGAAATATTTATTATGCCTCAAGCTTAACATTTATAATTTAACATTAATAATAATTATAATATCCCATATCTGTACACCTCAATTTCTATGGAACTTTCAACATGCCTTTTGTACATTTATGTGTTGTATAGAAGACATTGTTATTTGACACAAAAACAGACTGAGAGCACAAACTTGTAGTCTAAAGTGATGAAAGTAATTTTTTTCTTATTTTTTATATTGAAGAAGTACATTCTAATGTTTTTCCCCCACTTCTGTAGGCCATCTATCACCCAATCCTGGGTCTAAGGTAATAAAACTCATTTTTTTAATTGCCAGAGGGCCCCCATACTCATTAGAGACAGAGAGAGAAAGAGAGAGAGAGAAAGTACCCCCATAATGGGGCACGGTCATGCTACAATCCCTTCTCCTCCACTTCTCCACCCCGCTGGAATTTGGGGCACATATCCACACATGCTCAGCATGTTTTTGAAACCTCTAGGGGCTGGGATTGAAACTGCAGTAGACCATGTGGGATCTGACCCACTTAACCACTAGGCTAAGGGGCTGGCTGAAAAGTCATTATTTTAAATACCTATTTTTGTGATAAGGAATAATCTTTGATAATAATTCAACTATATGTGCAACAGTCATGGAAAGGTCTTAAGCATTTCAACTGATGGTTGCTATCAATAATTCCTGCTTTCAGATGACAGTTACTGAGCAAATCTTGTCTGCACATCACATCTCATAAAGGATGGCGTTGTTTGCTCACATGTTATCCCAAAATTGCCATGACTTAAAAGTCTTCTATCCCTTCTCTTGTTAAATACAGAAGTTTACCATAATGCTGGTCTTATCTAGAGATGCTATTCTAAAGTCAGTGTAGAAGATAAAAGTCTTGTCTTGAATAACGCCACAATATACATAGTTGTGCGAGAGCTTTTCAGACTAAGCATTCTCCTGTCCTTCGAGTAGATAAGACATGAAGTCAAACCAAATATCCACAAATAGATGAATGGATTGAAAAAGTGTGGCACATATACTCCTAGGAATACTATTTAGCTATAAAAAAAAAAAAAGAGAGAGACCCTAGCATTTGATGGAAAGTGGACAAATATGGAAGACTTGTTGCTGAGCGAAGCAAGTCAGACTATTAAAGAGAGACATTGCATGTCTTCACTTAACATATACCAACTGTCCATATACTATGGTAGAGATTGAAAGACTGGAGGACATAAAAGCATAGAAAATTTTTATAGACATGGGACAAAGTAGAAAGAGAATGAGAGAAGGGAAGAGCATAGGGAAGGAAATTTGAAAGAAAAAATAGAGAGGTAAGACATTTGTGGGACACAGAAATGGTTTATTACCTGTTGATGATGTGTATAGCATTTTCAACTGGACTGGTCCAAGGTGTATTTCATGCTGGGTAAATTCTCTTTACAATCTAATGATGTATAGTGATTGAATGTATAAATAGTAATAATAATAATAACAAATCTTGGGAACCAGCAGTTAGCGTAATGGCTATGTCGCTGGACTCCCAGGTAGTCGACCGCGGTTCGCGTCCTGGACCCGGTGGCTTAAAACTCACGCCGGGCGCATGTGCGTGTGTGCCCAAGATCCCGAGAGGAGAATGGAGGAGAAGGGATTGCGGCATGGCCATCCCCTCTGGGGGGTGATTTCTCACTTTCTGTTTCTATTTCTCTCTCTGTCTGTCTGGCGAGCACATGCGCCCTATAGCAAAAATCTCTCAAAAAAAAATAATAATAATAAGAAATCTTATCTTACAAGCAGACTTTTCCTTGAATATAGCTTTCCAAGTAGTTAAAGAGAGAATGAAATACCATGTCAGTCACCTTATTCTCCCAACACTAGATGAAATTATTTAAAGTCACTGGTGGGGCTGGCAGATGGCGTAGTAGTTAAGGCACTGGACTCCCTCATGGCAGACTACGGTTTGAGTCCTGAACCTGGTGGCTTGCTTTCTCACTTTCCTTTTCTTTCGTTCCCCCTCTCTTTCTGTCTCTCAGTGGGGAATGAACATGCCCTATAACAAGTTTTAAAAAATAATAATCATAAATAAAATTAAATACATCTAAAAAATAAAGCCATAGGTATATTTTAGGAGATATACTATTAAGAAAAGCAAACAAAAAGTATCTTTGAACTTTAAGGACCCAGTAATACAGGCCATCTCAGTGGCCTGACAGTTATATACAGCTCAAATCTAGATCCACGGATCCATGTGGAAGGCGGCAGAGTCAGTTCCCTGAGAGACCTGTGTACACTTGGTGCCCATGATCCAGGCTGGCCCAAAGGACTGGGGAAAATCACAGTGCAGGACCCTGTTGAAGGTGCTTATCTTTCTCTCTCTCCCCCTTTCTGTCCCACTCTCATGAAAGAAAGAAAGAATTTTTTTTTTAGAAAGATTTTTGCTATAGGGCGCATGCACTCACCAGAGAGACAGAGACAGAAAGCGAGAAATCACCCCCCAGGGATGGCCATGTCAGAATCCCTTCTCCATTCTACTCTAGGGACTTTGGGCATGCACGTACACACACCTGGCGTGAGTTTTAAGTCTTAGGGTCTGGGACTCAAACCATGGTTGACTACATGGGAGTCCAGCGATGTAACCATTGCTTCATCTTCTGGTCCCTGAAATAAACTTAAAAAAAAAAAAAAAAAAAAAAAAAAAAAAAAAACAAAAAACAAAGAGAATAAAGAACAGAGGGATAGAGGCAATCTGTCCACGAGAGACCTAAAAGAATAGCAGCATTGTAACTCTCAAGTCCCATTCACTGAGGAGTTTATACTCAACTCATAATGTTGAAAAGCATTTTTTCCCTCTCTCTCTCTCTCTTCCCTCTCCCTCCAAATACAAACCTTTGTATTCGCATAATGTAATTTTTATACTATCTTCACTGTGCCAGATATCAGTGTGGTCTTACAGCTACCAGGTCTAAGGTAAGACTTTTTAAAAATTAGCGTTCCTGGGACTAGCAGATGACTACTGGCTACGTTGCTGGACTCCCATATAGTCGACCGTGGTTCGAGTCCCGAACCTGATGGCTTAAACTCACGCTGGGTGCGTGTGTGAGTCTGTGCCTAAGATCCTGAGAGGAGAATGGAGGAGAAGGGATTGCGGCGTGGCCATCCAGCCTGGGGAGTGATTTCTCGCTTTCTGTCTCTCTGTCTCTCTTTGTCTGTCTGGCGAGCGCACGCGCCCTATAGCAAAAATCTCTTCAAAAAAAAAACAACATTAGCAGTCCTTAGGGAGCCTCTCCGGCTCACATATGGCTACTCTCTGGGCTCAGAAAGGACTGGTCTGTCTTGCCGGTGAAGTGCCTAGTCACGTGCTCAGAGGCCACTCTGAACCTCCTGAAGCAGAGCTGCAGCGCGATTTCACTCTGCATTCTTCTGCCTCTCGCTTTCAACTTGTCAAGCAGCTGTCACTGACAAATTCTGCTGTCGTCCTAGAGAATTCATGGTTGGCAGCGACTAAATAGCTTGCCAACACTGGACCAGACACTCCACGGCGTATCTCAGCGTTCACAGGGAGAAGTAATATCTGCTTTTGTCTCTCCTCTCCTTTCCTGAAGGTTTCTATCTTGGCTGCAGGTCATGCCAGTATACACTTGAAATAACGCCTCCCGCAGCCATTGCCCCCACCCTGAAAACAAAAGAATGAATTGAAGTGGAACCGTGCTCTAAAAGACTGAAATATGAGGCTTTTAAATTGTCAGTGTGAATAAAGCATAGAGTGAAGACAAAGTCATTTGATACTTCAATTTCATTTTTCCATTTCTCTAAATGGCACTATTCTCCAGATATCCCAGGAACTATTATGGTCAGCAGCAACTGGACTTGACCCACTCAGACTGCCCCTTCCAGACAAGCTAACCTGATTCTCAACCTCGACCCAAAGCAATTGGTGATTCCGGAGGATGAAACTTTCTACAGCATGCGGGCTTCTTCCTATTGCTCTTGCTGGAATTCTAGGCTGACGTCTGTTCCGCTTGCTCATAACAAGGATTTTCATGGATGTCCTTTCTCTTAGCAGGAGAAGGTATCTCAAAACAAAAGGGCAAACAAGTTTGTTTAAAGAAAATGTTTGATAATACATATTGCATTCAAAATATAAGGTAGCTGGGGCTTGCAGGTGATGTAAGAGTTACATCGCTTGATTCTCACATAGTCAACCATGGTTCGAGTCTTGGACCCAGTGCCTTGAGACTTATACCCGGCATGTGTGTGTGTGCATGCCCAGGGTCCCTGGAGGAGAACGGAGGAGAAGGCCATCCACTCTGGGGAGTGATTTCTCACTTTTCCTCTCACCGTCTCTGTTTCTCTTCAGCAAGTGCATGTGCCCTAAGGCAAAAACCTCTAAAAAAAAATACAAAGCAGCTGTAAAATTATTTATCTACATCCTATCTTTCTCATCTCTAAAATAATATTGATCTACATAATAGTCTTTAGAGAATAATATGATGTATCACTAAGTTATTTAAGAACAAAAGAAAGAAAAATAGACCCAGTCATGGTGGCATAGTGGAACACAACATTCTGCCATGCTGAAAGCCATATGGAAGATGGGGCGTGGTTCCCAGATCTCCCTATAAATCCCAGACTAGTCTCTTCCACCCTCACAAAAGAAATGATTTCTTTATTAGATTCTGCATTAGATATATTAAAAGTTCATGTCCTGTTATGTAATAATCTATGCCATCCCTTCAATATATGGGTATAATACAGGGAAATAAATGTGGACAAATGTAACTAATTGGAGAATTTCACCTAGATAGCTGACCCAGGATGTCTGTTTCTCAATAGTCTTTCCAGCTGATAAATGGTCAATGCAGAAGAGTTTGGTAAAAGCAACTGATTTGATTAGGTGACTTTCATTGTAAGGAAAAGAAATAATTCAGTAGTTCAGGTAATGGTGGTTTGTAGTAAGCACAAGCATGAAGGAACAGGAAGTTGGGCCCTTCTGAAATGTCAACACCGGGAGTCTTTTTTCTGGAGAGTCTTTTTTCCTATAGGGCATGTGTGCTCACTAGAAAGACAGAGAGACAGAAAGCAAGAAATCATCCCTGGGGTGGGGGGGATGGTCAAGCTGCAATCCCTTCTCCTGTATTCTCCTCTTGGGATCTTGGGCATGCAGGCACACACACACCCGGCATGAGTTTAAGCCACCAGGTCCGGGACTCAAACTGCAGTGGACTACATGGGAGTCCAACAACATAGCCATTATGCCAGCTGCTGGTCCAATACACCAGGAGTCTTAATCCAGCCAAGTCTTAGAAGACAGTAGTGTGAGGGGAAGTTTGAATTTGGGATTGGTGCAATAATCTTTCTGGAAAATAAAATTAAGAAATTCATTGTGATACTACACTTATTAAGTTGATTAAAGTACATTCTTCTTATCTCCTTTCTTTCCCACTAATAGTAACTTTCTCCCATTAGCTCCTGCTCCTTAGCAATGTCAACGGTTACATGATACCGCATAGTGTTTGGGGCACACCCAGCTCTCACAACCTCTCAGCTGCAGCTCCTAGCACTGACCATCAAATGCTTCCTGCTTTCCCTCCATGTTTTGAGCTCTGCTCCCTGAAGAGTGACTAACTCATCAGGTTAATTAGATCTCTGGTTGCTGTACAATCTACATGTCCATTGTCCTTGGTTGGTATAATTAGCTGTAGCTGTGACATTCATAGTCATAAGGTAGAGAGAGGGATCTGTCAGAAAATCTATTCCTCTATTAGAAAGAGATTTCAAGACCTGTAGAGATGGCACTTAACCTTCCCTGCCACTTGCTGCATCACTAAAATAAGGACGATGAATTGACCATCCGATATGTGACTGAGGCATAAAATAAACACAAGACTGACTAACCAGAAAGTGTGTGGAAGCCAAAGGTCTGTGAGATCATTTTGGTCTGAGCTGAGCGTATTACTGAGAGAAACTTAAGAGCCCCATGTACTAACTAGACAATAGGATCAGCCTTTTTATACATTAGTGGTTTTAACTTCATCAATAAAGACTCCTTTTATGATTTCCTCCAACACGTTTTAATTACGTGTGTTTCTAACCTAGAACAAAATATTTTTGCACTTTATAAACTATTCTAGAGAGAGCAAAGTTTCTAATTTAGTTTATAAACTTGCATATTTCTGATACCAAACCTAAAAGCATATAAAATAATAAATTATGACAGAGTAAGCTTATATATACTTAATTTTAAATAATAATGTGACAGAAGCAATGTTGCTATATGCTATGAGATGAGTATAACCTGACCAAAAAGATTTTCTGGTAGAAATGAAAAGAAGTCGTCTACCATGAGCAAGTGTTTATTAGGTCAGAAGAGAGAACTCAATTGTGAATCTAAATAACTTAACAAAAGGGCAAAGGGCCAAATTCAACACCCGTTCATATTTTCACCAGAGGGAAGAAAACAGAATGAAGATAAAATAACCATTTTAATCAAGGGTGGTAGACATACATTTATTTATTTATTTATTTATTTATTTATTTATTTAGCAGGTACAGAATATCTGTTTCAAATGAACAGCCAGCCCAAATTTGTAGGAATACAACAGGAAGCTCAATATATATCCAGTGTCTACATAGATTTTTCAGAAAATTTAGCTAAAATAAGACACAGTGATAAGAGACATAATAGTTGGAAAGAAGAAAGATGTATTGCTCATTGTAGATAAAGGATGACCTTAAACACTCCAAGGACATAGACAGAAGCTATTAGAATAAAACTTTTATTCAAAAAGACCAATAATGAGAAAATAGACAAAGTAGATAAAAAGCAATGGCTGTCATGTATACCAGTTGGAAACAGACCACACTCAAACCCTACTAATGCCCAAAGAGCCACTGAATGCTACTAACGTCTCCTGTGGCCCCCACTGAGAGCCTGGGCGCTTGAAGGCAGGCTTGACTGCAGACAGCAGTTCAGTGTGTGAAGCAGGAGAGCCATCACTGGCATTGTAAGGGCCTAAAAGAGCTGAAACTTGGAAAGCCTTGCCAGAAAAATGGAAAGCCTAAATATTTTTTTTTATTCAAGGCAAGCACATAAATGAAAGACACAAACACGACGTAAGTATTTTACTTGTGTCATACATATATTCCATCTGTAGCTGTATTACTCAACACATAAACTACAGCAAAAAATCCAACCCTTCTGTTTTAGCAAAATAATCTGTTTCTAAAAGAGAAAAACTATTTTCCTCTTGATAAATTTCAAAACGGAAATGTTCTACCTCACAAGAACACGTGTGTTATTTTCTTAGAGCCATTGCATGTATATGTTCTTCCTAGATAATGTACAGAAAGCCTACATGAAGCAAAAGCAGTGAGTTCACTTATGCTTTGAAAGGGACAATGTAAGTGATAATTCAAACCCAAAGTGGGTATCGATGTTTCTGCTTCTCACCTTTTGATATTCCTGATTCGGGAGATTTTCTGTGTTCACATTGATCATTCAAACACATCTCTCCTCTACAGAAGGGAAATGTTCTCTTCCACAGAAGCTAATGTGAATTTGTAGACCAACCACTGTGATAAACTGGCTACAGTCAGCCGGCAAAATCTGCTAAAGTGGAGAGCCGGTATGTGATTTGCTGATGGTGCCCTAATTAAAGCTAAATCTGAGGAAAGTGCATTCTAACCACATGTTCTAGAAAAGATCGTGCCTCTCTTCATGGAAATGAGAGGTTGTGTGTGTCTTTAATTGATTACTTAAATGCATAGTGTATAATTTTCAGAACTTTCCCTCACTTCCCACCACTGCCATCATATCTGACCTGTGCGTTCAGATTTCCGGTCAGTTACCTTGATGATCAGTGGGGTATCTTTGACGGAGAGCTCATTACCTTGTGTGTGTGCCAGAAACAGCTGTCAAAGCCTTTTCCCTCCTCGGTGTAATGATGTACAATTTTACCTCTTGATTTTGTAAAGTTATTTCTCTATCATATTATAATAATACCACACTGAGAGACTGAATATACAAAGGGAAAGACCATGTAGCACAATAGAACTCTAACACAAAATCGCTGCAGCAACCAATCCAGGAAGCCGAGTCTCTGCAATGATTGGCCCAGAATGATCAATGACTAACAACCTCTCTAATTTTTTATCCCACTTTATATTCAACACCAACCAGAAAACAAACAAACAAATGTGCTCCTCTAAACCAATCATGTAAGTCTCTGATTCTAGCTAGCCTGCCTCCAGCTTCCCTGTGCCAACAATGGAGGAAAACATCTGACCAAATATCTGGGTATCGTCTGGCCCAGGCAAGTGACCATATATAATTAAACATCACAGAGTTATCCCAAGAGGAATATGCCAAATAACTGTGGATGTGGTTTTACATTTTTATTTTTAGATTTTTGCCGTCAGGCACATGTGCTTGCCAAAGAGAGACAGAGAGCAAGGGAAAATGAGAAACCACCCCTAGGGAGGCTGGTCACATCTCTCCAGAGAGAGTGAAGAAGGGATGCACACACATCCAGCGTGTGTATCCATTCTCCACATGTGTCTCTACATACACACACATCCAGTGTGTTTTCACTTGGACAGCTTAGTTGACCATGCGAGATCCAGCTCCTTAACCATGATGCCATCTAAAGGTAAGAAAATACATACATACATACATACATACATACATGCATATATATGTATATATATACATACATATATACATGCATACATACATATATACATATGTATATACATACATACATACATGCATGCATACATGCATACATATATACATACATACATACATATATACATACATATATACATGCATACATACATACATACATATATACATACATACATAAGGGGCCAAGCAGATGATGTGGTGGTTAGAGCAGCTGAATCCCACATGATGGGCTGTGTGGTTTGAGTCCCAGACCTGGTGGTTTGGAAAACACTCTGGGCACATGTACATGCATGTCCAAAATCCCAAGAGGGAGAATGGAGGAGAAGGGATTGCCATCGTCATCTCTCCTGGGGGTGCTTTCTCACTCTCTCTCTGTCTCTCTCTGTCTCTGGTGAGTGCATGCGCCCTGTGGGGAAAAAAAGTTGAGATTTTAATTTTTTCTGAATAGTATACTTACAGTAATGTTAATACTATCTGAGGAGTTACTATATCACTAACATATACCTTTATAAAAGAAGCCTTCATAAAAAAATAATATTTTGCAAGTACATTTGAAGTAGGAGAAAAGAAAACAATACTTTTCTAAATGTAGACAGAATTGGTGGTATTAATCAAATAAATTATTTTACGTACTGAAAAAATGCACTTAGTAATTATGAGAATTTCAGCTTTTTTGTGTGTTTTTTTTTTTTTTTTTTTTGAGAGGTTTTTGCTAAAGGGCGTGTGCGCTCGCCAGACAGAGATAGAGAGACAGAAAGTGAGAAATCACCCCCCAGGGTGGATGGCCATGCCACAATCCGTTCTCCTCCATTGTCCTCTCGGGATCTTGGGCACGCACGCACACGTGCCCAGTGTGAGTTTAAGCCACCGGGTCCAGGATGCAAACCGCGGTCGACTACATGGGAGTCCAGCGACATAGCCATTACGCTAACTGCTGGTCCTGAGAATTTGAGTTTTTTAAATATTAATGTCTTGGTGGAAATTCCTTAATATATAGTCAGCAAAATGTTTGTGCAGGATTTTCAGAAATGTTACTAGAAGGTGGGGAAAAGAGCTTAACATATCTGGGAAATTTGGGGGTAAATGCACAAAAAGGAGGAGGCCAACAGTGGAACCACAGTGAGATGGGATGTTCTGCAAGGCAACCCCACAAGGGAAAGTTCTGGGTTCATGGACAGAGACCTGGCTGCTGTCTCTCTCTCTCTCTCTCTCACTTATAAAAGAAGAAATTTTCCAGACGAAACAATCAAAAATGTCCGTTGTGTATCTGAGCATCTTTAGCATAATCACAAGTCTTGTGAGTCTGTCAGAGGGAGAAATAATGAGTGTGTGTTCCCAACTATATTGGACCACAGCAGCGCTTTGGTCCTGGAGGGATTCGTGGACTAGCATCCTGTGAAACACACTCTGGGAAATGCTTCCCTTGAATATTTTGAGTTTTATATATTTCTGGTGTTCTTTTCATTTTAAAGGAGCCAAATATCTCTTCACATTCTGACACTGTTCTAATAGCGTCTTCTATAAGTGTAGCACTAATTAGTTTCAAAGTTCTTTCCCCACTATTATATGCAGTTCAGCTTTACAAGATTTTTTTTAAGTCAGGTATAATGATCCTCATCATAAGAACAGGAATTTGGGACAGAGATAATTTAAGAGACTTGCCTAAGGTCACATAGTTAGTTATAGAACTTGGTTTAGAATCCCTTTTTAAAGTTACAGAGATGAAAATTCTTTCCCCTTACTTTATACTGTTTCTCAAGCATTGACTCATTAATGTCTATTCATACACTACTTGACTGTGAAGTGTATTAGTCATTTCTGAAGTCGACTCAGGGAAATGACTATGAGCCCTTTAAGACTGGGTTTCAATACTGGCACTTCTGACACTGACTATGTGACCCTGGGCAAGTGTCTCAAGCACTTTGAGCCTCAGTTTCCTTATGAGTCAAAGGAAAAATAAAAAGAATCCTACAATTCTTTTTCCAAAACCCTCGAGGCCAGAGGTATTTCTCAGATTAAACTGTATTAAACTCCATACTCCATATATCACATCTCAACCATCATGGTACCTAAAAGAAAAGATTTTTTTTTTTCAGCTAAACATATAAATAGTCACATTAAGCAAGCTTGGTTAAAGACTATGATGAGTTTCAAATTCATGCAGCTTAGATTTTTGCCACCAAATGAATTTTGTCATCAGACAAATAAACACAGCGTTCCGTTTTCAGAGGTTCTCAACTATAAGACCTGTGATAGCAGAGATGAGTACCCTCCTCTTAGGACTGGTGTGGAAATACAAAAGACACACATGGGCGAGCACACAGAACAGCACTCAGCACACAGGAGAAACGCGGTACACGTCGGCTATGGACATCATTATTATGGCTATTACAAGATCATAGTCCACATTTTTACGATCACAATGATTAAAAATGCACCCACCCAATAATTCTACCTTTGGGAAATGTCAGAATGATAAAAAAGTGTACAACACTCTATTTTCTGACCTATTCTTTTTTTAATTTTATTTATTCATTTATCTTATTTTTAATTTGACCAGAGAGAGACACACAGAGAGAGAGAGAGAGTGAGAAAGCAAACCGCCAGGTCTGGAACTTGAACCGTGGTCAGCCATGTGGGAGTGTCCAGTGCCTTAACCACCACGCCACCTGCTTGTCCCTATTTTCTGACCTATTCTGAAATGATCACACATACATATATTTTGGATAATGAACCTAATATAACATAAAAGGTGACCAGGAGTATAAGTCTCAAGTGAAATTACAATCTGCAGGATTGTGACAAAATGCAGACCTAACCTTGAAAAGAATCATGTACTATATTTTGTACTTTACTCATCGTTAAGTAACTAGCGAGTTTGTTTATCTGTGCATTCAAGTGGAGGGTCTGACACAGAGAAAAGTCAAATACCTATTTGTTAGATGAATACATTGATGGAGAATGAACTCTCAGTGTCTGAGCGTCTCAGTCTCAGCTTACAGGTACCTGTCTTGACAGAAATTAGTCCTTGCTCCTCTTACAGAGTTGGGTCCCCAAATCAGAAATTTCTGATAGGGTAGCATAGTGCATATTTACTCCTCAAATATATGAGCTTTAAAAGCCTTTATTATGAATTGTACACTCCCAGATAATGTCCTGAAAATCATGCAATAGAAAGTATAGTTTATTGTCCCTGAATGTTCACTCACCAGAATGATAAGGATCCAGTGCTTCAACTAGTTAGGTATAAATGTGGCTCAACCCATCTCCATTAGAATGCAATACTAATTTGAGAATGTGTTTAAAGAAGTATAAATTTAAAATATCCATATTTACTTTGTAGGAATAAAATTTTTAATTGCCAAAGCAGAGAAAACACAGAGAAATGCTGATCACCCTTTTTATTGAAAATATTTTATGTATTATGTACAATAATACATTCTAATCATACATAATCATAGTCTTTAAACAAACCTTCCCAGTATGAATAGTGTATGTAATATATAATTAAAATGTTGTCTATATGATATAATAGTTATTATACTATAATATAAATATATGTAAGGGTATAAAAATTACATAGGTAATTTGTTTGAAAACAGTTTTTTTCCTCTAAAATTGGGAAGCATTCACCCTGTATTATCTACACTATTTGTTTTTCCTATCCACTTTCAACAGTCCTAAGAATATTAAAAAGAGTAACTTTCTATTGCATTTATTACAGTTTGCTTTCTATATGCTAATTATCTTTTTATCTGGGGTAGAATTATACGATGCAAGGATGTTTTTTTTTTCTTTCTTTAGATAATCAAATGCATGTGCACATGCTTTCATTATTTTTTCCATTTTAAATTTAGAAAGTCCTTCTCAATCATGAATTTGGCAAATACTCTTCTTTTATTTATTTATTTTTTTGGAGAGGTTTTTCCTATAGGGCATGTGTGCTCGCCAGAAAGACAGAGAGAGACAGAGAGACAGAAAGCAAGAAATCATCCCCCAGGGGAAATCGCCATGCTGCAATCCCTTCTCCTCCATTCTCCTCTCAGGATCTTGGGCATGCATGCACACGCACCCGGTGTGAGTTAAAGCCACAGGGTCTGGGACTCAAACCACAGTGGACTACATGGGAGTCCAGCAACATAGCCATTACAACAGGGTCTGGGACTCAAACCAGAGTCAACTACATGGGAGTCCAGCAACATAGCCATTATGCCAACTGCTGGTCCCTGACAAATATTCTTCTAAGGGTGTTGATTCATCTTAAATTTTATCAAGAGATATATACAGGGAGTGTTTCACATGTACAATTATGTCTTTGATCTCGAATTACAATAATATCCCTTCTCATTTTTCAGAAAGTCCCAGCTACTCCAGAGGCCCTCCTTCCCTAGGTAATGCCAAGAATTCTAGGACTCACATGGTAGTGTATTGTGGGTCTTTAGTTAGACTCACATTCCCGTCTTTCCTGCTGAGAAAACAGAGTGGTCTCACACCTCCAAGACTCTGAGGATCCATGATCTTTGTTAGCAGTGTCTGCCATGCTCACTAGCCTCCGAGGAACTGTAACAGCCATGGTCACGGTCGCGGCTGCACCAAAAATATTTGTCTTACCCTGAGCTCCAGAGGGCTATTCTTAGCACAAAGCACTTGGAGTCTCTACGGATCGAGTTTGTTTGCCCGTGTTCGTTCTTCAGTTTCTGGAGCACTGGAGAGTGTGAGCAGAGCAGCTGCTCGTGAGGAGCCCAGAACTGCATGACCTGCTGCCCCACCCACTTACCCTGGCAGCCTTTCCCTTAGCACTGGCTGTTTTCTCTCAAGGGCTCTGTCACCCCTCCCCATGTTCTGGATTTCCCTAAGCATCCTACTTTTTTTTTTTTTTTTTGGAGAGGTTTTTTTTTGCTATAGGACGCATGTGCTTGCCAGACAGAGAGAGACAGAGAGACAGAAAGCGAGAAATCACCCCCCAGGGGAGATAGCCACGCCACAATCCCTTCTCCTCCATTCTCCTCTCGGGATCTTGGGCACGCATGCACACGCACCCTGTGTGAGTTTAAGCCACCGGGTCCAGGACTTGAACCACGGTCAACTATGTGGGAGTCCAGCAACACAGCCATTACGCTAACTGCTGGTCCCCAGCATCCTACTTTTTATCAGACATGACTGGGAATGGTAGATATAAACACATTGTTCATGTTCTTTCTAGTTGGTACTTTTTTTTAAGAGAGTTTTTTTTTTTTTTTTTTTTTTTTTTTTTTTTTTGCTATAGGATGTGTGCATTTGCTGGGGAGACAGGAAGAGAGAGATAGAAATCAAGAAATCATCCCCCCAGGGTGGATGGCCATGCCACGATCCAATCTTCTCTCTTCTCCTCTTGGGATTTTGGTCACACACACAATACACATGTGCCCAGCATGAGTTTTAAGCCACTGGATCCAGGACTTGAACTGCGGTTAACTACATGGAAGTCCAGCATCATAACCATTATGCTATCTGCTGGCTCCTTAGTTGGTATTTTGAGGCCCATGCAAATGAAGAAAGGTGAAAATCATAATATTAATATCACATAAAGTTTGTAAAAAGTTGATGTTCGTTGAGGGTCAAGTTGTTCAGAGCACACGAAGGACTGGGAGTGATGAACCTACCCCTAACTCGAAGTGGGATAGGCTTTATCTTTCCTCAACGACACATGCTGCCCCATGTAGACTTTAGTTGACCAGGTGGGCGCACAGAGGAAAGTTTGCTGCAGAGTCCTGTAAGAGGAAACATCTTTGGTTTTGAGAACATTGGGTTGTTGAAGTTAAAAGGAAATCTCAGGGAATGGAAGAACATCATAATAAAGCATCAGAATCTACTCTCTAAATAATTTCCAGGTCCTAAGGTAAAAGAGAGCCTGAACTTTCCCATTGACAGTATCATCTGCTTGAACTGGATTTTAACTGTGCTCAAGACACTGTGTCATGGCTTCCCTGGTGATGTATTAAGGCTTGGACTTCAGCTCATCACCAGAAATCCTCCTTTGGTTTAAACAGTCGAGAGATCTCACTCTCTTCTTTCTCTAGCCAATAATGTAAAACCTAACTAAACCATCATACTCTCCAGCCTTCTTAGTACTCACCTTAGGAGAGATCAGCCTCCACTCAGCAAGGTGGTGGTGATTCCTGTTTTGTTGTGACATGCTTGTCTCAAGGCCCTTCAAAATTGCCTGTTCACACTGGTGAGGACTGATCTGTAGTCAGGCTACATACTCAAATGTTGATCTCTTCTGGAAACTCCCTCACAGACATATCCAGAAATAACGTCTTACCAGTTATTTGGGCATCCCTTAGCCCAGTCAGGTTGACATATGATTAACCATCACACTTGCCCTCCTGGGAAATGTGTAGGATTTAGCAATGTGCATCAGACCCAAGTAGAACCAAAAAGCACCCTGTTGGGATTATTTTATCTGGAGATAATAATAGAATTATGTGAGTTTACCAGCAGTTAATGATACTCAGAGAACAGCAGCTGCAGTATCTGTTGTACAGATCTGTTGTGCTGCATCACAGGTACCCAAGAGAAGCAGAGGAAGGAGCAAGAAAGGAAAGCTAATATGAAACTCTGTGTAGAGCAGAACATCCAACGAGATTAAGATGTTTTTAAATCACAGGCTCCAGGAGTGTCGGGGACTTTACCATCCCTGCCATTCTGAGCAACTGTTTGGATTCTGACCCACTGAACTGTCTCACTATGCTTCCATCTAATATTTTGTTTTGTTTTAATTTAGCCTACTTTGTTTTTTTTTTTTTTTTTCTCACAGACAAAAGAGGGAATCTTATCTAACACAGGTCAACAGTTCTGTATAGAAAACTATTGTATTAGGGTGTGGTGGTGCACGCCCTATGGAAAACTATTGTATTATATAAAATGAATGAATGAATAAAAAAAATTAAATAAGTAATTCTTTAAAATAAAAATGGACCAGCAGATGGTGTGGTGGTTGAGGCAGTGGACACTCCCACATGGTCGAACACAGTTCGAGTCCTGGACCTGGACCTGGTGGCTTGCTGTCTCACTTTCCCTCTGTCTCTTTCTCTCTTAGTCTCTCTCTGGTCAAATTAAAATGAATGAATAAATAAAATTAAATAAATAATTCTAAAAAAAAAAAAAAAAAACTATTGAACTATTGTACTATAACTATTTAGAAAATGAAAAAAAAAATAGGCATGACCTGTTCAACAATGGAAACAGTTAAATAAGTCATGGCAAAACTATAAAAATAAATTTTTGCAGCCATTATAACTAGCTTTTCAATAACTTGTTAAATAATTTGTGTTATATGGAAATTATTAAATGTAAAAGCAAAATACAAGATTGTTTAATTAATATTAAATACATTTACTTATAAATATGTAATAAATATTTTTAAAACAATTATACAAATATCAGGAGTGCTTACCTGTGAGTGGAAGGGTCACAGGTGATGTGTTGTCCAGACTCTCCTTTACTGAAGAAATGACTAGATATTTTTATATTCAGAGATATTACAAAATATTATTTACAAAAAGTACATTTGTTCACAAATAATGATAATATTCAGCTTAGTCCTTAAGTAAATTATGAGAATTTAAAGATAGTAAAGTCAAATTACTGACATATTTATTTTATGGAGAGAAAGAGAATGAATGAGTTATTATTCTAAGTACTCTTTATTTTCTGTGCACATTTACACAAACATACCACAGAGGTTCCCCTCCCAATAAATTAGATTCTTTAGTGAATTGTTCTTTAAACAAATGTAAGAAAATATGATAATTACTTGAATTGTGTTAAGGTTTCCCTTTAATTAAGAAATAAAGCCCACATGGATAAGATAATTCTTATGCTGAAAAGGTATGTAATTCCAATTATGTACGCAAGAACCATGTAATGAGTTGGACCCTTTATCTTTAACAATTGCCTTCTGGAAAAAAAGCATATATCATCTGACTTTCTGAAGGCTTAATTTAAATTTGTTGATTTTTTTGGAATAGAGGCTGGCTCTTCAGAAAACCAATAGCAAATGCTAACAATAAAGTTTTGAAAATATAAGGTCAAAAAATAAATAAATTGAATAAGTTATAAGAGATTAAGATCAGGCCAGTTAAAATAAGGACTTTTTTTTCAAATAATGACTTATTTTTGATACAGATTAATAATGCTATTCCCTTAAACTTAAAAATAATTAAATTTTTGTTAAGAATCTTTAATTTTATTATTATTATTATTAATATTAATATTTTAATTTGTTAGAGGGCATGTGCACTCCTCCACAAATTTTATTTTACAAAATTTTTATAAACATAAATCCAGATAATTCAGATGACTAGCATTGAATGAGAAATTGTCCTATTTAGCTCTTGAAATTTTTTTACTGTCTCCAGCTTGGGTACAATTATTTTACTTATCCAAAACCCATATGTAATATTTTCATTTTTTTCTGAGAATGCAAAATATTGAAGTATTTCTGTTCATTGAACTTAAGAGGAAGTTCTTATTTTCAAAATCAATTCTAGGGGCCAGTAGATCACATAATAGTTATGTTGTTGGACTCCCACATAGTCAACTGCAGTTCAAATTCTGGATCTGGCAGCTTAAAACTCACGCCAAGCATGTGTGAGTGAATGCCCAAGATATTGAGAAGAGAATGGAGGAGAAGGGATTGTGGCATGGCCATTCCCCCTGGGGAGTGAGTTCTCAACTTCTATATTTTTGTCTGTCTTTCTGTTGAGTGCAAGCGTCCTGTAGCAAAAATCTCTCTTTAAAAAAAGTTCAAAATTCTTTTGACAATTGAGTGTTTGTTCTCTTACTCCATTTACTGATATTTACCTTTGAAGTTTCAATTACCTGTGTTTATCACCTCGACAACCACTTCACTCTCTGTTTCTTTTACTACCTATTTCACTTCATTTCATTTTATCTTATTCTCAGCAAACTACTTCCTAATTTGCTGTTCTAATTTTAGTCTGCAGTGCAAAAATTTTCTGTTATTTTGTGCCTTATTTACTCTATTACTTTTTCCCTTAAACATCAAACTACCTAACTATAACTTCTTTTTATTCCTAAAGTTATTACCATTTCCTTTAAAATAAATTTAAAAATCAGATGAAACATCCTGTTCACCCTTTTCATCTCTAAATTTAATTCAACAAATATTTTTTAGTGTTTGTGAATAAACCAACAATTATCAAAGCTGTAATAATTCATAGATGTAATCTACACTTTAAAGGAATGTAGTCTATCTTGTATGTGTGAGTTTCTCTCCATTGAATGCATCCATATTATCAAACATGCTGCTATTCTTTCCTTGTTAATATGATTTATTCTGCTAAATTTTTAAATGTCATTTTGTGTTTATACTAATTCGTGAAAAGTAGATTCCTTTGATTCTGATCTTTTGATCTTATCTCTATCTAGCAAGCACTTCAGATTAAAGTTTATAATAATCAATTAAAACACTTTGAGAGAAATACCTAGTAGTGAATCTCCAAGTAGAAGAAAAGGAAAAGGAAGAAAGGAAAGAAGGAAGGAAGGAAGAAAGTAAGAAAAAAAGAAACCATAAGAAAGGAAATAATGGAAGAAAAGCTGGTTCCAAATCTATGGATTTCTAAATGTATTAAAAAGAAACTAGTTGGAGCATGTGAGCCTACTGTAACTTTTGCATACATTCAAGTCTTACACTTGCCTGTCTACTCTGTCTTATTTGCAATTCCTCTCAGAGCAAAAAATAAATAAATAAATAAACCTTCTAAGGCCACCAAATGGCCACTTCATAGCCACATTTCAAGGTTTCCTTGAAATGCTCTGTCTCTAAATAATAGAACCAATAAGCTCTACGGAATTATCTCCTGGCAATGTCAAGTATGGTTTCCTTTATCAGCTTAAGCAACTAGAGAGGTAATAATGTAATCCATTGAGGCAGGAAAGAAACACTGATGTTCAAATGTGAATAAAAAGAAGAGAGTCCCATTTTAGATTTGAGTTTCAAATTCAATAGGAGTATAAGTATAGGTTTCTGGTAGGTAAAGGAATATGCAAATATTAAGATCTGAGCTGGAGGTTGTGATAACTTTATAACTATTCACAAATATTCCACCTAGTATCATGTGGTATCACATTTCCTTGCTCTCTTGAAAGGCAAGATTGTGGCAAAAACGATTAATGTGTGTCACTTATGCAAAGATGCTTCAAGAGACAATATATAATTCACCACTTCTTTTGAGTGACCATAAAGACAGCTGTCTAAATTAAATCATTGAGTTAAACCATTTAGATATTGTGAGCTTGCTTACTACAAATAAATATATAAATAATAAAATTTTTCAATGAGATCAGCAGGTTGCATAGCAGTTAGGGAACTGGACTCCCATATAGCCAATTGTGATTTGAGTACTATACTCTGACTTGAAACTCATGCTGGACATGTGTGTATGCATGCCCAAAACCCTGAGAGGAGAATGGAAGAGAAATGGATTGCAGCATGGCCAACCCCCATAGAGGGTAATTTCTTGCTTCCCCTTTCTCTATGTCTCTGTGCCTTTGGGGTGTGCACAGGCCCTATAGCAAATATCTCTCTAAAAATAAATGAATTAATGAATTAATTAAATAAAATAAAAATTTTAGTCTGGGGCCAGCAGGTGCTGCAGTGGTTAAGGTGGTACTGGACTTCCACATGGCCAACCATGGCTTGAGTCCAGACCCAAGGCTTGAAACTTATGCTGTGTGTGTGTGTGTGTGTGTGTGTGTGTGTGTTTATGTAAAACCTTAGTCTCTCCTTAGTAATAAATAAATAATCATTTGTCTACTTATACATGACAATTAAAGCCATAAGAACAGATTAATTTTCTGGGGCATGTATAGGAAGAGAAGTGTGTCAAGCACTGAGTCCTCGTTTGAAGGACAGATCAGTCAGTGGATAGCAAGGTCACTAAGAAGCAGTTCAAAGACACTCTTAAACAGAACAATGTCAGGACCAGCAGGTGGTATGGTGGTCAAAGTAATGGACTCCCACGTAGCTGACTGCAATTTGAGTCCTGGACCTAGTAGCTTATTTTCTCACATTCTTTCTCTCTGTCTCTCTCTGGTGAGTGCACATATCCTATAGCAAATTTAATCATAATCATAATAACAATAAATAAAATTAAATAAATAATTTTAAAAAGAAAGATCAATGTCACAGAAGCAAAGCGAGAAGGCACCTTCAGAGAATAAATAGAAAATAGAATTAACCACAACTATTCAAATAAATTAAGAACTGAAAAATAAACCTTCAGTTTAGGAACTAGAATCAACAGTGACCTGAACGAGAGACATTTTGCTGGAGTTGTTATAGGGCACAGTGGAGTAGGGTTAGCATCATCCAGGACCAAAGGCTACTTTTAAGGAGTTTAGCAGTGAAGGAGAAGATCTTATATTTCCACAAAAGGAAGAGTAATTAAAATAATAAAAATAGTTTCATTATCAGAATTTATTTCATTTCATCCTTTATCAACAGCTGGGAGCACTATGTGCAACAATGTCATGATCAAATATGCAGCGTTTCAAACACTGGGAGAGAACACACACTATTAATAGTAAAATAAAAACCAGCGTAAGTGACTGTAGAACAAAGTGGAATTTCAGCATATATTATTCTACTTTAACTTTACTTAGATCCCGTCATGAGTATGACAAATATATTAGGATAAAAAGGCTTGCTTATTAGTATGACTAGATTATATGTATACATGGATACACACACACGCACACATACATATATATATGCCTATAAGCCATATGAGCACAGGTACACACATGAATATTATAACTATATTGGCATATAGAAGAAAGTGAAGTAGACCTCCCTTTTGAACTCCTCTCTATATTGAAAACTTGCTTTCTCCTCTTGCCTAGAGTAAACAGAGTGATTAACACTCCTACTGTCTTTGCTAAATAACCAGAAACTCCCTACCTTGAAATGTTCCATAGTGGTGTAATCATCAGTCCCCAGACCTGTTGCCCTGAGCCATGAAGACCATTAACATTCCATTGTGTGGGACCAGCAGTTAGCATAATGGCTATGTCGCTGGATTCCCATGTAGTTGACCACCGTTAGAGTCTTGGACCAGTGGCTTAAACTCACGCCAGGCGCACATGCATGTGTGCCCAAAATCCCAAGAGGAGAATGGAGGAGAAGGGATTGCGGTGTGGCCATCCCCCGGGGGGGGGGGTGATTTCTCGCTTTCTGTCTCTCTGTCTCTCTCTGTCTTTCTGGTGAGGGCATGTGCCCTATACCAAAAACCCCTCCAAAAAAAAAAAAAAAGATTCCATTGTGTTTAGATAGGGATGGAACATACCCTTAAGAATGATTAAGCTGCTTGTTTTGCTTCTATAATTTGCTTTTGCTTTTACATTGTAAAATCATACCCCCTACCCTTTGATTGCCATGTCAATCTAGAATAGAGTGTTTTTTGCCTTTATAAGCACCCCTCACCTCGCACTTGGGGCTGCGGCATTTTAAGAGACATGAGTCCCCCCGTATGCCGCCAGCTTAATCAATAAACTCCAGTAAATTTGACTGTGTCTGGATGTCCTCTTATTTCTCGCTGAGTAGACCGTAACAAATGAAAACATCTTGGTGAAATATATATAAAAAATAAAATTTCTCTACATTTTCCAAGTGCATTAGTCTATTAATTCAAGAAGAAAATCAAGGTTATTTAGTTATTTATTTTAAATACGTTTTGTCCTACAGCATGAATTTACCCAGAGGTAGATCCTTGTGATGCAGGAATTGTGCATATTTTTTCATAAATAAAAATGAAATAATAATTGAGTTAAATATTACAGTCTCATTTAGACAGTTGGAATTTTCTTTAATAGTGATTATCCTGAAGATACTATATACATACATGTATTTATAGTTAGTTATCCTGAATCTATTATTTTTTAGAGCGTAAACTCATAAAGACCCTTATCTATTGTAGGAACGAATAAATTCAAGAAAAAAAGCCAAGATTCAATAGCTCTGACCGAGTAATTGAGATTATAAATTTGTAGGAAGAAATGGATGGGTAATATTCGGAGTCTCAAGAAATATTTTGTTGTCTTGATCTACATTAGATACTATCTGAATATCAATGGTGTTTAGAAGTTGTTTGAGTTGGTGTTAAGCTTAAAATGTAAATTTATGCAGCAATTAGAGAATCATTTGTGTAGCAGTGCGGCAAATTTGAGATAATATAAAATTGCTACAAGCTTTTAGACAGGGTGAAAACCTTGCAGACTCATTATAAGCTGTCGGATAAAGTGTTGTTTTGTTATGGACACTGTCTATTAACGCTGATGGAATGAGAAACTATTCATTATCCTTGCTAAGTATATCACGATTCATCTTTTCTTAATCAGATTCCCTTCTAGCCATAATTAAAATTTGCTCTTTCCAAACTGTAAGCCACAATCATACAAATTAGAAGTTCATAAATTCAAGCTATAAAAGAAACTTGTCACTGGTTTTTGTCATTTAACAAAGTTACCTAAATACCAATGCATTCCTAAATATATTGGATTCTTACTGAGGTAGGAACGTCTTCCTAAATACATTGGATTCTTACTGAGGTAGAAGACAAGGATCCTAAAAATATAGTTAGGGTATGGGCCCAAAATAGAGTAGTGAAATGGCTGTTTTGAGATGGAGGCAGGAGTGGCTCAGTGATTGACCTAGGCAGCATGACCTAGACCTAAAACTAAGACTTTTCCCAGGCTCCACCACATTCCAGGAAGAAGATAAGATCATGGTTTTCATGACCCAAAGCTTCTAGACAAAGACTCTCATGATCTTCATACCTACTCCAAAATTAGAAAGTAATTGGACCCATCCAGCATGTGCCCCTCCCCACCAGAAGGGGAATGCATGCACACATCACACCCCTAATAAGTCTGGACAAAGCCCTTCCTGACCCAAATATACAACCCTCGCCACAGTTCTTCCTGGGCAACACATTTTCTGGCCCCCCTCTCTTCTTTTCCCTCCCCTCTCTTTTAGTAAATTCCCTGCCTTGCTATACCTACTCTACGTTCCGAACTCTAACTATTCCTGAGCATGAGCCAAGAACCGAGTCTCGCTGTGAGTGTGAGCCTCTGCGTCCCCTGCACGTCCCTTAGTAGTAATGCTGGGATATGCCAACAAAATGATCAAAATGCATACCCTAATATAAAATCTAAATAATTATGTGTTATTAAGGTGTTAGAAAGTTTTCTCCAGCACTAACTCAATGATCACGTAAGTAAAACTTCAATACAATGTTCCCAAACTCAAATCGGATTCACTTGCCCAAATGCTGTAAAACCAAACCATAGAGACATGGTGTGATGAAGGAAAGGACAGCTTTACTGCAAAGCGCAAAGCAAGGAGAGCGGGCAGCTCATGCTGAAAAGACCTGGTCTTCCCAAGATGTTCCCACGTAGGTTTTTAAGGGCAAAATTAGGGCAGAGGTCCCAGATGTATGATTGGTTCAGTGATTGGTTCAACAGGACGTGATCATCTCCTGTGCCTTCTTGATTGGTGAGGCCTTAGATAATCAAGTTTCTGTTCAAGTTTCTGGAGCCGTTCAGCCTGGGGTCTTTGAGCTCACAGCCAGCAGTTTCCATCCCACAACACATCTTACATAGCGAAATGAAAACCTTCTCTTTCCTTAAGGGAGAGTTTTAGAGGTCAATGGCCCTTTTTCATGGTCAGTGTTTCATTATCATAACCAAAGTCTGAAGACTTACCCCTTACTCTGTGCCATTACAATGTAAATGGTCCTTATAATTCAAGAACCTTAGAAAATATACTAGGAGGTCCCTGTTCCGTTTCAACAGAAAAAATCCTGAACAAAAGAACATTCTCAGAAACAGTACTACTTACAGTGTCCTCTGCAAGTGAGCGAAGATCTGCAAACTAATACAGTCCACAGCAAGATCAATACGTTATTTGAGAGTAAGCATTTCAGAAACCTTTACTGCAGCATTGGATTGCTGAGACAACCGAGCATGTCATCTTTTTTGTTGATACATTTTTATCTTATTTTTTTTTAAAGAGGTTTTTGCCTTAGGGTGCATACACTCTCAGAAAGCAGTGAGAAGAAAAGTGAGAAATCAGGGAGGGAGGCCAAATCGCAGACCTGTCTCAGTTCTTCTCCTGGGATCTTGGACACGCACGCACATGCGTGGGTTTCAAGGCACCAGCTCCAAGAGTCGAAGGGCAGTCGGCCACATGGGAGTGCAGTGATGTAACCACTGTGCCATTTGCTGGCCCCATTTATTTTGTTTTTTAAAACCTTAGTCTTTGGTTGGATTGGCGGGAGAACTTTGAAAAGCACTGAGTATTGCTGACCTTTGTATGTTTAGGCAAATGTTAGGCAAATTATTTCATGGCAAATAAATGGGTTTAAGATATTCTGAGCATTATGTGGTAATGAGTAACATAATTTTCAGTGCTGGAAAAGCCTGAGTGTATACAGACTATTTCTGAGTGACCTTGAAGACATTAATCACATGATTTTATTGGTCCAATTCAAGGTTATTGGACCCATATCAGTAAGTGTAATCTCTTTTCTTTTCTTGCTCTCTCTCTCTCTGTCTAATGAACATCCTAAAAGTAACTGGTAGTTGGTCTTCTGACCATTTGACTTCTCAAGGATGTCTACACTTTACATTTATACAGTTTCTTTTACTATTAAAATAAACTCTGTTCATGTAGTGAGTCTAATAAAATGGTTCATTTTTCTGCTGGGATCCCACATTGCTAGTGGCCTGCTGGCACTTGCTTAGAGTTCTTCCCAAGAAGTCGGTGGTTCCTGGAATTACTTCACATAAAACTTAGTTTAGCTGATGTTTATGAATGAGCCAAGGAGAACTACTCTGTGAACATAGGTGTTTTTCCAACCTTTTCCATTACATGGAGGATCACAAAGTTATGGTTTGCTCAGAAAATGTTTACAACCAGGACCAGCAGTTGGCATACCAGTTACGTCGCTGGATTCTCACGTAGTCGACAGCAGTTTGAGTCCTGGACCCGGTGGCTTAAAACTCACACTAGGCATGTATGTGTGCATGCCCGAAATCCCAAGAGGAGATGGGAAGAGAAGGGATTGCAGCATAGCCATCCCCCCCGGGGTGGTGATTTCTTGCTTTCTGCCGCTCTGTCTCATTCTCCCTGGAAAACCCACATGCTCTATAGCAAAACTCTCCCTTGGAAAAAAAAAGGAAAATATTTATATCCAAGCAAACCCTGCTAAGGTTTAAATGTAACTGTCAGTGTCTTATGTTAAGTCAGAAATATAGTTACTTTCAAAAACCTTATTTGGTTTTGTTGTTGTTAGTTTTGCAGTCCACAGAGAGAGACAGACAGAAATACAGAAGGAAAGTGAGAACTTCTCCCTCGGGGGGATGACTAGGCCTCAGTCCCTTCTCTATTGTTCTGGCCATGCACACACTTACTCCTGGTGTGATTTTCAAGCTGCAGGTCCAGGACTTGAACCATGTTTGACCATGTGGGAACTACTATCATACCACCTGCTCACTCAGAATCTTAGTATTTTTGATCAGGCTCATTCATTTTGACTTTATGTTCATTTATGTCTTCAGTCATTAGTTTGCCTTTTTTCCAGGAAAAAAATCATTATTTGCTGTCATGTAAATGAGATCTTGAGAAATCCATTAATCCCTAAATTTATAACAACAAATATAACATATGTTTTCTCACACAGATGCAGGAATAGCTATCATATGCATAATTTTAACCCAAAGGTTTTATGAATCAGGAAGCCATCCCCCATTCTTGCACAAAATGTTATGAAACTAGCAAAAAGAGTTGTGCTCAAATAAAAGCACTTATAATTTATTCACATAGACAATAAATATATGTGAAAGAGGTTTTTACTCTTAATTTTTAAAATAATGAGATGGGAAGAGCCAAATATAATCAAAATGCCTGCTGCATGTCCACAAAGACAAATCTTGTTTTCGATCGTTGACTCAGATTCATTCTCCTTGAATAATACATATTCTCCAAGGCATTTTTTCTAGTATAGGTCAGTTTCCTCAGTCGCCCTAAGCTATATTTCACTTCCACACTTTTTGTTTCAAAGATCCTAAAGTAAACTGCTTCTATAATAGCATGATTATCAGATGCAGACACTCTTGTTAAGTTCACATTATGCAAGACAGAAAAAAATGTGTTTCTAAAGATTCCTGAACATCTAGCATTAGTAAAGGTCAGTTCTGCTTCCATAGGAATCTTCCCCATCTATACAGAAATTTTTATATGAGTTTCTTTTCCCCCCAAATCACATTTCTTGCAGTGGAACATGTTAGGCTGGAGGCCCGGGCAGCTTGGATGTGGGGGTTGGCTGCCACACCACAGTTGGCTAATGCAATCCAGATCTAGTCTGTCATCAGACCTGTGCTGCACTCAGACCTACCCGGATACAGCACATGTGCTCTATTCTCCACATGGTGCTCTACTCTGCACACAGGACTCAACTCTGCATGGGTCACCAGGCCTTACGTGACACAACAGTCTGCTCTCCCTCTAAACCTTTACCATACATGAACTGTTTCTACCTCTAAGACACTCTCCCTCCCTATACCCTTTTAAAAATCGCTAAACCCCGCCCTCGCATATGACTTCTCTGGCCCATCTCTTTCTCTCTGTCAGACCAATGAACCTCTCCCAGGAGTGCTCCCGATAAAGGCTCTACATTTCTATTTTTTCGTGTGGTCAGCCGATTCCTTACAGGACATACATCTCATACATGTTACCATATTAATCATATTAATCACCTTTTAACTCTTAGTAACATGCCATCTCTGACTTGGTAAGCAATTTTTTTCAAAGGCTGGAGGACTTACTGAAACAATTTTAATTGTTTTTCTTCTTTCTGCTTGAAGTGAAAGATGAGTTTACTGCCATAATATATTTTAGCCACAGTTCTTGTTTTCTGATTTTTTAAGAGATATTTTTGCTATAGGGTGCGTGCACTTCCCAGAGAGTCAAGGAGAGGCAGAGAGACAGAAAGAGAGAAATCACCCCTCAGGGAAGATAGCCATGCCACAGTGTCTTCTCTTCCATTCTCCTCTTGGGATTTTGGCATGCACGCACATGTGCCTGGCATATTTTAAGCCCTGGGTCCAGGATTCGAACCACGGTCAACTATATAAAAGTACAGTGAAGTAACCATTATGCCATCTGCTGATCCCTGCCACAATAGCTTTGACATTCCTCTTTGATTTTTAAAACCTATTGGGTCATGGCTAGCTTTATTTTAGATTAGTTTTTTAGATGTAATAATCTAAGTACCCACACTCATAATTAAGACTTGAGGCTACCTTATATTATCTCAAATTTGTGTTAGATCCAAAAGAGATATTTGTTTTTAAATGCCAATTAAGTATCACATGAAAGTGTCATCATGACTCTATTTCTACTGCTTCTTGTTGCAGAATATTGAAACTGAACCTCGATCTTCAAGATACAGACTCCAACATGATGGCATCTGTAGGATCCAACAATGAATTGGAAGGAAAGTGGAGAATAGAATTGGATTTGGATAGGTAAGTGCTTTCTATCTTCTTACCCACCCAATGAGTGCATAGCACTAAGACAATCATGGGACTTTTCCACAAAATGCTGAATAAACTTTCATCATGGTCCATAGAGTGTTAGGAATTGGGACATATGTGGGGGGTCTTCAAAAAGTAAATGGAAAGTGTGTATTATGAAAAAACTCTTTATGGAATTCAAATTTTTTGCATTGAGATAAACTCGTACTTTAATTTCGATTTCCACCAACTTTTTTGAAGTAGCCTTGTATGGACCTGGGTCTGTTCCTAAAACAATCACTGGAAAGGGGAATGAAATGCCATTAGACTTACTTCTGAGGGACAGGTGCTCTTCACTGAGATGCATGGCTGTATGGACGATATCTGAATAACATCTGAGCTTTCTAAGGAAGAAGAAGGGGTTGAGGAGGGATATTAAGCAAAGGTTGCCTACTTGGTGAATTTGCTTATTCCTATTTTATAAATGAAAATGCTAGGGTTAGATGCATTTATGAAATTGGCTAAAATCTCATAGCACCTTCTATGTAGTCAGAATTCAACTGTGTAGTCAGAATTCAACTGAATTTGTCAGACTGAAGAGTTTCAGTGAGTTTTATTGCTTCTAAATGGGATGTTTTGTAAGAGAACACCAGAGTATCTGAAAAATAAAATTCTATGCCAATCCTGCCTGCTGCCTACAAGGAATAAGACTTCATTGAAGGTCAAAATAGCTATTTGTTTCTGCCTTCACTGAAGGAAGTGATTAATAGAATTGATAGCGTCTCAGAATCTATGGGTGATATTAAAATAGCTAGCAATGTGTCCACTTCGTCTGGCACCCAGATTCCAGACATTTTCCAAATGTTGGCAAAGTGGTATGTGCTTGCCTCGTGATTTGTCTGCTGTAGACCATTCATCTCGCTCTTCACCTAGTAAGGATGGCTTTTTATCAAAAAAGGTGACAACAATAATAATGGCCCTGGTTCTTGGCCCATGAAACATGGGCATTGGACACAAGAAAGTAAAGTTGCCTATGGAACTGCTGTGCCCTAAATGATTGCTTTTCCTGCAAGCCTGTTTTTTTGTTTGTTTGTTTTTGTTTTTTGAGAGGTTTTTGCCATAGGGCGCATGCGCTCGCCAGGCAGACAGAGAGAGACATAGAGACAGAAAGTAAGAAATCACCCCCCGGGAGGATGGTCACGCCGCAATCCCTTCTCCTCCATTCTCCTCTCGGGATCTTGGGCACGCACGCACACATGCCCAGCGTGAGTTTTAAGCCACCGGGTCCAGGACGAGAACCACGATCGACTACGTGGGAGTCCATTACACTAACTGCTGGTTCCCGCAAGCCTGTGTTTTGTGTCTCTGCCTAAGATGCACTAGCATACACTCACTGGACACTGAGGAAGACAGAGACAGTAAGGGGGAAAGTGAGGAATCGCTACCCTCCCCACCCCCCCAGCGGGGATGGCCCCACCACAATCCCATCTCCATTCTCCTCCTGGAGTCTTGGGCCCTACCCACACACACCCAAGTGGGATTTTCAAGCCACTGGGTCCAGGACTCAAACCACAGTCAGCCATATGGGAGTCCAGCGACATAACTACTGCACCATCTACTGACTCCCTACGAGGGGTTTTATATTGCCTAAGGGTTTCCAGTTTGTTTGCTTTATTAAAATGAATGGCCTTCTCTCACTAAAGTGACAGGTGGTTGGGATTTTAACTTTCTTTTCAGCATTGTATGAAGAAGATCAAGAGTTTATGTGGCCTGGAGGGACACGAAGTAACTTTAGCACCAAAATGTTTGTAGTTTTGTATGCGATAAGAAGAGTCCTGCCCAGAAATCCCTCCAGGGATTTAAATGAAATCACAGGCAATGTGCTAACTTTTTAAGAAAGTAAAAATATAAATATAGAAATTAATAGAATGGACCTATTGCTCTCTACATTGCTATGAAGAGCTTGCATGGGTGAAGCAATTGAGCAATTACAATGCAATGACATAGAAATGCAGTAAGAGATACATAACTAAAGATAAAAAGAGATTGTGAAATGTTTCTGAATAGAAATGTTCGAGAAGAGTTTTAAAGAAATCAGACAGCACGCCAGGAAGGGAATGAACATTCCAGACAGGGATAAAAGGGATAGAGCATGACCGTGAATAATGACAAACAGCTAGGACTCATGGTGAGTAGGATGGCATTTTGGAATTTATTTCTGGAACACAGATTGAGTTTAGAAGAGCTGAGGTCAGAGGGATTGGCTGGGTCCAGATCTGGAGGAATCTTTGGTGCCTAGTTAAGGAAATTGATATCAACTTTTAATAACTGGACGAGATGATCAGATTTGCATTCTAGAAGACAGTTTTATAACACTTGGAGGAAAGGTATGACCTCAGACAAGGGGATAAGGTATGAGTTTATTTTAGTGCAGTTTTTTTTTTTAAGTGAGAAATGATGAAAGTCTGAATAAAATCAGTAAAAAAGGCAAAGAGAGAGATTTGGAGATTAACTGACTATTAAGTATAAGGGAAGAGTCGAAATGTATTATTTCCCAGTTTATAAAGCTAAGTAGATAGTAATACCTGTTATCAATAACAAAAGCTTAAGAAGACAAGAATGAAGCAGAGAGAAGACAATGAAGAGTTTGCTTGGAACCTGAATGTGAAGAACACATAAATGTTTACCTGGAGATGTGCAGTGGGACAGCTGACAGTATATGCTTGGTGTTTCAAAGGGAGGTATCCACTTGGTGGACACTGAAAATTTTGAAAGAAAGATCAGTGGATGGCTTAATGGTTACATTGCTGGACTCCCACATGACCGACTGTGGTTCGAGACCTGGTGGCTTGAAATTCACTCGGGTACATGTGCATGTGTATTCAAGATCTGGAAAGAATAATGAAGGAGAAGGGACTGTGGCATGGTCACTGTCTCTCTGTCTCTCTAGCAAATGCATGGGCCCTATAACAAAAATCTCTCTTATAAAAAAAAAAGTTTGAAAGGAAAACGAGTCAATTGCTTAAGCCGTGTAACTTTAAAAAGAATAAACCTTCAGGGGATCAGCAAATGGTGTAATGGCTATGTCGCTGGATTTCCATGTAATTGACCGTGGTTCCAGTCCCGGACCCAGTGGCTTAAACTCACCAGGCGTGTGTGTGTGTGTGCATGTCCAAGATCCCGAGAGGAGAATGGAGGAGAAGGGATTGTGGCGTGGCCATCCCCCCGGGGGTAATTTTTCACTTTCTGTCTCTCTATCTCTTTGTCTTTCAGGCAAGCGCATGTGCCATATAGCAAAAACCTCTTCAAAAAAAAAAAGAATAAACCTTCAGAAGGAACTATACAGAGCAACTCTGAAAGATTGGGTAGATAGAGTCTAGAGATTCAAATCAGGCTGGTCTCAAAGGAGAAAGAAATGAACCAGGAGAGTCTGTCACAGCCGCTATCAAAGACGAAATACAAACAAGTAATGACATTGAGTGTATTCAGAAGATTGCAATAGGGAGAACACCCCAGATCCAAAGATCAGCATGGGTTTTGTCTTAGACTTTTATAAAACCCCGGTTTTTGGACTATAAAACACGTGGGAGCAGCACAGCAAAAGGCGGCGTTGCCTGTGAAAACCTGTGCCCTGAATGATTGCTTTTCCTGCAAACCTGTGTTTTGTGTCTCTTCCCAGAATACACTCTCTGGGAGCTTTTTGTTCATACGAAGGATTTTTATATAAACCTCATATATTTCTCCCTTTATTGGGAGAAAGTAGAATCATTTACAATTGGAGGGTTTATATGTGCTCTTGAATTAGGGAGAGGTAGGACTATAATCACCAAGTACAATATCTCTGAGATCAAGGAAGAAGAGAGTTTTAAAAATAAGTAAGTGCTTATCAGTTAAATCAATCTTAATGAAGACTGAGAAAGTCTTTTCTCCAACTTGAGAATCAATAGTGAGTTAGGAATGAGTAGTTTGAGAAGAATGGTGAGCTCGCAGGTTAGATACATGTGATATGCAGTTTTAGTGTTATGTGAACAATCGGGAACTTGTTTTCTTTTAAATTTATGATAAATTGTTGGGAGGAGATAGAGTAATCAGTAAATACACTAAAATCAAAGGAGGATGTTATCATGCTTTGTGAGCAGAAGGGAAGTCGTGGGTGGAAAGGAAGAGATTAAAAATACTATTGTTACAAATTCAAATTGTATATAAACGCAGTCAAAACCACACGGGGCATGTGTGCATGTGTGCCCAGAATCTCGGCAGGGCGGAGAAATGGAGGAGAAGGGACTGTGGAATAGCCACCCCCTACTAGGAGTGCTTTCTGCCCCTCCCTCTCTCTGTCTCTCTCAGGCAAGCTCATGCACCCCCAAGGCAAATTCAGAAAAAAAAGAAATATATATTTATATACACATATATATATACACATATATATACATATACATACATATATATACATATATATATATATATGTGTATATATATATAATTATGAGTAAATGAAGCTGTCGAATGTACTGTTAGGACAATGGAAAGATTGAGGAAACTAAGAGCCAATTCATGAAACACATACGTAAAGCATTAATAACCTCTTTTGAGGCAATTAATTGATGCGTTTTCCATAGGAATCAAAAAACTAGGTTAGGATTTTGGTAAATGAAACTGATGTGTGAGGGGAATTTAAGTGCTAAACATGAAAACGATGAACTCTGTGAGGTAACAAGGACACATAATCGAATAGAGAAAGTTACGGCCTACCTCTTTGTGCCTCAATGCAAAGATTGCTCCCCATTCTGAAATAGTAATATGTAATATGTCCCATTGTCACTACAGGTGGGACACAAAGTACTCAGAATAGAAAACAGCTGCAGGTGGCAGGGCCCTGTCAACAGACAATGGACCACCCCCCCATAGTCATCAAACACGGTGGGATTACAGAAGTCCGCAGAAAGACTGCACCGACAGTGAAGGTTTCCGTGAGGGAGAGCTGGGCGGAAGAGTGTTATCTCAGCCTACACAGGGATCTCCACATCGGCACCGATTGTGCAATTTGAGCAGGAATATAAATACACCTGATAATATTAAATGGAAAGGCTCTCATTAATTTTAGATTATCCTCACTGTAAGAACTCCTAACTCCTTATCACAAAATGATCAACAATTTAATTCCAGGCTTGATTTCCTTTGGAATGCTTTTCATCTTACAGTGTCCAGATTCTAGTCCATGTGCCCTATTTTAGGTTATTTGCTTGTCCAATGCTTGTCTATGCTGGCCTAGCCCTTTATGGAATCAGATTTTTCATTCATATTGATAGATAATCTAAAAATCTTGAAGGGTCACGTTAGGAAAATAATTTCTTTCATCTTTGAAGAAGAAATATGTTTATATCCAGAAGTACACTGTTGTTAGGGGTAGCAACCATTTTAAAACTCTTAGAAAACAATTTGCTGATTAAAATATAATAAAATATAGACTAATATAGTCAAGAGAAAATATTAGCATAATGGAAATATAAATAATGAAAAGAGACAAATCAAATATATTTTGTTGCTTGATATTTAGACTCCATGACGTGACTATTTTTCAAAGAAGGCAAAATAAATGTAATCCCTAATTAAAGAATTAAGAATCTGGTATTAAAGACAAACATACTTAAGAAACATCATGACTCTGAAGCAACCTCCCGAAGATTTAAATTATTTTCCTCAAAGACTTGCAAAATCTATAGATATTAATGAAAAAAGGACCTGCACAAAATTCTGCTAATGTGTTACCTTTGTAGCATGGATACAAAAGCAAAGTGTGGTTTACTAAGAAGTGCAGTAGTCAGGATAATTAGATTCTTTCTTAACTCCAGGATACATTCCATCTTGAAATCTTCTCTCTGAGTTCGTATTTGAGCTTCTGTGGAATATAAATTTTCCTGCTAGTCCTTTTTACAGTGAATCAATTTATTTTCATAGCAGCTGACTCCACCTGAACCTAAACCTGCAAGGACTGATGATGATTTCAAAGATTTTTTTCATTAAAGCGTTGTTAAAATCTAACACCATCTTTAGAACACGTCAACTTTCCTAGTGATAAAAAAAAACCCAACAATACAAAACCAATTGAAGTGGTTTCCCAGGCTTACTTACCTAATCAGTCAAAAATGTAAATGTTATTTGTGGATATAGCCTAAGCATTCTCTTCTTTGGGGGGCAACATTTTAAATTTTTAAAGGATGATTTATTTAATTAAATTTATTATTATTTTTCAGATTACTATAGGGCACATGTGCTCGTGTGAGAGATAGAAAGAGAGAAAGGAAGGAAAAAGCAAGCCACTAGGTCTAGGACTTGAACCACGGTTGGCCACGTGGTAGTCCAGCACCTTAACCACCATGCCACTTACTGGCGCCAAGCATTTTAATTTTATCATCCTATCTTGCTTAAACTTTCTACTTCTCTTAGAATAACTTAAGACATCAAAAAGGGGGACCAGTAGATGGTGTAATGTTTATATCAATGGATTCCCATGTAGTAGACTGCGGTTCGAGTCCCAGACCCAGCAGCTTAAACTCACGCTGCGTGTGTATGCATGCCCAAGATCTCCAAAGGAGAATGGAGGAGAAGGGACTGCAGCATGGCCATCTCCCCTAGGGGGTGATTTCTCGCTTTCTGTCTCTCTGTTTCTGTCTTTCCAGTGAGTGCACGTGCCCTATAGCAAAAACCTCTCAAAAAAAAAAAAAGACATCAAAAAGGTAAACATAAAGAATTAATCATTAAATGAAAAGCATAGATCAGTACAAACTTCAGTTTTAATGCATAATTTTCTTTAGAGAGGTTTTTTTATTTTTTTCGCTATAGGGCGCGTGCACTCGCCAGACAGACGGAGAGAGACATAGAGACAGAAAGCGAGAAATCACTCCCCAGGGGGAATGGTCACGCCGCAATCCCTTCTCCATTCTCCTCTCGGGATCTTGGGCACGCACGCACACGCGCCCGGCGTGCTTTTTAAGCCACTGGGGTCAGGACACGAACCGCGGTCGACTACGTGGGAGTCCAGCGACATAGCCATTACGCTAACTGCTGGTTCCCCATAATTTTCTTTAGATACATCTATTTTTCAATCTGATAATTATTATTTGATCTAATCAAAATCAGACTTTAAAAATGTAATTTATATTAGTACAAAACTTGGAAAGGTTGGCTATTTGAAGTGGTGAATTAATTTATTAAAAGTCCTTTTTGGAACTAACAGCATAGCAGTTACATTGCTAGACTCCCACCTGGCCAACCGTGGTTGAGTCTTGGACTCGATGGCTTCACACTTGCCAGGCATGTGTGTGTGCATGCCCAAGATTCCAGGAGGAGATTGAAGGAGAAGGGATTGTGATGTGCCCATCCCCCTTGGGGGGTGATTTCTCACTTCCCTCTCACTGTCTCTGTCCCTCACTCCTCATTTGCATACATGCCTTAAGGGAAACACCTTTTAAAAAAAAAATCCTTTTCACTAAATTCAAGTTTCTTGTCATCTAACCTCTGAAGAGGATCCCCCTGACTGATTTCAGAGACTACACCAATGCACAGCCTGGTGACATCTGCTTACCATGCCAAGCACTGAATTCATCACAGCCTCCCACATAAAGCAACCCGGTTAGGCTCTCTTGCTCTTGGGTAAGGAACGTTGACCTAGTTAGCCGTGATACAAGTCTATAGCTGCTCATATGCATCTTGCCCAGTCCCAAGAGAAATAATGAAAATGTGCAGAAAGCTAGAGACATATCAGTTGAAAGCAGGGAACTGGGGATGGCTGCAAGTGGTGACATCGCTTAATCCAACAAATGGGGCCATTTTGACTTCAACCTCAACAGGCTGTGTAACCTCAAGCAAGTTTTATATTCTCTTCAAGCTTTAGTTTCTTTCTCTGTCAAGTGGAGGTAACAGTGATATCCGTTTCCTGCGTCATTGTTCTCAGGATCAAATGAACCATGGATCTCACACAGAGGAAACACTCAACAAATACAAGTGTGTGATGTTTCAATTCGCCCCATGAGCCACAGAGTGTTGAAATAGCATCTTTCATTTTAATATATACACATGTATACATGCTGCATTTAATGCACCATGCTCTGATATGCAGACTTTTACAGGCAATAAGATAGGCAACAACTCTTTGTTATTCATAAGAAAGCTTTGGGTTTAGGTAGAGTCGGCTGCGATAAAAATAAATTGATACGTTGTAAAAAGGATTAGCCCCTGAATCACTAATAAGGTAATACGTTTTTTGGGGGAAAAAAAATTCAGAACTTTCAAGGTGGCTCTTCATCAAATGGGAGTGGAAATTTCTCCCTCCTTCTGGATCTGCTTCGTACTTGTATTGGAAGATGCTTTACTATGAGAAATAATGGCTTCGCATCATCCTCTGATACATGGAAGGAACCACAGAACCTGGGAGAGAGCTGAAATGAGCAAATTAATTCTTAGCCAGATTATTTTTCTGTGTGTCCTTTTTATTCCCTTAGCTTTGGTAAAATAGTACTAGAGACCAGCGCTAGCTACTATCATATGTAACCTGTTCAATTAGTGAGTGAGTCAAAAAGTGAAGAAAAACACAGGAGTTGAAAGTGAGAGATAATCCACCTACCCTTCCTGAAGGAAGGTACTCTGTCCAGCACTAAACTTTACAATTGAGTTTTAATTTTATAATTTTGATGCATTTCATGTAACCTATTTAAAGCCTGTGTGATGTGTACATGTAATATCCTGTGCACGCTGATGGTCAAAAGGAAGCTGAAGCTTTGAGCTCTAAGGAACTCCTGCTGTCTTAAAGACTAGTTCAGCACCAGCAGATGGTGTAGTGGTCGTGTTGCCAGACTCTCACATAGTCGACTGTGGTTCAAGTCCCATACCCGGCAGCTTAAAACTCATGCTGATTATGTCTGTATGCATGCTCAAAATCCCAAGAGAAGAATGGAATGTCAGAGTCTGCCCCAGACTTGGCTCCATCTAAGAGGAAGCAGAAAGAAAGAGACAAAGAGACAGAGTAGCAGTGGACACAGGAGGCCTGAAACTAAGCAGCCCAAGTGATTGTGCCACCCAAATGAACTGGGCGCCTTTATATAAAGGGCAAAGCAACACTGCATACATGTATTTCGTGACATTCCATAGATAAGTTGACATGTTACAGACAATAAGAAGCAGGTAACAAAGCTATAAGGGCTTGTACATACTGGGCCTGGTTTATCTCTTGGCTACACCCATATCAAAGAGAAATCCCAATAAACTTATTCTCTAGTGGAGAGAAGCCTACCTGCAGGTGTGGGGAGGATACTTTCTTACAGACATCAAAGGGGTGTTGATAAGGCTATAGAATCTCACAGAGGCAGAGCAGGGGTTGGACTTTGTTAATTGGGGTCAGGATATTTCCTGAATTCTATCAGATGTGTCTGTTGGAAAGCCCCTGGAAAATTCACCCTTTGTTCTACCTGCACTAAGGGTCAAGTAAAGGACAAGCTGCAAGGTTCTGTCATAGCCCAAAGGGACAGATGATGTTTGCTCAGAGCATGTCCCCACATCCTCAGGGCCTCTCTTTGAACTTGTTTCTACAATGGAGGAGAAGGGGTTGCAGCGTGGCCACTCACCCTGGGGGATGGTTTCTGTCTCTGTTTCTCTGTTTCTCTCTGTTTCTCTAGTGAGTGCAAGCTCCCTATAGCAAAAATATTTCTTAAAAAACAAAACAAAATAAAACAAACAAACAAAAAAAAAATTAGTTCATCAGTTCTAATGAATGAACTGGGGAATCAATGACTTTTAACTTCCTGATGAGAGAAGTTCATTATCACTTATTTTTTAGATCAGAAGCACTAGAGACAAATAATATCTAAAAAACAAAAGAAGACACTGACTACAGTAAAACTGTCTAAAGGCATTTTCGTTCATTTTATCACATCTACTGTATATATTAAAGGATTTTCTTTTCTTTTTTTTTTTTTTTAGAGAGGTTTTTGCTATAGGGGGCATGCACTCTCCAGAAAAACAGAAAGAGACAGAAAGTGAGAAATCACCCCCAGGGGGATGACCATGCCACAATCTCTTCTCCTCCATTCTCCTCTTGGGATCTTGGGTACGCACACACACGTGCTCAACATGAGTTTAAGCCACAGGATTTGGGACTCGAACCATAGTGGACTACATGGGAGTCCAGCAACATAGCCATTATACCTACTGTTGGTCCCAGTTTAATAACACATTGAATGGAAAAATTATATAAAGCATAGAAAAGAGGAAAAAATACAATTCAAGAGTTTATTCCATGTTATATTTTAATAACATCAGTCTTAGTAACTGAACTGCCTTCTTTAATTTTTAAAACAATTTCTTACCTGTTTTCCAGAAGAGGGTATATTATAAGAATTAATGTAATTATTTTTTTCTATAGGACATAAGCACTCACCAGAAAAAGACAGAAAGAGAGACAGTGAAGGGGAAAGTGAAAAATCGCCCCCCAGGGGAGATAGCCATGCCACAATCCCTTCTCCCCCTGGGTTTGTTAGCATTCACACTCACACCTGGGTGATTTTTCAAGCTGCCATATCCGTGATTTGACCTGTGGTTAGCCCACATAAGTGCCCAGCACTATAACCACCATGTCACCTGCTGACCTGTCCCTAAAATGTATATTTATACTGAATTTTCTTGCTCCACCCAGATTTATAGTCAACTACATTTGAAATGAACTGCTTGCTCATTTCTCTCACCACCCCAACACACACACACACACACACACACACATTATTTGTAGCAAATAGCCAACTCCACTAAAAAATAAGAAATAACTGGGACCAGCAGTTAGTGTAATGGCTATGTCGCTGGACTCCCACGTAGTCAACCGCGGTTCGAGTCCCGGACCCGGTGGCTTAAAACTCACGCCAGGCATGTGTGCATGCGTGCCCAAGATCCTGAGAGGAGAATGGAGGAGAAGGGATTGCGGCGTGGCCATCCCCCTGGGGGGTGATTTCTCACTTTCTGTCTCTCTGTCTCTCTCTGTCTGTCTGGCGAGAGCATGCGCCCTATAGCAAAAACCTCTCCAAAAAAAAAAAAAAAAGAAGAAGAAGAAATAACTATAAATGGAGTATGAAAAGCAAAAAAAAAAAGCAAAATAAGTTAAATAACAAATATTAAAACAAATTTCCTAGGATAATTTAAAAAACGGCTAAGCACAGTTACAAAAAGATAGTACATTATCTATTAAAAGAGAAAACTCAAAATAGTTACGTAATAACATTAAAAGGAGAGTATAAGACAAAAGAAGGAAATTTAAAAAATGATCAGATAGAGCACAACATGAAATCAAAGAAAAATCTTTAGAGGTTTAATTCACATTAGAGTAATATATAAAATGAATGTTACAAAAATATAGTAAATTATTGCTAGACTTGAGAAATCATACAAAATGAAATGCAAAAGGCCAAAGATATAAACATGATTACAGAGAAAATACTAGTAAGTTTGAAAATAAAAAGCAAAATCTTCATTGTTTTCTTCTGATCCAATCATTATAATTTGCTTCCTTCTGCTCTTTTTGGGATTCATATTTTTGTTGTTGCTTATTTCCTAGTTCATTACGGTGTAAGGTTGATTTGTTCATCTGAGATGTTTCTTCTCTTTTGATATAAACTCTTTTTTTTTTTTTTTTTTTGCTATAACTTCCCTCTCAGAACTGCTTTTGCTGCATCCCATAACTTTTGGTATATTGTGTTTCCATTTTTATTCATGTGAAGATACATATAAAGCTTCCCTTTAATTTCTTCTTTCATCCATTAATTGTTTAAGAGAATGTTATTTAATTTCCAGTTTTTAAAAATTTCCCAAACTTCCTCCCATTATCGATTTCTCGTTCCCTACCTCATTTCCAGTTTTGTATACTTACAATGAGCAATCCAAAAAAAATTAAAACTGCAGTTATGTTTACAGTAACATCAAAAGAATTAAAAATACTTAGTAATAAACTTAAGGAGGCAAAGACTCCTACAATAAAAACTATAAAATGTTACTGAAAAAAATTAGAGACAACAATACATTGAAATACATCTCATGTTCATGGATTGGAATACTTACTATTGTTAAAATGTTGATTCTACCCAAAATGATCTATAGATACAATGCTATCCCTATCAAAATTCCAATAAGATTCTTTTACATAAGCAGAAGAAAGAGACCTTGAATAGCTAAACAATCTTGAAAAAGAGGATGTGGAAGAATAAAAATTCTTGTACTACTGGTAGGAATATATCATTGTGAGATTGAGATTCTTTTAAATAAGCAGAAGAATTCATTCTAAACTTCATACAAAATCTCAAGAGACCTCAAATAGCTGAACCATCTTGAAAAAGAGGATGTGAAAGAATAAAAACTCTTGCACTTGGTAGGAATATAAAATTGTGCACCCAGTAGAGTGCTTCCTAAAAACATTAAACATAGAATTACCTTTTAATCCAGCATGCAGTCTCTGGAATCAACCTAGAAGACTCAGAGCCATTACACAAAAGAGATTCATCTAATACACCGATGTTCATAGCAGCTTTATTTATTCAAGTGTGTATCAACAGATTAATGGATAAACAATATGTGGCATGCACATTCAATGTAACATTATGCAGTCTTGAAAAAAGAGAAAACTTCTGATATGTATTATGACGTAGGGAAACCTTGAGGACACATTTCTACATGAACTAAAGTAGTTGCAAAAGAATAAATAACAAGAATATTGTAGAGGTGCTGTTTCTAGGGTCTGGAAATCAAGGAAGAATTATTGTTTAGTAGGCACAGAATTTAGATTGTGCAAGGTGAAAAGAGTTTTGGAGATGGATGGTGATAATTAGTCATACAATAATGTGCATGTACTTAATAATCTGTACACTTAAAAATACTCAAGATGGTAAATTTTGTTTTATGGAACCGCAACTGAAACCAAAGAGGTGAATTATAAAGTTATGAAAAATTAGTAATGAATTGTAAATGCACACTGTTTAGCAAATAAAGTCAGTTATATATTCAGTAATCCTAACTATATGATACTGAAAATAAAAAGGTACAAAGATGATAAAAATATCTGTGGTTGTCAAGAGATTGGGTGGAGGGAAAAATGGGTGAATAATTGAAGTACAAGAAATATTTTAGAGTAGTGAAACTATTAGGAGTGTCAAAAAGCTTATGGAAATGTGTATTATGAAAAAAATTATGCATGGATTTTGATTTTTTGACATCAAACTAAACTCCTACTTTAATTTCATTTTGTCCATGATCTTTTGAAATCCCCCAATATTTTATGTGATACTGAAAATATACCACAAGAATTTCTGCCCACTGGAAAGATTACCCTTCACCACTATTTCTTCTGAGTGGGGCTAAGGTGGAGTGGTTATCCACTTCTACGTAGTGCTAGTTCATCAAGCAAATGCATCTAAAAATCAGTCTTGAGTTTAGTCATAGACAACTTCCCCTGTGACCAAAGCGATGAGTTCAGGAAGAACCAGCAGAGCAGACGGAGCAGATAGGATGTGAGTCTGAGCCAGAGATCTGAGTACCAGTGCTACTTACTACTTCTGATCCTGCTCAGTCCTTGTCATCTACATATTATTTCCATTTTATGGAAGAATGCACATTCAATTTTATGGTTGGCTACATCAGATAACACTAGTTCATAATGGGCAATTGGGGGTGCATAGTCACTTTGTGTTCTAGTAGCAAATCAAGAGCTGCTTTTCCATGAACAAAATTTATTGTCAGAAGAGTCTGTGGCCTTTCTGCAAATTCCTGGACGTCGGGGTTATTACTCAATATCCAAACTTAGTACATGGCATCTACCATAGATACGTGGAACCTCTGGGTCATGGTGCTCAAGAGTGAGAGTAGTTCGTATCAGAGCCCATATCTCATGCGCACCTGTCTCTTACCTTGAGACATGGGAAAACCAGTGGCCTTCTGAAATACGCAGGAAACAGGCTAGAGTTGAATGACAGCTGCAATATGTATTTTCTCTAAAACTCAAAAAGGCCCATCAATATTGTGCATCCTATTTGGTGTGTGCTGGGTAGTTGAAATGACATCAAAGTATCTCTCATTTCAAAAGGGCATCCAGTGTGATTTTCCATTGAACATAAAGATGATGAAGCTAGCACTTAACTATGTGAAGAGAGGCAGGAAACTGATAAACCCTCAACTCAAGACAATAAAGGAATCATATCTACCCTAGTAAGGCAAATTGCTTCTGACAAATACAAGGTGAAGACAAAGCATTTTAGGGTTACTACACCAGGTCTCAAGCCAATGTTGACTGGGTCTAGTAAAGACATCATGTCTGAAGACCAGCAGATGGTGTAGTGGTTACATTGCTTTACTCCCACGAGGCTAACTGTGGTTCGAGTCCTGGACCCAGTGGCTGGAAACTCACACCAGGTGCATGTGCATGTGTGCCCAAGATCCTGAGGAGAGAATGGGAGGAGAAGGGATTCTGGTGTGGCCATCCCCCCTGCTAGGTGATTTCTCACTTTCCCTCTCACTGTGTCTGTCTCTCTCTCCAACAAGAACACACACCTTAAGGCAAAAATAAATAAATAAATACATAAATACATAAATAAATAAATAAATAAATAAATAAATAAAAATAAACTCTTACAAAAAAAGACTTCATGCCTAGAACCACAAATATTGGTATTAACGCCTTATTAAGACACTTTAAAATACTATCATTCTTTATGACTCATGGTTTATGCATAGGCCAAAAAGCAAGGTTCATGGATATGTGATTGGAAACATCAGCCCTACATAATCTTATCAATCCACCCTGGGATGTAGTATTTACATTAAGGAGATATTTTCCCACTAAAATTTCTGGACCTGCAGAAGAATCAGAAACTGAGACAACAGTTCCACTGAACCCACCATGAGAAGAACAAAAACTTATGCTAAAAAATTGGCCGTCGCTTCATATCCATAAACTTGCTCAGACTGACAGACCATGTTTGCATTTCGAGTCTTCAGGTACTGGCAATAGTTGAGAGCTAGAATCTAGTACTTTCTACAAATTCTGGGTATTTTTTCTTTCCTGAGTGCCCAATTTCCCTGCTAAAACTTCAGATCACCACAAGGAATGTTTACAGAGCGATTCATGATTTATGTAGCCATATTCCAGAAGTTCTCATTCCCTGTCTTTCTCAATCTCTCTTTTTCCTTCACACACACAAAGTAATAGTCGTACAATGCTATCTAAAAAAATAAAATGAAAGTCATAACATTTGGATTAATAAAGGTATTTTTCCATTAAAGGAAAAAAAAAAAAAGAGGCAATGACATATCCGTGACAGAGCACCTCAATTCAAATGCTCTTATCAAGTATTTTTAGATATGAATTAAAACATCTTAAATCACACATTTAAAAGTTCAAAATGAATATACACTTTGAAGTCTATAAATTATATGAGAACTGACTGAAACCATAAGAGAAGTTAAAGAATAAAAATCCAAAATTGTCACAGAAATGAAGTTTTAATTACTAATACACATAAGAAAATAGATTTAGCTAAAAATATAAAAAGCGACTGGGAGACATAACTGAAAAGAGTCAAGAGAACAAAACTGGAAAAAGAAATACATTTTTAAAATGATGAATGAGAAAGAGTTCAACAAAAGAGCCAAGCAGAGAAATTCAACATTTGTTTCAAAGGAGTTGCAGAATAAGGAAAACTAAACAATGGACAGCATCTTATTTAAAAATGCAATCAAGAGGAACAGCAAGTGGCATGGAGGTTAAGGCATCTGGATCCCACATAGCCGATACACAGGAGGAGACCAGTAGATGGCGCCCAATATCCTGAGAGGAGAATGGAGGAGAAGGGATTATGGCATGGCCATATTCCCTGAGGGGTAATTTCTCACTGTCTGTCTCTCTGATGAGTGCATGAGTCCAATAGCAAAAAATCTCTCTCTAAGAGAAAAAGAAAGAAAGAAAGAGAGAGAAGGAGGGAGGGAGGGAGGGAGGAAGGAAGGAAGGAAGGAAGGAAGGAAGGAAGGAAGGAAGGAAGGAAGGAAGGAAGGAAGAGAGAGAGAGAGAGAGAGAGAGAGAAAGGAAGGGAGGGAGGGAGGGAGGGAGGGAGGGAGGGAGGAAGGAAGGAAGGAAGGAAGGAAGGAAGGAAGGAAGGAAGGAAGGAAGGAAGGAAGGAAGGAAGGAAAAGAAAGGAAGGAAAAGAAAGGAAGGAAAAGTACACCGGGTTGGCCAGCAGATGACATAGTGGTTACATCGCTGGATTCCCACATGGCTGGTTGCAGTTCAAGTTCTGGACCTGGTGGCTTGAGATTCACACTGAGCACCTGTGTGTGCATGCCCAAGATCCCTGAGAATGGATGAGAAGGGATTGAGGTGTGGCAATCCTCCCTGGGGATAATTTCTCACTTTCCCTCTCACTGTTTTTTTCTCTCTCTCTCTGGTGAGTGCAAGCACCCTAAGGTAAAAACCTCTAAGAAAGAAAACAAACAAACAAAGAACAGAAAAATATGCTAGGCACCTGTGCATGTGTACCCAAATCCTTAGAGAAGAATGGAAAAGAAAGGATTATGGCTGTGGCACAGCTATCCTCCCAGGGGATGATTTCCCACTTTCTCTGTCTTTCTCTGGCAAGCGCACATGCTCTACAGCAAAAATTTTTTTAAAATAATAATAAAATAAAAAAGTAAAAATGCAACCAAAGTAACTTTTTAAAAATTAAAAGAAGACTTCATCTATATATTAAAAGGACCCATGCATACCCAGAAGTCAAAAAGTCCTCTGTTGGTGAACGTATGGAAGATTAGCGATTTTATATTGCAGACGAGAGTGCAAATTAGTGCAGTCATTTGAAAGAATATTGGGCAGTGTCTAGAAAAGTGCCACATTCGTTTACTTTTAGACCCAGCAACTACACTTCTAAACATTTACTTTGACAATATGTCTTTTAAAAGTTTTTTAAAAGCATATATACACAATTAATTGTTACAAAAATATTTTAAATTAAAATATTAAAAACAAAGCAAATACCCTCCTATAAGAAGCTGGTTTAATGTCCTACAGTGTAATCCCGAAATGAAGTTCTTCACACTCACGAAAAGTAATAGGAGAAATCTCTATAAATGGATATGGAATGATTTCTAGGATATATTAAGTTTAAAAATAAAGGTGTGAAATAAAAAGTATAGTATGCTACTTTTATGTAAGAAAGAGGAAGCAGTCATATTTGAATGTATTGCTTATCTTTTCAATTAAAATACAGAAGGGATAAGCGAAAATAAAGAAGAATGGTAAATTATAGAAGATGTGGGGTGAGAAGCAATAAGGCAAAAGCCATAAAGATGTAAGTAAAACTTCTCTAAGTATACTTCTTTATATTAAAAAAAAATGTTAATCAGAGATCAGCAAGTGGTGTGGTGGTTAAGGTGTTGAACTCCCACATGGCTGAATGAAGTTCAAGCCCTGGATCCAGTGACTTGAAACTCATGCCAGGTGTGTGTGCATGTGAACTCAAAAATCCTACTAGGAGAATGGAGAAGGGATTACTGTGTGGTAATACCCCATGGGAAAGGTGATTTCTCACTTTATCTCTATCTCTCTCTGTCTCTCCAGTACACATACATGCCCTATAGCAAAAAAAAAAAAAAAAAAAAAAAAAAAAAAACTTTCTAAAAAAATACCATGTGTATGTTTTAAATTTTTTAAATTAAATGAAAAGTTGTATGATTACATGTAAATAAAAAATGATATATTGAAATAAGAATATAAAAACACAGCAAGAAGCAATTTAAATCAAGTAAGTTATGAAGCATTCTCAGGACACATAGAACAGCAGAAAAGAAAAACTCTTGTTATATATACATATGACACACATATAATGTTTTACTTTTTTTGGGTTTTTTTTTTTTTTTTTGGAGAGGTTTTGGCAATAGGGTGTGTGTGCTCACCAGAAAGACAGAGAGAGACAGAGAGACATAAAGTGAGAAAACACCCCCCCAGGAGGGATGGCCACGCCGTGACCCCTTCTCCTCCATTCTCCTCTCAGGATCTTGGGCACGCACGCACACACGCCCAGCGTGAGCTTAAGCCATCATATCCAGGATTCGAATCGCAATCGACTACATGGGAGTCCAGCGACATAGCCATTACGCTAACTGCTAGTCCCCCCATATAATGTATTAAAACAACTTTCTCACTGTTAGGAGAGAAGAGACATAAACATGAAATAAGGTAGCTGAGGAAGAAACAGGTATTGCCGAATATGAATTGGAGATATCAGTATATAAGATCACAACCACAGAATTCAGAGTGATTATCACATAATGATCCCCTAGTTCTTTTGCAAAAAGGACACAGAAGCAAGATGACCTAAGCCGTGGTGTACTCACATAGGACCAGATCTTGGTTTCTGAACACCATTCCCAACTAAAGGGAAGTAAGACTCCTTGGAAAACTGTCTGGACTAGAAACTTTTTACTAGGAGCCCAGAAGCATACTTGGTAATACCATATATTTTAGCATTAAGATTGAATGGTAATATTAAATTAATGGGGATTATCAGACATGGATTTAAATAGTATGTTGTATCGTATCTACTGGAGATCAAAATTCACTTCTACCTATATCTAGTCTCACCTTCTAGCACAATGACTGGAGCCTTAGGGGAGACGTTTCTGAATTCCCTTGGTGCCAGAGTTGTGAAAACAATCAAAGTGTTTCTTAGGACATGGACTAGATTTAGCTTTGCTTTGGAAAGTAGAAGAGACAGACCACTTGCCCCCTGTATCAGTGGCAATTGAAGCACAGGTTTAGGAGAGGTGAGCTTTTCAGTAGACTGCTCGGTTTGCTCTTTGAATCACTAGATTCAGGTTCAGGAAGGCTGGGCTCCTGGGTAGGATAATGTTACTGAATTCAAGGGGTTTTCCTCTCAGGAGGCACAAACCGATAATGCAACTGAAACCTTTCATCCCTTTAAGAGGGTTCATTACTTCTATTGTACAAGTAAGGGGAGACCGTGATCATTTCCAAACAGTGCCCCTCCCTACTGCAAGGAATCTGGGTCTTACATCCAGAAATTCATCCTGCCCTGCACTCCCCTTGGTCCATGTTCATACAAGTGGAGATTGTTTTCTTTTTTCTTTTTTTTTGGAGAGAGGTTTTCGCTATAGGGCATGTGCACTTGCCAGAAAGACAGAGAGAGACAGAGAGATAGAAAGCAAGAAATCACCCCCCAGGGGGGATGGCCACGCTGCAATCCCTTCTCCTCCATTCTCCTCTTGGGATCTTGGGCACGCATGCACGCGCGCCTGGCGTGAGTTTAAACCGCCGGGTCCGGGACTCGAACCACGGTCAACTACATGGGAGTTCAGCGACATAGCCATTACGCCAACTGCTGGTCCCACAAGTGGAGGATTGTAGCTGCAGTTCTGATTGGTTAACTCTAGCCGCACTCTCATTGATCCGTTTTCAATCCCTCTCTGCTACTGGGATGGACTTCAGCATACTCAACCTTTTCAACATTTGTGTCCTACAAGCAAATCTACAAAATAGTAGTTAGCACTAAGTTAGTTCTAACCAATTGCACAAACAGCTTCCTAAGCTCAGAATACAGAGGTGGGACTTGAGTACCTAATTGTGCCCACCACCCTTCCTTATCTCCACATCTTTCAATACATGTATAAGGATCACTTCTCATTTAATCCCTTTCTGCTTGAAATATCTAAAGCGGTTTACATATCCTTATAATGAACCTCACTGTTAGAATTTGCTCTTACTTTTATTATTCTTTGGAGAATACACTAAGATATTCCAAAGCTATTAACATAATTTGGACTTCTTTTTTTTTTTTTTAATTGAGAGGTTTTTGCTATAGGGCACATACGCTCGCCGGAAAGACAGAGTGAGACAGAGAGACAGAAAGTGAGAAATCACCCCCCAGAGGGCATGGCCACACCACAATCCCTCCCTCCTCCATTCTCCTCTCGGGATCTTGGGCATGCACCCGGCGTGAGTCCACAGGGTCCGGGACTCGAACCAAGGTCGACTACTGGGAGTCCAGCAACATAGCCATTACGCTAACTGCTGGTCCCCATAATATGGACTTCTAAAATCTTTTCCGACTTATTCTTGCAAGATCGTAATTATGAATTTTTTTCCTAAAGAAAGGATCATAGTTTATATTCATATAAATATCAGTTATTACAATAAAAATGTTTATTTTGGAAAGTAGTTTTTTTAAGTGTTTCATGTTCTGGGAACATCAAATCCTAGATAATTCCTCTTGTAAACATCACCATTTCCATCATTCCCTTCCAGCTACAGAACTACACAGAACTACTGTCTCATTGTTACTGATCAAATAGCTTCAAGACCTGATGTGCTCAGAAGCCAATCACCACGGCACTGGGTCTGGAAGCGAGAAGGAATTCTGTTGCATAGCTGGCCTGCAAGGAGACAGGATCACAAAGGAGAAGGAGCTTTTGTAGAGTAATAAGCAGAGAAGTATGGAGTGATATTGTTCACTCGTCCAGGACTGCTTGGTGATATGGGTTTTCCAGAGTTACCATCTTTCTAGTCCAGACTGCAACAATTTAGGAACCAGTAGCTTCTGATCTCATTCCCCAGAAACAGGTTCAGCTCTTTTCCTTTCAATGCAGCCTGCATCTTTTTTTTTTTTTTTTTTTCTTTTTTTGGAGAGGTTTTTGCTTTTAGGGCGCGTGAGCTCACCAGACAGACAGAGACAGAGAGACAGAAAGCAGGAAATCACCCCCCAGGGGGGATGGCCACACCGCAATCCCTTCTCCTCCACTCTCCTCTCGGGATCTTGGGCACGCACGCACACGCGCCCAGCGTGAGTTTAAGCCACCGGGTCCGGGACTCGAACCGCGGTAGACTACGTGGGAGTCCAGCGACATAGCCATTACGCTAACTGCTGGTCCCAATGCAGCCTGCATCTTTGTTCCCCTCTGTAGCTGGGGTTAACTTCAGGTCACTCAGCCCACTAGAATGCATGCATCCTGCAAGGCAAGCTCAAACAGTGAAGGTTAGTAACATTACTGCATTTTACAGCTTAGACCAACTTTACCCACTGTGCTACTACTACTTACTACAACTACTACCATCACCATCACCGTAGAAACCTTACTCTAATATTACTGAGCTACAGCAGTATTTGAAATGTTCCATCTTCTGTTAAATACTCATGTATGTCTTATATACATGCACTCTACTGATTAAGGAATTACGATCACTCCATTTTTCTAACCCTAATATAAGACAGTATAGAAAATAAGAATTCGCTCCATGTTTTATTCTTTAAGTAATTATTTAATGTTTCTTGGAGTGATCTCTTTCCCCTTCTTTTGTTGGCTAACTCCTATTTGTCCTCCAGGATTTGTCTTCGATGACCTGTCCTTAGGGCTCTACATTAGCCTCCTGCCACCTGTGGATCATCTGTTCCTGTAGTCCCTGTCCTTACTTCTGTGAAATTACATAACACATTTTGTTGCTTTCCTGTGTCAGTCCCAACCTCTTTAAGGTATGAGTATGGTTGTGATAGCTGTTAAGGAACCCTTTTATCTGCAATTCACCATAGTGAAAACCCTATTTCTTTGAGACACTCTAAAATTTGCTTAGACTAATCCAGAGGGCAGAGAAAAGGGGAACAAGCTTGGTCCTGAACTGATGATTAGCAAAGTGGGTGATGGGTACTGACTTAGTTTAGGCCACTATACAGGAATACCACAGACCCAATAGGATTAAACATTTATTTCTCATAGTTTCGGAGGATAGGAAGTCTAAGATCAAGGTACTAGCAGGTCTGGTGTCTGATGAGGGCACTTTTCCTGGTTCAGATATGGCTGTTTTCTTGTTGTATCCTCATTATATCCTTGTATGGAAGAGAAATAAATAGCAATAATCTCTCCACCTTCATAAAAACATATGGACACTCTACTACTCACTGCATTCCAAAGGTCCAGCACCCAAATACCATCCCCCTGAGGACAACAATTTCATCATATGTATTTTGGAGGGACACACACAGTTGGTCCATAGGAGGTACCTCTGGGTTCAGTTCTGTTTGCATTTGTTGACATTTTCCATGATGAAATTTTGAGAATTTATCATAAATAAGTCCAGGAGTTCTTAGAGAGTGTTCTGTAATCCAGTAACTTTTCTTTTTTCTAAAAAGCCTTCAACAAGATTTGCGAAGATGATAATGAAGCACTGAGAGTCAATAATAAGACAATAAAATATTAGGAGGCAATGTATAAACTCTAAAAATAAATAAATAAATAAAATGCCTTCTGTTTCAGTTCAATTCATTCTCTAAATAGCACCTGTGCCACTCATACTTGCCTACAGCAAGCTACTGATGATATGTGCAAATATGTGTGCTAAGGCTGTCAGCTGCTGGCGTTCTAGTGTTGGAGGTGATTATGACTGGCCAAGACCAATGGCCATCTCTAAGGGATCCTCACCCACCTCCTGCTGAAAGCCATTGGGCTAGTGATTGATTCCTGGTACTATAAATGCCCAACTGGCATTTTGGCCAAATAGATTTTCTCTGAGTTTTACTTATGTTCTTATTATAATTATCTCCCAAAGAACACCCCATGTCTCCCATCAGACACATGAAGTCATGGTGACTAATTTATGGCATTATTTGAGAGAGAGGTGCTCAAACGTATCAAGAATACCGTCCTTTCCTCTCTGACAAGTGCCTGTTTTCTTTAAAGCAAACATGTATTGTGACTTGTGCTCCTTCTGTAAAGTTAATCCTATTATTGGAAAATACATTTCTTTTCATTTCCACTTCATTGATTAAAAACTACACTTAACCCTGTTCCAGAGACTATATATGTTATTTTAAAATTCTATTATATAATATTTAAAGGAAAGTAACATGTTTGTGTTTGCATGTATTGTAATATGAAAAAACCGTTATTCCAGATAGTATGTGCTTTAACACTATTTAGTTAGACTTATTACAAATCATTTGGAAAAGCCTATAGGGAAGGAAGAAGATAATTACTTTAAATTACATTTTGTGAGCTAGGTTTTTGTTAGGTTTGCACTAATCAGTCATTGATAGTTTCTACCGTTGGAAGGATCAGTAACTTATTCAAGCCACAAAGGTACTAATTTCTGCTTATATTGTTCCCTAGTTCCTAAAGCTAAACAGGTCATTAAAAAACAACAAACAAAGCCTGTCTTTACTACTCATCTGGTATAAATGATGTTATTTTTGGTTCTTTGCCATTATTTCAGGCAAACATAGAATCCAACAATAGTAATACTTTATTGATTTTCACAACTTTGAAATAAACGTTAATTTTGACTTGTTGAAAACTCCCATGTAACTTTGCATTTGTGCCTAAATCGAGAGACCTTTGGAAAGGAATTATTTTTAAATGAGTAAAAAAGAAATTGAAGCTTTACTGGGGTTTACCTAATAAACAAAATATTGCACATGCTTTATATCTATGTTTTGATGCATTGGGACATAACGCACACACCTGTAATGTCGTTATCACAGTTACAGTACTAATCGTACCCATCCCCTCCAAATATTTCTTGTCATTTTTTATATTTTCATTGTTTCGTTTTGTTTTTGCATGTAAAGAATACTTATGTTGGCATATTTTAAGACACAATACAGTATTGTTAAATGAAATTAGCAAACTCCCAAAAGCTTGTTAATAATCAGAATTTACTATGCTGTAGTTAAAAAAGAAAAATACACGTGTATACACACACACACAAACACACACACACACAAACCAATTGTAGTTACTGTTTCCAGCAGATCTCTAGAACTTACTTTAAATAACTGAATCTTTGTATCCATTGAGCAACAATTTACACAGAGGCAGTAAAAATGAGATTTATTTTCTCCTTTGTGGTTTTAATTTTCTTAGAATTCAGTTCTCTGAAGAATCCCTCTCAAACTTTTTTTCAGTCAATGTTATTTTTTACCTACTTCCAAATAATTTTTCTCTTAGCATTTATTTTTCTTACTTTTTATTAAATTTATAAGGATGCATAGTAGAAACTCCCATCTAATTCTAGAATTTTATTTTCATGGGCTTCTGTAAATAAGGCTGCAAAGTTAGTTAAAAATGTGTGTATTATTTTAGTGTCCAGAGCAGCACTGCTCAAAAGAAGTCTCTGAAATGATGGAAATGGCCCATATCTGTGCTGTCCAGTACGGCAGTCCCCAGTTAAATGTAGCTACTGAGTTCTTGTAATGTTTCTAGGACAACCGAGGAATCAAATTTCCTGTTGTGCCTCATCAATTTAAATTTAAAAAGGGGAAATATTCAGACAAGAAGCTATTTTAAAGCTGAGGTGTGTCCTGGCATGTTCAAGGAAGCTATCCTCTAAACTCCATCTCCTAGACTCCCAAAATATTCAGACAAGAAGCCATTTTAAAGCTGAGGTGTGTTCTGGCATGTACAGGGAAGTTATGCTCTAAACTCCATCTCCTAGACTCCTGAAATATTCAGACAAGGTAGGGCAACCTCTGTCTTTTCTCTGTCTCTGGCTATCTGTTTGTCTGTCTGTCTCTCACTCTCTCTTTCTTTTAATTTGTAATGTTATTTTTTTTTTTTAATTTTTCAACCACTTCTCCTCACCTTGGGCCTTTTCTTTCACTTGCTGATTTCAGAAGCCATTTTAAAACTGAGGTGTGTCCTGGTGTGTTTCATTTTTTATGTGAAAAAATTTTTTTTCCTTCTTTTTTGATAGTATTTTTCTAGTTGCTTTTTTCTTTTTGCTTATTTATTTATTTTACTTTACTTTCCCACTCTAAGCTTCACTCTCCACACACTGAATGTTTAGATAGGGCTAAGTGCATAGTAGCCAAGCATGTGAATACTTTTAGTCATTGAAATCCTCACCACTTGCTGAACCTCCTGCTTTAAGGAAAAAAATTCTTTTTATAAATATGAACTCCTAACCTTTCTGTGGATACCACATTGTGAAGCACAGTGGAGGATAGATTTTGTCACAGAATGACCAGAAAACACCGCAGAGGTACAAGGAACATGAAAAATCAAGAAAATATCTCTTACCTAAGGGAAAAGAACAATCCCTCATCATCCACAGACAGTACAGTAGAACTCACGGAAACGTCTGATAGAGAATTCAGAATATTTGTAGTGACAAGATTAAATGAGATGCTAGAGCTGAGAGATAATGAACTCCAGAAGATGCAGGAGAAAAGAGACAGAGAGTTCCAGGAGGTGTTGAAGTTCTTCCATGATCTGAAAGAGGAAATACACACCATAAAAAAGAATCAAATGGAGGGACCAGCAATTAGTATAATGGCTATGTCGCTGGACTCCCATGTAGTAGACCACAGTTCGAGTCCCAGACCCGGTGGCTTGAAATCACATCGGGCGCCTGTGCGTGCGTGCCCAAGATCCCGAGAGGAGAATGGAGGAGAAGGGATTGTGGTGTGGCCATCCCCCCGGGGGATGATTTTTCACTTTCTATCTCTGTCTCTCTCTGTCTTTCTGGTGAGCGCATGTGCCCTGTAGCAAAAACCTCTCAAAAAAAAAGAATCAAATGGAGCTATTAGAGATGAAAGCTGCCATTCAGGAAATCAAAACCTCCCTCTAATGTAGTAAAAGCAGATTAGTCCATGCAGAAAATCGAATCTCGGATGTGGGAGGCAAAACATCTGATCTAGAAAAAAACAACCACAAAAAACTGAAAATAACTCCGAAAGATGAGACTACTGTACGAGAAATACTAGAGAGCACTAAGAGCTCAAACATCCAGATAATCGGTATCCCAGAAGGTGGAGAAACTAACAAGGACATTGATAATATATTCCATGAAATCTTGGAAGAAAATTTTCCAAGTCTAGAGAGGCATTCGAATATCCAGACCCAAGAAATACAAAGGACCCCTAATAGAATCAACCCAAGAAGATCTTCTCCAAGGCACATCATAGCCAGACTGGCCAAATCTACAAAGACAAGATACTAAAATTGGCAAGAGAGAAATGTCAGGTTACTTATAAAGGTTGTCTGGTCAGGTTAGCCTCAGACCTCTCATCAGAAACAATGTGAACAAGGAAAGAATGGGAAAATATATTCAAAATGTTAAGTGAAGAACAGTTTCAACCAATCAACCAATCAACCCTGCCACAAACTAGCTGTTTTGCCATAGGATGGGGATTTCCTGGCCTGAAGAAAAATAGAGTTGGGCCAGGATAGGGTATCCTGAAAAAATGATGGTGGTTTGAATTTCACATTAAGAGTGGTAGCCCATGCTTTCTCTCAGTTTTCTATTTTTTTTATTGGCCTCAGCATTTCTGTTAGGAAATATATGTAGCTTACGAGGTCACAGCATACACGAAATCCCACTTTCTCCAGTCACTGATTTTCTATTTTTTTTTTTTCGGAAAGGTTTTTGTATAGGCCGTGTGGGCTCGCCAGACAGAGAAAGACAGAGAGACAGAAAGCAAGAAATCACCCCCCAGGGGGGTGATCATGCTATAATCCCTTCTCCTCCATTCTCCTCTCGGGATCTTGGGCACATACGCACACGCGCCTGGCGTGAGTTTTAAACCACCAGGTTTGGGATGCGAACCGCGGTCGACTACGTGGGAGTCCAGCAACATAGCCATTACACTAACAGCTAGTCCCTCCAGTCACTTTCATGGTTATTTACATCCCTATGAGTTGGGTAACTGAATAGTACTGGATATCATTGCCTTTCCAATAACACATAATTAAATATTAACAAATGGCATATAGATTCTTTAAAGAAAACCACTTCTACTTTTTTTTTAATCAAGACGAGAAAAACATCCTCTGGTTCAGTCATCACATAATTATATAGACTTGTCTACTGAGTGCTCAGTTCAGCAAAATAGACTCTCTCTTCCTTTTTCTTTATTTTTTTCACTTGGTTGGTTTTCGGTGTGTGTGTGTGTGTGTCTTCTTTGTTAATAATAGGATAATAAATCCTGACAGTTAACAAGTCTTTGGGGGTTGCTAACTTCAGGCAATAACCTTTCAGGAAAGCTATCCTGACCATAATTGCCATGGAATGCTGCTATTATCACTTCATGTTCACACCAGCTGGTATTGAGACAATACTGAGTTTTAGGTATATCAAATATGTAAAGCACAACTAAGATCCAAGGACAAATGTCACGGAAAAGGCCATCATGCTGTACAAATTACAACGCTCTATCTAGGGTGTGTATCTTATAGCTATTGGCATGTTTCTTAAACCCTTTATATTTGATAGCTGCTTATACTCTGCAACACTTCAAGGATATCAAACATTTTATATTTAAAAGTCCTCAAATGTTTACATCATAAATGTCCTGTAATGTTATGGTTATAAGCATAAAATTAATTTGGTAGTTTAGTAGTCAAGTTTAGCATAGTACTGTCAAGCACAGGTTATTAATGTTCTCATTAGCCTTCTAAATTGGTCCTTCATTAAACAGCGTGGACAGTCCGGACAGGCTAACATTGCAATGGAAAGCCTAGGAAGTCCTGACCTTGCCCTCCTTCCAGGTTCGGTGTGGCTAGTTGCATCAGCATGCCCCTTTTAAACATACAGGTGTTAGGACCAATAGATGGTATAGTGGTTACATCACTGGACTCCTACGTAATCTACTGTAGTTCAAGTCCCAGACCCGGCACTTAAAACTCATGTAGGGTGTGTGCAAGTGTGTGCCCAAGATCCTGAGAGGAGAATGAAGAAGGGATTGCAGCATGGCCATCCCACTAGGAGGTGATTTCTTACCTTTTATCTCTGTCTCTCCAGCAAGCACACACACCCTGTCACAAAAATCTCTCTAAAAAAAAAAAATAAATAAAAAATAATAAATAAACATACAAGTGTTTAAAGGGAAAAGGATGTAAAGAAAACTAAAGGGAAATCATTAAAGAACTATTGAAGTGGGACAGTTAGGTCTGTAGCTGCATTTACAATCAGATTTTATTTTTCTCAGAAAGTGTGTGTCTCGGATATTAAAAAAAAATAGAATTCTTTGTCAAAAGAACACATTTGAATTAATACAACCAATGTTTAGCATCTGATTTTTTTTTTAGAGTTTTTTTTTTTTTTTTTTTTTTTTTTTTTTCTTATTGGGCACGTGCGCTCGCCAGAAAGACAGAGACAGAGAGATAGAAAACCAGAAATTACCCCCCAGAGGGGATGGCCATGCCGCAATCCCTTCTTCTCCATTCTCCTGTTGGGATCTTGGGCACACATGCACATGTGCCCAGTGTGAGTTTTAAGCCACCAGATCCAGGATGCGAACTGTGGTCAACTACATGGGAGTCCAAAGACATAGCCATTACGCTAACTGCTGGTCCCTGCACCTGATTTTAAAAATGAGTTTATCTTTTCTTTTTCTGTTAAGTATCTTGAATACTTAACAGAGGTACTGGCTGTCTCTTTCCTTCACTACCTCAGTCCCACTAGAGACTTCTTCCTCATTACTCAGCAATGCACTTCTTCAGAAGATCATCTCTTACCAGCCAAGCGAATTACAGCAGTCTGCTTTCTCTCTAACTTATGTTTAACTTAATCACTCTCTCCATCTCAAATACCTGTTCCTTTACTGTGTTTGTGGTCTGCACCATATCAAGAGATATTTTTAATCTTTCTAATGTAATGAGCTTAATATTTTGCAGTTATTTAAGTATTGTACGATATTCCCCTTAGAATCCTCCTTTCCTAAGACTCGTCTGAGGGAAGGCATGAGCAAATATTGCCAAAAACTATGCCTTTGGCCAGCTTTGGGTTCATAGCTGATTTTAGAAAGGCAGCAGTCTTGAGAACCTGGCTTTATCGGAGGAGAAAAAGGATTTGCTAGTGCATTAGCTCTTATTTCTGATCAATCCAAAGCATGGATGATGAGACACTATGCCAGGTAGGGGAGTCCCAGAACAAAGAGGAAGAAGGACTTGGTGGGAGGAAGTAGCTCAAAGCACAGTCAAACCCAGAAGCAGCACAACGTAGGAAACAGAGTGAGGATTAATTCTAGCCCCATTGCTTATTAGACCATTACCAGAGTCAAATTATTCTGAGACTGAGTGTCCTCATTATCAGCCCTGTCATTATCAATAATATTAGCAGTAATAATGCCTAGCTTTTAAAGTTGTTTTCTCATATGGTGATTGTGGAAATTTCATACTAAAGCAATTAAAATAAAGTACTTAAAGTCATGCCTGGTACACAGTAAATGCAATGACAGTGTTTGTCAAATACATTCTTGTCTACATCTCTTCGTTTTCCGGGCCTGATTCCTAAAGAAGGGGGATAGGTTAGATAAATTATTTCTTACTTAAAACTCTGAGCAATTGCTAAGCCAGCAGATGGCATATTGGTTAAGGCACTGGACTACCACATGGCCCACCATGGTTCAAGTCCTGGGCTTGGTGACTTAAAACTCACACTGAGCGTGTGTGTGTGCATGCTCAAGATCCTAAGAGGAGACTGGAGGAGAAGGGATTGCAGCATGGCCGTTCCTTCTAGGGGGTGGGGGGAAGATTTCTCACTTTCTGTCTCTCCAGCAAACGCATGAGCCCTATAGCAAAAATATCTCTCTCAAAAAACAAACAAACAAACAAACAAACAAACAAAAGACCTTGGGAATCACATCAGAGACTGCTCCCACACCAGCTTGAATCTGCAGGCTGCACTCACAGCAATCTTGGCAGCACAGGACTGTGACATCTGAGGGAGGGAGGGACTGAGTTCAGCTTCCTCCATGCAGACGCTGCTGGTTCTGGACAGAGTAGAGCCTGGAGGATCATACACTGAAAAGGGGAACCGGAACCGGAAATAAGCTGAAGTACTGGCTGGGCAGTTGGCTACCGGAGGGTCACAAGATGTTGAGAGCAAAGCAGTTCCAATCCGAGACCACCACCTAACTTCAAAGGCTCCACAGAACCAGCAAGAGCCAAAGAGAGGCTGTGGGGAAGGTGATTAGCTGGTTCTTTGCCGTCTAAAGAGAGAAAACAGCTCATAAATTACATTAGCCCTAGGCTGCTGCAGAGGGCAAACCACAGTTTTACAGCTCTGGACCAGAGGCCGTTAGACACACATGGGGATATTGAGACTGGGAGGAAGTGGGGGGTTCAATGAGTGTACGCACTTCAGGGACTGAAGGCCCAGAGCTCAGGCCTGTCCCCACTAGGTTCTGAGAATTCTACATGCAGAATTATCCAGGTAAGAATTGAAAAAAAAATCACTCTTGGGGAATAGAACCAGACCTTAAAGTATTCCTGATTGTTACCACCACCACCAAAAAAGAAAGAGCCTAGTCAGAATATTCTATAAGTACCCACCACACTCATATATATCCATGACTTCCGGTTATCAGTTTTTCACACTCTTATGTATGAGAAGACAGCAAAGTATGATCAAATGTCCTAATAAAGCATATAATATGTAAATGTTTATTTATTTATTATTGCTAGATGGCATATATGCTTGCCAGAAAGGAAGAATGAGAAATAATCTTCAATTACTTTTGCACCATTTCTCTATCTTCTCAGGATTCAGGGCATATACACACACATGCTTGGCATGTTTTTCAAAATCCAGAACTGGGATTCCAACCATTGTCAGCCAGGTGGGATACAGGTTCCCAAGCATAAGTCTTAACTGTTCTACTATGGGGCCAGCCCTAACGTAAATTTTAAGAGTCCAAACAAAAAAGTGAACAAAAAAACATAACTCATTCTAGAGGGTAAAGACATTATCTTCAAAAGGAAGAAGATTAGTACTAATGATATCAGTAAGAAAGGAGATGATTGTGCATGGTGTAGGATGGAGTAGTGAATACAAAGAAACATTGAAACAATAAAGCTTTTACAATTTAAAATAACCACAGTAGAATTAAAAAGTCTGGTAGGAGGTTAGGAAAACAAATGAAGGGAATCTCCCAGAAATAAAAGATCAAAGAAGTGAAGACAAATGAAAACTAGTTCAAGGAGTTCTGGAAAGACACAGAAGAAAAATCAGCAGGGAACTTTATCAGAAGAAGAATTTGAGAAACTGCCACAGAACTGACAAACATCTGTCAGACTGAGGACTTCGCATGATGATTGGGAATATTGGGCTGTCAGGAAAACCATGATGCATTTTTGCATAGAAAAACAGAAAGAATGTCATGACTTTTCTGACGACCCAATAGATTACAGGATCCTGAGTTTTCTGGACACTGGGAATATACAGCAGAGGCCACAAGTTTATGGATGAGATGGAAATCTAATAACACAGATCAGATGCAAAGTCTTGAGACTCAGAACAAGTCCAACAGCAGCACAGCACCGGAGTCAAAACTATGCAAATTATAGAAACTTCAAATTATAGAAAATTCCATACATAATCAATAGCCAATAGCAAATGGTTTGGAAAAATAGAATTTCTCTCATCCACCTTTTCTTTTTTTTTTTTACATTTAATCATTGCACCTCTTTACAGTGTACAATATGGTTTTTCCCAGCATGAATACAGTGCACATTAGTCAAGACAATGATATTACCATATACGTTATCATCAACAGACAACTTTTCATTTTTGTGTCTATTAAGTGTGTTGTTTGTTCCCTGAATCCCTCCCTTCCGCCCTCAATTACTCATTCCCATTACCTCTCCCATACTGTCTCTAGTATCTGCAGTTGCCGTCCCTGCTATTATACCTTCCAGTTCTTTCAGTTTTTTTTTTTTTTTTTTACATTTAATCATTGCACCTCTTTACAGTGTACAATATGGTTTTTCCCAGCATGAATATAGTGCACATTAGTCAAGACAATGATTATACCACATACATTATCATCAACAGACAACTTTTTATTTTTGTGTCTATTACGTGTGTTGTTTGTTCCCTGAATCCCTCCCTTCCGCCCTCAATTACTCACTCCCATTACCTCTCCCATACTGTCTCTAGTATCTGTAGTTGCCATCCCTGCTATTATACCTTCCAGTTCTTTCAGTTTCTTTCTTTTTTTTTTTTCAATTATCAGCTCATATAGTTTTTAACAATAGGGAGCATAGATTCTATTCAGGGTTGGATTAAGGGTGGGTCTCGTGCAGTTCCACAATTGTAGGTGAGTCTCCATGGAATACAGTTTCAGGAAAGCGGTTCTGGAAAGCAGAGGTGATTATCAGCTGATGCAGCACAGCATCCATCTTGTGATTACCGGGAATGGTGTTGTGGGGATCTGCAGCGTGAGTCATCCTTGGGTATCTGACTTCCTTAAGAATGATAGAGTAGTTCTTGTTTTTCCCTGAGGTAATGCAGGGCTGGTAACCATCATCTTCTCACTGTCCATAGGCAGGGAAAATCCTCCTATACAATATATTTCTCAATTGGTTTAAGACAGCTAAAGTTTCTTTCTGTTGCTTGTGGTTGCAAGTTCTTAATTCTAGTTTTCGGCTTCAGTTTGCCGCCTGTGGCCGGCGGCCACGCGCAGGCCCGGTGGCCACGCGCAGGCAGAGGCCCGGTGGCCACACGCAGGCCCGGGGGCCACGTGCAGGCCCGGCGGTCACACGCAGGCCCGGGGGGCCACGCAAGGCCCCGGCGGCCACGCGCAGGCGCAGGTCCGGCGGCCACGCGCTGGCCCGACGGCCACGCGCCAGCCCTGAGCGCGCGAATGTGCGCAGGATCCAGCGCCACCTTCTGCTCGCCCGCCCGGCCCGAGAAAGGAAAAACGGCAAGCTTGGCCAGTCCGCACCGCCGGCCCGCATCAGCGCCGAGCACGGGACACACCCAGCACCGGAGAGGCAGCGGGGGCCATGCAGGCCCGGCCGTGTGGGGGCACGCGAGGCAGAGCCCCGGCCCGCAGCGCCTCATCCACCTTTTCTTAAGAAGTCATTGGTATTCCACCAGAATTAGTCCACAAGGCAAGAAAGAAGACGTAGACTACAGGAAGAAGAGAGCCCAAAAGAGGACACCTTAATAAATCTCTCAGAAGGATGAAGAAGGGAGATCTCAAAGCTGAGAGATGCATGTCATTGATACAGAGGACAACAGGCCCATATTAGAGCACTGTGACTCAAGAAACAGGTCTGAAGGGCCAGCTGGTGGTATGCTGTTTAGAGAGCTGGATTCCCATGTGGCCAAGCACGGTTCAGGCTCCAGACGTGGTGACTTGCTTTCTCATTTTCTCCTCTCTCTCTTTCTCTCTCTTTCTGGTGAGTGCATGTGTCCTGTAGCAAATTGAAAAATAATAATAATAAATCAAATAATTTTTTAAAAAATAAAACAATTGGTCTGATTAGGGCTATTTTCACTGAGGTCCCCATTGCTGTTATATGAACTATTATTTTCTCTTTTTTTTTTAAGTTTGCTATAGGATGTGTGCACTCACCAGGGATGAAAGAGAGAGAAAGTGAGGAATCACCCCACATAGTGGATGGCCACACCTCAATCCCTTCTCCATTCTCCTCTTGGGATTTTGGGTACGCATGTGCACACACCTCCTGTGATTTCAACCCACGGGTCTGGGACTTGAACCATGCAGTCAGCCATGGGGGATCCAGCTGTCTTAACCTCCATGCCACCTATTGGCCCTGTCCTCTCTTTTTAACTTTAGAACAAAATGACTTGGTAAGTGCAGCTCGAATTCATATTTTCACTTAGCTTCTTTTGACCTTGTGTTGAGGAGGTCTCTCCTCTCTCTTTGATTTCCCGTTGCTTGAGCCAGTTGACGACTTATTCATTTCTCCCTCACAGAAGTATGCTTCGGCCCATAAGAGCAGGAGGTAGGCCGTTGGAGCTTAGAGTGGGAGACTCCATACTACTTCTGAACTCTAGTACTGGGCCCACAGTCTAGGCCTGTCCATTTTCTTAGGCCTTATGTTTTTCGGGACCTTTTCAGGTCCTTACTCCCTGACTTCCATTGAAGGAATTCTCTTAACTCCCTAGTGGAGAAGTCAGACTCCCATCTGGAGGTTCTGTTCAATTTATATCCTCTTGGGCTCTTCTTTGAACATTGTTAAGATTATAATTTCCTTTCACAACTAGGTTTGTCTTTGCTGTGTATCTTTCAAAATTCCTCATTATATTAATTAAGGATGTGTACATAGTAAGAAAAGTACAAAGAAAAGGTGGCAAGAGATGGAAATATGGTTAGACAAGGGCACATTGGCGCCCGAGATACAGGGAATAATGGGTAGGTAAGATATTAAGTGGGTTATCAATTTCGCGATTACTATTTATCTGTAAACTTCATGTAGACGATGTGATCCATTTTAAAAAATGAAAGAAATGGGACCAGCAGTTAGTGTAATGGCTATGTCACTGAACTCCCATGTAGTCAACTGCGGTTTGAGTCCCGGACCTGGTGGCTTGGACTCATGGGCACATGTGCATGTGTGCCCAAGATCCCGAGAGGAGAATGGAGGAGAAGGGATTGTGGTGTGGCCATCCCCCCTGGAGGGTGTTTTCTCGCTTTCTGTCTCTCTATCTCTCTCTGTCTTTCTGGCGAGCACACACACCCTATAGCAAAGAAAAAGAAAAAAAAAAAAAAAAACTCTCCAAAAACGAAAGAAACAGCATCAATTACAGCAGTAAAGAATAATATAAAAAGGAAGGAATGAAGCAACAAAAAAGGAAGGGGGAAGGGAAGAAGGGAGAAAGGGAGAAAAGAGTGTAAACAGTGTTCGTTCTTCTTTAGTTAATAGGATAGATTCATTCACTGTGTATGTATTATTTACAAATAGTTTCTTTTCTCTATAAATCCCAATATTCATTAACCTAACATCCTTCCTGCTTCTTGGAAATTTTACCCTGTTACATTTCAGTTCCATTCTTGAAATTTATGTCAACCTGACCAAATGCGGAGTTAAGGCATCTTTTAACATTTTGGTGGAGAACATACTATATAATTTGTCCTAACAGTTTTATGTTTCCAAGGATGTGAATATATGACGAGAGTTTACTTAACTAGAGTTTCCATATACATGAATTTAAAATATCTACATGCTTAATGTTAAAATATATTCAATGTTTCTGGGATAGTAAGAGAGATAATTACCACTGTATATTTTAGATGTCTATAATTTGTCCATTGTATATAATTAAGCTATATTAAAAGTAGTTGAGGGGCTGGCAGGTGGAGTGGTGGTTAAGGCGCTGGACTCCCACATGGCCAACAGCGGTTTGAGCTCTAGAGTTGGTGGCTTGCTTTCTCACTTTCTCTCTCTCTCTCTCCTCCTCCCCCACCTCTGGTCAAATTAAAACAAATAAAGAAATAAATAAAGTTATAGAAAATAATTCTTTAAAAAAACAAAAGTAGTTGAAAACTATATGGTGTAACTTGGTGTTGTCCAAAGCATTACTACATTTCTAAAAAATGATCTTAAAAATAGATCAGGCCTGGGAACCAGCAGTTAGCATAATGGCTATGTCGCTGGACTCCCACGTAGTTGACCGCAGTTCGCATCCCGGGCCCGGTGGCTTAAAACTCACGCCGGGCGCGTGTGCGTGCGTGCCCAAGATCCCGAGAGGAGAATGGAGGAGAAGGGATTGCGGCGTGGCCATCCCCCCTGGGAGGTGATTTCTCGCTTTCTGTCTCTCTGTCTCTCTCTGTCTGTCTGTCGAGTGCACTCGCCCTATAGCGCAAACCTCTCCAAAAAAATAGATCAGGCCTGGTCGTACTAGCGCAGCAATAGTGCACCACCCTGCAGTGTTGGAAGCCATCTTGAAGACCAGGAGTTCAGTTCCCAGATCAGCTTCTACATGTTGGGCATGCACATGCCTGTGATCCCAGCTGGCCGGGGATGCTGGGTAGGGAGGAATTACAGCACGAGACCTTGGTAAAAGCGCTTATTTCTCTCTGTCAATAAATAAAAAATGTTAACATATATCTAACATACATATATATACGCATATAAGAATCAATTGGATTAAACGTTTTAATTTTTAAATTTCAAACGCCCATTGAAATGGATTATTAGCAGTTCAGTATAAATTTGTATAGTATGTATTACTTGTAAATTTCATCTAACATGGGATCAGCAAAATTGAGAGCTTATTTTCATTGCCTAATATATATATATATATATGTGTGTATGTATACACACACACACACACACATATTCTTTTTTATTTCTTATGGCACATGCACTCCCTAGGGAGAGAGAGAAGGCAGACATAATAAGAGAAAGGTTAGAAATCACCCCCCAGGGGCATGGCCACGCCGCAGTTCCTTCTCTTGCATTCTCCTTCTCAGATCTTGAGCATAAACATACATGCACCTGCCATGATTTTTAAGCCACTGGGTCTGGGACTTGAACTGCTATAGGCCATATGGGAATCCAGCAATGTAACCTCCAGGCCATCTACTGGCCCCTCTGTGTGTGTGTGTGTGTGTGTGTGTGTGTGTGTGTGTGTGTATAATTTTTTAAAGAGATTTTTGCTATAGGGTGTGTATGCTCACTGGAGAGACAGAGAGATAAGAAGTGAGAAATCATGCCCCAGCGGGGATGGCCACACCACGATCCCTTCTCCATTCACCTCCTGGAGTCTCGGGCACACACGCACAGGCACCAAGCATGAGTTATAAGCCACTGGGTCCTGCAATCAAACCACAGTCATTCATGTGGGAGTCCAGCAACATAACCATAACCCTATCTGCAGGTCCCAGCTCATATATTTTTTTAATTTTTTGAATTTTGCCAGAGGACATACATGCTTGCCAGAGAGAGACATTGTGTCAATGAAAGTGGGAAAGGGAGAAAGTGCCCGGCACCCCATAGAGAATGTCACACTGCAAGCCCGTCTCTGTTTCCTCCTCCCTTTGGGATTTTAGGTGCACGTGCACACACCTACACATACCCAGTGTGTTTCTCAAACCACCGGATTCGGGACGCAAACAGCGTAATTGGCCATGTGAGATCCTGTGCTCTTGACCACCAGGTCATGAGCTGGCCTGTATAATTTTTTTTGAAAGCTTATTTATTTTTCATGAGAATGAGACAGAGAATAAACAAGTACCCTCAGTAGGATCTCATCTGCATGTACCCTAGTATCTAAAACAAAAAAAGAACTACAAGTCTATCTCTCTCAGGACATAGAGTCAAACCTACTCAACAAAATCTCAGTAAATTTAATATAACAATGTACAAAAGACATTACTGGGCCAGACTATGAAGTGTTGATAAAGACAGCTGGATCCCACACGGCTAATTTTACAGTCTAATCCTAGACCTGGAAGCTTGAGAAATCAGGGGGTGCAAGCACATGCTTGCTCAAAATCTTGAAAAAAGGGGGAAATGAAGGAAAAGGGATTGCAATGTTACCATTACCCACAGGCAGGGTGCTTTTATTTTCCCTTTTGCTCTCACTCTCTTTGGGTCTTTTTGGCAAGCACACATACCCTATAGCAATTTTTTAAAAAATTAAGAATTACATACCATGACAGAATACACAGAAATATGTAAGTACATACATTTGTCCCAGGTACACAAGGCTGGCTCAATATTTGAGAATGAGTTAACATAGTCCATCACATCAATAATAAAAAAAAATTATCTAATTATGTTGAAGGATGTAGGAAAAGCATTTGACAATACCCAGCACCCATTTATAATAAAAATTTCAGATAACTAGAAATAGAAGGAACCTTCCTCATCTTATAATATTATAGGCTACTGATGAAAAGACTGCAGTGAACAACATACCCAATGGAAGTAAAATAGACACTTTCCTCCTAAGAATGAAATAAGATGAAGATGACCACTCTACTACATTTTTCCAATATTATATTTCAAGTTCTAGCTAATGCTTTAAGAAAAGGAAATAAAAGATATACAGACTGGGGAGAAGCAATAAAACTGTCGTTTTGTTCACAGATGACATGACTGTTTATGCGGAAAATCTGAACTGACAAAAAACTGGTAAGTAACTATAAGAAGGTTGCAGGATACAATGTTACTATACAAAAATCAATCACCTTTTTAAAATATAACAATGCGCAAATGGAATTTGAAATTAAAAACACAATACTATTTACATTAGCACCCTCCAAAATTACTTAGATATAAATCTAACAGCACATGTACCAGATTTATATAAAGAAAATGCCAAAACCCTGATGAAAGAAATCAAAGAACTAAATAAATGGAGAAATACTCCATGTTCATGGATAGGAAGACTCAATATAGTTAGTATGTCAATGCTTCCCAACTTAATCTATAGATTCACCAATCAAAATCCCAGAGAATTATTTTGTGAATATCAATGGATTGATTCTAAAGTTTATATGGAGAGGCAAAAGACCCAGAATAGCCAAAGACATTAAAAGATAACAAAATTTTTAGAAAACTAACAGTACCTGACATATAAAATTAGGAGACTGACATTAAGACTTACTGTAAAACTACGGTAACCATGACAGTGTGAGCAAAAGAACAGACAGAGCAACAGAACAGAATATAGAGGCAAGAAACAAACACCTGCTAGGGAACCAGCAGTTAGCGTAATGGCTATGTCGCTGGACTCCCACGTAGTCAACAGCGGTTTGTATCCCGGACCCAGTGGCTTAGAACTCACACCGGGCGCGTGTGCGTGCGTGCCCAAGATCCCGAGAGGAGAATGGAGGAGAAGGGATTGCGGCATGACCATCCCCCCTGGGGGTTGATTTCTCGCTTTCTGTCTCTATGTCTCTCTCTGTCTGTCTGGCGAGCGCACGCGCCTTATAGCAAAAAAACCTCTCCCAAAAAAAAAAAAAAAAAAAAAAAAAAAAACCTACATGTAGCTTTATTCACAACTGCAAAAACTTGGAAACAACCAAGACGTCCTTCAGTAAATGAATAAGTAAGTAAACCAGGGTACATCCAGACAATGGGATATTACTCAATGCGAAAAGAGAATGGGAGCTATCAAGCCATGAAAGGACTTGAGGAAACTATAGGACATACAACGAAGTCAAAGAAGCCCATCTGAATGGCTACCTACATCCGATTCCAGCAATATGGCACACTAGAAACAGCTATATTATTAAAAAGGTAAAAAGATCAGTGGTTTCCAGGATTTGGGTTGCTGGAAGGATGCATAGAAAGAGCACAGAAACTTTTTAGGGCACCGAAAATACTCAGTATGATACTGTGATGATGAATACATTTAATTGTATGTTTGTCCAAACCCATAGAATGTGCTACGCCAAGAGTGAATCCTGGTGTAAAAAATGGACTTTGAGTGCTAATCATGGCCAATATACCCTCTCTGACTAACGTAGCATTCTGGTGGAGGATGTTGATAAGGAGGGAGTCCATGCATATGTGGGAACGTTAGAATATGGGAAATATCTATACTTTGCTCTCAATTTTCTTGTGAATCTAAAGGTGCTCCAAAAATTAAAAAAGAAAAAAAAGAAGTATTTTTAAAAATACGCAACTTTGCGTCAGCAGGTGATAGAGTGGTTAAGGCAATTGGATCCCACATGGCCAATTCTGTGATTCAAGTACTGGACCTCGCAGTTTAAGAAATACACTGGGGGGAACCAGCAGTTAGCATAATGGCTATGTCGCTGGACTCCCACGTAGTCGACCGCAGTTCGCGTCCCGGACCTGGTGGCTTAAAATTCATGCCGGGCACGTGTGCGTGCGTGCCCAAGATCCCGAGAGGAGAATGGAGGAGAAGGGATTGCGGCATGACCATCCCCCCTGGGGGGGTGATTTCTCGCTTTCTGTCTCTATGTCTCTCTCTGTCTGTCTGGCGAGCGCACGTGCCCTATAGCAAAAATCTCTCAAAAAAAAAAAAAAGAAAAGAAAAAAGAAATACACTGGGGATGTGTGTGCATGCAAGCCAGAAATCCCAAGAGGAGACTGGAAGAGAATGAATTGTGGCCATCCTCCCTGGGGGGTGACTTTTCACTTTCCCTCTCTCTGTCTTTCTTCAGGGAGCATATACACTCTATGGAAAAATTCTTAAAAACAAAAGGAAAACACAACTTTGTCTATAATTATCCATGGTTACAAAAATCACAAGGTGGGGGCCAGCAAGTGGTATAGTGGCCAGCAGGTGGTGCTGGACCCCTATGTGGTTGACCTTGGTTTGAGTCCTGAACCCCGTGAATTGAAACTCATGCCAGGCACAAGTGCATGCATGTGTGCCCAAAATCCTAAGAGGAAAATGGAAGAAAAGGGATTATGGTGTACCAACCCCCTGGGGTAGTGATTTCTCGCTTTCTGTCTCTATGTCTCTCTGGCAAGTGCACACACCCTATGGCAAAAATCTCTCTCAAAAGGAAAATTCCAGGACCAGCAGTTAGCGTAATGGCTATGTTGCTGAACTCCCATGTAGCCGACCGTAGTTCCAGTCCCAGACCTGGTGGCTTAAACTCACGCCGGGCGCGTGTGCGTGCATGCCCAAGATCCCGAGAGGAGAATGGAGGAGAAGGGATTGCAGCATGGCCATCGCCCCTGTGGGGTGATTTCTCACTTTCTATCTCTCTATCTCTGTCTTTCTGACGAACACACGTGCCCTGTAGCAAAAACCTCTCTCCCACCCCCCCAAAAAAGTAAAATCCCAAGATGTCTTAGTATTTTTCCAAATAACTAATAATTTCTGAGCTACTATTTTTTTTTTTTTTTTATAACTCAGACTGTTCCTGGTATAGCCCTGTTTTGACAATGTGGTTTTACAAACTTCTCTCATTTGGTAACCTAAGATATGATTTCAACTGTTCCACCTACCACCCTCATCAAAACTCAGATAAGAGGGAACTAATTTAATCATTTAAGTGCCATGAGTATGTTAGATAAAAAGCTATAGTCTCAGCTGGCTGTCCTATACGTATGTACTCAGGGACACGTGTCCTATAAATGCCCTACATGGACCAGACTTCACCCGCTCTGCTTCTCCCTTCACGGGCAATTGAGTGCTGATGTACTTCTGGTTTTAAATTGGACTCTGTTTGCTTTATGTTACCATTTGCCTTTCATCTGTGCTGTTTTCCACTGCTTCCACTTTGTCTCTCTAACTGCAGTTGGTTCAAATCTCTGGCTCTCTACAGGGATTTCAGTTGAGTCATTTGGGGCTTAGGCGTCCACACCTTTCTCAGCAAGTTCAGTGCCGCTACGCCTCTTGAAAGCTTTTCTAAGCCTTGTTTTTAGTTCACTAACATTTCTGCCAATTGACTAGTCCCTATGTTAGTGACAGATGTATGGAGCACATTAGCTCGAGGGCTTTCTCCGTATGATAAAATAGCTTTTTTTTTTTTTTTTTTTTTGGACAGTGTGAGACAATGTCTATAAAGAAAAAAAAATAGCTCTGATAGCACAAGTTAATATATTCTTTCATGTTGAACTATCCTTAAGTTACTTAAAATGGTTCTCTGTACTATCACAAAATCCCCTCTATCCAGGGTGACACAGACTACAAAGAAGTGTCATGTAGTCACTTGCTGCAAAAGACTTTGTTTCATGAAAACAGAGATGTCTTTCAGCTTAATCTTTTCTTCATGGATACCCAGGAAGTTTGAGTCACAGTACTGCCCATCTGCGACCATGGGATGAATGCCCATGAGTCCCCGATAATTAGTTACAAAATACAGAGCCAAATAGGATACATATATTTGTAACAAATATAAATTACTGGAGCCACTTACTTAACAACTCAGTGAGATTCAGCATTACTAAAATGATAATGGTAACATGTGTGAGATAATTTATGTAAAGCAATTACCACAGTGCTTACATTTTTGTAAGTTTTCTATAAATTTAGCCATCACAGGTACTTAACTTTTACTTACTTTACTCATGTTTGAAAGTATTTATTTAAAAGAGTTTTTTCACCAAAAAAATGTACATTCTTATGTATTCAAAATGTAATGACAATAGGGACTAGCCTAGGAAAATAATTATGTATGATTATCTTTTAATAATACTGCAAGACATCAAAATATTTTATATAATAAAATGACTCTACTAGAGGCTTGAGAAAAAATGTTTTCAATACGTGAAAATTAAATGTAAATAAATTTTAAAATAAATGTATAAAAAATTTAAAACTTTGCTCTGACATTTCATCCACTGACCACAAGTCTTTTAATTTTTTTTTTCTTTTTTTTTTTTTGGAGAGGTTTTTGCTATAGGGCGCATGCGCTCGCCAGACAGACAGAGAGAGACAGAGAGATAGAAAGCAGAAAATCACCCCCCAGGGGGGATGGCCACGCCGCAATCCCTTCTCCTCCATTCTCCTCTCGGGATCTTGGGCACGCATGCACATGAGCCCGGCGTGAGTTTAAGCCGCCGGGTCCGGGACTCGAACCGCGGTTGACTACGTGGGAGTCCAGCGACATAGCCATTACGCTAACTGCTGGTCCCAAGTCTTTTAATTTTTACCATCTCAGTTAAGGGGTGCTCTGCATGGACTTGTCTGCATTCACCCTAGTTTTAGCTAAGGCTGGTTATGGGACTGGAGACAAGTTTCTCAGCCCTTCTTTTCTCAGGTACACACATTGCTACTGGGGTGAGTAGAACTATTTATATATATTATATATTATGTATGCATAAATATACATATATATGTATTTATTTCTCTGTCTCTGTATGTTGAAAATCATATGTGTATGCCATTATCATCAATCCATTCCAGTACCAAGGGGTTCATTTTGGCACTCGCTCTTCCATATTAGAACTGCCTTCTCCAACAGTGAGAAGTCAGCCTCGATTATTTCAGTACATTGACGTAATTGCCTAGTCTTCCTCTGCACAGCCAAGCTGCAGGCCTGGCGAGATGGCCATGTCCCTTTTATGGACTCCACCTCTGTGAGACCTCTGAACCAGGACAGTGGTTCTTAATCTCTTATTACATCATGAACTGCGTTGAGAAGCTCCATATCCTTTCCCCAGAAAATGCACATAAGCAAATTTGCACCAAAAAAATGTATCATTTCAAAGGACTGACGTATAGTATATGTTTATGCCATAGAGGGCACGTGCTTGCTGGAGACAGAGAGAGGAGTGGGAAAGAGAGAGAAAGAAAATGAAAAGGCACCCTCCAGAGCGGATGGCCACTCTGCAGCTCCTTCTCTTCCATTCTCTTCGTGGGACTTGGGGTACACACACGCACACCCAAGCATGTTTTTCTTTTTTGTATATGTGACTATTTTTTTTAATTATTGAACTTTATTTAGTAATCTGTCTCTTTCTTTCTTTCTTTCTTTTTAAATTTGACCAGAGAGGGACAGAGCAAGAGAGAGAAAAAGAGAGAGGGAAAGTGAGAAAGCAAGCCACTAGGTCTGAGACTCAAACCACAGTCAGTCATGTGGGAGTCCAGTGCCCTGAACCATCACACCACTTGCTGTTTTTCTAGCAGCAGGGTCTGGGACTCATATTGTGCAGTTGACCATGTAGGATCAGGCCACTTTTACCTCCACGCCACCTGCCGGCCGCTAACTTTTTAAAAATGTGTACATTAGTGATGATAGTAACAGCCTTTTTGAAGATCAATTAAGGTTTAAACAAGGAACTTTTATCTATCATGCCTAGAATCCTAAGAGAAAAACACAAATGTAATTATTGGAATGGTCCTGCCTGGTCAGTCCTTGCTCTGTGTAAAGAACTCCAGGCAGTTCCTGTACACGTCTTTGTTCTAAATTGATTCCTTCCTCTATGCATTAAAAAACATGTCTGAGCCTTAGTTTTCTCTCTTCTCAAATGGCAATAATGATAGCTACTGTTTGGGGAGGTTGTAAATATTAGAGAGCATATACGTTAGTGAAATATATTTGAAACTGGCAAAAATAATTTATGTTGATATTTTTCTAGTGACTGGCATTGTCTTAGCCCTTCATTTTATGTATTTCCTCTCTTCCCTTCAAATGCTTTTCTCTAGCCCCCTAGAGAGCTCCTTCTCAGCCATCCTTCAACAATCAGATCCGCTGTATCTTATGCGCGGTACTTCTTTCCTTATTTCGGATGAAACTGTATTCTTTTTGTTTCCCTTGATGTTCCTTTCTACTACACACAGGCCTCCGGGCAGATGTTTCTTGGCATCATTTTTTAAGGCAAGTACATTGATAGGGGTTAGATCCAAGAATCATCCATTTCGATTGCTACATAAAAGATTAGCCAAAGGCATTGTCCACTTTTGTATCCATCACCGTTTACTCAAAGATGTAGGGGACAAATCTCATAGTACATTCAGTTCCAGAGAAGAGTTTACTGCTGGTAATGGAGTGTGTGTGTGCTGTCTTCACGTCGGCGGTAGAGGGAACAGCGGCTGGCTGTGTCAAGCAGATTCTGGCTTTGCCCCTTGCTTGAGGCTTCTGTTGTTATTTTGTGAACTAGGGATGCTATACTCCCCTCCAAGGGTTTTGTTGAAGATTCAATCAAAATGCACATACAGGATTTTAACAAATACAAGATGACGAGATATGTCGGCTCTCCACCTTCATTCTTGACCCTTCCTGCTAGCTCGCTTGTTTTAACCGTTTAAATACTTTTCTCCTTAACTTTATTTTTTTAAAGAATTACTTTATTTAACTTTATTTATTTATTTTAATTTGACCAGAGAGGGACACACAGAGAGAGAGAGAAAGAGAGAGAGATAGAACAGGCTGCCAGGTCCAGGACTCGAACCATTAATACTCCTTCTTGTTTTAACCTAGTGTAACTAGATTAGATATCTCTTTTAAAGCAATTTACAACATCTAGTCTGCATGGGTATTGTCATCTTTTTAATACAAAATAGCTTTTTAGAGTCTAACTTTTAGAAGTAGATAACGTTTAGAAAGATAATTGCCAAATAATACATTTAATGTATTTTCTACTCGTTTACAAGAGTCTTGGTATAGATTGTTATTATCAAAACTATCCTTAGTAAATCTGGAGCAAAACTTTTCTAAGTTAGAATCGTGATTTTTAGCAATGAATAGAAGTTTCATTTTAGGCAAATCACTTAACTGCTCTGTGCCTTATTTTTCTCGTTTGTAAAATGAAGAAAATCATATTATCTATATATTTGGGGTTTTTTTTTTGAGGATTAAAGTTAGTAGTGTGTGTATGGGGAAGGGTTGTTTTTGTTTTGTTTTTAGTTTTTTAGGTTTTTTTTTTCTCTATAGCAAAAAAAGAAAACAAACAAATCAAGGGAGACAGAGAGAGAGAAAGTAAGAAATTACCCCCTAAGGAGCATGGCCATGCTCCAATCGCTTCTCCTCTGTTCTCCTCCTGGGACATTGGGCATGCACACTTCCAGGGTGTTTTTCAAGCCACCAGGTCAGGACTCAAACCACAAAGTCAACCATGTGAGATCCAGTCTCTTAAATACAATGCCAACTCCTGGATTTTATTATTTTTTTTTTTTTTGGACAAGGCCCTGACTCGTCACAACCCTCTTGCCTCAGCCCCCCACCACCCCATTGTAGTTGAGACTATAGGTTTATGGCACCACGCCTGGTTTTTAGGGCAGTCTGGAAATCAAACCCAGGCCTTCCATGTGGCCTCAGCTTGCCAAGCAGGTTCTGTGCATGGCACCACAGCTGGGCCTTAAAGCTAGTCTTTATTAAGTGTACCATATCGTGCATGGCATAAACTTATGAGATCACTATGTACACCTAAGAACACCCTTTTTTAAATGAAGAGAGACACTTTCTCACTATTAGCCTATTGAGATGATAGCTTATAGTACTCTATAACCACTGAAATAGCAAACTGTCCACACGAATAATTGCAGGGACATCCTGGGGACATTCTACTGACCTAAGTGACCAGTTGTGCCTTGGCACATGGCAGGACACCCAGAATGACCAGCGTGCCCATCTCTGCATAGATGGGTTTTACTCTATGGCTTTGGGAATTAGAGGAGTTAGTTACTTCTCAAATCAGATTATCCCATGTATATGGTCACGGACTAAAAGCTAAACTTCATGTCTGAAGTCAGTTCAGTCAAATCTATGAAAATAGATCAAAGAAGTATGATAGTCTTTTTTTTAGATAAACATGTTCAAATATTTTATTCAATTCATTAATTAATAATACACCAGAAATATATTTGTCTGGCTTAAAGAGTATCCAAGTAAAGGGTATTATATGTAATATAATAGACCACATAGTAGATTGCCTTGTTAGACAGAAAACTGGTTAATATTCAATGACATCATAAGCTGGCATTACTGGTTCCCACTGGACAGAATTAATTTGCATCTTTACCCAACATAAAAATGGATGGTAGCCTCTTCTACAGAGTTATAAAATAGTCCTATAAATAGAATGTCAGGATCAACAGTATACTGAGAGAACGTGTGGTAATCTCATTCGCTTAATTTCAAGTTTGGAACAATTTGGTGAGTTCAGATTTGGACATTGTAAGTTTGATGTACTTCTGAAATACTATTACAGGGAAAGAAGTATGATAGTCTAAATTGGCCGTGTGGTCAATGAGCATCCATTTTGACTGATTCCTCTTATCTTTTCAACTGGTTGTCTTGGCATTTTTCAGTGGCTTTAGAATAAACACTTAAGAAGTGAATATAATACTTATCTGCCTCACCATTCAGACCGATGATTGCAGTTTGACAATCTAAGCTGAAATACCTATTCTAAGCGCAAATAGTTATTACTATGGGATGTGAGTGTTTTCAAAGATGAAAGCCATGTACAATTTTGGGCCATAAACTAGTTTCAATTGCTACTATCCTCATGAGTGTTTATGCTTCAAAGGTATCTTGATCTTAAAATATAATTTTTTAAAAAAATATCAAGGCCATTTAGGTTTGCTACATTTGGATTATTCCTAAAGCTTTAGATGCCGTGTTTATCAAAATTGTTTGTCTTGTAGAGGTGAGAATGACATTTCTAGACTACTAGCTGCATATTCAGGAATGGTCTGTCAGATAGTCAAGAGGATAAATAAGAACTGGAAGCAGCTGGAACAGAATTGAATTCCTCTGGATAATTGGTATACGTGTCACCCAGGGAGAAGCAAGCACTGTGTCTAAAATAATGTTGACTGATGAGACAGGGCATGTCTTCCCAGAGACACCACACAATTTTACAGAAAAAATCAAATCCAATGTCCAGAGACGTTTTAAATTTCATGACTATGTATTCTAAAATCAAATGGGCCAATTTCTTAAAACCTTTGTAAAAGGAGTGAAGATGTCAAACTTTTTTTTGTAATTCATTCCAGGCTCATGTTTTAGAAATGGCATGTTCCTAAATAAATACAACAGAATCTAAAATAAATGACTCAAGTAGAAAGGTCTCAATTAAATGTAGTTATGAAATCTCTGCCTTCCAGCTAATTACATAGCACTGTTCAGGTTTAAAAGTGAGAAAATATGTCACTGTTTTCTGTATGTGATCTCTTCTTATAAAGAAAGATAATGAATATATTAAGAAAATTCTTTAGAAAATGATAAAGAGTGTGTCAGCTAATCAGAATTATCTACAAAGTGGTCTTGTGTGGCATTCATATTTATAAAAATCAACCAATAAATTGAATATATCATATATATATATATACACACACATATATATATATGTGTGTGTATATATATATAAAATTTTAAAATATTGCCTCTCATTCCATAAGTTAGCCTTTCTTTTGTTGATTATTCCCATTGTTGTGCAAAAGTTTTTGATCTGATGTAGTTTCACCTATTTTTGCTTTTGTTACCCGTGCTTTATTCTTTAAATTGCCACCACGGGTGCATGGTAATGCTGAAACCCTTTTTTCTTTCATTTCTCCATTGTGTCAGAATTTGAGACACACCCCTTTCCCCCCCAAACCCCAGCATGTTTTCAAGCTACTTGGGTTGGGATTCAAACCACATTTGGCCATGCAGAATCTGGTTTCCAATGCACAACTGTTTAACCACTGCACTATGGAATCAGCCCCTCCTTTTTTTTTATGTTTTATCTAAGAAATCATTGCCAAAAACATTGTCAAGAGGGTTTCCCTTGTATCTTCTTCTAGGAGTTTTATAGTTCCAGAACCTGCATTTAAGTCTTATTCACGGAAGCAGAGAATAGATTAGTGGTTGGCAGTGGCTAAGAGAAAAGTGGAGAGTAGTTGTTTGGTGGATGTAAAGTTCCAGTTATACTCATTGAACAGTAACTTCTCATTTAAATACCGTACCATCTTTATAATATTATACTGGGTACTTAACATTTTGTTAAGGTAAAACTCACATTAACTGTTCTTAACAAATATATGTGTATATATACATATATATATATATATATATATATAAAAAAGGGACAAGAAAACTTTAGAAATGATGAACATGTTTCTTTTTTAAAGTAATAGTTTCACAAAAGTATACATATCACCAAATTCATCAAATTTTATACATTAAATATGTGCAGTTTTTTGTAGATCAGTTATACTTCAGTAAAGCTATTTAAAAATGGAAATGTAATAGAGGAAAACAAAATATTACATTATTAAATAATACTTGAAAAACTTGTTTAAGTTGAGAAAAATTGTTACTACATTAAAATTTGTTGTATTTGCCCTTCTTTCTATTTTCCACATAATGAAAACCACTAGATTGTGAAGAAAGTCATGATGTATTTATTTTTCTGTTATTCCAGGCAAAAATGCATCATGACTTTCTGAATGACCCAATAATGTAGTGCTAATGTCTGTTTGTCTGAAGTGTTAATTTATAAGTCACATCGATTGTGGAATTTAAAAGAGGAAGGAGACTAACTAGAACTATAGCATAGTACTAAGAAAAAATTGTATAAACAAAAATTTGGGGATAAAAATATAAAACTATGACTAAGAAATAGTGTGTTTAGCCAATTTTTTTATCTTTTTTTTTTTTTTTTTTTTTGGAGAGGTTTTTGCTATAGGACACATGCGCTCGCCAGACAGACAGAGAGAGACAGAGAGACAGAAAGCGCGAAATCACCCCCCAGGGGGGATGGTCACACCGCAATCCCTTCTCCTCCATTCTCCTCTCGGGATCTTGGGCACGCACGCACACGTGCCTGGCGTGTGTTTTAAGCCACCGGGTCCGGGACACGAACCGTGGTCGACTACGTGGGAGTCCAGCAACATAGCCATTACGCTAACTGCTGGTTCCCTTTTTTATCATTTTTGAAGAAATGGGATTTGAACATAACAAAATCTGAATCACTTTTATTCATTCAATAAACAATTACAGAATCCATAAATTATTCACTGTAATGAATTCCCACCCAGAGTGGGCAGTACAAGTACAAATAATGAAATAAAATGCTAGTATGTGCCAAGCATTGTCATAGTAACTATATACTAGGTCAAATTATTTAAAAATGATATCAGGTGAGAATTAGGACTCCAATCATTTCTGAGTAAACAAGATCGAAGAAGCTGCTTCACTTGTCTAAAACCTGGAATTCAAAGGAATATCAGTGTTGTTGTTAAGTTCTTTCAGGTACACAAGGGGAACAATCTCATCTAAATTCAGTTTAACAAATCCAATTTGGGATTGAGAAATAGGATGCATTGTTCTTGTAGTTACCTACCTCTCTTCTCTTCTCTTTTGCCTTTTTTTTTTTTTTTTTTTTTTTTTTTTTTTTGCGATACGGTGCATGTACAGAGGGAGACAGAAAGTAAGAAATCACCCCCCAGTTGGATGGGCATGCCACAATTCCTTCTCCTCCATTCTCTTCTTGGGATTTTGGGCATGCACGTGCATGCACCCAGCATGAGTTTTAAGCCACCGGGTCCAGAACTTGAACTGTGGTCGACTACGTGGGAGTCCAGTGGCACAACCATTACACAATATGCTGGTCCCACCTTCCTTTCTTTTCTGTTTTAATCATCATTTGAAAATACAGCTCTTCAGGATAGATCATTGGCCAAAATGTAACTATTAGCAATTAATTCCTTGGGTCAGCTTTTAAAAATTACCTATACAAATTAAATAACCTATCTTAGACATTTACGACTTTAGAGAACTAGCCAGAATAGTGGTTGAGTCATTTTTATATAAAGTATTGTCACTTTAACAATATCATGGTTTCTACAAATTTAATATTTGAAGCCACACTCATTAGTTATGCTTTACAGGCTCTATGTGGACTGGTCAGTAAGGATTTTAGTTTATGAAATTAAAATTATAGTCCGAGGGATGGTCGCAGTTGGCAGCTAAACCTCTGCGTTAGTTCATTTCTGTGCTGCTACCACCAAATACCACAGATTGGATAATTAATAATAAACAGAAATTCATTGGATCACACACTGGTGGCTGGGAAGTCTAAGACTGAAGGGTCAGTATCTGGCGAAGGCCTCTTTTCTGCATTATAACATGACTGAAGATATCACATGGCAGAAGGGCAGAAGAAAGGGAGAGTGAGAAGGGGTGAACCCACTGCACAGTAGGGAACCGACTCCCGTGATAATGGCCTCGGTCCATCCAAGAGGAAAAGCCCTCTTGGCCTAATACCCATGAAGGTCTCCCCGCCCAATGCCATCACAATGACAAATACATTTCAAAGTAATTTTGGGGGGACCATCAGTTAGCGTAATGGCTATGTCGCTGGACTCCCACGTAGTCGACTGTGGTTCCAGTCACTGACCCAGTGACTTAAACTCACGCCGGGCGCGTGTGCGTGCGTGCCCAAGATCCCGAGAGGAGAATGGAGGAGAAGGGATTGCGGCGTGACCATCCCCCCTGGGGGGTGATTTCTCGCTTTCTGTCTCTTTGTCTCTCTCTGTCTTTCTGGCGAGCGTATGTGCCCTATAGCAAAAACCTATTTTAAAGAAAAAAAAATGAAAGTTTTGGAAGGAGACAAACATTCAAACCATAACATTTGTTCTTGGCTCCCCAAAACTCATGTCCTTCTTACACACAAAATATATGTATTCCTTCTCAATAACCCCAAGATAATAACTCATTCTAGCATCAACTCAAAAGTCTGAAGTCTCGCCTACATTGCATATGGGCGAGTCTCAAGTCAATTCATTCTAGGGCAATTTGCCCTTCAGCTGTGAACCTGTGAAATCAAAAGAAGTTTACTTCCAAAATACCACAGTTGGGGCAGATACAGGCTAGACACTCATTCCAAACACAACGAACAGGCAAAAAGAAAAGGATACCTGATTTCCAAGTCATGTAAACACAGCAGGACCAACATTACTAAACCTTACAGCCTGAGAATAAACTCTTTTAATACCATGTTCTACCTTCTGAGCACATGGGAGGTAAGCTGGTAAGGCCTCGGATAGCCCTACTGTCATGACTTTGCTGAGCTCAGTCCATACAGCTTTCACGGATTGTATCACACTCTGCAGCTCTCCCGGGCTGCAGGTGCACTCTGCTAGCTCTGTAGTTCTGAAGACTTGAGGACAAGCCCTGTCTCTGTGCTTCGCTAGGCACTGCCCTGATGAAAATTCTCTGTGGTGGTCTTTCTCCTACAGCAGGTTTATGCTTGGGATCCAAGCTCTCTGATACATCATTTCAAATCTAGGTGGAGGAAGCTGTGCTCTGCAGAATTGGTAGACATGGACACCACCAAGGTTTACAGGCTGTACCTTCTGGAGCAGAGGCCATAGCCAGATCTGGACATGCTTGAGCCATGGCTAGAGCACTGGAGTATCTCTGCACTGCAAGGTGGAGAGAAGACCATCGTGCCCACGCAGGGCTTTATTGTACATGACAGGCAAATTATCTACTTCTCTTTATTTCTAACCAAATGAAAACAAAGACGAGAGATTACCCACTCAAGGAATAGTCATTTTACATTACATTTTAATTCACAGTAGCCCTAATGAATTCTTATTATTGCATTGATAGATGATCAATTTTTTGAGTCAGAGAAGTACTTCTACTTGCAATTGCTTCCCTAAATCTCCATTATGATCATTTAGGCTTGCTTTTTTCTCTCTCCTCTGAGGAAAAAAAAAATGAGTGTTTTTGCATGAAAATAATGGCATGCTTTATCCTAATAAAAGATGTTTGCATTTTGGAGGCATGGGTATGATAATGATGGGGATGAAATTAAATATGCACCTCCTCATGTAAACAAGCAACATCGCTCCATTTCCCTAATGCCGTCAGCTGAGTGTTCATGAAGATTAGATTTCTCCTGGTGCAGACGGAGTGAGCTTTAGCAGTAGGACACTGCGAAAGCTCTAATGGCACTGTGCTTTGTACAAAGCGAGTACTTTCAGATTAAAAATGTGGCTTTATCTCAGTGTGAGTCCGATGTTAATAACTAATCCTATTCAAGGCAAGCTTCAAGAATTCTATAATTGAAAGTTGCCCAATTGTGCATGGACTAACCTAACTTTCGAGTAGCGCAATTCATCTTAGTCAGTATTTCACTTAAATAACAAAGTTGCAGTAGAGCAGCAAGTGCCTTTACTTTATGTATGATCAGCTTTGATGCCCAGAATGTGTTTTTGCTTTTGCAAATGATGGTACATGTAAATAGCATTCTGGCAAGTTCTGACTACAAAAGCAGAGAGGCAGAAAAATGCATTTATGTTTAAAGGAACAGCAAATGTTATCATTCCTGCTCTTCAGCAAAATAATTATCATTTTACTACAGTTATGTTATCCATTGTCATGGCATACATTTTTATAAGTTAATGTCTTATTATTCTTTTGATTTATTTCTAATCAAAGCAAATGTTTTTGTTTTTGTTTTCTTTTCAGCTATCTTCATTATGTTCTAGGTTCTTATGATTGAGATCTTGTCTGCTAAACTAATTTATTGGGATGGCAAGTTCACTTCAAACACTTGCATCATCGCATCTTCTTCGAGAATGATATACAACCCCCAGCCATGACCTATGGGTGTGTGTCTTAAAAAATTTCTTTTGACTTTTGACAGATAATCCAGAGGGGAAAAAACAACTAAACAGGATAGTCCCTATTGTTTTTCACAATAGGATTCAGTTTTGTATCTGCTTCTTTTTGATCTGCTTGACAAAACATAAATCTAGACCCTAGACTTAGTAAGGTACAACTTGCAAATCTCCATCATGTAGCAGTTAAGGCATGTCTACATACATGGCATCACCTAAGGGCTCTCTTTCAATTATGTAAGATCATCCTGAAGCTATTATTTGTCTGACAATCTTACAATCATTATATATTCCTATCCAGATTTTGCAGTTTAATACATTGTTTAACTCCCCTGGGCTAGGTCAACTCAAACATACCGGCTGCTATTCAACACTGTCACATGGATGTTCTTGAGCACAAATTTCTTATGAGCTATTCAGATGCAACGTGCAGGTTGAAGTCTTGGCATGATTGTTGTCATGCCCATCTGTCATCATTATTTTGCCCATTCTTGTTGTGACATGCCAAGATGAACTAGACACAGAAGCCCACAGAGGTCTGAAGGAGAGAATCTAGCCTTCAGGACATACAGCCAAACTTACTCTGCCCTACAAAATGTTTATTTCAGAGCGTGAAACAGTGAGAACTTATTTTCATAGCATTTTCATGTACATGTAACCAGATGTACAACTTCTGTTTTCAGGTACAGATCACAGTGTGCAAGAAGTTTTTGTAACCTCTTATTTATTAGAAATTGTGCTCGGATACAGTGTTGGTTACACGGTTTAATAAGAGGACACATCGAATCTGAAAGAGCTGTTAGTGCTGGGAGTTTGTATTAAAAGGATGAAAGTTCCATACTAAGGTGAGAAATGGTGAAAATCATCAAAAAACTAAAGTTTGAGAATAAAGCCAAATGACAGACTGAAAGGTGAATTCAGGGACCTCATTACAGAACAGAGAAATAACAAGCTCAGAGTCATTTAGATATATTTTTCTAAAATATATTCTCATTGCAGTGTCTTAAATACAGCATGTTAAATAATCTGTTATTAATGCTCCCATCGGGGTTAATAATTATTTATTGAATTGATCTAACCTTTACAGAATTCTCAGAAATATGCTACTTCCTGTACTCATGATTAAACTAATTGAACAGCTAGATTATTCAGGCAAAAATTCTCCTCCTTTCAGCATTTTGTCACATTATCTTGAAACAATCTCTATAGTAAACTTTCAGTTGAAGCGGGACCAGCAGTTAGCGTAATAGCTATGTCACTGGACTCCCATGTAGTCGTCTGCGGTTCGAGTCCCGGACCCGGTGGCTTAAAACTCATCCCGGTGGCTTAAAACTCATGTGTGTGTGTGCCCAAGATCCCGAGAGGAGAATGGAGAGGAAGAGATTGCGGTGTGGCCATCTGCCCTGGGGGGTGATTTCTTGCTTTCTGTCTCTCTGTCTCTGTCTGTCTGGCGAGCGCACGCACCCTATAGCAAAAATCTCTCAAAAAAAAAAAAACCCCAAAAAACAGGGAACCAGCAGTTAGCATAATGGCTATGTCGCTGGACTCCCACGTAGTCGACCGCGGTTCACGCCCCGGACCCGGTGGCTTAAAACTCACACCGGGCACGTGTGCGTGCGTGCCCAAGATCCCAAGAGGAGAATGGAGGAGAAGGGATTGCGGTGTGACCATCCCCCCTGGGGGGTGATTTCTCGCTTTCTGTCTCTATGTTTCTGTCTGTCTGGCGAGCGCACACGCCCTATAGCGAAAACCTCTCCAAAAAAAAAACCTAACAGTCGAAGATATGTAGAATAGAAAATTGAAACATCTACTTTTCCCCAGCTTTTAAGGACAATTAATATGGCATTAAACTCTGAGAAAACTTTCCAGGGGGAGAATACAGCATAATAAGGATTCAGGTAGTGATGCATTTGCCTTTAAGACTCAGAACAGTCATTCCACCAAGAACAAATATGTCCTTGTTGATATTCCACACCATCTCCCTTCCTTAAGCACAGGCTGAAACAGTAAAATCGCTCCTTACATTTATACAAAAGCAATATCAGGATTGGTTATTCCCAGCATGGACCATAAACCTGGAGACAGAGGTAAAGACTTTTCTCTAGTAACCTCTTCACCTTAAATTTAATGGAAGGCTCTAATTTCTTCTGCATGTTGTGCTAAAGCAAGTGATTTCCGTGTGGAGTCCCAAAGGTTCCAGTGGGTGAACCTGAATCTCAACTCCTTTGGTTTCTTTTGTAACCTAATGTGCTTTAGCCCATACATTGAACCAATTTATTCTGATAAAGGGTTCCTTTTTCAAACTGCCAAAGGAGTCAGAGACACATGAAAGCTAAAGAAAAATAATTCTAGAGCCTAGGGAGAATATAGACTCTATCAGTGAATACCCAGAACAATGATATTTAAGATACCTATTTGATGTTAAAACCATAAGTGACAACAAGTGAAACAAACAATGAAATAGCAGCCCGACTCTATTTGAGTCTGTTTCGTGGCCACCAGCAGGTGCCAATCATTAGTAACTAGTACATCTCAGGCCCAGACCTGAATTCCTTTTGCAACACACTGAAAACACAGCAAAGAAATAAGCAGATGAACGATCATCTTGTCGTCAGGGTCACGTGGGATCAGGTCACAGATATCTCTCTGAGTAGCTGAGCTGTCTGCTGAAAAGACCCTGATATAGATTAATCGATCTTTTTCAGATATTTGCAGCAGCCGAACATGGTAAGTGAGAAAATTTAACAAATGCATGTGGTAAAGATCAATTGCAGGAAAGTTTCCTCCTAAATTATGTGAACAGGGTTCACCATTCTGCCTGGGCTTCTTAGTTTGTAGATCTTTCATCCTTTATTTTAGTGCTACTTAAAAGTCCATCCTAAGACATATTAGGCCACTATTTTAAGAAAGATAGACCCTGTTTATGGTTTATTTTTTCCAGACTGTCACACAGACTTTCACACTTTGAAAATGACATCATTCTACTTCACTTTCTGGAGAGTTTGAATATATGTTTATCTTCCATTACAGGCAGTGGCTTCGATTTACAAGACATCTAAAGGAGGTTCTTTTTCATTTTTTTAGAGCAAACAGAATTCAGCTTTATTGTGTAAGTTTTGAATCCCAGCAGGCTTTACCAAGGTCAGTCATCTTACCTAAGAGTGATATGTGTAGTCTTTGAAGAGTTAAAGCAACTCTAAATAGGCCACACTATAATCATGAGGGATGGAGTATTTTTTATTACAAAGAGCTCTACAGTGCATTAGTCAATTAGTTACCTTTCTGATGGTTAGAGCTTCTTTAGTGTGCCATCCGTCATGGCATTTATCCAATAGAGTACTTTATGTGGATAATAATGAGGGAGAAATAAAACCACACATCTAAACTCTCTTCAGAGACTGTAATTACATTGTTAAATGTATAGGTAATGAGAAAATTTTCTGAGTTTTGAATACATTCTAATGTGGACTGTAGAGTGTGTGTTGTGGGTATTCTGGCTAACCGTCCCAACCAACATTATTTTTAACTGAAGTTTCACACAATCAACAAATCACAAAGACAATCCCGTGGATGTGTTTGGAAACATAACATAAAAAAGCTTGTGTAAAATAATTGATGGTTGAACTTGGGAGAATTAAATATTCTATCAGATAGGCTGAAAAGAAAGATCAGTCTTGGGACTAAGAGATGACATGGTGGGTAAGGTGCTGGACTCCCACATGGTCCACTGTGGTTCAAGTCCTGGATCTGGCAGCTCGCTTTCTCTCCTTCTCTTCCTCATGAGTGCATGTGCCCTGTAACAAATTAATAATAATAAGAAGAAGTTAAATTAAGTAAATAATTCTGAAAAAAATAAGTCTAATGTTATAAAGCACAATATGCAATTGAAGTTAATAGTCGGCAAAGATTACTATTACATGAAGTCAGAAACTTGGGAAAATTTGTTTTTTATTTCAGAAATTATTCCCAAAATATGTGACTGCTTTTAAGTTCCTAGAGTCTATACTGTTATAACACCACCTCTCTTAGTCAAGATTTCAGGAATAAGGAAAACTGTGATGTCCACTGAAAATGACAATATGCGAACAGGAGAGAATGTTTCAGTTTACAAGAAATCGCTGTTCTGGACACTGGTGCATTTACTGTTCGTGCAATGAGTATTGTCCATTGTTTTCATTTTTTGCCAGTTGCCCAGGCCAGAGCCTTGCAGACATTGCTTCCTTTTTGACTTCCATTTTACCTCCAATCCCACAACACATCCTACAGCTCCACCATCAACATCCGTCGTCACCTCTACTGCCTTCATCCTTTTCCAGGAGAATGCATGCTCTTGAGAGGATTCCTGAATAGGAATCTCTGACTGGTCTTTCTGTCTCTATCTAATGTCTCTTCAGCCTATTGTCAGCACAGAGGCAGAGTGGTATTGTTCAAATGCCCGTTAGGTCACGTGGTTCCTCTTCTCAATACCCATCCCTTCCTGCCCCAAAGGCTCCCAAGTTGCTCAGAGGAGAAATCAAGGTTGTTAAGACGAATGGAACATCCGGTAGGACCTCACACCCTCCACACTCGGCTTACACCCCATGGCCAGTTCCCATCTTACCTTCTACTTTTCCTCTTCCTCACTCTAGTCCAGTCACATGGGCTATTTTGCTCTTCTTGGGATTCCGAAGGCCAAGTTCTGTCTCACAGTGTTGCATTTGCAGATCCTTTGGCCTGGAGCACTGAACTCCATCAGGCTCTTGTGTTCCATGGCTTGTATGCTGTCTTCACAGTCTGGGCTTCCTCAGCAACCCTGTTTAAAATGACATTGCTAATCATAATCACTTTGAGCTCTTCTCATTGATATTCCACTTTTTGAACTGTTTGTTTCTATACCACTTTTCCCCTAATCTTCTCATTGTGTTTATTTTTTAATTATTTGTTTCTCCATGTTACAAAGCTCCTATAGAATAGACATACTTGTCACCTCATTCACTGTGGTACTCCAGTACCCAGACAGTACTTCACACAGGGTAGAAACTTGGTAACTAGTTCTTGAAGAAATAATTAGGTAATGGATGAATCAGAGGAGGAGCTGTAGAGGAATGAGTATGCGCGTTGCCTGAACTCACAATATAGTCTAAGCTTAATGAATTCATATATATATATACACACACACACACACACACACACACACATATATATATATATATATATGAGCAACAACACCAAGTTATTAAGACTGTCTGGCACAAAACTTAACCAGTGCTTTCTGCGTTATAAGAGGAGCCTTTGCTGAAGACTTCAGGGATTTCCAGCCTCACTGATGGGGTGGCGAGCTGCATGTGTCAGGCTATCTGAGTTTCATGTCATTAAGTCTTTCTGCTGACCTATGTTAGTTCCATTTTCACCAATGGAGCTCTGAGCTCTATAAAGTCACTCACTGGGCAAAGGTGATCGCAACAGTCCAGTGTGTGACCTAGTAGTCAGGAGAGCTGGATCCCACACGGCCAGCCACAGGGTAAATGCTGGCCCAGTCCCAGTGGCTCGAAAACATACTGGCACATGTGCCCCAAGTCCTGACAGAATGGGGAAGTGAAGGGGTTGGAGTGTGACCATGCCCCATTGGGGGTGCTTTCTTTCTCTTCCTTTCTCTCATTATATGTGTCTCTCTGTCTCTTTCTGGTGAGCACTCACACCCTCTGACAACTAAAAAAGGAAAATTACAATCACATGGAGCAGAAATGACAAATAGAATTTGATTTCCCGTGTAATGAATATGGCAAGAGAGCACACTTATCCTATGGCACCTAGGGGACAGATGTATGAAATTAGTAAGTCCAATTCTCCTTATTTTTTATCCCTCAGTTAATACATTTTCTGATGTGATGTGATGTGACAAACTATCCCAATTTGTCTATGTCAGTGGGATTCTAGCAATATGGAACCTGCTCTGTTAAAACCGAGAAATTCTGGAGCGACCAGAATGAACTTATTACCCCAGCTACCATATGTCATCAAACACTATGAAAAGTGCTGGGAATTTCCTTTAAAATATATTGCATAGCCCCTTCTTTGGACATAAAGAAATCTCTTCATCTCTTATATTTTCTAATAGGAAATTATTAACTTTTATTTCTCAACCTGCAGTATATCAGCTAAGATCAATGAGTGTTTACATACAAAGTAATGAGTTTGGTGCAAAACATGTTGAAAGCTATGCATAGTTTTTTCATAATATACATTTTTCATGAACTTAGTGAAGACCCTTTGTGTGTTGTATCTTAAAATATGGATAGCGGAGCCAGCAGTTGGCTAATGGCTATGTTGTTGGATTCCCATGTAGTCGACCATGGTTTGAGTCCTGGACCTGGTGGCTTAAATTCATGCCGGGCACGTGTGTGTGCGTGCCCAAGATCTCGAGAGGAGAATGGAAGAGAAGGGATTGCAGTATGGCCACCCTCCCTGGGGGCAGTGATTTCTCGCTTTCTGTCTCTTTGTCTCTCTCTGTCTTTCTGGTGAGCGCATGTGTCCTATTGAGAAAACCTCTCAAAAAAAAAAAATATATATATATATACACACACGAGATGTATAGAGCTTAGCAATCTCTAAGTGACTTCTGGGACCAGCAGTTGGCATAATGGCTATGTCACTGGACTCCCATGTAGTCAACTGCAGTTCGAGTCCCGGACCCGGTGGCTTAAACACACGCCAGACGCGTGTTCATGCGTGCCCAAGATCCCGAGAGGAGAATGGAGGAGAAGGGATTTCAGGGTGGCCATTCCCCCAGGGGATGATTTCTCACTTTCTGTCTCTCTGTCTCTCTCTGGTGAGCGTATGCACCCTATCGAGAAAACCTCTCCAAAAAAAAAGAATCTAAGTGACTTCTTAACTCCAGTTTAAGTTCTATCTAGTTCCTTTTCCAGGGCATCAGCCCATCAAGAATAGTCATTAATACATATGAACATCCAAAAAGCATATAAAAAATGTTCAACATCTCTATTATAAGGGAGATGAAAATCAAAACCACAATGAGATACCACCTATCTTGAGTCGGAATGGCTAAGATTAAAAAAATAAACAATGATAAGTGCTGGTGAGGCTGTGGTGAGAGGGAACTCTCCTACAATGTTACTGGGAATGTAAATTAGAATGGCCACTGTGGAGAACAAAAACGGAGGTTCATCAAAGACCTGCAAAGAGAGTTACATATGATCATCAGTTCTTCACCTGGTTATCTACCCAAAGGATTGGAATACACTCAGTCAGAAAAACACTTGCATATCCATGTTTATTGCAGCATTATTCACAATTGCTAAGACATGGAACTGATCCAAATGTCCATGAACAGATGAGTGGACTGAAAAAGAGTGGCACATACACTCCATGGAATGCTATTCGGCCATAAAAAAAAAAAAGAGACCCTGGAATGTATAGAAATTGGGTGAATATGGAAGACTTACTGCTAAGTGAGGCAAGCCAGACGATGAAAGAGAGCGATTGTATGTCTCCACTCAATATATACTGAATCTCTGTATTCTGTAGCAGAAACTGAAAGACTAGAAGGTATAAAAGCATGGAGAACAATTGTGGAGACTAGAGACAGTGTGGGAGGAGGGCAGAAAATGGGGGAGGGTGAAGGGGGAAATCAAAGAGAAAAGAAGCAAAACATTTGAGGGAGGCAAGTTATCTGTTAATGATCACACATAAGGTAGTATCGTTGACTGCATTAATACACAGTGTATTCATGCTGGGAAAATTCATTTTGTATGCTGCAATGATATAGAGTGATTGAATGTATAAAAATAATTTTTACTTTTTAAATTTAAAAATAAAATAAAAAGAATAACTATAGGGGAAAAAAGAAGATAGATTTTAAGGAGGAAAATATGTTTCCTATTGTTTATGTAACTCTTACCCTTCATGTCTTTTGTGACCTAGATGAAATCGGCCATTTTGTTTTTCCTAATATCCAACCAAAGGATCTAATTCCTCTCATTTTAAATGCAATATCAGATCTATAGTTAACTGTATTTATTTATTTTAAAGAGAAAAATAACAAATTTTGGTATCCGCACTAATGAATTGTATCACCTGCAGGGAACAATCTAGTACTCTGGAAGCATACGCACTGCAGTCCCAGCCACATATCAGAACCCCTGTTCTTCGCCTGTGTGTAGGTGACTTTAGTCTCTGCCGCAGGCAGCTTAAGGTGCTCTTTACTCCCATAGCTCCTAGCTGGCCTTTGAGGAAAATCATCTATATTCGGCCACATTAGCTTCTCATTATCTTTTGGTGAGGCATGAGTGCCAAGGTCTAAACAAAAGAAGAAAGACAATTACAAGTGTCTATTTATCCCAGTACTTAAAGACCTGCAAATGTCTTCTTCCACAAACAAACCTTTAACAGCAGGCTTCTGATAGGAACTGCAGCTTTTCTTTTATCTAGGGAGAAAGAAGCTTATGCAGGCTTCGTTAGAAATGCTTCATCCCACAGAGCATTAGAGGCAACCTGTGAAAACAGGTTTCAAAGCTAAAGTGCCAGCAGCTCTACTGCAATTATTATCCAGATTTTCCTCCAGTTGTTTCTTCAAATGCTGTGTTTTCCCGTCGAAATCATCACCATTCGTTCCTGTTTTCTTCGGGTTTGTCAGCAAATGTAAAAGCCAGTTACAATGGGAATGATAGCATGTCCTATAGCGTAATTCGAATATCCAGTTAAAAATGGCGACGAAAAGTAGCAAGAAATAAAGCACTTTGAGAAGAATTAAGAAATTTAAATCATATTTAAGCTCAGAAAAGCTCCCTCAAATACGTAAACAAACAAAACTGTCCAAAGTGGAGTTTTCATCGTCATTCTACTGATCCACTTGAGGTGGGAGCCAAAGAATCTTTTTGGTACCCCAACATTCTTCAAGCTTAACATGGCCTTAACAGGGCTCATGAATCCCTCCCTCATCTGACCCTTTACAAGTCATTTATATCAGGAACCTGGGAGTTGCTATCAATTCCTCTCTCTCCCTCACCGCCCCTGTGGAATTACTTCCCAGTGAGCTCAGCCACTCAGGGCACAAATACTGGGGACGGTGTTCCCTAAGAAGACCAAATTTAAGTTTACTTTCATCTCACTTTTTCTACTAAACAAATCATAAGCAGTGCACATATTACACACAAGCTTACAAACCTGAATGAAGTAGGCGCAACTGCCCAGTTGGATCCTTCATTCCTCCCAGATTTGTGCCAGAGAGACGTGATCAAGACAGGCCACATGGGATTAAAAATCTATCAATTTGGAGAAGCCCAGATTTGAAGGCTGTCTACACTCTAGGGTGTTAGGCCAGTGGAGGGACTATGACAACACTCAAGGGTGTCCCACATTTTATACAAATGAGTATGTGCTGCATTCCAGTTCTGGCTGGGGTGGTATTTTTTCCTACTGCAACATCAGGTTTACTGAGGTTTCGGGCCCACAGGGGGGTCTAGGCCCATCTAGGACATCAAGCTGTCACTGTTCCTGCTAATGCTATGGCATTATCGCCTCTCACCCACATCCACGCTTTAGTCCAGCCTCTCATCATGTCTTAGCCTCCAGCCTCAGCCCATCCCAACCTGTCACCTTCAGTGCTGCCCATTATCGTTACAAAATGGCAATACCTTCATGTCACTTGCAGGATAACAACACTTTATGGCTCTGCAGAAAAAAGAAAATTAAAAAAAAAAACAACTTCCTACAATAATTGAGATTATGAGGACCTTTTATATCCCAGTTCTTGATGTTTTTCTCTAGCGTTATTGCCGGTCATTGTCAGTCATTGTCCGACCCATCATCTCCATTCCAGCAAATGCCCATGATGGCAGCTCCATGGCCGAGCTGTGCTGTTGCACGCGCTCTCTCTACACATGCTATCTTCACCACATGCCCTAGTTATCAGCCATCACGCATTTAAAGCCTACCGTATGTCCAGCATTGGGCTATATGCTGATGTTCCAAAAGCAAGGAAAACATGATCTTTTGTGAGAGTTTACAGTTCTGGGGGAAATTCAATGATGTAAATCAAATTATTTAACAATGTGGTACATTTTACATAAGGGCATATACACATTGCTATGGGATCCTAGATCCCAGAGGAGCATTCACTGTAGGAGATGGGATGGTGGTGTTAAAGACTTCTGATAGTTGTAAGTTTAAAAGAATAACTAGAAGCTATTTTCCAAAAGAGATCTGATTCTCCGTGCTTCCAGCTAAGAAATACTGAATTTGTTCAAATGCAAGGGGTGCGTGCTTCTCTTTTAGATGGCCACCACCACTTTCAGGTTGGTGGAAACCCCATTTAGTGTAGTGGGATGAGTGACCTTTCAAAAGAGGATTTTTGTTTGTTCGTTTTGTTTTCAGTCAGAATTTGACAAAGCCTCAGAATACATGGGAAAACAAACAAACAAAGAAAAAACTTTTGAGGAATGCTCAGTGGATGATATCTCATAAAGACCTTCATGACGGCAAAGTAAAACCATTCAAGTTTTGCCAAGATCTCAGTACAGGAACTGATTCTGCTGCCAGCCACCCGAAGGCCATTGCTGCGTTTGGGTGAAAGCTGACAGTCTCTGTTCTTCACCTGTAACCTGTAGGTATTGATCATGAGTCTGGGCATGTTCCAGTCTTTTCCAACAATGAACCTCATCAGCTTTTACTCCCAACTCCTCAGCTGAGCCACACCAACCAAATTTGCATGAGTATGGTAAGTTTGTTTTACTATTTTTTTTCCAAGTAGGCACATCATGATGGCTAGATGGATGGATGAGTGATTCCATGAATGGGGGCATGCATGCTTGAACGACTATGTACGGGAGAACCTCTGTCTTACTCTCTCTACGATCATGGTCGAATTCTCCGTAAGGTGATGGATAACTGACTCAATAAAGAAAGCCACGGATAAGGGAAAATTTCCATCAGCTTTTACTGAAATGTTCATGGTTTTCTTGCTTTCTTACCTAGCAGGTATCTATTATTCCTTCAAAATTCAGTTTACTCATCTCTCTTGTGTGAGGACAGCAAATGGCATGGAGATTAAGACCCTGGATCCCACATGGCCAACTATGCAGTTCCAGTCCCTGATTCAGTGGCTTGAAAAACACCCCGGGGCACATATCCAGGTAGAGTGCCCTGAATCCCAAGAGGAGAATGTAGAAGAAGGAATTGAGGTGTGGCCATTCCCCCTGGGGCATGATTTCTCACTTTCCCTGTCTCTCTGTGTCTCTCCAGTGCACACATGTGCCCTATAGCAAAAACCACTGGAATAATAATAATAATCTCTCTAGTGTGAAGTCCTCCTTATCCCCAAGTGACTTGACTATTTCCTCCTTCACGTTAAAGTCTTATTTTGGATGTACATAGTTGCAGTTATCACGTTATCATGTTTCACTGTCCCTCTAGACTATGGGCACTTCAAGGACTATGGTTAATACAATAGGGGTTCTTTTTTTCCTCATGCTTTCATCGTAACATGACATGGACAAGACCCTTTCACTAGTCTGACTGCTGGGAGAGACTTTATAACAGATGAGAACATACCCCTGATACCTGACATATTTGAAGCTTGTTTTTGTTTCCAGATTATTGCACTCTATCTTCCTAAAATAGAGTGTACTGAGCTTAATTTTACCTGCCATTTAAACACATGATCATTATTCAGAACTATTGTCACAGAGGTATTTTTGAGGTCTACTAAAACATGAGGTCTTGTTTTCCTGAATTGTTTTACAATAATTTTCACACTTATTTCTCTTCTGTCTTCATCATTGGTTTGGGTTTTCGCTTCCGTGTGTCTATTCTTCCAATGTGCTCCTGCTATTCGACTTCAGCTTCAGAATCCAGGAAACTGAAGTCATTAGTAGACTCTGGAGTAAGAATAAAGGGACTTTCTGACCATTTAATCACAGGACATTAACATTTGCCTTTTATTTCTGTTCTAAGACTTGAAAAGCAAACAAGCAAAATTATTCTTTAACTTTAAGGTTCCAACTCTACTCTTAGTGAGACAAGTCTTTCAGACAAGCAGAGTCTGAAAGCAGATGTTGTGCGTGTGAATGAGATAGTTTTAAAAAAAGAAGAAAGAAAAGGAAATGAACACTAAAATGTATCCCCTCAGAAGTTCTCACTAATAAAAGTACTTAGAAAAATTGTTCATTCTTAGTACTTCAAGCAACAGATAGAATCTTTCTAAAACCTTGCATCTTTTGACCCATATTTATTTTGCATCTATTATAGTAACTCAGTTATACAGTGCGTGTGTGTGTGTGTGTGTGTGTGTGTGCGCACGCACGCATGTGCATGAACAGGTAAGCAAATCACCTCTGCTTTGTTGAGATAGGAGTTGGTGTAAAGGAGCAGATGAGGCCAAGGGTAAGGAGCAGGCATGTAAGCCTAGACATTTACCAGCATCCTTGCTGGGGGAACAAAATGGTATAATTTTTCTTCAACTCATTAAGCATTATTGTAGATTATCTTTTTACATCAGAGGAGACATTTGCTTCATGATCTGTTCAACAATTTCTAGGAGACATTTAAGCTTATGAAGTTTTCTTAATTCCTATGAAATTAATTCAGATATTAAGCAGCAAAATGCTCAGTGTTTCTCCATAGATATTTTTCAATAGGAAACAAAATGTCACTTTATTGTCTAGTAAACACATTCTAATTATCACCACTACATGTTACTCATAAAAGGTATAATGTAGAATGATAAAAAATTATTTATTGTTTGCAAAGTACTTTAAAAACATTCTCAGGACTAGCAGTTAGCGTAACGGCTATGTCGCTGGACTCCCACATAGTCGACTGCAGTTCGCGTCCCAGACCCAGTGGCTTAAAACTCACGCTGGGCGCGTGTGCGTGCGTGCGTGCCCAAGATCCCGAGAGGAGAAAGGAGGAGAAGGGATTGCGGCGTGGCCATCCCCCCTGGGGGGTGATTTCTCGCCTTCTGTCTCTCTGTCTCTCTCTGTCTGTCTGGAGAGTGCACATGCCCTATAGCAAAAACCTCTAAAAAAAAAATAAATAAAAATAAAAACATTCGCTAATAATTTTTTCTGCCTGGCTTTGGATGAATTACATTTTCTTAATAGGAATTCATCTATGATATTTTTCTCTAGAACTACAAATTAAATCCTGTTTTATAAACTATAGACATTGCTGTTTATTGCTACTAAAATAAGTAAGTCTATATATGGCAGTTTGACTGTAAATGATTCATAACATAAGCCAGTACCAGATTCTTCAGGACTTGATTTCTTTGTCACTATAATTATATAATTGTTGATTGTAATAAAATAGAATTTCCATGACAATCAAATGTATTTATTGTCAAACATTATACTAGCAAGTGAGTTGTTTAAATTTTACTGTAACAGCTGAAGAAATCAAGAAACAATTATCAGGCATTTGAACAATCATCAGTGAATAGAGTTACTTTGTAATCATCAGTCACTGAGAGAAGGGGGTTTCATATGCTGTGATTATTATTTGCAAATGTAGTAAATGTTATTTTAAGATTTACACTATTATTTCCTTGCCTTTTTGATTCCTATTTTACTTCTCGCTCTCTCTTTTCTTTTAAATTTCACCAAAGGGTCATGTGCACTTGCTGGAGAGAGATAGAGGGAGAGAGAAAGTGATAAAGCACTCCTTATGGGGGGGTATGTGTGTGACCACACCGCATCCCTTCTCCTCTAACCCTTCTTTGCATGATTTTAGGCACACATGCACACGTGCCTGGAATGTTTTCAAGTCTCGGAGTCCAGGACCTGAACCTTGCAATCACTCATGTGAAATCCAGTCTCCTTAACCACCATGCCACACTACTGGCTGGCCCCTTACTCTCTTTTTCTATGCTGACATATATTATAGAATTTGTAATCCATTTGCTTTGCTTCTATAGTCCATAAGGTATTTTTACAACATTTAGGATCTCACTCTTCAAATATACCCATAAACTAGAAGAATCAGCATAATCTGGAATCTTCTTAGGGATGCAGAGTCTCAGACCCACTGATCAGCATCTGTTCTTAAATAGGATCCCCTGAAGATTCATAATGCACCCTGAGGAAGCACAGTCCTAGCACATAACCCCTAGCTCTAGAACATTTCTCGCTGTGCACACTATCGGACTTCGTTATGTGCGCATTCAGGACTAAGAACTTTTGCGAATCAATTTTTAAATTGAAAAAAAAAAGTGTAAAAGTTATTGTTTTAACTTAAAATCTATGTTAATCGAGGCAAATTAAACCCTTTTATAATAATACATAAGTAAACAACACAATTTTAAAGACGGTTATTCCAAATGTCATTGATAGCAGTTGGCAGACTTCAACAGTGGTAGACATGATGGCTGTGGTAAAAGACGAATAAAGCAACAGGAAGAACCCTTTGAAAGGTGCAGTCACTGCCTTTAGGGAGATTATGCTTCGGGATGGGGTGGACTATAGGCCAACAGCAGGTGTCTATAATAAATAAAATTATAATCTAAACTAGTTACACTTACAGTGAAGTAGATTATTCTGAAACAGTAATTAGTTCTCCAACATTTCCATCTACACTGTGTCAGGGAAATGTTTGGTATCATCTTATGTCAGAATTACAAAGAGAAAGAAACGCTAGAGAGAAAGTTGTTGTTATGGTGACTGTTGTGTGTTGTTTCAACTTTTAACTAGACTATATAGAATAGAAATGAAAGGTGAGTGGAACTAGTTAGATTTTCCCACCCCTGTAGACTGTGAAAAATTGTACAATAGAGCAGGAAGCGAGTATCTCCAACTGCCTTCAAACCTCCAAACGGGAGAGAGTGAGAAGGTGGGGGTGGTATGTAATGTCAGGAAGACAGAGGTAAGTAAGAGGTCCAGATAGAGGAGGCCGCAATAGAATCTCGGAATATCAGTCGAGGTCAACACCTGGCTGCTGAGGGAAACCTAGACAAAGCTTGTAGAAGCTGAGCAGCTCATCTTCCAGAAGCTGTTGGGGAAAAAAATAACCTCCAACAATAGCTGCCTGTAAGCGACCCTCAGCAAGGCTGAACAGCGTGTTGACATTTTCCTTTTGAATGGTTCAGCACCATCATACCATCACAAACACAAACCAAACAAATAAACCTAAGAAACCCAAGCAAGCGGGATTACTTAGTACCCACAGTGGTGGATCGCTGAAATGATGGGGGAAAGCCCAGAACCTGGTTTTCACCTGGGATCAGATGATATGTGTTCTCACTGTGCACCAGGCAATGTGCAGAGGAACTGGATTTTGGACTCACTCTGACCCTGTAGCACAAGGATGGTTACTAAGACCCTGGCTTAGAAATGTAAAAAAAACAACACTCACAAAGCAAAGTCACTTGCTTGCTCAAGAAATACACAGAATTTAAATATAGTAAATGCAAGCTCTGGTTGTCAGGACTTGATATGTGCTAACCAATGCACCATGCGTTTTGCCTTATATTCTCTTCTATCTTGCATAGTAATCTTCTTTTTTATCTCTCTCTCCATTTTTGAAATTATTATTTATGTATTTTGCATTTTAAAAATTTCCATTTAGTCGTTATACTTTTTTTTAACAGTGTACAACATGGTTTTTTCCAGCATAAATACAGGGCATATTAGTCAAATCAAAGATATTACCATATATACTGTCATCAACAGGTAACTTTTCATTTTTGTGTCTGTCAATTTTTTTTTAATTGCTAATCCCCTCCTTCCTACCCTTTGGTTACCCACCCCCTCCTATACTGTCTCTAATATCTATAGTTCCCTCCCTGCTATTATACCTTTCAATATTTCAGTTTCTGCTATGAAGACATTGTGTATATATTATTTAGGGACATACAATGCCTGTCTTATGTAGTCTGGCTTGCTTTGCTTAGCATTAAATTTTCCATATTCATCCACTTTCTGTCAAATGTCAGAAATTCATTTTTTTATGTCTGAGTAGTATTCCATAGTGTACATGTGCCACATTTTTTTTCAATCTACTCATCTGTTCTTGGACATTTGGGTTGATTCTATGTCTTAGCAATTGTGAAAAAATGCTACAATGTACTTGCATGATAATTTAATTGGTAGGTAAGATCATCCTCAATTTGAGTTTAGAAAACTGAAGTTCTGAGAGGACAAGTACACATTCACAAAATTAAACTGGGTCTGGCATCCACTGTTTCTTTTGTGATCCCCAAGCCTGCCCTTGAGCACAAAGCTACCTCCTGCCCTACATATAAGACATCCAGCAAATAAAGAATATTTGTATGGCCTGGAAATTAACTTGTGGAAATCAGGATTAACATTATTTGAAAATCCATTTATTCATAAATTCATTCTAAAGGCCCTAGTATATTGACCACATCTACTTAAATATAATATTCTTCAGAAACAAACTGCAAGTCAAATTCTTCCTACTGCAATTTAAGCTCATTTCTTTTTCATTTATCCTCAGGAGAAAAATAAAATATCTGATAATCTTCTTTCTTTTAATAAGACTGCCAACCTATGAAAAATTGTAATTTATAGTGTCTCTTACCCAGTAGAAAAGAAAAGAAAAGAGAAAGAAACCCCTATACTCAGAATTGACCAGCCTCTTATTATTTATGTATTCATCCTTTATTGGATTTATACAGTATCTTTCCCCTGAAGAGCTCAAGATTCTATGCGAGAACTTTTAAGCAGCAAAAATTATTTCAACATAATGAGACTGGCTCCGTCTCAAACAGAAAGAGAACAGACTATCATAAATTTAACCAGAACAGGATCACTAATCCTAAACAAGCCAACTATGAATGCAAAATGCCCGAAGCATCACCACGGGAAATAGGGGCAGACAAAGAACAGAGTGAGAGGGCAGGCTCCACTGGAAGGCATCTACGCAAAAAGAGACAGCACCTTTATTTCCCAGGGAGCTCATCTGTGTGGAGAGGAGTGTGTGGATGGGAAGGCTCCCTGGGTGGAGAGGGGCGTGAATGGATGGAAGGGGGAAGGCTGCGGAAGTGAGGAGGGCAGATCCTTCGGGACAGGGACAGACAAGTCACCAGCAAGAGAGTAAGAGGGAAAGGTGAGTGAGGTCAATGATTTGGGTTGAGAACCAGAAGGCAGAGGATTGTGGTAGATCCTTACCTCGAAGTTCATTCCGCTATTTCCCTTGCTTTCAATACACTTAGTAACGACCAGTGGGAGAAATTACATTAGAGTGTTTCCTAGGATATATTCCTTCATGTACCAAACACACTGTGGTTGTAAAGAAGTTAATTAGCTCTTAAGGTTGGGCTACAGTCTGATCATTTAAGAAAAAAATTCCCAATTGTGAGGAATTTATTATTAATCTGTGTAGGCTCTTACTAGGGGCTTGGGCAACCCAAACACAAAAGCATGAATTTTTCTCTTTGTTTCATCTCAAATTCTCCAGAACACTAGAGTCAATTTCATGGGTTTTATATGGCCTGAGAGGTTAGAAAACCTAAGATTGTAGGCCTTTTTTTCTTGCCTACAACCTGTTGAGTTAGAATTACAGTTTATAACACATTTTTCATAATAAATATTTTCCATGAACTTTTTGAAGCCCTCCCCCTCATATCAATTGACACTTTTTTTTTTTTTTTTTGAGAGGTTTTTGCTAGAAGGCACGTGTGCTCACCAGAAAGACGGAGAGACAGAAAGCAAGAAATCACCCCCCGGGGGGGATGGCTATGCTCCAATCCCTCTCCATTCTCCTCTCAGGATCTTGGGCACACACACACATGTGCCCGGTGTGAGTTTAAGCCACTGGGTCCAGGACTTGAACCATGGTCAACTACGTGGGAGTCCAGTGATGTAGCCATTATGCCCATCTGCTGGTCCCTCTACTGACACTATTGAAAAACAAACAAAAGTTTATATTGAGTGATATAATTTCCTAACAAGAAAATCTTACTTAATAATTTCATGGAGACATTTGATAAAATACAACATCCCTTCATTATTAAGACTCTTAGTAAAATATGGGTAAGAGGGACATTCCTCAATATAATAAAAGCCATATACAACATTTCTCCATTATACTGAACAGAGAAAAACTGAAAGGTTTACCACTAAAAACTGGAACAAGACAAGAATGCTCGCTTGCTCCACTCCTTTTCAACATAGTTCTGGAAGTTCCAGGAATGCAATCAGAGAAGAGAGCAAAATAAAAGACACTCAGATAGAAAAAGAAAAAGCTAAACTCTTCCTATTTGCAGGTGATATGATCATACACATAGACAATCCAAAGGAATCCATTAAAATACTCCTAAAATGATTAATAAATTCAGTGAAGTAGCAGGATATTGCCAATATACAAAAATCTATATCATTTTAATACATCAATAATGAACAGACTGAAATAGAATTGAAGAAAGCAATGCTATTTACAAAAGTCACAAAATAAATAAAATACTTAGGAATAAATTTAACCAAAGACATGACAGACCTCTACAAGGAAAACTATGAGAAACTGAAAAAATAAATTGAGAATGATACCAAAAAACGAAGGACATTCTGTGTTCTTGGATTAGAAGAGTCAATATAATCAAAATGTTATCTCTACCCAAGTTAATTTACATAGTCAATCCAATTACCTGTGACATTCTTCACATAAATAGAAAAAAATTTTAATTTATTTGGAATCATAAAATACCCTGTATCACCAAGGCAATACCGTGCCAAAAGAATAAAATCAGAAGTATCTCACTACCCAACTTTACAATATATTACAAAGTAGTGATAATCAGAACAGCATGGTACTGACTCAAAAACAGACACATAGATTAACGGAACAGAACAGAAAATCCAGAAATAAACCCCAGAACATTTAGGCAACTGATCTTTGGCAAAGGCTATAAGACAATGCAGTGGATAAAAGAAAGTCTTTTCAGAAAATGGTGCTGGAAGAACTAGATATCCACCTGTAGAAAAATGAAACTGGACTCCTATATCTCACCATTCACAAGAACCGATTTGAAATGAATCAAAGATTTAAATATAAAGCCTGCAACTACAAAACTACTAGTAGAAAACATAGAGGAAACTTTCGCAGATATTAGAGTAGGCAAAGATTTCTTAAATAAGGCCCCTAAAGCACAGGCAATAGTGCCTAAAATGGGCAAGTCAGATTACATCAAGCCAAAAAAACTTCCTCATGTCAAAGGAAACAACACTTAGTGAAAAGACAACCCTAAGAATGGAAGAACGTTTTTGCAAATTATTCCTCAAACAGAAGATGGCTATCCAGAATATATAGGGAACTCAAGTAACTTGCCTGTAAAAAAATAAATAATTAAATTTAACAAATGAGTAAATGAATTGAATAGACAACTCTCCAAAAAAGACTTAAGAATGGGCAAAAGGCATATGAAAACATGTTCAAAGTCCCTTGTCATAGGGAAATGCAAATTAAAACCACAATGTGATACCTTTCAGCTTCAGTTAGATTGGCTAGGATCAAAAAATAAAGAACAACTGCTAGCATGGTTGTGGTGAAAAAGGAACACTTACAATGTTGATGGGAATGTAAATTAGTTCAACCTCTGTTGAAAGCAATATGGAGATTTCTCAAAAACTTACAAATAGGACTTCCACAGTATCCAGTAATCCCATCCCTTGGTATTTACCAAAAAGATAGGAAAACACTCAATCAGAAAGACACATGTACATCCATGTTTATTGTAGCATTTTCCACAAGTGCTAAAACATGAAGCCAACCTAAATCTCCAAAAACTGATGACTGGGTTGAAAAACTGTGGTACATATATACTATGAAATATTGCACAGCTATAAGAATCAATGAGATCCTGTTGACTCAAAATGGATGAATATAGAAGACTTAATATTGAGCAAAGTGAGCTAGACTGAAAGATAAGCATTGTCTATCCCCACTCAGTTTGTACTGAGTCTTAAAAAAAAAAAAAAAAAAAAAAAAAACAACAACAAAAAACAGATTAGCATTGGCCAGGAGTTTACAATCTATATTTCTATTGCTTCAGGGTAAAGTATTTAATTACTTTTAGAGCAAGACCTGAAATACCAATAAACTATTTCTAGATTGGGAAGTGAAAAAAAACAAAAGAAAGTAGATTAATAGTTATTTAGGATCAGTGATAGGCAGTGATAGCTAGAGGGTAGGTAGAGTTTTCTTTTTTCAGGTGACAAAAACCTTCTTATATTAACTCTGGCAATGAATACACATTTCTGTGACTATACTGAAAACTACTGAATTGTACACATTAAGTGTAAATTGTATGGTATGAGAATAACATCTTAATAAAGGCATTTAAAAATATAAAACAAACAAACAAATAGATAAAACATCAATCAGACTAGATCCTGACTCTACTTAAAATTTCCCAAAGGCTTCCTCTCTCATTCAGACTATCATTTTTACTGAGGAGCTGACTCTCAATAAATTCTCCAACTTCTCATTACATCACACAATTAAGATCAGGAAAGAAGAGAGTATCCTCCATTCCTGGGGGAATCACAGGTTGCTGCAGGCAAGCATGGGTCTTACTAGGAGAGAAAATATAGTCTTGTATCCCCACCTTACTTAATTAAGTGATCTCCCAACACTAATAAGAAAGGAGAGGCTTGGGAAAGCAATATAGGTTCACAAATTCCCCCTCACCAGTTAACCCACCATCCCTACACACACAGAAGAAGAAATGAAAATAGAAAATTTGTAAAACAATAATAATAATTTCAATGGAGAATACTTACATTGTTGAAAGGAATAGTTTGAAAACCTATTTGGAGTAGATTTCTAACATGAGATTCCCAAGGAAAGACATAAATAATGAAAGAATATCACTGGGAACCAGCAGTTAGTGTAATAGCTATGTCGCTGGACTCCCACGTAGTTCGCGTCCCAGACCCGGTGGCTTAAAACTCACACCAGGCGCGTGTGTGTGCGTGCCCAAGATCCTGAGAGGAGAATGGAGGAGAAGGGATTGCGGCGTGACCATCCCCTCCGGGGGGTAATGTCTCGCTTTCTGTCTCTATGTCTCTCTCTGTCTGTCTGGCAAGCGCACGCGCCCTATAGCAAAAACCTCTCCAAAAAAAAAAAATTAAAAAGATGATCATAAAATATCCTTCTGGGAGGAGCAGACTTTGCCCTAAATTTGACTTTTGTTTTACTGGGTATAGTTTCTCAGAATTACATAAAAAACAAAGGTTTTCTTTTTCCCACTCATTAGCACTTAACTTGTCCCTCCCAAAAATGTTAAATTAATATTTTTAGAATACCCATTTGACAGAATGCCAAATTATTAACCTTTTTCAAAACACCAGATTATTTGTATGATTGGAATAACTGAACATCTCAATTTGGCCTTGTTCCTGAACATATATATTCCCTAATTGAACACAAGAGGATTAAGAAATGAAACTTTAGAGTCATAAAGCCCTGATTATGCCTCAGGTCTTACTACTTAGTCATTGGATTTCTTTAGAAAGCTACTCAAATTCTTTAAGCTTCAGTCTTGACATTAAGAAAATGGAACTAGTAATAGTATCTGCTCTGCAAGATTTTTTTTTTTTTTTGAGAGGTTTTTCACTATAGGGCACGTGTGCTCACCAGAAAGACAGAGAGAGACAGAGAGATACAAAGCGAAAAATCACTCCCCAGGGTGTATGGCCACACCACAATCCCTTCTCCTCCGTTCTGCTCCCGGGATCTTGGGCACACACGCACATGCACCCGTAGTGAGTTTAAGTCATTGGGTCTGGGTCTCAAACTGCTGTCGACTATGTGGGAGTCCAGCGACATAGCCATTACGCTAACTGCTGGTCCCTGCTCTGCAAGATTTTTGTGATGATTAATAAGATAATACACATACAGTGCTTCGTATAAGACATGATTACCTAGTAAGCACTCAATATTCACTTCCATCAGCATCATTATTATTTACTCTTACAGAGACAGACTTTTATTTCCAAGTCAAGATAGAGAAGAGATAACCATACTTGACTTATTTATCATCACAGGCCCAGTGCCTAAACTTTATTATTTTTTTTAATTTTTATTTTATTATTATTATTATTTTTTATTATACATTCGATCACTATACATCATTTGGCTTGCAAAAAGAATGTGCCCAACATGAAATACACTTCAGATCAGTCCAGTTGAGAATACTATATATGTTATCATCAACGGGTAATAAACCATTACTGTGTCCCACAAATGTCTTGCCTCTCTATTTTTCCCCCTAATTTCTTTCCCTATACTCTTCCCCTCTCCCACCCTTCTTCCATTCTGTCTCAGTGTTCATAGCTATTTTCAATGCTCTTATGTCCTCCAGTCTTTCAGTCTGTACCATGGAGTGCAGACAGTGGGTATTATGTTAAGTGGAGACATACAATGTCTTTCTTTCATAGCCTAGTTTGCTTCACTCAGCGTTATTCAACCAGTTTCAAAACCAGGATCTTGTTTTTTATGGCTTAACAGTATTCTACAGAGTAGCCTAAACTTTCTTCTGATTTTAAGTACTCTTTTTTTTTTGTTCTAGGCACTGTTCCTATTTTATTTCTTCATAATAGTTACAGTATATTTCCAGTCATTTATTATATGGCTCTCACAGTAGACCATAAGCACTAGGAGGACATGTCTGTACTACATCCCTGTGCTCTTCAAACCAATAAAAGTTTGATAAAGGAGTGAAACGAGCTTGGCACCTACTGTGTGCTGCATAACTATTTACATTGATAAATAAGATATGAAGAGATTTGGGAATCTAGAGAGTAGTTGGAAACAAGTCCGTTTGTGTCTGTGGCTGCTCTGGATGGGCCATTTCCCACGTGACCAGGAATGCAGTGAATGGCAGCTGCTGTGTCCCTGATTGAAAACTGGTTAATGAATTATGACTGCTTAGCATAACAGAGAGGTGAGTAAATTTGAAGAGGGCCAAGTTGATCAGCAGAGTGATTTAAATGTTAGAAAATAGGATTTAGGCTGAGCGGCTCAGGGAATTGGGGTTATTTAGCCTGGAGAAGAGCACAGGAGGGTGTTCTACAGCAGGCGAAAGCCAGCTGTTCTCCATCTTTAAAGACTAATCCATGTAATGAAATGCAGGAGGTGATGTGTTAAAATAAATTCGCCATGGGACTGAGGATTTCTAAACATACATTTGAGTTATGACTTTGGGGGACTTTCAAATTTAAATTATACTAGAGATTTAGAGTTGAAAAAAATCACAATGGAAATAGCTACAATTTGGAATTTGGAAATACCTATGTGGGTTGAAATTAAATCTAATGTCAACCAAACTACAAAATACACAAACAAACCTGAATACCTTAATTGTATGTGTAGCCCACACTTACCAAGTTTATAGTGGCATGAATTACTTCCAAGGTAATTACTTAAATTCATTAAGATTTGATTCGTAATAGGTGATATGATTTATCACTGGCTTTTTCTCAGGAAATAAACTAATGCAGAATTTGTGGATAAAATAAGTATGCAAAATAATTAATATTGCAAAGTGACATACTCCTGATGCATCAAATCAGTAGGGTTTGATGATTTGGAATAATCGTTTTAACTTTCATCTCACTTTATGTGACTTACTTTATAAAACACATCCACTCTATCACTTTGTGAATTTGTGAAAACAAATTGCAACTTCCAAAGATGTCATTTTCTGAATCTCTTAGTAAAGGATTATTTTGCTGCTTAAAAAGTATCTTCATGTGGATAATTCAGAAGCTACGTACTTAATGATTATTTTAGAATTGAACATACCTGTGCAGAAATGTATGTCCTAATTTTACTCAAAAGATGAATGTTTGCCTTAACGATTTTCCACATAAGACATCCTTTTCCCACCAATGATTTAGAATTTGCCTTCAGAGGAAAATCATATTTGTAAAATGAAATAACTACTCCCGTACACTGTGTGCATCCTGGACATAAACACTACGTGTGTACTATTTCTGCTTCTCACCGTAGTCCTTTATAAACACTAATATTAGGGACCGGCAGTTAGTGTAATGGCTGTGTCGCTGGACTCCCACATAGTTGACCGCGGTTCGAGTCCAGGACCCAGTGGCTTAAACTCACGCTGGACGCGTGTGCGTGCGTGCCCAAGATACCGAGAGGAGAATGGAGGAGAAGGGATTGCGGCATGGCCATCTCCCCTGGGGAGTGATTTCTCGCTTTCTGTCTCTCTGTGTCTCTCTGTCTGTCTGGCAAGCACACGCGCCCTATAGCAAAAACCTCTCAAAAAAAAAAAAAAAAAGAATTAGGTAAACACTATTATTATCTAAATAAAGAAACTAGCTCACCATGACACTACTAAAGTGTGGCTTGTTGGCATTCTGTTCAAAGATGTAGGACCCAAGAACATATGTCTACCACATTCAGGTGTGTTTATAAAAAAAGTAATCCACTGGAGGCAAGAGGAACAGTAAAATGGGAAAGTTTAAATGATACGGTCTATAGACATAGGATTCACATTTTAGACAAAATATTTACAGAGTTGGTATCGCATAGTGGTTAACATGATGAGTTTGGGACCAGCAGATGGTGAATGGTTACATCGCTGGACTTCTACATGGCTGACTGCAGACTGAGTCCTGGACCCAGCAACTTGAAACTCACACTGGGCACGTGTGCATGCATGCCCAAAATTGCAAGAGGAGAGTGGAGGAGAAGGGATTGTGGCATGATCATCACCCCGGGGGGTTATTTCTCACTTTATGTCTCTCTGTCTCTGTCTCCAGTGAGCGCCCATCCCCTATAGCAAAAATCTCTCTTAAAAATATGAAACAAAACAATACTATGAGTTGGGGATCAGGTGGTTTGGGTTCGAATGTTGGACTCCACGTGTTAGCCATCTCTCGACTAGTTAGCCTCAGTGTCCCCCTCTGTAGGGTGGAGTGGATAAGGGTACTACCTACTTTCTAAAGCTGTCATAAAGACCAAGTCAAATCCTGGCTGTAAAATGCTTATCACAGTGCCAGGTTTATGGCACGTACTCAGTAATTGCCAGTGGAGGAAGGGCCAGCTCTGTGGCCTGATGGTTAAGGCAACCAGACACCTTGTGGCCCACTGTGCAGTTTGCATCCCAGACCTGGCAGCTTGAGAAACACACCTTGCTCATTTGTGTGTGGGGGTGGGTGTGTGCATGTGCGTGCCCAAAATCCCAAAAGGAAGGAGAAATGGAGAAGGGATTTTGGTGTAACCATTCCCCATGGGGATGCTTTTACCTCTCCCTCTGTCTCTCGTTAGTGAACACACATACTCTCTGGCAAACAAATTTAAAATAATAACGATAATTGCCAGTGGAAGTGCTGAGTCAGACGTCTTACACAGACACAGGGCCGATCCTCATCTTTACACAAGACAATGAGATGCTGAGTTTCAAGCTAGCATATGAAATGTGCCTTAATAGGTTATTTTGCTATTTTGTTTTTTTGTCATTCTCAAACTTTCATTCCAGTGTTGTGGCTGGAATGGAAGATAGTGAAGTGATTGCAGAAACCTACATTCCTTTTACAAGTGTTTTAATTTGATATGTCAATTCTCTTGTGAGAGGATGCTGTTTAATAATACATTTTTGGGACCAGCAGTTAGAGTAATAGCTATGTCACTGGACTCCAATGTAGTCGACCGCAGTTGGAGTCCCGGACCCGGTGACTTAAATTCATGCCAGCGCGTGCGTGTGTGTGCCCAAGATCCCAAGAGGAGAACGGAGGAGAAGAGATTGTGGTGTGGCTATCCCCCCGGGGGTGATTTCTCGCTTTCTGTCTCTCTGTCTCTCTGGCGAGTGCACGTGCCCTGTAGCAAAAACCTCTCTCAAAAAAAAAAAAAAAAAAAAAAAAAAAAAAATATATATATATATATATATATATATTCAGGAAAACGTATCTTTAAATTAAGCTGATTATATTTCAAATGCAATATGTTCACATGCACATAAATTACTGGAGCATGCACGACTCCATCTTGGAGGAGTGCCTCCATTATCCCTTTCCCCAGGATTAAAAAGTTCCTTTCTCGGGGACCAGCAGTTGGTGTAATGGCTATGTCACTGGACTCCCATGTTGTCAACCGCAGTTCGAGTCCCAGACCCAGTGGCTTAAAACATGCCGGGAGCATGTGGGTGCGTGCCCAAGATCCCGAGAGGAGAATGGAAGAGAAGGGATTGCGGTGTGGCCATCCCCCCTGGGAGGTGATTTCTCGCTTTCTGTCTCTCTGTCTCGCTCTTTCTGGCGAGTGCATGCACCCTATAGCAAAAACCTCTTTAAAAAAAAAAAAAAAAAAAAAAAAAAAAGTTGCTTTCTCTTACTAAGGTAGATGCCTTTAGATAAGGTCCAGTCACCGGACCTTGCCCTGAGCCATGGAGACCATTAAGATTCCGTTGTGTTTAGGTAGGGATGGAACATACCCTGAGGGGTGATTAACCTGCTTTTTCTGCTTCTGTGATGCGCTTTTGTTTGCTTTGCTTTTACATTACTCCTACCCTTTCAAGCCCAGGCTCTTTGTTCTCGTCATTGCCAGGACAACCTGGAAAAGAGTATGATTTTTACCTTTATAGGCACCCTTCACTTGCACTCAGGGCTGCGGGGTTTTGAGAGACATGAGTCCCCCCCTACCCCCTCCCCCATGTGCCGCTGGCTTAATCCATAAACTCCAATAAATTTGGCTATCTCTGGATGTCCTCTTACTTCTCACTGATTAGACTATAACATTACCATGATTCCTCAGTCTTGGGTTTCATACCTTCAGATTCATTGAGAGAATATTGTTTTTTTCCTCTTCCTAGCTGCCCGAATCGTCTCAGCAGAACATGAGCACCATCTTTTGGCAAACATGAATCATGATTTTAAATTTCATGATGTTTCTTTCTCACTTATTATCTCTATGTGGTTATTCTAGAATGGAATCAAATGGAGATAAAATTGACCTGCATGGTCAAATTATTTTTAAAAAAATTCCTTTACTCTGAAATGAATGAACCAAAGAACTCATTTACTGTTTTTCTCATTAACTCTGAAAATCAACAGCACAGATACATTTTAATGAAATGTGTTGTAGTTCCAGAGACTTCTTACCATTTTGCTTATAATGTGTGCCTAAACAAAAGTGCCGGATTGTGCGAGAGCACCACCTCCTCGCGGGCTGTGTCACGTGTCGCTGGGCCTTATTGCAAAATGACCCGGGGCCTCTCCAGTGTCACAGGTCGTGCTGCACTGACCCCGGCCGTTCTTTAGCCCAGAACCACTCATTTCCGAGGCTGGATTCCAGTCTGTGCCTTTCTCCTGGGCAGTGTGTGCCACAGCCAAGCTTTCGGTTGGCCACCTCCTGCTGTCACTGACAATGTGGAGGCCTCTGCGGCCACTGTGCTCTTAAAAAAAATAAATATGCCTGAGCTGGCCCCATAGTTTAGTGGTTAAGGGAGCCAGAGCCCACATGGCCAGCTATGGTTTGAATCTCTGCCCCAGCAGCTTGAAAAAAAACCCGGTCGTCTGTGTATGCATGCCGCAAATCCTGACAGGATAGAGAAATCTACAAGAATGGATCGTGGCATGATACGGCTCTTTCTTTCTTTCCTTCTGATGAGTTCACATACATCCTAGCAATTAAAAAAAATATCAGTATGCCAACATTTTAGAACTTAAATGTACATTTATTCAACATTTAAGAAGACTGAGTTGCACGCATTTAGTAAGCTTTCACATCTCTGGAAGACAATAAAATAAGGGGAAAAAAACCTGTTATACTCTTACTTATGCATATATTTGCATCAAATAAAATATTAAAGGTGATTTGTTCACATGAAATAATTAAGAACTTTACAATTAAGAATTTTAGTGCATGGGACTGGCAAATGGTGTAATGGTTATGTCGCTGGATTCCCACATAGTCAACATTCATTTGAGTTCTGGACCTGGCAGCTTAAAACTCATGCCAGGCATGTGTGTGTGCATGCCCAAAATCCCAAGAAGAAAATGAAGGAGAAGGGATTGCGACGTGGCCATCCCCCCTGGGGAGTGGTTTATCATTTTCTGTCTCTCTGTCTGTCTCTCTGTCTCTCTGGTGAGCACACATGCCCTGTAGCAAAAATATCTCTAAAAAATAAAGAGAATTTTTAGTGCTGGGACCAGTAGCTGGTGTAATGGTTAGATTGCTGGACTTCCACATAGTTGACCATGTTTTGAGTCCTGGACCCAGCAGCTTGAAACTCATGTGGGGTGCATGTGCGTGTGAGCCCCGCATGGAAGAGGAGAATGGAAGAGAGGGAATTGTGGCGTGGCCATCCCCCGGGAGGTGATTTCTCCCTTCCTGTCTCTCTGTCTCTCCAGTGAGCACATATGTTATATAACAAAAAAACTCTCTAACAATTAAAAAAAATAAGTTTTAGTGCTATAAGAGTATAGATGCTAAAAGTACAAATGATTCTAGCAGTACACAATTTTTCCATATTCTGGAATTTATCTGTGAAAATTTATTGGAAGGGCAGGTGTGACACAGGCTCAATGTAACCTTTTTTTAAAATCATAATATGAAGAAGAACAATTTTGACAAGTAAAATAACATTTGAATGAAAGACATTTCATATGTTCTCATGACAGCCCATCTTAGGTCAGGCTCTGTGGTTCCACTCTAAGACAGAGACCTGTGTGCAGCGAGGTTAGCGGGGAGAGTTCTTGGCACCGAAATCATGAGTCAACGGGGAAGGAGGAAGGGATGGCGCTGTGATGCCAATCAGCAGAGGTTCAGGCTAGTCCCTGGGAGATCTGGAGAAGCAACGGCTCCTCAAAAATGTCCTAAACTTAGGCAAAGGGCCTGGGCCTGCGTATTGTCACTCTAAGCCGTCATCAGACATGGGCCGCTGTGGAAGAGGACACAGCTTGTACCACATAAGGCGTTAGACCACGTGCAGTTTCCAGGCTCTATCTGCAGTCAGTACCAGCAGCATCAGATGAGCGACTGTCCCCAACAAGAAGGGGCAGTTGGAGTGGTGCGCTTCAGCATCCACTGCCACGCTGCAGTTGATAAAGAGAACTTCCCACATAGATTTTTTTTTGTCTTGACGTAAGAACACTCTTGCTAAGTTGCTATTAAAGTCCGTCCTTTAAACTCAAATACGATTTTTTTTTTTGCCAGAGGGTGCTTCACTCTCCAGAGAGAGACAGAGAAACAGACAGAGAACAGAGAGAAAGGGAGAAAGCACCCTCAAGGGGGTTGGGACATGCTACAACACTTTATCCTCTATTTTTCCATACTGTCAGGATTTGGGGGATGCAGGCACATGTGCTCGGCATGTTTTTCAAGCCACTAAAGCTAGGATTCTTTCTTTCTTTTTTTTTTTTTTTTTTTTTTGAGAGAGGTTTTTGGCTACGGGGCGCGTGCGCTCGCTGGAAAGACAAAGGGAGACAGAGAGACAGAAAGCGAGAAATCACCCCCCAGGGGGGATGGTCACGCCGCAATCCCTTCTCCTCCATTCTCCTCTCGGGATCCTGGGCACACACGCACATGCACCCAGCATGAGTTTAAGCCACCAGGTCCGGAACTCGAACCGCGGTCAACTACATGGGAGTCCAGCGACATAGCCATTACGCTAACTGCTGGTCCCACTAAAACTAGGATTCTAACTGCCGGGTTGGACACGTGTGATCTCGCTTCGTGAACCACTAGGCCATGGGGCCTGCCCCCGTATATCATTCACTGCAGAAATTCTTAGATTTACCGCGACATCTACGACTTAGCAAATGCTGTGTCTTGAATACAACAAAACAATCAACATTTTTTTGTAATGAAAAAAATGCATTATCTTATCAAGAAAATAAGTTTACAGCAGTCTTTTCAAAGCCATCCCATTAACATCATGGTTCTCAAACTATGGCACGAGGGCACTGAGCAAACTCGCTGGAGAATCAGGGGGTATGTTTACATTGCCAGGAGAACCCAGCGGTGAACTGCTACTTCAAGGGAGTTCACTGTTTCAATATTAGATCACAGAATATTCCTTTTGATGATGTATCTTTGTACAGCTGAGTGTCTGTGATTTCCGGATAAAAGCCTGTACCATGCAAAAATCCATGTGGAATGAGAAATGAGGTAAAGTTTGAGAAGCTGTGTACTATCCAACAGATACACACATCACATTAGTAAGTGTGAATATTTAATTAAAAAAGATCAAAAATATTATTTTTTCTGTTTCGTTTTGTTTAGGTTTTTGCCGTAGGGCACATGTGCTTGCAGGAGAGAGACAGAAAGAGACAATGAGAGGGAAAGCAAGAAGTCACCCCCAGAGAAGACGGCCATTCTGCAACCCCTTCCCCTCTGTCCTCCTCCCAGTACTTCGGGCATGCACGCACATACCCCAGGCCTAGTTTTCCTTTCTTTTTAGAGGGTTGTTTTTTGTTTTGTTTTGTTTTCCCCAATAGGGCACATGCACTCACTGGAGAGACAGAGAGAAAAAGTGAGAAATCACCCCCTGGGGGGTTGGCCACATCTCAATCCCTTCTCCTCCAATCTCCTCTCAGGAAATTTGGCATGTATACACACATGCCTGGAATGAGTTTCAAGCCTCCAGGTCCAGAATGTGAACCGTGTTTGGCCATGTAGAAGTCCATCGCCTTAACCACCATGCCACCTGCTGGCTTCTTTCAATGTAATAAGAATACTACTTTTTAAAATGACTTTTTGTTGTTTTTTTTTTTTCTTTTTTTTTTTTTGGAGAGGTTTTTTTGCTATAGTGCGTGTGGGCTTGCCAGAAAGACAGAGAGACAGAAAGCGAGAAATCACTCCCCAGGGGGGATGGCCTCGTCGCAATCCCTTCTCTTCCATTCTCCTCTGGGGACCTTGGGCACAAACGCACATGCACCCAGCGTGAGTTTTAAGCCACCGGGTCCGGGACTCGAACTGCGGTCTACAACATGGGAGTCCAGCGACATAGCCATTAGGCTAACTGCTGGTCCCTTTTTAAGATGACTATTGAGTGACTGGTGCATAAGTGTATATTATAATAGCTCTTGTACATACTGGGAAAGATTATCATCACTAAAACTACTATGAACCAAGAAAGTTTGGAAACCTCCGTCTTAGCATATGATTACATCTGGGAATAAAGTGTCTCAAATAGACCCTCTCTGTGCAACAGACCTGCAGTGAGGATGCATCTGGCTTATTCAGAAGTTAGTGTGTCTGTCCAGTATAAGAGAACAGTGCCACAGTAGCAGGGGACCAGCATGGTCCAGTTCTAGTGCCCACGTGGGGACTGGCATGAGCCTATGGGGCAGAGGCAGAGCCGGCCAGCTGTGAAGATTGACTAGTCCTTACTACGGGCTCAACAGCATACCCTGACGGCACAGCAAGGAGTTTCCCACAGGAAGGCGTATGATCAGAGTTGTGCTTTTAAATTTCTGGAGGTCACTATCAATAGCAGTTTTGTACTTTATAAATATTTGAGACAACTGAGTGATCCAAGAGAGACATGATGAGAGGTTAAATGAGTAAAAGTTTATTTAAAGTGAAAAGGCCAGGTTTTACAGCCATAACTAAGAGAGATCAGCCATTAGTTAGAAGGTAAGATGTCAAGAAGAGAAATTCAAGAACAACTATCAGACTTTTGTCTTGTACAGCTTGAAGATGAGCCTATGCACCAGGATGAGGAATCCAGGCAGGGGAGAGTACTTTCGCCTGAAGATGTGGAGTTTTCTTTCAGTGTGCAGAGTACTTACGTCTAAGTATGTAGATCTAGAACACCAGGGAAAACCAACAACAGGTCATATTTCATGCTATCAGAGTGGAAGAGGTTACCTTTTTGCTTTAGAAGTGAAAATACAATGAGAAAAGAAGGGAAAACATATTCTCTGGAATTAAGTTCAACTGAAAAAAAAAAAAAAAAAATCCAAAATAATAGAAACGGTAAAAGACTGGAATGACGCCAAAGCGTCATGACGAACACAGGCTCCTGGCTTTCTCTTCCACTTCCCCGAGGTCGGCTCAGGTTCTAAGATGGCTGTCGGAGCTCTGGTGGCCCCCTCAGGCAGAGAGACAGAGAGGAAGCTCTCTCGGTTAAAGAGCTTCCTATTTTCCACATGCCCTTTTCTTCACATACTGTTGGCTAGAAGTTAATTAGATGCAAGGTGACCAATTTATCCAGCTTCACCTGGGATTATTTTGTTATTACCAAAAGTCTCTTACCCTAGAAAATCCTTCATTTTTAGGAAAATCAGGATGATTAATTGCCCAAGTCATATCTTCATATCTAGTTGCAAGAAAGCCTAGAGCGGTTTCTACATTGTGGGACAATGTCTTCAGATTAAAAGAGAGGTTCTATTACCAAAAGGGAAAGGGTAACAAATATGTAAGTGGCATATGAGAATGCAATAGACACAGATAAGAAACTAGCAATGTCAGTGATAAAACTTGGGCATCACAGGAACAGCAGATGGAATAATGGCTATGTTACTGAACTCCTACATGGTCAGTCATGGTTCAAGTCCTGGACCCGGTGGCTTGAAACTCACACTAAGCGCGTGTTCATGCATGCCCAAAATCCTGAGAGGAAAATGGAGGAGAAGGGATTCTGGCATAGCCATCTCCCCGGGGGGCTGATTTCTTGCTTTCTGTCTCTCTGTCTCTCTCTGGTGAGCATACATGCCCTATAGCAAAAATCTCTCTCTCAAAAAAGAAAAAAATAAATGGATACCTCAATACTTAAGAGATGAGTGCAGAAAAAGAAGATCACTAAGGTGATTGAAAAAGACCATTTAAAATGAAGAACAGAAAGAGAAAGAAATTGCAAAAGCAAATTTCAAGAGGACATTTCACCCTATAATGAAATGCCGCCGATAAAGCCAGGAGAACACCACCTGTTAGATTATAGCTAACAGTTCAGTCCTGGGGTTGCCATCGTGCCTAAGCAGGAAGACGTCATCAGAAAGTGAGGGAAAAAAGCACAGAGGAGGAAGGTGAGAGCAAATGAAAGGACACCACTTGCTTGAAAACTACCAACATCCACCCTGGATTCCATGCCAGTCCTGAGGACAGGTGTGCTTCATAGTTTCCCAATACTCTGCTCTAGTACTTTCTGGAAACACACACTTTGCCTTGGAAACTTTATTTCCATTAACAGAGAGCTTCCTATAATTAAGGAGCTCCATCCTGTTGACATTTTTCTTCCTGCCAACCTCAGGAAAGACCTTTCTGTGCCTATGGTAAGCACTATCCACTGTAAACATCTGTTCCATGAAAAATAATGGTACTGGGGCTTCTCAAATGCTCCTATCTATGGTCATCAATTCTTGACATGATGCAAAGAGGCAGAGATTACAGTTTGTGATGGTAAATGAAGCATAACTTCACTGTAAATACAGGACTCGCCCCTATTTTCCAACTTGCTCACTCAACACCAAGAGTTCTCATATAAGGGTTTTAAATCCATAGACCACCCACTTGCTCCTTGTCTACCAGCTTCCAACTGGCCCCACTTCTTTTCCTGCCCATTTTGATTTCATTTTTGATTTTCTCGTTAACTGTATTTTCCCAGAACTTCATTTCTCCTGTTCTCCTCTTGGCCAATCAGCAGAGCAGCACCTGAGTGCTGTGAAGGGAACTCGCATTCGAGTGCTCGCGCACTCTCTCACCTGCCCTTCACAGAAAACACTCTGGTCTCCCAGTTCAGACCATTTCCTTCAGTACCTGCATTTTCATTTCAACAAATGATCTCACCTTCTCCCTCCTAGGCCAAAGAGAAGCTATCGGGGCCCAGATACGGTGGTAAAATGAGTTACTCTGTCAGGTGGAGCCATGTGGGAAGGTTCCAGGTTCATGTCCAGAGCCCTCATGAAGGCCACGGAGTGAGCGTGTGCCTGTGTCTGCAGCTGGCTGAGGCTGGGGATGGTTTCATCACAATCCTGTTGAGGTAAGTGCCTGACTCTCTCTCTGTGTCTCTCTTTGCCTCTCTTTCTCTCCTACTCACTCATGGAAGAAATAGGTTCTGAAAACTTTAAAAATAAATTTAAAAAATTTAAAAAAAAGAGCGAGAAGATATCGAACTGGAACTATTCAACCCCAGCACATCTACAAAGCCTCCTGTTTCAATGGAGAAGACAGCTCCATCTTCTGTGTGCACTGGATTCTGTTTTACTCGGTCCTCTTGCCTGTGATGTTGTCAGCTGACCTCTCCTGCACCCTCTCTTCTGTTTTCTTTTTGTTGTTTATCTTCCTTTTTTTTTTTTTTTTTTGAGAGAGAGATTTTTTGCTATAGGGCACCCGTGCTCACCAGAGAGACAAAAAGCAAGAAATCACTTCCCTGGGGTGATGGTCACATTGCAATTCCTCCTTCTCCATTCCCTTCTTGGGATTTTTGGGTGCACGCACGCACGCGCACACACAGACACACACACACACACACACACACACACACAGCGTGAGTTTTAAGCTGCCAGGTCTGGGACTTGAACCATGATCGATCACATGGGAGTCAGCAACGTAACCATTACACCATCTGCTGGTCCCCCTTTCTTTTTTTTCTTTTCTTTTCTTTTTTTTTTTTTTTGGTTTCTTATTGCACTTTCCCACACATATGCAGGCAAAAATCTCTTGATTCTCTTTCCTCATTTTCTCCTTACAATCAAATATCTTAGATAAGTTGCTCATGCTCACTACCCCCTGTGTGGCGCTCCCAACCATTTTCCCTCTGGTCTGGCTTCTGCCCGTCAGTCCACAACAAGTGACCACGTCTAACTGCTCACGTTTTATAATCTTTTTGCTGGAACTATGAGTTGGGACATGAGGGGCTTTGAAGTCAGAGTAAGTTCAAATCATGACTTTGCCATTTGCTAGTTTTGTGATTCTGGGTACATTCACTAATCTTTTTACACCCAGTTTTATTTTTAAAATCAAATAATGGAACTTACCTAAAAGAGTTGTTTAGACAATACATTCAATAAATGGCAGTACAATGAATAGCATGAAATATATGTGGAATAAATATTAGTTAGGAAAGATGGTGATGACTTTCAGCCATCCCTTTGGGGGCAGGTAATTCTGCAGAGAATGCTCACAGTCTTGCACATGACAGCAGATGCACCACGAGGCTTTTGGTTGTTGTTGTTAATTTATTTATTGTGAGATGGAAAGAGACCCTGAATGGGGCTTCACCACGCTGTGATCTCCTCCCAATCCCAGCCTCCCAGGATCACAAATATGCCTGATGTGTTTAGGTCAGCCAGAATCCGAACCCGGGCCTCCCGCGTGCCTCCAGTGCTGAGCAGCGACACCCCACCACTCGCACGCGTCCACTGTGTCCACGTAGCTGGGCCCTGCTGGCCTTTCATTCTAGATTCTTATTTTCAGAATTTTGCACATGGTCTCTTCTTGGAACATAGAGACCCCTTTAATAGAGACGGCATGTTTATTGCTGCCGTGTATAATGAGGACACCTCCCTCCTGGACAAACTTGGGTAACTTTACTCGTAGCCATTTTAAAATTCCGCTTCCAAGCTCAGCTATCAAGAGCCGTGATGCAAACCCACTGTGCAGGCACCCGCCCGGCCCACTCTTCACTTGAAGAAGCGAATCATTCATTTATAATTGTCTTTAAATATTTATCCTTACAAAGATATTAGAATATCCTCCTTCTCTCTTCTATTATTTCCTCTCAGCCCAGCAACATTTTTGTGCTTACGTTTAATGATTTTTTTGGACTAATTCTACCATCTCTTACTTTCGTATTTTCTGAATTTCTATCGCTTTAGAGTGCCATGCATAATATCACTTCACTATACATTCTTAATTTACTCAACATTAGGAATTTAACTGTTTGTTTCTATATGCGATTAGAAGCTCCTTGAAATAGTCATTCTTTTTTTTTTTTTTTTTTTTTTTTGAGAGGTTTTTAGCTATAGGGCGCATGCACTCGCCAGAAAGACAGAGAGAGACAGAGAGACAGAAAGCGACAAATCACCCCCCAGGGGGGATGGCCACGCCGCAATCCCTTCTCCTCCATCCTCCTCTTGGGATCTTGGGCATGCATATACACATGCCCGGCGTGAGTTTAAGCCACCAGGTCTGGGACGCGAACCGTGGTCGACTACATGAGAGTCCAGTGACATAGCCATTACGCTAACTGCTGGTTCTGAAATAGTCATTCTTATATCTATAACATCACATAGCATTTAACTGCCTCTATTTATTGATTTACAGATTGGTTAGTGCTGAATTTAACAGAGTAAATTTAAAGTGGAAACACAGCAACAATAATTTATAAATTAAGAACAACAGCTAACAACAGAAGGGAGGTTGTAGTTTTCCAGCCATTTGGATGCGATCACTGCCATCCATTATGGGGATTCTCTTCATTCGAAGGGTTCTGCGGGTCATTTTTCAGTTTATTATTCTTCTGCTGGTTTCTTTATCATCGCACTGAAAACAAATGGGAGTTGATATGCCAGTGACTGCTACTGTCTGACTGTCTTTGAATCACTTCAGTTTGATCTGTCACCAACTGAATTGTTCTGTCTAAACCATAAGAGAAAGATTATAGTCCTTGGCACTGTTTTGTCTTCTTAAATGATCCCAAATCTATCAATCCTTCAAGATTTGCTCAAATTCTTTTTTTTTTTCCCTCAGAGTTTTCTGCCTCGGGGTTCATGTGCTTGCTAGAGAGGTAACAGAGACAGTGAGAGGAAAACTGAGAGATCACCCTCCAGGGGGATGGCCATGCTGCAATCCCTTCTCCTCCCAGGATCTTGGGCACCCAATGCACACGCGCCCAGTGTGAGTTTCAAGTTACTAAGTCCAAGACTCAAACCATGGTCAGCCACGTGGGAGTCCAGCAACCTACCTGCCACACAATCTGCTGACTCTTGCTCAAATTCTTAGTCCCTCTAAAGTCTTCTCTGACCACTGATCTAACACTTTCTGTTCTTCTCTTTCAGTTTTTTTAATATTTTTAAAGAATTATTTATATTATATTATTTATTATTATTATTATTACTATTATTTAGTTTGCTATAGGGCATGTGCACTCACGAGAAAGAAAGAGAGAACTCTTCAGGTCTGGGACTTGAACCATAGTCAGCCATGGTGAGAATCCAAAGCCTTAATTGCCACACCACCTGCTGGCCCCTCCATTCTTTTTATATTGCTAAGTAAATAGCCTTTCTGTTATTCTCTGAAAAAAAATTATCTTTTTAAAAAAATCTTCAAGGCAATTTACTATTTTGAGAGCAAGGCAATCATATACTCAGAATCTGTTAGAGACAACTATGTTTCAAGCACTTAAAAGATAAAAATAGAGAGTCTGTAAACAATAGAGAAAAGCAGAGGATGACACATCTATGAAACTAAAATTGAAGCAAAATAAAAGAATATGAGGTACAAAAGAAAGAGCAGAGAGACCAGCACTTTAAAAACTGTGTATTAAAAAATAGTGTTTATTATGGTTCAAAAAGGACAGGTGAGTCCTTTGTTGAAAGCAAAGATTCCTTAACCTTGTGGCAGCAGTACGTGAGGGATTACAGAACAACGTGCAGCTCACACAAAGGTGACGAGAGACACTGGAGAAAAGAAAATCGAGATGTGAAAAGCAAGAGTTCATAATGCAGTGGAAAAGTGAGAAAATAAAAAACAAAAAAGAAATGATTTATTAAAGGGCGACCCAGGAAACAAGGACAACTGTTTAAAGAAGGAAAAACATCTATAATTCTTTTTCTTTTTTTTTTCTTTTTGAGAGAAAGATAGGTTTTTGCTATAGGGTGTGTGTGCTCATCGGAGGGACAGAGAGAGAAACAGAAAGCAAGAAATCACCCCCCTCTCCCCTCATGGGGATGGCTATGCCACAATCCCTTCTTTTCCATTCTCTTCTTGGGATTTTGGGCGTGTATGCACATGTGCCTGGTTTGAATTTGAAGCCACTGGGTCCAGACTCGAACTGCAGTTGGCCATGTGGGAGTCCAGCAACATAAACACTATACCATCCACTGATTCCTCAACATTTATATTTCTTTTTTTTTTTCTTTTTTTGGAGAGATATTTGCTATAGGGCGCGTGCACTCGCCAGACAGACAGAGAGAGACAGAGAGACAGCAAGCGAGAAATCACCCCCCGGGGGGGATGGCCACACCGCAATGCCTTCTCCTCCCTTCTCCTCTCGGGATCTTGGGCATGCACACACACGCGCCAGGCGTGAGTTTAAGCCACTGGGTCTGGGACTCGAACCGCGGTCGACTACGTGGGAGTCCAGCGACATAGCCATTACACTAACTGCTGGTCCCAACATTTATATCTCTTGAATGTAAAGACTAATAGCCAGCTTACCTGAGAGAATACGAATGATAACGTTTTTAAATCTAGTGAGCTATTTAGGACAAAGAAACAGGTACCATTCCTGATATACAGGAAGTAGAAATTCAGATATATTTATACTTCTAAGTTATGCAAAGGGGAGTTGAGATAGCCTTGAGATATATTAAATAAAAGACAAAAAATATAGGTGAGACACAGAGAAAAATAAATCATCTGCTGGCAAAAAGCAACATTTGTCCCACCCAGCATGAAGGCCCAGTTACTGTGAAGCACACGCTGAAGAAGGCTGAAGAAGCTATAACAGATATGGAGTCAGGAAAGCGATCGCAAGACATGGACCACAGACAGTCAGGAGCCTGAGCCTGCTTGAGCCCTGGAGCGGGGCACAGCGCCCTGGACTCAGAGGCAGCAAAGGCTACACCCTCGGCACAGACAGAGAAAAGAAGAGACGACGCAGGTAAAAACAAAAACAAGGCCACCGCATTGGCTGGGGGTTAAGAGAGCTAGATCCCACGTGGCCAGCTGTGATCAGATCGAACCTGGTGGTGCAGGTGCTTGCAAGTTCAAAATCTCAAGAGGGTGGAGAAATGGAGGAGGATGGACTGTGCGTGACCACACCCTTATTGGGGCATACTTTCTCCCTCTCCCTCTCTCTCTATCTCTCTGTCTCTTTCTGGTAAGTTAGAGACAAATTAAGAATAAAAAATAAAAACAAAATAAAAATCAGAGAATCGGAAGGCAGCAAAACACTGTCTCCAGGTTTCAAGGGAAATGAGACTATGATGCCATTGGGACAGAATGAATTGAAAGAAAATGACCTTGTGCCATTTGCAGGAAAGGTAGAAGGATAGGTTGAAATAATGAAATTGTACACAATGCAAAGACCCTCATTAGGTTACCTTGATAGAACATAAAAATATCATAGAAATTCAGACAGGGTCATGCACCTGTCTAACATTTTTTTGCATAATTAATTAATTATTATTATTATTTTTAAATTTGACCAGAGAGAGACAGAAAGAGAAGGAAAGAGAGAAAACAAGCTGACAGATCTGGGACTTGAACTGCAGTCATCCATGTGGGAATCCAGCATCTTTTTTTTTTCTTTTTTTGGAGAGATTTTTGCTATATGGTGCGCATGCTCGCCAGACAGAGAGAGACAGAGAGACAGAAAGCGAGAAATCACCCCCCAGGGGGGATGGCCACACCGCAATCCCTTCTCCTCCATTCTCCTCTCGGGATCTTGGGCACGCACGCACATGCGCCCGGCGTGAGTTTTAAGCCACCGGGTCCGGGACTCCAACCCCTGTCAACTACATGGGAGTCCAGCGATGTAGCCATTACGCTAACTGCTGGTCCCGGGGATCCAGCATCTTAACCATCAGGCCGCCTGCAGGCCTTGGCCCTTTGTAATTTAAGGATAGGATAGTAAAGAGAAGATAGAAGGGCCAGACAAGGAGGATTTCCCGAACAAATATGAAAGACAGACTGCATCCAAATTCTAGAGAGGGGATAATGAGCCCTATTAGGAATCAAATGAAGAAAGTTAAATTAAATGAGCAAAAATAGATAAATTAACAATGAAAAAAGAGAGAAGCTGCGTAAACCTGAAAGAGCTATTTTGTACACGTAAGTATTCTACAAAAATAAACTTCAACTTTGTGAAAGGTAATAAATTATAGAAAAAAATGCAGTTTGGACCATTTTGGAGAAAATAATACTATTCCTACCTCACCTCCTACGCAAATTTACTGCCAAGTGTGGTAGATATTTAAATTAAAAAAATCAAGGTATAATTTTTAAAATATAGTGAATATGGATCTGGTCTCAAGCATAAACACCGTGTCTTGGCCCATGTATAAAAATAAATCCGTGAATTGACTAAGTAAAAGGTGTGCATGTGAAAACCACCATGAAGTCATATAAAAAGCAAATTTAGAAAAAGAAACTAAGAAATCTATTTACAAACCACATGACAAAGAGTTACCAATTTTAATATAGAGGCATTGCTCTAAATTAAACAAGACAGAAAAAAAAAAACAGAATCAATGAGAACATGCAATTCACACACACACACACACACACACACGAGAAACATAAATAGCCTACAACCCTCTTTACAAGTTACAGGGAGCACTGGACAGAAGATGGCGCGAACCCCACCAGAGCATGTTTGCATCTGCGGGAAGAACAGAGTACCAAGTCTCACTCAGAAAAAGGTCTCTGGAATACCTACGGCGCACCCAGGGTAACTGTCGAAATGTGAGGGGACACGGTGAATGTGTGACAGAGTGTCCGGGTGGAAACCAAGGTACTTCGGAGGCCCCCCGGAAAATCACCCAGCAGCATGTGGGGTGCAAGTGGGAGCCTCCACCTCGCTGCCTGGAGATCGCAGCACCGTCTTCAGAAAAGCTGGTTTCCGTGATGCGCTTGAGTGACCTCCGCGCTGTAAGATGACCCGCGATGACAGTCTAAGGAACGCGTCTGGTGGTCTCAAGTCTGAGGGGCAGGTGCAGAAAGGGGAGCGCCCCGTGGCCAAAAGGTTCCTGGAGGAGCGGCAGGAGTGGGAGGAGGCGGCGCTCGAACTGACTGACTCAGAGCACGAGGACACCGTGCTGAGACACACCATGGAGCGCATCCAGGAGGACCTCACAGCGCAGAGGAGGCACCTCCAGCAGGAGAAGGCGTGTCTCCTGTCCAAGCCGGCTGAGGCGGAAATGGGCCATGGCCTTGCAGGACACCATCAGGAAGCAGGAAATAGACAAGTGACGCGCACCGACTGGACGCCGGACGAGGCAAAAGGAACGTCTCTGCAGAAGCTGGGCACATCGGAAGGAACCAGCCGCACCCTCCGAGACCCGCTCAGGGAACGGCCCTGCAAAAAGGATGTTGAAAGGCTAATGGAGGAACCAGCAGCTAGCGTAATGGCTATGTCGCTGGACTCCCATGTTGCCGGCGGCAGGTCGAGTCCCGGACCCGGTGGCTTAAACTCACGCCGGGCGCGTGTGCGTGCGTGCCCAAGATCCCGAGAGGAGAATGGAGGAGAAGGGATTGTGGCATGACTATCCCACCCGGGGGGATGATTTCTCACTTTCTGTCTCTCTGTCTCTATCTCTCTGCCGAGCACTCCACGTCCTAGAGCAAACCGAGACTAAAGAGCGCCAGGAGCCTGGCTGAACCGCCAGGCGGAGGCAGAGGAAGCGCGGCTGCTGTGGCTGGCGGAGAAGGACCGGGAGGTGAGGCACTCCTCAAGGACACTCGGTGTGCCAAGGCGCCGGCGAAGCTGGGGTCTGAGCTGTGCTGCCCGCGGAGCCCATGCGTGGGCACTTGCAGGCGCAGCTTCGGTGCAGAGGCTGAGAACAGCCGCCTGCGTCTGCAGATCGAGAACCTGGAGCGCCCAGGAACCGGCACAAGGCGGAAGTGGAGGCCATCCGGGAGCAGCTGAGGGAACTGAAGCAGATGCGAGACCCGGACAAGGAGACCTTGAAGAAGGCCATCCGAGCCCAGAAGCCTCAGCCGAGAGCGAGGCGACCAGGACCTTCATGTCGCTGAAGCTTTATCCACTCTGGAATCATGGAGGAACCGCTACAACCAAGTTGTGAAAGACAAAGGGGACCGCGAGTTGGAAATAATAGTCCTGGATGACGGAGTGACAGATCTTGTAAACCAGCAACACACCTCGGAGGAAAAGATGCCGGAGGACTGGGACCGCCGAGTGTTCCGCGTCTACGCTGGAGAACGAGAGGCTGGAGGCCAGCTTTGTCCCCATGGAGGACAAGCTCACTCAGGCACACCTTGAGGTCCAGCAGCTAAAGCCGTCGGTGAAGGACTGCAGGGGATGATTGACAACTATAAGAATCACGTGATGCAGGCCAGGCTGGAGGCTGATGAGGTGGCTGCCCAACTAGAACGCTGCGACAGAGAACAAGATCTTTAAAGAGGAGATGAACAAAGAGATTGAGGTGGCACGGCGACAGTTCCAGCCTCAGCTGACTGACATCCTCAAGATCAGAGACAAAGCTGGCCAAGTGCCAAGCCCAGCTGCAGGGCTCCGAGAGGAAGACCAGCGACCTCACTGTCCTCATCTCAGACCTGTGCAGCCGGGTCAGGGTCGGGCAGAAAGGGTCCCACGCCCGGCCTAGCAGGGACCCGCTTACCAAGATGAGCTGCTCACCCCTCAAGGGAGGACCTCTTCCTTTCTCCGGGCTACTGCTTTCTGAGAGGAGTGCTGTAAAAGTCAGGTGTGCCCAAAAAAAGAAAAAAAGTTTCACTCTATTATTATTTTAGACAATATACAGTTACAAAATTGTAGGGTAACCTATTATGCCTATCAATTTGGAAAAGCTCCAAGTAAAGCAAAATCAAACAGGGAAAAGTAGTATTTTTTTCTTCTTTTTTTTTTTTTTTAGTATTACATTTTATTTATTTATTTTAGAGAGAGAGAGATTTTTGCTATAGGACACGTGCTCACCGGAGAGACAGAGAGACAGAAAGTGTGAAATCACCCCCCAGGGGAGATGGCCACACCGCAATCCCTTCTCAGTCTCCTTTCAAGATTTGGGCATACAGGTCCACAAACCTGGTATGAATTCAAAGCTGCTGGATCTGGGACTCGAATTACTATAACCATTAGGCCATCTGCTGGTCCCCTCAGTGTTACATTTAAAATGTTTAAATTTATTTTATACATTCAACAAATATGCATGACTTAGCTTGTAAACTGAATTCACCTAACATGGATACATTTCAGGCCAGTCCAGTTCAGGACACTATACACATTACCATCAATGGATAATAATCCACTCTGTGTCCCATAAATGTCTAATAGTAAAGTCTCTTGTAAGTGGACACTTCCGTTTACCCCTGAGTAAATGAATATATTGCTATCTGGTTAGCCCAACAATTCTGTTGGAGATAGGAATTTATCTTAAGAATAAAAAAGGTAAAACAAAAATTTTCTGCAGTGAGTCTCGCTGCAGAATTGTTAGAGAAAAATACTGGAACTAATGTTTAATAATCAATCTTGGTAAAACAGTCACTCAATGCATGAAAGAAAAAATACTGTCCTGATGTTAAAAATGACACAGGAGCTAAAGTGGAATAACTCTTCAACTGATATTTGCAGAAAATCAAGACACAAGAGCTGCACAAACTGTCTTTGAGTACAATGGTATGGAGGAGAAAACATAACCCAGAGAAAGGCAAAATAAGGACAAAGCAAGTTGGTTTATTGGGATATGAACAAAAGCAACTGCCTGGGGAATTTCAAGAAAAGTAAATGTGTCGGAAACGGAATAAGAGGTCAGAAGTGATTTACATGGTCAATAGTGATAAATATACTTCCCCCAAAAACGAGGCCATAGTAAACTGGGTATTAAGATGACGCCTCAATAGGACCAGCAGATGGCATAATGGTTACGTTGCTGGACTCCTTTATAGTTGACTGCGGTTCGAGTCCTGGACCCGGCGGCTTAAAACTCACTCCAGGCACTTGTGCATGTGTGTCCAAAATTCCGAGAGGGGAGTGGAGGAGAAGGGACTGAGACATGGCCATAACCCCCTTGGGGGGAGGATTTCTTGCTTTTTGTCTCTCTGTCTCTCCCTCTCTCTGTAGAATGCATGCACCCTATAGCAAAAAATGTTTCAAAAAAGAAAAAAGATGACACATCAAGGGGCTGGAAGGGTGGTGTGGTGGTTAAGGTGTTGCACTCCCACATGGCCTAACTGCAGTCTGAGTCTCAGACCTGGCAGCTTGCTTTCTCATTCTCTCTCTTTCGCTCTCTCTGGTGAGTGCACATGCTCTGTAGCAAATTAAAAAATAATAATAAATACAATTATTGGGTTGCCGGAAAAGTCATGACGTTATTTTTTCCTGTGCAAAAACGTGTCATGACTTTTCCAACAACCCAATAAATAAATCATTCTTTTTTAAAAAAGATGACCCATCAAGAGTTCCAGTGGGGAAAGGAGAGAAAAGAAAAATTTTAAAGTCTGGTAAAATAATCATTTTGTGTTCATTTGTTTTAAATATACAGTTGAGCACTTAAGTTTTAGAAAAGCACAGCTTTGGCGTTGTGGTGGGTACAAAAATAAAAGAGAAGAGAATTTCATGATAACGTGTATTATGTAAAAGCTGTTCTCGGATTTCAAAAAAATGTTTTGCACTATAATGAACTTGTGCTTTAATTCCATATTTCCACACACTTGTTGGAGTCCCCTCACATGTATTCATGGTTAGGTGTTAGGGCTGTCTGTGTTGGATAAATGTGAAACAGGTAGCCCCAATCTTGAGGAGCGAAGCAGTTCAAAGCAGTCTGAGAGAGCGAAGGTCTAGGCTAACCAGAAACTTTTCACCCAACAAGAGGGAGCCTGAAGTATCTTTTTTTTTTTTTTTTTGGGGGGGGGAGGTTTTTGCTATAGGGCGCGAGCGCTTGCCAGACAGACAAAGACAGAGAGACAGAAAGCAAGAAATCACCCCCCAGGGGGGATGGCCATGCCGCAATCCCTTCTCCTCCATTCTCCTCTCAGGATCTTGGGCACACACGCACACGTGCCCAGCGTGAGTTTTAAGCCACCGGATCCGGGACGCGAACTGCAGTCGACTACATGAGAGTCCAGTGACATAGCCATTATGCTAACTGCTGGTCCCTCCTGAAGTATCTTTTGATTAGAAGATGAGAAGGCCAGTACATGGAGGGTGAGATTGCAATCACGTCACTACTTCTTTCCCATAGAGGAAAAAGCACCCCTGAAAGCAAATACACTTGAGAAAAGTGACAGCAGGACTCCGAGTCTGCACACATGGCCCGGAGGTAGGCACCACTCTCCACGTGTCAGGAAGCGCTGCACCCCACAGTCCTTCCCAACCCAAGGCCAGGGTTCCGCACCCCCCTTGTCCTGTCTTGGAGAGCTTCCGGGAACAATTGCGCACGACTGAGGACTGAAAATGTGCTCACATCCAGTGTACACAGTCTGTCCTGTCCACGAGGTGAAGGGGGGGACAGAGGAACCAAGGGTAAGTGAGTAAGCAAGCAGTGCACTACCCTGGGCACGTGCAAAGATGAATGCTGACTTGTGGAAGAGTAAGCAGAAAGGTAAACTTCTTGGAGAAGTCAGCTTACACGAACAACGTGGATAAACAGGACCCCTCAGCGCACCAGGGGACAGCTGGACCAAGCACAGCCCCTAAAGCACCAGGGAGCCAAGGAGGGAGGGAGCCGCTGGGGAACAGACGTGGGTCCTGAAGTGCAGGATGAGGAAGTTGCCTGTTTCTGCAGCTCACGCTTGAGTGTCGCGTTATCAGGTGACTTGAGATACTGTCAGGGCCAGCAGGTGATGTAGTGGCTAAAGCACTGGGACTCCCATGGCTGACTGAAGTTTGAGTCCCGAACCCCCAGCCTCTAACTGATGCGGGATCTGTATCCAGGCATGCACAGAATTCTGGGAGGAGGACGGAAGAGAGGGAATTGTGGCATGGCCATCCCCACTGAGAGATCATTTCTCACTTTCTCTCTGTCTTTCTTTGTGTCTCCAGAGATTGCATGTGCCCTACAGCAAGAGAAAAAAAAAAAAAAAAAAAAAAACTCTCTGAAAAAAAAAGGTATTTTCCTTAAGAAAATGGATATCCCAGGTTTGACACTGCTAAGAAGACCCCTCTTGGCATAAGTGAGGAAAAGTGCACAAATGAGAATAAGACACTTTGTTTACTGGAATACATTTTTTTAGAAATTTTTTTGCTATAGGGCACATGTACACTCCAGAGAGACAGAGAGACAGAAAGTGAGAAATGACCCCCCAGGGGGATTGCCACACCACAATCCCTTCTCCTTCATTCTCTCAGGATCTTGAGCACACACGCACACGTGCCCGGCATGAGTTTAAGCCACCAGGTCCAGGACTTGAACCGCAGTTGAATACATGGGAGTCCAGTGACATAGCCATTATGCCATCTGCTGGTCCGTTTACTAGAATAAATTGTAAAACAAACATCCAAAAACAAAACAGGAATGTGGTGGGAGTTAAAAGAATGAGAAGGAAGAAGGAAGGAAGGAAGGAAAAAAAGGGAGAGGAAGAAAAGGAAAAAGAAAGGAAGGGAAGGGGGCAGGAAGAAAGGAAGGGAAGGAGAGAGGGAAGGAGGAAGGGAAAGTGAGACAGAGGGAGGGGTGGTATAGACCATTGCAGAAGAGCCAGTAGCCCTTAGAAAAATCAGTAATATCTCCGGGACCCATAAGGAGTAAAAATTCCATTTGGGGAAGGGCCTCATAATATGGGTTTTCTGAAACGTAAAGTGCTTCCTACAGTTCTTCCTCGGCCGGGCCCCCACCAACTCCCTCAGCTCGTCCTCTAACACTCTTTCTAACTTTACTCCAGCCCCATAGACTTCCCAGTGTCAGTTGCCTTGAGTGGTGGTTCATCCCAGAGCCCACAAGCTGCCCGTCGTCCTCTGCGTCCCTGCTCAGGGCCGTGTCCGGTCAGGGATGAGCTTCTTCTCCATCATCACTGCCACTAAAACGGTGCAGCTCCTCCACAGAGAGCAGCCTTCCTCACTGCCCTGGCTGAGCCTGGTGTGCTGCCCTCGAAATGCATCTTTTACAGTGACCAGAATGTGTCCAATCTGATCGAGTCATCCTCACTGCTTATTTACCTTTAATACTTTCTTCTCACATATGGAATAAAGGCTCCATGTCTAGCTAGAATGGCGGGCAAGATATGTCATGACCTCCCATCTGCCTTTGCACCCTCGCCCCTGGCTGTTGGTGGCACCTCCCCATCAGTTCCTGCCTCAGCGACACCAAATCACGGAGCAGCATGCACAGAATTTGCCCACACCTGAGCATTGCTGTCATGTCATTCCATCCACCAGCAAAGCTCATCCTCCTCCCCCCAGTCAGTGACTTACTGTTTGCCTTAATATTGCTTAGTCTCCTGCCCCTTACACCTTCAATCATTTTCTCCTCTGTCCACTTACGTACTTTCATGACCATATAGATCATGCAGATGTTTAATTACTGCTTTATGTACATGCCCTTCCTTCTAGATTCTCATTTATGTATCTTTCTTACCTCAACAGTCAGTAAGATGCTATATAAAATCAGATTACAATATTTGTTTTGGGACCTCTAGGGCACAGATTAATTAGATAAAACCAATCTGGGAGAAATGAAGATATACTAAAAATACAAAGGAAGAAAACTAATATAGAAACAGATATTGGTAAACCAAAAAAAACTATATAGTAGAAGGTACTGTATCTTGAGTTAAAAATGTTAAAAAGACAATAATTTCCTGTTCAATCGGAGTCCTCAAATTGTACTTCATTTGTTTTAATAGACAAACAAAAGCCTAAAAATCATGCATAGAAATCATGAAGACTGTATGTGAGAAAATTATACCTATGCAGATTACTTTTCAGTAAAATATAATATTGCTCTGTTATAAAAAAAACCAGTAATACACTGCCAAGATAATAGGGAAGTGGATACTGACTGTTTGAGTGGAGGAATATAATGCACTCTTTCTGATGTGCCAAATACAAAAGAAGTTTTATGAGGTAGCAGAAGAAATGAAATGCTTAGAAACTCTTAACTACACAAGGGTAAGTAAAACAGTCTTAAGTTATAAGGACAAATCCAAAGTGCAGACACAAATGTGAACTATTGATCTGATGAATAACAGAACTGATGACACATCTTATTTAGCATAAGAGAAATGATGGCAATTCATCCGTTGGACAAGAGTTTTAGACCATGCAAGTTGGTACAAAACGAGGAAAAACTATGGGACCAGCAGTTTGCATAATAGCTGTGTCACTGGACTCCCATGTAGTCGACCATGGTTCGAGTCCTGAACCCAGTGACTTAAACTCAAGCCAGGTGCGTGTGCGTGCGTACCCAAGATCCCGAAAGGAGAATGGAGGAGAAGGGATTGTGGCATGGCCATCCCCACTGGGGAGTGATTTCTCACTTTCTGTCTCTCTGTCTCTCTTTGTCTTTCTGATGAGCGCACACGTTCTATAGCAAAAACCTCTCCAAAAAAAAAAAAGATGAAAAACTGAGAATAGAATAATTTTCTGAACTTTAATAGACTTAATAGAGAATTTTTAACTGAGCGATAAAGAGAACTGATCTGTGAGGCCTACACACTAGTACCAATAACACTGTAGAAAGATTCCATAAAGGGAGGGTGCTGCCTTGGGGAGCCACAGGAAGGGGTGACAAGAAGGAAGACCTGGCCACCCCCAGGCAAGAAAGATACCGGGCACAGAAACACGCTAACTGCTGATCCCGGAACAAAGTGGAGATGAAGTTCTGGCCGTGATGCAAAGAACAAGCACACAGGGTGCTGGAAAATGTTAGAAAGAAGACAAGCTGTATCTTGTCTTATATCACATGTAGGACCAAGAAAACATCACACATACAAAGGAACACTGATCTTTAGACGCCATGGGAGAAATTCCATGATAAAAGCAGAAAAAAAAAATAATGCCTCAGAAATAGGAAAGGAAGGAAAAAAAAACAAAAGTGTTCTAGAATATGCATTAGGAAAGAGAAAAAAAAAAAAAACTTCTTAGGCTTAAGAAATGCAATACTGGGACCAGTAGTTGGAGTAATGGCTATGTTGCTGGACTCCCATGGAGTCAACCGCAGTTCGAGTCCCGAACCCGGTGGCTTAAACTCAAGCCAGGCGTGTGTGCGTGCGCGCCCAAGATCCCAAGAGGAGAATGGAGGAGAAGGGATTGCGGCATGGCCATCCCCCCCTGGGGAGTGATTTCTCGCTTTCTGTCTCTGTCTCTGAGCTCTGTCTTTCTGGTGAGCACACGCACACTATAACAAAAATCTCTCAAACAAAACAAAACAATGTTTTTTCTGAGAAAAGGAATGAAATGTTTAGGAAATAGTCCTGGGAGCATACAGGTGAGATAAAAATATAAGTGACTTGGGGCCAGCAGGTGGTATAGTGGTTAAGGCGCTGGACTGACATGGTCGACCCTAGTTGGCATTCCAGTGGCTTGAAAATCACACAGGGTGCATGTGTGTGCATGTCCAAAATCCTAGAAGGAGAAGAGATCGCAGGTGGCCATTCCCTCCGGGGGGCAATTTCTTACTTTCCTTTCACTGTTTCTCTCTGCCTCTCTCTGGTGAGTGCACATGCCCTATGGCAAAAACCATTATATGTGTGTGTGTGTGTGTGTGTGTGTATACATATATATATATATGTGTGTGTGTGTGTGTGTGACTTAAATAATAAAAGAGTATAAAAATTACTATAAAATTTAATGAGGTAAAATAGAAAAGGGTCAATGTCTGTAGAAAGGCAGATGGGAGGTCATGACATATCTTGCCCGCCATTCTAGCTAGACATGGAGCCTTTATTCCACATGTGAGAAGAAAGTATTAAAGGTAAATAAGATGACTCGATCAGATTGGACACATTCTGGTCACTGTAAAAGATGCATTTCGAGGGCAGCACACCAGGCTCAGCCAGGGCAGTGAGGAAGGCTGCTCTCTGTGGAGGAGCTGCACCGTTTTAGTGGCAGTGATGATGGAGAAGAAGCTCATCCCTGACCGGACACGGCCCTGAGCAGGGACGCAGAGGACGACGGGCAGCTTGTGGCTCCTATAGGGCCTTACTTAAATGCATGAATCCTCAGGACCAGCAGATGGCATATCAGTTACGTCTCTGGTCTCCCACATGGCTGACTGGGATTCGAGTCCCAGACTCAGACACTTGGAAATCACGCTGGGCCCCGTATGTGTGCATGTCCAAAATTCTGACAGGAGAATGGAGAAGAAGGGATTGCAGCATGGCCATCCCCCTCAGAGAGTGATTCCTCACTTCCTGTCTCTCTCTCTTTCTCTGGCAAGCACACACACCCTACAGTAAAAATCTCTATGAAAAAACAATGGGGGGCCAGCAAGTGGCATCGTGGTTATGGGTGCTGGGACTCCCACATGGCTGACCAGAGTCTCGGACCTGGTGGCTTGCTTTCTCACTTTCTTTGTCTCTCTCTCTCTCTCTCTTTCTCTCTTCCTCTCTGGTCAAATTAAAAATAAATAAATGCATAAATAAAGTTTAATAAAATCAAGTTTTTATAAAAATGCATGAATTCTCAACACCAGGCTTTTGCAGACATGAGAAATGAAAGACAGTAATGGTAGACGAAAGCATATTAGTCAGAGAAATAGGAAGGGGAGACCGACTAGCCCTCTTAGCTTGCCCCAGGTTGGGGGCAAGAAACAAGAAACGTGTCATATCTGAATGGAGATTGAGAAGACTCTTACATTGGGTTGGAAATTTAAATCTTTTATTTTATTTTGCTAGAAAAACACATTTATTCACTAGAGAAAAAACAGAGAGAGAAGAGATAATATCCCTGTGGGGCGCAATCACTCCACAATCTCTTCTCCTCCATTTATCCTTCCTTTCAGGATTTTGGGAATGCTTGCACACACACCCAGTGTGTTTTGCAAGCCTCTGGGTCCTGGACTTGAGTCATATGGTAGGCCATGTAGAATCTGGCTGTTTTAACTATCAGCCATTAAAAAAAAAAAAAGTTTAGATGTGTACAAATAAGAATGACTTTAAGATTTTCTATTGTTTGGATTGATCGTAAAAGCCATATGATCTGCCTCAGTTTTTATTCAGAGGCAAGGGAAAAATTTCCTGCTGAGTGAAACTTTAGAGAATGAGAAATCAAAATAAAATTTCACTTCACTTGAAGTATATCCCAAATATTGTGTCTATTAAATCTGACAGTTAAATATATCTGTTATTGGTGCATGTATGTATATCAAATGCATATATCACTTGCTCTATGAGAAGGTGTATAGACACAACTGAGTGAAAGATACCATGTTTCCACTTTTAGGCACTCATGTTCTAATGGCGTCATCTAAATTAATAGGAAAAAAGGAAAATTAAGAAAAAAAAATGAAATAATTTTACATTAAAGCAATGTAAGAAATCTCTAAAATTCTTGAGATAAATGTTATTAAATAATTTAAAATAGAGAATTGAGGGAAGTAGAGCAACATTTCTAGATTAGTCTGAAAAGATCTTACTAGGAAAGAAAGTCCAGTTAGCTGAGTCTGGAAGTAAAAGAACATTTAATCATGGAGAAAATAAAGCAAAGCAAAGAAGCAGAGACCTGTGGTGTCTGAGGGCAGAAACATTGTAAATAAAGTACAAATACATATAAAGAATTAAATTCTAGACTATGACTGGAGAAAAATTAAATAAATAAATGAATAAATAAATAAGTACCTCCCTGGACTTTTACAGAGAAAGTAATGATGGAGAGCTGATGATTTCAAACTCCTTTGCACCTGCTAAAATGATAGAGGTTTAGCTGAGGGAAACACAGCCAAGACTATATTTCCTGCTATTTCACTCTTAAGTATAATCATACAGTGGAAGGTGAAGATTGGTACTCTGGTTTGAGGCTTTTAAAAAGTGGATATGCCTAGTCTCTGTTGTCTTTTTATTTTTTTTTTATTTCAATCAATTAAAAGTAAATGATGGCAACACCCTTAAGAACAGAGGGTCTGCAAAAGTGAAAGAACCTTGATCCCTGAATCATCATGTGGAGGAAAGCTACCAGCCAAACTGGAAAACCCATCAGGGACTGCTTGGGGTGAGGTCTAAAATTATGTGTTGCTTTGGCATCTGGTAAATTGGGAAGATTTCTAGTGCCCTAATTGTAAGATCCTCTCCTCATTCTATATCTGCGGATAAGGTCCTTAGCCCAGTAACCTTATCAAAAGGAACAGGCATAGTTCCTGCTTATTCTTGGGTGGTAGGTTTCAGTTCTCTACTAGCCTGTAGAATAATTCAAACAAGCCAGTCACATCTTCTCTACAAATCAGGGAGCAACCCTCTTGATATTACAAAGCCTACCTCCCAGAGCCTCTGGCTGTTCAATCTGTTCCTTTGTCCTTTTGTGCCTGTATGGCCTTGGCCCAGCACGTGATGGTCTCCTCCCTCAGGACTGTAAGTATGTGTGACTAATGAACAGCTGTCAGTTTCATCAGTCCAGTGTCAGGTGTTCTGTGTTTAACCAGCCTCATAACCTAGGGCAGGAATCCTTCAAAAACCAATGCTCTGTCTTTCTTTCAGATCAGCTATGTCAAAATCACTGTGGGGTAAGAAATGGAGATCAATACTTTTTGGTGATTTTAACTTACAATCAAACTTGAGAACTACTGTCTTACAGTGTGGGGACACATTTAGAGAGAGAACCTGAGGTGTGGGGACATGCTCTGAGCAAATACCACCTGTCATTTTGGGCCTTGGCAGAACCTTGTAACTTGCCCTTTCCTTGACCCTCGCTGCAGACAGAGCAAGGGTGGAAATTGCTAGGGGCGTTCCAACAGACACATCTGATGGACTTCAAGAGACATCTTGACCCCAATTAGCAAAGTCTAATCCCTGCTGTGTATCTGAAAGGTTCTTTAGCCTTCTCTGGGTGTGATGGTGCACTCCTTATGGAGTTCTTTAGCTTCTTCCCCACACCTACAACTAGGTTTCTCTGCATTAGAAAAGAAGATAATGGGACTTTCTCCTGATGGGATTATTACCAAGGGATACACCTGGCCCAGTATGACTAAGCCCTTATAGATTTGTTAACTGCTTCTTATTGTCTATAACCTGGCAACGAATCTATGAAATGTTATGAAATATACATGTGTAACGTCTTCCCTGTATTATAAATAAAGACACCCAGTTTGTCTGGGTGGCACAAGTTGCTTGGGCTACCTAGGCTCAGGCTGCCTGTGTCCATTTCTACTTTCTCTTTGTCTCATAAATAGCACCAAGTCTACGGGCATACGCCGACATTACAGGAAGAGGCATGCACTCCCTTTTCACCTTTGTCATCTTGGATCACATAAACAACGACAACCCTTCGTAATGGTGCATGGCCCAGCCACAGTGATGCAGCAATATCACACACAGGGTTCTGCTGGGTGGAAGCCATGTGACTTAGTGGAACTAGGATCTCAATCAGCCCACACAACATACCAGGTACGCACAACTGAATGGTGGAAGAAGAAGGTAGAATAGTGGGTTCCTGAAATCCTCTGGTCTCTCAAACCAGCTGACTTTCATATAAGGTCTAAAATGTCTTTCACTGGGGACAGCAGATGGTGTAGTGGTTGAGGTGCTGGACTCCCACATGGTTGACCATGGTTCAAATCCTAGAGTTGGCGGCCTGAAAATAATGCTGGGCGCATGTGCATACATGCCCAAAATCCCAGGAGGAGAATGGAGAAAGGATTGTAGCATGGCCATCTTCCCTGGTGTGTGTGTGGGGGTTGATTTCTCACTTTCCCTCTAACTCTCTCTGGCAAGTGCACATACCCAGCAAAAACCTTAATAAAATAAAATGTCATCTTGTAGAATGATATTTTAGTTGTTATTCTCAAATCTATATCTTAACTAAAACAAAGAATTTGGTCCTGATTCCATCACTGCCACTGAAAAAAAAACATTCCTTCTCTCTCTTGCTGAGTCAAACTAATAATTTCGACTTTAGAAATGAGTGTAATTTTGGCACTTTAAGGTGTAATAGTAACTCGAGGCTCTAGATCAGGGCCAGTCACTATACTAAGAGGATGAACATTCAAACCAAAACACTTCATTTTTATTTGTTTCATTTCCACAACAATGACCTCCACAAATGACAGTGTTCCCACATCTCAGATAAAATTGGGTGACGGTGAGGTTAATTGACATCGCCAAGATCATACAGCTGGTAAATGGTGAGCTAGGAAATTAATCTGAACATTTCGATGTAGTCTGTGCTTTAATTTATTATACTGTGCTGTCAATTAAATGAAAATTAATATATGCAAGCACATATTAGTATGCTTATCCCTCTGTAGACATTAAACAAGTTTTTTCTCTTCCTTCTTCTAATCTTTACTGACCAAACCCATTTTCATGTGTGCACATATACACACACACATATGTGTGCAAATACCTTTTATTTTCCTTCCTGGAATGAGATTACTTACAGTAAATGTAGTTTTCCAGAGAATGATATTGGGACTGAGTCCAGTGACAATGAGGGAAAGTTCCTTTCAGTGTGGTTAGAAACATAAACTCTCTACCTCATGTACAAGGGAGATACCCCATTTCTTCTGTCAGTCTCTTTCAGCACACCAAAAATGACAAAGTAAAGTTTGTAGCCATTGTCACAACACAAAATTCATCATGTAAAAATAAATCGTAAGTTCACTGGTGATAATTATACAGTAAAATAACATGTACTTGACGAAAGTTAAAAACAACATCCACAATAAGAGTATTCTGCCGTGGAAAAAAATGTGGATGCCCTAAGGACATAAAGATGTCACAATGGAATGCATGCTGAAAAGAGATGTCCCTCCCTAAACACATTAAAGGGAAAGACTGTCACATACCAGACACATAGACAGGAAAAGATGTCCTGGCGGGGTAGAGACGAGTACACTCCTGGAGCATATGGTAATAAAAGATGAGATATGGAATACAAAGGAGACGATGACTGACCCACGTGTCATAAAAGATGACACACTTGAGATGCTGTGAGGGAAAAGATGACTTATCAGAGAAGTTAGTGGGTAAAATATGGAATGTTTTACTATTACAGAAACAGATGTTGCCTTGTGAATAGCTCTTCTGAGTCAGTTCACCATGCTTCTTTTGTTCCTTTCAGGTTGGGGCGCAGAGCAAAGAAATTATAAGGAAACCTCCAGAGATCATCCAGCCTTACTGGTATATGCTGAATGTGTACCATTTATTTCCACCGAGTGCATTTAATAGTTCATTAAAACGTGCTTTTCAAATCTGTTAAGAATACATTTTTATTCTAATTCCAAGAAGAAAATACAGAGCCAGGAACCTGAAAAGATCCAAGCAAGTAGAGAAATATACATACAAAGGAATTCCAAAAGGAGGGGTGATCATAAGTACCCCAAGAACCCTCTGCCATCTTGGCTTTCAGATATGGCCTAGCTGTCTACTTTTTCATCCATGTTATGTACATAATGTTCACTTTGAGTAAACTCCATCTTGATAGCTCTCTTTTTAGACGGTGTCTGGGCTCTGATCTGCTCAGTAAAATATCACATGGTTTCAAGGTGCACTAAAACCTTTCAAAAATCTAAGTGCAAATTATTTTAGAAAAATATTTCTTAAACGGAAAAATAATATGTGTCTTTTTAAAAATATGCTTCAATGGACATTTTAAATAAACTCAACCTCTTTAGAGGACTGGAGGGATATTACAACTATTCTTCTGAGCTTTCTATATACTTATTTATTTTTATATTTTTAGGTTTTTGCCATAGGGTGCATGCACTTACCAGAGAGAGAGACAGAGAGGGGGGAAGTGATTAATCCATTCACTAGGGGAGATAATCACCCCTCAATACCTTTTCCTGGTATTTTGGGTACACACACACACGGTGTGATTTTTAAACTGCCAGGTCCAGGACTTGAACCATAGTCGTCCATGTAAGAGTCCAGTGCCTTAGCCCCCATACTACCTACTGGCTCCCTTTTGAGCTTTTTAAAGCCCTACTGTGCTCTGAATGTGACAAGAAGCCATCACTATAAAAGTGTAGTCTACAAAAATGCAAGGGCTTTAGGAGTGTGATGCTGAGATGAGATTAAGGCCCAGTGTAAGAAGGGAAGGCTAGTCCTGCCTCTGCCTTTTAGTAATTCTGTAATTGTGGACAGATTACTTTACTTTTTAGTGTCTCAGTTTCAACTTCTGTAACACCATGACAGTAATAGCACATATATCACAGGGTTTTCTTAAGGATTAAATGAACTAAAGCTTATCAAATGCTTAAAGTAACACTTAGTGCATACACAATTGACATTAATATTATTATCAAATGATCTATAATGAAAATGTCCTTAGCTCTTACACAAACATGGATAAATAGAATATCTAGTCTTTAAAAGAACATTGAAAAGTCAAGATGTCATGTTTTTCCTATTAAACTAGCGCTCATTAAACAACAAAATACTTAGTGCTATTAAAAGAATAGTTGAATAAGCATCTTCTCTTACTACCAGTGCAAAGCTAAATGGGTTCAAATACTTTAACTCTTAATAGATTTTATCCCATTTTCATGGAAAAGAAGAAAGTATACCAAAATGAAAACAGTGTTTACTGCTAGCAGCATGCACTAAATAAGCATTATTTTGTTCCTATAAGAATGAATGGGATATGATCCTAATGAAAACATTTGCAGCACATGCCAGAAATTTATAGATATTGCAAGAGACATACATAAAATTCTGCGAAGATGCTTCTAACTGGGAATAGTTGCATCAAGTTTCAGGTGTTATGGCTTTAGTGCAAGCTGGGAATTAGACTGCCAAAAAATGTACTTAGGATAATACGAGAAAGGGATCAGACAGAGAACAGGACAGGGCATAATTAGAAAACAACAAACCGTCCTGTCTATCTACAAAGTCATACAACTAGATGGTCTTTGGGATGTACCAAGTCATGGAAAGTCATATTCATGAAGTTGTGTTACATGAGGGCAATTTATTTATTTATTTATTTATTTTTTAATTTTTTTTTTTTTTTGAGAGGTTTTTCGCTATAGGGCGCGTGCGCTCGCCAGACAGACAGAGAGAGACATAGAGACAGAAAGCGAGAAATCACCCCCCAGGGGGGATGGTCACGCCGCAATCCCTTCTCCTCCATTCTCCTCTCGGGATCCTGGGCACTCACGCACACGCGCCCGGCGTGAGTTGTAAGCCACCGGGTCCGAGACGCGAACCGCGGTCGACTACGTGGGAATCCAGCGACATAGCCATTACGCTAACTGCTGGTTCCCCATGAGGGCAATTTAAAAAGAAAGTAGAAGAAAGAGAAAGAAGGAAAGAGAGAATAAAGAAATAAAGGGAAAAGAAAGAAAGGAAGGGAGGGAAGGAGGGAGGGAAAAGAAGAAAAGAAAAGAAAGGAAAGGAAGAAAAAGAAAAGGAAAATAACCAATCTTGAGACAAAACAGTGTTTCTTATTTTTGTTTTTGCTTTGAATAAACTTTTAAAGTCATAAGATTACAGATAAAAATCCCACTGTCTGGAGCGTTGAGCCTGAATATTGGCTATAGAAGTAGCTGCTTCCCTTTTCAGAGTGGAAGAGCCTCCCCACGTTCATCAAGCAACCTCTAGTGAGTGCACCCATGGGTGTCCCTGCCTGGTACCTGCTCTGTAACTTACCTGTCCCATCCACCTGGGTTTCCAAACCTCAATAGGACATTAGAAACTTGATGAACAGAGGGACGAAAACATATTTAAGATTATATTGGCTGTGTAAGTTAAAAAAAAAGAGTTGGGTTCAGTAATTTACACCAAGGTAGATCTCATCCAAAAGGGTTGCTTCATCGTGTTGTGTGTGTTGTGGGGCATGGAGGATGGGGAATTGTTGCTAGTTTAATTTAAACAATTTTTTCAATATGTCCCTTTACGTCAAAACTAACTCAAATGTTTTATTCCCCACCTTTCATCTTCTTCCAAATATCTGTTGTATTTTTCCTTCCAAACAACACTAGAAAGGATGATGCTTGGTTCCTGTTTGGGGACATCTTTTCTGGAGTAGAAAGCTTTTTCAAATGCTTAATTAGTATTCATTGGATTGGCTTAGTCTTTTTCTTAGTACATGATGCTAATGCTTTCTGACGTCTATCAGATTAGTACATTTCTTGATGTTCTTTAATGTCTTTAACTCCTTTATGGTCTTGAGCTCCCCTTTTATTAAGTTTAATTTTTTTTTTCCATTTCAATCACTATGCTCTCTGAGTCTCTGGAGGAAGCTGATCTTGGAAAGATTACCCCTGAGATTCTTTAGTTTATTTAAAGAATATAATTTAATTATATGCAAAAAAGATAGTGAGCCATAAGAAGTGTAGATGTGTCTCTGTTCCATAATATTGTGAACATTTATTGTATGCCAGGCCCTTTTCTTTATGGAAAATGAAATTAAGGTTGATGCAAAAAATTGAAGTCCATCCACACTTTTTTGCACCATGTGCATTTCCATGAACTTTCTGAAGCTCTCTTGGAATAACACTTTTACTTTTACATCAAGTTAAGCTTCCCAATTTGAAATGTAGGTCCTGTTTTTGCTTCTACATTGTACAGGTGAGAATTGACAAACAGACCGTGAAGTAACTTTCCAAAGACAACACAGCTAGTTGGGAGTCAAACTAGACTTGAAAGCGAGGCAGGCTGGTTCCAGTACCCCACCTGTACCAGGCCATCCCACAGCCCACCTTTCCTGGCCCCAAAGACTCTCACACATCCAGCCTAAAGGACACAATCCATAAGTGCTCACTGACTTCAAACTCAATTTAAACATAGAATGCTAAAAGAAAAGCATAGAGACCAGACAGGAAAAATGAAAATTGTGTATGTTTCGCTATCATTTTGAATGGCAGAAAACATAATGAAAAAATATGATTTTAAGCCCTTATCTAGGGCCTATGGCTCTCTTTGTAGTATTTGCTCATTCTACTATTTTCTACACACAAACATGAACCTCAACAATGCAGGTGGTGGGGCCAGCAGGTGGCAGAGCAGTTAAGGCACTAGACTCCCACATGCTTGACCGCTATTCGAGCACCAGACTTGGTTTGCTTTCTCACTGCCCCCCCAAGTCCGTGTCTTTCTCTGGTGAGCACACCTGCCTTGCAGCAAATTAAACAATAATAATAATGATAAATAAATTTAAATAAAAACAATTCTTTAAAAAAAGAATGCAGGTGAAAGAAGACATTATTTATTTTAAAAAAGAAAACCATTTAATATAGCAGAAGAACTATCAGCGAACTAAATAATAAGTCATGTTAGAATGGTTCTGTTTAACCAACCACATATTTTTTATTTGTAAAATTTTGAAAATAGAAAAATGTATAGCAAATAATATAATACATATCCATGTTTGCAGCACCCCAAGTTACCTACTGTTAACATATTTTTAATCTTTCTTTCCTGTTAAAATGAATAAAACAATGAGTTACCCTTTAGGGAATGCAGTTCTCTTTCCTTGGCTTGATCTAGTTTCCTTTGATCTACGAAGCTGATTCACTGCCAAGAGTGAATCCCTTTCCAGTCAAAGATGAATCTTTTTTTATAGTTCACCCCCTCCCCACGTAACATAGAGAAGACAGTGTCTCCACCAGTATTCTTGCGGTTGTCTTGCTAAGGTCAGCTAAACACGCTGAGTCATCTTCAAACATATTGGTTTATGATGGTTTCGATTTTTCTCACTATCCATTAGAATAATTGAATAATAATCTATTAGTTAACCTAGCAAGTACTTCATATGAAATATTATTTATACACCAATATCTCTGAAGTCACAAGGTAAGACCTTGAAATTTTCTCTTGTTTTTCACACAAAATATTTTTAGATTTCAAGATAGATTCCAGAGAAATTTTCCACATAGAGCAAGAACCAGTAAGTGTTCTCTAAGCCTCAGATCAGTCATCACAACCCTGAAGTCTTACGAGCTGAGTTGGCGCATCTTTGAGGAGCTGAGTCTCACCTTTCATTCCCCTTTCAAATACTCTACTTTTGGGAAAAAGTGTTTAAAGTTTATATGCTTCAAGGTTTCATCCTCACTCTTACTTTTTGTGTCTAAAGGAATGCACTAACTACATAACTAGTTAGAATGCACTAATAACTTTCACTTTATTCCCCTGCAATTAGCTTCTAAACAGTCTTTTCCCTACAGTAAGTGTCTAATGGTTCCTCCACTCATAAGAATACTGTACTTTCTCTTTGCTGTGCATGTGGAGTAGTAATGGGTCTACTGAATCCATAGACTGGATTCCTGGATCAGCAGGATTTCTGAATGCATGGGCTTCCTGGTTGTGCTCTGGCAAATATCAATGCATGCAAATTGCAAAAGATTAGTTTTTATATTTTACATTAAAACTATCTTAGGCCTGCCTGGTAGCCCATTGGTTAAAGGGAGTTGAATCCCACATTGCTGGTAAAAGTTTGAATCTTGTCCTCTGTGGCTTAAAACAGTTGAAGTGGGACATGTGTGTGTCCCTAAACCCCAACAAAATGGAGAAATGGAGGGGAAAGGATTAGGACATAACCACATCCCATTGAGGGATTTTTCTCTTTCTCTGGTGTAGATATGCAACCTCTGGCAAGTTAAAAATAAATAAACAAATGTGGATTAGGACCACAGAAGACCTTCTGCCCAGATTTCACCCTCTTATCCTCCCCAGATCTAGCCAAGAGCCAGGACGTGCCAATCAGCAGCCATCCATATCTGAGTTCTGAGCAGCCCCATTCAGGGATTAGGACCACCAAAGACCTTCTGCCCAGACTTCACCCTCCTGTCCCCCAGATCTAGCCAGGAGCCACGTTAGAGCACCCTATTTATTCTCTCCGTCTCTCTCTCTATTTATTTTTTTAAACTTCTTAGCTCTCTGCCACTCTTTAGTCTTGCTAATTCTTACCTTTCCCCCTGCCCCATAGGACAAGCCAATCAACAGCCATCTATATCTGAGCTCTGAGTGGCCCCATTCATGTGGTCCAGTGCACCACACAGTTTTCATTTTTTGCTTAAATAATTTTTTCTTTTTATTGTTTTTTTCTCCCTTTTTATTTTGCTTTTTTTCCTTTTCCTTTTCTTTTTACCTTTCTCACTTTTTTTGCCCAGCCTCCACACACTAATTTTCTACACAGGTCTAGGTGCTCAGTAGCCAAATACCTGAATACTTTTAGGGTCAGATTAATCCTCAATTTCCATTGAATCAGCTGCACAAAGAGACAAAAATGGTACTCTAGAGATTGCAGGTCACCTCCTACTGCATTCCTCTGAATGCTCAGATTTAACTCCAAAAACTAGGAAAAAAATGGGACCAGCAGTTAGCGTAATAGCTATGTCACTGGACTCCCATGTAGTCAACTGTGGTTTAAGCCCTGGACCCAGTGGCTTAAACTCACGCCGGGTGCGTGTGTGTGCGTGTCCAAGATCCCAAGAGGAGAATGAAGGAGAAAGGATTGTGGCGTGGCCATCCTCCCGGGAGGGTGATTTCTCACTTTCTGTCTCTCTGTCTGTCTCTGTCTTTCTGGCGAGCACACACGCCCTATAGCAAAAAAGCCTCTCAGAAAAAAAAAAAAAAAAAAAACTAGGAAAAAAAATGTACAATCCATCAAATGACTAGAAACAACCCAGAAGCACTGGAAATATGAGAAACCAAGAAAATATCTCTCCTTTAAGGAAAAAGAATAACTACTCTTCCTCTACAGTCAATATAAGGGAACTCGTGGAAATGTCCAATAAAGAATTTAAAATATTCATAGTGACAAAGCTAACTGAAATGCAAGAGAAAAGAGACAACAAACTCCAGAAAATGCAGGAGAAAAGAGAACAAGTTCCAGGAGGTGAGGAAATTCTTGCACGATCTGAAAGAGGAGATACACATCATGAAAAAGAATCAAACAAAATTGTTAGAGATGAAGGCTATGATAAGTGTTAAGCAGGTTAGCTCATGTTAGCTTCAACTCTCAGATGTAGAAGACAGAGCCTCTGACCTAGAAAAATTCACCAAAAAGACTCAGAACATAATTCAAAAAAATGAAAATAGCAAACGAGTAATACTAGATACCATTAAATGCCCAAACATCCAGATCGTTGGTAATCCCAGAAGGTGAAGAAACTAATAAGGACATTGAAAATCTATTCCGTGAAACCCTGGAAGAAAACTTTCCAAACCTAGAAAGGTGCTCAAATATCTAGATTCAAGAAATACAAAGGACCCCACATAGAATCAACCCAGGATGATCTTCCCCAAAGCGCATCATATCCAGATTGATCAAAACCATAGACAGAGACAAGATACTAAAATTGGCAAGAGAGAAATGTCAAGTTACTTTCAAAGGGTAGCCCGCAAGCTAAGGTTGGACCTCTCATTGGAAACAATGACTCTCATTGGAAACAATGAAAGCAAAGAAAGAATGGGAAAATATATTCGAAGCATTAAGCAAAAAACAATTTCAACCAAGAATACTATACCCAGAAGAAAAAAAAAAAGACAAAAACATTCTTAGATAAACAAAACCTGAAAGAATTTACCAACACCAGACCAGCTCTCCAAGAAGCGCCGAAGGGAGTGCTATACCAGGAAAACTAAACTCGGACACACAGAATAAGAGTACAAAAAATGACCAAAAGAATGGCCAGTCTAGTGGTAGGGACAAGTCCAGGGTTGAATGTTAACTTTCAGAGTTCAAATAGAGAGATCAGACCACAGTAACACTGCAAATTTAATAGAAGAGAGATTAATTATATGAGACTAACCTGGTGAAATAGATTTTTTTTTTTTTTTACTTTAGACTAAAACATTACTGATTTTCTTCGAAGCTTTGATTCCCATATTAAAGATTTTTGTCTTCTCTTGAACTGCTGATAGGTTCATCTACCTACTATTTGAACTGAATCCTAACTTTTTTCCTGGCTTGAAGTTTTAAGGAAATTTCTCTTAACATTTTTTTATTTGGATCTACTAAAACTAAAACTGTTTTCCTTGATATTAAAAAATGCATTAAAAAGACCTGTTAATACCTAAAATAAATAAACAAACAAACGCATAAAACTACCTTTTGAGGGGTAGACAGTGGTGCCACTGTTCACTAAAAGACTGACTCTTAAGGAAAGCTTGTCAGTTCATGCCTGGAGACCTTCCTGGTCTCTGTCTTTTTGTCTCTGTCATTCATGGAATAAATATATTTTCCAGAAGTGATCTTTTAATTAATTATGTCAATTTCCAGCCTGTATAAATCATCACTATCTACATCACAATCATCACAGATCCATATATGCAAACACATCGTGACTTGGAACTGTTAAGTATAAATAAATAAAGGCTCTGAGAACAAGCATTTTGTAGTAGTAAATACATTAAATATAAAACATTGCTGTTTACATCACATTATGCAAACATACATGTACATACATGAACAAATGGAATTCTGGGTGAAAATATACAGAGCAGTCAATATTACTATTGTGGTCCTTACATAAGAATGTAACTATTGAATTAAGAAAATGAAAAGAAATTTGACAGTTAAAATACCTCTACAGGTATGAAACATTGGTATTCCTAATGTACTTCAGTGCATCCCACTATAGACCACACGTACCTCTGGATTCACCTTCTACTCACCAGATCCCAGAAAGCTGGTAAAAGAGCTTTCTGCCATTAATCACTTCTGAGTCATTTCAAAAAGTTTACAGAAAAAAGTAGAATTTAAGTGCTAAATTTGGGTGCAAAAAAAAATAAAATCCATCCATAGATTTTTGGGGGTGTTAGTGGAAGTGGGCCCAGAGTGTTTTTCAAGCTGCCAGGTCCAGGCACAAGTCGTGCAGTCAGCCATGTGGGATCCAGGGCCTTGTCTGCCATGCCATCTTCTGGCCCATTTTTCACAACAGGTATTTTTCATAAACTGTTTGAAGACCTTATATAAACACAAAATTGAACAAAAGTGTCTTCTTGAAGACAAAGACCCGGTTCAGGCATGTTTTGACATAGGAGGTCTCAAACCAGACTTCTGCACGTGATTCCCACAGAGGTCAGGTGGTGCTATCTCTGCACCACTGACTCAGTGACGTCTTCTGGATGTTTCTGTGTCACTCTTTTGGAGGCCCGAAAGTGCAATCTTAGCATTCAAGAAAAGCTATTCGTGCTGCCCAAGGCCAGGCTGCGGCTGGACATCTCCAGTGCCTTCTGGAGGAAGAGTGGTTTGTACTGCTGATCTTACTACCTGCCCCTCGTGTCTCCTGACTCTAGAACAGGCAGGGACCTACACATGAAGGTGCCCACCTCCTAACCAATGTGCATCTCTCTGACATCAGAACTGCTCTGCTTGAGTTCTAGCTCCCTCCACAAGGTTGGGACTTACATCCCTGCTGTTTCTGACACTGCTACTGCCACCCATTCCTGGGAGTCTGGAACTCTCTGCTCTCCTTGTCATGAGTCTCATGAGAAATTACACCTTGGTATGAAGGCAAAGGCCTTGCCCCTGGTGCCCTCAAGTGCAGGACAATATTAAAAGGGAAGACAGGACTTATTGTAGCTCTCTGGTCTCTCAATATAATCTCAAATTGACAGCTTGCTACATTGGGACATGCCGGCCTTCAAGAGACTTTCCTGGCTGCCCCCTTCCAGTGTCGATACGCCCACACAGGGTCTCATGCACTGAGCATTGCTAGGAGGTGCCTCTAAGTAGGATGCCTGCACTTTTCAGGGCACTGTCCCTCTAAGAAGGCTAAGAATCTACCCTTAAAGTCTCTGTCACCTTCTCAGAAGCCTAAGGCACACACACACACACACACACACACACACACCCGGTAACACTGTCTAGTTAGGGCTTCTCTGCCCCTGGCGTGGACAGCCCGGTCACTCCACAGTGCTTCTTACACCCACTCATTAAATTCCATGGGTCTGGGATGCTCACGTTTGTTACATCCCCGTCCCCCAAACCCGCCCCAGAGGAACGCAGTCCCCCACTACCACAAGTCATGTAGATGAGTTTCCCACATCTGGGGAAATCGCGGGGGTCAGCACAGCCTGCGTGCAATGGATAAGCCTCACCCTGGGAAAACCACTGTCAGGAGCATGGTGTCTCCTTGCCAGGCGAGTATACATCTGTCACAATTTCAAGGCCATATCCTACGTTAGTGGTGAGTCAAACCATCGTTTTCAGTCGGGTCTGTTTCCTAGTGGGTAAACTCCACAGGCCTCTAATCTATCTTTCTGCTCATGAGCCTTGTCTAATTTATCTCTATGTCTTGGATACAGAAATCCCTGTACTAATAAACATTGTTAGAGCCATGTGAAAGGAAACTCACTATACACAACTACAAAATATTGTTACTGACTTTTGTTTGTTTTTGTCTGTTATTCTGAAGATACGCTTAGTTGTAGGCACTCAGTTGTTTCTGCCTCAGGGTAAACACTTTTTTATTTATTTTTTTTGCCTGTAATATTGTGTTCTGTTTTTCTATTTAAAATTTCTATCATTTTGCCCTTTTTTTAGAAAAAACTAATTGTTGGGACCAGCAGTTAGCGTAATGGCTATGTCGCTGGACTCCCACTTAGTCGACCGCGGTTCGTGTCCCGGACCTGGTGGCTTAAACTCACGCCGGGCATGTGTGCGTGCGTGCCCAAGATCCCGAGAGGAAAATGGAGGAGAAGGGATTGTGGCGTGGCCATCGCCCCTGGGGGGTGATTTCTCGCTTTCTGTCTCTCTGTCTCTCTCTGTCTGTCTGGCAAGCTCACGCGCCCTTTAGCGAAAACCTCTCCAAAAAAAAAAAAAAAAAGAAAAAATTAATTGCTCATGTTGGGGCCAGCAGATGGTGTAAAGCTTACGCCTCTGGATTCCCACATAGTTCATCATGGTTTGAGTCCCATACTCGGCACCTTGAAACTCATGCTGGGTGTGTGTGCATGCGTGCCCAAAATCCCGAGAAGAGAATGGAGAAGAGATTGCAGCATGACCGTCCCCCTTGGGAGGGGAGGTGACTTCTTGCTTTTTGTCTCTCCGGGGAAAGCATGCGTCCTATAGTAAAAATCTCTCTCTCAAAAATAAATAAATAAAATAAAGTAAAATAAAAAACCCCTAATTTTACATGTGACCCTCACCATGGGAGGGGTGGGTAATTCATGTGCAAGCCCCACCTAGAACAAGCCTGGACAAAACCCTTCCTGACCAGGATAAACTGCCCCCACCTCCGACCCCAGCTTCTCTTTGGTAACCCATTTCCCAGGACCACTCCCTGCGTGGGAGCTCTGCTCTTCCTTCCCTCTCTTAACAAACGCTGCTTGCCCCCCTCCCCGTTCTCCCCCACCAGAAAAATCTAATTGTGCTATTCTCTAGCCTCACTGGTAATTCTACTCCTTTCAAATCTCATTGAATAAGAGACATTAAATAATAGAAAAATGCACTCTGCATAAACAAGTCAAATAAACCAATGACTTAATAACCCACTTTAAATAATTTTACAATAATTAATTTGTAAGACTTGCTTACCTTACATCGTTACTCCTAATTTGTATATTGGATCCGACGTACAAAGCACAATGATTCATAGATCATGATGTCTAGTCAGATATTCTGTCAAGCAAACCTAGTAATGGTCACACCGACTGGCCCTTCTCAGATATCTCCTGTGAGTTCTTTTGAAAGCAGGGAGAGGAAAAGAGAAGAAAGAAAAGGCCATGTCAATATTAAAAAAAAAAAAAAAAAAAAAAAAGTGGGGATTTTAAAAAGTAGACATGATAGTATGTACAGTTCCCTGACTTTATTTTCCTAAGAATATCAGCCAGTCTCAAGACATTATTTCCTACCAATTTTTACACGAGCCCCAAGATTTTCAGCACTAAGGGAAGTATCTAAAATTTGAGTGCCTCTCCATGCCATGTGTAATAATTTTATCTCTGAAGAGCCTGGAAGGACCCGGGAGCTCTTTCAACATAACCCTTCTATCAGTTACCAAAACGAAACAAAACAAAGAAAGTAAAATGAAAAAGAAGTAGAAAGAGAAGAAGAAAAACTAATCAAAGCCCAGAGGAGAATAATGTTGGATCAGTCTCTCATGTGAAATCCTGCCCTTCTTCATGCTACATTTGTAAATTTGAGTCATTATTCAAAACCTTGTCCAAATTTCAGCATTCTCTAAACCGCTAGTGTTTTGTGTTTTTTGTAGGCACTCTTTTTTTTTAAGTTTTAGTTATTTTATGCATTATAGAGAGCTTCTGCTTATGTCCGTGGATTTTTTCTAGTGAGAACACAATCCTGACGCTATTGATTGCTTGGTCTGTCACCTAAAATTAACCACAAATGAAGTGGCTTTTTTATGTTAATAAATCCAAAATATTTCTCTAGGACCCACCTATAGTGGAGGATTTAGTACTGTGCATAAGGAGTCAGGTCCCACATAGCCAACCACAGTTCAAATCCCAGCCCCGGCAGCTTGAAAAACACTCAACCCATGTGTGTGTATGCCTAAAATCCTGACAGAATGGAGACTGGAGGAAAAAGGATTGCAGAGTGACCACTCACCACTGGTGGGTGCTTTTTATCTCTCTCTGTCTTGTCTCCATCTCTCTGGCAGGCACACATGCCTTCTGTCAATTAAAAAAAAAAATCTAATAGGTTAATTGTATCCAAGTTTCTAGGACAGGAACAGATGTGTCCAAATCCTCAGCTGTCTGCATCTGCAGCTTCTGCCTTTTGTAATGAGTAGTATTGCAGAAAGAACCCAAATGGCAATGACCGCAATGATCAAAATTTGCTGAGGCAGGACTGCCCCAAGACGAGTGCGGTCTCTGAGGCCACACCTGCAAAGCCCCGTTCTTATGAAGGGTTAGAGATGGATGAACAGGGTGATGGGAGCTGAGGAAATAAAAATAATAGAAGCGCTAATGGTGCCCATCTCAGTAAAGGGTCACCCAAACCTTATACCAAAACTACTTCTGATTCACCAGGCTGGGATCCAGGCAACCACCCCTGTTGCCCTCACGAAGCCATTGTAAGAAGATTCTTTTCTACTTTATTGGAGAGTCTCAGTTTTTCTAATAGAGGCTTACATTCGTGCAGTAACCTCTGTTTTCTAGAGCATAAAGTTCAAACCTCAGAATCCCTTTGCTCCCTGACTTCTTCATCTCAGCCTAACCTCGAGCCTGCCACGTTTAGCTGCAGGGAACTGCTCCTTGCATTTCCCTGTGTCAACCAAGACCTTGGGGATCACAGGGAAAGGAAAGCATCCTCCTCCCTTTGCCTGGAAGATGCTTGCACCTTTATGGCCTTGTAAACTACTGACGGTTTCAGATTTCAGAGGAATTCTACGTCTTTGAAGTCTTCTCCATTCTTCTCCTCTGTTAAAGTTCCTATTTGCTTTTTGCCTCTTAAAGCAAGAAGTAAACATGATTTGATTTAGGATTTTCATTATGTCTGTGTTTTTTATTTATTAGGGTATATGGATTTTGAGGTCTGGGATGGAAGGGTTTGGCATAGGGTATGTAATGAATGATTACTGCAAGAATACATAGAGGGGAACATTTTAAAGAATCTAAACTAATCACTCAACATTAGAAGTTATGCGTGATAACTAATAAAAATGAATAGAAGACTTATTTGTTCACAATTCTAATTCATATGGCAAATTTAAAGAAGGTAATATGTACAGGCAATATTTCCCTAAAATCTCTTCAGCTCTTTCCTAAATAAATTTGACGTTCCTCTAGCTACCTAGCATTCTCTAAATTTATCTAAGCTCCAACCTAGCCCTCCCCAGAAAAGTCCCATTTTCTAGACTCAGCTCTTTCCTGACACTCAGAAAAAACAAAACTTTTCCCTTAGAATTCGCACATAGGAAATCAGTGTCAGAAAGTCTGTTTCCTGGGGCGAAGAAGAAAAATTGATGATTTGACTAGCAGGAAGGAGAGAAGGGGCTTCAGTGACTCTGGCCAGAAGTACCTGGGGGTCCTTTATAATGAGAAGAAACAGCGGTCCCCTGCCTGCCTTCTCCCAGAGACAACAGAGCAAAGCAAAGCAGACAAATCTCCCCTCCTTGACAACAGCTTGTCTTTCAATGTTATTTTTTTCTTTCTATAAGACTTCAACATCACATTTTATTTGGATTGCATTTAAACAAAAACTTTGCAATTGTACGAATATGTACAGATCGATGATTCTGGATATTTCAACCTCCTAGCAATGAATATACAGGAAAAGAAGGCTTTCCTTCCAAATGAACAGTTCAGATTCCATTTTGAGCAAAAACTCAATTAATCTCAAGAGAGGCAAGCAGTATGCATGCTGACTTTTCTCCACACGTGTGTCCAGTAGACAGCAAGCAATGACTCTTCTGTGAACACTCCAAAGCACTGAAGGCCAAAGGAGAGTTAATTTAGAAACTCCTTACCTGGCCTTGCACTTTGGCTTCGGGAAAGAGTGAAAATAGAGATGTACTTTTTAAAAAAATGTAATCTTTGTTCTTTTTTTCTTCTCCAAATGTAAAGTAATGGATGTAGACTAATCTATTACCCAGATAATGGAGTCACAGAAGAACTAAATTCCAGATCCAAGTTTAACAACTTTGAACTGTGAGACTTTGGAGCTCTTTCTTCATTCATCACCAGGAATAATAATCACATTCTGATTTAATTTTCTGAATAAAAGCTAGAAATCAACAAGACTATCGTTTTTATCCTAGCTGCGAGACACAGCCAGATACACTGTAACATCACAGTTTATTAAAAACCATTCAAGGGGCCAGCAGGTGGTATGGTGGATAAGGGCGCTGGATTCCCACATGGCCAACCATGGTTCAAGTCCTGGGCCTGGTGGCTTGCTTTCTCACTTTCCCTTTCCCTTTCTCTCTCTCTCTCTCTCTCTCTCTCTCTCTCTCTCTCTCTCTCTCTCTCGTCAAATAAAGAAAAAAATAACAATAATGAATGGAAATAAATAAATAAATATTTTAAAAAAAATTCAAGAGCTGTTGATGCAAAGAAGCCTAAATGAACCAAGTCCCAGGAAGCAACAGCCTTTCCTAGGACAGGAGACATCAGAGGTGATTTTACCTCAGGCCGGATGGCAAAAGGAAACCACCACAGACAGTTAAGTCACACTTTTAATAGGGCCGAAAGGCTTCAGGCAAGCTATCGATAAATAATTCCAAAGACTCCCAGTCCCAGGGCAAGTCTGTTTGCCAACGCCCCCTGCAGGTCTTCACTGAGTGTGCAGGGAGTGTGTGCCAAAGGTTGAGAAGAGAAATGGAGCAAGCGAGGTCCCTTTTCCATGGGTGCGGGGTCTTCTGTGAGTGTGGGGCATAACTCCGTGAGCAAAATCTGACAACACTGCTCCAGGGAAATAAAATGTAACAGCCCTCACACACATAAAGGAAACCTTTAAGAAAAAGAACAGATTAAATCTAGCAATATGTAAAAAAGTCAAAATAGAATTTATCTTGGAATGCTAAAGTTGTTTTGACATGGAAAAAATAATCAATTTAGGTCATAGTGTTGTTAGAATAAAGGAAATAAATCACATGAATGTCTCACAGCACACATTAAAAATAAATGCCACAGCCCAACCTCTGCAGCACTGTTAGTGCCACCCCGGACTACAGAGTTGGAAGCCCCATGACAACCACAGCTTGAGTCCCCAGCCCAGTTTGTCTAAAATCTTACTGGATGTGTGCTGTGTGCACAGGATCTTGGTGGATATGGAGAAGCCTGGAACTCGTGAATAGCCCAAGGCCAGTAATTTCTAAAACTTCCCATTCTTCTGCAAACTCACTGTCCCTCCCTTGAGTGATAAAATAACCTGAGACCTTGAGAAGTTAGACTCCCTGCTTCCCTGCCACTTTCCTTTTTAGGGCAAATCTTGAACCCCTTTCCCTGATAGGATACCCCTAGCATGCTGAGACTCTCCCTTCCCCAACCCCCAATAAAAGACTGTGCCAGACTCTTCATGGGGCCTGAGATTCAGTGTTAACTCCTCTATGCCCACCGACATAATAAAGAGTTCTCCTTTTTCTCCTGAGTGCCATTTTTCATTCCTTGTCATCTGTTTTCCTGCCACAAGGTGGCCACAGAACTGATTGAAGGTTGTGGTGTAACCAATTCCTATAGAGGGAACTTTTCTCTGTCTCTCTGTCTCTCTGTCTGTCTGTCTCTCTCTCTCTCTCTCTCTCTATATATATATATATATATATATATATACTTATCTTTCTCTCCTCTCATATGCTCATTCATGAATAAAATACATAAATACTGGGATCTATTTAAAAATTATTAAAAATCTGAGAAAAATTTGTAACAAAGGGAACTGTATCAGTCTGTCAAATGGCATCTATGGAAAACTTGTAGGTGACATTACACTTGGTAGTGAAATATCAGAATGCATTGTTCCTAAGATCAGGAACAAGAGAAGGATGTTCACTGTTATTACTTCTATTCGACATATTGTATAAGAAGAGGTCCTAGCAGTGCACTAAGAAAACAAAAAATAAATCAAAGGCAATCAAATTGAAAAAGTAAAAATACTCTTTACTCAAAAATGATATAATCATATGCATAGAAAACTCTAAGGAATTGAAATGTACTAAAAATTCTTCCAAAACTAATAAATGAATTTACCATGGTCACAAGAGACAAGTTCAATGTACAAACATAATTCCATTTCATTTTTGGTTTTGTATTTTGCTATAGGGTATGTGCACTTGCCACAGACAGAAAGAAAGGGAAAGAAAATAACCACATCCCCCCTCCTGGGGATGGTCACATCACAATCCCTTCTCAAGATGGTAATATTGTCATAAGGATGGGCAAATATAAGTCAATGGAACAGAATGGAAAGTCCAAAAAGAGAGACACGTTAGAAAGTCTGTTGAAATTTGAGAAAGGCAGCAAAACATTCCACAGGGAAAGTAATGTTCCAACAAATAGTGCTGAAATAAATAAACACACTAAAGTGAGAAAAATGAAACTTAACTCTACCTTGGTCCATATACAAAGCTTACAAAAGAATATTTAAGAAAATATTTTTATAATCTTGGTGTTGAGAAAAATAAATTTAAACAATACTGCAGAGCATTGACCATAAAAGAAAAAGACAGTGACTTGGATCTTATTAAATTTAAATATTTTGTTTATCTAAAGATCCATTAAGAAAATTAACAGGCTAGCCATATATTAGGAAAAAAAATATTTTGTCATACATATGTGACAAAGAATACATACATGGAATACATAAAGAACTCTTCCAAATCAAAATAATAATAATACTGAAATGAAAACTAAGTAGTTTTAAGTACTCATTTAACAAAAGAATATAAACACATAACCACTAGACCCTGACAAGTTGCTCAACATCGTTAATCACAGGGTAATAAAAAGTAAAACCTCAAGGATATGCCATTTCACATCTTATAGAATTAATAAAGCTAAATAGACTGACAATTTAAAATTTGGTGATGAATAGAATAAACAGAATTCTACATATTACTACTGCTGGAAATGGAAAAATAGCATCCTCTCAAAGATTAGCGATACACTTACCTTATCACTCAGAAATCCTAATCCTCAGTGTATAAAAAGAAAAGTGAAGACATCCAGAAAGGTTTCAGAAAGTTGGTGGAAAATGTGTACTATGGGGGGGGGGGGGGAACTACACATGAATTTCAAAAGGATTTCATGCACTGGAATAAACTTGTACATTAATTTGATTTTCCACAAACTTTTGAAGTGCCTTCATATACCCACAGAAACCTTTGTGCAAGACTGTTAAAAGAAGCCTTATTCATAATGTTTAAAGGGCAAAATAACTCAAAGTTTTATCAGGAAGAGACTAGGGGAATTTATTCTTTGTTATTCACAGGGATTTTGTTCCAGAAACCTCCATGGATATCAAAATTCACCATGGATGCTCAAGTCCCTTATGTAAAAATGGTATATTTTCATAGTGTGTTAACAATGGGAATACATTCTGAGAAATATGTGGTTAGACAATTTGGTCCTTGTGTGAACATCACAGAGTGTACTCATACCTAGATGGTCAAGCCTCCTGCATACCCAGACTATGTGGTCCAGCCTGTTGCTCCTGGGCTGTATACCTGTATAGCATGTTACTCTACTGGATACTGTAGATAATTGAAATATAATGGTAAATATTTATATATCTGAATGTAGAAAATGTACAGTAAAAATAAAAAATAAATAAATAAAAGTAAAGTAAAAATATTGTATAAAAGATAAAAAAAATAGTAAACTGTATGGGCATTTATCATGACTGGAACTTGAAAGACTGGAAGTTGGTGAGTCAGTGAGTGAGTGGATGAAGGTCTAAGGCATTACTGTACACTGACATAGACTTTAGAGACACTGTGTTCTTAGGCTACACTAAATAGATGGAAAGATTTTTTTCTTCATAATAAATTAAACTTAGCTTACTATAATTCTTGTGCTTTTTAATTTTTTTAATTTGTTTTAACTTCATGACTTTTTTGTAGCGCATGGTTTAAAACAGAAACACATGGTATAGTTACACAAAAATAATTTTCACTTTTTACATTCATATTCTTCCAGCTTTTTTCTGTTTCGTTTTGTTACTTTTTAAAGTCCTCTTTTTGTTAAGAACTACAACATTAACGCACCCATTGGCTTAAGGTCAGGATCCCTGTCTCCCACCTCTATATTTGTCCTACTGGAAGAGTCTCAATGAATAAAACAGCAAAATTAAATAAAGCACAAAAGAAAATGATCCCACCAAGAGACACGGCAAACATGAGAGGTTTGAGGCTGCTACCAGCATGAAACAGCATACCATTTTACAGGGACATTTTTATGTAGAAGTAGGAGTACACTCTAAGATTATGATTACTGTACTACAGTATACTGAATAAACAAACCAGTAACAGTTGTTTATTATCATCATCAAGTATTATACACAGTACCAATTCTGTGCTCAGTACTTTAATATGACTGGCGGTACATAGGTTTGTCTACACCAGCACCACCATAGACATGTGCATTATGTGTGGTGTTCCCATATGACAATGGCTGCTTTGTCCAGGCCATAAGAATTTCTCAGCTCCGTGACAGAACCAGTGGATGTGGAGGTGAATAGTATTAACACAGTGGAATGCTGGCCATCCATAATAGAAACAAACATGGATAAAGCATAAGAAAATGTCGGAAAATAGTATTTTTAATAAAAGAAACATGACATAACATACAGAGTCATAATGATAGGAAATCCAAGAATACCTGGAAATGAAAAGTGGTTCTCCTGGAGCTGCAAGGTGTGCATATTGAGTGCCAAGGACCACGGGGCTACTTTCTGGGAGAAGGGGCACACTCTGTGTCTTGTTTTGGGTAAAGGTTACATGGATATATACCATTGTCAGAACATTTCAAACTAAGTATTTAAGATTGTTATATATAATGATACCTGAATTTAAGAAGTAATGTGTATATTAATATATTAAAAAGTAGTACATATGACGGGACCAGCAGTTAGTGTAATGGCTATGTTACTGAACTCCCATGTAGTCAACCACAGTTCGAGTCCTGAACCCGGTGGCTTAAACTCATGCTGGGTGCGTGTGTGTGCATGCCCAGGATCCCGAGAGGAAAATGGAGGAGAAGGGATTGAGGTGTGGGTGTGGCCATCCCCCCTGGGGGTGATTTCTCGCTTTCTGTCTCTCTGTCTTTCTTTGTCTTTCTGGCGAGCACACGCACCCTATAGCAAAAACCTCTCCAAAAAAAAAAAAAAAAAAAAAAAAAGTAGTACATATGTTATTGATTGCTATATAAAGTTGATAACACATTATTTTTTTATTTTTTTTTTTTTAGGTTTTTGACATAGGGGATGTGTACTCACCAGAAAGAAGCAGAGATGGTGAGAGGGGAAGTGAGAAATCATCCCCCGGGGGGGGGGGGGGATCGCCATGCCACAATCCCTTCCTTCTCTATTCAGAATTTTGGGCATTTACACCAATGAGCCTGGCATGATTTTCAAGCCACCAGGTTCAGGATGCAAACCTCGGTTGGCCAGTAGGAGTCCAGCACTTAAACCCCCATGCCGTTTGCTGGCCCCGTATAACATTGTAAACACTGTTCTAAGGACATGTAGAGTTTGCTTTGCCTTTAAGTCAGAGCTTAACATACTGGCTGCCAAAACTAATAACCAAAATATTTTATTGCATTTCCTTAGAAATGATGCCTTATAATAGGAAGTTGCCTGGTAGAGACAATGGGAAAAAAATAGCAGATCTGTAAATGGAGAGAATTCATGGATTCAGCCCTTCTTGAACAATTACTATCCACATCCTTATGCAGAACCCATTGGATCTCTTGTAAAAAAGCCTCATTACTCCTGCCATGTACATAACTTCTTGTGAAGTGAAAAGTTTGAGAAAATAAAACTTGTAAAAATTCCAAGTTTTAGAAAAACATTTGGAATCACTGAATCTAAGAACCACAAAATGTGAAAGCAGTGAAATGACTGTGATTTTGCTTCTTGTCCGACTGCTCTGGTTGTACAAGTCCTGCCAAAGTAGGAGTTAAAGCGCTGCCCTTCAAAGATACAATGGGGCTTGCCATGCAGCCTGATAGCCTTTATCTGGAAATGGACATCTTCAATTTGTTCCTAGAGTCAGTGCAAAGCAAGCTGCAGAGAAAAACGTAGCTCCCAGTTGGTCTCATGAACATACAAGGAAATCCAACCTCAACCAGAGAGAAGAGTGAAGAATAAGAATCTCTGATTTGAGGACTAGCAGATGGCATAATGGTTGCTGGACTCTCACGTAGTCAAACACTGTTCAAGTCCTGGACACAGTAGCTTAAACTCACCCTGGGCACATGTACGTGCATGCCCAAAAATCCCGAGAGAAAAATGGAGAAGGGATTGTGGCATGGCCATCCCCCCAGGGAGTGACTTCTTGCTTTCTGTCACTCTGTCTCTCCAGTGAGCACAGGAACCTATAGCAAAAATCTCTCTAAAAGAAAGACAGAAAGAAAGAATATCTGATTTTTCAGGATGTAGCTTCTCCATGGAAGACAGTTGAGAAAATTACATTTTTTGACGAATTTGCCCTTTTTATTTTTATCACACTCATCCTCACTGAGTACTATAACCCCACACTGTTCAGCTTTTATAGTTTGGGACATTTGTGACTTGCATAAACAATAGCACAAATTAAATGCTCTTGGTTCATTGTCTTTAATGAACCAAGAAAAAGTGAACCCATCATATTTTCAATCTTAAAGCAATTTTATAAAACTTACCTCAAGTTTTTATACAACTATCATTTTATTTAATGATAAATAATTTAAACTATCATTTGATTTGATTTAAAGCTGTGAGGACATCTCGGAAAGAATGATGCTTTGAAAAAGTAATAGGGACTTTATGGTATCTTCCCTGCATAACTTTCCACACAGAATGATCTGGTCAAGAAATGTTTCTGTAGAGCAATTTCTGCAGGGAATTAAGTTAAGAAAATGTACTCTTTAATCGCCCTTTTTATCAGCAAAGAATATACACATTGAGATAGTGGGACAAGTCCCTCGACAAAAAATTTTGGTTAATTTGAACATGGAACCATGATTTGGAAAAAAAAAAAAAAAAGATAAAGCATTCATTAATCTCACACCTGGGGAAATGCTAAATTAACATTTCACATGGATCTGGACTTGTGATATTTCATGAAACTTTATGAATAATGATCCTGAAGTTTCTATTTAAAGAAGAAACTTCAAGTTGGGCTCAAAATCCCATCACACACACACACACACACACACACACAAATCCCATTACAAATTTCACTATTCATTTTGCAGAAACAACTAATTCATCATTTTATTTTAACTTCCCTGGAGTTTATTTCCCAAGGCATAAAGCACACACACACACACAAAGAATAGCTATAGAGGGAGAAACAATGGCCGTACTTTGGGACGGAGAGGTGTTTTGGCTTTGTGAGTTACATCATAAACCATGAAATGAAGGTCATGTTCAGAAACACAGAGGAGCTTCCTGAATCTGCACATTGACCCGCCTTGGAGACAGGAAAGACAGGTCTCCTCTGAGTTCCGTGTGACCTTGGACAAGAAATTTTACCTTTTTTTTTTCTTTAATTCTAAGTTCCATGTACAAAACACGGTGGATGGTATCTGCCCTCCCAAACCAGGTCTGCTGTGGGGATATTATCCAAGGGGAAGGATGTATTTAAATGTGCTTTGAAAAATGCAAAACACTGTCAAATGTGAAGTATGATTAAGGTATAAATTTCAAAGGCAGTGTAGCGGGGCACCTCGCAGAGAGGGTCAGAGACCAGGAATGACTGGCAATTTTCCCAGCCAGTATGTAATTGCTGCTCAGTTTCCAGCAGGGGCTTTCTCTTAACCCTTTGGAAGGTGGCAGAGATGATGGTCTGGAGGTTGCCGAAGTGCCACAACTGAGTGGTCTGTTTTACTTCTTTTCAGGCTTACGACCATTAGCGAAGCATCCCTGACCTTTTGGAATTGCCAAGAAATTCTACAGAAAGAAATGTAGGAGGCTCACAAAAAGCTTCAATGAATAAGAATTTCACAGAGAATCCAAAGCTTGAATTAGTGAACTGTCTCACTGACATGTGTGAAATTGAAGACACTCAGGACCAGTAGTTGGCATAATGGCTATGTCGCTGGACTCCCATGTAGTCAACTACGGTTCGAGTCCCAGACCTAGGTGGCTTAGACTCATGCCAGGTGTGTGTGCGTGTGTGCCCAAGATCCTGAGAGGAGAATGGAGGAGAAGGGATTGCGGCATGGCCATCCCCCTGGGGGTGATTTCTCGCTTTCTGTCTCTCTGTCTCTCTCTGTCTTTCTGGCGAGTGCACACACCCTATTAGCAAAAACCTCTTCAAAAAAAAAAAAAAAAAAAAAAAAAAAAAAGAAAGAAAGAAAGGAAGAAAGAAAGAAATTGAAGACACTGTACTGTTAATATTTCCAATAAATGCATGTGTCACTTTTCCCTATGTCTAACTGGGAGATCAGCTTCCTGGATATCTCAAATCTTTCAGTATAATAAAACTAATTTTGGGGGAAGATATTTAAATTTAAATGACACACAGAACCACCCTAAACAGACAGAAGTAGGGAGCTTAGTTTTCCTCACCCTGTTTTATTCTAGCTCCCTTTCTCTCAAATTTCTCTTCTCTTCTCTGTCTTGCCGTAATCCTGCCCTGGTTCCTTTATTCCCCGAAGTACGACTGGGTCGTCAGCAAAGTCATGATCTATTTTCCCAAGTTTTACTAAGCAACACAATAGCCTCCTGCACCTGGGCCCTGACTGAAAGTTCATGTGTGCCAGAAGAATGTCATTGCTTTCCTTCAGGACAACGCATTCAAAAGTTATATATAAACAACGTAGGTCCAGAAATTTCCTGAAAATTCTCCTTGGGTCTTTCTCCTCTCTGGGCCATGATGATACCTGGATCTCCTCTTCTTACTTTATTTTTTTCCTCAATGATCCCTCAGTAATGAAATCAATATCGCATATTTTACCATGAATGGGAACTATAATCTATGACAATTTAAAATAAACAAAGGAAGCAGCCCATGATTCCTGTACCCATGGACAAACATGAGACCACACACCTGACAAAAATGCAGTTTTAGTATTAATTCTATTTTCCCCCCCAAGAAGAAAGGAATGGTGGGATGGGAACCTGAAGAAGTATCGCCTTGGCCTTCTGAGGCTGTACGTGAGTTAAGGGTTTGAAACTACTCAAGCCCAGCAGAGGGAATAATGATTAGTGACTGGACTCCCACGTGGTCGACTGCGGTTCAGTCCTGGACCTGGCAGCTTAAACAATCCCGAGAGGAGAATGGAGGAGAAGGGATTCCGGCATGGCCAACCCCGGGAGGGGAGGTAATTTCTTGCTTTCTGTCTCTCCAGCAAGCTCACATACCCTATAGCAAAAATCTCTCTCAAATAAATAAATAAATAAACACAAGTATGAAACTACCAAAAGCTAATATCTGAGGGTCAAAGGTTAATGCAGCGGTTAACACAAATGGCCCCACATGCCAAAGGTCCCGGGTTCATGACCTGGAAGTCACTAAGCACTAAGCCAGGCAGGTCTGTGTGCATCTGTGACCTGGCTGAGGCTGGGGTGGGTCGTGATATGAAGACCCTGTGGCAGTTCCTCTCCCTCTCTCATTTCTCTCTCAGAAAAAAATTTATAAACAGTTTGTTACAAAAGTTAAAATATGGAAAGAAATAAACTTTTGCTTATAAAAAGAACATTTTGGGACCAGCAGTTAGCGTAATGGCTATGTCGCTGGACTCCCACATAGTCGACCGCAGTTCCTGTCCCGGACCCAGTGGCTTAAACTCACACCGGGTGCGTGTGCGTGCATGCCCAAGATTCTGAGAGGAGAATGGAGGAGAAGGGATTGTGGCGTGGCCATCACTCCTGGGAGGTGATTTCTCGCTTTCTATCTCTCTGTCTCTCTCTGTCTGTCTGGCGAGCGCATGCACCCTATAGCAAAAAAAAAAAAAAAAAAAAAAAAAAAACAGAAGAAAAAAAAGAACATTTTATTTTGGGGGAATAAATTTGTCTTGATATGATTTTGTTAAAATAAAGGACTGGATTTGCTTGTGTGATGAGGTATGAAAGATGTTCTATTTCTGAAGCTGGGTGTTGGGTACATGTGTTTATTTGATCATTTGTATATCTACCTATCATCTATCTACACATACATTTTAGAATGATTAAAAATTAATTTAAAAGTAAGCCAAGCTAGTTTTTCTGAACATAAATAAATGTGAAAGTAAAAAGGAAAATTATTTTGAGAAATCTACATAGTTTCAATTTGTTTTGTAATTATTGTTAAGAGTTGGTAAAGAAAAATGAAAATGGTAATTTGCTCAGTGGGCCTCTTGTTTGTTTACACAGAAAGAAGCAGCTCAGGAAAAGCTTCACGTGAGATCATCAGATGGCATGATGGTGCTGGACTCCCACGTCGTCCACCGCACTTTGAGTCCAGAACTCAGCGTCTTAAAACTCACACCAGGCACATGAGCATGGCGTGCTCCAGATCCCGAGAGGAGGGTGAAGGAGGAGGAATTGTGGCATGGCCATCTCTCCTGGGTGATTTCTTGCTTTCTGTCTCTCTGTCTCTCCAGCAAATGCACATACCCGACAGCAAAAATCTCTCTTAAAAAAGAAAAAAAAGTTTCGTGTGTTTGTGGACTCTGACTTGCATTCAGAGTCTGTACTGGGTGCCAGCAGATGGCCTGGAGGTTAAGGCAGCTGGATCCCACATGGCCAGTTGCACGGTTTGAGTCCTGGACCTAGCAGCTTGAAAATTATGTCATCACGTGTGCACATGTGCCCAAACTCCCAAGAAGAACAGAGAAGAAAAAACTGCAGTGTGGCCACCCCCCCCCTCCGGGGGGGGCAGGATTTTTCACTTTCTCCTCTCTCTGGTAAGTACACAAGCCCTGTAGCCAAAAAAAAAAAAAAAAAAAAAAAAATCAAAACCCAAAAATCAACAATAAAAAAGTCTATACTGGAACTCGGGTCTTTTCTCACTCATTGTGACTTCAGGGTCCAGCAGGTGGCATGGTGGTTAAGGCGTTGGACTCCCACATGTCTGACCGTGGTTCAAGTCCCAGAGCAGGTGACTTTACTCTCTCTTTCTTACTTTTTCTGTCTTTCTCTTGTAAGCACGTATGCCCTATAGCAAATTAAATATTAATAATAATAATAACAATAGTAAATAAAATTAAATAAATAAGCTTCAGCTTCGATGGAGCCCCATGAGAGTATCCTGGATTCATGACCTGAGGTCTTCCTACGCACTCCAGCTCAGGAACATGCATCTGGTGATCCTGGTTGACGGGTCCTTGGTGTGGATCATGGTGTGAAGACTCTGTTGGGGGTGCCTATCTCTCTCTCTCTCTCTCTCTCTCCATCTCTCCAACTCCCTATCAGAAGAAAATATATTTTAAAACTTTTTTAAAAAATTGTGACTTTAAGAAGGCATTTTTTCTGAAATTTTTGAAACAAGGATTGCAATTATTTTCCAATTGAGAGAGAGTATTAAATTCAAATTCTTATCTTATAGGTAAAAATGGAAAACTTGAGGAACCTGGCCAGGACACCGACACTGTGACTGCAAAGTGCAGGGTACAGCCTGGGACCCGAGCTCTCAGAAGTCCGCTCACTAACTAGGTCTGACTGGAAGCACCTGCCCTGGACACCCAGCATGGTTTAGGAATAAAGTGTGAGTGACATGTAAAAGCATCTAAAGGATTGTTTCTTAGCTTGGAGTAAAGAGAGTTTTTACTTCTTGCCTAAAATTGGGTGGTGTGGTAGATAGACTTGTTTCTTTCTCTGACTTTTCTATTTTAGGAATCAAATCACTATGAACACCTGTTTCAAGCTGAAGCAAAGTTAGTCACATTTCTCTAGTCAACAGTGACATCTGCTGGACACCAGAAAAAACAATCTCTGAATTTGCTCATAATTCAAAGTTCCAGGACAGCAGGTTAAACGTTAGAGAGCTAGGGACCAGCAGTTAGCGTAATGGCTATGTCGCTGGACTCCCACGTAGTTGACCGCGGTTCGAGTTCCGAACCCAGTGGCTTAAACTCATGCCGGGCGCGTGTGCGTGCGTGCCCAAGATCCCGAGAGGAGAATGGAGGAGAAGGGATTGTGGCGTGGCCATCCCCCCTGGGGGTGATTTCCTGCTTTCTGTCTGTCTCTCTCTGTCTGTCTGGCGAGCGCATGCGCCCTATAGCAAAAACCTCTCAAAAAAAAAAAAAAAAAAAAAAAAAAAAAAAAAACAATGTTAGAGAGCTCTACCACAGCATGAGAGATCAGGAAAACGAAAACAGGATATTGAATAAGCTTCAACGATGACCAAGAGAGCTTCCAGATGGCCCAAAACCACCCAAGGAAGTCAAATTTTAACAGACGGGAGTTGTCTCCTTGGTAGTTCACTACTTTCTAAGGCAGTATGTTTAGTGTATGGAATACATAAATGAAAAGTATCTTTTCTCCTTTTCTTTCTCTTTACCACTATTGCTCTTGAAGCAGATAGACAGAGAAGGGACCTGTTTGGGAAAACAAAACCAAAGCAATAACCACGATAGTAACAAAAAGAATGGATGGCCCTACGGTGTAGCAGCAGTGTTTGAGTTCTGGTGCCAGCCGCTTGACAAAGATGCTGAGCGAATTCACTTACGAGATAGGAAGTTGGAGGAAAAATGATCAGGCCACACTAAGGCTCTCTCTTTCTCTCTCTCTCTCTCTCTCTCTCTCTCTCTCTCTCTCCCTTACACACACAATGCATGTGTGTGTGTATCCTCTAGCATTTAAAAAAATAATATAAACAAAAGCAAATCCTATCTAATATCTATATTCAAGGTTTAAAAACTGTAAACATTTGTGGAGACAATGAAGCTAGGCAAAAATGTGGAAGAATGATTCAGATTAAGAAAGGTAGGGTTTTCAGCAGGGAGGTTTCTGGGAACTTCAGAGTGGAGGCGAGCTGCAGCTGACGACTCCGTCAGGTTCCCAGAAGGGGGCGCTCCAGGCAGTCACGGCTTCCAAGGCCGACTCAGTCCGGGAATGGCTGCTTCCTCACGTGTCTGAGCAGACGCCGCCTCAGAAATGTTGCCAGTTATTCTCTTCCACTAGCAGTGACGGAAGCGGCAGATTGTTCCTGTACCCACGAGAAAGCATGAGACCGCACAGCTGAAAAGAGCAGGGATGCAGGCAAGGAGATTATGACCTTGGATACCTCAGTGAGTGGCAACGCGGATTGACAACAGGAAAAACAACATGGGCCAGTGTTGCCTAACATAAAGTTATATATAATACACATATATAAATGTATGCCCATGTGTATGTTTGTGTATACGTAAACAGGATGTTGTGTGTGTGTGTGTGTGTATGTATATAGAGAGAGGAAGAGAGAGAGACAGTTTTATTATTAGGAATTGGCTAGTGAGATTTTGGGATCTTGCAGACTCCAGATCTACAGAGAAGATCGACAGGCCGAAGGACCTGAAGCAGTTGTAGTTTGAGTCCAAAGGTTTCCTGCTACAGAGCTCTTACTTTTGGGGAGACCACACTTTTTTCTACTAAGGCCTTCAACTATTGAATGAGGTCCATTCACGCCACGATGTATAATCTACTTTACTCAGTCTACTGATTTAATATTTCATTTCATTTTGAAAACACCTTCGCAGAAACATCTAGGACAGCATCTGAGCAAATATATGGGTACTGTGGCTTAACCAAGTTGACACATAAATGAAACCATCACAGATTACCTGGCACTACTGCGGTGGGGAAGGCAGGAAAATAGAAATTAAGTCGTCACACATATATGTGTAATCATCCATTGTTTCTGCTTCTCCAGAGGACTTTAATACAGAAACTCCCAGAGAGTGGACACAACTCTTTATAAAGGACATAGATGTTAGAGAAGGAGATTCATTGATAATTAGAATCTATTACTTCCTGGTAGAATGGAAGCGCTAAATGGAAACTAAGTGGCTATGCAAAAATAATTTCTTTTTTGCATTTAAATTTATGTGCTGAGGTGTGTGTTTGCAACACTGGTAAAAAAGCAGAGCCACAGGAGAAATGTGCTTTTATGCTGACATGAGTGAATTCAGGACAGAACAGTCAATTGCTTGTTATTTTTGTTCTGCTTTTATAGCTCTAACTTGTCAGATTCATCAGCAGTATTGTTTTCAGAAACTGTTTAAATGTCATTTCTTATTAAAGGAAATAAAACACACAAAACTGATACATAAATTTCTAATACTTGAACCAAAAATTGTGTTTAATTGCAAGGCAGAATAACTGTAATATGTCTTTTCAAAAACATGCTTTATTGTGCTAAGAACATTTAATGTGAGATCTACCCTCAATCAATTTTAAGTGTGCAATTTAGTATTGTTGACTATAAGCACGATGCTGAAATCAGATCTCTGGGATTTATTCATCTTGCTCTAACTGATACTTTATACACCATTGATTAGCAACTTCATTTCTCCCATCTTCCCCAGTCCCAGGCAACCACTGTGCCATTCTTTGGTGCTATGGTTTTGACTATTTTAGAAATTTCCTACAGGTGGAATCATGCAGCATTTATCCCTGTGACTGGTTTATTTCACTTACCATAACGTCCTTAAGGTTCATCATGTTATCTCATATTGCAGATTTCTCTTCTTGTTTGTGGCTAAATAATATGCCTTTGAATTTGTATGCCACATTTGCCAGTTCCTCTGAAAAGGAGCATTTAGGTTGCTTCATCATCTTGGTTATTGTGAATAATGCTTTAATGAACTTGGAAGTGCTAATATCTCTTCAAGATCCAGATTTTAGGGACCAACAGTTAGTGTAATGGCTATGTTGCTGAACTCCCACATAGTCAACCGTGGTTCAAGTCCCAGACCTGGTGGCTTAAACTCACTCCAGGCACATGTGCGTGCATGCCCGCCCAAGATACCGAGAGGAGAATGGAGGAGAAGGGATTGCGGCATGACCATCCCCCCAGGGGGTGATTTCTCGCTTTCTGTCTCTCTGTCTCTCTCTCTCTGTCTGTCTGGCGAGCACACGCGCCATATAGCAAAAACAAAAACAAAAACAAACAAACAAAAAAAAAACCCTCCAAAAAAAGAAAAAAAAAAAAAACAGATTTTACAACTTTTGGGTCAATACCCCAAACTCCCAGAGACTAAATGCCCAAAAGTAAAATTGCTAAACCATATTTTTTAATTTTTTGAGGAAACTCCATGCTGTTTTCCATAGCAACAGCACCATTTTGCATGCCCATGAACAATGTACAAATGTTCCAACCTCTTCACTTTTTTTTTTTTCAATAATCATCCTGTCATGTGTGAGATGGTATCTCATTGTTTTGATTTGCACTTCTCTGATGATTAGTTATGTTGGATGTCTTTTCTTATACCTGCTTGCTATTTGTATGTCTTCTTTGAAGAAATTTCTAATCAAGTCTATAGTGTATTTCTCTTAAAGTTATATATTTATTTCCTGAGAAACACACAGAGAGAGAGATAGGTGACCCTGGCAGGGTTTTTATACCAGGATCCTCCCCTAAGCCCTACAACAGCCAGAATCACAGGCTCACCTGGTATGTTTAAGTAGACCAAGGACTAGAACCCAGAGCCTTTTTACATGCCCTCCGGCATCTTACAGTAGCATCCCTACTGCCTACGCCACCACAGATGGGCCTTTAATCCATTTTTAAATTGAGTTATTAGGTTTTCTTGCTCTTAAGTTATAAGAGTTTTTTGTATATTTTAGAAATTAACCCCTTATCATATGCATGATTGTTTGCAAATATTTTCTTCCATTTTGTAGGTTGCCTTTTCATTCTTAATGGTCTCTTTTGCTGTAAAAGAATGTTTTAGTTTGATGTTTCACCTCTCTGTTTTTGTCTCAAAACATACACCTTTAGAGCATATTGCTACCAGCTATAAGAGGTCTTCTTTTCTTATTGAAAAATAAACTTGTATGGGAACCAGCAGTTAGCGTAATGGCTATGTCGCTGGACTCCCACGTAGTCGACCGCGGTTCGCGTCCCGGACCCGGCTTAACACTCACGCCGGGCGCGTGTGCATGCATGCCCAAGATCCAGAGAGGAGAAGGGAGGAGAAGGGATTGCGGCGTGGCATCCCCCCTGGGGGGTGATTTCTCACTTTCTGTCTCTATGTCTCTCTCTGTCTGTCTGGCAAGCGCACATGCCCTATAGCAAAAAAAAAACCTCTCCAAAAAAAATAATAATAAACTTGTATAAAAAAGTAGATTATTACTTTGATATAAAAATTCTCATTTGGGAAGTTGCTTTATTTTTCCCAAAGGGCCGTTGACTCATGTAAGTGAAAATAATATTTTGGTAATTTCTATTTCTACTTTTTTGCTTCTTAGAGTTTATACTAATATATATGGGTCTTATTGTATTTATCCCATAAGATCATGTATTAGCTTTTAAAACAGAAAATATCAATATCAGCAAGTATAGCCCATGAGAGATACATTGGCATTTTGACATAATTCTCCTGTTTACTGCATCTGTCTGGTAATAAACCAAATGAACATATTTAGCCTGTGGAATAGTCCAATTGTGGGTTACCCATAGGAACGGATCAACAACAATACTTGTGCTACTGTGACAAAGGTCACAAACTAGACTAAGAGTGGTTGAAAATGATCTCAGGGATCTCTCTGCCAGGGGTAACGTAATACATCTTAGTACTTCAGAAATATTGGGTGATTTTTTTTTTTTTAAATAATATGCTAGAGAAAACCTCAGCCATTTTCTCTTTTAATCTGCTGAAAAAAGTAACAAGCTTATCTCAGGGGTTGAAAACCACTAAAAATTTTAAATCATTTTTTATGCTTCATACTTCATGCCTATCTATCCTCATATACAGAAGTCTGTGAGGTGTGTGTTTATTCAATTATAAAAGATAACGGCCTCAGCTGAAAAGAAATCAAAACATTTACCTCTATCTCTATCTACGGAGGTGTTAATTGTGGTCCACTGGTGGCACAGGAGTAAAGTGTGGCACTCTTCAGAGCAGTCACACATGGAAAGGTTCCATTTCAAGCCCAGAGACCGTCTTCCTTATGTCGAGCTCATGTTTGTCCACAATCCATGATTAGATAAGGCTGAGTATGGATCACGGCCTCAGAACCCTGTTGGGGGTATTCTCTCTCCCTGTCTCTGTCACTTACCGAAGAAATAAATAGATAAACTTTTTTGAAAGTTCTAAAACTATACATTAACTTACTTTTGACATCCATACAAAATAAATGCATGATGATCACATAGGCAATGCAGAAGATTCTTGCTTTCTTCAAGTATTAATGTCTATTGCTTTGGTTTTTCAGAAAGTTAAGTCTTATTTTTAGTTACTTTTGTTTATTTCATTTCCATGAGGTCTGGAGCATATCTCATTCATCCCTGGATCTGCCACAGAAACCAGCAAATCCCTCTTCCAGTCTAGTTCCAGTTGAGGGTCTAAACTGTTCTCTTCAGGTATTTCCCCACTCAGAGTAGTTTGGAAGTTAAGTCCTAGTGCAAGAGTCTCCTCTCAACAATGCAAATGATCTTCCCTGGAAGCACAAATCAAAAGTGATGACCATATCACCCAGTCCTGAATCTAACCCATGTTTTGCTATACTTTGAATAAAACGGTAAGTTAGTGAAGATACGTACCAGTGTAGTGGATATCGACATACGGGTGTCTGTGTCCCAATCACGTCTCTAGGTCTTGTATAGTTTCCCCCATTGGCAATGTTCAGTCAGTGAGCACTCTGGTTTTGTTCTGTTTTATTTTATTTTCCAACCATCATTCTTAAGTAAAGCCAAAAAAAAAAAAAAAAAAAACAAACAAACAAAAAAGAACTTTATCAAAGGGTATGGTTTTGTGGCCCTTTGCTTAACTCTGAAATGGCAACTATTTTAGGCAAAAAAAAAAAAAAGAAAAAAAAAGGCTCAGAAAAAGCCTTTTAAAATCATTGCAATTAAAGGCTCACTCAATTTATTAGTGGAAGATTATTTTCACCTAGAAAATAGGCAACAAAGTGAAGAAATACAGAATTTAATTGCAAACTATCTCATTAAATAACTGAGGTCCTCACAGGTCAGTACAAAAAGGGATCTGCCTTTCCACCAGGAAGGGGATGGGGAGATTGCAATCCTCCCAGCCTGTTTCTCCAGTGACATAGCTGAGCCTCTGAAGAAGAGGAAAAATAATTAGCTTAAAAGAAGTAATACTGGGACCAGCAGTTAGCATAGTGGCTACATCGCTGGACTCCCATGTAGTCGACCGCGGTTCAAGTCCCGGACCCAGTGACTTAAACTCACAATGGGCATGTGTGCATGTGTGCCCAAGATCTCGAGAGGAGAATAGAGGAGAAGGGATTGCGGCGTGGCCATCCCCCTGGGGGGTGATTTCTCACTTTCTGTCTCTCTGTCTCTCTGGCAAGTGCACGAGCCCTATAGCAAAAAACTCTCCAAAAATAAATAAATAAATAAATAGAAAGAAAGAAGTAATATTTAGAAAGTCTCACAACTGTCCCCAAATCCTTTTCTTATTTTTCAGGTTCTTATCATGATATGTCCTTTTCCCTAACCCTTCAAGACAAGCCTGGCAGGCTCACAGGACTTGGAAACAGCTTCCTTACTATCATGCGGAGGAGATTTGTGAGTGTCCAAAGGCACAGGGCAGAATTTAGTTAGTTCTCCCTTCCAGCTGGCCCTTAAAACCAATTCGCATTGAGAGGGAAAGTATTGAGTTGGAGGAGGAGCTGAGGTCAGCTCTTGTGGTGCTTTTTCAAGCATTGGCTTCTCAGTCCTGAAATAAATCCAGTACAGTAAGATCACACAGTAAAGGTGAACTTCAGGAACTAGCAAGTAGACCTGTGTCTCCAATGCATTTTTGACATCATTTTATCATGGGAAATAACTATGATGCACACACACACATATATATGTTATATATGTGTATGGTCATTGGAAAAGTCATGACCTATTTTTCTGTTTTTCTGTGCAAACATGCAACATAATATAATTTTTAATTTTATATATATATATATACACACACACACACACACACACACGTGTGTGTGTGTATAATTTTATATGTATATCTTTCTTTATCTCTTTTATGGCCAAAATATACAAAGAGACAGATACAGAGAGAGAGCAATCTCATATACTCTTGACAGCAAGATCTTCTCCCACATTCTCCCAGTAGGGTCCCATGTCACATTCCATCCCGTCTCAGTCAGCCCCAGGTCATAGGCCATGCGTGCCTGGAGTATCCAGGCAGGGGACTCTGGATGCAAACGTGCCACCTCCCCGTTGGAATTGCCTGGCAGAGCATCATGTTTTACTTCTGTGCCAGCATCCAGCTCCCTTAAGTATGCTTTAGAGGTGTGAAACTGTGACTTTGGAACATGCACTGAGATCAGAAACTAAACCCACTCATTAACTTTGTCACATGGCAAACATTGTTATAGGAGCAGAGAAGAATGTAAAGAAATATGCCTGGGGGGGGCTGGCAGGTGGTGTGGTGGCTAAGGGCGCTGGACTCCCACGTGGCCGACCATAGTTCAAGTCCTGGGACTGGTTGCTTGCTTTCTCCCTTTTTCTCTCTCTCCCCTCCCTCCCTCCTTTCCTCTCTCCCTCTCTGGTCAATTAAAATAAAAAAAAATCAAAATAAGGTTAAAATAATTACTTAAAAAATTAAAAAAAAAATACGCCTGGAGATCTGTGCTTCAGGTTATTAAAATTCTTCAGGAAACGGACAAAGAATTGCAAAATGGATAAACTAAATAATTTCACAACAGTGAGGGTGGGCTGGAGAGATCGAGGACAATCAGTGTGTCCAAAAACGCAGTGAGAGAGGGAGGAAACATTCCTAATAGCACAGAAGATAGTCTCGGGAAGTATCCAAATGGAGAGAATGTCTTTCCTGTCAAAACCACAAATATACAAGAAGCTGTGGAGCTCTCTGACAGGCAGATATCTGCAATATACGTTGTAAGGGAGAATACTGGAAGAGAATGAGCCTTACCTGAGATTTTTGTAATCAATCAAAATAACATAGGTACCCATGGGAATATCGAACCCAGATTGTATCTTATCATTTTATTTATTTATTTTCCTATCCATCAATGTATTTCTTTATTTTAAACCTCAAGATTAGCATTTCAAATCCATTCCTTCTTTTGGCCTTTGAAATTGGATTTTTTGTTTTACTTTGGGAGAATTTCTTTGTATAGAAAGAGCCCCTGGAATGGCCCTTTGTGATTAAGAGGAAAAAAGTCAGCCCTTGCCTTTGTGGTGCTGTGGTCATGGGACAATCACCTTGGTGGTCCCTGCAGTCACCACAGAGGGTTCCTGAGGCAGACAAAGCCTTGCCCTGGGCTGCCCGCATAACCTGGTGATCACCGGGAGACCAGACCCAGGCTTAGTGCAGAGGGGACCACGCAAAATCGCAGGATGCTGCACGACGGAGTCCTCCTGCTGGAAAGAAGCCCCCAGAAAATGGATTCTTGGACCAGAATAAGCAAGTTTAGTGCAATCTGGGAAATTTGGAATGGGAAGCCTTATAGTAGTAATAGTTTATTGGGACCAGCAGGTGGCGTGTTAGTTAAGGCACTGGACACTCATATGGCCACCCATGGTTTGAGTCCGAGACCTGGTGGCTTGCTTTCTCATTTTCCCTCCCTCTCTGTATCTCTCTCTGGTCAAATTACAATAAATAAATGAATAAATAAAATAAAATAAATAATTCTTTTTAAAAAGAGTTTATTACAATTAAATATGTGCTATTTTTTTTTCTTCTTTTTCCTTTTGGAGAGGTTTTTGCTATAGGGCATGTGCGCTCGCCAGAAAGAGACAGAAAGACAGAAAGAGACAGAGAGACAGAAAGCGAGAAATCACCCCCCAGGGTGCACTGTAAATATATTTTCTTTTCTTCGTAATTTTCTTAACAGCATTTTATTTCTCCAGCCTATATTATTGTAAAAATACAGTATATAATACATATAACATACAAAATATGTGTTCATCAACAGTAGGTGAGGTTTCCAGGCAACAGTATTCTATTAGTCGTTAGGTTTTCAGGGAACTGAAAGTTATGTGTGGGGCCCGATGGTGGTTCAGCAGTAACATAATCCTCTGCAAGGCCGAGCAACACGGGAAGGTTCCGGGTGTGCACCTGGAGACTTCTCTGAACACAACCAGTGCATGCCCATAAACCAAGGTTAGCTGAGACGGGGGCGGGGGGGGGGGGTGGATTGTGGCATGAGGACCCCGTTGGGAACATGCTCCTCTCTCCTTTCTGCTCATAGAAGAGAGAAAGGAATTTAAAATTAAAAAAAAAAAAAAAAAGTTATATGCAGGGCTAACCGGATGGCTTGGAGTTTGGGGGACCCAGGTGCCAAATGAACTACCTTACAGTTTGAGTCCTGGCCCTGGCAGTCCTGGCCCTGGCAGCTCCTAGCAGCCCAAAAACCCAACAGGGTAGCAAGATGAAAGAAATGAATTTGCTTCATGACCACACCTCCTGGTGGGGAGGGTTGTTTCTCCAATTATTTTTTTTTGAGATATTTTTGCCTTAGGGTGTGTGCATTTGGTGTGTGGGATGGACCAGATAGGCACAGTGAGAGGGAAAGTGAGAAATCATCCCCCAAGGGGGATGACCATACCCATAATTCCTTCTTTATTTGCCCCACAGAATCTTGGGCCCTCATGCACCTGCACCCAGCATGAGTTTTAAGCCACTGGGTCTGGACACCCACCTCGGCTGGCCATGTGAGAGTCCAGTGACATAAATACTACGCCATCTGCTGGCCCCTTTTCTCCCCTTACTCCTCTTTCTCTATACCTCTCTCTGGAAGTGCCTGTACCCTTTGGCAATTAAACAAAAAATTATATGTGAAATTTGACAGCAGGAGGGGTCAGCACCCCTAACTCCCACATTTTTTCTTGTGTGTGTATGTACGTGTGTAGGGTGTATTTACTTAATCCTTATCTAAATACTATGAAAATGAAAAACAAACAACAAATAGCACATACAAAACAAGATCTGCAGGCAGTGACCCATTGTCTTTCCTGTGTGCCCGCCTAACCCTGACAGGTGTATCCATTGCTATGGATGAAAGGTCAAAGGTCAGGAAATGCAGGACAGTTGATGGACAGAAACGTTTGCCTTCAACTAGACGGAGCAGGTCTCTTCGTGCCACTGGCTCAGTGGCGCCTCTTTAATTAGAAGGAAGAGCAAGCGTGGTGCTCAGCTGAGAGCAGTTGGCCCTGTATTTATACTTCTTTTTCCCCCCTCAGCTGTGTAATTTAAGTTTGCAGATTTATTCAAAGTTTAGTCTTTGTCATATCCAGAGTTTTGTTTAACTTAGAGGGATAAATAATCAGGTGTTGACAGAAATGAGCAATGCTCCCTTCAAATATCTAATCTTTCTGCCCTTTGTTAAAGAAACATCAGAGGAAATTGATGACCATAAAGATTTATATTTATTCATCTAAAGATAATTTTTTTCCCCTAGCTCTGGAATGATAATAGTTATTTGAGTTATGGCAGAATAATGGAGACTATTGAATCAGGGAGACCCCTTATGGTTAACACTCATTAATCATTTTTATAATTAAAAATATATTTCTCAACTCAGTCTATTTTTCATATTTAAAGAATATCTATCAGAATAAAACTTCAGATATGCCCAATACAGGGACGTTATTTTTAAAGAATAATTGAGAAAGAGGAAGTCTAATAAACTGAGTACCAACATCATATACATCTTAGATGAACAGAAATATTTATGCTTTACACATACATATGGAATTTTTACTTTAAAAATATTAAACATAATGATAAACTGATTCGTGAACTTGAAATGGCTTTACTTCTATTTACATAAATTGTATGGGCTCATTGAAAAAATGTAAATGCCAAATGCTGTAAAGGAAAAGGAAAAATAGCCTACATCTCACTTCCCAGAAATAGCCAAACTCAGCATCTTTTTTTTTTTTTTTTTTTTTTTTTTTTGCTTTTTCTTCTTTTTTGGTTTTAGCTATAGGGTACATGTGCTCACCAGAGAAAGACAGAGAAAGAGAAAGGGAAAGTGAGAAATAACCCCCCAGAGGAATGGCATTGCCACAGTCCCTTCTCCATTTCCTCTCAGGGTTTTGGGCATGTATGCACATACACCTGGCATAATTTTCAATGCTGCCAGGTCCAGTCAGCCTTGTAGGAATCCAGCACCTTAATAACCATGCCACTGTTGGCCAAACCCCTTTTTCTTTCTTTCTTCACTAAAGTTTATTTATCTTTTCTGGAGGGTGGGGGGAGAAGGAGAGCAAGAGAGAAAAACAGAAGCACTCCCAACAGGGTTTTCATGCCCCAATCCACCCCAGCCTGAGCCAGTCAGGACCACTGACATGCACACATGTCCCATGTGCACAGAGACCTTGGGAGGCAAACCTGACACCTTGCCATGTGGCCTCAGCATTGCAGTGTGGATGTACCTCTGCACCACCACAGCATGGCTAGTTTTTACCTATTTCCTTGGAAATATATTCAAAAACAGCTCTTATTCATGCAAAATTTACATGCTATTATATTATGCTATTGTAGAGAGAATAAAAACCACCCACCTAAGAACAGAGGCTATTCGTTCAGTTTGCTATAGCAAGGGACTCAGCCACCCTCTCGTTCATTCGGCGGGCAGAGGAGTAGGAAGGCTTTGCAGTGGAAGAAAAATGTTTCAGGAATGTTCTGGTGGATAGTTATTGGCATGTGGAAACAGGAAGAGGACTAACTAGAAGCTGGTAAGGCGTATTATGACTGGTTCGTTTTCTCTGCATGGTTCAGAGCCAGAAACAAAATAAACAAACAAACAAAAACAAAACGCACACAATCTGGCAGTCACTGCCAAGCCCTCACAGTTCTGAGGTCTTTCCTGCAGAGGTTGTGGGTCAGAATTCTATCGTCCTGTATGGCTGGTCATTGCATACCCAGGCTCCCACTACCAATGATTTGGAGGTCACTTGGATGTTTTTCCTTTCATAATAGGTTTAATTAATACATCCTATAACATTAGGTTTTCATGGCTGAATATAACACTTTATATATTTCCATTTCTGACTTATTGACACGTTATATGAATCCCCTTTCAAATGTCACTTGGAGCATATCAAATCGTCTGTATTTCAGCAATGATGAAGTGAGCGTTCTCGAATATAGTACTTTTACACTTCTCTACTTATATTTTAAAAATAAATTTCCAAAGAAGAATTTCATGGTTAAATACATTTTCACATATTGAATATGAATATAGAATGCTAAACTATTCTTCACTTGAAACACGTAACTTCCTAAGTGAATGGAAGTGACATTTATTATTAACACAGTCTGGGCCAGATGGTGCCATATGGGTACAACCCAATGCTCTGTGAGCCTGGCCCATGTAAGAAGGTTCCAGGTTTGTGTCCAGAGAACTCCCCGAGTTCACAGGGCGTGTATGTGCCCATGATCTGGGGCTGGCCAAGGCTGGGGTAGATTGCAGCATTGAAACTCTTTTGGCATGCTCTGTGTCACTGTCTCTCTCTCTCTCACTCGCTCACAGAAGAAATAATTAAATAAATTTAAAAACTATTTGCTGATCCTACAGAGAGCAAATTTTTATTTACTTCTGAGGGTGAACATCTTATGTATTTACTGATCATTTGCACTTTTTCTCTTTTCTCAATTGTCAGCTTGAGGTTTTTTTGGCCTATACTGGTTGTTATCTATTTTCCCTTTCATTTATGAGTTGATGTTTACTTGGCGAAAATTTTTCAACAATTTTTTTTTTTTCAGTTTTAGTCCTAGGGTGCATGTGCTCACTGGAGATAGACAGAGAGAAAGTGAGAAATCACTCCTCCTCCAGGGGGATGGCCATGCCACAATCCCTTCTCCTCTATTTTCCTTTTGGGATTTTGGGCACATGCACACACATTCCCAGCATGATTTTCAAGCTGCTGGGTTGGAACCATGGTCAGCCATGTTTAACCACTATGCCACCTGCTGGCCTCATGTTTAATTTTTAAATGGCATTATGCTTTATTTTCTTTTGTGTAAAGTACTATTTACTTCTAATGTACGTATTGGGTTGTCAGAAAAGTTATGACATGTTTCTTTTTCTAGACAAAAACGCATCATGTCTTTTCCAATAACCCAGCATCTGCTATTACTAAGATTTTAGCCTATGTGTTAAGGGTTATGGCCAGATGGTGCTATTGTATTTAGAGATATGAAAACCTGACCTATATCTTTTATGTGGTGACTAGAAAATAAATGCTTACTACACACACAGAGCGAGAGAGAGAGAGAGAGAGAGAGAGAGAGAGAGAAAGAGAGAAAGGGAAAGAGAGAGAGAGAGAGAGAGAGAGAGAGAGAGAGAGAAATTATTCCATAAGGGCTAAAAAAAAAACATTCTTAAGTTTGTTTACTTTTTTTTTGGGGGGGAGAGGTTTTTCCTACAGGGTGAGTGCACTCGCGGAAAAGAGCGATAGAAAGCAAGAAATCACCCCCCCCCCAGGGGGGATGGCCACACCGCAATCTCTTCTCCTCCCTTCTCCTCTCAGGATCTTTAGCACGCATGCACATTCACCCGGCATGAATTTAAGCCACTGGGTCCGGGACTCGAACCGCGGTCGACTACGTGGGAGTCCAGCGACATAGCCATTACACTAACTGCTGGTCCCAAGTTTGTTTACTTCTTTAATGAGAGAGAAAGAGGAGATGGAAAGAAAGGAGAAAGACAGGCATTCCAGCAGGGTCTTCACACCATGATCCATCCCCAGCTTGTGGGCACATATACACATGACCAATGTGCACGGGTGCCCTCAGGGTACATGCTCAGAACTCGCCCCTGTGCTCCCAGCTTCACCAAGTGGCGCATTACCACCGTGCCTCTGCCACCAGCTCGACTGAGTACTTTCACTTTTGTTTTTATAGTGCGTATCCCAACTCGGGCAATGCTCTGCCATCTACCTACACAGCTTATGTACTTTTCTGTACACGCAACTACTGGCATTCTCTCTGTTTAACTTGTAAGTTTACAAGCCAGGTTTTGCTCTAACCCTCTCAGGCTTTCTTCTCTGGCTGAGAGGCGCTTACTTAGCTATTTCACTTACCCTGGTCTAAGTGGTTGAACAGTGAGCTCTGAGCGACGAGCAACAGCCGGTCTTCCTCTGACGTGGAGGCCTTCTGCAGAGCTTCCGTGTCCTTCATTCTACCCACGATGGACCCTCTCGAAAATCTCCTCAGTTTGGTGACTACTACAAGGGTCTTAGCAGTTCTTAATATTGGCCGTAATTTGGACTTACCTATGAAGTATATAAAAATGTTTTGATCTCATTTTATTACCAGAAATTCTGACTTTATCATTCTGAGATGGGGCCCCAGCATCAGTCTCCCTAAAAAGCTCTCCAGTTAATTCAAATGAGCCTCCAGAGTTAAAATGATATCTTATATTAATTTATTTTTCTCTTACCAGACTAATAAATATTATCCAATTTATCTTCCATGATGGGGCATGTTATTATAAAATTATTCCAGCATTAGTTAGCCTTCTAACTAAGTCTACTTTTTAAAATAGCCTATTATCTTTTGAGTAATTTCAAATACAATATGAGAATAATTTATCATGAATAAGCAAGCAGCCTTTCTTTAATACTCAGATCAGATCATTGGATCTGATTAACTCAAAACTCAATCTTACAGACTCAGGAAGATTAATCACTGTTCCACCTAGAAGGGATCTTATAGATCCATTAGTTATATTTTCTAATCTGCATTACATGATACACACACACATGCACACACACACACACACATGAAACTTTATCATTTCTGCAAAATGAATATGTCTATTATACACATGCACATATATAAAATAAGAAGCCTGAGGCGGCCAGCAGGTGGTGTGGTTGTTGAGGCACTGGATTGCCATGTGGCTTATCACTGTTCGAGTCCTAGAACTGACAGCTTGAAAATCATGCCAGGCATGTGTGCGTATGTGCCCAAAATCCTGAGAGGAGAGTGAAGAGAAGAGATTGCAGTGTGGTCATCCCTCAGGGGGTAATTTCTCTCTCTCTCTCTCTCTCTCTCTCTCTCTCTCTCTCTCTCTCTCTGTCTCATCTTTCTCCAGCACTTACCCTCTGACAAAAACCTAAAAATATCAAAAGAAAGAAAAAAAGAAACCTGAAACACAGAATAATCAGGTAATTACCATGATGCCATGTAGCCTGAGTATTAAATTTAGTCCTATAATATCAATGTGTAATTACATTATTTATCAAATGGAGCATGACAAATTATTTTAAAACTTAGTAAAGGAAAAACAATCCACACACACACACACACACACACACACACTCATGCATTTATAATCTCACACAGTTTCTTTGGGTCCTGAATTCAGAGTGAGATACTTTATGTTTGGCTCACTGCATCCCATGGGGTTGCAATGAAGAGATTGATCAGGGTGGCCATCACTGAAGGCGAAAGGCCCACGGGGGCTGGAGGATCTGGCTCATGCACATGGGGGCTGTCAGGAGGTCTCTGTTCCTTACCACAAGGACTGGTTATGGGGCTGTGTAAGTGATACTGTGATCTGGCAGCTGACTGATCCCTGGAGCTTGTGGTCAAAGAGAACAAAATAGGTGCTTCAGTATGTTAGGGTATGTTAGGTCGTTGGAAAAGTCATGATGTATTTTTCTCCTTTTTTTAATACAAAAATGCATTATGACTTTCCCAACGACACAATAATTATGAAATAGCTTTGCAAGCCATGCACCGTCTATTCACAATATGTTCTATTTGATATACAAGATATCTCTCTCCCTATGGGAGGGAAACTCACAAATGAATGACTACCAAGAGGTAAGAATCCACTGGGGGCTCTTTTGGAGGCTGCCTACTATGGATATTTTGCCACTTTACCCTTCAGTTTTAGCTCAGAAGTCAATCCTAAATTGTAGGTCTTCAGCAGGACTTTATTATTCAATTAAGTTGAATAATACCGTGACAGTCTGTGCCTTATCTCTCAACAGTTCATGTTATTTGACGTGTCATCCAGTAACAAGTCAAGAAAATAGAGCTTTAATAAAATAGTTCAATACTTTATAATACCCTAATGAAATCTGCATTGATCCTGCTTGACATTTTTGGGCATTTACCTTAAAAAGGCATCCTTTTTTTAGTGATCTGAGAAATTTTATTTTTTCTCTTTTAAAATTATTAAAAACGCTAACTCCTCTAATGATGCATGTATACTTTTCTATGCACAAAGTACTTTTTGTTCAGCATTCACGATACATGATCTATATTACCACATGACGGACCTCCTATGGATCAATCAATTCTCATGTCTGAGATCATCAAGTACTTCAGCAATGGAGCAGGCTATGTACTGGTTGCCTTTTCTCTGTCATTTTATAGGGAATATAAACCTTTTTAGATGTTTGGCAAGGGTTGGCCCCATATTGCACTGGTCCAGTCCTATGCCTACGAAGCTGGATACCACACGACTGAGCACAGTTTGAATCCTAGCCTCTGTGGCTTGAAAAACATTACCCATGCAGGTACATGCATGCCCTAAACCTGGCAGGATGAAGAACTAGAGGAAGAAGGGTTGCAGGATGATCAGCTCCTTTGGGGAGGTGCTTTCTTTCTCTTTTTCACCATCTCTATCTAGACAGTGCACACGCCGTCTGGCAATTACTTTTACAAAAAAAGGTGGTTTTTTTGTTTGTTTTGTTTTGTTTTTTTAACTAGAAAGGCAATACTGCAATTTTTCTTTTAGAAGGTTTTTTTGTTTGTTTGTTTGTTTGTTTTTTTGCCTAAGGGCATGTGTGCTCACCAGAGATAGAGACAATGAGAGAGAGAAAGTGAGAAATTACCCCCCAAAGGGGATGGCCATGCTGCACTCCCTTCTCTGTTCTCATTCAGGGATCTTGGGCATGCAGGCACATGCACCCACTGTGAGTTTCAAACCATCGGTCCGTGACCGGACCACAGTCGGCCATAGTGGTTCAGTCCAGTGACAGAACTGCTATGCCATCTGTTGAGCCTGCAATATTAAAAGAGTTTAATTTTTATTATTCAAGAAGCCACAGAGATATTTAAAATCAGCCCTTAAATAATGTATATTTTCAATAAAGGTGAAATTTAAAATTGTTAATAGAATGATTCATTTCTTATATCCTCTACTACTAAAAATATTGGCTGTGCTTGAAAATTAAATGCAGGAAATTATACTGTGTAATGCCTTATTGCTTATATAATCATTAATACCGTATTGAAATAGTACATTAACAACTGCTCTTGCAATTTTAAAGTGTGTTAAACTATTCTAGTAATCATGAACTAATGAGGTTAGACAGTTTATGTTATCACTAAAACTAAGACAGAAGGTATCTCCAGTCCTTGAGCCAAAAATCTGTCCTCTAATGAATTTATTATGTTTCACTAGGCAAATGGTAGGGGGTGATATTTTCATGTGATGTTAAAATAGAAATAATAATAATAATAATAAATTCTCAGACCCAAGAGCACAAGTCATTATAAGAAACAGTGGTGCATGTGTCTATCTGTAAGATGTACGTTGATAAATTTTTATCTGGGTTTCTGAATCTCTGTCAACCTTGGTATTTTTCTTTTTATGGAATACTTTTAGTTATTAATTGATCAATAGCTTGCTTCATTTCAAAAAGCGTCTACCTTAGGTGAGTTACCATATGTTCATATATGTGGCTTACATGAAGTGTGTATAGAGGTGTGTGTTTGTCATTGTGTTGCAAAAAAAAAAAAAAAAAAAAAAAAAAAAACTGAGACTGGGTGATTTATAAAGAACAAGGGTTCATTCAGTTTACAATTCTGGCGACTAGAAAGTTCCTTTAGTTCCTGCAGAGTCCTTTAGCACCCCGGCTGAGTCTCAAGTATATAACTAAGCTTCACAGAAATTTGCTTCTTAAACTTTAGATCACAGCATCTGTTCACAAGCTATTTGAAGATCTATTATTGTTCAAGAGTATGGGACCAACATGTGGCTGCTTCTGGGCTCTATGTCACAACATGGCCAAGAAAAGGAACTACATTGCAGCCAAGGCTAGAGAGAAAGAGAGACAGAGAGAGACAGAATTTTCCGTTTCTTCCTTTTATCCCTCCCACACTCCCAGCTGATTGATCGATGTTCTTCCATGAGACTCCCCTATTTAAAATCTTGCCATCTCCCAAAGCTGTAACACTTGGACCAAGCTTCCAGACATGAGCCTTTGGGGGACAAACCATGACTCAAACCACAGCAAGGAATACCATGTCACTTGTGTGTCTCTAATAGCTATGCCTTTATCTTCTTGGTCAACATTTCTCTATGTCTATGTCCTCATGAATTAAACAATTTATTTTATTTATTGATAAAATTATAGATTAGCTCCTTTCAAAGAGGATTTAAACTAGCTGCATTACAGACTTTTCTATATATCCTATTTGTCTCTAATTCTGCCTCTGTCTTTTCTTTTCCTTGCCTCATTCCCATGTACCAATATCCCGCCATTTAACCATTGGACTTTTTAATCTCTTCACTGAAAACTTTGCACCATTACTCACGACAGATGAGCGTCCACATGGTCTCATCTTCAGTTCTGGTGTCTGTTTCTGAACATGTGACTACCCTTTAGTTCCTGCAGGGCCCTTTAGCACCCCTGCTGAGTCTCAAATATATAACTAAGCTACACAGAAATTTGCTTCTTAAACTTTAGATCACAGCCTCTGTTCACAAGCTATTTGAAGATCTATCGTTGGAGTTGCAAAATAAGTCTATTCCTAAAGCAAAACTGTCAAAGGTAACTGTGGCTCATGAGTCATGCTCTTGCACATTGCCATTTAATGAGTACAGAAAAAAATGGGCAAGCATCACAGGTGCTGGTTGGTATTCTTTTGCCTCACAGAAAGCTGATATCTGCTAATTGAGATGGTAGCTGAATCCAGGAATGGAGGATTAACTTTAAGGTCTTATTCAACCCTGAAATCCAACTATCCTATACAACTTAAGATGTGATCCAAATTTTCTGATAATACATTCAACAACAGCAAAACATTTTAAATAAGATAGATCACTCAAAACTTTCTTCCATGTCCTATGGAAATAAGATTTCTGAAAATGTCCTGTAGAGAAAGCATGACTAATATTTTTAGACATCTTGGGCTTTGATCTCCTCCTACTAAATTACTTTTGTTGATGGGTAACATTAGGTAGAAGATTAAAGATGACAGTAAATATTTTGGCATTTCTTATATAGAAAAGTGAGTTCTACATCTCTTTTACTTTTATCTGCTTGCATTTGGTTGCTAGTTTAGCCAACGTAATTCAGTAGGAGAGAAAGATGAGATTTCCAAGGCTAAAATTTAGATAGTCTTTCTGTTTTCTCCCGGATCATTATCTCTGAAAGCCCTGAGTCCCCGTGTAAGCAGTTAGACTCTAGTGAAACCACTACGCTGTACATACCATCTGAAGGTGCTGCGGAAAACCATCCCAGCTGAGCCCTGCTTCGCAGGCTCCCTGCCAGAGTACTAGACCTGGGAATCAAATATATTGTACTTTCCAATCTAGCTCATCTGCCAGTTCAATATTAATGAGTGATTTTCACAAACTGATGCACATAGAAGAGTTTAGTTAGCTAGATAAATAGATGTTAACCTCACTACGTATACCTAAGATAATTTATATTTATAATTTTTTCAACGCCAAGTTATATAAAAGATCTCTTGCTTCTGTGGGGATGTTTAAGAGCTACTTTTAACCTAACAAACTCTCTACTACTCTAATCTTTTAAAATCAACACTTGCTGCTTTGGTCCTATTTAGTAACTGGGTTCCTTCTGTTCATCAAAAGTGCTGTATTTCCTGAGCAATTTCTGCAAAACAAAGTACTGTACTGTGTTTCATAGTGAGTACGCACAATAAATATTTGTTTATTGACTGAATGAAGCTTTAACACAAAGATTTCTTTCAGTCAATCCTTATTTCCCTAGGTCTGTATTTCAAGAGCAGAGAGCAGAAATGAGGATTATTGTGACAATACAGAGCAAAATGTTCTGCTGTTTCACTATCAGAGTTCCATCTCTTATTAAAACAATAGACACTTTCAAGAAAGAAATCACTAAAGGCTAATTTTGAAATATACCACTTGATTTAAAAAAAACAACTAACAATAGAAGATAAGTATTGGGACCGGCAGGTGGCATGGTAGTTAAGGGTGGTGGACTCCCACATGGCTGACTATGGTTCGAGTCTCAGACCTGGTGACTTGCTTTCTCACTTTCTCTTTCTCTCTTTCTCTCTCTCTCTCTCTCTCTCTCTCTCTCTCTTTCTCTCTCTCTCCCCTCCCCCCATCAAACTGAAATAAATAAATGAATAAAGTTAAATAAAATAATTCTTTAAAAAAAATAGAAGTATTAATTGCTGGAGCTCGCAACCATGGAAGAGCCTATTTCACAGTTTGACTCTCCTTTCATCTTACATACACTAGAAGAAAATACATATGTTTATCCAGGAATGTGCGTGTTTCATTGTAGAAAAAATGTTTCTCCCTCTCAGGAACTCAGATTCCCAGGCCACATCAATAGACCCTTTAGGACATATTCTTATATTGCACTTTATGGAGTCCTCCAGACTCTTTCTCCCCATTGGTTCTACCTCACCTAACCTCTTCCATATAATCACAATCTTTGATATACACTGATACCTTGTGCTCAGAAAAATTATTTTCACTCTCTGCTTGGGCAGATTTCTACTTTTTGGAGTAGGTTGAGATAATTCGCTTGTTTGTTTTGCTTTATTTTTTTTCCTTAATTTTTATCAGGATCGCTGATAGGAAAAACTGAGAAAATATTCCAAGAAATGTACTTTTTAGTGTGAAATATCCCAATGTTTGTTGCCTGCAGGGTGAGGGTGGGGGTATTCTGAAACTATTTGCTTTGAGAAGTACTGTAGTTAATTGGAGTTGAGCAATCCCTGACCTCTTCTTACACTCTCTGAAGTTTGCCACCAGCTGCAAATATTTGCTCAATAGGTTAAGCAGTTGGAGACATTTTCCCAAGAGCAGAAGGAAGTCAATGGAGCCAGCACTTCCCATTTTGTTAGTGTCATCCAAACGCCTCTAGAATCTACAATCCTGAATCTACCTGCACTTCTTGGCTGTTTTTCCATCTCAGCTTTGGGGTGAGGAAGAAAAATAAGTCATCAGGGAACCTAGCTATTATCCAAATAATAAATTAGATAATCTATCGAGCCTCTGCTAAAGCCTGGCTCATGATGAACCTGAATCCCAGTAGTAGGATGCCAAATTAAATGCCGAGAACTAATTTATCTGTTTCAGAAGTGAGGACCTCCCACTAACAGTAACTAGTTGACTGTTGGAGGTTTCAGTCATAGGACTCTGAACCCTACTTGTGGGAGTATGGGAAGATAAGTAGGTGAAGATTAGATCTCTCCCTCTCTCTCTCACACCTATGCCACACACACACACATGCTCACACACACACACACACACTCGGTTAGTCCTAAGGTCTTCTTCCTCAGATAAGTAAAGTCAACATAGAAGGTTCTGAAAAACAAGAAGTAATTTATTTAGTCATGTATTTTGTCCAGGACGCTATACAAAGTGGTACAGTGTTCTAGTAAGTTCTAATTTCCTTTAATTTCACACTCAGTTTCAATCCCCGAGGCACCCTAGGCTGAAGAGGTAGTCCTTGTCCTTCAATCACATATCATGTCCCATAATTGGGCCATTTCCTCTCTCCTTTGTTCTGCCTCTGCCCAGGTAAGGACTTAACTGGTGAAATGTGAGCACTGTGCTTGCAGCTTCACTGTATCAGCTTGTGGTTGATTGCATCTCTTGGAGGAGTAGGCCCACACATTTCAGAGCCCTTACCTCTTTCCTGGTGAGTAGTTTTACTGATTTAAGAGTAGAACAGACAGAAAAATAATATAAGGAGACTTCAAAAGTTCATAGAAAATACATATTATGAAAAAATACATGAATTTCCTTTTCTTTCTACTAAAGTCAACTCATACTAACTTACGTGTCTGAACAATAGTTTGAGACAAAAGAAAGATAATGCATCAGTTTGAAAGCAGTCTCTATCAGAGCCACATGAATTCAGCTAAAATGGAAGCATGAACAAACATCAAATTCATGATGAAAAATCTAATAAAAAATAACATCTTGGGGTAGTTAAAATATTATTAGGTGCTAAAAGGCATGTCAATAATTGCCAAGAGGAGGCACCAATCATAAAGTTTATAGTCAAGTAACTAATCTGATGTTTATGATATTGCCCACAAATCTGCTTTTCTTATATTACTCCATCCATTATTGTTTCATTTTATGAATTCAGTGGAAAACACGGTAAGAGTGAGGTTTCTGCAGCCTCTTCATGAGAATACCCCCTTTTAAGGTGTTTTTCATGTCTTGTAGGTATTCTTGTCATAATAACTAGACTCTAAGCATTATCTCATTTCTCATCATTAAACGTGTTTCTACTCTATTAAATGCCTCCTCACCTGCCTCAGTATTTATAGCCTCAGTAATTGTAGGTTGTTACGTTCTTCCAGCTCACCTAACCTAACTATTCTGCTCTCATCTAACATCTTTTCATAGTTAAGTGTAAATTATCTTCTTTGTCCATTAATTTTGAATGGGTTTAGAAAACTCTGAACTCAAGTATGACATAAAAATGAAGAAAAGAGTCTGACATACCTCATTGGCCACACATCTGTCTTTTGGTTTCAGTCACTCTTAACTTCTGGTAAAACTGAGAAGGAGTTCATAGCCACATGGTAATTCTAGTCCTTCCAAACTATGAATTCAAACTTTTTGATCAGTCAGTTCAACAATGGCTTATAGGTATTGCCAGAGCAGGAAAGTGATACCTCCTTGAAATGTTTTATATTTTGTGTGCCCAAGGATCACAGAACTCTACGTGCCAATGGGGAAGTTGCAGTGTCAAAGTGACACTGCACCACTTAACCTTGGTCACAGCTGGGATTCCCAGAAACTGTCAAAGTAGCAAGTTGTCAAGATAGTTGGAGAAGTTCCCCGCTGCTACCATGTGTCTTTCCACTCTAGTTTTAACACAATGAAAATGGCAGCAATTTGCATCACTGCCGAGATAGTAAGCTTGAAATCATTCTCTTTCTTATTTTCTGTTTTCACTATAAGAAAGACATGATATTCCAATGTGAGAATCCTAGGTTGAATCAACTTGAAAAATAAAACTGAACTATCACTCATAAGCTATTGGCTATTATACCCATATATGACTGGCTATCTTGTAAAGGAGAATATGAAGTATATCCTTGTCCCTCATAGATTTAGATGGAACTGCACCTGAAAGGAAAGCAGTGAGCAGTGGCACCAATGGCTATGACCAAGGCCACTGCAGGTGACAAGAACATGGCTATGCCACTGAAATGTTCGTTTTTTTCCTTTGTCTCCTGTTTCTTTAGATGACATGTTAACTGCACATTGACTGAGCAAATTGCACTATGTTCAAGACTGCTTTGTCTGCAAACAGCAGTATAGGGACTAGCAGGTGGCCTGGTGATCAAGGTACTGGACTCCCACAGGGCCAACTGTGTTTCAAGCCCCGAATCCGGTGACTTGAAAATCATACTGGGTGTCTTTATGTGCATGCCCAAAATCCTGAAAGGAGAATGGAGGAGAAGGAATTGCAACATGGCCATCCTCCCTTGATGGGTGATTATCTCACTTTTCTTCTTTCTGTCTTCTCTGGTGAGCATGCATGCTCACAAAAAATAAATAAATAAAAAGGAAGAAAAGGAAAAATAGCATAACTGGAATGATTTAATGAAGCTCACTAAAATGGGATTTAGAAATGATTGCATCCAATGTTTTCACTTTATGAAAATGGAAACTAAAGAAGAATTTTCTGAGGCTTCATCATGAATTCATGCCAGAAATAGGACTAAAAAGATTATAGTTTATTTTACTCTTTCTCATACTTGATTTCATTTCTTAACTGAGTTCCACTCCCCCCAAAATAATAATAATAATAATAATAATAATAATAATAGTAATAATATGCTGGTGTAGCACCATAGAATTATATATCGTCAGTGTTGATGTTTTCTTCTTTTTGTTTTGTTCTAAAGAAGAACAAAAATATACAGAAACATTTTCAAAATATCTCTCTAGGTTCACCGAAAAGAAAGCAAAGATGAGTTACTGGGTGTTAGGGTGACCTCTGCAATATGTTAGAGTGGTCTTGGTCACAGGCTATGAAAGAATTCACAAACTTAGAGAGAAAGAGGATAGAAAAGAATTTATTTACTTCTGATCTCTGAAAGAGGTCAAATGCAAAGGGGTCAGATGCATCAGCCCTAAAAGGCGAGAGTCGGAAGATTTCATTGGATTTTAGAGGCAAGGGGTTTATGGTTGCTACATAGGGTGATTCTGGGAGGATACCTGTTGACTTTTCACAATTTATGGACTATTTCACCTCTGCTTTTGGTTGTTATACCCATCACTTTCATCTGCTGAATATCTGGAGGTTTGTTGATGTTTCAATGTCAACAAGAGATGGGTCTCAATCTCTGCATTTGTAGGTAGCAACTTCAAAAAACCAAAAGTTGGCCTTCTGTGGTGAGGTCAAGGAAGCCCAGCGCACCTAGGAAGAAAAAGGAACAAGAGGAAAAAGATGTTTGAAGCACCTGAGGGCTTTAACAAGTCTCCTCAAGAAGGCATCAGAGTAACACGGAATCAACCCAGTGCCAGGGAAACACAGAGACACTGAATTAACCCTTCCAATGCTTAAGGCACTTGGGAGACTTTTAACCCTTTCACTGCAAAAATATCTTTGTGTTTCTAAGGGTTGGGAGTCTGCAGGTTATTTTGTTGTGGATAAAGAGATTAAACAAATAGTACTTGGTGCTTTCCAATCGTAGAAATTTCTGATAAATCTAAACAACGTAAGTAAGAGAAATAAGGCCAACGAGTCCTGTGGGAGTTAAGGTGATTGGATCCCACATTGCCAAAGTGCAACTGAAGTCCCTGGCTCAGGTGCTTGTAAAACACACCAGCGCATGTGTGTGCATGCCCAAAATCCAGAGAGGAGGGTGGATGAGAAGGAATTGTGATGTGGCCATCCCCCCTGGGGGTTGCTTTCCCACTTTCCCCTCTCTCGGTCTCTCTCCAGTCAGCATATGCATCCTACTGCAAATGGAAAAAAAAAAAAAAGAAGAAGTAGAAGTTGCAGGTATCATAATTGGGAAAATTGCCAAATGCGTCAGAATCATTTGCAAAACTGTTGCAGTAGATCTTATGATAATTAACCACATTTACTGTTCCTACCACTTATTATACCACTTATTATATATAGGAGAAGAAGCAATTAAAATTCTTCTCTGCTATGGAACTTAGGTTCAAGTGAATTGTGCATGAAATTAGCTATTTAAGACTCAAGTGGCAAATTGAGCTCTCAATCTAGAACTTGGGAGAAAAGAAGTCATTTATTTTTATTGTTGCTTTTTTGGGGATGCCATTACCCTGTAATTGTAAACATTTGCAGACTTAAAGAATAAGCAGAACATCACTTCAATAAAGCATTCAAGGTTCAAAAGCGTTCTCTCTCTTTCCGTTCATTCCATGAGATAATTCATTCCATGATTTCAAAATTGTAAAACTGTGAAAAGTTTCCCCTTAGACTATTTACCTATCAATATTGAAAGTTAATACCTTTTCCTTTAAGGGCAAAAAGGCATTTTGAAGCTAAGAAAAACAACGTGAACTGATTCTGAGATCCAAAGAGTAATAACAACAGTTTTCAGCACTTTAAAAGCAGAAGATCCTTTAGTCAGCCTAGAATCATCCAAAGTTTGGCGAGTTGATACCAAATTGCTTCTCCCTCAGACGCTCATAGCTGAGGAAGGATGAGCTTTAAGAGCGGGTATGAGATATAAAACAACATAGCAAAAACTGATTGTTTAGTTTCATTTACAGCTCAAGGGTGCTTTTTAAATATACGTTGAAAGTCACCTCAGGCTGTCATCCAATTTGCTTGATCTTCTCTCTTGTAAGCAGACAGTGGAAATCTGTGTTTTTCGGAGCCCACAGTCTGGTGCTACAGGTGGAATTCTCTTAGTGTGGCACTTTTCAAACCCTCTATGGACCTTCAGGGGAGGGAGGAAGTATGAAAAGTTAAACTCTGGCTTCCCAGAATGTACTATACCTCTGAGTACATCATTTCATGATTTCTACACATGTAAAGTGCTTCCTGTAGCTAGTCTAAGATGTAAAGATTGATGCATTTTCTCAGACAAACTTACCACTTTGTTCCACCTTTTGTGTACCCCCATCTTGTTGCTGCGTGTTATTACACGTAATTTTGGACTCCTGAGCAGATAGGTTGAATCCTAGCATTGTGACCCTATGGACACTTTGATCCTGAAGATGTTCTTATTTCTAGCATGTATTTGAAAACTTGGCTCCTGACCTCTTTCTTAGTTTTTAATTTATACATAATAAAAATTTATTTCTCGAGGTTCTGGAAACTGGGAAGTCCAATAACAAGGTGCCAACATTTGGTGAGAGCCTCTGGCTGCACCATCCCATGGCAAATGTGGAAAGGTAAGACAGCAAGAGAGAGAATAGGAAGAAGAAGGAGGAGGAGGAGGAGGAGGAGGAAGAGTAGAGCTCAGGCCTCAACTCACAGTCACTTGAGGCAGGAGAATTGCAACACGAAGACCAGCATGGGCAGCGCTTGTTTTTGGCCTGTACCATCTGATATTGCATCTGGGTGTGGATTCCCACATACTTCTTGATCATACTCGCTGTTTTTTTTTTTAATTTTTATTTTTTTGGCTTTCTCTTTGTGTTTGCCTCTCTCTCTTTCTCCTTTAGACTTTGTTTCATAGTATCAGTTAGACTTTTCCAGTGACAGAGCTGACCATAGTGAATATCACTGGCAGAAGTAAACATAATAAAATAGAATCAACGTGGCTAAAATGGGAAAAGGTTGAAGTTGTTGGACAGAATAACTCTTAGGGCAAAAGATATATGACACTTAATCCAGGGAAAATAAACTTTGTACAAATTATGACTGGAAAAGAATTGCAATTGTAACTGAAAAAATTAAAATTAACGTGTTTATTTGGCAAAATGGAAAAACATAATGGATCGGATCATTATAAACTATAAATAGAAAACTGATGAAAATAAAGTAAATTTCAGTAAAATAAAAGTGAAAAATAGAAAATAATAGAGGCCAGCCTTGGTACTACAGGGGTAACGTAACGATCCACAATGCTCGATGTCGTGTGGGAAGGTCCTGGGTTCTCAGCCCAAGGTCTCCCCGTACATTCCAGGCACAGATGACCAGTTCTGGGCTGGTAAGGCTCGGGGTGGATTGTCGTATGAGGACTCAGTTGGGGTACCTCTTTCTCTGTCTCAGAATAAATAAATGATAAACTTCTATTTTAAAAAAATAGTGGAAGTGGTTAGTCTGTGCTGTGTAGAAGATTAATCTATTCAATTAAATACATGCACCAGTTTTCTAGGGGGGCTACAGAAAAGAACCACAAACGGAAAGCTTAAAGATCTGAGCAGATGGCATAATGGCTAAGTAGCTGGACTCCCATGTAGTCAACCATGGTTCGAGTCGTGCTCTGATTATTCATTTAGATGACATCCAGGTCTTATTTAGTGCATGCAATATCTTCTCTTACCACTTAAATTGGACTAATTATATGACTACTTCTTTATTTACATTTTTTTCTGTTTCCTGAGTGGCATAGGGCTCTATCCCCCTTTATTTATTTTTTTAATTGCCAGATGGTGCATCTACTCACTGGAGAGAGACAGAGACAGAAAGAGAGGGAGAAAGCATGCCTAAAGAGGCATGTTCATGACGTAGTTCCTTCTCTAACATTTCTCCATCCCATTGAGATTCAGAGAATGCATACATACACATTGGCCTGGGATGTTTTTCAACAATCAACAACTTTTTCAACAACCAGCATGTTTTTCAAGCCTCCAGAGTCAGAATTTGAACTATACTCAGCAATGTAATTACTAGACCAAGGAGCCAGCCAAGATATACAGGTATTTTTGACATGGTCTCACCATGCCATGATAAGCCTGCTCCCCATCTCCCAATTAGCAAAGATTATAGGTGCATGCAGCTGTACATGGTTGCACCAGGAGCCAATCCCCAGCCTCCTGTGAGGTCTTCATCCTTCCAAGCAGTAAGCTATGTGTGAGCCAGCACTTCTGGGCCATCTTTCAGCACTTTTAATATGTCATCTCATTCTTTCCTGGCCTGTAAGATTTCTGCTGAGAAGTCCACTGATGGATTAATGAGGATTCCCTTATATGTACTTGACAAGTGTGTGTGTGTGAGAGTGGGTTTTATTGCTTTTTAATGTATAATTAGCATTTTATTTTTTCCCAGAGGACAGACAGCTCTTCTGTCCTTAAAGACTCAGCTCCTCACATGGGCTTTGGTAGAGGGCAAGGGACAGCACCCACAGGTCTAAATTGGGGTGGGGGTGTTCAGTCCTTCTGAGCTTCATGAGCTCAGTTCCTGACTACCTTGCTATGAATGGTACAGGTCACACAGCAATGCAGCTTCACATACAACTTGGAGAGCACATAAGCATCCAAGACACTTAATTCGGAGATGTCCCTGATGACTGCGGTTACTGCTATGTTTAGGATGACGAACTTCCTAATAGCCTTGTCCTTGAGCACACATCAGACACAGTTCGTGTAGTGAATATGCTGCATGTGGCTGAGGCCCTTTTTGGCACAGCCATTGTTCCTTCTTTTCTTCATCATCTTGGAAGCGAAGCCACGAGAGAGCTGTGTGTGTGCTTTAAAAATTCTCTCTGTCCTTGACAGTTTAATTTTAATGTGATTAGTAGAGACCTTTTTTGTGTTGAATATATTTGGCAACATGTGAGTTATATGGATCTAGTTGTACTTATCTCTCCTAAGACTTGGAAAGTTTTCAAATAATCATATCTTTAAATAAGGTTTCTGTTCCTCTTCTGATTCTTCTTCAAAATTCCCAGTCTTTATTTTCCTCTGAGTGACTCATTTCAAAATACCCATCTTTAAGTTCACAGATTTTTTTTCTGTTTTCTCTCATCTGACATTGAAGTTCTTAATGGTATTTTTTATTTCATTAATTGTATCACTCAGTTCTAAGATTTGCATTAAGTTCTTACTTGTGATAGCTACCGCTGTTTAATTTATCACTTAGATCATGAATTCTTTTTCTGATCTTATTACTATGTCTGTTTGAATTCTACTGTATCTCACCAAGTCTCCTTAAGATCATTATTCTGAATTCCTTTTTAGACAATTCATATATTTCCATTTCTTTGGGTTCTGTTACTGGAGAATTATGGTATTCCTTTGGCAGGACCATGTTTCCTCACTTTTTTTCTGTTCCTTGTGTGCCTGTGTTGAGGTCTGCACATCTGATCATGCAGTCACCTCCTGCAAACTTAACAGAGTAGCTTTTGTAGGGAAAGGCTTTCACCTGCAGATGGATCAAAGGTTCCCAACTGGACAGAGTGTGATGGTTCTGTTCTGTGTGAGCACAGTGTTGTAGTCTCCATGCAGTGGTCTAAGCTGCAGGAGTTTGTGACAGTGATGATGACTGTGTAGGTTATTAAGGCAAGTTATCTAGAGATCTTCTCATTATTGTCTTCCTCATAGCGTGGACTCTTAGTTGAGGGGATCTCTCCTGGTATTGGGTCTGACACGGCTCATGGGCAGCCACAGCAGCACTGGGACTGAAGTGACTATGGGACACAGGGCATAAAGACTTAGGATAGTTTGGAACCAGCAGGTGGCGTGGTGGTTGGTGCGCTGAACACTCCCACATGGCCGACCATGGTTCAAGTCCTGGACCTGGTGGCTTGCTTTCTCACTTTCTGTATCTCTCTCTCTCTCTCTCTCTGTATTTCTCTCTGGTCAAGTTAAAATAAATGAATGAATAAATAAAATTAAATTAATAATTAAAAAAAAGACTTAGGATAGTTCTAGAGAAGAAAGAGTGCTCCAGTAGCCAGGGCCAAGGAAAGCAGAGCACAGCTGGAATTCAAGAATTACAACCAACAGGGCACGAAGCACCATGTGGTGCTGACGCTGGTGCCTGGGGTGGTTGGACATGCAAGAGCACAGGCTTTGTAAGGTCAGGAGCAGCAGCAGCAAAGACCAGGAATGGCAAGATGCCCCTGTGGGCTGTGCTATGAAGGGCAGAGGACAGTGCAGTAATGACTCCATTCTCCAGAAAAGTGGGATGCCTTGGCAGTATGGACTATGGGAGAAAGTCCAATTCAGGTAGATAGGCACCTGTTGCTATTCAGCCTGGGATGAGGTGCCACAGCTCAGTGAAGGCTCTGATTCTCTGAGACATGAAACATCATGTCTGCCTGGCCCCCAGCTTAGTTGCATACATTGGAGAAACCTGAGGGTACTTTGACCAGGTTTGTGTATTAGTAGTGACTGGGAGGAGCAACCGCTTTGAGATGCCAGAGCTCTGAGCCCCCATGTAAGATGCTGCCTCACTTGTAGCACCACAGGAGGGGAGTTTTTTCTCTGGTGTGCAGAAGGTCTGATGTTTCTAAAGAATGGAGCCCACTTCATCTTGGCTCTAGGGGGAGATTGGATCAACAACTGGGTTGGGGGTCATATGGGTGGCCCAAGAGGGTAGGGTGTAGCAGCAACTCGGGTAGGCATGGAGCAGTGACAGCTAAGCCTCTGGGATGGAGATGCATGGCTATTTCCAGGGCAGGAAATACTCTAGCAGTGGTTTGGGTTCCAAGATGACACCGACCACAGTGTAGGTAGACCATAGTGTCAGCTTCTTCTCTGGGTTAGCTCAGCCTGTGAACTCTGAGAGCTCTCTCAGCAAGTTCTCCATCTCTAAGGACTGCGGAGTCTCCAGAAGCAAAGACTACATGTGTCCATGATGGCTATGGAGCTGCTGGGGTCCTCTTCTTATCTTTTCCTGGCAGGAAGAAGTCGCTCTTGATCTGAGCTGATCCCAGGGGTGGCGATTTTGCATGGGAATGGTAAGGTGTTTTTCATTCTCTTTTCTGTGTCTGGGCTTTCCAAAATTTCTGTCATTTTAAAAAATTTCATTTTTTTAATTCATTTTTGTTTTGTTTATTGTTTTGTCTTGTTGTTTTCCATTGTTCTCCTTTAATTAGTTTCGTCCAAATGTGGCTATTTATTCATTGTTTTGACTCTTTTGGGGAACAAGTGCTCAGAGGGCGCTATGAACCTCAGTCAGCCATCTTGCTGACATCACTTGAAGCACCTTCTTGAGATTCTTTTTTTTTGCCTAAGTCAATGACTATGCTACCTGTCCTGTCAAAAGTGTAAACCTTATCTCTTCCATTTCCAGTTAAAGTGCTTTTTAGATAAATTTTGACTAATACAGTTAATTCAGAAGGCAAATTTCCTTGGCACCAGTGATGAAAGTGTCACGACACTCCTCCAGGAGATACTGACTTTACTTAGAGATTTAAAAACTGTTTTGGGGGGCCAGTTGGTGGTGTGGTGATTAAGGCAGCTAGATCCCACATGGCTGGCTGGACAGTCAAAGTCCTGTACTTGGCAGCTTGAAAAACACACAGTTGCACATGTATGTGTGCCCAAAATGTGTGTCCGAAATCCTGAGAGAATGGAAGAGAAGGGATAGCTGTGTAGTCAATGCCCATTGGGGATTATTTCTCACTCTCCCAACCCCTAGCCCCATTTCTTTTCATTTCTTTTCAGCAAGTATACACATCAGATAGCAAAAAAAAAAGAAAAAAGAAAGAAAATGAAAAGAAAAAAATTCAGAGGATTTGAATGTTGCCAGGTACTTTAGTATTTGTTAACAAAGTTAATCTCCTTTGCCATGGGGTTTATAAGCCTGTAGATTTAGGGATATGCAGAAACTGGAACACAAACTTTTCATTTTTTAAAAAAATAATTTATTTAATTTTCTTTATTCACTTATTTTCATTTGATGAGAGAGAGAGAAAGTGGGAAAGTAGGGAAGAAAGCTACCAGGTCCAGGACTTGAACCATGGTCTGCCATATGGGAGTGTCCAGCGCCTTAACCACCATGCCACCTGCCGGCCCCAGAGAAAGTGAGAAAGCAAGCCACCAGGTCTGGGACTTGAACCACTGTTGGCCATGTGGGAGTCCAGCACTTCAACCACCGTGCCACCTGCTGGCTCCCAAACCTTTCATTTTTAAAACTCAGAATTTTTAGATATCACTTCACCATTTCTTTTTAAGTATACAATAAAAGATTTTAGTAATTATATTTGAGTATTTATAAATCACTGGTAGAGGGTAGCAAGTCAAAAGAAAAAGAACTGAAGAGCTAATTTATTGTCCAGGATGATTAGAACAATACCTCACTGTACAAAACAGCATGGAACAAAATTCAAAACTAATGGACTAAGTCTCACAAGCGTATTGTTTTTAATAATTGAACAGGAAAACAGATATGCAAGATTTTTCAAAGTGACATTAGTAAAAGCTATAGAAAATGCAATATATTCTATTGCAGAACTGACGTAATTTTCTTCCTGTCTTGCTGTGCCTAATATCTTCCATAATTGTTGAAGGCAGGCAATTTATACTGAGTGATAGGGCAACTTAAATATTAGAGCATGGGCTGATTCATTCCACTTAAGCTTACATAGCTAAAGAACAAAAGAGAAGTCGGGGTTTCTGGAATATAGGGACTAATCATCAGATAATATAAAGTATCCTTTATTATTTTTTAAATTACATGTAAAAACATTTTACAATTTTAGCTGATAGATCCATTCTTTATTTTCAGTGTACATCAATACCCCCACCAGCCAAATTACAATGGATTTCTTGCCTCGTAAGATCCCATCAAGGTCCAATTCTAGTAATTACTGTTCCTGAATTCTTCCCACAGATCTTCTTTGAATCCATAGCCTTTGCTGTCTACATCATTCATCTGTTAACCTTGCCAAATATTTATCCTATCATAAAATCATCACTCAAGATGATGGTGAATACATGACCAGGGGAAAAGGATGTTCAAGTGAAAAGCCTATTAGACTAGGCATTTAGTGATAGAATTGGCTCATCATTTGATAACCATATGACTTGGACAAGTCCCAGAATCTCTTTTAATCTTAACTTACTAATTTGTCAGGGAAGAGGAGCGTACTGTATGTCTTATTTTAGAATGTGTGAAGATTAAATGAGGCAATAATAAAAAGATTTCAACTTGTCCAGTGCTATGTCATTTTAAGGTGTTCTTTCTGATATAGACGTAATAATAGCTAGCATATATTAAGCATAGGTTCCATGCTATTGAATAAACCCTTTGATTTCATTGTCTTATGTAATTATTAAAAAACCCTGCTAAGTAAAGACCATCACTAACTGTATTTAGAGATGAATAGTTTGAAGTGTTTGGAAGTGAATCAGTGTAATCACAATCGTACCATTAGGAAGTGATAGAACCAGGTGGTAATATCAAACCAGGTGGCCTGGCTCCTAGCCCATTATGGTGTGTTGAATTCTGCTATTTGGCTAATCACAAAACTGAGATTAAAAAAAAGTAAAAAGTCCTCTTAAGGAAACACTATGTTTCAGAGTTTCAGATGAGCAATTCCACTATCATACCACCAGAACATCATCTTCTCCATAACTATCTTTCTTCTTTCTTCTGGTAATATTTAGCTTTATTGCAATAGACTAGAAATGTAATGTTTAACCTATCTTTACTTATTTATTTATTTTTAGAGAGAGTTTTTTACTATAGGGTGTGTACACTTGCCAGAGAGACAGAAAGTAAGAAATCACTCCCCAGGGGGATGCCCACACTGCAATCCCTTGTCCTCCATTCTTCTCTCGAGATCTTGGGCATGCACACACATACGCCTGGCATGAGTTTCAAGCAGCCACGTCTGGGACTTGAATTGAGGTCGATTACATGGGAGTCCAGCAACATAACCATTATACCATCTGCTGGTCCCAATATTCCACCTATCTTAAAAATTATGCATTTTGGGGCCAGCAGGTGGTGTGATAATTAAGGTGCTGAATTCACATATGGTCAATGGTGGTCAAGTTCCAGACCCGGCAGCTTGCTTTCCCACTTTCCCTCTCTCTCCCTCTTTCTCTCTCTGATGAGTACCCGTGCCCTATAGCAGATTGAAAATTAGTAATAATAATAATAAAATTAAATATTTTTTACAAAACAAAACATTCAAAGGGGAATAATAAGTGTTAACATTTGACTAAGTGATGACTAAGTGTCGACACATACAGTATCTCACTCAAATCTCAGAGTTAGTTCTGACGTAAACATCACTGCTATCACCATTGTTCACTGAGAAGAATGAGGAGAGAAGATAAATATCTTCTTAGAAAAGATAAATATTGTTCCTCAGGAGAGCTGGGATTTGAGTCTAGACTTGATTTTATCAACAGGAACCCCCATGAGATTTAAATCATACAGACTAGGTTAAGTCACCAAGCCACATTTTCCCATCATCTAGCTGAGCAATTCTCTTCCTGGATGAACGCCATTCCTAAGCATTAGATATTTATCTTCTCTCCTCATTCTTCTCAATGAATAACGGTGGTAACAGTGATGTCTATGTCATAGCTAACTCTGAGATTTGAGTGAGATACTCTATGTGTCGGCACTTAGTCATCACTTAGTCAAATGTTAACATTTATTATTCCCCTTTGTATGTTTATTTAAAATAATTATTTATTTAATTTTATTACTAGTAGTAGTAGTGATTTTCAATTTGCTATAGGGCATGGGTGCTCATCAGAGGGAGAGAGACAGAGAGAGAGAGAGAGACAGGGAAAGTGAGAAAGCAAGCTGCCAGGTCTGGGACTTGAACCATCATTGGCTATGTGTGTATCCAGGGCCTTAATTACCACACCATTTGTTTCTGAATGCCATTCAGAAGCATGTCCATATTTCTCGATGATTTACCATGGATACAGTAGCACTCCTTTACATCAGCACAGGGGAAAAGATAATGAATTGTTAGACCTCATAAATGCAGATAAGGCTACAAATTAAATTTAGATTATTTAGTATATGTGACTTAACTTGTCTCTTATTCTCAAGATCTCACTTTAAATACGTTAACTCTTTTCATGAAAGAAGACCTTCTGGAGAATATGTAGATTGTATGCATGCGGAAAGCAGTTTCAGTCATGCAGTGTTGCATTGGCCCAGTAAGGACAAAATGATCACTTCCTTTTTATTTATTTATTTGTTCATTTGTTTCAGAGATTTTTGTTATGGGTTCCAGGTGCTTGCTGGAGAGACAGAGAGAGGAAAGGTGAGAATCACCTGCTCCCCCTTCGGCAGGGATGACTGTGCCACAATCCATCCTCCTCCATTCTTCTCTAGGGGTTTTGGGCACGCTTGCATACTCATGTGTCTGGTGTGAGTTTCAAGCTTCTGGGTTCGGGACTCAAACCACGGTGGACCACGTGGGAGTCCAGTGCCTTAAGCACTATGCCCCTGCTGCCCCATCACTTCCCCCTTTACATCCAGGAGGGAGAAGCACCCTCGATGGAGAATTAGGGTTAGCTTTTGTTCCTCTGCTGGTCCTGAGCTGTTCATCTCCATCAACACATGCAGCTCCTCTGTGAGCCCGAGGTTCTAACCTGTCAGATAGAAATAACCATATATAACGTATCTCTCGAGAAAAGAATCCAATGTCACCTAAAAATGCAACTACAAGCTTAGGTAGAAAAGTATAAAGTAATTTATGACTTTAAAGAAAGCTTAATCTTAAAACCAGAAACTCAGGGCGGTAGCGGCATTCTTATGGATAATGTGTCGTTCCCACACTTGCTCCGTGAAGAAATGAACCAACCATATTTTATGAAACATCAGGCCTTTCTTACTTCAAATGCAATTATATTTAAGCCTTTTTCACATGCTATTGTTAAGCTGCTTTTCCAACTTTTCATCATTTTCCCTTTGCTTTTACTGAAAGTATAACTTGCTTACAATGAAAAATACAGCTGTACGAAAGCGGAGATTTTTTTGTTGTTGCTTTTTCTGTTGGCTGACGCATGTGTAGCAATTATATAAGTACCACATGGTAGCTCAAAAACATTGCTGAATAAGCTGAATAAATATAGTGAAATTTAGTGCTAATTTACAAAGGAATTAAACACACACACCCACACACAAATATTGTGTCGTGTGCTAGACACAGTAGACAGAGCACTGGTGATTTATGCACACCACTGCATGGAAGTATCAGAGAAATCTTAAGAAAAAGGTATCTTTTACAAAACATATAGACACACACATACACACACACACACACACACACGTATATACGTATATACACACATTACCCCTTATTATATATAATAACTTTCAGAGGTCACTTTTTAATAGCTGGAATCATAAACCATGATACTAGTTGCCATTTGTGGAGAATGTCAAACTAGGTATTTCTGCCTTTCTTTATAGCAGACATACAAAGATGGCGTTATTCTAACTTCAGAAGTGAGGAAAGCAAGGGATCAGCAGGTGGCCTAATGGTTACACTGGTAGACTTCCATGTAGTTGACTGTGGTTTTAGTCCCAGACCAGGCAGCTTAAAACTCACATTAGGCACGTGTGTGTGCGTGCCCAAGATCCCGAGAGGAGAATGGACGAGAAGGGATTGCGGCGTGGCTATCCCCCCGGGGGGTGATTTCTTGCTTTCTGTCTCTCTGTCTCCCCAGCAAGTGCATGCCCCCTATAACAAAAATCTCTCTCTAAAAAACAAAGGAAATAAAGACATGAAGAATAAGGGCTTAAAGTGAATGACCACTAAAGCATCATTCTTTCTCTGGCTCCGTTCCAACAATTTCTGAATCCCTGGTCCCTAAATCACCTCTTTTACCTCTTCAGATTCACACAAGGCCTGAGAACGGACAGGAATATTGAATACTTTTGAATGAAGAGATGATTTTATCCAATATGTAGGAACATAAAAGGACAACTAAGATGATTATCCCTGGCATTCTAGTGGAATAAAAAGATCATTAAAACGTGTTTAGGACTTCTCTGAATATCAGGAGAGTTATCAAATAAGAGGGGCCTGAGAGCAAACATATTGGAAAAATAACAGAAAACAAGTTTATTTATGGCAGGATCTCCTAAAGCCAATTTTCAATATGCAATATAACTAATGTGAAAGCTTCACTTAACAACTTTTATCCACATTTATTTTATGAGATAATTCCCTTTAAGAGTAGCTACCATTTAGATCAATAAACTAATTTTGATCCACTAGCTGATCGTACTGTTCACTGCTGGTGGATAACATGTTGTGTACATATTTGTAATGACTTTTGGTTGGTTGTTTTGATAGCGAGCACATGCACTCACCAGAGAGAAAGAAAGAGAAGGAGAAGAGAAAGCACCCTCCCCCCCCCCCAAGCTTTTCACCAAGATGGCGCCAGAAGTGAAGAAGGAAGCTCCTGCCCCTCCCAAAGCTGAAACTAAAGCAAAGGTTTGGAAGGCCAAGAAGGCAGTGCTGAAAGGCATCCACAGCCACAAAATAAAGAAGTTTCAAATCACCCGCCCTCTGGAGGCCCAAGACTCTTCGGCTGGAGGAGCAGCTCAAATATCCTTGGAAGAGTGCCCCCAGGAGAAACAAGCTTGACCACTATGTCATCATCAAGTTCTCCCTGATCACGGAGTCTGCTATGAAGAAGAGAGAAGACAGCAACACACTTGTGTTCATTGTGGACGTCAAGGCCAACAAGCACCAGGTCACACAGGCTGTGAAGAAGCACTATGATAGTGATGTGGCCAAGGTCAACACTCTAATCAGGCCTGACAGAGAGAAGAAGGCATATGTGCGACTGGCTCCTGATTATGATGCTTTGGATGTTGCCAACAAAATTGGGATTGTCTAAAGCGAGTCCATCTGGCTAATCCTAAATACACACTTTTTCATCATCAAAAAAAAAAAAAAGAAAAAGAAAAAGAAAAGAAAAGAAAGCACTTCCCTAAGAGGAATGGCCACACTGCAATCTCTGTTTCTTCATCTCTCCCTCCTTTTTGAATTTTAGGAATATTCCCAGTGTGTTTCTGAAGCTTCTGGGTCCAGAACTTGTACCACATAGTTGGCCATGTGAGATCTTGCTACTTTAACTACCAGGCTACAGGGCTGGCACTTGAAATTATTACTTAATACAAAAAGGTGTTTTTCTGGGGAACCAGCAGTTAGTGTAATGGCTATGTCACTGGACTCCCACGTAGTCGACCGCGGTTCGCGTCCCGGACCGGTGGCTTAGAACTCACGCCAGGCGCATGTGCGTGTGTGCCCAAGATCCCGAGAGGAAAATGGAGGAGAAGGGATTGCGGCGTGACCATCCCCCCTGGGGGGTGATTTCTCGCTGTCTCTATATCTCTCTCTGTCTGTCTGGCGAGCGCACGCACCCTATAGAGAAAACCTCTCAAAAAAAAAAATTAAAAATAAATAAATAAATAAATAAACAAGGTGTTTTTCTTATAAAATAGGGCTGAAAAACACTGTGTTGGGTTGAAACTGGCTGTAGTTGTGCCATTTCACTGTTATTTTGATACCATGGGCCTAAATATCATTGCAAATCTTTTAAATACCTCTGGTAGATAAGGTTTTCTTGAAAGTAAGACTTAGTGAAAATTAAGCAATTGAATTTAACACCATGGGAAATAATTATCTGATTAGGTCTTGACTATAATATTGGTGAAAATGGTCTCATTGTAAACACTTGTCTTGTTAATAAATTTCCTACTTAAGATTTGAATTAAATATATAAAGGTAAGATGTTCCTGCTGAAAAATAATTTCCTAATGAGTGGCGAAGTCATACAACCTATTTAGCAGAGTTATTATAGTTATTACTAATAAAATGGGCCTTCACTTAAATGTGGAGAAGCTGCAGTGGTTCCAATACCAATTATACATTATTCCTAAATTATATATTGAAACTTAGTGGAATTATGCCAAGATGCAATCAGAAGGAATCACGAGGTGAGCAATTTTCAGAGCTCAATTTATAGCATCTTTTAAACTGTATTTTCCAAGATTATAATTACATTTAGCCATTGGTTTGATGGAAGAGAGAGAAAAAAATCATCCTGCTTCATTGACTACCATTTTACATACGTGTTTGACTGGTATTGCACATGATATAATTTGTAACATGGCCAGTTCTGAGGAGAGCAGTCAGACGTATTTCTTTCATCCTCATAGAAGGAACATGAAAAGTCAAAGGGCTTTCTTTCTAGAACTCAGAGTCACAGAAGAATATTTCTCCTATCTATCTTGGTAGCTGGTGTATTGGTTGACCAGAAAGAGAATGGGATGTTCAGTAGATCAAAGAGCGGAATTTCTGAATCTGACTCAATCTCTGTGAAACTGGGCAAACTAATACTGATTCTTTACATCTAAAACAAGAAATATGAACTTGCTATTGCTGTAGAAAGTGTTTTAAGAATTACATTGCATACATACACACATATATACTGTTTATATTTTTTCATATACTATATATATACATATATATATAAATATACATGTGCCAAATATATACATGTGTATATATATATGTATGATTCCAAAAATTCATAGAAAATAGGGACCAGCAGTTAGTGTAATGGCTATGTCACTGGACTCCCATGTAGTCGACTGCAGTTCGAGTCCCAGACCCGGCGGCTAAAACTCACACCAGGCCCGTGTGCGTGTGTGCCCAAGATCCCGAGAGGAGAATGGAGGAGAAGGGATTGTAGTGTGGCCATTCCCCCTGGGGGGTGATTTCTCACTTTCTGTCTCTCTGTCTCTCTCTCTGTCTGTCTGGCGAGCGCACGCGCCCTATAGCGAAAACCTCTCAAAAAAAAAAGTCATAGAAAATAGAATTAAAGTACAAGTTTATTTAGTTTCCAAAAAGTCTGAAATCCACGCATAGTTTTTTTCATAATATGCATTTCCCCTCATGTACTATATACCATGTATACACATGTGTGCGTGTGTGTGTGTATGTCTTGGTGTCAGGAGACATTTCTTCATGATTTTGTTATGCTTCACATACCATGTGATAGCTTTTGCTCTGGACTGTCTTTTTAAGAAAATTTTAAGGCAAAGAATCTCCCCCGATATGTAAAAACATTATGTCATATAAGTAGAGAGATACATGACTTTCGGACTCTGGGAAGAATGGTTGGAGGTGGGGAGAATACTGAGATGTTGATTAATGGAAATAAAATTGCAGATAAATAGAAAGAATGATGTCTACTGTTATAAAATACGGCAGAAAGAATGTGGATAACGACAACTTCGTACATATAATGTTACAAATGGTTGAGATGATAGGTATACTAATTATTCTGATTTGATCATTACACGTTATATTCATGTACTGAAAAATCACATTGTAACAATAGTTATGTTGATTTTAAAAATTAACTAAAAAAGGAAACAAAAAAAGAGCACTTCCCTTTGAAACAGAAGGCAGATTTGTTTCCTCATAAGCATAATAATGACACAGCTTCCCTTCAGGTAGATTTGCTAGTAGCTCCCTTGTAACCTGGAAGGTCACCAATGTTTCTCAGTGTGACACAACCAGATGGCATGAGCAGCATCTGCTCAAGTTTAGTAAGTATCACCCCCACTCCATGAAAATGAATACGTGGGGGATTTATGTGAGTATGATGTTTATGTGTTTACTATGCCATGAGTACTAAATTCCTTTGTTTCTGAACCAGGAGTTTTATGTATTCTGCCTGTGTCTATGAAACTGGGGTAGGATAATTTGTTAGACTATAAGAAAGATAACATTTTAGCCCTTTCACAGTTCTTTATACTTATCATAAATCTAGACTAGCACAAGTTTTATTTTATGCTACTTTTTTGAATCATGTGACTAAAAAAAAAATACTGGTAGTCCAGCCAGGTGGTGTGGTGGTTAAGGTAACTGGATCTCACGTAAGTGAGTGTGCGATTTGAGTCCTGGACCTAAAGGCTTGGAATATAAGCTGGGTGTGTGCATGTTCGTGCCCAAAACGCTGAGAGAAGAATGGAGAAGGGATTGCAGGGTGGCACTCCCCCATGGGGGGTGATTTATCACTTTTCCTCTCTCATTCTCTCTCTCTGTATCTTTCTAGAGAGTGCATACTCCTTATTACAACAACAACAAATTTTTAAATAGAAAACACTGGCATATAAGAAGAAATCGCTATCAATAATTTTACTTTATGTGTAACATTTACATCATCAGGGAAACAGTTCTTAAAATGCAACTGGAATATGCAAAATTATTTCAAAATGTTTGTGAATGAATGGAATTAAAGTACAAGTTTATTTCAGTACAAAAATGGAAATCTGGGCATAGATTTTCTTACACACATTTTTCCTGAACTTTTTGAAAGCCCCTCATATATGACTAATAAACATTACCCATGCACTTTATTTTCTGTTTATATTTTTCTTTCCTTTCATTTAAATCAACTGTGTTGGTAGAAACTGTGTTGGTAGAATTTACAAAAAATACACTCTACAGATTATTTTCTATTTTTATTGTTTTAAAACAATAAATAGCAAAATCTCCCTCTTCATTTCTTTAGAGGAGTGAGAACCTGTATCTGTTTCACAGTCATACACAGAGAATCATGTCCAATTGCAGCAATTCCTTCATTACAATGTATGTTGTGCTTCTCTTTATTCCATTAAGTATGCCTTTGACAGATATGAACATGGTTTGGCTGTGGCAAGGGCAAGGTGTTAAAGGAACAGCAAGCCAACCTCTGCCTATCACTGTCTACCAAACACATAGAGCTGAGAAATGTCAGGGATAAAATCTAAACAAAAAAATACAGTAAAATAAAGGAGTACATCAAAAAGGTTAGTACCAATCAATGAACGACCTCCTTCATTGAGATCTCTGAGGTCAGTTTGCACAGCACCATTTGTGTACAAGTTCTTTGCAGAGTCTACACAATAATTATTCAAATTTAAGTTTACCTTTCTAAAGGACCCTTTTCTTCTCTTTTCTTTTCTTTTCTTTTCTTTTCTTTTCTTTTCTTTGTTTATTTCTTTTCGCAATTTTTCTCTAGGGTATGTGCACTCACAGGAATGGGGAGAGGAGAGAAAGAGAGTGAGAAAGCATCCCCTAGGGAGGATGGACATGCCACAATCATATCTCCTCTATTCTTCTCTTGGGATTTTGGGCATGCATGCACACATGCCTGGTATATTTTTAAACCACTGGGTCTGAAGATTGAACTGTACAGTTGGTCATGTGGGATCCAGCCACATTAGTGACCATGCCACCCGCTGAATCCCCAGGAACTTTTTTTTTTAAAATACAACAAAGAAAACAAAATGTTGAGGTAGCAGAAATAGCAAACCATGTATTGAAAGAAAATTGCTTAGAAAAACAAAACCACTACTAGCTTGACCCACTAATAGTCTTTTGAACTGATCATCCTTATTAATAACAATAATCTCACATGTTCTCTTTGTATTTGTTTAGAAATGGATATTCAACCAATTAAAATGAAATAATATCTCTAGAAATGGATTTCCTGTTATTAAATAAATGATGAGATAAACATTAAGAAGCTTCTTCTTTATTTTAGAGAGAGATTTTTTGCTATAAGGTGCATACGTTTGTTAGAGAGACAATAAATGAGAAATCACCCCTTGGGGGGAAGACCACGCTACAATCCTTTCTCCTTCATTCTCCTCTTGGGATTTTGGGCACACATGCACATGTGCCCAGTGTAAGTTTCAAGCCACTGGGTCCAGGACTCGAACCGTGGTAGACTGCATGGGAGTCCAGAGACGTTATACCTTCTGCTGGTGCCAGAAGCCTCTTTTTCTCTCCTGAATGTGGTAATGTCTGCGGGTGATGCTGAAGCACTCTGAGATCGTGAGTGATGGTTGGCGTACAATATCCACCCGGATCACAAAGAAGCAAAATGGGAAAAATCAGAGTCCTTAACTACCACGTCAGCCAAACTGCCTGCCCAATGGCCTTTTCACACCATGATATATTTCCTTTTGTTTAAGCCAATTTGAACCTACCAGCTACAAATATTGCAGGGCTCCCTTGATGTCTGGGTGTGCAGATTTGACAGTCCTACAGTCTATTTTTTTTAATTATTCATTTAATTTTAATTTTATTATTATTATCTTTAATTTGCTACAGAGCACATGTGCTCACCAGAGAGAGAAAGAAAGGGAATGTAAGAAAGAGGCTGCCAGGCTTGGGACTTGAACCGTGGTCGGCCATGAAGGATCCAGTGCCTTAACCACCATGCCATCTGCTGGCCCTAGTCTCTTTTAATTAACGTTATAAAGAAGATTGAGATGGCTATTGATTAGATAATATTACAAGTTTACTTCAGTTCAGAGAGCCTTTGCTTATTCTGTAATTCTGTCTGTTGGTATTTTTTCTTTTTTGGGGGGGGGATTTGCTATAGGGCGCGTGTGTTCGCCAGAAAGACAAAGAGAGACAGAGAGACAGAAAGCGAGAAATCACCCCCCGAGGGGGGATGGCCACGCCACAATCCCTTCTCCTCCATTCTCCTCTCGGGATCTTGGGCTCGCACACTCACGCACCCGGCGTGAGTTTTAAGCTTTAAGCCACCGGGTCCAGGACGCGAACCACGGTCGACTACATGGGAGTCTAGTGACATAGTCATTATGCTAACTGCTGGTCCCTGTCTGTTGGTATTTTTAATGAGTGGAATTGTTTGTATAAAAGAAAAAGAGAGAGGAAATTATTCTGTTGTGTACATACCATATTCAATGCATTTAATATTTGCTCTCATTAAATTTTCACAATAATTTTATTAGGTAAAATTTATTAAGTCTCATTTTATCATTTAAAAAGAAGTTAAAAGAATTCAACAAATTTGCCCAAGGTCACATAGCTAAGTAGATTGTAGAGTCAGGATTTAACAATAGTTGGCCTTTCTCAGCATATCTGCTTTTCTGGTATAAAATCTGAAAGTATTACATTTTTTGTAGTATCAAGAGAGGTAAATACATGAAAGAGGAGGGCAGCATGAATGGGTAAGCAAATAATATGCAAATAATTGCATTGCTTCACATAATTCATTATGTCTCAGTAGGGCTTGACCTCGATTTATACACCTTGTGAAAATGGAGTAATAACTTATTTTGTAGTGCTATGTGACATTTTATACATGTATTTCAAGATAAAATGTTGCGTACTTGGAACAAGAAGTGGATGTTACAAGAATTCAAACTTAGAAAACTACATTAATTCTGTGAACTGTGCGCCTGTTGTTGTAATGCGGCGTCAGTGTGTGTGGTGACACTGGATTACAGTGTCACCTTGTATCAGTTAAATGTTTGTATATGAATTGTTTTCCCCAGAATTGTGCATTATTTGATGGTAGTCAGTGGACTGTGCAATTAAAAAAAAAAATGTCAAAAAAATCTTACTCCTAGACCTAGCACAGGAATAACTACAACTCATGCAACACTCTACTCAATGTATATTATAGTTACGCAGAGTAACACTAACCTGTATTTCCTAAAGTTCCAGGCAATGAGACAGCAGAGTTAGCCAAAAAACAAACAAACAAAAAAGAGTCAATTACTGATTTTTGTTCATTCTTTCCTCGCAGTGACTTTAAAAACAAAGCCTCAAGTTACTGGCCCGAAACAAGTATTTAGTAACCAATCAATCTATCCGGAAGATATTGAGTACCCACTACATTTTCAGCACAAAGTGGATAATTTATATTCCCCTGATTGATTGACTTATAATATTATTTTCTATCTGCTGCTCTTAGTAATTAACTTTCTTCCTGTCTTTTAAAATGTTTTTGTAAAGAAAATAATGACATATCAACTTAAAACATTGCTGGGGCCAGCCGGTGGTTAAAGTGGCTGAATTCCACATGGTCAACTACATGGTTCAAGTCTCAGACGCAGCAGCTTGGGAAACACTGCATGCCCCAAATTCCAGAAAGGCAGAGAGGTGAAAAAGAAGGGATTGCCTTGTGATCATCCTCCATTGGAGGGGTAGGGGGTGCTTTCTTACTTTCTCTTCTCTCTCTGGCAAATTAAACAGGCAAACAAACCAAAACATTATTGAAATTTTGTAAAGTATACAATAAGATAAACTCGACATTTGAATTATTTTCAAGTCTGAGAATTGTTGTCAAAACTGGTGTGGGGGACCAGCAGTTAGCGTAATGGCTATGTTGCTGGACTCCCACGTAGTCGACCATGGTTCGAGTCCCGGACCTGGTGACTTAAACTCACGTTGGGCGCATGTGCGTGCCTGCCCAAGATCCCAAGAGGAGAATGGAGGAGAAGGGATTGTGGCGTGGCCATCCCCCCTGGGGGGTCATTTCTCGCTTTCTGTCTCTATGTCTCTCTCTGTCTGTCTGGTGAGCGCACATGCCCTATAGCAAAAAAAAAATCTCTCAAAAAAAAAAAAAAACTGGTGTGAATAAATTAAGGCTAGAGAGTTCGACTTTTCAGTCCCTGAAAGAGCCAATTCATGTAGACAGTTTTCTGATACAATGAAGACCTTATTTGTTTGTGTGTTGTAGTAGGATTAAAGGTCAACTCTGTTTCAATATCTATACCTCAGAAATTCAGCTCACAAATTGAATTTAATGACTAAAATAAGAGCTATTAAATGTGAAGTCACTGACATTTAAATTTAGGGCATGGTAGCAGAGTCTTATCTTTTATAAGGTTAGAGAAAAAAACACTGAACTAATCATTTTAAAGTACATTTTACCAATCGTGAATCAGCACTTTTACATGTTTTTAACTTATTTATCTCCTTTGTGAACAAGAGAGACAGAGAGAGAGACAAGCGATGGCACCCCCAATGGAGTCTTGATGTCACGACCCACCTCCAGCTTCAGACCACTTAAGATCATGGACACTACATGTCCAGAACTCTCAGAGAGGTCTCTAGATACAAACCAGGCATGCTCCTGGGTGAGTCAATATAAATCAAATTTTTAGGATTGCAGTTAGCCTGAATTGCCCAGTTATTACTAGTCCTTTAATTAAGTCAATGATTTTCAAGGTACAGAAAATCATTGTGGGTCAGCATCACAGAGAATCAACTTTGCCCAGAAATAATGTGAGGCGGGTAAAAATACAGGTTCAAAAGTACCCAATATAGGGAACCAGCAGTTAGCGTAATGGCTATGTCGCTGGACTCCCACATAGTCGACCGCGGTTCGCGTCCCGGACCCGGTGGCTTAAAACTCACGCCGGGCGCGTGTGTGTGTGTGCCCAAGATCTCAAGAGGAAAATGGAGGAGAAGGGATTGCAGCGTGACCATCCCCCCTGGGGGGTGATTTCTCGCTTTCTGTCTCTATGTCTCTCTCTGTCTGTCTGGTGAGCACAAGCGCACTATAGCGAAAACCTCTCCAAAAAAAAAAAAAAAAAAACCAATATAATACTGGATTAAACTGTTTACATTCTAAACCTAAATTGCAATAAAATTTTAAAACTAAAAAAAAAGAGTGCAGTATCTTGGAATCCGCTAGACTAGGATGTTAACAAGCTGATTCACAAACCAAAGGAAAAGTAATTAAAGAGAAAGGGAGAAGAGTGGCATGTCAAAGCACTGAGGTAAATGCGAAAAGGGAGTGAGTGGGCACTTTCTGACATCAGGGACAACACTTCTTTCTTTGTTTTTTGTTTTTTGTTTTGTTTTTGTTTTTGAGAGTTGTTTGCAATAGGCACATGTGCTCACCAGAGAGACAGAGAGAGACAGAGAGACAGAAAGCAAGAAATCACCCCCCTGGGAGGATGGCTACACTACAGTCCCTTCTCCTCCATTCTCCTCTCTGAATCTTGGGCACACACGCATATGCGCCTGGCATGAGTTTAAGCCACTGGGTCCAAGACTCGAACCACGGTCGACTACATGGGAGTCCAGCAACATAGCCATTATGCCAACTCCTGGTCCCCCAGGGACATTTCTTAATGGTGGTGTTTCTACCTGCAGTGTGAATATTGGACAGGAACCAGTGTCTGCTAGAAAATGGATATCACCAGTAAATGCACTGAGCTCATACTTATAAGAGTAGTAGTTACGGGCCAGCCAATGGCATGATTTTTAAGGCAGCTGGATCTCACATGACTGAGTCTGCTGTTCAAGTCCCAGATCCAGTGACCTGGAAAACATGCCAGGCATATGAGCATGTGTGCCCGAAATCCCAACGGAAAAATGGAGGAGAGAGGATTGCCCTGTGGCCATCCCCCGGGGGGATGATTTACCTTTCTCTCTCTCTCTAGCATCTACATCCTGCAGCAAATTGAAAAAAAGAAAAAAAGTAGAAGAAGAGGAAAGAAAGAAGAAAGGATGAAAGAGTATTTAGTATGCACTGAGTAGTTTTTAAAGTATCTTTTCCTCACCCTCTAGATTGCAGCATCAAACAAACTAATAACTTTGATCTGGCCACAAATTACAGCCTTGGATATTCTTAATAGGAAGCACTTTAGCCTTTGTGTGAACATTGAAAACACACAGAAAAGAAAGTCATGCAATTAATGTAAGAAACTTGTTATATGTATAATATTTTGTCAGTCTTTCCTGAAAAATTGGGATGTTTTTAGCTTAGAGTTACTGAAGAGAAGACTATAGAAATGTACAGTAACTCAAATGTGTTACACTGGTAAGACTTGTCTGTTTTGAAAGGATGCTAAACACAGAATAAGCACTCCCCACTGCTTTTTAAAAAATTCAGAAATAAACTATTAAATTACCCAAAACAAATTAGTCATTGGCTCTTATAAATTTTTGGAAACGATGCCATGAGATCTATAGGCTGACATGTATTTTTTATGAAGAGCTGCCACCCAGTGGACATTGTGTGCAAAGATGGCTTCTTACCTAGTACCTGATAGACAAGGTGCTTAAAACGGCCATTTCTAACCACCTTTACCTGTTAGAACCTCTTTGTAGCCAAATAGCAATTTGAAGACAAAAATGGTAATAAAAAGCTTTAAAAACATAAAATATGGACATAAAACAATTCTATGTTCATAAATGTGTGTGCATGTCCCTGTTTGGGAACCAGTTCAGTGTCAGCAATTCCATCATAAGCAAAATGTCTAGGAATGGCCCCATAGCTTAGAGGCTAAGCTGGATCCCACAAGGTCAACCATAGTTTGAATCCCAGCCCTGGTACCTTGAAAAGTGCCAGGCATGTGTGTGTGGATTTCTCAAATCCCAACAGGTCTGAGAAATGGAAGAGAAAGGATTGTGGTGTGGCCATGCACCGTGAGGAATGGGGTTCACTTTCTCTCTCGCTCTCTCTCTCTCTGCCGAGCACATGTGCTTTCTGGTCATTAAAAACAAATATCTAATTAAGCAAAATCTATGTCTCTTTGTATGTCCTTATTTGCAAACTGGAGGTGTTATCAATGCTGTCTACCTCACAGGGCTGTTGTGAGGACTAAATGAGTCAAAATGAATCACGCTCTTCGCATTGCAGTTAGCCTGGAATTGCCCCGTTGTTACCAGCCCTTTAATTAGGTCAATGATTTTCAATGTGTAGAGATACGTCCCTCCTCGCATTCAAGCCACTTGAAGCCATCTTCCTTCTTCAGATTCTCCATAAGCTCTAGTGAGACGAGCTCCCACGTCCCATCTTCTTCTATATCCCCATACTGAATTAATTCCCCTTAAATTAAACCTCTTTACTTATAAAAGTAGGCTGAATACCTTCTCTTTATGTTGCAAACAAATTGTTCAAATCCTGATCTGAAGGGTACACACCCAATTGTCCTAATTTGCCGGAGTGTCATAAAGAGCAGAGGGACACATGTGTTTAAGTACTACCAAGAGGATGTATTAGTTTCCTAATGCTTCTGTGACAAATGACCACAAAGTCATTTAAAACAGAACTGTCTTGGGCATGGCGCCCCCAGCACGATGGCAAAAATGGAACAGTCTTATATCTCATAGGGGAGGAGGTCTGAAGTCTGAAGTAGGTTTCACAGGGCTACAATCAATGCATGACAGGGTCATGTTTGGGGTAGCCTGCATGCCTTGATGCATGGCCTAATCCTCCATTTTTTAATTTATTATTTTTTTGTTTAGAGATTTTTTGCTGTAGGGCAAGTATGCTCACCAGAGAGACAGAGAGAGATAAGAGAGACAAAATTGAGAAATCCCTTCTCCATTCTCCTCTTGGGATTTTGGGCACACATGTACCTGGTATGAGTTTTAAGCCACTGGGTCGGGACTTGAGCCATAGTTAACTACATGAAAGTCCAACAACATAACCATTATACCATCTGCTGGTCGCACCGGTCTTCCATTTTCAAAGCCACCAACCACAACATTCTGACCTCTGCTTCTGTCCTCACATGTTGTCTGACTCTCCGGCCTCCCCCTTTCAATGATAAGGACCCTTGTGACTTCACTCAATCCACTCAAATACTAGAGCATAATCTCTATCTCAAAGACCCTTAATTTATCCACATCTGTATCTTTTCCCAGGTGAAACAACACACTCACAGGTTCTTGGGATTTAAACCTAATCATTTGGGGCCAGCAGGTGACATGGTGGTTAGGGTGGCTGGCTTCTACATGGGCAACTATGTAATTGGAGTCCCAGATCTGACGGCTTGAAAAATACACCAGGCACGTATGCCTGCATGCCCAAAATCCCAAGAGGAGAGCAGAGGAGAAGCAATTGTGGCATTTTCATCCACTCTGGTAGGTGATTTCTCACTTTTTCTTTCTCCCTCTCTTTCTCTTTTGTGCATATGTGCCCTATAGCAAGTGAAAAAACAAACAACAACAAAAATACTTGGGCATTTTGAGGGAACTTATTATTCCACCTCCCATTCAGGGGAAACAATTTAAATAGGCAACAGGAAGAGTGATGTGGAATCCATACTTCTGGGAAACAGAAATCAAGTAAATTTCGTGCATCATTAAATGGAAATTCGGCAATCATTTATTATTGTCAAATCACAGGCAAAGTATCTAAGGGGGGCATTAATAGATCATTTATAGCTCAAAACATGTAAGGACTTAATTAAAAACTTTTTTTAGAATTGTTCATTTCATTGTGTTTATCATTATTTTTACTATTATTTAATTTGCTACAGGACACATGTGCTCACCAGAGTGTGCTCAAAAAGAGAAAGAGAGAGGGAGAAAGTGAGAAAGCAAGCTGCCAGTTCCAAGACTTGAACCATGGTCAGTCACGTGGGAGTCTAGCACCTTAACCACCATGCCACCTGCTGGTCCCATCAAAACCTTTTGTAAACCACTGTTATAAAGCAGAACCAGTTCTACCATTACCTAGCTGTGTGAACTTGAGAATTAACATAAAGTCTCTTCCAACAGAAAATGAGAAGAAAGGGCTAGTCATAGCATATGTAGAAATAATACGTATAAGATGACTCTTTGTATTGCCTGACACGGGCACTGTAATAACTGGTGAGAACTGAATTTAAGATGATCCGAAGAGAATTTTTCACTGCTATTGACAGAACTTGTGCATGTCAGGGAGCTCCGTGGGACGATGTTAAAATCATTGCTCTGATTGGGTTCCTATATGGCGTTCTTGATGGTTTTCCTTTCAAGAGTTGCAAGGCTGGGGCCGGCGGTGGTGCAGTATTAAAAGGTGTTGCTCTGCAAGGCTGACCCTTGTGAGAAGGTTCTAGGTTCGTGTCGAGAGTCCTCCCTGAGAACCATAAATATTCATGTGTCCATGATCCAGGCTGGCTAAGGTTGGGGTAGATCATGGCGTCAAGACTCTGTTGAGGGGGCTTTCTGTCTCTCCCTCTCTCTCTTCTCTTTCTCTCTCTTTCTCTCTTACCCATGGAAGAAATACAAGTTTTAAAATCCAAGACATAGGGCAGAAGGTGGCATAGTGGTTAGGGCGCTAGACTCCCACATAGTAGATAACTGTTTGAGTCCTGAACCTGGCGGCTTATTTTCTCACTCTCCTTCTCTCTCCTCTTTCTCTTTCTGGTCAAATTGAAGAAGAAGAAGGAAGAAATAAAATGAAACAAATCATTCTTTAAAAACATATTCAAGGCATTGTCACAGCATAAAGTGAGCCCAGAGTAATTCCTAGTACTAATAATAAGACTATTAATAGCTACCAAGCAGTGAGTACTCAAGATTTATGCCAGAAGTTGTTCTAACTGTTTTCCAGGTTTTATCTTTTAATCCTTGCAATGACCTTATTAGCCCAAGATTAGTAATCTGCCATCATCTTGGCAGGACTCTTCTTAGGCAAAGGTGATTGACTCATTGGTGTGTTACACAAAACTGATTTGCTAATCAAAGGAATAGGCTAGACTGAAGTGAAATGTAAGACAGCTCCAGGAAACCACTGAAATCCCTTTGTTAAAATGTGTAGCCGAGAGATCGTGAGTTACGTAAATCCACTAGCCTGCGTAATCCACTGTCCAGTATAATTTATTTTTATAAACTGTTTGTAGGCAGAAACCCCGAGGGCAAGAGGACGGCTTAATTCTAGCCTCCAAACTGAGCCTGTGTTTGGAGCAGGTTGTAATCTTTCTCTCTTACTCAGGCCTGCACTTTCAATCACAGGCTGCTTCATTGAGAAGATAAAACCTCTCACGACGTCCGGATTAGTCATTCTGCCTAAGTGGTGCTTCTAATGAAATAAGTAAAACAGAGGCCAGAACTGGATACTCCAATGTCTGATGAATAGATGAGAGTTAGACAAAAAGCCTCCAGCATAAATGCCAGCCGTCGGGATGAGCCCATGAGTGTCTAATGTGTCTTACAACAGTCACCGGAAGTCCAGACCCTTTCTGTGTATCAATAAACACATCACAGACAGAAGGGGGAAAAAAAGAAAAGAAAACATGTATTCTCTTACTTGTGAGTGCTTAAACCAAAGTGACCTAAAAGAGTTCCAATATAAATGGTGTTCTGAAAACCAATAGTTGTTTTCAATTTTTTTAAAAACTAGAACAATAAATAACTTGGCACAGGACACAGAAAATGACTGAAGAAGTATAAACGTTCTTTTCATTCATCTTAAAAGTTTTTGTACAGCGGTGGTGCTTCAAGAACTATCATTCAGTAGGAGCTAAAGTGAACCTGAATAAATTCAAAACGAAAAATTGCTCAAAAAGAACTTTGAGTATCTCTCGTGATTAAAAAGAGAAGATCAAGAGGATCAAGCCGAAAACATCTTCTTCTCCCCTAACATCATCTGCTTTATGTTAATTACAAAGAACAATTAGTTCGAAGAGCTGCCCACATGGGCATGCAAAATAATGAGTAGACGAAGTTGTGATATGAGTACCATTAATTGGCCAAACTGGGGACCGACTCACCACACAGGGGCAAAGCACTGCTCGAGAGAAGCTGTATTCCACAGGGTGGCCGCGGTCTGACTCCTTGGCCTGTCAGCCTGAAACACACTGAGCATGCATGTGAGTCCTCAAGATTTAGAGGGCTGATGCATGGACGGGGAGACTGCGACGTGACCAGACCCTGTCACTTCGCTCATCTCTCTCTTTCCTTTCTTTTTCTCATTTACATGCTCTATAATAATTAAAAGAAAATAATTGACCAGACTGAATCAAAGTATTCAGTCCTAAGAACAAGGCTCAGAATTTGAAACTACAACCATGAGCTTGGTCCCTTGAAAGCCTTCAGAAACATGTGTGTGCTTACTCCACTTAAACTGCTATTTTTATATGCATGCATTTATCCCTTTTGCCACCTACTGCTGCTCGGCAGAGTATTCTCTGAGGAGTGAGAAGATAAAACAAGCATTATTTGCTCAGGAAAAGAGGAGGGAAGCTCTAAGGCAATGGGCAGTGAGGGAATCACACTCCCTGGGTTGGGAGACGGAGCTCTGGCTCCCAGCTGGAAAGGTTCTCTGTTGAACTGCCTGAGTCATTTGCTCACCTGAATTACGTAGCACAGCATAAGCAAGAACTCAGGAAATGTTTATGCAAAAAAGTAGTGATGATGCGCATGACTAACTTGGAATACCAATGATGGATCAGAAATAATCGGAAGAGCTTCACACTTGTTAAAATCTTTTATTTTGTAATATTTTTGCCGTAGGATACATGAATTCACCAGAGGAAAACAGACAGTGAGAGGGAAAGAGAGAAATCACCTCCCAGGGGAGATGGTGAAGCAGCAGTCCCTTCTCCATTCTCCTCCTGGGATTTTAGGCATGCAGGTACATGTACCCACTATGCATTTCAAGCTACCAGGTCTAGGACTCAAACCACGGTCAACCATGTGGAGTCCATTGCCCCAATCATCACACCACCTCCTGGCACCTTAACATCTTTCAGTACTTCAAACTACCCTATGAGCTACACATTGAGGTGCAGAGGCCCAGCCATGCAGCCAGAAAAAGAAGAGCTAGAATTCCAAGGAAGACAGGAGGATGGGAGGAAGTAGTGGTGAAGAAAAAAAAGGGAAAGAGAAAGAGAAAGAAAGAGTGGAGACTTTGCCAGTTCTATTTGCCTGGGATTTCTCTCAAAGTTCAGCATCTGAGGCAATAATGTGCTGCTCAAAAAACGATAGCCAAATGACACTCAGAAAATACAGTAAGCAAATAAATAGAAAATTCCTCATAAGCCAGAGTGGAAAAACTCAACAACTGACAGGTAGTTAGGGCTGGGCTCCCCACCCTCCCTGTTCCTGTCTGAAATGTGGAAACCCAAGGCTCCCACACAAGTCGTCAAGGACAGAAAATCTCCCCTCCACTCGAAAACCAGCGTTGTCTTTAGCCAAAAGCATCCGTGCAGCCACTGAGCTGACCGGCCCAGTTTTCTTGCCTCACATCACAATGACAGGTAGTTGAGCTCCTAGAACTTTACTCCATTTTTCTCTTCCAACTCTTTCACAAGAGTTGTATTTGTATTGCAGCCTGTAATTGACATGAAGAATCAACTCAAATTAATTGTGCCATCCTTTCCCCATTGATACATTTCTATATTTAATGTGATCAATTTAAATATTCTTTCTCTCAATGTCAACTACTACCAAACCATTGAAGCAGGTAGATTTGCCTCTACTGTGACTTCGGTTAGAAAGTCAGCCTGACCTCCCACTATCTCTCCCATGCACTTGCTTCCTCTGAAATCTTTGTAACAGAAGCAACACCTTTTGCTTCTCTGTGAGAGACACAGTAAAAAGTATGTGTCCTCCTGCCATAGACGAACCATGGACTTAAGATGATGTTAAGTTATCAACAACTAAACCTAGCTTCTTTGGGAGTTTGAGCATTTTAAGGGTGATAGTACAGAGCAAAGGAGCCCTGGGGGATGCAGGAGGAGGGGCAAAACAGGAAAAAGCCATATGCATTTATCACTGACCTCCTAATTTTTAAATTATATTTTGATACCTGATAATCAGCTGCCTCCAGCTTCATTCTTTCTCTCTCTCTTTAATGAATGAATTCAAAGGGAGAGAGAGAAAGTGAGAGACAGAAACCCCAACAAGTTCTTGGCACCACAATCCTCCCAACCTTCATCCAGCCCCAAACCATGGCCACACGCATGGCTGGTGTACTCAGGGAGGTGTCTGAACTGGAGCTGGGACTCTGCCCTGTGATACGTCACAGAGTGTTGTCTTTTACTGCGGGACCACTATCTAGCCCTACCCCCCCAAGTATTCTTAATCTAGATTTGTGCCAAGATAAATAATACTACATCCAATTCATCCCATGGAAAAATGTACAGTGTCATATGTGGTTCAGAGCTATGATCCAGCCCTGCTAGATTTAAAGCGTCCTTGTGCCCATCAGCCTGTTACGTGAGCTGGGGTAGTTTCCTCTCTCTCTGCTTCAATTTGCTCATCTGTAAAATGGGTTAATAATGGCAGATTTTTATAGAGTTGCTGAGAGGATTAAAATATGTAAATATGCAAAACACCTAGAACAGTGTCTGTCCCGTAGTTACCTAATGCTATTGTTTTTAGTATCTTTCTTTTGTAAGCATGATTGATAAATAAATGGAAGAACTCATGGATAATATTTCTTGAGTTTTTTTAAAAACTTTGATTTAATTTTTTAATTTTTTTTTTACTCTCATTAAATCAAGCACCAACACTAATAGGCACAAGGTAGAAAACTGTTATGATGGTTTTTCTTTCAATATTTGTTCCACTGGCTGCCAAGGTTATGCCAACCTACACTTAAAGGCTGTTTACTGATCAAAAAAAAAGCTAATCTAATCTCAGACTGCTGTAAAGCTAGAAAATAAATAATTACTCTATGTCACTAGGCATTTTTAAAGTTATTTAATAGGATTTGCAAATATTGACACATGAGTCATGGAAGAATAAAACTTTTGTCTTTTTTAGATAAGGTTATTTATAATGTCCTCCTATAATCTGGCTAATGTAAATTATGATTCTACAATTCAATTTTGTTTTCCTTGCATCATTCATTCTGACATCATTGAATGGAAGAAAATACGAAAATGAATTACTTAGAGAATGAATTCAGAACGATTGCATTTTAGAGATGAAAAAGGCCTAGGAAATCATATATAGCTCAATCCAGAGAAGGCAAGTATGCTGGGCAAGGTGCCATGTCTTCAGAAAGAGGGGACCGAACTTCTCACATGTGACGCAGTCTTCATGTACCCAACTTTACATGCCTGAAATACCTTACAACATATATTCCCGACAACCCAGCCGGCAGATGGCTCCCTTCTGTTTTTTTCTCTGGAATAAACAGGAAGTCACAATACCACTCTTGGAAACATGTGCTGTCACCTTTTTTTTTTTTTTTTTTTTTTGGTGAGGTTTTTGCTATAGGTCGCATGCGCTCGCCAGAAAGAGAGAAAAAAAGTGAGAAATCATCCCCCAGGGGGATGGCCACACCGCAATCCCTTCTCCTCCATTCTCCTCTTGGGATCTTGGGCACGCACGCACACGTGCTCGGTGTGAGCCACTGGGTCCGGAGCTCGAACCTCGACTACATGGGAGTCCAGCAACATAGCCATTACGCTAACTGCTGGTCCCAAAATGTCACCTGTTTAAAAAAGTTCTCTCCTGGGCCAGACCTGTAGTGTGGTGCTTAAACTCCATGCATAAGATGGACCCCACATGGCAGACCATGGTTCAAATCCTAGTCTGGCAGCTTGAAAAGCATGCCAAGCACACGTGCATGCATGCCCACAACCCTGACAGGACGGATACATGAAAGACCAGGATTAATGACGAGACCACACCTCATGGTGGGGTGCTCTCTCTTCTTATGGCTAGGACATGAAACATCTGGCAATTGAGGGGGGGAAAAGACAATAAAGGAGCTCATTTTTTGAGAGTATATTGAAAACAATCTCATTTCTGAGCCTGCTACCTAAGATAACCACTGACACTACCATCGCAATGCCACATGGCTTTCCACCTCAGTTAGCTGCCTAATTTTCCTCAAAGCATGTTTATAAAACAAAGCTATTATTATTATTGGAAATTAGTTGGCTGGTTGGATAGTTTACTTTCCATCTTCCCCAAAAGAAGGGAAACCTCAGAAAGGGAGGAGCTTCTTTCCTCTTGTTTCCACTTCATCTCCACAGCCTAGGACAATACCTGGCTGATGGTGGGGGCTCACAAACACTAACCCCACCTTGGCCTACACCCTAAGTTAGTATGTCCGACTTATGCCTCAGTGTGCATTCCTCAGAGGTGATATATGGAATTCAGGAGAGAGAGCATGTCTCTTTCTTTGGGTCCTCAGGTTGCAGAGATGGTGTTCATGGCCAGCTCTTTAACAACTAGAAAAAGTGTAGAAGAAAAGTGTAGGAAAGATTATAAGAAGCAAGAGATTAAGGAAAGCAGTGAATGATATTGAAGACAGAGGTCACAGTTCTGATCCAAGCAAGCCCGAAACTAGGCTCATTTGCAGTTGTACAAGTGCTACAACTTCTTTATTTGCTTCCTTTATCTAAATTTTGTTCTTGTTATTTACAACTGAAAGGCTACAGTGAAGACGATAGTGCTGACAATTTGCGGGCCTGGGGTCTGGTTTGTGTTTTTACTGTGATGTGTTGGCAGATGTGGCTTAGAGATTTCTCTTGATTGTCTTCAGGTTTTTTAATTAAAAAGGAACAAAATCAAAAGGAGTACTTATTAATCACCAGGGGGATTTATTTATTACTGGAGCAATGTCTGGAAAAATCAATTTATTGCAAATGTTTCCCGCAGGTTTGCAGATTTCAGGCAATTAACAAAAGCTGCTATAATTCACACAAAGAGAACATTCATTGTGTTGCCAACAACTCATTTTGATAAATTAGACCCTGATTGTGTTGGATTTTATGAGAAGTGTGGGTTTAAAACTGCAGAGTAGCACAGGCACTATTTGTAATGATGACCTAAGTGACTCAAAAACCAACTATAAGGCAACAACATGCTGTATCTGGAGACTGTCAAGGCCAGTAAGGGGTGTGTGTGTGTGTGTGTGTGTGTGTGTGTGTGTGTGTGTGTTGGTCATCTGTTTGGGGGTTCAGTGCCTTAAAGAGAATGATGTGGATATGGGAAAACAGAAGCAGCCCATCTTACAAGAAATAACAAAGGTAAAAACCAAAGACTATTGGCTTTGCTCATGTACTCTACCCCACAGAGACAGGTCATACAACGACAACAAAGAAGGCTACAATCCTTTTTTGCTTCTGCCTATAATATGTCAGCCAGCTATTTTAAAACTTTTTTCAATTTTTCTCCCATTTAATTAACTTATAAATAATAATCACCAATTGTGTGTTGGGTCCTGTTCTAGGAATGAACTCCTCAGTCGGCCTTAAAATTGAGAAAGCGGGCTAGCTGGTGGTGTGGAGGCAAAGGTGCTGTATTCCACATGGTTAGCTGCACAGTTCGAGTCCTAGACTCAGCAGCTTGGAATTACATCTGGAATGTGTGCATGTATGCCCAAAACCCTGAGAAAAAATTGGAGGAGAAGGGAATGTGGTGTGACCATATCTCAGGGGGGATGATTTCTCACTTTCCTACTATTTCTCTCTGGCAAATACACATACCCTATAGCAAAAACAACAACAGCAGCAACAACAAAACAAAATAAAAGTGAGGAAGTGATGTAACAGAAGTGACTATTTTTTGACTCCCGAGGAGAATGTGTGTTTGATAGATTAATTCAGGCAGTTTTTTTTTTTTTTTTTTTTTTTTTTTTTTTTTTTTTTTTTTTTTTTCTATAGGGCACATGCACTTGACAGAGAGAAACAGAGAGATGGAGAGAGGGAGGGAAAGTGACAAAGCACCTCCCCACCAAGTGGAGATGGCCACACTGAAATCTCTCCTCCAATCTCTTCATGGGATTTTGGGCACCCACCAACACATGCTATGGGCTGGCCCTGGAGGCAAGTTTTGTTTTGTTTTTTGCCATAGGGAACATGTACTCCTTGGAGAGAGACAAAGAGAGGTAAAGCGATAAATCGCTCCACAGTGGGGATGCCCAACCACGATTCCTTCTTTATTCTCCTCTCCAGATTTTGGGTAAGCATGCACACATGCCCAGCATGAGATTCAAGCCACCAGGTCCAGAACTCGAACCACTGTTGGCCAGGTGTGAGTCCAATGCCTTGACCACCACACCACCTGCTGGCCCCTGGAGGTATGTTTTTAAGTCCATGAAATGAAGAAGAGAAAGACATTGCTGATGGCGTGGCCAGCAAGTACAAACACAAGGTGTTATGAGCGAGAGTGAAGCAGAGCGGAGAACTGCAGAAGAGGTGAGTGTGATGGGAAAGGGGAGAAAAAACGAGCTTAAATAAATCGGGAGAAACCAGATAGCCGAAGGCTGTGCATACCTCTTCAGAGTTTTGCTGGAGTTAATGAGGGTCATTAAAAACTTTTAAACAAGCAAATGATAAATTTTCATTTTTTAAAAAGTGCATTTATTTACTTCCATGAGCAAGAGACAGAGAGATGGCATCCACAACAGGGTCTTGATGGTCAGTCCAACCCCAGCCTCTGCCGGCCCGGATCTTGCTGGCTCATGGAGGTCTTTGGACAGGGACCTGGAACCTTCCTGTGTGGGTCAGCTTCACAGAGTGTGGCGTTTTACTATGTGCTACTGCCTGGCCCTTCTTGTGTGCATATCTGAAAGAAGACGGGGAGCAGTGGAGGCTGGGTTGGGGTTGGTGGGACTTGCTTCAGGGAGACTGTAAGGCACAGTCTATTGTCCACCTATGCTCCCGTCAGCCTAGAACTCATCCTAATGCGGCTTCTATTAGGAACTTGGTATTTCCTCTAGGTTTTTAAAAATGTGCTATAAAATTAATTTTTTTATTACACTTATTTCATCATGCTTTCCTAGATGTGACAAATATCTGAATTTCTTCTAATGCTTTACAATATTTACTAGCTGGACTCCAAAATGGCCAAAAGCAGTTCGAGCCCCAGACCTGGTGACTGGAAAACTCACACCGGGCACATGTGCTGCACGCCCATGATCCTGGGAGGAGAATGAAGAAAAGATGGTGGTGTGTGGCCATGCCCCTGGAGGGTGATTTCTTTTTTCTTTTTTTGGAGAGGTTTTTGCTATAGGGAACGTGTGCTCGCCAGACAGACAGAGAGAGACAGAGAGACAGAAAGCGAGAAATCACCCCCCAGGGGGGATGGCCACACCGCAATCCCTTCTCCTCCATTCTCCTCTCGGGATCCTGGGCACACACGCACACGTGCCTGGCGTGAGTTTTAAGCCACTGGGTCCGGGACGCGAACTGCGGTCAACTACGTGGAAGTCCAGCGACATAGCCATTAAGATAACTGCTGGTCTCCCAGAGGGTGATTTCTTACTTTCCCTCCCACTGTCTTTGTTTCTTTCTCTCTCTGGTAAGTCCATGTGCTCCAAGGCAAAAACTCCTACAAAAATAAATAAATAAATACATACATACATACATACGAACAAAAGCAAAAACCTAAGCCAGTAATTAAATGCAGAAGAGCTTAGCTGACAAAAATCAGAAACCAAGTGTAGGATGGATTTGCTGCTTCCTCTGCACTCATAGACCAGAGGCCATGACAAAGGCACAGTAGTAGGAACAGAGAGGCTCATGCTTAACTCTGCAGAGGACAGTATGAAGCTCCCTTAAAGAAACACTATTTCAACTGTATCTAGAAGAACAAACCAGAAGAGAAAAAACGTACAAAGGAATTATGAAAAGGAATGATGCATTGAATGATCGAAGCACGGTGAGAGGCCCACCTGAAGTTCAGGGTGAGTGGGGAAGGGATGGAAATTAATCAGGCTGGGAGCGGGCGGGGCCATGGATGTGCAGGGCCTCCAAAGTCACAGCTTGATTAGCCTCTGTTTCAATAGCATTTGCAGGGCCCACATGACCAACTGTGTTTGAATCCTGGCCCCAGCAGCTTGACAGAACCTCTGGAAGATGGTGAATGCACACATTCAAACCCCAACATGATGGAGAAATGGGGGGGAATGGATTGCAGCATGACCATGCCCTGGGGACGAGATTGTTCCTCCATCTTTCTCTCTGTCTCTCTGGCCACTGTACATGCCTTCTGACAGAAAAAAAAAAAAAAAGTATTTTCAAGATGAAGTTATCATTTTTACCATCCTTTCTGTCTTTATGCAACATAGAGTAAAAGAAAGTGAACTCAGTGAAAATGTTATAAGGGATTGCTATTGAAATCTTCTTATTCGGAGCAGACAATATACTTAGGAAGTGAAGATAATCCCTTACATATGAGTTTCGGCGTATGGTAATGGTTAGACCCTTGCCTAAACTGCTTCCCTCTTTAACCAATTACTCATCTAAAATATCGTCATCATAGATGAGCATAATAAATGAACAAACCTTCTCACTTTAAACATAGACTAAAGTACACAATTACATACCGTTGAAAAACACCATGAAGTCTCACTCAGCTGGCCTACATTACCAACATAATACATATATCTTCTAAATTCTTCTAAATATGTGAATAACCAGGTGACGAGAAATCCACATCACAGATTTTAGTGCATTTTAAGACAGATATAATTGGTAGAAATGTCTTCCTTATTTGGAAGCATAGTGTCTAATTCCTCTACAAGAAGCCCAGTAGTGGTTTTCAATGCCTATGCCAATTCTAATCAATGGGTTTGACTGACCTGGGGCACTGAGGTGAGCAGGAATCTTAAACTGTACCCAGACTCACCAGAGAAGAGGGAATGACTCCATGGCTAAACCTGCCAGGAATTCTGGAAGGGGACATGGCTCCATCCCAAACTCAGACTATTACAACACTGCCATAATAATTCTACCATCTGTGTAGAAAATGGTTCCCATAGAAACACCTGGAACATAGAAGAATCTTAAATTTTAAGTGGATTCAGAACATTGTTTCTGGCCCTCCATGAGTAATTTGTCCTAGGACTAAATACTCGAGATAATGTCTATTTTAAAACCATGGGGACCAGCAGTTAGCATAATGGCTATGTCACTGAACTCCCAGGTAGTCGACTGCGGTTCACGTTCTGGACCCGGTGACTTAAAACTCACGCGGGGCGTATGTGCATGCGTGCCCAAGATCCAGAGAGGAGAATGGAGGAGAAGGGATTGTGGCGTGGCCATCCCCCTTGGGGGGTGATTTCTTGCTTTCTGTCTCTCTGTCTCTCTCTGTCTGGCGAATGCACGCGCCCTATAGCAGAAGACCTCTCCAAAAAAAAAAAAAAAAAAAAACCATGTGCTACCACCTACCTCTGTCTCTATTTCACTACTGCTTATTGGATTTTAGGGCAGGGTTCTCCACTTGCTCCTGATAAATTTCATGTGACTGGATTTGACTTGTTGAAGCGTATAAAAAGATAAAATTTTCAAAATACTCCGAGGCTTTAGGGGTTCTTAAACTTAATGTAAGTCAGTAGATCGCTGTCAAGAACCTTCCTAAAGTAATATTAACACACATCGAAGGATACAGAATTCACAACAAGGAAGTAATGAGCTCACTTCAGAAGAGAAATCACCTGTCTTCTAAACCTTATTGGAAATTTTGTTCATCTTTCAAGACTCAGCCTAAAGGACAATTCTCCATGGAAGTCTCCCTAATTACCCCCAATTTTAATGGATCACAGCCAAAACGATGTATCAGTGTTGTCATTTGTCACTTCGTGAGTTATATTTTATTTCTGTCTCTTTCATTTGTTTATAGATACTTTAAAACAAAAATCAGGTCTCAAGCATTTTGATATCTACCTCAGGTCAAGTTCTCTAGAAAAAAATGAACTGAAATGTGGAGGAGTCTGACCCGGTAGGGCCCCAGGATCTGTTTTGAGCTTTTGACCTTTAAGTACCACTTAAGCTGAGTCAGCACGTTGGCAAGGCCGCTGCTGTGTGACCCCCCACCCCCCAACCTAGGAATAAAACTTAGGTCGAATTAGCATGTCAGCAAGGCCGCTTGCTAATTGCTCTAGAAACTGTGGTAGCCTTGCTAGGAAGCGACCCCCCTCTGACTCTCTAATATACTACTATAAAAGAATTACATAGCTCTCTTATACATCCTGAGTATATGATAAAATTTTCCAGGAAGTCCTCCGACTGCTCCCCTTTGCTCTGACCACCTACTGTTAATAACAATGTTTCACTCTGGCGGTCACAATAGAGGGTGTGCTGAAGTCACATCTAGGCAGAAATCTTCTTGACCTTTGGAAGGCCCTTCAAGATACACTTAACATAAGCTTAAAAATAATCTTTTAGGCCGAAACGGGCCCAGGGCACTCCCGCCCCACTATGGCTAATGTTCTAACAAAATACATAACAGTGGCACCACAGGCACAATAGAACGTTTCAAGTATGCCACAAACTCACTTTAAAGTTCTTCATTAACTTGTTGGTCACTTTACCGCCAGTTGAAAAAGCTGTCCCTGCCCTTACCTAGTGAATAATAGTTTGATCCCTTTAAGATATATTAGGATTCCTTAAATTAAGTTTTAGAGCCCTATACAATTATATAAGTTCCATTCTTTATTGAAATCCATAAGAACTAATATCTATACTTGAGATTTTCTTTCCTCAGCATCGTGCTCGGTAATCACAAGATAGCTGCCGCATCGCATCAGCTGATAATTATCTCTGCTTGCTGGAGCTGCTTTCCCGAAACTGCATTCCATGAAGACCCACTTACATCAAACAAACAATTGCGGAACTGCACTAGACCCACCATTAATCCAATCCCGTATGAAACCTATGTTCCCTGTTGTTAAAACTTTATAAACTGACAATTAGAACACGTAGCCCCTCACCCCCAGCCTTGTTGCAGTTTTGCAATGAAGCCAATTAATGATCTGCGGGAGGGACAAGAAACCTGAGACAGACACCCCCCTCCCCCCCCAATCTGTCTGTTTTAAGCCAAAATTAGCATATGTTAAGGTTAAGTTAGTATAAGCCAAATTAGCATTAGTAAAATATGTAGACTAAGTTAGTTTAAGGCTAGTTTTACATAAATACCCCTTGTTAAAGCTACAGGCCAAAGTTAACTTATATTAGGCCAAATTAGCACAAAAATTCACTAATTAACAGACAAAGAATTCAGCAAATAAATACAGGGACCCTTAGATTAATAGAGGAAGGACAAATCTGGCTAACAACGACAGGATTAAACAAACCTAAAGGCTCCAGGGGAAAGAGTAACTATCTTAGCTAAAAGTTCTTATCTGGTTCGAGGCAAGCAACAGATAGTACCTAATTACAAACAGTTTCTCCCTTGTGTACTGTTAACTATGAAAAACTGCTAATAAAACACCCTGTGTTGTCTCCTGAGCTACAAGACCCTCTCACCCAAAAAGGCCCTGTCTGGTAATCAAGATTTAAGAAGAAAATGCACCAGACAAATAGACTCCTTCATCCTGAGAACTATAATACCTAATCAAACAAGACAGACATCATGTTTTATGATTATCGTTTCTGTGCCTTAAATTCCCTGTTTCGTAGAGTAAATCTTTTATTTCTCCCTCATCCCTCCTACTCCTGTAGGACATCCCTCAATAAATACGTGTATTTAGTAGCCGCTAGCGCTGCAGCCCGGAGTTTTGCTCTGACTGTAGCCAGCTAAAGACATGCTAAAAAGTATTGAAGTTTTAGCCTAGTTTTGTTCACCTGTGCCGCCTCCGACGAGTCAACCCACCCCTGCCAAGGCTGGACCCCGGCAGAAATGAAGGTACTTATGTAGATAATATGATGATACTTGGAAAAAACATCATGGAAAAATGGGGTTAAATTATGAATTCATTGTTTGAAATCCATGCATCATTTTTTCATAATACACATTTTTCATGAACTTTTTTTTTTTTTTTGAGAGAGGTTTTTGCTATGGGGCGCGTGCGCTCGCCAGACAGACAGAGAGAGACAGAGAGACAGAAAGCGAGAAATCACCCCCCAGTGGGGATGGCCACACCGCAATCCCTTCTCCTTCATCCTCCTCTCGGGATCTTGGTCATGCACGCACAATCCTGGCGTGAGTTTTAAGCCACTGGGTGTGGGATGTGAACCACGGTCAACTACATGGGAGTCCAGTGACATAGCCATTACTCTAACTGCTGGTCGCTCCATGAACTTTTATTTATTTATTTTTTTAGAAATTTTTGCTATAGTGTGCATGTGCTCGTTAGAGAGAAAGAAAGCAAGAAATCATGCCCTGGGCGGGGGGGGGGGGGGGGGGGGGGAGGAGGGCAGGATGTCCACACCACAATCCTTTCTCTTCCACTCTCTTCTCAGGATTTTAGGCATGCACGCACACATGTCTAAAGTATTTTCTGCCGGGTCCGGGAGTTGAACCATGGTTAACTATGTGGGAGTCCAGTGACGTAACCATTACGTCATCTGCTGGTCCTTTTCATGAACATTTGAAGACCCTTTGAATGTTGAAGAAGTGAACTTTGGTGAGTCCAAAAAGGGGAGAAGAAAGGACAATACAGGCAGAGAAGCTGGACAAAGAAGCGGGTTTAAAGTCTCACCTCAGCCTGATTCCAGTGAGAACTCTGAGGCATGAAAGACATCAGGGAATGGTCCCCTCATAAGATCTCAGCTTTTCTTTTTCTCTTTTAGTCAAGGTGTACAGATGCCCTCCTGCATAAAATTCTAACCTTTAAACTATTTGGTGAACACAACTTTGTGGAATTAGTAGCTGATGATTTCTTTTTATGGCTTTTATTTAATGATTTGCATTGATCAGCTCTGAAAAGAATTAAAAGAAGAAACTCTGCATGTGAAAAGGGAACCACTGATGTAAATACCTTCAATTTTGGAGAGAATCCTTTGACTGAAATTCTATTACCAAACTGTTAACAATTAGAAACAGTCAGGTTTATGTACAACATTAAGATCTTTTTTCCTGAGCTATTTAGGAGTAAATAACCAACACGAAGTCCTATCACCCTGCGCACTTCAACATGTATTTATTACAAATAAGGACAATAAGCTACGGAACCACATATGACCATCAAAATCAAGCTGTTAATGTTGATACGTTAGTCAGAACAAATCCTCGGACCCTCTTCAAGTTCTGTTAATTGTTTAGTTGACATCTTTCTATAGTGATAAAAGTTTAGGTAGGAATCACACAGTTTAGTATCTGTTTAATCTTCTTTATTGTAAAACAGTTCAGTCTTTCCTTCACTTCCTGATCTTAACTGTTTGGAAAACGAGTTATGTGTGGCATTTCTCTCAGTCTGGTTTGCCAGACATGTTGTACTTAGATCAAGGCGATGAGTCTGTGGCGGAACTACCATGGGTGGGAGGCTGCCTTCTGCTCATCGCAGTCTACCCGGTGGTGCAAAATTTCATCCCATTCCTGATGATATTTATTCCAACTCCTTAGTCTGCCGAGTTCCTCTGCTCTAAAGTTCCTTCCTTCCCTTGTAAGTAATTATTTTACAAGAGGGATTGTACTGAGATGACGTAAATATCTCGTTCCTTATGAATTATCAACTTGTATTAGAATGCATTTACACTGAGATGAAGCCAGGGGTTCCCATGTTACCCCAGGAGCCATCATCTGCTCCTTTCACTACTTGATGCTTCGTTCATTCCCAGTAGAGCCAGGAGGTGCCCCATCGCACTGGCTTTTGGGTCTCTCTGACATGCCCCTATCATTCTTTGAGCAGTTTTTTGATCTTTAGCAAAATAAATTGGTCAAAGATGATCTTTTCCTTTTCCTACTCCGTCCTGAAGTCAGGCACTTCTCCCAGGAGCCTAGGTTTCTTTTAGTGAATAAATGCGGTTGGAAAGTCCAAATCCGGGCACCAGGAGTGCTCATTGCTATTGGAGCACTGTCACTGACAGCCCAGAACACGTACACACACGCACACACACCCTTTCACCCGTAATTGTTTCTATGTACTTCTGCGCAGATTAAAATCATGCATTCAAACCGGCCCTGATTTTAATCTAACACCGCAGGGAACCTCCTGGTTTTCTTCATTTCCATCCTTGTACCTCCATTCTCAGTAAAAACCTGGCTTGCATCCTATGTAGCATGTTCACATTTGACCTGTCTCCCGGATCCTGTCTCCCTTGTTGGCATCGCCCCTGGCGCTGTGGGGATGTCGTCCCTCCTCTGCTCGCTTTCCCCATGGCCACTGCCACACCTGGTCCCTGTCTCCCCTCCTAACGGCTTTGCCACGAGGTTGTTTGGGGAAGAAAACAAAGGGAAGGGGGAAATAAAAGGAAGCAGGAGTACTGGGGAAGGTTGTGTGGAGCGTTTTCAATATTAGAACACAGTTATTTGTGAAGCTAAAATTTTATCTCAGAGGGAAGGAAACTGTATCACATATACGAGTTTTCATTCCGTTGTTATTGCTTACCAGAAAAATCACTTGCAACTGCTCAGCGTGTACATGGCTGAGGTAAAGCAGGGCTCTTGTCCTAGACATACACAAGCAAATTGGAAAGGTTGTGCCTCTTTCAAGAAAGTAAAAGAGCAAATCCACATTTACTAGGGCATGTTAATGGTTTGGGAAAGACTGAGAGAACGTCTCATTTATTGGTCATTCTCTGAGTCAAATAAAGAATGAAAAAATAAGATATAGATTTAATTTACACTAAGATAAATGTATATATCCACGTTGCTGCAAATGATAGGATTTCATACTTTTTATGGCTTAATAATATTCCAGTGTGTATATATACCACGTTTTTATTTTTATTCATCCATCCATTGATGGACACTTAGGTTGATGGCTTATTTTGGTTATTGTAAACAGTGCTGCAATAAACATGCATTGAAAACTGACACAGCACTCCACCGATACATACAACTATTACATGTCAATTAAAAACTATTCAAACTGATGCACAATTTTCATGCTGGGAAAAACCATATTATGCACTGTAAAGATGTACAGTGATTAAATGTAAATTGAAAAAAATGTAAAATAAAAAAGCTGATGCTAAAAAATGATTAAAATGTATTATTATTATTAATTGTTTTAGAGCGAGATTTTTGCTATGGGGTGTGTGTTTTTGCCAAAGGGAGAAAGACAAAGAGACAGAAAGCAAAAAATCACCCCCTAGAGAGGATGGCCATGCCACAATCCCTTCTCCTCCAGTCTCCTCTCAGTGTTCTGGGCATGGATACATATACACCCAGCGTGAGTTTTAAGCCACTGGGTCTGGAACTTGAGCCACAGCTGACTACATGGGAGTCCAGTGACATAACCATTACACCATCTCCTGGCCACCAAAATGTATTTTTTAATAAAATAAGAACTCTAGCAAATTCCTAAACAATCTGGCCAAACTAAATTAGATAAGACTATGTTGTAGTTAATAAGCTAAAACCATGTGAATAAAGAGACCGAGGATCCTAGATTATTCCAGCTGTGCCATAGCTCATCTTTAAAGTGTTCATCCAAGTCATTTCTTGGGGGAAAACCCATAGATTGTGATTTAAAGGCTATAAAGTTAAGTTTTCGGATTCCAGATCTATTAACTCTAGTAACCTTGGGCAAATCTCAGAACATTTCTAGTGTTATCACTTCATAGGGATATCTGGAATGATAACTGTAAACAGTATTGCCAATGCTCGAATACATAAAATTAATTTTTTATACATCCCACTCTTCCCTGCGCACATCAGTCCCTTCCCGATTCCTGAAACATGCTTGCATCTCAGGACCTTTGCACGTGTACCCTCTGCTGTGAGTGCTCTTCCCCTTGATACCACAGGTCCTGCTTCCTCCATTCTTCACATCTTTATTCTGATGTCACCTTCACATTATGACCTTCCTCGGGACCCTTGAAAGATGACCCTCCCCTGCCATTCCCCACCTCTGCTTTTCCCTTCTTTATTGTTCTCCTCAGCGTCTGCCATGCACTAACTCTCTAGCTGCTTGTTTGTCTTGTTCATCGTCGGTCACCTAAATGAACGTAAGGTTGTTGAGGGCAGGCCCTTGGTCACTTTTGTCCTCTGCTGTGTCCCCAGGTCCTGCAGCATGCCTGATGGCAGGAACTGGGCATTCCCCCGACGCACACATCAATACAGAAACAAACGTCCGCGTCTCCCCTTGTTCACTGTGTGTCTTTCCTCAGTGGCCACCATGCGGATGTAAAGCAAGAGAAAAAGAGACGAATGGACAGAGAGCTTGAAGACAGGTGAGTCCAGGAAATAGGAAAGAGAGAGAGTGAAGGAAGAAGAGGAAGACTTTCTATTTATTTATTTATTTATTTATTTATTTATTTTTTGGAGAGGTTTTTGCTATAGAGTACGTGCGCTCGCCCAAATGACAGAGAGAGACAGAGAGACAGAAAGCGAGAAATCACCCCCCAGGGGGGATGGCCACGCCGCAGTCCCTTCTCCTCCATTCTCCTCTCGGGATCTTGGGCACGCATGCACACGCGCCCAGTGTGAGTTTAAGCAACCAGGTCCAGGACTCAAAGGGGGGGTCGACTACATGGGAGTCCAGCGATGTTGCCATTACGCTAACTGCTGGTCCTAGAACTTTCTATTTAGAATGGCAATCCTGAACCACACAAGTTCAACTGTGCCCGAAACCATGACCATACCATACAGATTGTCCCTAAGACAACTGCAGACGCCAGAGACAGGTCACTTCATTAAGCCCTGGCCATGGTGGACTGTCTGAAGTTGACTGCTCTGCTTGGTGGGTATGCAGTCCAGGACAATATCAGCAAACAAAAACATTATATAAGAAGTAGTTATGTATACATCCACCCCTTTATTGGAGCAATACATACACTTTCTCTAGATGAAAAATAATCATGATTTAAAATGGAAAGTTTCACATTGCATTTGAATGCAGTGAATCTGAGAATTTTTCACAGCAACAGTACAATATCCTATTCCAAAGAATGACAACAACCCAGTTATTTCATACTAAATTGCATATTGATATCTTTATTACATATATGTATATATATGCACATATAAATAAAAATAGTGTTGTTTCAGGGCATGACTACATCTAGTCAGTGAATAACATTCATGCAAAATGGGAGGTCATACTGAGCTTGAACTGTTAAATATGTTTTAAAGAAAACCACATTTTTAGGATGAGCAAACCTAAGAAGGTTGGTGAGGAATGCTTAAACATACGGTGTGTGCATCTACATTCGCAACAGGAAATCCATTCCTACAGAAAATGTAGCTAAGGATACGTTTATATAACCAACATCATGTTTCATCCTAATCAACTTCAAATACTGGGTCATTGAAAAAGTCATGATGCATTTTTGCATAGAAAAAACATAGAAGGTTACGTCATGACTTTCCCGATGACCCACTAGTAGAATTCTCACACAGCCTAATAAACTGCGATTTTGAGAATTTGCTGGTCTCTGGGGATCAGTACTGTGGCCTGTCCTGTGCTTTTCAATCCAGTTGTCATGGAATTCCGGTCTGCCCCAGCATCAGACACTGCAGCCCTCCGTAGTAACCAAACTAGGCTGGGGGTTTACTTAGAAACTCTTTGTTGAAAAATCTTCTTGCCTCAACATTACTGAGGGAAACGGAGCAACGAGACGGATTCTGCCTTCTGTATTCGATGCTGTCAATGATGGCGTCTTTTATCACCTGCAAATAGAAGCAGAAGATACAGGATGAGTGCTTCTCTGAACTCATGAACACATGTATTCAGAGCCAGCCCATAGCCAGAGTCCACACGGCTGACAGGGCTCAAGTCTCAGTCCTTGGTGGTCTGAAAAACATACTAGACGTGTGTGTATGTGTATGTGTGTACCCAGGATCCTGATGGGATGGGGAACTGGAGGGAAAAGGACTGCAGTGTGATCAGACTCTGCTGGGGGAATGCTCTCTCTCCTACCTCTCTCTCATTCTCTCTCTCCCTACCTCTCTCTCATTCTCTCTCTCCCTTTCTCCTGCCCTCCTTTTTGCACACATGCAGTAGCCCTCTGGCATTGAATACAACAAGCGAGTAAACATTGTCTGGTCTAAACAGAAATAAAGTTGACCTTTTCATTAGAGTACGCATTTGAAATAGCTAGAGACATATCTCACCACATGCGCACATTGGGACATCTCCCCACCACACTCCTGCAACGTGTATCCTCAGCTACAATTCCTCCCACCCCCACCCTGCAGGAAGAATATTCTGGAAGTGGTCCAGATAGTGTGCTGATAAAGTGAGGAATAAAATATTTAGATCATGGCAAATTTATGGTTTTTTGCCCTTCACAAGGGAGGTGATAATAGGGAAGAAACAAGTAGCTACTCCATCTGTAATACATGTTCTTTGTAGTTAGTGGACAGTGAGGAGGAGACCAATGGAAGTAAAGACTTTCTCTAATGAGGAAGGAAGGTATCCCTGAAGAAGTGCTCTGCTTCCCCGACTGAAAAAACAAACAGAACAGATATAAAACATGGCTGTCCTCTCGCTCCACAAGACACCATGCACGGAAATCTCATCAATGAAAACGCATGTTTATCTTGTATTCGGAATAATCTTATATATACCCAAATTAATTACCAGAAAGAAATATAGGCGACTGTAACATTTACGAATTGCTGTTGTTGGGGCCAGTAGGTGGCATGGTGGGTAAGGAGCAGGATTCCTACATGACCAACTACGGTTCCAGGCCCAGACCTGGCAGCTTGCTTTCTCACTTTCCCTCTTCCTCTCTCTCTGTCTCTCTCTAGTGAGTGAATGCACCTTATCGCAAGTAAAAAAAAAAAAAAAAAAAAAAGTATATAATAATAAATAAAATTAAATAAATATTTTTTTAAAAGAGGGATTGCTGTTGAAAGTGTCATAATACTGTTTCTAGTACAAAGTAAAAATTAACCTAGCTAGGACTTGGCGGAGAGAAGAAAACATTTAGAATTTGGAAGCAGTTCTTGCAGAGCAATGGGAACTGGGTTGGGAAGGATCCTGGAGAGGATCCTGGCCCTGCAGTTGCTTTAGTTCCCTGACGATATCCGGAAGACTGCATTCCCTGGGACAGGACCACAGGACCCATCTTAACCAACAATGAGGTAGACATTTCAGGGCTCTGAGAGACAGAGCCCGATCACAGTGTATGCCACAACCCCCTTATCCTCTATCCCGCGGACCACTCAACATGAAGGTCCTAGTTACTAATCTAATAACTCAGAGCAACTTAGGTGCCATGGCCTCCTCTCAAAGCTGTGTTGCCCACGTGGTCTTGGGCACATGCGCACAGAGGGGTTTCCTATCCCCACCTCCAAGCTCATTGGGAACGGTAGTCCAGGTCTGGAGAAGAGAGGTGTCCATCTTCAGTGGTGCTAACACACGGAAAACATTTGTTACTCACTGTCAGGCCCACAGTCAGGCTCTTCTATTTTCTAATAGCAACTTTAAATGCCAAACATGCAGGCATGGAACCAACAGATGGCATAACGGTTACAACGCTGGACTCCCATAGAGTTGGTTTGAGTCCTGGACCTGGCAGCTCAAAACTCACACCAGACTGTGTGCATGCATTCCTGGCATCCCAAGAGAAGAAAGGAGGAGAAGGGATTGCGGTATGCCCATTTCCTCTGGGGAGGTGATTTCACACTTCCTGTCTCTCTATCTCTCTCTGGCGAGTGCATGTGCCCTATAGCAAAAAATATCTCTAAAAAAAAAAAAAAAGAAAAGACAAGCAGCCATATTCTGGAAAGAGGTAATTGTCATGAGAATGTGAATCCTTAGTATGTCTTATTTTTTGAAGTAACATAGATAATTATCTTCTAGAAAAATGGGCTCAAACGTAACTGAGTCTTTTAAGTTAAACAGATATTCTCACTATATTTTCCTGTGAGTAAAGGAAATACAATTAATTCTATAATGATAAATGATGCTTCTGACATAGGAAAGAGACTTTTCCTGATTTATTTCATTTGGAATTGACACATAATAACTGTACATATGCATGGGTACAGTGTGATGTTTTGATACGTGAATACATCGTGTGAGGAACAAATCAGGGCCTTTAGCATCCGTCACTTCAAACATTGATCATATCCCTTCATTTTGAGAACATTCGAAATTCTCTCTTCTACTTGATTTGAACAAAAAAAAAAAATACACAATAATATTGCTAACTATAGTCACTCCACCGTACGGTAGGACACCAGAGATTATTCCTTCTATTTAACTGTAATTTTGTGTCCATGGACAATCCCTCCCCGTGCCCATACCCCCCATTCTAGCCCCTAGTAATCACTGGTTTACTGAGTCCATCTATGAGATCAGCTGTTCGAGAGTTCATATTTAAGTGAGATCCCGCAGTATTTGTCTTTCTCTGTTTGGCCTCTTTTGCTTAATATTATAAAAAGTCCTCCAGATCTATCCACGTTATGGCAAATGACGGACTCCTCCTCCTTTCTGTGGCTGAATGACATTCCATATATTGACCAAAGGCCTCAGGCACAATTACTTCATTGTGTGACCTCAAGAGGAATTAGAAAGATTCCGTGAGCCTGTTTCCTCTTTTTCAAACTGGGAATCATATTATTATGTTAGGTTTTGTGAGAATGGGGGGCGTCATATATATAAAGTGCTCTGCACAATTCCTGGCAAAAAGGAAAAATTTTCTCTCTAGCATCTATGACTGTTGTTATTTTTACTTTATTTTGTTATTATTATTTTTTTTTTGAGAGACATTTTGGCTATAGGGTGCATGCACTCGACAAAAAGACAGAGAGATACAGGGAGACAGAAAGCGAGAAATCACCCCTTGGGGGGATGGCTATGCTGCAATCCCATCTCCTCCATTTTCCTCTTGGGATTTTGGGCACGCACGCACACGCGCCCAGTGTGTTTCAAGCCACCTTGTCCAGGACTCGAATCATGGTTGACTCTGTGGGAGTCTAGCAAAGGAGACATTATGCTATGTGCTGGTCCCAACTGCTATTTTTTAACTCACCACATGCGATGAAAAGTAGGGGCTCTAAATGAGAACCGAGGTTCTGGGAGGCCAGGAAAGGCAGAGTGGTAAAACGCAATGCTCTGTGAGGCAATCCCATGTGGAAAGTTTCCCCGTTCAAATCCGGAGACCTTCTCTCATTGTGCAGGCACTGCTCAGCATAGTGGGCACACGCCTGGCCGTGATCTGGAACTGGGACTGGGGAAGGATCGCAGAGTGGGGACTCTGCTGGGAATGCGCTCTTACTCTCACAGAGACACGGAATAAGTAAAACATTAAAACACATTTTTTTAAAAAAATTACGGTTATAAAGCTTTCAGGAAATAAGCATGCCATAGAATAGCCAAGAGTGAGCTTATTACATGATAAAAGTCAGCAAACAATCCATCAGTTGCTTTCTCCCTCCTCATCTCTGCCCAGCAACCTAAGAAACATGAACTCCCACTGCAGAAAAACACCAAACATAAAAATCACCTCTTTACTTTCCAAATACCTAAAAAGTTTTGGGTTTTTTTTTGCAGGGGTGAGAGGGGTTTTCTTTTGCTGTAGGGCACATGTGCTTGCCAGGAAGACAGAGACAAAGAGACAGAAAGCAAGAAATCACCCCCCAGGGGGGGATGGCCATGCCACAATCCCTTCTCCTCCATTCTCCTCTTGAGATCTTGGGCATGCACGCACATGTGCCCGGTGTGAGTTTAAGCCACTGGGTCCGGGACTCCAACTGCGGTCGACTATATGGGAATCCAATGACATAGCCATTAGGCCAACTGCTAGTCCTGACCTAAAAAGTTTAAAAAGAGGAAAGATCACAGAGGAAATTATACTCACAATGACTACTGTCAATTCCCTTACGATGAATTCAGAGGCAAAACAAATCAGCAACATCAGTATCATGAATTAGTGAATTTACTTTGGCTCTTGTTCCTAGAAAAACAGTACATTATATGTGTGTGTGTGTGTATTATATATATATATATTATTTTGTTATTTTGGGGTTTTTTTGAGAGAGATTTTTGCTATAGGGCATGTACGTTCATTGGAGAGAGAGATAGAAGGCGAGAAATCACACCCCACAGGGGATGGCCACACCGCAATCCCATCTCCTCCATTCTCCTCTTGGGATTTTGGGCACGCATGCACACGTGCCCAGTGTGTTTCAAGCTACCTTGTCCAGGACTCGAATCATGGTTGACTCTGTGGGAGTCTAGCAAAGGAGCCATTATGCTATGTGCTGGTCCCAACTTTTATTTTTTAACTCACCACATGCGATGAAAAGTAGGGGCTCTAAATGAGAACTGAGGTTCTGGTGGCCAGGAAATATTATATATATTATATATATAATACGCACACACACACACCTCTTTTTAATTAATTGCCAGAAGGTGTGTGTACTCGCCCAAGAGAGACGGAGAAAGGGCAGGGGTGGGACGGAGAAAGCACCCACAGTGGGATGTTTTCTTACTGCAATCTCTTCTCCATTTCCCCATCCTGTCAGGATCTTGAGCAGACAAGCACACACACCTCGCATGTGTTCAAGCCTTCAACGCTGGCATTCAAACCTTGCGGCCAGCCATGTCGATCCTGGCTCCCTTAACCACTAGGCAACAGAGCCACCCCACCAAGGTATTATCATGAAGTAAGATGAACATTCATATTTATAAATCTTTTCAGCCCAAATCATGTGTGATTCCAATGTACATATTGAACCACTAGGTGGCAGAGTAACACTAGGAAACCATCCACCAGGCTTTCAGCAGAGTGCAGAAAACACCCAGTTACGATTCTTGGCCCCAGAGGAAGTTAAACTCAGTACTAGATCCGTTGTTAAATGCACACCAGGCATAATACAAGCAGATGTATCTAAAAAGGAGATGTATCAAATTTGAATCTCTCCGATTTTTTTTACTATATAAGGACTAATTTTAAATAGTGTGTACATGTAATTTTCTCTGTCTTGTTCCTCCCAAATTCATTGAGATGCCAAATCCTTCCTAGTGTTACCCTAGCCATAGCCTTCATATCTCAACCTCCTCCAGCCCCACACACCCTGTCTGAACCAGGTCAGCTGCACTTGTGCACCTGTGCCCTTCAATAGCCCCCCACTGTTGACCTAGTCCCTTAAATCTTTGGTAATAAACGCAAAGGATAAGGATAAAATGACACACACACACACATAAAGACAATGTAAAATGTAACCTTTTACCCTACAAAGGCGAATTTGGAGATGTGAGACTGTATGCAATCCACAAACCATCACAATCACAACAGAAAATAAATCATGAGCCCAACAGAGGAAGTTAGAATGCATTTTAAGAGAGAAGTAAAAAAATTACAAATGTAAAAGAATATGAGAAGATATTTGGGTTTAAGTTACTATGAATGTGCTGGTTATTCTCTGCCTTCCCGATAAGAACTGAAACATCACAAAAGTAGAGACCTGCCTGTCATTTTTTTTACTCTCAATATTCAGAATGTAAAAATTACATAATAAAGATTTGCAAAATTAATAAATGAACAGAAGAGACTTACGGAATTACACTGAACAAGGTTCATTATGGTGACAATGAGATTTTCGTGTTGGATACTGCGGTAATCCTACGTCCTTAGTGCCCGGCACAGTAGACTTCAATTCAATACAGTATTTACTAATCACTAAGTAGTTAATGAATTAATAAAAAGATAAGATGGAAAGAGATTATAGGAAGCATTAAAGGTAGATGAGTTTGGGACTAATGGATTAGGAAGTGATTGTTCAAAAGATAAGACCCTTGGGCCAGCAGGTGGCGCAGAGGTTACAGTGGCTGCGTCCTACATGGCCTACTAACCAGTTGGGAGTCCCAGACCAGGTGCCCCGAAAAACACACTGTGTGCGTGTGTGCTCACGTGTGCGTGTGTGTGCATGCATGACCAAAATCCCCAGAGGAGGATGGAGGAAAATGGATTGCAATGTGGCCATTCCCCCTGGCAGGGTAGGGGTGATTTTCACCTTCCCTCTTTCTCTCTCTGGCCAGCACACATGCCTTAATAGCAAAACTAAAAATAATAATAATAATAGTAATTTTGACTTGTACCTAGAAACTTTTATCAAGATGATGAAATACAAAAAATTAAAATTAACTATCATTATTTCTGAACATATGCTTTCTTCACATTTTAATTAACATCTAATATTTAACACCTTATAGGATTATTAGACAAAAAGTTTATTTAAAAACAAATTATTTATTTATTTATTTATTTATAAGGTTTTCTGCTATAGGGCATATGTGCTTGCCAGAAAGAGACACAGAGAGAGAAAGGGAAGGTGAGATAACACCTTTCCGGGGTGATGAACATGCAATAGCCCCTCCTCCATTCTCCTCTTGGGATTTTGGGCACACCTGCACACGCACCTGGCTTCATTTTGCAAGCCACCAGTCTGGGACTTGGACCACAGAGTTGGTCATGTGGGAGTCCAGTGCCTTCACCACCACACCACCTGCTGGCCCGAGAAAGAGTTTTAATAGCTCATTATTACACATCACTGATGCGTGCTGAATAAACTGGCGCGTAAGTTCTCAGACTATTTCTACTGAATTAATAAACTGGATAGATGAGACTGGAAGACAACATATTTCCCTGTGATAGGTGAATGGGTCCTAGAAAAGACCTCGGAAGTCCTAGTCCCTCCAGATCAAAGCGGGGGCTTATGAGTAGAGCGTAGCCATCCTCCCTGGCCAGGCTCAGCTGTACAGAGCTTCTCCGTGGTCAGGAACTCTGACAGCCAACAGCACCTCACACCCTGACACTTGCTTTTCTCAGTAAATCCATGTCATTTTTTAAAAAAAATCAGTGATCAGGACTAGTAATGGTTACATCACTGGACTCCCCATAGTCGACTACAGTTTGAGTTCTGGACCCAGTGGCTTAAAACTCACACTGGGTGCATATGCACAGGTACCCAAGATCCTGAGAGGAGAGTGGAGGAGGAGGGATTGTGGCATGGCCATCCCCCCAGGGTATGTTTTCTTGGTTTCTGTCTCTCTGTTTCTCCAGTGAGCACATGTATCCTACAGCAAAAAATCTCTCCCTAAAAAAAAAAAAAAAATCAGTCATCAAAATTGCATTGGGGGACCAGCAGTTAGCATAATGGCTATGTCGCTGGACTCCCACGTAGTTGACCGCGGTTCGAGTCCCGGACCCGGCGGCTTAAACTCACGCTGGGCACGTGTGCGTGCGTGCCCAAGATCCCAAGAGGAGAATGGAGGAGAAGGGATTGCGGCGTGGCCATCCCCCCTGAGGGGTGATTTCCTGCTTTCTGTCTCTCTGTCTCTCTCTGTCTGTCTGGCGAGCGCACGCGCCCTATAGCAAAAACCTCTCCAAAAAAAGAAAAAAAAAAATTGCATTGGATATTTATTTTAGGTGCTAGGCATCGTGATCAGTATCTCTAGAGGATACAAGGTAAATAAGGTAAGACATTGTTTCCAAAGAGTATATAATTTATCATTGAAGCAGAAGAAAATATGAACACTAACAATAATTCCTGACATTATTTTACCAGCTGCTTCAGTTTACTGAGTATCTGTTATAGACCAAGCTGTTAAATTGTATTATTTTACTTAATCTCCATTTTGATCCTATTAGATATATATATATCATTGTTTCCCCCTTGCAAATGAGAAAAATACAATTTGCAACCAACATGCTCAAAATCACTTTGCCAAGATGCAGCAAAGGAAGAATTTTTTTAAGTTTATTCATCTCTTCCATGAGTAAGAGAGACAGTAAGACAGAGAGAACAAGAGAGTGAGAGACACAACTCCAAGAGGGTCTTGACACCAAGATCCACTCCCAGCTCAGCCCGGCGCAGTCACAGCACGTACACGCCCTGCACACTCAGCCTCACAGAGCCCGTCTTTCTGCAGCATCCCTCCAGCTCCACAGAGCAAAGGCTTGAATATCCCATTTGGTCTGACTCCGAAGTGTCTGCATCTCCCACTACTACATGTCTACTGGTACAAGTAGCTTCAATGTCTTTTAAAAAAAAGTCTTTTAAAATGAAATACTGTCATTGTAAAAGCATTAAGGCAATGTTCAGTGGAAAGGAATTTGGGAGGACTGAGTAAGTGCAGAAACCTGATGCTAACGAGAAACACAGGCTGCTGTGGACGGAGCAGAAACAGAGCCGAAGTCCTCTAAAGGTAAACTAGAACTGAGCTGCAGCAAAACAGGCGCGGGAGATCTCCTGGGAGAGTGAAGTCATAGCAAAAATTTAGACTAGAATGAGAATTGAAAAGGAAAAGTGGCCGTAAGCCACAAGTCAGGACTGCAGAGCTGGAAACTGCGTCGATGGGACGGTTCTAAGGCAGATAAGTGACTGTGCATTCTAAGCACTTCTATGCTGTTGTTGGTAAGTAACTCACCATCTGGCACAGTAAACAGGTGTTGTGTTGCCGAGGTGCGAATTGGTACCCTACCCCACTTAAAGGATACGGGAATGGGACATTTGACATCCTAATCTCAGAAGCATTAATTACGCTGCTCTTTAAATATCATCACTTATCAAGCAGCTTTGATTGCTCAAAGAGTATTTTATTTGGCTAAAGTCAGGAAAGGAGCAGGGGGAGAGTCATCAAGGAAGAGAGAAAATGTCAGTGAAAATGCAAGTTTTACCTGGCTAGGAACACCCTCCCATCCCCACCCCCCCCACACAGAGAATCACTTGACTATGAATTTCAGTGGTTAGGTCATTTAGGAGAAATCCTACATCCGTTCGTTAAAATATAAATATTTACTTACAACCTAGGCTATCGTTATCTGTACAAACTTATCTGTGTTGTTAATTCTGGGCATTTGCCAAGGGCTTGGGGAGTATCCGCTATGGACTTTCATGGATATGGGTCGTGGCCACGCACAGGGACGTTTCCCGTTTCCGAGCAGCTTCAGCTCACAGGACATGGCTCACACTTCCCCGGATTCAATGTTCACCGTCACCTTCACGAGGCACCTACTGCCCCTGCTCAGGGATCAGGAGACTGAGGGTCCTGCAGCCTACGACAGGTCACACACGTAACCTGGGACCTAAAGACGGCCTCATCTCCCCCGCTGTGCCAGACATGTCAGTAGAAGCAGTTAAAAGCGCTCTGAGGAGTGCTTTGTGAAGAGTCAACACTGGAAGCCACAGAAGTCAGGACTGTAATTTTGGAATTCTGTCTTTGTTCAGACTTTAACTTTTTCATCTGTGTCAAGACAACGGTAAAATAAGCAAACAGAGCTATATCATTCCGATAGCAAGTAACTTAGCAGGTTTTACATGAACTGGAATTGAAAAGAGCAAGAAAACACACACTCCCACTCCCATACGTTCCCAAGCGTTTTTAGGACTTACCAAGTTTAACATATTTCATCCCAAGGAATATATCGCTTTGAGTTTACTGACTCACATTAGGAAGATCGGAATACTGCGATGTTATTCTTTAGCTCTTTTCTCTTTTAATAGCATGAGTTTATAAAACACAACTCTCCTTTGAGGATTTCTGTTCACTCTCTACACATCATACATTAAAATACTCATTTGTTCTCTCATTATTCTTTAAATTTTTACTATCACTGCAAAGATAATGTTGTGGCTTTTAGATGTCCACTGCTTATAAGAGGAAAAAAAAACAGGAATAAATATATTGAGAAAATGAGACAAGCTTTTTTTGCGGGGTCGGGGGAGAGGTTTTTTTGCTAGTAGGCGTGTGTGCTCACCAGAAATACAGAAAGAGACAGAGAAACAGAAAGTGAGAAATCACCCCCCAGGGGGATGGCCACGCCACAATCCCTTCTCCTCCATTCTCCTCTCAGGATCTTGGGCACGCACGCACATGCACCTGGCATAAGTTTAAGCCACCAGGTCTGGGGCTCGAACCACAGTCAACTACATGGGAGTCCAGCGACATAGCCATTACGCCAACTGATGGTCCCGCTATAAGCTTTAATAAGTATAGTTTATATGAATTATCACTTATGTGCCAGAAGGGCTAAAAGAATTTTGGAGTTGTAGGAACTGAAGTTACTGGGGGAAAGTTCCTAAATTCACAAAAATTAAAGATATTGATTACGAAGCACATTATGGTGCAACTGTCATGATTGTACATAAATGATCATTACTAGCCTCAGGGCATATTAAACAAGCAAACCAGCCAGATGTGCCTGAACACCAATGGCTCACAACATCTAGCTCACTCCCGCATAAATGGAACTCTCGCCCCCAAACAGTGAGTTCCTTTGTGCCATTACAGTCTCCAAACAACTGGGGTTACACCTTTCTCTCTTCATTTAAGTTCTTCATTTTTCTTTCATTCCTTTTTTTTCTAACGTGCAGAATCCAATTAGGCCACTGAGCTTACACGTTCACGACGATAATAATTTGCCAAACGCTACAATTTGGAACCACAAACCAATGGTTTTAATGACACCATAGTGACTAACTGGTGAGTTAGTGAGGAGGAGTTTCGCATAGATACAGAATCTTAGCAGTAGACATATGGGGAGGTATTCAAAAAGCTTATAGAAAATGTGTGTATGTTTAAAAAATGCATAAATTAAAATTTTTTGTACCAAAATAAATGTTTTGCTGGTTTTTTTTTTGTTTGTTTTTGTTTTTTTTTAATTTGCTGGAGGTACATACATGCACTCGCTAGAGAGAGAGAGAAAGTGAGAAAGTAGCCCCCTCCCCCATTGGGAATGATCACACCACAGTCCTTTCTTCTTCAGGGATTTTGGGCACACATGCACACATGCCTAGCATCTCAAGCCACCAGGTCTGGGGCTCAAACTGTGTGGTTGACTCTATGGGATCCAGCTGCCTTAATCACCAGGCCACATAGACTGGGTTATAAACTTGTTTTTTAATTCCATTTTTCCACCAACTTTTTGCAGTCCCCCTCATGCTGGTGATAGGCGTGATCAATACTAAGAACATGACTTTTAGAAACTATAGAAAAGCATACTTGCTATCTCAAAGCCTCACATTTTCTGCTCTTAAACTAATAGAGCCTTAAGCTGTTACCTTGGGCAACACTCCCACCATCTACAAAAATAAAACATGTAAAGGCATGAGTATATTCATTAACTTCATGTCATGATATTTTTTGCAGATCATGAATACATCTGGGGATTCTCTCCTACTCTATTTCCTTGTCATCATTTTTCTTCCATGTAACTTATTTAATTGTATGAGGAAGGTATAGATACTATGGGAAAGAAACTGACTATTAACCATTCAATCCAATAACAGGATAAAAGGTGGGCTTTGCCGATTTGCAAGCATCAGTTCCTTATTTGTGATTTCATGTTCTTCTGGAGATTAGAAACAATAATTCATAAAAAGTAAAGTGACAGATTTCGGGTATTACTGATTAGAAACCTAATTTTTATGTCTGATTAGTTAAACAAGGTAGTGCCGGATCCATGTGCTGGAAGGAGCCCGGCATCGCTGACGGTCAGCGGAGACACTTACGTCGATGTTGTTCAGGGTGTTGAAGTGCATCAGGTCATGCAGCCTTTTGAATGCTTGGTTTGGATATTGAAAGTTGAAGGTTGAAAATGGTGATTCAGGGTCATCAAAAATATCGAAGTCAGCTATTTCTTTCTCTTCTTTAGTTTCTCTTGGAACACCTACACACCAGAAGAATCACACGGGATGTTATTGTGAGAACGACAACTTATCTCTGAAATCCTCAGAATAAAACATACAAATAGCCATAAAGACAGCAGCAGGGGCCTCCTCAGGGGTCAGAAAACCCTCAGTCCCCTCAGACTTCATCACTTCTGCCTGTTGTGGCTGGATGACGCCCAGTTTCCACTCTCTACATCTCTTTGTCTGAGGGCTTTCTACTTCGTGGGACTACAGAAGGCCGCTTTATCCACTAGCGGTAGGCTGGAAATTCTGGAAAATAACACTTTGCCCAGACAATGGTTAACCAAAGACTCTAGGGAGTCAGTATATAAACACCCAGTTCTCTTGTCTCTTGGTGTGAGGGGAGGAAAGATTCTGGAACATGGATCCTGCTCCATTTCCGGAACTTTCCAAGGGTCAAGTTCCTGTTGTGGTCCCTGGCTTAATAACACATGCTTCGGTTTCTGCCTTCTTTCCCTTTATCACTTCCCTCCTTCCTCACTAATAAATTACAGTGCTCCCTAGTTTACTCAAGTAAACCATTTGCACTCCAATTCTCAGTTTCACTTTGAGGGACCTCAAAACAAAACACTGTCTGAATTCCTGTCATATAAACCCCCAATATGTGCCCATATGGTAAGTCTCTCCTTGAGAAGTAATGGTGGTAGAAAGTTCTCCAGGTTTCACGTGCTCCACTCTTACATAACTACAAATGCCAGACAGTTCTTTCTCCTGTGCGGAAGCATGCCTCACAATAGCCACCACCCTTGTCAATCCTCTCTGTTTTCCTGAACAATCTAGAAAAAAAAATCATTTTCTTCTGCATTTTCACCTAACCCATCTATCTTCCCTGATTTTGTGTGTGTGTGTGTGTGTTTCCATTCACAAAATGGAAAACTACATTTTCTGCTCCTAAACTAATATTGTTTCAGAGCCTTAGGCATTTTCCTGTCAATTCTAGGCCTCCTTGTGTTCATCAACGCATTCTAGGACACAGAAGAGTCTAGAGACTCCTCTGGATGTGATGAAGCAGACAACTGTGCCTTGAACTTGGTTCTTGTTTTCTGTGAAATACAACATGTGGCAACCTGAAATTGCTAGCCACTTTGTGTTGCCAACTTACATGCATCATGAGGATAGTTAAAAATTTCTGGAATTATTTGTGTAATTTGCTCAAAAGCAAAAGCTATCATACAGGGGTGACACTCAGAACATTTAATAACCCTTATGACATGATCACCAGCCAACCAGAATCAGCAGAATACAAGGTCTTAGAGTTGAGGCTCAGAGATTTTTGCTGAGTGTCTGGGTTGTGAGGAATTCAAGGGATCCTGAGGTGAGAAAGAGGGGAAGCATTTGGAGCTTCAGGACAGGAGCTCTCTGTCAACGTTAAGGTAAGCCTTCCATCTTGCACTCACACAGCAGGACCAGCGTGAATCGATCTGGATCCATACCGGGTTCTCACTTTATTGAATATAACTTCTTCCCATCATACCTGGAGCCTTGTACTTTCTGAAGTTGATGTTGGCCAACACAAAGTGAATGATGGTTGGGCAATCTTTCTCCACATCAGGGTTCTTGGGTTTGAAGACATAGCACTCTTTCAGTCCTTCCCGATCAAACACGTAAGGATCAATCTTGGGAAAGGGAAGCTTGTTCATTTTAGCCCACTTTTCTGCAAGTAGGAGTTCCTATTGAAAAAGAAAGAGAGGCATTTGAGAATTCCCATCTTCATCTATTCAGTTGGTCCGACCGTTATTCAATATGGTGTCTACTCTGTCACTATGAGAAGTGTACTATGTGCCAGCAATGTTCTTCTTACTAAGACATAGTAAATAACCACCCTGCTCTCAAGAAATTCATCAATCTGAACAAGATACAAGAGTACTCTAGAAACAAACTCACTGTTACAATGTCAATTCTTGGCACAGGGCTAGCTCCATAGCAGGAGTTTGAAAAATTATGGATGGGCTAAACTGAGAGAAATTATATAGAAGAAACTTCTAAGAAAAAAATATGCAATGGGTTCAGAGTATTACTTTTTTTTTTTAATGAGAAATGTTTGCCGTAGGGCACGGGCACTCGTTAGAGATTTATAGAGGGATGGAGAGACAGAAACTGAAAAATCACCCCCAAGGGGTATGGCCACGCCACAATCCTTTCCTCATTGTCCCCTTGGGATTTGGGGCATGCACACACATATGTCCAGCATTGAGTTTCAAGCTTCTGGGTCTGGACTTAAACTATGGTCAACTACATACATCGGCTGGCCCTGGGTCAGAGTATTTCTACCCAAGTAAATGTTTCTTAGTGCTGAGGAGTAAAACTAGAGTCTAATGAGGCAGAATGAGAAAAACTCTCTGCTACCAGATTTTTAACCTATACCATCTCCAGTGAATTGTTAAAAAATATGAACTAGAAACTCATTTTCTATAGGTAACTATATTTGAATTACTCTGAATCCACTTTTCCAGCTGCTGTTGAGGAGCAGCTGAGCTTCAGGCCTCAGCCTATTGCTGCGGGAACTGCCCAGGGGAGCCCACACATGGTAGCCAGAGCCGACTGAACGAGCGCGGCAGATCCTAGGACTGGTTCGGATATCAGCTCTCTTCTTGGAAGAGATTTCCACCCACCAGCTGTGAAGACTCGTGGAGCAGAGTCACAGCAGCTGACGTGCAGTCGTGACACGCACTATGGCCAGGAACTGCGTGCTCTCCTCAGCTGCTGAGATTTGGAGTTTGACTCTGCATGAAAGCTGACTAACTCAGTGGGTAAGTACAAAAAAATAAATAAATAAAATACAATTTAAACTGGAGAATATAAACCAATGTGGAACTGTGGGGCCAAGAGACCTCATTTCTATTTATATGCAGATGCAGGAGGGGAATAACCTGAAGAAGAATCTCCCAGTAGTCAGAGTTCAAACCAATGCCTCAGGCCAAGGGGAGCTCTGGGACTGGGGGCGTGCTTGCCAGCCCAGTGTCTCCATACGCAGATCCTCAGATATAAAATATGGAGGATGATAATACATCTCTCATGGGATTGCTATTGTAACTAAATGGATTACTATTTTACAGTTTTTCGAACAGTGATAATCACGTAGTAAGTGCTATACGAAAGCGTGATAAATCGCAGTAGAGAGAGAAGGAAAAAGTGAAGAAAACAAGGAAAGAGATCAGAACAGTTTTTGAGAAATTCCTAGAGAAAATGTAGGAACAACCATCTTCAGAATCTTAAATTTCTAAAATGACTCTTGTCCGGCCTATAGGAGGCCTACTGGTTAAGGCGCTGGACTCCCACGTAGCTGACTCTGGTTTGGGTTGAAACTCATGCCGGGCACGTGTGAGTGTGTGCCCAAAATCTCAAGAGGAGAATAAAGGAGAAGGGATTGCAGTGTGGTCATCACCACGGGGGGTGGGGGGTGGGGGGTGACTTCTCACATTCCCTCTCACTGTCTCTCTCTGTAGAGCACACATGCCCTATGGCAAAAACCTTAAATAAATAAATAAATAAATAAGTGAAATAAAAATCAGTCTTCTCATCACAATGATCCATTCAGTGATAACCATCAGTGGCCAATCTATGTTCCACTAGAAGATGGGGACACACAGTGAGTAAAACCTACATGGTTCTTGCTGTTATGGGATTTCAAGAAACACAGTCATCAATAAGCTTTCGGGCTTAAATATGCAATAAGCTATGAAAAAAAAATGCAGGTTGCCATAAGATTTCACAGTATACCTCGGCTATTTCCCCAGAGTATCTGTAAATTCATTCAACAATGATTATTGAGCACTTTCTTGGTTCAAGACATAGAGAGAGGCTTTTCTTCAAGCTTTGACGTTGGTAAGTCAATGGGAGAGATGACGAGATGCCACATTATCACACAATATGAAAGGGCAGGGAGGGTGATGGATGGTTATGTGCCTGAAAGGCACGTCTGAAAGGCTCAGCTGGAGCTTAACCCGCTAACTGGTCACCTGAGGCAAACTGAGCAACCACCAGGGCTGACAGAGAGCAAATTATTTGCGGAAGGAGAAGCAGAAATTTGCGGTGACTCCCCTTAATGGCAACAGAAGGACCAAGAGTTACAACAAACAGGGACTAGCTTGTTTACCGTCCCCGAAATACTGAGCTCCCAGTTCCATCTCATCACAAGTGACCTTCAAAAAGTTTGTGGAAAATGGAAAGAAAGTACAAATATATTTTGGTGCAAAACCATATTTCGAGGGCCTGTATGGCTTCTCAAGGCAAGTCAGGTGCAAACGGAAGACTGAGGCGTTTGGTCCCTGGTTCACCTGCACATAATGGATGCATGCATGATCCTGGCTGACTGGGAAGGATGGCTGATACAGAGTGGGACCCCGTTGAGATGCTTGTCTCTCTCATAAATGAAATAAATATACTTCATTACTTTTTAAATCTATGAGTAGTTTTTTACTGATGCATTTCCATAAACTTTCGGAAAACCCCTTCTTAATAGTGCACTTGTTCCTTGTTCCTCAGCAACTCCTTTGCTACCTCGATGAAATAAAATTACTAGTATTAACTTTTCTCATAGGATTGCTGCAAGGATTAAATGAGATAATATAGAGAAATCTCGGTAATTTAGATTCAGACAAAATGAGCACTTTGATAGAGCCTTACATTCAGAGAAAAATACCCTTTTCATAGAATGTTCACTATTGCCCATGCTTTTCGAATGCTGTGAAGTTTACGTTGGTCAACTCTCTCTCCACACTCTTTCCAAATACAAATCCGGAGAATGAAGGATTCAATGCATATGAGAACATTTGCTTCAGAAACTACTAAGCTAAATATAATTATGTCTCATGGAAAATCCCATCGACGCATGAATAATCTCTTGTTTGAAATTTGAGAAAACGTTCAGCACGGAGCTCCCCTTCTCCCCCTCCTGCCAAGTTGAATTCATCAGCTTGCTATTTCTTGTCCAGCACGGCTCACGATTGTTCATTCATGATTCTTCCACATCAAAATAGAACCAAAAACTCATACTGTAGAGCGATTGCATGCCAGGGAGCCGGAGAAGGAGCTCTGCAGTGTTTACAAACATGACTCAAGTGTATGAGCAACGCCGTGCTGTGTGGATGTGTGCAGGAAGAGGAAAAGGGAACTTCGTGATGTAAAAGCCAGGCTATTTTTAGACGGATGAGGTGAGGCTGGAATCAGGAAAAGATGGAAACTTTCCCTTTCCTTATATGATCCTGATGAGAGGAAGACGAAAACCTGGTGACTGTTAAGGCGGTGATTACAGGATGGAAAAACTCTCCTGACCGCCGTCTCATTTCTTTCTGTAAAGACTGAGAAAGGACGACGCAGACGATGAGTAAAGCACCCTCCTCTGAAAAAAAAAAGAAGTACTTTGGAAGAAGGAGGTAGTGAGCAAAAAACCGTGCCACTTCACGGCCAGAACTGTGTTCTGTTCTAACCCATTTTGGTTGCTGGCTGGGGCCTCAGAGGCTTCACACTTCCGTAGACTCATTTATGGTAAATCTACACAGTATTAACTAAAGGATTTTTTTTGTAGACATAAAAATTTCACAGTATCCCTCAAAGAGTTACTTTCTAAATGCCTGTACTTAGCTCTGAATACCAAAGCGTGACTACAAAGTCTTAAAGGAGAGGAAAAGCTATCTGAATGATACAGAAATATATTCAGACCACAGTGTTAATGGCATAGGTATGTATGAGATTTCACTAATTTATATATGAATATGTGTTTTAAATACCGGAAAAACAGAGGTATCTACCTAGTAAACTGGCTTTTCATTAGAGGTTTTTGTGTGTGTGTGTCTGTGCAAATCTAAGATATAAGCTTTTTAATGCTAAGATATTTCTTATCTTTTAGAATCTATTTTTTAAGGGACCAGCAGTTAGCGTAATGGCTATGTCGTTGGACTCCCACGTAGTCGACTGCAGTTTGAGTCCCGGACCCGGTGGCTTAAACTCACGCCGGGCGCGTATGTGTGCATGCCCATGATCCCGAGAGGAGAATGGAGGAGAAGGGATTGCGGCGTGGCCATCCCCCCTGGGGGGTGATTTCTCGCTTTCTGTCTCTCTGTCTCTCTCTCTGTCTGTCTGGCGAGCGCACGAGCCCTGTAGCAAAAACCTCTCCAAAAAAAAAAAAAAAAAAATCTATTTTTTAAGACTGGGGACTGGACTGACACATAATCAGGATCTTCATAATTTACTGAAGTAATTAATATAAGATATAACAGATAGAAACTATAGGGGGCTGGCAGGTGGTACGGTGATTGGGGGCGCGGGACTCCCACATGCTGGACTCCCACGTGGCTAACTGCAGTTTGATCCCAGACCTGGCGACTTCCTTTTTCACTTTCTCTCTCTCTCTTTCTTTCTCTGTATCTCACTCTGTCTCTCTCTGGTTAAATTAAAATAAATAAAGTTAAATAAAATAATTCTTTAAAAAAAGAAACAATTTAGGATTCATTTTCCTGTGGCATTTTTTTCTTTTTCTTCGTAATTAAGCAGAGGGCATATGAACTTACTGAAGAAGGGGCAGAGAGTGAGAATGCACCCCACCCCCCATGGGTGGTCATGCCACAATCCCTTCTCCATCTCTCCCTCTTTTGGGGATTTTGGGCACAAATATACATGTGCCCAGGGTGTTTCTCAAGCTGCTGGATCCAGACTCGAACTGTGCAGTCGGCCACATGGAATCCAGCTGTAGTAACCACCATGCTGCTTTCTGTCCCAAGAACTCACTTCTTTTTTATAAGCAGGGTCTTTCTGTCATGACCCTCCTGCCTCAGTCTCCCCACTGGGACTACAGCTGTGCACCACCACACACGGCTTTTTCAGACAGGGTTTCTGCTATGTTGCGTAAGCCAGCTTTAAGCTGTGATCCTCCTGCCTCAGCCCCCCACGAATCTGGGTTTATATGCGCATGCTACTGTGTCCAGCTGCAAGGGCAGACGAAACCGAATCGAGGCTTCCCATGTGGGCCCAGCCTATGGAGCACAGCATCTTAAGAACATGCCACCAAAGCTGGGTCTAGAATTCACTATTTTACAGTCACCACATTTATGGTCCCTATACTTACAATAAAAAACAAAAACAAAAACAAAAACAAAAACAAACAAAAAAACCCCTGGTATCAGGCTCTAAGAACTTTATAATGAAATAGGGATGAAAATCATTTTCTATATCTAATATTGCATAGAGTTTACGCAACACTTTGCCACTCTTATTAGTTCTACTTTACTAAGGGGTTCCTATAAATGCACACAAATATTGAAGGAGAAATTAATGCCAACTCTATGGCTATATTTACTATATGTCACAATGACTAGTGGCCCAGCAATGTGGGTACAGTGGGTGGAATGGTAATATCATATTCTGATCCTACCCACTCTCTACCAGGGCCCTGGGATATGCGACCTTATTTGGGAGAAAGATCTTTGCAAATGAAATTAAATTAAGGATTTTAAGATGAGGTCATCCTAAATTATGTGGGTGGGCCCTAGATCCAATTTTAACTGTTCTTTTAAGAGGCAGAAGGAAAGACAAACACAAAAAAGAGAATGCCATGCAGAAATGGAAGTACATTAAAACATGGCGACCGCAAGTCAAGGAATGTCCAGAGCCACCAGGAACTGGAAAGGCAGGGAAGGAGTCTACTAGGGAGCGCCTGGAGAGGGCAGCCCTGCTCACACCTCAATTTCAACTTCTGGCCGCCAAAGCTATGGGGCAATACATTTCTGTTGAAAGCCACCCTGTTTCGGATAATTCATTGCATTTTTAAAGTATTGATTCATTCTTTGTGACTAAGAAGAAGACATATTCATAAAACATATACAAATTCGGAATACACAAATGTACATCAGAAGTTTACAAAGAAATTTAATTATTTTTGGTGCACAGATATTTTGAAATCCATGTATAGTTAATACACAGTTTCCACATACATTTTTTTTTTTTTTTCTTTTTTGGAGAGGTTTTTGCTATAGGGCACATGTGCTCGCCAGAAAGACAGACAGAGAAAGAGAGACAGAAAGCGAGAAATCACCCCCCACGGAGGATGGCCACGCCGCAATCCCTTCTCCTCCATTTTCCTCTCAGGATCTTGGGCACACACGCACATGCGCCCGGCGTGAGTTGAAGCTACTGGGTCCGGGATTCAAACCGCAGTCGACTACATAGGAGTTCAGCGACATAGCCATTATGCTAACTGCTGGTCCCTCCACACACATTTTGAAGACCTTGTGTACATCAAGTGCTTCTGGATAACAGCTGCTAATATTTCCTATTTTCTTCTAGTTTCTCTCCACTGTGTTTGTGTGTGTGCATGTGTGTGCACATGTATGCATATTCACAGCTCAGGAAAACTGATACACAATCCCGGAAGTGCTACAGTCTATGCCGTACAGTTTCCACTACTGGCCATGGTGAGAATGGGTACCCACAAGGGTAATGTGTGGATTGCTTTGACTGCAATGTGAACCAACAGAAGAACTGTAAGTACTGGCTCTAAAACAAGGGCCATGCCCTAGCGACAACATATGAATCAGAGTAATCAAATCAAGGAATGAAAATAATCTTCATTTTTTCTCCTTACTTGCAGATTTAAATGGAACGCTGAACCTTGAGTGACATTTAGGAGGATCAATTTAGTTTCAATACATCTATCATTTGTGAAGACTGGCTCATTTCCAATTTTCCTTCCTTTTTTATCAGTTTATTTTCCTCATGATGAAGAACACATTCACGTGTAGGAAAGAGAAAGAAAGGAAGCAAGAGACACAGAGAGAAAAACCACCCTTAGCAGGATCTCATTGCGCCATGGCCCTCTTCCTCCAGCCCTCCAGCTCACCGGGGTCCCGAGCATACATGCACGCAGCCTGAGAGCTTTCAGGCTGACCCAGGGATCTGAACCCGAGGTCAGCCTTCAGCTTCCAACACTGCAGTTTGTTTTGCTACTGACAGCACAACCAGGCTGGGCTTCTTCCTTCTTTTTTCCCCTTCTACTCTTCTCTCATTGGTTCTTTCTTGCCTTTATTCTTCCTTAATTTTTTTTAAGAGAGATTTTTGCTATAGGATGTGTGCACTCACTGGAGAGACAGAGAGAGAGACAGAGAGACAAAAAGCGTGATGTCACCCCCCCCCCCCCGCCCCCCAGGAGGATAGTCACATGGTAATCCCTTCTCCTCCATTCTCCTCTTGGGATTTTGGGCATGCATGCACATGTGTCCACCATTGAGTTCTAAGCCACTGAGTCCAAGACTCGAACCATGATCGACCCTATATTTCCAGCAACGTAACCATTACATCATTTGCTGGTCCCTATTTCTTTAATTTTTAAGAGAATAAATCCGTTGTTCTGGCTTCTGGTCTTTAAGCATTTATAAGATCACCAAAATAATGAGGCAGATTCGTGTCTAATGTATGACAATACAGTATTACATAACATAAACTATAGTACAATAACTTAAATCTATTATCATAAAATGTAGTAAGATAAAGAAGAAAAATATCTAGTAACTAACTCTGAAGCTTTCAACATTCTTTGCTTGCTTGCTCTTTAGTAAAACCTAACACTTTCCTTTCCCCCTCTAAATACACAATCTGCTCATTTTGCAGACTTGAGGGTGAAGACATAGTTTATTTTAATGACCTATCAGTATATTAAAAACAGATCCCATTAGGATTGTCCTTGGATGTACCCCAATGATAATCCAAATTTACAGTTGTAAGATGTATTCATTAATAAATAGTAAACAAAAAGAAACTCGACAAGTTGAACTCTGAAGGGTTTTTCTTAGATAAGTTAATAGGAAAATTCACTTATTATTTATTGGAGTGTGTGCTGGTCTAAAAACAAAACAAAAAACAGTATCACGTACTTGTGTCATTGACTTTCTTTTTTGTTTTTCATTTTGGACTTTTCCCATAGGATGTATGCATTCATCAGAGAGAGAGACAGACAGTGAGAGGGAAAGAGAGAATCAGCCCCCAGGGGGACAGCCATGTTCCCATTCTCCTCTTCGATTCTGAGCAGACACATGTGAGTCCAGCATTATTTTCAAGCCACCAGGTTCAGGATTTGAACCGTGATCAGCCATGGGGGAGTTCAGCATCATAGTCACTATGCAATCTGCTGGCCCGACGTCATTAACTTTCAAAGGTGGTTACAACACAGATATAAGATAAACCATGACTGCCTTTATCAAAAGTCATAATGTCCATCTTTCTATACCTTCCGCACAGAAAAAAAAATCTGACGTTTAATTACGCTTACGCTAGAATTACCAAAACATAAAATTAAGTTCACAGATCTAATTTTTGCTCTACATTTATGCTCTACTCTCATAAAAATGGTGTCTATATCTCAGTCTCAGAAACAGAAAATGATTCACTAATTATCTTAATAAAATCAAATTGCCTATATCCAATTATTATACTGGAGCTCCTCTTCGCCTATCAAAAGAGCTTCATGTAGATTCCTCATAAATTTTCAGACTTGCCTACATTACGTCTAAAACAACTATCTTATTTTACCACCAATAGTATAATACCTTTATTCTTTCAAAGTTATATTGGGAAATTGTTTAGACCCATTTTAAAATACATACTTTACAACAACACTCTGTTTTAAAAAGTACTTCCAATATTCCAAGTAAGCCTGATAAATTCATTTTGTTTATTTTTTTTTCATTTTGTTTAGTTTGAATTTGTTCAAGGTCATTTTTGAAGACCAAACAATGTATTATGGACAATATACTAAAATTTCTTTTATATTAAATCTATGAAAATAGAATTCATTGTTTCCAGAGTGACAGGTTTCATTTTATACTTAATCAATGATAAAAGGAAATATATACATTTTGGAATAGGAGTAAGAAGAGAGGAATTGAAAAAATTATTTAAAGCTTGTCTAGGAACGCACAGGTTGGATGTTATATGACCATGAAGGGACAGTAATTAGAGACTGCTCTCTGAAAGAGTATGCATATAATAAAGCTGCAGTTATTAAAATGCATATGTACCAGGGCCAGCAGACAGCATGGTGGTTAAGGTGCTGAATTCCCACATGGCTAATATCTGTTCGAGTCCAGAACCTGGTGACTTGAAAATCACACCAGGTGCGTGTAGGTGTGTGCCCAAAATCCCAGAACAGAGATGGAGAAGGAGGGATCGCAGCATGGCCATCCCCTGTGGGAGGTGATTTCTCACTTCCCCTCTCACTCTCTCTCTCCAGCAGGCACATGCACCTTATAGCAAAAAAAAAATTTTAAAAACTGACTATGGTACTGAGATAAGAATCATCAGGTAGGCAGATGGGACGATGGAACACAGCAGATACATACAAAACAAACCCTTTCCCTATAACAATAATGTAGTCTGGATAAAGGAAGCATCACAAGGTAACGTTGAAATGTCTACAGAAGATTGTCATTCCACATTCAATATATAAAGAAATATTAATGAGTGGAAATATTTTTTAAGAGAATATCATGAAAAGAAAAATACTTATTGGGACCAGTGGTTAGCATAATGGCTATGTTGCTGGACTCCCATGTAGTCGACCGCATTTTGAGTCCCAGAACCGGTGGCTTGAACTCACGCTGGGCGCGTGTGCATGTGTGCCCAAGATCCTGAGAGGAGAATGGAGGAGAAGGGATTGCGGCGTGGCCATCCCCCCCGGGGAGTGATTTCTTGCTTTCTGTCTCTCTGTCTCTGTCTCTCTGGCGAGCGCACGTGCCCTATAGCAAAAACCTCTAAAGAAAAAAAAAAGAAAAATACTTATTTTAAATTAGTGAAATATTCTGATCTTAGTGAGAAATATGGATTTCAAAAATGGAAGAAGTCACCACATAAATATTTAAAACAGTAAAAACAACAACCATAAAAGTCACAATGCAAATAAACATTAGATCATATTTGAAAAATAAAACAAATTTTAATATCTTTAAAATATAAAAGTAATGTATATTAATAGCAGTAACACTGATAATCCAGTGAAAGGAAGTTGTAAAAGATGACTATGCCAATAAGCATGACAAATCATCTGACTGCATAAGCAAAGAAAGAAAACTGGAGCAAAAATGCAGACTTTTTTTCTATCATTTCTTTTTACTTTGTTTTTAATATTTTTTTGTAGCAGCAAAGGCCAAACAGGGGCTCACATTGTACAATCTGATATGGTCATGTAAATTGGTGTGGCTTATCTAGTACAATCTGAAAATATTCATTAAAAATCATAAGTTGACATGCATTGAAGACTCAACATATAAAACTATGATTCATGTCCAAGTTTGATGAATACAGAGAAAACAGCAACCTCAAAGTTGAAAATACAGTGCTGCCTTCATGATATAGCAGTAATGCTCTGCTCAAGAGAATTTAGATACCACATCTAGGATCTAGATTATTCTAGGGAATGGAAGTTCTAATCCCTGGCCCAATCTGCCTGAAACACGCTGGGTGCATGTGTAAATGCCCAGATTTAATGGTTGGAGAATTGGAGGAAGGAGATCATGGTGTGACCAGACCGTGTGGAGGGTGCTCATTTCTCTCTCTTTTTCACATGCACACACACACACACTTTATCACAAATAAAGAAAAAAATTATTAAAAGATAAAAGTTGAAAATGGAGCATCGTTAAATAAATTCTTACATACACATGTACAGAGATTCTATTGGGTCGTTGGAACAGTCATGACACAATTTTGCACAGAAAAGAAGGAAAAATATGTCATGACTTTTCCAATGACCCAATATATGTCTTTTGTGTTTTAGATCGTTTACATTTATTTTATTATATATCCTTTTAATTGTGCTTTTAAAATATACTTAATATCATGGGAAAATATTCACAGTATTATTATAAGTACAAAAAGGCAGAATGCAAAACTATATGTCCCTGAGGTTTACACAGACAGACATACATACTCATACTAAAGAGAGACTAGAAGAAAATACCAAAAATCTAGAAGCACTTACTGTATATTGCACATTTTTTACAAATTTTATAAGTGTAGATTTTTCTTAGTCACAGACAATAAATAAACATTTAAAAAAATTTTTGGAGAGGTTTTTGCTACAGGGCACATGCACTTGCCAGAAAGACAGAGACAGAGAGACAAAAAGCGAGAAATCACCCCCCGGGGGGATGGCCACGCTGCAATCCCTTCTCCTCCATTCTCCTCTTGAGATCTTAGGCATGCAAGCACGCACACGTGCCCAGTTTGAGTTTAAGCCACAGGGTCCAGGACTGCAGTCGACTACATGAGAGTCCAGCAACATAGCCATTACACCAACTGCTGGTCCCAATAAATCAACATTTTAAAACTACTTCAATATAATGGTTCATTTTAGAAATACAAACTGATATTCTAAAACCTCCTCTCAGTAGCTCTGATTCACAGATGAAATGATGGTTTTGACCTTTTACACTCCCTTTGGTGAAATGAATAATATAGTGTCTTCCATTGCAAAATCAACCGTAAGCTAGCATCTTAGAGTCATCCATTGAAACCCACCTCCCTTCTGTTCCCCATGGGTCATCAAATTCTGCTCTTGGTTTTTGCAGTCATCCACCTTGGTGCAAAAGCTGACTATTCTTCGCTTGGATTACAATAAATCCCTCTTCGTTTTAATCATTTGCCCTCCGTTCTACAACTCATCCTACTTTCCACTATCAGATGAGTCATCCTAAAATTCTAATTGCATGAAGTCCTTTGTCTGCTGGAAATCCTCCACTGATTCTCGATTCTCTACCCTCTCATCTTAAATTCTCCCCTAAGGCCTTCTAATGGGGGTTTGATATCTGCTACTTCTGAGCAGATCATCTGGTTCCTCAGAAGTGTTCACAGCCATCTTTGCCTGTTTTCATCCTATTTCACTCATTTCCCTGCTCGACTCCAGGATGTACCAATGTATAATATATACACTATAATATACACACATCTATAAACTCAAATAACCACTTAACATGTTTCTCAGCTTCCTTCCAAGTGGCTCTTGCATACCAAAGTCTTTCCTCCAAGAAAGCCAAACTGCTATGGAGACCAGGAGCCATGCTCTCCGTTAACTGTTGCACACAGCACAGACGAGAATTCCGTGCACAGAGGGCTGGGAAAGGGTCGCGACGTCCCATGCTGCAGCCTCGGGAGCTGGTCCAAGCTCAGCCACCTCCTACTGAGCACTCCCGGCCATATCCTGGGCTATGCGCATTTCACGTATCATCTTATTTAACTTGTTGAGCTTTTATCTCACCAGTTCTTGTTACCTTGTCTGAATAACACAGACTGCCTCAAAAATGATCAAATATGAAAGATTTTGACCTGAGGCTTTCTTCTCCCCCCCCAAGAGGTCTTTGCTGTAGGGCACCTATGCTTGCGAGAGAAAGAGAGACAGAGACAGTTAAGAGGGAAAGTGAGAAATTACCCCCCAAAAGGGATGATCATGCTGCAATCCCGTCTCCTCCATTCTCCTCCTGGGATCTTGAGCATGCACACACACACACACACACACAACCAGCGTGGTGTTCAAGCCACCAGGTCTGGGACTCAGACCGCAGTCAGCCATGTGGGACTCCAGTGATGTAACCACTACACCATCTGCTGGCCCCAGACAATGTGAGACTTTCTGTACATTTGAGAGTTATTGGGGGACCAGCAGTTAGCATAATGGCTATGTCGCTGGACTCCCTCGTAGTCGACCGCGGTTCACGTCCCAGACCCGGTGGCTTAAACTCACGCCGGGCGCGTGTGCGTGCGTGCCCAAGATCCCGGGAGGAGAATGGAGGAGAAGGGATTGCGGCGTGGCCATCCCCCCTGGGGGGTGATTTCCTGCTTTCTGTCTCTCTGTCTCTCTCTGTCTGTCTGGCGAGCGCACGCGTCCTATAGCAAAAACCTCTCAAAAAAAAAAAAAAGTTATTGGAACCATCAGGTGGGATAGCGGTTAAGGCCCTGGACTCCACAAGGTTAACCATGGTTTGAGTCCCAGACCTGGCAGCTTAAAAGTCATGCCAGGCGTGTGTGTGTGTGTGTGTGTGTGTCCAAAATCCCAGAAGGAGAATGGAGGAAAAGGGGTGATTTCTCATGTTACTTCTCACTGTCTTTCTGGCAAGTGCACATGCCCTATGACAAAACAAACAAACAAACAAAAACAAACAAAAACAAAATAATCAAGTAAATGTAAATAATTTTTTAAAAAGAAAGAATAGGGAAAAAAAAAGAAAATTTGTAGGTATTCCAGGCAAAAGGATCAGACAGCATTCATGATCATACCTGAGTGAGGCCACAGAGTGGCCCAGAAATCAGTCTACATTGCCCCTTTCAAAATTTTTTCTCATTTCTTCACAGAGGCAGACTTTTCATTCTCCCCATGTTCCCAATTCTACTACCTCCATTTTTTTCATCCTCAAAAGATGACCTTACCTTGACTTCTAATTCCTAGGAAAGTTAAAAGTCCTCAGGTGAGTACCTCTCTTCCTTCTACGTCTAACGCTGCGTCCCATCAGCGTGCTGTATTTCCTCCCTTCCCTCGCCCTGATGTGGACACATCTGTACTACTCCACCTGTACCTTTCACTCCCTCTGCCGCCCACTTCTGTAACCTTCCTGGAGATGGGACTCAATCAGCAAACATATCTCACCACGCTGCAGTGCTACCGTCTTCAGTACTGACTCTCGGGATGAGAGCATGCTCACATCTCTCCTATTAACAACTCACCCTGACATACGACACACACACACACACACACACACACACACAACTCTTTCTCATTCTCTTGTAGAATCAGTCATCTCCTTCTTCCTTAGACAGTCTACAAAATTGTTTCCATATTTTTAGCTTCCACTCATCCTTCAAAGCTCTCCAGTGGGATTTCTGCCCCCACAAGCTGACTGAACCTCTCATACAATTTACCAAAGACTCTGGTTGCAAGGAGTTAGGCAGTGAAAGAGAAGTAACCTAGCACCTCTGCGAGGCTGACCCACATAGAAGGTTCCAGGTTTACATCCAGAGGTGAGCGTGCCAGGAACGCGGATGCCCACGATCCACAATAGCTGAGGTTGAGGAGGGATTGCAGTGTAAAGACTCTACTGGGGGGGACCAACAGGTGGCATGGTGGTTAAGGCACTGGACACTCACACATGGCTGACCACGGTTCGAATCTGTGGACCTGGTGGCTTGCTTTCTCACTTTGTCTCTCTCTCTCTCTCTCTCTCTCTCTCTCTCTCTTTCTCTTTCTCTGGTCAAATTAAAATAAATGAATAAATAAAATTTAAAAAAGACTATTAGGTGCACCTCTCCCTCTCTCTCTATGCATTTTGTTCATGAAAGAAATGAACTAAAAAAAAAAGACTTCCTTGTTATTAAATATCTTCAACTGATTTTCATAGCACTGCAAACTTCCTTTGCTCTCCTCCTTTTCCCTTGATATTGGATGTCAAACTACTATTTTATATCTGCCTCTCTTCTCCAGACATGCACACTCCGCACACACGGCCTGATAACGCCCAAATCTCATTGTGTCATTTTTCCCTGCTCAGGACTCTGAACCTAACTGAACTCATGGAAACAATATAAAAGTTTCTTTAAGCAGAGGAATAATGAAAGCCCCTTTGTGTTTTTAAAAAATATTAGTCATAAAAATGTACAAAATAGGCTCAGAGGAGAAGAACCTGGGGTCAAGAAGGCTAGGAGGTCTATACGGCGGAGGGATCCCGAGGCAGAGTGGCAAGCCGTGTCCGGGCTCCTTACCTTGAACGGAGGACTGGAGTCACTGGGCCTTGCAGAAAAGTCAAAGGAGATGATGAGATCAACCCCTCTCTGAGGCCTCAGGATCAAGGGGTAGGGCAGGTTGAATGTGAGCCCACTATCCACTACGTGAATCTTTTTACTTTTGACATCCAGAGGCTCATATATTCGCTCAAATTCATCAGGATCTTAACAGAAAGAAAGACAAAACATGAATAAATTAAATGATCACTTGACATCATTTAGAATAGGAACATATTGTTTTGTCAGTTTGAGAGAACAAATCCCATAGGGTGATGCCCTCGGGCTTTGGAGACAGAGAGAGCTGGGCATGAGCCCAATTTGGCAATTGTAAGTCACCGTTTTTAAGCCTTCATTTCCTCATCTGTAATATCAGGATAAAAGGAATTATCAAATAAGTTTGTGATGAGGCTTAGGGACAATGCCTAGAAAGTACTTAGCTCAGGTTCTGGGATGAACTCTAAGCTACAATCCCTTGAAGAGTATTATCTCACATGACAGAGATCTTTTCTGATTTTAAAACATTTCCACCTAAGTTATCTTGTGTAATTCTTTGAAACACATTAAAGGTCAATTCTAAAGTGTCCTAACTGGACGGCGACAGAATCAGAAAGGATCCCAGGTGCCTCTGTCGGTCCTGTGCACATTCACTCTCAGGTGGGAGCCCCAGAAGAGAACCCAGTGACACGTTGTGTCCATGGCCACTCCAGGACAGTTCTAGGCACTGAAAAAGACAGATGCAAAGTCTGCACCAACAGAGCTTCCATTCCTGCACACTGCCAACAAGTCAACCATATTAACAAGACAGTTCATACAGGGGTGAGTGCAATGATGAAAACAATGAAGGACACTGTAACAAAGAGTACCTTCAGCTGCTTGGTCAGGAGAGACTCTCTTAGAAGCTAAGACAAGGGACCAGCAGTTGGCATAATGGCTATGTCACTGGACTCCCATGGAGTCCACTGCAGTTCGAGTCCCGAACCTGGTGGCTTAAACTCATGCTGGGCACATGTGCATGTGTGCATGCCCAAGATCCCAAGAGGAGAATAAAGGAGAAGGGATTGTGGTGTGGCCATGACCCCTGGAGGGTGACTTCTCACTTTCTGTCTCTCTGTCTCTCTCTGTCTTTCTAGTGAATGCATATGCCCTATAGCAAAAACCTTTCCCCAAAAATAATTTAAAAATTTTGAGACCAGCAGTTAGCATAATGGCTATGTTGCTGGACTCCCACATAGTTGACCGCGGTTCGAGTCCTGGACCCGGTGGCTTAAACTCACGCCAGGCGCGTTTGCATGTGTGCCCAAAATCCCGAGAGGAGAATGGAGGAGAAGGGATTGTGGCGTGGCCAACCCCCTGGGGGGTGATTTCTTGCTTTCTGTCTCTCTGTCTCTTTCTGTCTGTCTGGCGAGTGCACGTGCCCTATAGCAAAAACCTCTCCAAAAAAATAAATAAATAAATTTAAAAATTTTTTAAAAAAAGAAGGTAAGATAAGAACAATGATACAGAACTGACCTTGTGCAGATCTGGGGAGCAGGATGGGGGGGTGGGAAGTTTCCAGGGAGAGGGAAGCTAGAGCAAAGGCCCAAAGGCAAAATAAGGCATGGTCTGACCAGGGCAGACCCCAGCGTGGCTACAACAGGAGGACAAAAGAATGAAATGACAAAGGGTCTGAGAACAGGCAGGACCTAGTAATCCTAAATTTATGAAAAAACAATATGAATAGCATGCTCTTCCACATATGTGCAGTGCTTCTAGTTCACTTCCCCAGAAAACGTGTGACCAGAATGCGACTGGCTTGAAGTAAGTGAACGAAACGCCATGCTCTTGGTTTTGAGCTGGTTTTGTCTGTCCTCTGGTCCACACACTCACTCCCACCTTTCTGTTAGGGGGGCTGGCAGAGCTCCACAGGGAGTCTGTCCCGTAGAGCAGAGCGAAGGTGCCTGCACCAGAGGTGTATCATGGTCTCCAAGCTCTGGTAATAAATTCCATTGTTAAGGATTTTTTAAGTATGTAAACTAGAGGGTCAGAGCCACTTGTCTTTATAGAATCACCTATAAAGTTAGTTAATACCTATTTGATGGAATTGTGAGCATTACATTAAAATGGCATGACTGGGGCCAGCAGGAGGCATGGTCGTTAAGATGCTAGACTCCCACATGGCCAATTGTGGTTCAAGTCCTGAATCCAGCAGCTTGAAAATCACGCTGGGTATGTGTGCATGCATGCCCAAAGTCTCAGGAGGAGAATGAAGGAGAAAGGGCTGTGGTGTGGTCATCCCTCCAGGGTGGGTGGGTGATTTCTCATTTTTTCTCTCTGTCTCTCTCTAGCAAGTGCACATGCCCTATGGCAAAAACCTTGAAAAAAAAAAGGGGCACGATTAAAGTACGGAGGAAACTGCTCAGAACATAGTAGGAATAGAGTATGTAATTTTCTCTGTATGTTTCTAAATAAGAACGATAATGATTAATCTTCTCATAGGCCTTTTAAAAATTTTTTAAGTTTACTTATCTCTTTAATGAGAGCAAAAGACAAAGACAAGCACCGTCAACAGGGTCCCATGCCACAATCTCCCTCACCCCCATCCTTCTCAGTCAGCCAGGATCATGGGCACATACCCCGGCATGTATGGGTCCAACAGGGAACCAAACCCACGAACACCATATGGATCCAGCTTTACTTGGGCAACACAGTACTAGTGCACCATTGAGCCAGTCTGTCTCACCATCAATTTAGGTCAAAAAGGAAGGCTAATTTTTAAACTCTGTCCAATTAAATATACAATCTTCATCATTGATAAAGCCAAAATTAAAATACCAGTGAAGTCCTACCATGGAGTTGTAAGCAGAAGGACGCCACTGCAGGGGGCATGGGTCTCATGGAGAACTGAATTTAGTTCTTGCATGAGCCCAGGGTAGGCTGGACTAGGGCATATGTTGATGACTCTTGCTAACTGTGAGGCTGAGGCAGGAGGATGAGTTTGGTGAGATTCCGCCCTGTCAAAAATATCCACTTGTCTATACCACTCACTCCTCTCCCTTTCTGTTGTTTGTTAAAATAAGAACAAACAGAAATACAAATAAATCCACAACCATAAAAAACGCAGTGAAACAGCCATAACATTTACTCACTGTTAACTAAAACAGGTGGTTTAAATTCGACTTTGGTATAGTTATTTAAGAAACATTAATATCCTTCTAACTTACTATAGGTTACAGGGAGATCCATGCGCTTTCTCTTATCTTTTAAAATTTCTCATCTCCAAAATACTTAATAGCAAATGAATGTACAAACATTTACTAGTGACCATTATGATTAAAGAAAGATTTTTATAGCTGAAGCAATTTGAAATGCCCAGAATAGCAAAACAAAAGAGATAAGCCTGGAACAAATGGTCTTAAATGAAATTTTAAAAAGGTCATAAAAGCTATTTTTCTTAAAGAGAATAAGGGCAGATGCCTAAATAATAAAGGCAGGCCAAGTCAGGGGAACAAAAAAGGGAAAGTTTCACTGTGTCCAAAGCGAGAAGAGAATAGACATGTCATTAGAAAAAGAATTATCGACAAGTTAATTCTTCTTTTCAAGTATCTATAAATTGCAGGGACAATATGTCAATATTTTGCCACCAGTAAGATATTTAACTTTAATCTATCACAGAGCCTGGAATCCAGATTGCAAAATTGAAACAATTACATTGGGGCCAGCAGGTGGCATGGTGGTTAAGGTGCTGGACTCCCAGATGGCTGATTGCAGTTCGAGTCCAAGAACCACTGGCTTGAGAATCATGACAGACACAAGTGCATGTGTGCCCAAAATCCCAGGAGGAGAATGGAGGAGAAGGGATTGTGGAGTGGCCATCCCAGGAGGGGATTTCTCACTTCCCCTCTCACTTTCCTTCTCTGTCTTCCTTGGACCAGCGCATGCGTCCTAAGCCAAAAGCCTTAAAAAAAAATAATTGAAATAACTGTATATAAAAATTGAAATAATTAAATATCAGAGCCAATTTTAATATTTTTTTCTGTGAAATTTTTAATTTTAAAATTATGTATGTAAACTTTTTAAAGGTAAAGAATTATAAATCCTTGTCTTTAGTATTAGTTTTGAAATATTTAAGAAGCTGGAAATGCATTATTTGTTTGTCTTACTTTCCCTAAGAGCCACTTCATTTGTTCTATTATGTATTAGAAATGTTACATATATTTATTATCCTTATAACACATTTAAAGAAAAGATAGCCATTTTGAAGATAAAGAAACTGAGGCCCAAGAAGGTAAAATAAATAGTCCAGTTTGGGGACCAGCCAGAGACATGGTGATTAAGGTGGCTGGATCCCACATGGCCGACCTCACAGTTTGAGTCCCAGACCCAGGGACTTGAGAAACACCCCCGGCACGTGTGTGTGCACGCCCCAAATCCCAAAAGGAGGGAGAAATGGAAGAGAAGGCATTGCAGCATGCTCATGCCCATGGGGAGTACTTTCTCACTTTTTCCCTCTTGTTCTTTCTCTGGTGAGCACACACACCCTCTGGCAAAAATTTAAAAACAAAACAAAAGTGCCCAGTTTACACAATAGTGAGAGTTAAAATTCCAAATTCCAAATCAGAGCCACAAAACCTGAGCCCTCGGCACAATGTCACACTATTACTTCGGAAAGTTAGTATGGCCAAGGGACAAAGGACTAACTTAAAAGGCAATGACTAGGAGCCAGCAGATGGGGTAGCAGTTAAATGTACTATGGACTACTACATAGTTGACCACGGTTCTAGACCCGGACCTGGAGGCTTGAAATTCACTCTAGGTATGTGTATGTGTGTGTGTGTGTGTGTGTGTGTCTGCCCAAAATCCCAAGAGGGGAATGGAGACAGAGGGATTGTGGTATGTCTCACTCTTGGTGGGTGACTTCTCACTTTCTCTTATTGTCTCTCTCTCTCCCTCCAGTGAGTGCACCCTATGGCAAAAACTTAACCAAAAAAAAAAAAAAAAAAAAAGGAGCAATGAATGACTACAATATGTAGACGCTATCTACACATACTCCATCAATTATCTATCCATTGCTAAAACTACATTACTGACATTTTATTACAATTAAACATAAAAATTTTAAAACATATTAATGGTAGTTTTGTTTCTTTTCTTTTCTTTTTTTTTTTTTTAGAGAGAGAGATTTTTGCTATAGGGCATGTGTTCTTGCCAGAGAGACAGACCCAAAGGGAGATGGCCACACCACAATCCCTTCTCCTCCATTCCTCTCTCAGGATTTTGGGCATGCATGCATATGTGCCCCACATGAGTTTTAAGCTGTCGAGTCTGGGACTCAAACCATGGTCCACTATGTGGGAGTCCAGCAATGTAACCATTCTGCCATCTGCTGGTCCCAGTGATAGTTTTTATAATTCGATAATTTTTCTTTTTTTGGAGAGGTTTTCAGTATAGGGCACGTGCGCTCACCAGACAGACAGAGAGAGACAGAGAGATAGAAAGTGAGAAATCACCCCCCAGGGGGGATGGCCACGCTGCAATCCCTTCTCCTCCATTCTCCTCTCGGGATCTTGGGCACGCACGCACACGCGCCCGGCCTGAGTTTTAAGCCACCGGGTCCAGGACACGAACCGCGGTCGACTACGTGGGAGTCCAGCGACATAGCCATTACACTAACTGCTGGTTCCCATCGATAATTTTTTCTTAATGTAATAAAATATGTTAATCTTTTTTTTTTTTTCTTGGCCAAAGGGAATGTGTGCTAACCAGAAACAGAGAGAGAAAGATAGAGAATAACAAGGAGAAAGCATCCCCCAATGGGCTGTGGTGACACTGTAATCCCATCTTTTCTATTTGTCCATCCAGCTGGAATTCAGAGCACACGGGCACATGTGCCTGGCCTGTTTTTCAAGCCATCAGGGCTGGACTTCAAACTTCATGGTTAACCATGTGAGATCAGGCTCCCTTAACCACCAGGCCATGAAGCCAGTAAATAAATAAATATATATATATATATTTACATATATATATTATTTACATATATATATTATTTACATATATATTTACATATATATATTTACATATATATACATATATATGTGTATATATATATATATATATATATATATACAGTCTTCATAAACTTAGTTTGTCTGTTTCATTTTAGCTAAAAGAGTACCCATAAACAGATCATTTCTCTCATATTCTTTTTGATGTGTCCCTTCTCATCAGGCAACTGACAGTCTCCTTTTCTCCTTTCTGAAATCCAAGATTCATTTGAAAGAAAAATCATTATGCCCACCATTTTCTGGCTTGGTAAACACCATCATTTAGTAAACACCATCATTTCGACCTTTCAGATAAATTGACGGTAAGCAGGGTGTCTTAACTATATTGCAAAAAGCACCTTTTTGCAAGATATCAACATATATTCTGTATACAAAATAAGAAAAATAAGAACTCCACAATCAAATGGATTTGAGAAAGCCAAGATTCAGCATCTCAAGATAATAGCCAATTATATAGAATTCTCTCTATTCTTTTTGTCAAGACTCAGACTGAGCAGCACTTTACATGAAAATGCTCCTTAATCCTCACAATAACTCTATAAAATAGGTACTACCGTTATTTTTGTTTTGTAAGTAAACTGGGGCTTTTGGAAAACTGGATAAATGCCGCTATAGAAGAATCTCTTCCCTTAATTGAAAACATACATATTTTCCAAATCTGTGAATGAGTTCATCAGGTTCGCTGATAGAAAAGAAAAAAAAACTCAATGTTTTATAATTATATAACATTTCCTTCAGGTGGCTCAGCTGTGGGTATTTGTGATGCTCACTTTATAAGTACATCACGCAGATTCAATTCACAGTGTACAGATATTTGGCTGTCTGCATTTTGAACTCTGGCCCACATTAACTCGTGTCTTGATTTCTTATTCCAGATGGTGGGTTTCACAGTAAATAATATAAACGAGAAAGTAAACAGGAAGAAAGTCATGTAACTAATGAGCAGCTTCCTCAAAAATAGTTTCTATGGGTAAACAATAATCTTGCTTATTTCGTAAACTCATAAAGGGAATTTTATCCTATTACAATTCCTCTTGCTTTCAAAAGATAGTCTGCAAGGTGAAGAAACAGGCCCCGAAATAGTACACTTTTTCCTCATTTTAGGTTAAAAGATTGTTTTAATTCTAAGATTTTAAGTTTTATTTTTTATACTTTAATTTACAGCAACAAAATGATTAAGATAAACTGAAATGCAAGGCTTGCTAATATAATATGTAGACTAGATAAAAATCTCTATTATTTGCATGTGGGTTGCAAAGTTAAAAGAAGTAGTATTAATTAAGGTTTTGATTAAATCATAACATTTTAGTTGTCTGATAATTAGAAATTTTAATCTATAGTTTATGATCACAGTTTGTGATGAACTCTTTAACTTTTCATTTCAAACATACGGCTATTCCAAAACTAGCAAACAGATGGGGAAATAAACTGGATAGTTAGTAGAAGCCTTGTCTGAAAAAGTAGTAATCAATTCAACGCAGTCTAAAATACAATCATTTTTAGCAATGTTGGTCTATAAACATGAAGTTGAACAAATCTGTTAGTGAAGTGATTGGGTGGTTTCACTGAAACCAGTTCCTCACAGACTTTTTCTTTCATCTGAATAAATACAAAATGAGTAAAATGTAATTTTTATGAGATTCACACTGAGAAATAAAACCTAAAATGCTTTCCAGAGATTACTAACTTAAAACAACTTGAGGTTAGAACATTTCAAAATATCTCAGTGAAAGACGTCTGTCATGTACATGATACCGTATTTTGAAATTATTGATATTTTATATTTCCTTGTATTATTTTCTGAAAACTGTCCACAGCCCTTGTTTCAGAGGGCATTAAATAAAGGAGTCAGATGAGGTGATATTGAACTAGTATCTTCCAAGCCCTATAAAAAGGGAAAATTCCCACATTGGGCCCATATTCTTAGCTTACAGGTGTGTCCTTAACTGAGTGGTTTATCCTTGGTGACACGGTTTTATCAGAATCAGGAGTCCTGGTTTTTAGTTTTATTCTACTTTTCTATCATTGGTAACTAAGAATCCTTGTATGAATCAAAACTCTGAGGAAAGGCTATGAAATTATTCTAATCTTTATTTTTTTTTTTTTTGAGAGGTTTTTGCTATAGGGCATGTGCGCTCTCCAAAGAGACAGAGACAGAGAGACAGAAGGCGAGAAATCACCCCGCAGGGGAGATGGCCACGCCACAATCCCTTCTCCTCCATTCTCCTCCCAGGATCTTGGGTACGTACACACATGTGCCCGGTGTGAGTTTAAGCCACTGGATCTGGGACTCGAACCACATTCGACCACATAGTTCAGCTCAATAGCCATTACTCCAACTGCTGGTCCCATTATTTTAATCTTTATGAGGTAAAGGATTACATCTATCTTGCTGCTACTAGATTCCTAGAACATACTATCTGTCCACCATAATTACCCAGTGAATGCAAGAATGAACGAGAGAAAGAAGGAAGATCAACATGCAGAACAATTTGAAGCAAAGTGAAAACCATAAAGAGGCACTTTGGCAAGCTGCTAGTTGATAAAATCACAAGATGCCCAGTTTAATTTAAATTTTAGATAATCAACAAATAATTGTTTAGTGTAGGTTCCAAAGGTTGCAAGGGGTCTATATCTATTATGTAGACACATATGTACATAGCATGTAAAACTCAAATTTCACTAGGCATTCTATATTTTATCTGACACCACTGAATTTACATAAAATTTTGCAAAACTCCCAGGAAGTCGTTCAAATGTGGTGTGTAGGAGTGCTTGCGCCGTGTAAGCCACAGGAGACCCTGTACTGGGTGGTGCAATCAAAGTAGCAACGTAAAAGCGTTGTAATAAAGTATACAGAAGGAAAACTTCCATTTTTACATCAGCGAGATCAGAACTAATAAAGCCAAGGGACTGGTGGGGGCCGGGGGCGGGGAATTGTGTAGAAGAGAAAGACTTAGGAGTAAGGACCGAGACCTGTGTCCCAATCCCAGCTCTGCTGAGAAAAGTCAAACAAGGACGGGACTCAAAATGGTCAATAAATTATTTTTTAAGCCCATCATCACTCATTTATAAAACCTAAGTTTCTAGAGAAGACACATGTAATTGGTATCGCAACAGCTACAAGCGTGCCGTGTCACACATGGAGAAAAACAATGTCACTGACAATAAGGTTAAGTGTATCTTCATTTTGGATGAACTTTAAAATAAACATTGACTTTATCACAAATAGATTGCTATTCCTTCCCCTTTAAAAAAAAATTCACGATAGACTCGAGAGACAGGAGCACCCTTCACAGGGCCTGGTCACACCAAAAGCCTCCTCACCCAGTCCTCCAGCCCACAAGCCTGGCACGTGGGGCTGACCTGGCTAAAGACTCGGATCTCAGTCCCTACATGGATCTGGCTTCTCTTGAGCTGTGCATTACCACCACCACAAGGAACTGGCCCACGATAGACTTTTCTTTTCTTTTTTTAGAAGTCTTTGCCTTCTGGCAGGTATGCTTTTAGAAGAAAAATGAGATAGTGAGAGAGAAAGTGAGAAATCATCCCCCAGGGTGGAGTCATGCCACAATCCCTTCTCCTCCATTCTCTACTTGGGATCTTGGGCACACGCTTTCAGCATGAGTTTGAAGCCACCGGGTCCAGGATTCGAACCCTGTCAGCCACGTGGGAGTCCAGCAACATAACAACTATGCCATCTGCTGGACCTACAATAGACTTTTATTACAGTTGATATGAAAAGGAAACTGACATACCTCATCTCCCAGACATAAACAGAATGCAACAAGATACTGAATTTGTACTTTTTCTTTTTAAACAACAGGGGTCACGTTTGCTTCTTCAATTCCCCTGAAGGTCAAGCAACAAATAAAAACAATACTACCCAAACAGCGCAAAATGTGAAGCTGTTCCCTGATCTTCAAACACGTTCCACAGGTGTGGTGCTTTAACAGAGGGAAGCAGAATGCTGGGTTCTTTATTTATTTTTAAGAATTACTTTTTTTAAAAGAATTATTTTTTAACTATACTTATTTATTTATGTATGTATTTATTTTTAGTCTGACCAGAGAAAGAAAGAGTGAGAGAGAGGGAATGTGAGAAAGCAAGCTCTCAGGTCCAGGACTCGAATCAAAGTTGGCCATGTGGCAGTCCAGTGCCTTTAACTACCATGCCACCTGCCGGCCCAAGAATTACTTTATTTAGCTTTATTTACTTATTTTAATTTGATCAGAGACAGAGGGAAGGGGGAGAGAGAGAGAGAGAGAGAGAGAGTGAGAGAGTGAGAAAGCAAGTCATCAGGTCCAGGACTCAAACAGCGGTCAGCCACATGGAAGTCCAGCACTCTTAACCCCTATACTACCTGCCGGCCCCCTGAATTTTTAATTTTTATTTTTTGAAATAGAATATTTAAGTTTTCACAGCATCCTATCAGTGGCGTTAGACAGAAATGATTGAGAAATGACATTTGAGCAGTTAAGGGCAAGATGATGGTATGAAGTAGAAGAATTTAAGATGACAAGATCGTCACACAAAAAATATTAGATATTTACTAGTCATTGAAGCAAATTTAATTCTTCCTCCATAGCACACATGGAACTGAAGAGTAAAGGTTATTATTCTTGAGGACATGGCTAAATGACAACCTGAAAGTGACTAGGCTCTTGCTGGGTGGCCTTAAGAAAGTTCCTAACCTTTCTGAGAACTACAGGGAGAGACCCAGCAGCCTGCGGGGGGGGGCACCGCAGACCGGCTCACTCACCCCTTCCAACTCCTCTGAAGCAGCCTCACTGCACGCCCGAGGGAGGCAGGGGAAGGATCACGTTTACAGACTCCCTTACCGCTCCAGCTCTGCTAAGACTGGCCTTTGCCAGAGAGAACCACCCACGTAAGATTTAAAAAAGGAAATGAGACAGAGGGTACGCTGCTGCTATTTCTACTGCCAAGCACAGTTGCTGAGGCATCTGTGAGGATGATTCTGAAATGTTTTGAGAGTTATTCCTGGAAGCTCAGGCTAGAGCCTGCTCTTCCAGGCCTTGGAACAATTTTGTCAGCATCTCCTTCCCTACTTTAAAACTCTTTCAGCTCAACAAGTTGGCAGGTTTCCTACTTTCTGCAATCCTGAATAATACAGGGAATATCTGAGGTCCTTCTCAATAGTTCCGTGAAAATTTTATAACATGACTTAGCTATTTCCTGTCCAATGTAACTTTTTCTTCCACAGGGAGAGAAAAAGAAAAATCTCCTAGTCCTTGAAAGCCCTTTGCATATTAAATGCATGTCGTTGCAACCGAGGATAAATGAATAAGTGTTCACAATAATGAAATGGCTTCTCCCCGGAGAAGGAATGAGGTTCTCCTGCAATAGCTTCCACGGATAAGTCCTGCAGACTGACCTGCTACAGCCGTGTCCAGCTCATCGTCATCGAAGGATTCCTGCGTGGCAAAGTCTCTCAGAGGAGACAGCGGGTAAGACGTGTTGAGATTCAAGCCCAGCATGAAGTTGTGCACCTTCCCAGCGCGCCCTTCTCTGGTGTTGAATAGAGCCGAGTCACTCACCAAGGCCATGACCATACGGTGAACCCAGCTCGCTTGATTGTCATCTTGGTATTCCCTTTCGGCATCTTCATTTTCAGTGCCTAAGGAAGAGGATGAGGTCATTCCACAGGCACCACAATCCACTTTCTTTTTTTAAAGAGGTCTCCAGGTAACTGAACATGAAAAATAACAATGAATCCCTATGGCTTTTAACATGGGTTTATTTGTGTGCACTGATGTAGTCGATTAATATTTCAGTTAATTATTTTTGTTCTTAAATTGTTCCTAGTTATCGTTTTCCTACTGTCAGTATAAAGGTTATATTCTTGCTGGTGCCACTTGGGGTAGTCTTAGATAGTCAGGTCAACTTCCATGTCCCCTTCCCCTCTTCCCTAGTCCTGTTTTTCCCCTTCGACTGCACACACACACACACACACACACACACACACGCACACACGCAGAAAGTCCATAGTAGCTAAACTGTCCTCTATATCTCTGTTTCTTGACAGTATATTTATTTATTCCTTCCATAAGAGAGAGTCACAGAGAGAGAGAGGACCCCATAGCAGGGTCTTCGTTCCATCATCCACCCCCTGCCTCAGCTAGCCTGGATTGCAGGTACATGCACTCCCAGTGTGCACAGGGAGACCCTGGGCCAAGAACCTGGGACCTTCCCATATGGGCCCAGTATCACGGAATGTTGTGTTACAGGTGCATCACCAACTGGCCCCCATTGTCTACACTTCTCAGGTTTCCTTAAGAAATCTTATTCTGGTCAGTCAATATCCAGGAATTATGCCGGATGAAGCAACAGCTGTAAGATTCAACGTGTGGTTGCTACTCAGCAAACACCCCAGTGGCCTATTAGTTACATGACCAATCATTTCATCTCTGCATATAGAGCTTGAGGACTTAAAATCCCATAATTTAGACAAATGTTTTAAAATGTGGCAATCATCTAAAAGAAGCAGTTTTAAATTATTTTATTTTTCCTTAAAACCTATGCATATGTTCCAACTACTGGGAAGCTACACAGTATAGTCATTCAGAGCACTTGCTCCAGAAGCAGACTGCCCTGGCTCCCACCCTCTCTCCACAATTTCCTAGTCACTCGCCCTTTCCTTCCTTCATTTCCTCATCACTTAACCTGATGAGTTTATTGAGGCTTCATTCATCATTTCTAAAACTTGAAATCAACCAAGGTATCCTTCGGTAGGTGTGTAGATAAACTATGTTACATCCAAAAATTGGAATATTATGCACCACTAAAAAGGTGAGCTCTCAAGCTGCATGAAAAGACATGGAGGAACTTGAAATTCGTATTACCAAATGAAAGATGCCAAACTGAAAAAGGCTACATACTATACAACGACAATCATATGACACTCTGAAAAAGACAAAACTACAAAGATAATAAAGAGATTAGTGCTCACTGGGATTAAGGGGAGAAAGAAGAATGAATAGGTGAACAGGATTTTCAGGGCAGTGGAACTACTCTAAATGATAACTGTAATTTAAGTATAGTCATGACACATTTGTGCAAACTCATAGACTCCACAACACCAAGAGTGAACTCCAGTGTAAACAACGGCCATTGAGGGGTAATGACGTGTCTATGCAGGTGTCTATTATAGCTGTAGTAAGTGACCCCTGTGGGCTAAATGTTTATAGAGGGTGAGTCTGTGTGAAAGGAAGGGCACAGAGGACGTATGGGACATCTGTACTTTCCGCTCCGTTTTGCTTGGAGCCTAAAACTGCTCTAAACAACTCTATTTAAAAGGAAAAAAGAATAGATATTGAGACCTAGTAAGAAACCCTTAAAAGGATCCTAAATATCACAGTCTCATCTAAACTGGTACTAAAACTAAAGTCATAGAGTCCTTGAATTTCTTGGGCTGAAAAACTACCTAGTACGGAGAGCAGAGTGATCAGATGGACTGACCACCTACAGCGATTTCCAAAAACTACCTAGTACGGACAGCAGAGTGATCAGATGGACTGACCACCTACAGCGATTTCCAAAATCTACCTAGTACGGACAGCAGAGTGATCGGATGGACTGACTACCTACAGCGATATCCTTGATAACTGACAAGCCATTATTATGTCCACTCAGTAGTCCCCACATGAGATGCGAGGTGCTAGGCATATGCTTAACCTCTTTGCATGGACTGGTTTCTTTCATTAAAAGTAAATTTAAAGTAAAAGGGACTTGAACATCTAAAAATAAATAAATAAAGTCAAATTAAAGATAAAGAAGCCAGAAAGAAGACTTGGTTCTTTCCTGGCAGGGCTCTTTGGGGATTCTGTCAAATGACCGTTTGATTAGTCAGTACACCGGGTGCCTGAAGTTGTAGGGAATAGGCAGCTTGTGCTCCCTGGGGAAAGCTTTGTATGCTTAAAAGAGATGCCCCTTTTTTCTCTAAATTGCCAGGGGGCACCTGCCCTCACCAGAGAAAGACAGAGAGAGAAAGTGCCACCTCATGGGGTGTGGTCATGCCACAATCCTTTCTCCTCCATTCCTCCATCCCATCAGGATTTAGGGCACACATGCACATGCACCTGGCATGTTTTTCAAGCTACCAGGGCCCAGATTTCAACAATGGTTGGCCATGTGGGATCTGGCTATCTGTACCAGTAAGCTATAGGGCTGGCCCATGGGATGCCCACGAGACACTGCACCCCAGCCAGACTTTGCCCTGTGCAGTGGCACTCCCCAAAGAAGGCGTATTTTCTCTAATTTGCATAAACTTATCTTAAGAGGAAGCAATAGCTCAGCTATGAAAAGGGAAGCTCCATTTTAGTGATAATTAAGCAAAGTTATAACAGCCTCTTCCAGTATGGATGCCATGCCCAGTGGAATTGGTTAACTTTTGGACAAGAGGTATTTAACATCTTCTGAAGTCTAGATGATCATATTCAAACTGTAATAAGAGGCTCTCCCAGTTGTAGTCTTCTCATCGTTTGTTTTATTGTATGGCTTATTTATTTTTTGTTTTTATTTTTTGGACTTTTGGGAACATTTTTATAGATGGCATTATCAAAACACTGGTCAAAAGGTAAAATCTCCATTTTACTACATAACATTAACAACAAATACCTCTGATCCTCACCTTATTCCTGCCAAATCCCCAAGGACAATCATGATTCACACCAAACAAAACTATGTTATCAAAATATAAAAACACTCGCTTTAACATTTTGTAGGTTATATATGCAATAGGTCCTTGATATTTTACCCCCATTTCATAATTGATCCCTTTCTAAGGGTGAGATATTGGCCACAGGATAAGGCTTAGGAATAGAGTGAGAATCCAATGTTTAATAATAAAATAATAATAAAATTTTAAAATAAAATAAATAACACATTTAATAATAAAATTTTAACATTTTTAATCATAACATTTTATCAACAATAATAAAATAATAATACATTTTTAAAAATTAAATTTTAATTTTAAAGACATCTTTTTTTTTTTTTTTTTTTTTTTTTTTGAGAGATTTTTCGCTATAGGGCACGTGCGCTCGCCAGACAGACAGAGAGAGACATAGAGACAGAAAGCGAGAAATCACCCCCCAGGGGGGATGGTCACACCGCAATCCCTTCTCCTCCATTATCCTCTCGGGATCTTGGGCACGCACGCACACGCGCCCGGCGTGAGTTTTAAGCCACCGGGTCTGGGACGCGAACCGCGGTTGACTACGTGGGAGTCCAGCGACATAGCCATTACGCTAACTGCTGGTTCCCAAAGACATCTTAAAATGTACATCAATCATAATAGCCATGCAGAGAAGCCCACTGTCCTAATCAGACTTTAAACAGAATTCAGTATTTCTACCATCTCAGAGTTTCCGACTAGCAAATGCCTCGGGGGAATCAAAAGGAAAGGTGATATGAATGTGCCACCTACTTTATTACATATGCAACATTCAACCCTCTCTAGCCACAGAAAGCTACACTCCTGTCACTCAGGGCCTTACGTGGAGATGACCATGAGCACCTGAGTGACAGGACCGACCAAAGCGTTCCTACTCGTTCCTGTGGATCTGCCAGAGAAGGTTCCGGCTCGCTTACCTTTCCGCTCTTGTGATTCATCATCGCTGTCTGAGCTATCGTTACTCACAATATGCTTTGCTGTAATGTTTTCTGTGGAAAGAAAACAAAGCAATTGAAGCATCTCAGGCTGTCAAAATTCACACATTTATTATGAAGACGTAATCTCAGGAAAACCACAAAATGAGATTCACTAGAGCTGTTAGCATAAATTTAGATGCACTGAGTGAACCTAGATTTATTAGATTTATTCATGTTTCCAAATTTCTCATTGGAAAACAAAATTTCCAAAGACATGAAAAATTAAATTATCATTATTATTATTATTATTATATTTTTGGTGTGTTCGCTAGAGAGGAGACAGACAGAAAGATGTAGAGATAGAGGGAAAGTGAGAAATCATCCCTCAGGGGGATGACTACCTGCAATCCCTTCTTTTCCGTTCTTCAGGATATTGGGTGCAAACACACATTCAGCATGTGAGTTTAAAGCCACAGGGTCCGGGACTCAAACCACAGTCAGCCATGTGGGAATCCAGTTGCCTTAACCACCATGCCATCTGCTAGCCCACATTCATTCATGATTTAAAGAAAAGAATATTTATCTTAATTCCGGCAGGAATAACCATTTGATCATGGAAAGATCTTTGTTATGCCAAACAATATGCATTTTTATTCAATTAAATGTTTTAAGTAGTATTTACGAGAGTAAAAGGATAAAACCAAAATCTACAAGGGAACTGCAGAATAGTTTCCTCAAAATGCATGAAAGTTCCAAATGTAAGTTATCTTTTGATGTTCAATAATACTGAAAATTGTGGATTTGAAATCCACTTTTTGGATCAAGAATTTGTGCTTCCGGGACCAACAAGAATTTGTGCTTCCGGGACCAGCAGTCAGCGTAATAGCTATGTTGCTGGACTCCCATGTAGTCGACTGTGGTTCAAGTCCCAAACTCGGTGGCTTAAACTCACGCCAGGCGCATGTATGTGTGTACCCAAGATCCTGAGAGGGGAATGGAGGAGAAGGGATTGCGGCGTGGCCATCCCCTCTGCGGGGTGATTTCTTGCTTTCTGTCTCTCTGGCGAATGCATGCGCCCTATAGCAAAAACCTCTCCAAAAAAAGAGAAAAAAAAAAAGAATTTGTGCTTCCTGCAGAACATATCAAGAAAGCAGCTATAAAAACTAAAAGAGCAACTGTGCATCCTCAAACCAAAGACAGCAGTAAAGTCTAGCGTAATAACTAGTAGTTTTTTTTTTTCAAGTAAAATATACCAAACTTGTGGAGTATGTTGATAACGCTCATAATCATCATTTGTAGAAAAAGTGAACTTTCTTTCAACACCTACATGAAAAATTCTCTGTAGTGACTATTTTCCCCCTCTCCATTTTTTTAAAGATTTCTTTTTATTAAATGAATTTATTTATTATTATTACTTTTTAAAAATTTGGCCAGAGAGAGAGAAAGGGAAAGTCAAAAAGCAAACTCACAGGTCCGGGACTCGAACCACAGTCAGCCTTGTGGAAGTCCAGTGCCCCAACTACCAAACCACCTGCCAGCCCAAAGTATGTTTATTTCCCTCATGAAAGAGAGACCAGCAACCTCAACAGGCTCTCGCAGTGTGATGAACCTGGTCCTTCCCAGCCAGTCGAGATCATGGTGCCAGGCATGGAAGGTCAACCCGGAACAAAGCCTGTAATCTTCCACATGGATCTAGCTGCTTCTGAGCAGTGAACCACTGCAAGGTCACCCAGGTGGCCCTTTCTTTCCCTCTTCAATGAGTCACTGCACGTTTTTTTCTTTAGGAAACTAACTCCATATACATATATTTCATGAGTATAATCATTTGGGGGCTTGAAACTCAGAGAAATATAGGTATGGCATTTGGTTTGACCGTATTACTTTATATGTGTTTATTATACCCTGTGTATGTCATGTGCAAGTGTATGTAATGGAAGGCTTACATGCTTAAAGCAGTAAGTTGACTTTTTTGTTTTATACTGACATAATTATACATTGAAATGCTATAAAATGAAATGCTCATTAATATTGTTACTCATTTCATTTCACAACTATTACAGGAAGTAGTTTTGTTGTATAGAGAAGGGAGGATATTAAGAAATGATCCACTCCATGTGTCAGATATTCACTATGTTTCTGGTCTATGCGAATTTTCATTACTTAACCATCTCCTTTTTCCTTCTTTCTTTCTTTCTTTCTTTCTTTCTTTCTTTCTTTCTTTCTTTCTTTCTTTCTTTCTTTCTTTCTTTTTTTTTTGGTCACAGTTGATACTCTGATTTAGGAAGATCATTCACCAAATACTGCCTTCTTTATAAGGAAGTACTCATAAATAACTAAATGTTCTGAACTTTAATCTTGTTCATCTCTGTGGTATAATTGTAGCTCCATAGCTCCACCTGTTCAAAAGTATAACCTACATTTACAACTCCTTGAGAAAGTAAAAAATGTCACTTACAGTTACCTGATAGTGATCTAATTTGCCTTAGAGTCTTTTCTTCAGAAGGACAAAAAAAAAAAAAAAAAAAAAAAGGACCATCCCTGAACACGCCTCTGCAAGGTGGACTTCTGTCAGGATGAAAAAGTCCCCAGGAGTCCCGAGTCCCCTCAGTCATCTTTGGTTTCATTTCTCCTCGGTCACGGATCTGTTTTCATTTCTGGAAACCCTGGCTTAGTCTGAGGTAACATGCATCCTGCTGACCGGTAGATCTTAAGTACACAGTATCCCCTCTGTCTGATACACCCAGCAAGTAAACAAGCCAGCCAGACTGTCCGCCTCAGAGGGGACTTCTCAACAGGCTTCTCAAAGTCAGTTAGTATAAATGTCCTCCCTTCCCTTGGCCTCCAGCCATTGTCTCACCCACCTTCGGTGGTGTTATTTCAGCCCTATTCTCTTCCTGCCTTAGGAGAAAAAAAAAATAACAAACCCTAGGATATCAGGATTATTCAATAGAGAATAAGCACAGGAAGCGAACCTCCAAACATGAGCTCTTCTGGTTCCCCCCCAACATCTTCACATAATTTAGGGAAGAGTTTGTTTTTGCACAAAAGTAGACTTGAGAACAAGATATTCCTCTGGGATATGATGTTCATTAAAATAAATCAAGTAAGGTCATTTTGCCATTATACAGTTGGCCTTGCAGTTACTGTTAAGAGCCTGGGCCCCACAATGAAGGAGGGCCGCCTACGCTGGCAGATTAATAACTGAGTGATGCTCTCTGAGACAGGAGCAAGAACAAGTACAAAGTGCCCTTTTTAGATAGAGTTTTATTTATTTATTTATTTGCTATTGGGCATGTGTGCTCGCTGGAAAGACAGAGACAGAGTGACAGAGAGTGAGAAATCACCCCTCAGTGGAGGTGGCCACGCCACAATCCCTTCTTCTCCATTCTCTTTTCGGTATCTTAGACTCGCACGCACATGAACCCAGCATGAATTTTAAGCTGCCTGGTCTGGGACTCGAACTGTGGTGGACTACATAAGAGTCCAGTGACGCAGCCATTACAACATCTGCTGGTCCCACAAAGTGACTTTTTGTTTGCTTTGGGTTTCATTTTAAGATATTTGGCTTTAATAAAATTGTAAAACCACTTTTCTATTAACAGTTGACTATTTCTTATCCAAAATGCTTAGACCACAGCTGTTTTTGATTTCAGATTTTTCTTTCTTTGTTTACGATACTTGCATATATATATATATATATATATACTGAGATCTCTTGGGGACGGCACTCAAGTCTGAACACAAAATTCATTTACCTTTCATAAGTACCTTATGGATATTGCCTGAAGGTAACTGTATACGATATATTTTTTAAGATAATTATTTTATTTAACTTTATTTATTTATTTAAATTCAACCAGAGAGGGACAGAATGAGAGAGAAAAGGAAAGTGAGAAAGTAAGCCGCTAGGTCTGGGACTGAAACCGTGGTCAGCTGTCAGCCATATGGGAATCCAGCATCCTTAGCCACCACGCCACCTGCCTGCCCCCGTATACAATATTTTTACATTGCAGAATACTGAGTGTGACCAGTCACGTGAGGCTGGGTGTGAAATTTTCCGCTTGTGGCATCATGTTAGTGCTGAGCAGGTTTCCGATTTTGGAACATTTCAGATTTCATGTTTTCAGAACAGGGATGCTCAACCTATACTTACTAAGAACTATCCAAAATTAGGAATGACAGTATTGAAGAAAATATTAAGGACTATAGACATTTCCTGCACTAAATAGATCAGATAAAATAGAAAACTGAAGTCAATTCATGCAGAAGAAGTGAAATTACTACTTATAACTTACCCCGTTCAAATAATGTTTCAATTGTATTCTCTCTTGCATACAAAGCTTAATTAAATAAATCACCATTATCTGCGATAACCAAGGAATACTTGTTAAAAAGTCCTCTGGAGGAGCCGGCGGGTGAGGTGGTGGTTAAAAGTGCTGAATTCCCACATGGCCGACTGTGGTTCGAGTCCCGGACCTGGTGGATTTCTTTTTTGCTTTCCCTTTCTCTCTCTGTCTCTCCCTGGTCAGTTAAAAATAATAATAACAAATGGGATTAGATAAATAATTCTTTTTTTAAAAAAAAAAAAAGTCATCTCATAAGCTTTTTACATGCAAGCATTCTTCAACTGACTTGATTATTGAAAAAGTCATTAATGTCATTCTGTCATGTTCTCCGTTCTCAAATAGACCTGTGCTGCTTCTGGGCCAGAGCCAGGGTAGTAAGTGGTTGTCCTGGTAGTTCACAAGACGCTTCTGCCTGGCCTGTGCTGATCCAGCCCCAGACTCATATCTAGCACTCTCCCACTTATTTGCATTATCAGCCCACACAGCTGTAACAAAAACTAGTGTTGATAAGAAGAGAGATGGTGAGGTTTTGGGCAGATACTACACGTAAGTTTTATTTTGAATGCTTTAAGTCAACTTATTCATGGAAGAAAACACATATTTCTATGATATTATTTTGACCGTGAATGAAAGCCACTGGACTTCGGGTAAGTTTAAATCTACTTTTTCAAGTTTTGTGAATATTTTAAACTTATTATGGGCTAAGAGTTAGACTTAAAGAAAGCATTACTTTTAGTTTAGTAGAGGTGACTTTATTTATTTTCTTCTTTGGGGTATGAATCAGCTAGAGGAAATGAACAGAATTTTAGAGAGTTAATATTTAAAGGGTAAATAAACCAAGATAAGCATGAATTTATATCAATATTTGTGACTTACTGTATTTAAGTGTTGATGATTCTAATCTTTAAAAAGCTACCTTTATTTAATAAATGGAGTCCTCTCCAGCAAAAACAGGACAGTAGAAGTATAATGAGGTAAAAGAATAGAGATACTCTAGTAAAAATTAGTCTTAGCAATCAATGGTTTTCTAAATTCCGTAACCTTGATGTCAGAATGTTACTGGGTTGTCAGAAAAGTCATCATGTATTTTCTCTATGCAACAATGTATCGTGACTTTTACAATGACCCAATACTTAAAAAGTCACTTACATATCATTTAAGAAAAATATTTAGGTTGATTCAATAAATTTAGAATAATTACAATCTTTTGATGGCTCAGTACTTTCTTTGCACATGTGTTAGTAAAATGTATTATCATTTTAAACATGTAAGCATATTTTTATAATACCTAATTCTTCCTCCATTGTGGAACCTTTATTTTGTGAGCCGGAAACTCCCAAAACTCTGTTGAACAGTATAGAAAAGGCACTGCCCCAGACACCTAAAATAAAGCAGAGACAGGTAATAAGCTAAAATGTACCAGGATTTCAAGTAGTCAAAGCAACTACAATGAGAGATTTTGATCACTTACCCATTAAAAAATGCAAGGGGTTTTCTTCATACTTCTTTACAACTGTTCCCATAAAAAATTTGCTTCCAAATAGGTCAGGAGCCATAAAAGTGCCATATTTAGCCATGCCAATCTCATATGGACTAAATTCAACCCAATCTGAAAGCATTTGAAAACAAAGCAACCTGTTAGCAGGAAAATGCTACAGAGACACACACAGTGAATGAGCTCTTCAGTGATGCCAAGCATTCATTTAAAGTATTAAAAGAAAAACAATAACCAATGGTCATTACGTAGATGGCCTGTGTAGAAGTTTGCCTGTGTAGATGAATGAGCCAACACAAAAATATTCAGTCTCACTTGCACAAATCAAGTACACTTTGCCAGTTAAGAACTCAGACATCTTCTATGAAGTCTTTATTGTAAAGAATAGGAAAACTGAAACTCAATTTTAACAATGTTCGGCCAGCAGGTAGCATGGCAGTTAAGGTGCTGGACCTCACATGGCCAACTATGTGGTTGAAGTCCTGGACCCAGTACGTCGAAAATCACGCTGGGTATGTATGCTCATGTGCCCAAAATCTCAAAAAGAGAGTAGGAGAGAAGGGACTGTGGTGTGGCCATCACCCCTGGGAGTTATTTCTCACTTTCCGTTTCTTTCTCTCTCTGTCTCTCTCTCTGGCGAGTGCATGCACCTTATAACAAAAAAAAAAAAAAAAAAAAAAAAAAAAAAAAAAAGAAAAACATGCCAACAACGTTAGGAAACAGAATAAAAATTATAATTATAATAACATTTTTTCCACTTAATTTTTGTTTATAAATTATTCTAACACACAAGATTGCAATGCGAGGTTTTCATACTGGACATCTTAGAAAAGCATGGTAGTGGGATCGGTACGGTATATCGTCTAAGGGCTGAGGCTCCAGAGCCCGACTGCCTGGACTCAGATCCCATTCTGCATACTCACTGAGCCTACTGACTCAGGCACAGGACTTCCCGTTTCCGAGTCCCTAATCTGTAAAATGTGAGTGAAATCCATAGGTAGTTTGAAGTGCTGTTTTGAGAATCCAATGGGTTAAGAAATGTGAGGAGCACAGAAGGGGGCATGGCACATTTTAAATGTTGGATAAATGATAGCCATTTCAATATTTCATGGATTGCCATGGCTAGAACTGTCTAATAATGATCTGAATCTCCATGTTTCCCATAAGAATTTTTGACTCACACTTCCCATGCTTGCAATGCCTTCAGTCTTCTTCTTACTGGCCATGGGGCTTCTTGTCACATCTCTACTCATACCGTAGATCGCCTTTGATGACTGTCTTAGAGCTCGCCTCTGAAAAGTCAGGTACTGCAGGCTCCACTTATCCTCTTGACCTGCTAGTACGAACTGCCACGTTCTCGCCTGGATCTTCAGAAGAGCCTCCTAAAATGCACCTAGTCCATTTCCCTACTATCTTTTTCACACTCTGTAGCTAGAATGCATTTTTAAACATATAAATCATAGCACTTCACTATCAGCAACAGTTTTCCAATGACTTTTCATTATACCAAGTATAAAAACATGGCCCACAAGGCTTTGTGTTATCTGGGCTCCCTCTCTCTGTGTGATCACATCTAAACATGCTCCTGCCACATGTTGTCTGGCTAACCCCACCACATAGACCTTCTTGTTGTTCTTAGAAAGGCCAAGTTCATTTCTGCCTTGGCACCTCACACTTGCTAATCTTTTCTACAATTATAAGACTTACTCCTACTGAATCTATTTTTTTATTAATTTCTTTTTACTTTTTGCAATAGGGCATATGCACTTGCCGGAGAGAGACAGAGAGAGGGAAAGGGAAAAAGCACTCCTCTGCCCCCCAGCGGAGATGGCCATGCTGGAATCCCTTCTCCTCCATTTTTCTCTTGGGATTCTGAGTACACATGCACAGGCACACATGCATATTGTGTTTCAAGACACCAGGTCTGGGACTTGAACCATGCTGTTGGCCATGTGGGATCCAGCACCTTAACCACCATACCATACCACCAGCTGGCCCTCTTACTGAATCTTTAGTTCATGGTCTCCAAAGGTCCTCTATACAGTCTCACCACTATGATCCCTGACCAACCCATAACTCTCTTGTTTATTTTTTCAGTTTTTCTTTTTCTGAAATTATGAGGGGGCCTTCAAAACCATTGTGAAAAAATAGAATTAAAGTGCAAGTTTATTGATACAAAAAATAGCTTTTCATAATACACATTTTCCATGAAGTTTTCTAGACTTATAATAGTATGTCTAAAACCTATTAGCCAATCAAAATCCAAATAATTCCAAAACCCACAAGCTATTTTCTTTTTATTTGGTGGTAAAACCTCCTCTGGATTCACTTAGAGAGAAACTAGACTTGAAGTGTTAAAGAGCTTTCCTCATAATTTATGTATTTCACTCAGTGTAAATATTGACACTTTCTATTGGAGAAATAACACTGTCTTCCTGTAGATCCCACCAAGGTAATATATAATATTCAGTATGAGTACCTTTTTTACTTTAAAACCTAAAATATTTTGAATTCCCAACCACCCACTGTTAAACTTTTGGAAAAAGAATTGCTTAGCCAATGGTGGCTCCAAACATTTTACTTTCATGAAGGAAATTATGAAATCAAAATTAGGATAAGATAACATTGTAATTCACTCTAAATAAAGCCAAATGACATTTGTACAATTCGTCAGAAGTGTTTTATAATGATTTACAAGTTAGTGAGACAAACCAACAATGAATCAGAGGCTGATAGGAAAATCCCTGTTATCAGCACAAGTAGTTTCCTATCTCTAAGTTTCACACCCCTGTCTTAGAAACTGAAGTATCACAACCTCTGGGTTCCCACTTCCTGGCAATCTCCTCTTTATCAAAGCTGCGACTGCGCAGACAGTACCTGTACCTATTCCTCAGAGCTAAGATGGGCCTTCTACGCCTCACTGAAGAACTCTGCAAGTTGGCATTCCACTGTTATTCTCCTGCTGCCTGTTTGGACGTTTCCATTCAGACCTTTCTCCTGCATCTTGATCTACTCATGTCCAACTTCCTGCCTTTCCGTCATCACCTCCCACAGGATAAAACTCATCGCCTTTCCTCCTTGCCCAGCTGATATATTTCAGTAAATTGCTTGTCACGGTCCAGAAATTCTGTGCTGGTTCTTTTTTTTTTTTTTTTTTTTTTTTTTTTTTTCCCTCTTTCTTTGAAACCACCCTTATGTTAAACCTCACCAACTGCTTTTAGGCTTTTTACATCCATCTACTCAAAAAAAAAAAAAAAAAAAAATCTTTTATCGTTATCTCCCTAGTTGCCAGATCTTATCACAAATCACTTATCTTCCTGCTTCCAGTTTCTTTCCATTCCAATCTAACCATAGGAGTCACCAAAGTTCTTTTCATAAAAACACTGCTTAAATAAATTTCATTGTCCTACCCCAAAGCGTTAACTACTGTCCATTACTACCAACATTAAATAATATTTCTTCCTGGAATTTAAGTTTCTCTTACAACTTGGTACTAAAGATTTCTCAGAACATATCACTTTTTTCTTCACAGATGCGTGCACAAAGCTGGTCTCTAGTTAGTGATCCCAAAGCCTTCCTCTGGCTTCACTTTCAAGTGTTTTCTTATGCTGTTTCCACACAAAGTTGCCTTTTCAATTGCTAGATCCTTCCAAGTTCAGTTTGAATCCAAGTTCCATCACCCACACAATGAGTTTCTTAGAATTATACCAAACCTCTCTGATGTTTTACCCAGATGTCAGGTCTATACGCTTTAGCAGATACTGATATTCTAGGTGTATTACATTAATTTTCCCATATTTTAATCTTATTTCTTTAAGGAGGATTATAGCTTTCTAAAGGAACTATATTTTTACTCCTGTGGTTTCTATCAGAGAATTTAGCATGATGCTGAGTCTATAACTATAATTGATTCTTGGTAAAGGCAACTTACTCACTAAGGGCAATTTTTTTTTTTTTAGTGCCACCATTTTGTTTTATTTATTGTTTATGATTTTATTTATTTATCTTTCAGTTGCCAGAGGGCACATGCACTACCAGAGAGGGAGGGAAAGGAAGGAAGCACCTCCCAGAGAGGTGTGATCACCCTGCAAACTATTTCTCCATCCATACATGCACACGTATGTAGCTGGTGTATTTTTCAAGCTACTGGGGCAAGAATTCAAACTATGGTCAACCATGTGGAATCCCACTCCCTTAATCACCAGGCTATGGGGCTCTGGCACACTAATGAAAAATTTTCAGCAGCATAGTAGAAGAGCATAGCATAGTAGATTAAAGAATATTGGTGACAATTTTAAATATATTCCCAAATAACCAGTAGAACAAATTTTAAATATATGCAACACAAAATAATAATAAACATTGGAGATTATAAGTATACCTGTTTATTTGCTCTGTTTATTACAAACTATATGCATGCCTTGAAAAACCATACTGTACATATAATACAGCTATTATATGTAAATAAGAAATTATGATAGAAATATTTAAAAATGGGGACCAGCAGATGGCGTGGTGGTTAAGGCACTGGATAGTCCCACCTGGTCAACCACAGTTCAAGTCCTGGACCTGTTGACTTGCTTTCTCACTTTCTCTCTCTCTCTCTGGTCAAATTAAAATGAATCAATGAATAAATAAAATCAAATAAATGATTCTTTAAAAAAATTAAAAAAATATTTTATAGTTTAAACACTAATATTTGTTTCCTGAAAACTTTCTAAAAGATGTTCCATGGTTAGAATTTCTAGTCCTGGTGGCTTGGAAAACACATCAGTGCACGAGTGTGCCTGCTCCAAATCCTGTTGGAATGGGAAAATGAAGGAGAAGGGATTGCAGTGTGATCACACCTCATTTGGGGATGTGTTCTCTCTTCTTCCTCCAGCCTAGTGCCCATACTCTATGACAACGAGAGGGAAAAAAAGACCAAGAATTTTCAAGACCAATTCTTAGCTCTGCCACTCATTTTCTGTGTGACAATGTGCAGATCATTTAATCTTTGTGAAATTTTTATTTTTCTTCTGTGAAGTAGAGCTAAAATTACCTCCTTCCCTGGGTTACAGTAAAGTGAAATAAAGTAGTAAATGATAGTAAATGTGATAAGTACTTTCTGAGTCATAAGCATGACAAACATTTTAGCCAATATTATTAATAAACATTTGTTGAGTAAATGAAGACCACGTGCACCACTTTTTATAAGCTATTCAAAATTCTTGCCCAAGAGTAGTGAGTACAAGTAAAACAGGAGACAATAAAACTATGGAAGTATTCTCAATACAAATCTGCTAATTATACACCGTTCATGAGGTTTCTTAAGCTCATGGTATAACTGAAGTCACTAAGATACTTTCTAAAAAATAGAATAAACCCCACCAGCCACAGTCAGAAATGCCACCACACTTCAGATCAGTACTGACAGAGGTCACCCCAGAAGTACAACGTCATGTGATTCTGGAGTACTTGCAAAGCTAAGCTACAGAAGAAACAAGGGTTCACCCCCGAGATTTGACAAACTGAAGCATTTTGTTCATCAGCCACCACAGTATAGACCAGTGCTTTTTAAAGTACTACTAAAAATTAGAATAGTGCCTTTAGTGACAAGCATACATCACACTAACCAGTCAATGAAAATATAACCAACGACTAAAAGAATATGCATTGCCAAAAGTACTAGGCATATTATTTTGTCTAAGGTCATTGAGAAATGGGTGATTAAAAAATGAATGATTGAGAGACTAGCAGATATTGTAATGGTTATGTTGCTGGACTCCCATATGGTGGAACGGGGTTCAAGTCCCAGACCTGGAAGCCTGAAACTCACACTAGGCATGTGTGCATGTGTGCAAAAAATCCCAAGAGGAGAATGGGGAGAAGGAATTGCCACGTGGCCATCCCCTCAGGGGTGATTTCTCTCTTTCTGTCTCTCTCTCTTTATCTCTCTGGCAAGTGCATGCGCCCTATAAGCAAAAATCTCTCTTAAAAAAAAAGTGATGGACTATATTTTTGACTTATTGTTTATTTCATGAAGGTAAATGAAACCATGTTAGTTTCTAGTTTCATAAAATATTTTCTATAACCAGAAAATCATTATTAGTATTTTCTTATATTTTCAAATGCTGTCATGCTACAAAAACATATTATAATAAGAAACTGAAATCACTTATGACTCTCTTGTAAAGAAAATCACTGGAAACCATGGTTCAAAGGTTCCAGAAACTGTTGTGAGGAAAAAACGAACATACCTGCAAACATCAGCTCTGAGACGTCAGGTTTGACATGGAGGCAGGTGAAAAGGGGCAAAGGGCACTGAGCAGTATTGACCTTCTCCTTCAAACTACTCAGGGTAGTGTTCATTCTCTGTCCAGAGAAGAAAGGAATCACTTTAAATACATACACAGATACAAACAGAAAGCTACTGAAAATAGTACTTCCAGTTGAAATGCTTAATTGTTTACTAACAAAAATAAGTCTTACTACTTCTAGAACCACTGCATTCTGAATACACAGCAAAAGTAAGCTCTATGGAACTAATTATTTTCATTCTAAAAACAACAGTAACTCGAGGCATTATGTAGATCTGAATGGGAGGAGGAGTTGAAAGTCATGGAGCTGGAAAGAATTTAGCTCCTGGGACTATCTGTCTTTTCTATCTCCTCTGCGTTGTCTTCCAAGCTCTTTTCTAGCTTCTCTGCCTTGACTTCCAACGAAATGTCACACAGCAGTCACGTGTCGAGTGGGTTTGTTCCGTGCAATCCGCTTCCTTTCCTTACTCATTCTAGGCAACATCCAATCTACTTTTAAAATATTGCTTGTATTCACCTCCTGATCTAAAAAGAGGCCCATTATTGGGGGTAATGGTCATTGAAAGGTTAAAATGCGATTTTATTTTATTTTATTTTTTTTGCTAAAGAAAAAGAATCCAAAAGCACTCCCCACATATCAAAACTGATACATTTCTCGAATGAACTGGAATGCACTAGCTGAAATGTAAAAGCGCTATAATGTCTACGTGGGAGAATGTGCTCAGTACACACTGAAGAAAGAATAAGCTAAGTCTAGGGAACCCGCAGTTAGCGTAATGGCTATGTCGCTGGACTCCCACGTAGTCGACTGCGGTTCGCGTCCCAGACCCGGTGGCTTAAAACTCACGCCAGGCGCGTGTGCGTGTGTGCCCAGGATCCCAAGAGGAGAATGGAGGAGAAGGGATTGCGGCGTGACCATGCCCCTGGGGGGTGATTTCTCTCTTTCTGTCTCTCTGTCTCTCTCTGTCTGGCGAGCGCACGTGCCCTATAGCGAAAAACCTCTCCAAAAAAAAAAAAATAATAATAAGCTAAGTCTAATGACTTTTACAAAGTGTGTCTCATTTTCTTTTATTTAAATCATTATGATGGACTGACTCACGAACGCATATAAACAGGGTGAGTAGATTATGGAACTATGTACCACAACAGAGTAAAGAAGGGTCCTGCTGATCATGGGTCATGTATATGTATCCAAATCTCAAAAAGCAAAGCCTAGCGGGACGCATATCAAAAGGTGTACAGCAAGGTGTAATGTTCTCTGTGGAAGATGACGAATATGCTAACATCCTTGATTATCACACACTGTGTGCATGCTTTGAAACACCACACCGTACACCACAAAGGTATGCAACAATGAACTGTAAATCAGAAACCATAACATTGAAAGAAAAAAACATCATGATATAGATCATCAACTGGTGGGAAAGGATGTAGGTTGAACCGGAACTTACATTGTGAATTAGTGTTTCTCCTATTAACATCCCAAAGATATCCGTAAAGGTGACAGGCTGGCCAGAGCTTTTCTTCTTCCACAAAGACTCAACATATCTTTTTACTTTTTGTGGTGTGAGAAGTAAAAGGGGGTTGTGGCTCACATTTTTCATTAGCTCTTCATTAATCTCCTCTGGCCCTTTCTCTGGAAAGTCAGGGTGAGAATACAAGGTGGACATGTACCTGTAACGGAAGTGAAATACACACAGTAAAGACAGAAGGCATTACAGAGTAGTCTCCAAAAAAAGCAGGCACTCTCTGTCGTAGATAAAGACCGGGAACCAGCAGTTAGGGTAATGGCTATGTCGCTGGACTCCCACGTAGTCAACCGCGGTTCGTGACCTGGACCAGGTGGCTTAAAACTCACGCCGGGCGCGTGTGTGTGCGTGCCCAAGATCCCGAGAGGAGAATGGAGGAGAAGGGATTGCGGCGTGACCATCCCCCCGGGGGGGTGATTTCTCGCTTTCTGTCTCTCTGTCTCCCTCTGTCTGTCTGGCGAGCACACGCGCCCTATAGCAAAAACCTCTCCAAAAAAAAAAAAAGAAAAGAAAAGAGAAAAAAAAAAAAAAAAAAAAAGAAAGACCAGTGAATATATTTGATTAGCTGTAGTTATCTGGTTGAAGATTCTAAGCCATTGAAGGAAAGAATGAGTCAAGCAGAAAGAAAAGGGGAGGCGGTGGTGTCAGCTGGTGATACAGTGGTTAAGGTGCTGAACTCACACAGGGCTGATGGCACTTCAAGTCCTAGATCTGGAGGCTTGAAACACACACCGGAAGTGTGTGTCTGTGTACATGCTCAAAATCCCAAGAGGAGAAGGGAAGAGAAGGGGCTGTGGTGTGGCCATGCCCCCAGGAAGTGATTTCTCACTTTCTCTCTGTCTCCCTGGCCAGCACATGTACCCTATAGCAAGAATCTCTCAAAGAAAAAGGAAAAAGAGAAACATCCTTGGGACTTCCTCTGCCGAGTAGGAGGCAGAGACACCCTCCCAGGGCTGCCACTCACTATCGTCTCTGGTAGGAATGGAAATTCCTGTCGGGCTATTACGGGCTGATGACAAAATCTGAGTCATGTAAATCAATGGACTTGTCTGGATGTGGGACTAGTCGGGCACTCCGATCATCTGACTTTCCACGCCAATTATCTGCAGGTAGCAAAGGGGCTGCCCAACTATTATGAATGCTTAATTCTCCTAGGGAATGCGTTTTTTAATTGTCCACTGAGCAACTAGACAAAATCCCAAGCCTTGCCAAATGCAGTCTTTGTATTTCCGGACATATGCTTCTAAGGGCAAAACCTCGGAGCAGAAAAGGCCTGTAAGGTAACTGAGTCCTTATGAAGTCTCTTGGTCACCCAGCATTTGGTACTTCTGCTGATACCAGAAGTCACCATGAGCCTTGATATTTCACATCTCTCAGTTATCACCCTCCTTCCAGTGAGCCACCACCTCCAGCATATACAACTGTAGACCTGATACTGCATATGGATTGCTCGCTTACATGTTTGTCTTCCTCAGTCAATTAGAATCCCTGGGAAGAGAACTTCATTTATTCTTATTCATTCAGGTTTATTCATATTCATGTTTATTCATATTTTGTTTATTCACATTCAGTGGCCAGCTAATGGCTGGCATATGGCAAGCATGGTACATTGAACTGACAGGACAAAATAAAATGAAAGCTACAAATACTACACCACTTCATCCAAGGAAAGAAAACACATCACACATGCTTTCATCTCCTGTTTCCTTGGGATTAAATCACAATGCCCCCCATAATGGCTTATCTTTCCTTCAAGGAGGAGACAAAACTAACCTTTGTTGGGGCTCTGCCATGCTCTAGGCTTTGTGCTGTTAATTGCTCAGAAGCTGTTGTCCTGAAGATATATGATGTCTTTCAAATCTTCTATTTTATTTTTTCATTTTTGGAGAGGTTTTTGCTATAGGGCGTGTGCACTCGCCAGAAAGACAGAGAGAGACAGAGAGACAGAAAGCGAGAAATCACCCCCCGGGGGAATGGCCACACTGCTTTCTCTTCTCCTCCATTCTCTTCTTGGGATCTTGGGCACACACGCGCATGTGCCCAGCATGACTTGAAGCCATCGGGTCTGGGACTTGAACCGCGGTCAACTACATGGAAGTCCAGCGACATAGCCATTATGCCAACTGCTAGTCCCCAAATCTTCTATTTTAAAGATGAGGAAGGAGAGGACAGGTGAATTTAAGTAACATGCTCACATTCTCCCATTAATAAATGCAGAACTGTAATTTAAAATTTATGCCCCCCAATAGGCTTTATTTTAAAAACCTATTATAGAAGATTTCCATTCTCAGAGATGAAACCGTTCCCACTTTACAATGCATTAGAACTTTTTGCCAGTTTCAGAGATCCTTGAGACGAATTGAAAATAATAATAAGTTAATAAACAGAGAGAGATGGATCTACAATAAAATACATCCTCAGGAAAATATTCTTTTTTCTGCGGGAGAGAGGTTTTTGCTATAGGGTGTGTGCACTCACCAGAAAGACAGAGAGAGACAGAGAAACAGAAAGTCAGAAATCATCCCCCGGGGAGATGGCCATGCCACAATCCCTTCTCCTCCATTCTCCTCTCGGGATCTTGGGCATGCACGTACACGTGCCCGGCATGAATTTAAGTCACCGGGTCCGGGACTTGAACCACGGTCGGCTACATGGTTGTTCAGTGACATAGCCATTACACTAACTGCTGGTTCCAGGAAAAAAATTCTTCATAAATCTTTATGCCAGCCCCATAGCCTAGTGGTGAAGGGAGACAGATCCTATGTGGCTGACTGGTTGGAATCCCAATCTGTGAGACTTGAAAAATACTCTGATTGTGTGTGTGTGCATACCCAAGATCCCAACAGATAGGGAAATGGAGGAAAAAGGACGACTTGAACCAAAGCCTAGTATAATCACCACTGTCTATTAAAAATACTGCTAGAGGAACCAGCAGATGGCATAATGGTTACGTCGCTGGACTCCCATGTAGTCGACTGTGGTTTGAGTCTCAGACCCAGTGGCTTAAAACTCAGGCCAGGCACAGCAAGATCCCAAGAGGAAAGAGGAGAAGGAATTGAGGCATGGTCATATTCCTGTGGGGGTGATTTCTTGCTTTCTGTCTCTCCGTCTCTCTGGCGAGTACATGTACTGTATAGCAAAACTCTCTCTTAAAAAAAAAAATACCACTAGAATATTTGAAAGGTACGGTGCCCATCTATTCCTGTCATTATTCCAAAATCCACAACATGATTTACCCATATCGACAAAGATCAGATTTTCTGGACTTTTTTTTTTACATTAATTCACTATACATCATTACGGTATACAAAATGAATTTTCCATCCAAAATACACTGTCTATTGGCACAATAAATCACATCAACATACATGTTATCAACAAATAATTTTCCATTTCTTATGTCTTGTATATTTTGCTTTTTTTTTTTTTTTTTTTTTTTGCCATCCTTGATTCCCTATCCCTCATCCTCTGCCGTGTCCCACCCTCCTCCCACATTGTCTCTGGTATCCATGGTTGCTTTCTATGCCTTCCCCCCCATTTAATTGATTTGCTAATGAACTTAATTTGTCTAAATATTTGCAATAGCTAGCACAGCTGATATATACATACATATGAATCCATGTCTGACTTTAGGCATAAACCTCAGTGAGTAGAATGAACATACTATGAAATAGTACCTAGCTGGGGCTATATAGCTTGCTGCAGTCATCAAATACAGTTTTGTTTGTTTTTTAAATTTTGATCACAGTTTTAGTGTTTGTTTTTTTTTTTCTTCTGAAAATTTTTTTTTTATTAATTTACATTCATTCCCTGAGCATCATCACAGCATGCTAAATGTGGTTTCCCACCTAGAATAAACTGCATAGTGGCTTAATCATGCATGTTATCATTCATAATATTCCATTTCTACTTTCAAATATATATGTTTTTTATACCAAGTCTGACCCTCTGCCCTATTCCACTCTCTTATTACACTATCTCTGCTGTCTACAGTTGTCTTCAATTCCTTTTCCCCCAAAATTTTGTTGACCACACAAAATCGTAAGTAATCTAACTACTTTCAATAGCAAGTTCAGCTGGTGGTTTCAAGAAAAGCAGTTTTGAACTAGTAAGGATATTTCCTTGAAACTTAAAGCCTACAAACAGGTTAGTACTCTGTTCAAATAGTAGGTACATGAATCTATTGACAGCTGAAGAAAGGACAGAAATCCTTAAAACCGGACAACAAAGCTTAGAAGAAAAGTAGCAATATTTTAGTCAAGTCACAGAATGCTGTTTAATCGGTTCAGTCTCATGTACTTAATCTTTCTTTGTCGTACTTCTTAACAAATGAACACATTGTTTTAATGGTAATGGGATTATATTTAAAGACATTATATATTTAAGGGAAATAAAACTGGTTTTATTACCCAAATTAATTCTACCTTCATGGGTCTTTAGCTTGTCAAAGTTAAAAATGTGTATTACATAACTGCACGGTTTGCATTTGCCTGAATTCTAGAGAGCTTAAATTCAGGCCTATGTCTCATACCTCCCAAAGCTGTAAGTTACAAATATAGACATGTTAATCTTCCTTTCTGTTATGAGAGAAAGACACCTCAACATGGTCATATCACACTGTGACCCCATTCTCACCTCCTTTAGTCAGGTAGGACCACAGGTGTGCCTGTGAGTATGTCTGGCATGCTCACGTTGACCTAGAACCTGAGCCCACAGGCTTCTCTCATGGCTCCTGCATCACACAGCCACCTGCACCACCATGGCTGGGCCAAGAGCATGAATTTTTAAGCTCATTTTTAAATGTGTCTTTTTTTTTTTTTTTTTGCCTTTTTCTTTTATTTCTATCTTTAATGTATAAAATCGAGTTTTACTTTATAATAAGATGCATTGAATCCTTTCCACAATGAGGCAGCATGAATATAAGCAAAAGGACCAAAGAGTTAATGTCCGTAGAAATCAATTTAGTCACTGAATGATTTATTTTTTTGGTAGAGGTTTTTTTTGGGGGGTTGTTTTTGTTTTTGTTTTGTTTTGTTGCCTTGTGCGTGCACTCACTAGAGAGATAGAGAGGAAGATAGAGACAGTGAGAGGGAAAGTGAGAAATCACCCCCCGGGTGGGGGGAAGGTCATGTCACAATCCCTTCTCCTTCATTCTCCTCTTGGGATTCTGGGCACATATGCACATGCGTCCAGCATGAGTTTGAAGCCACAGGGTCCAGGACTCGAACCACAGTCAGCCATGTGGAAGTCCAGCAATACAACTGTTACACCATCTGCTGACCCGCTGAATGATTTTTTTTAAGTAAGGGGAATTGGAAATGTTATAATCATTCTGCTGTTAAAAGTTGTCATCCCTTACTACTCACAGAATGGCATAATTATTCAAAAATCATATTTAAATTGTTAAGACAACACTTATCCATGTATAATTAGCTAACTGTTGAACTGATCAACTTATGATACTACTAAGTATCTCTGCCCAATGGACTGCAAGATCTAAAGGCCATTCTCCTCCCTTCCCTTCCTCCAAATGCTACCTACAGATTGTAAATTTAAAAAAATTCTTCCTTTGGAGTTGAAAGGGAAAGGACTTCCTTTGGAGTCCTTAAAATCCGGGACTCTATGCCACAATTTCAGAGGTGGATCTTTGTACGAGACTAAAATACGTATGAATTTCAGCCTAATTTTTCGCTTTTGTTTCACAGAAAATGACTACAATCCATTTCTGATCTCTGGAGGCTGAATTAAACCCATTTACTTCAGACCAGCAGGTGGCACAGTGGTTAAGGTGCTGGACTCCCACATGGCCAGCAGTGATTCAAGTCTCAGACCAAGCGATTTCAAATTCATGCTGGATACATCTGTATGCATGCCCAAAATCCTGACAGGGGAATGGAGGAGAAGGGATTACGGCATAGCCATCAACCCTGGGGAGTGATTTCTCACTTTCTCTCTGTCTCTCCAGCAAGCACACATGCCCTATAGCAAAAATCTCTCTATCAGACAACAACAACAACAACAAAAACCCACTCACTTGTATTCTAGCCTTCCCTCTTTTTCTTTTTCTTTCCATCATAAAGCAGTTGGCTTGGGAATACAAGCCCTAGCGTGATTCAGAAAGTTCAAGAATACTGCAGTCATCGGCAGTGAGTTAACTATCTCTGTCTAGCATTGATGAACACACACGTATTGCTTAGAATTCACAAGGGTGAGTTGGACATTTTTATGGTACTATGGTGGTTACATGCAAGGCTTGAGCTTGGCTTTAGTGATAGATAAAGATGGAGTGGTAGGCAATGACGAGTTTTCTCGTAGTTACTTCAGTGTAAATAGCATGCTTTGCTTCCTGCTTTCTTGGCTGCACCAGAGCAGGATTCAGATCTAACTGGTTTTGTGGGCATTATACCATCTACGGCACACAAATACCATGCCAATTTCTAACTCTAGTTAAGCCATAGTTTTCATCTTTTTCATCAATACACATTTCCAAATTATGAAGTCTCTACAAGTAAGGATCTTTGATGTAGCAGGACCTCTATAAATAATGAATGAATGAAGAGGTCTTATTTTTCTATAAATCTGGAAATACTTGCCTCTAAGTTTTCAACATATACAAAGGAAAGCCTCATTCTTTCCATTTAAATGCATGTTTTGTTTATGTATTACATTTCAAAAGCGAATTCAGAGATTTTTTTTTAGTTCAATTCCTATCTCTAAGTCACATGGTCGATGTTTTAAGATACTAGTACCTAGAGCCCAAGGACTTCCTGAATCAGAATCTTCAGGGGAAACATTTAGAATGTTTATGTTTTAAAAAGTATAGAAGTGGGCCAACCCCATAGTGCAACACTGGGACACTGTTCAAGGAAAGCTGGAACCCACATGGTCAACCAGGGTTCAAATTCCAGCTGTGTAAGCTAGAAATAGGTTGAGCACATACACACAGACCCAGGATCCTGACAATATGGAGAATTGGAGGGAAAAGGATTGCAACCTGTCCAGGGCTCACTAAGCGGTCTCTCTCTCTCTCTCTCTCTCTCTCTCTCATGTGCAGATGCCCTCTGGCAGAAGTGCAGGAGTGATTCTCAAATGCAACTAAAATTTAGAATGACTTGAGAGAATCCTCAACATTTGTGACACAAATGTTTGGAGCCCTAAAGAAATCCCTACATTATACATTCATTTTTCCCTTAAAATGCAGTTACATTTCTTTTAGTCATTGAACAACTATTGATCTAAGAAAAGTCAGGCAAGCGGCCAAGTGAGAGAGTCATCAGGGAATAAAACACGTTCAGCCCCCACGTCCAACAGCACATTTGCTCTGACATGTATCTTGATCATGGAGATCGTCACTCCTATGACAACGTCTATTAAAATCATTCTTTTTAAAAAAAATAGGCTAGGAACTCTTTATACCATTAGACTGGGAGTTCTTGAATTCTCTTTTTTTTTGAGAGATTTTTGCTATAGGGCGCGTGCGCTCGCCAGACAGACAGAGAGAGACATAGAGACAGAAAGCGAGAAATCACCCCGCAGGGGGGATGGTCACGCCGCAATCCCTTCTCCTTCATTCTCCTCTCAAGATCTTGGGCACACATGCACACGCGCCCAGTGTGAGTTTTAAGCCACCGGGTCTGGGACACGAATCGCGGTCGACTATGTGGGAGTCCAGCGACACAGCCATTACGCTAATTGCTGGTTCCCTTGAATTCTCTTTTGTCTGTAGGTGAAGAACTGCTCTGATTTATCTCTGGATAGTAATATCATACACACATGGCGGTCACTATCCCAATAGCCCCTAACAATGCTTCAAAAGAACAGCTTTCTGAAGATGAGAGTGTTGTAAGTTTGAGCAAGAGAACACCGGATGGGACCAGCAGTTAGTGTAATGGCTATGTCACTGAACTCCCATGTAGTCGACCACGGTTCGAGTCCTGGACCTGGCGGCTTAAAACTCATGCTGGGCGCATGTGCGTGCGTGCCCAAGATTCCGAGAGGAGAATGGAGAAGGAACTGTGGCATAGCCATCCCCCCTGGGGAGTGATATCTCGCTTTCTACCTCTCTGTATCTCTCTTTCTGGCAAGCGCACATGCCCTATAGCAAAAACCTCTTAAAAAAAAAAGGAGAACACCAGATTACTCTGCATTCTCCTAGTTCATGCATGGCGGGTCTCTAGCTTGGCTTACGTTTAATGAATCAGAAGTATCCTCTAAAAATAAATTCAAAAAGAATTACTGCAAAGGTAGTAACTATTACAAGGGAAGCTTTATACTACCTCAAATTCTCTTTTGTGATCCCTGAAAACCTCCTGGGTGGTCCAGTCTTCTCCAGATATTTCTAAATTACCTCATTCATGCCAAACGATGGTTATGTATCAACAGAAGGTAAAAACATTACACAACGCAGAAGTGTAATTTGTTTTTCCAAGTCTTTCCGAATTCCTTCCTTTGAACTTTTTACCTTCTCTCCTGTATTTTTCAAGGGAGGATTGTTCTGTGAATCATCCTGACCACATTTTCTTCTGTCTCAGGGAGCGTCTCTTCCTTCCATACTTAACGCCTTCATCTGCCTTTTCTCTTCTCATGTCCGGTCTCCACCTAGATCATCTTCTGCCTAGGGTCCTTCTATTTCCTTGTCTTCCATTTCTACATACTATTTCCTTCACTTCAAACTTTGAATATGCTCAGGGCTCTTTAATTCTGATAAGAAAACAAATAAAAATCCTTCCCAGGGCCCAGGATGCCCTTCAAATGAGGACTCTGCTCACCCATTCCCTTTCCAACCAAACTGAAATAACAGACGCTCTTACTAGGATCGCATTCCCATCTTTCGTACTTTCATCTTCTACTCACTTCACAACCTTTGCAATTACCTGATGGACCGTATCCTTTATTTACTTTATCTAGCAGTTCTTGTTAAAACAACTAAAGTTTCCAAAACCAGTCCTAAACCAAAGTTCTCAGAGATTTTCAACTCAATTAAAATACCCACTAATGGGTCCAGCGGGTGACATGGTAGTTATGGTATTGTACTCCCACATGGCCAACCATGGTTGGGTCTTAGACCCGGAGGTTTGACACTCACACAGGGCACATGTGCACAGATGCCCAAAATTCTGAGAGGAGAATGGAGAAGGGATTGTGGCCTGGCCATTCCCCCTGGGGCGGGGGGTGATTTCTCACTTTCTCTCTCTCAGATTCTCTCTGTTCTCTGGTGAGCACACGCACCCTATAGCAAAACTCTCTCTAAAACAAGCAAACCAAAAACCAGTCTTTCTCAATGCACTCTTCATCCTTGCTCTCTGGAGCTCATCTTTTACTTGGTTCTCTTCTCTGGTGGCTTGTTTGCAGTATCCATCAGCGCTTTCTTTCCTTTGTTGGTCTATTCCATTATGGCATGTCCTGGGTTTCCATGAACTACATTCTGGGTAGTGATAGAAGTTGGTGCAATTACCAAGGAAGGACATGTTGATATAATGGAGTGAGTGGGAGCTCTTAGAGGAAAGCCTGAATTAAAAATCCAAGTACACACACCCTATAACAAAAATTTCTCTCTAAAAAATGGCCAATAATTAAAGTAGTAAAGGCAATGTGGAGGAGAGAGCAATTAGACAGGATAAATAAAATCAAAAGGCACAAGAGGAGTAAATTGAAACATACAAGCCAAAGTCTAAAATCTTCCAGTCTCTAACCTCTTCCCCCCTCATCACCCTGTCATTCAATTTCTTCCCAAAGGCAAGGAAAATAAGAACTTCAAGGCATCATCATGGCCCTCAGGTGGCATAGTGGTTAAGGTTCTGGACTCCCACATGGCCAAAAGTGATTCAAGACACGAACGTGACAGCTCAAATCACAATGGGTGCATGTGTGTGTGTGTGTGTCCTAAATCCCAAGAGGAGAATAGAGGAGAAGGGACTATGCCATGGCTATCCCCTCTGGGGGTGATTTCTCACTTTCTCTCTGTCTCTCTGGTAAGTACACACACCCTATAGCAAAAATTTCTCTCTCTAAAAAAAAGCATCATTGTATCTGAAAATCAAATGATCTATGTGCAAAATCCATTGCAAGGGTTTAGGACTAAGTGACCTTTAAGGAAATGTAATGAAAAGAGAAAGCTCATCTTAAGGAAGTAAACTTTGAGAGATGAAGCAGAAGCTTATACACACACACAAACACACACACACACACACACACACACACATATATATAGACACACACACACACACACACACACACACACACACATATATACACATATAAACATGTGCACATTGAAAATTCTCTTACTTGTATTTTACAGAAATTAACAGAAGAATGTAAAAAGCTACTGGCCCAAATCCAGGACCAATCCAATGGGTGCCACTATAATTACACTCACCCAGACACAGTTTTAACCCTAAGTCAGTACTCAAGGCTCCATCTTTCTCTACCAGATGAGTTTAAGAAATGAGGCATCTTGTAGTGCATTAGTCAGTGATGGACAACAGGAATCTAATAAATAGTACAGAGAAAGAAAACCACCCATAGAATAATAACAAAATGATTAAGTAGGCGAATTAATGTAAGGGTCCAAGTTTTCCCATCGCATTACTCATTAAACAGGCAGGTGCCTGCTTTTTCCTTTAAGGGAAAGAGTAATGACGGCCTACACCCTTCTTTCAAAAGAGATAAATCATTTTTAGGGTACATACAAACAAGTGGCAACCATGGTTCTAGATTTTTGTTTTTTAACTAAAGAATCTAACTCAAATATTTAAGCCACATATAGTAATTAAATGTAAATCTATAGAGGTATACAGCTCTATATTTGTATATTTGTATATTTGTACTCTTCTATACTCTATAGGAGAGTACAAATATCATACACATGGATGTTTTAACTGTCCATCTAAATTAGGCTGAGTTTAAATACATCAAAAGAGAAAATTTCGTATTTAGTTAGATACACATCAGTGAAATGTATTGCATTTCAACATTCAAAAGCTATATTCCCTCTTCTGTATATTAGAGTATCTTGCATTTCATTCCATTTGCCCTAAAGAAGAAAATGAATACCTAGTGAATCATATAGACTGAGACATGTTTGTTGAAAGACTACAAATCAGCAAATTCTAGGAAGATTAAATTAATTATGGGTGGAGTATGTTCTTCCACTTCTGTGATATTTATCTAGAATTATTTTCAATTGCTCTATTTTTTATTTGATGCTTTAATGACATTTTAAGTTACAAAGAGGCTTAACATGAGTAAATGTATGACCAAAGTCATTAGGAAGTATGAGTTTGACTTTAAAAAGCATTTTAAGTGGATTGTGGCACCAAGCTGAAACCGTTCAATAATTTGAAATTTATGTTCAATTTTTCCAAATTCCCTCTTCTCTTCTAATGTGTGAGTTAGGGAAATGCTAAACAATCAGAAGGATAAAAACGAACATTGAAAATGCAAACTCACCAGGTGGAGCCAGAAAGACCGGCGATGTAGGTAGCGCAATCCAAAATTCCTGATTCATAAAGTGCCTTCATAACACCAGAGAATCCCACCATGGCTCGGAAACCCCCACCGGAGCCCAGTATAGCCACCACAGGCACCTGGAATGACACAACACGGAGCATAGGAGAACATACAAAAGAAAAGTGATAGCATCTGTTTTCCGTTAGTATCAATGTTTGTTATTCTCTATTTCATTGTAAAAGGAGTTTGTTTAAGCTCACATATTCCTTAGTAATGTCCATTTTTTTTTTTTTTTAATGAGAAAAGGTTTCATATAAGAAAATTGCGAATCAATGTGTACTGGAAGGCAGATATTATTAAAATGACCAACTGTATTTAATAATAATAGTATTGTAATATTATATATCCTTTCTAACCTTTGCAATGTTTTGAAAGGCCACAGCAATTGTCCATATTTATGGGGCACAATGTGATTTTTCAGCGCATGAATATAATGTGTCATGATTGAATAGATTAACCAGCATATGTCACATGAAATATTTGTCTTTACTTTGCATTGGGAGCATTTAAATCCTCCCTCCCGGCTTTATCAAAATATAGAATAAAAACTGGTAATTGTGGTCACTCTGACGTGCACACTAGAATGTATCCCTCCTATCTGGCTATATTTTATGTTCTTTTAGCTTGCTTTCTGGTACAATTATTTGGTTTTCTCTTTTTCCCTTTTTTTCTTTTTTTTTTTTTTCCATTGTTGATTTTCTTGGAAATCTCATAAGGAGAGCAGAAGGAAAGTCTGTGGCCACTTAGGAGATGAAAAGTTCTAAAAGGATGATGTCTGTGTGATCTCCGTTAGCTGGTAATCTGCAGCTGAGGGAGAATCTGGCTTTTACTTATTTTATCTTTTCTTTTATATTTAATCACTGTACATCTTTATAGCATACAAAATGTTTTTCCCAGAGGGAATACAGTGCATATTAATCGGTCATAGACATTGCCATGTATATTATCATCAGCAGATCACTTTTCATTTTGTTTCTGTTAAATGTCTTATTCCCCTTGATGGTCTGCTTCCTCCCCTTGTTACCCAACCTTCTATACTGATTCTTGTCTCTTTAGTTGCTCTCTCTGCTATTATACCTTCCAATCTTTCACTTTCTGCCATAGAGCACAGACATTTGGTAGATATTAAGCAGGGACATACAATGCCTCTCTCATAGCCTGGCTTGCTTCACTTAGTATTAAATATTCCATATTCGCTCACTTTGTATCAATTGCCAGGATTTCATTGTCCCTTATGGCTGAGTAATATTCCATAGATTTAATGAAAGAAGTTGAAAAAATGGGGACCAGCAGAAAGAGTAATGGTTATGTTGTTGGATTCCCATGTAGTGACTATGATTTGAGTCCTGAAGGCAACAGCTTAAACTCACGCCAGATGCATGTGCATGTGTGCCCACAATCCTGAGAGGAGAATGGAGGAGAAGGGATTGTGGTGTGGCCATCGCTCCTGAGGGTGACTTCTCACTTTATGTCTCTCTGTCTATCTCTCTGGTGAGTGTACACACCCCTATAGCAAAAAATTTCTCTTAAAAGAAAAAAAAAGAAGTTGCAAATATGAACATAAGACTTTTTCTTAACCTGAGAAAACAACTCTGCAGATGGTCTCACTCATATGTCAACAGCCCAAAACTTACTTACAGATGCTTATTTTATGTTGCTTTGAATTTTCAGGAAAAAAAAAACAGCTTCCTACTAAACTAGAATTCACATGTTGTGTAAACCATCGTTTTCATAATTACTTTCAAGTAATGCTTAAAGAGTACTTTCAGGTAAGGCTTTTTTTTTTTTTTTTTTTTTTTTTTTTTTTTTTTTGAGAGAGATTTTCGCTATAGGGCGCGTGCGCTCGCCAGACTGACAGAGACAGAGAGACAGAAAGCGAGAAATCACCCCCCAGGGGGGATGGTCACGCCACAATCCCTTCTCCTCCATTCTCCTCTCGGGATCTTGGGCACACACGCACATGCGCCCGGCGTGAGTTTTAAGCCACCAGGTCCGGGACACGAACCGCGGTCGACTACGTGGGAGTCCAGCGACATAGCCATTACGCTAACTGCTGGTTCCCAGGTAAGGCTTTTAAAATTCCAATACTTGGGTGGCTTTCAAGTGAAAGAAAATACCAAATATTTGTACATAAAAATTTAATATCAAATAATTGACTTTTTTCCTCAAACAAAACACTGTGTGCCTGGCCTTCTCATGGACACTTTGACACATTTACTCAATTTAATCTCCCTAGCTCCCCAAAGGAAGTTATTTGTGTTTCCATTTTCAAATGAGGAGTAAGCACATTTAATACTTGTGGATGGACAGAAAGCTAATTAGTTTGAGTTGGAGTATGACTAGAACCAAAGTCCATGGGTCTTCCTCTTTGGCACTGCTTGGGAAGAAAGGCACACTCTTTATTGAGAGGAATGACTTCAAATATCACTTCAAATAATATCAGCACATTGTCACACAAATAAACGAAGGCCAAGTTTCAACATTTTAACAGTCTTTATCATCCTGAAATCATTTCAAAGAAATAACTGGGTAGTTATTAGGTGCAGCTGTTAGTCCTGGCTCCGATCTTACAGAATTAAATAAGTAAGTGTTGTTGAGAGGTTTTAGGTTATATTTAGACCTACTATCACTCGTATTGGGTAGAAACTATGTCAATAAATTTTTTCATACTTCTATGGTATGATTACAGGAAATAAATTTTCATTTACCAAAAACCCTGTGTTTTGACTTAATTATTTTGAATACATGGGCTTACGGATATTATTAATTTCCTCCTTTGCAAAAGAAAATTCTGAAGTACTCAATAATATTTTTTAAAATTTTAAGATCTGGGGGTCAGTAGGTGGCATAATAGTTAGGGAGCTGGACCCCCACATGGCTGACCACGGTTTGAGTCCTAGACATGGTGACTTGCTTTCTCACTCCCCCCTCCCCAGTCTCTCTCTGGTCAAATTAACTAATAATGATGATGATATAAATAAAATTAAATAAATAATTATTTTTAAAAAATATTTTGGGATCTGATAATTATATAAAGACCTTTAACTCCTTATCTTCAATCTTTATTCAGGACCTCCAGAGAAACAGAGCCAATAGGATGTGTCTATCTACAGAAGGGAAGTGAAGATAAGAAAGCAGCATACACGGTTATGGTGACAGGCAAGATCAAATCTGCAATATGGGCCAGCAAGCTCCAGACCCAGGAGAGGTGATGGCGTAGAGGGCATCCAAAGGACTCTGCTGAAGAACTCCCGTCTGCTTTGGGAGCCCAGTGTTGTGTTGTACTGTCCAGGGCTTCATCTGACTGGGGGAAGCCCACCCATGATGGAGGGTGATCTGTTACTCAAATAAGGAACAGCACCTTCAGCAAACCTAGCACCTCTTCCCATTGTCTCTCCCCATTGCTCCTGACATGCATGTATCTGTGCCTCTCTCTGATCCTGTGTTCCTGTTAATTCTATATTCCTTCATGATCAGAGCCTCTGGACAACCTCAGAGCTCCACAGTTCTACTGAGTGCAGTCTGGGCCTCTAGGATACCTGCTCTCTGGTCCAGTTTCCAGCTCTGTTTTATTCCTGGACTGTTCCCATCCCACCACAGAGAAGAAAATCCCAGTCCAAATCCGGAGTCCTGCAGCCTGACCCTGGGAGGCCCACAGCTGTTCAGGTCCTCCTCCTGCACTGTACTGTGGGAGTCCTCCGCTGTCTGACCTTCGATGTCTACAGTCTACAGGGAATGAGGATTGACAGCACAAAGTGCAATTGTCACAATGAAGGTGGAAATGAGAAGAATATTCCAGATGAAGGAAGAAGCATAAATGAAAGAACACTCCTTCCTGTTGACAGCTCAAGACTGATTTCTGTTATCCCCTTCAGAAATTGTTTTTGCTCTAGGGCTGGTCCTATGACCTTGTGGTTAAAGGAACTGGATCTCACAAGGCTGACAGTGCTGTTCAAGTCTCAGACCAACAGCCTGGAAAACATACCAGGTATGTGTGTGTATGTGTGTGCCCAAAATCCCAGAAGGAGAGAGCAATGGAGAAGGAATTGGGTGTGACCTCTCCAATAGGGAGTGCTTTCTCACTTTCCTCTCTCTCTGTCTCTCTCCAGCAAGCAGACATGCCCCCTGGTAAAGAGGAGGAGGAGAAGGAGAAAGAATAAGGAGAATGAGAAGAAGAGGAGAAGAGAAGAGGAGAAGAAGGAGAAGGAGAAAGAGGAGACGGAGAAGAAGAGGAAGGAGAAGAAGGAGAAGAAGAAGAGGAGGAAGAAGACAATGACAATGTTGTGCTCCACCTCCTCCCTAACTGGAGGGTCTCTTTTTTTCTAATCTTTCACTTAACTTATATGACAAACATAAGTAAGTACAGGATAGCACTCAAACTATACTATTTAAGATCCATCTTATATTTCTACTTTCTTATTTTTTTAAGATTATTTTTTCATATGAGAGAAAGAGAAAGACAAGCAACACATGGGTCTCACTCTGTGATCCTCCCCCTCACTTCTGCAACTGGCCAGGATCAGGAGTATGTATGTTCCCAGCACATGCAAGTTGACCAGGGAACTGAACCCTGATCTTCCATATGGCTTCCAGCCCTGCAGGGCATTGTACTACAGTAGTGCTATAGTTCTCTTTTTCATTCCAGGGTATCTATTTGTTTAAACTAAAATATGATCCTTTAGTCTTACTTAAAAAGATGCATTTTCTCCTTTATCCTCTGATGAAGGGAGGGGTATTCCCCTTTCTCATTTCCTCACTACTGTAATTCCAGATTTGAGGGCTCTGACCAACTTTACTCCATTATAGTCAGTTCTTCGGAGACATAGAGACGTGGGTAATATTTCACAGGAGACTGTAATCTGAAAACTTCCTCTGACCCAAAGCTATTTTTAGAACAAGAAAATGTATAAGTGGGCTCTGAACAATCAACATATCCCCACACACAAAGTCTAACACGTCTTGCTCACAGGAAAGATCTCAGCCCTTTAGTCATGGAGAAACTGTACTAATTAAAGACACTGTTCTGGCAACAACCTTGCTATCAGATTTGAATTCCACTGCAACCAAGTTGAAAGAGAAAGGGGCGGTGTGGAGAAATGACTTCAAGTAGACTCATAAAGCCCGAGAAAATGGTATTTGATTGCTAAAGGAAGCAGACAGGAGACGACCCAAGTTAGGTCAGACTGAGCAAGGAATATATACTTCAGAAAAACTGCAAACAAAATGATTAAAATCAATACATTCTCTTAAAAATCTTAGCACTAAGGACAGTAAGTTCTTGAACTATCAGAAAATATTTGACTAGTTCATTACCCAAGCATGAAAACTGAGGTCTTATTAAACTTGACAATTATTACTCATGCAACAAACAACAGCACTCAAGAAAATGTACAGTAACTACGATTTTATTTAGTAACTCCTATGTGTTCCTCATTTGGCTGGATGCTTGATAAGCATTAGTACCCATCCTCTCTCCCAGAAAGAGCATTATTTCCATTTTACAAATGAAGCATAGAGGAAAAGCAATGGGCCCCAATTCATACCGCTCAAATTTGTTCAACATTTTTAACACAGAGGTCCGGAACTGTTTTTAGAAAACTGAAATAAGACAGTCTTGTATGGAGACTTGAGTAGGGCTGTTTTCCTTCTCTTCCCTACTTTAATAAGACCAATGACCAGAACTAAACAGAAAAAGAAAATCTTGGCAGGGCATACAGAAAGTGGGAGTTTAGGAGACCCATGGACTAGCATAAAAACAAAGAAGCATTGGTTTATAGACAGCCACTATGGATACTGACACCACATGGGAAGGCCAAAGCTTTTGATTGCAGGTCAGCCTGAAAATGCTGGGCACACCTGTGCATGTGATATTGGCGGGCTGGAGGATCACACTGTGACAAGACCCTGTCAAGGGCTCTCTCTATCTCTTTTTCTCTCTCATGAGAGCAAGAAGAAAAGAGAGAAGAAAGGAAAGAAGGAGGGAAAGGAAAGGAAGAAGAGAAAGAAAAAGAAAAAGAAAAAAGAAGGGAAGGAAGGAGAAGGAAAGAAAGGAAGTAAAAAAGAAAGGAAGAAAAAGAAGAAAGGAAGGAGAAAGAAAGAGAAGGAAAAAAGAGAAGGAAAGAAAGAAGAAAGAAAGAATGAGAAAGAGGGACCAGCAGTTAGCGTAATGGCTATGTCGCTGGACTCCCATGTAGTCGACTGTGGTTCGAGTCCTGGACCCGGCGGCTTAAACTCATGCCGGGCGTGTGTGCATGTGTGCCCAAGATCCCGAGAGGAGAATGGAGAAGGGATTGCAGCATGGCCATCTCCCCTGGGAGGTGATTTCTCGCTTTCTGCCTCTCTGTCTTTCTCTGTCTTTCTGGTGAGCGCATGTGCCCTATAGCAAAAACCTCTCAAAAAAAATAAAAAAAGAAAGAAAGAGAAAGAAAGAAAGGTAGAGAGAAAGAACTAAAAGAAAGAGAAAGAAAAAGAAGGAAGGAGGAAGGAAGGGAAAAGAAAGAGAAAGAAGGAAGGGAGGGAGGGAGGAAAAAATGAAAAAGACTTAAAAAAAGAAAAATGCCACTTTTGTTATCGGAATGGGTGGTGCTGATATCTAAGCTAATTATTTCTGTCAAGAAAAAACAAAAAGCATAAACCAAAACCAGAACAGCACTGACAAACATTACAATTCTAAATATGACTTCCAAACACATGAATTTAATTTTTTGAAGGGCCTCTCAGAGGAAAAGCAGAATGACTTCATTCCCCATCTGTTACAGAAAAGTTCATCTACTGTCATTTATGTAAATATTAAGCCAAATTTTATTTTCCCAGAAAGACTACTCCATTCCAAAAAAAAAAAAGAGAAATGACTAGGAATTGCAGCGGCAGCTTACTTTCTGTAAAGAACTCAGAACAAATGTCACTGGGCCTTTGCACTAGTGTGTTCCACATGCATTTCTAATCAATATTCTAAACCACGGCGTCGCACAAACCTCCCCTTCTGTCTCTCCTCCCCAATAGCTTGCCACTGGTGTTCTCTGTGTTCAGACTTGTCTCTCTCTCTACCTATTCATCCCATGGATGCCATGCCAACCACTGCCTGAATCTGTGCATCTGATACAATTCTACCAGGGATCGGCCACCCTAGGAGCTGTGGCAGATGCTGGGAAGACAGATGGGTAACAGCACATTACCTTGGTCTTCATAAAACTGATCTTCTAATGAGGAGAACAGACACTAAATGAAGTATTTGAACAAGCATATTTAAAGTACAATGATAGCAAACGCTGAAACAATAATGTGCCTCCGTGTGCCATAAGAGAATATAACAGACCTCACTTAGTCTCGGGAGATGAGAGGAGGAGTTGATGAGGGAGTCTCAGAAGTGGTCATGTGCTGACTACACAATGAGGGTGGGGCCGGCCCCACAGAGCAGTGGTTAAGTGCTGTGTGGAGGATGCTGGAGTCCATATGGCTGCCCAGAGTTCAAACCCTGGCCCCAATGGCAATGCACTGGCCACGTGTACCCAAGGTCTTGATGGGATGAATAAATGAATGGAGGAAAAAGGATTAGAAGTGGACCAGGTCCTGCTAAAGAGTTCTCTCTCTCTGGCACATACACATGCCTTCTGGTTTTAAGGGGAAAAAAAAAAAGAATGGGAGGGTGTTAACTAAAAGGGGGATGGACTAGAAAGAGGGGGAAGAATATTCCAGATTCTAGTAAGAAAACACAATATGTGGGGGAGCTCCAGTTGGAAAAAAGCGGAAACATAGAATAAGAAACTCTTAGTGAGAGGGGTGGAAACTTTGGGATGAACTGGTCAACCATGAAGGTGAAGAGATGCTCTGAGACTGAGACCTTAAAGAGTGGTGAAACAATTTTAAGATTGAAATTGATATTTTCAGATGTAGATTTTTGAAAGGTCAATCTAAATTCAGTGTGAACTGAAAGTGGGAAGAGGCAGGATAGGCACGAGCAGAACGCTGGAGAAGAAAGATTTTTGTGTTCATAAGTAGCCATGGTGAGTTTCAAATGTTTAGAGTTACGTGAGAGATCTTTGAACCTTAATGAAAAATCCATATTAGAAAATTCTATGCATGGATTAAAAAAAATTTGCACCCAAATAAACTCATACATTTTTTTTTCCTTTTTTTGAGAGATTTTTTTTTTTGCTATAGGGCACATGTGCTCACTGGAGAGACAGAAAGAGACAGAGAGACAAAACGAGAAATATCCCTTCTCCATTCTCCTCTTGGGATTCTGGGCATGCATACACATGCACCCGGTGTGAGTTTTAAGCCGCTGGGACCAAGACTCTAACCATGGTTGACTGTGTGGGAGTCCAGAGACATAACCATGAGGCAATCTGCTAGTCCCCAATAAATTCACATTTTAATTCCATTTTTACACAAACTTTTAGAAGTTCTCTTGTATAAGCTAAGAAATCAAGTAGGGGTGTGTGTGTGTGTGTGTGTGTGTGTATTTAGGTCTGAAGCTCAGGAGAGAGGTTCTAAGTTGTTGACACATGCATGAAAGTCCTTAGCATAAAGGTGTAGGGTGATAGTATAGGAGAGAAGAAATTTAAGAGTATAAATGAATGGACCAGCCCCATACCACAGTGGTTAAGTGCTGTGGAGGAAGCTAGATCCCACATGGCCAACCACAGTTCAAATCCCAGCCCCAGGAGCTTGAAAAACACATTGGGCATATGTACACACATATGTAAATGCCCCAAGTCCCAAGAGGTTGGAGAAATGGGGAGAAGGGATTGTGATGTGACCATGCACCCCTGAGGGGGAGGGTGCTTTTCTCTCTCTCCTCTCTTTCTCTGACAAGTACATGGGCTCTCTGGCAGTGAAAATAAAACAAATTCTGTGAAGGAAACAGACAATAAGTATAGAATGGAAAAGAGGGGTGAAGGTGAGTCTTGAGAAATTACTACCTTTAAAGAATGCTCAGAAGAGGATCTGGCAAAGAAAACCAAAAAGCACAATGAAAATGGGGAGAAAGTATTCATAGTAGGTGAAGAGAGGAGGTTCCAAAATGTATGGAAACATTAGTCCCTGACAGCTGCAAGGCTGGGTTCGCTGCAGCAGAACAGGATCCTGTGCATTTGCTGGTCAGTGCTGGCGGCCCGCAGAACAGCTACACGGGAGAAGGAAGGAAGAAGCCTGAAGAAAGCAAAGAAGTACAATAAACTGGAAAACAGGAACGGGACATTTTGTAAAGCCTGTGTATGTGGCTCAGGAGAGAAATAAAGCAAAAGGGAGAGAAGAAAACAGAGCCTAAGAACAGTATTCTGTTCCTTTTTATTTTTTTCTTTACATATTGGAGTTTAGAACATGTTTATATTTTTACTGACAATATCTATACAGAGGGAGATGCTGGGAACATTAGAGAGAGTATCCTGAGAAGGACTGGAAAACTGATAGACCAGGTTCAAATCCCAGGGCTGGTACTTGCTACTGGCTGGCAATGGACAAATTACTTACTCTCCATAAATCTCAATTTCTTAATACATAAGATTGAGATTAAAATAGCATTTTCCTGACAAAGTTGTTGAATGGAATGAGATAATGCAAATTTTAGTCAGTGGAATATTTCTTCCTGATCTTTGCTAAATCTGCATAAAACGATGTACTATAATACTTCCTATGAGATAGGAAGTATTTTTCTTAATTCATGTTTTTACTTAAATTCATGTACTTTAACAAGAAGCGTGATATTGCTGCCATAAATGGAAAACCAGTATTACCGTAACTCACTAGTAACTGTAAAAATTATATCAATAAAAACAGTATTGGGAAAAAAAAAAAAAAAAAAAGAAGGGCTGGCGATCCCCATCTGATGTGAATTTGCACTCGAAAGAAAAGGAAATGTCCTCCACGAAAGGAGGGGAATCTACAGAGACTGGGCAAGGTTGTGGAGTATGACAATGTTATGGCAAAACAAAACACAAAGGATTTGTCACCTCGTAACTTCTGATTTCTCTTTGATTAATGACCAAGTCTACGAGGGGAGCAGGAGGTAGCTCTCAAGTGGGGAGTGAAGGGGCTAGTGGATAGCATAATGGTTACATCACTGGACTCCCACACAGCTGACCGTGGTTCAAGTTCTGGACCCAGTGGCTTCAAACTCAACGCCGGGTGCGTGTGTGTGCATGCCCAAGATCCTAAGAGGAGAATGGAGAAAGGACTGCAGCATGGCAATCCCCGGGGCAGGGGGTGGGGGAGGTGTTATTTTTGCTTTCTGTCTCTGTCTCTCAAGCAAGCGCCCACACCCTATAGCAAAAATCTCTCTCCAAAAAATAAAAAGTAAAAAAATAAGAAGTGGTGAGTGCAAATTTGAAACAACTAGGTGAGGATCTCTGAGACTGTAAGGGAAGTTGATGACCATAGATTAGCAGAAGGATGAGTTTCCTCCTTCCTCTTCAAGCAAGTACATTCCTCTAGGTGTGGTCAACAGTCTTCACCTGTATGAGGACTTCCTGTCCTCTCCACCACAGAGAGGGGGGTCAGTCTTTCTGAAGCTCTTGCATTCCCTCCAGTCTCATCGCTGTTAATAATTTAACACAGCACTGGTTTTATCTACTTAAATATCTTCCTGCCCCAATGAGGCTTTAAATTCGCTAAGGAAAGTAACTGGTATTAACCATCCCAGCTTTATTCTTCTTCGATACCTAGCATGGCATCTCAATAAATGACAACAGAAATGAATTTTTTAAAATATCTTTTTATGCTACAGTGTATAATAATATTTAAGCGAGGATGGAGACAAGAAGAAAGTTCTAAAACTCTGTTGAAAGTTTTATTAACTAAATAAAAAGAAAACTATTGACAACTCACCAAGAGTAGAAATTTCTGAGTAATATGTAGAGAAGGAAGTCTGTCCCAAGACTAAGTAGCCAACCACAAATTCTATCAAGGATCTGCTATGGTGACAAACGAGATCAGGATTGAAGAAAAGTCTCTCTTTTTCTTTTTCATAGAAATTTAAATGGAGGTTTCACTTTCCCCCTTAATTTCCTTTTAGTAGAAATTCCCCATTAAGGACATCTTATCTTAAGAGTCTCTTCCCACAGCAGCATGAGCCACTCCAGCATCAGCAGACTGGCTTTGTAACCCTAAGTTCACTGAAGAGCATATTTAAAAATCTGCAATCATTGGGAAGAAAAACAAAACTGCAATCATACGTTAGATAGGAGTACGCCTCTGGCTCCCAAACTAACATTTTATGACTCATTTCCAATTGCATTTTACCACTAGTTTGCAATAATCCTGATTCCAGTGTGTGTGTGTGTGTGCGTGGGCACACAGGAGTGTGCACATATATGTTTACTTACGCCTTTCATGAAGATACTATTTTTGTGAAACTAAATCATATTCTTTTAAAATATTCAATGAACAGAAAGGCTCAAATAAAAAAGTAAAATACCACCTCATAGGTCACTAAGAAGAAGCTTCATCCGACATCTGACAAGCATCATGGCAGTGATTTTTCTGTAGGTTTCAGATAGAAAGACCGAGAGACAGAGAAGACTGGTAGATTAGACAGATGATTGGTTGATTCATTGATAGAGATAGATGAACAAAGGGGTAAATGAATGAATAGAGAGCCAAAAATAACTTATGGAAGAGGTGATTGAATAATGTCATTTGGGCCAGCCAGAGACATGATATGATAGTTAAAGTGCTTGGATTCTATGTGGCCAATTACATGGTTTGAGTCCTGAACCCAAAGACTTAAAAAACACACTGGGTGGGTGTGCATGCATAACCGAAATCCCAAGAAGAGAATAAAGAAGGGAAAGGGACTGTGGCATGCCTATCTCCCATGGGAGGTGCTTCCTCACTTTCTCTCTCTGTTTCTCTCCAGTGAGTGGAACATGCCCTACGGCAAATTTTAAAAAAGAGAGAAAGAAAAAAATCATTATATTTCACTGGAATTTAAGGAAAGAATGACAACTATCGTATTTTTATAACATATTTTTAATTTAACATTATTCTATAATTAGGACTATAAAAAAATTTACAATGTAGACATCTTTATTTTTAACTACTTGGCTAATTTGGATGGTATCTTTTTTTTTTTTTTTTGGAGAGGTTTTTCGCTATAGGGCGCGTGCGCTCGCCAGACAGACAGAGAGAGACATAGAGACAGAAAGCGAGAAATCACCCCCCAGGGGGGATGGTCACACCGCAATCCCTTCTCCTCCATTCTCCTCTCGGGATCTTGGGCACGCACGCACACGCGCCCGGCGTGAGTTGTAAGCCACCGGGTCCGAGACGCGAACCGCGGTCAACTACGTGGGAGTCCAGCGACATAGCCATTACGCTAACTGCTGGTTCCCTGGATGGTATCTTTTAACTCCCTGCCATGATACACAAATTTGGAACATTTCTTTTATCTTCCCCATCATATTTACCTACATTTGTTAACTGTATTATCCTAAGTCAGATTTAAGGATGCTTTGTTGTGTAATGATGATTTATTTATGAAATAAATGTCACATTTAAGTATAACACATGTCTTTAAAAAACTGTCTCAACTGATACATAAACTGTGGCACAGGTAAGACAACAGAATATTATTCAGCACTGTAAAGAAATGAGCTATCAAGTAATAAAAAGACATAGAGGAAACTTAAATTTATATAAGTGAAAGAAGACAATCTGAAAAGATTGAATATTATTGGCTTCCAATTATATGGCATTCTGGAAAAGACAAAACTATGGAAACAGTAAAATAAGCAGTAGTTACCAAGGGGCAGGGGAGAGGGAACAGGTAGAACGCAGAGGAGTTTTAGAACACGAATGATTCAGTACAATACTGTAATGGAATATATACGGCTATACATTTGTCCAAACCCTCAGAATGTACAGCACTAACAGTGAGTCTCAAAGTAAACTATGGACGTGGGATGACAATGAGGTGTCAATATAGGTTCATTGGTTATAACAGATGTACCATCTGGTGGGGCATGATGATAGAGAGTGCATTGGTTAGGTTTTGTTTGTTTGTTTTGTCCACTTGACTGGGCTAAAGGATACTCAGACAGCTAGTGAAACATTACTTCTGGTTGTGTCTATGTGAGTGTTTTCCAAAGACACTAGCATTTGAATCAATAAACTGAGAAAAGAAGACCCTCCCTCACCAACGTGGATGGGCATGATCAAATCCTCTGAGGGCCCAAGTAGAACAAAAAGGTGGAAGAACAAATGGACTTTTTCTTTTTTGGAGAGATTTTCACCACAGAGCATGAAACCATGCCCCAGGAGGGATGGCCACGCTGCAATCCCTTCTCCATTCTCCTCTCAGGATTTTAGGCATGCATGCACATGTGTCTGGCATGATTTTCATGCTACTGGGTCCGGGTCTCAAACCCCAGCTGACCATCTGGGAGTCCGGTGCCCCAACCACTATACCACTTGTGGTTACACCATAGGCTCCCCTGGTTCTTAGGCCTCTGGCCATCAGCTGAACTGCACCAATGGCTTTCCTAACCTCCAGCTTGCAGGTGGCATACTGCAGGATTTGTCAACCTCCAATTCCCATAACAGATTTCCTATATGGCCATAAAATCTTAATTTTAATTTTAATTTAATTTCAAGGAAATTTTATTTGTCCTTTTTCTCTGGAAAACTTGGATTAATACTAGAGGTTGTACATGTGTTGGGATAGGGGGTACATAGAAACTCTACCCATTTTTCTCAATTTTGCTGTGAACTCAACAATGTTTTTCAAAATAAAGTATGCACAACAAAATAAAATTCTGATAAATACCAACAAACATAAACAGCATTCACTATGACCTTCCTCAAAGAATTATTTATGAACTTATCTTACCTTAAAAAGCTGAAATAACGGGCAATACCCATCTTGCCATATTTGGGCAAAATGCGTGGAGAAAGTATCAAAACGAAATTATTATTACATAGTAATAAGGCAAGAAAAGTTTCCAACTCACATCACGTGTAGAATACAATCCTTCACTCTTCTTAGGACCCAAGAGTTTCTTCATGTTCTCCTTTATGTTTTCTTTTCTGTGTTGTCTGAACATTTTCTCCTGATCACACAGCGCCATGCTAAATCGTAGGTCTGGGCATGAGCTGTGATAGAAAGCATAAAAGTCATGAACCAATGCCTCCAAGCCTTGGATTACATCCATCCTGCACTCTGGGGTCCCTCTTAGCTACACGGGTAGGCACTGATTGCTTCCCTAAGCCATTTCCCAGGACAGGACCTCAAACAAGAGTAGAAATTGAGGGCTGTCTTACAGCAGCATGTTCTCAGGTACTTTTCAGAAAAAAAGAAACATGAGATGTTTTGGAAAAAGCAAATAAACAGCCCCTGAGAAGTTGTATGTTGTGATAACAAAGACTTTGAATTTTTATGTGTATTCATTTATATTTTTATTAAGTGTTTTCCAAACTTAGCTGATGAAGAATCCCCACCCAGGCGTCCCCACCTTCCTTCAGCCCACCATCGAAACACTTACTAATACCCCAGAAACCTGTGCCCTCAGGAACACACTTGCCTAAATAAGTCATAATAAATTGTCTTGTCTAATGAATAACCTTTGCTAACCAAGAAAGAAACTTTTTTTCCTTCAGATTTTTGCTATAGGGCACATGTGCTTGCAGGACAAAGACAGTAAGAGTCAGTGAGAAATTACCCCCAAGAGGGGTTGGCCGGGTTGCTGCAATCTCTCATCTTCCATTCTCCCCTTAGGATTTTGGGCACACGCACACACACACACAGCATGATTTTCAAGTCACCAAGTCAGGGACTTAGACCACACAGTACACAATGTGGGAGTCTGGCACTTTAACTACCACGCCACCTGCTGGTCCCAAAAAGAACTTTTAATCTAATAGCAGAATTTGGAATAATCACAAGTGAGTTTACAACTAGGGGACTTTGGAATTCTTAATTATATATAGTCTTCTTTCTAATAATAGCAGCAGTCATTTCTCAGAACTTTATACTATGCCAGAAATCACATTAGGGACTATACATATATCTTTAAGAGTACTATTGGAGTAAACATTACACACTATTATGTATATTATTATATACTACAGCTCTACGAACCAGAAAACTGAAGTTCTGAGATGAGGATCATATAGTAAAAGTGACATACTTCCTGCAGCACAAATACGAGTCACAATTTAAGACAAGTCCTAACTTGGAACTCTAAATACCAGCTACTGAGTTTTAAAATAAAAAATAAACAAAATGTATTTAAGGTGGTGTGGAGGTTGACACAGCTGGATCCCATATAGCTGACCGTGCGGTTTGAATCCTAGACCCAGCAGCTTGAAAACCACACCAGGCATGTTTGTGTATGCCAAATCCCAAAGAGAAAAAAATAGAGAAGAAAATATTGTAGCATGGCCAGCCCCCTGGGGGGTGATTTCTCACTTCCTCTCTCTCTCTCTAACAAGCAAGCGTGCACCGTAGCAAAACTAAAAAATGTAATCAATAAACAGACAAATAAGTTTAAAATACAACAATTGGGGTCAGCTGGTGGCATGATGGGTAAAGCAGCTCAATCCCACGTGGCTTACTGGGAGGCTTCAAAAACACACAGGGCACATGCATGTGCATGCATGCCCCACATCCCAAGAGAATGGAAGAGAAGGGATTGTGGTGTAGCCATCCTCCCAGGGAGTGATTACTCTCTCTCTCTCTCCCTCTCTTTCTCTCTCTATCTCTCTCTCCCTCTCTCTTACTCTCTGGTGAGCACACACACCCTGTAGCAAAAACAAAACAAACAAAAAGAAGAAAACTATTTTAAAAATGAAAATATATAGTAATCTACATTAGGATGTGAACCAATACAAAATGTAGAAGCTGAGAATATCACCAATAAAATAAATACTGTCTCTATCATTCACAAAAGCAAGTTCTTCCCTTGAAAGCAAATTAAAGTCCTACTTCTGTTAGTTCAGTTATTTTTTTCTTGTGAAACACAGAGTAAGCTTCTGGGCTAGTTCTCCATAGTGACATTTGATTGACTTGTATTTTAATTATTACATCCCAAAGCATAAATGCAGTATAGGTAGCTCACAAAAGAGGAAGTATCCTTAATAATGGAAAATGAAAAATATATATTTAATTTCACTAACAAGTGTAAATGATATTGTCATTAAATTAACTGATAATACAGAAAGATATTTTAAATACTCATTTTCCAGTGCTGGAAAAGGTAAAAAATAAAAGTAATATTATTCTCATGTGTTCCTTCTGGGAAAATAAATTTGCAAACCAATTTTGAAAAGTAAAGTGAGCAAGAAGCATCACAAATAATTAAATGTGCATTCATGGCCAGCCTGAGCCTGGTGGTGAAAGCGGCTGGATGCCAAGTGGCCAACCACACAGTTTGAGTCCTGGACTTGGCAGTTCGTGAAATGCACTGGGCAGGTGTATGTGCGTTCCCCAAATCTTGTAAAGAGAGAAATGGCGAGGAAGGGATTGCGGTGTGACCGTGTCCTATGGTGGTGCTTTCTTATTTTCCCTGTCTCTCTGTCTTTCTCCAGCAAATATAAAAAAATAAATAAGAATGTGTATTCCCTTTGATCTAGTAATTCTATTTCTGGATATCTACTTTGAAGGGAAATAAATAGAAATTCTGAAAAGATCATTTAATCATATTATTTAACAATATGGAAATAGTCATTATAGTTTTCAAAGCATTGGATTATACGTCCACTAAATGTAATTATTATGAAAATTATATAATGAGGGTGTAAAAGATCAGAATAACAAATGGCATTTTTAAAGTTTAGTCCTGGGCTACAGCCCTTTTCTATTGTCCTTGTTTTATGTGACATGTAAGGTCGGGTATCTCCTAACACTTTAAGAAACAAAAATCTCTTACATACAAGTGTGTCTGTGCATCCTTCTCAATTTTCCTCCCTTTTCTGGCCCTCAGAGGTAACCACTACCTTAAATTTTGTCTTTATCATTCCAGTGTACTTCCTTATACTTTTATAATATATATTTAAGTCCCTAAATATACAAATGCTCATTTCGCAGGTTTTTAATTTTGTTATAAATGTTATCTATGCAAACCATCTTTTTTTCTATTGGACATTTTGTTTTTGAGAATCATCTGTGCTTATGAAAATATGAGTGGACTTAAAGTTTATAGAAAAATGGAATTACTAGGACCAGCAGTTAGCGTAATGGCTATGTCGCTGGACTCCCACATAGTCGACTACGGTTCGCGTCCCGGGCCCGGTGGCTTAAAACTCACGCCAGGTGTGTGTGCGTGCGTGCCCAAGATTCCAAGAGGAGAATGGAGGAGAAGGGATTGTGGCGTGGCCATCCCCCCTGGGGGGTGATTTATCACTTTCTGTCTCTCTGTCTGTCTGTCTGGCGAGCACACGCGTCCTATAGCAAAAACCTATCAAAAAAAAAAAAAAAAGAAAGAAAAATGGAATAACTACTAGTTTATTTGGGTGTAAAAAACTTTGAAATTCACACGTAGTTTTTTCATAATATTCATTTTTCATGAACTTTTAGAAGACTCCTATAGAAGTAATTTAAACATTTTTACTATTGTGGAGTATTTACATTAAATAAATATACCATTATTTGGTTATCCAGAAACATTGAGATTATGTCCAATTTTTTGTAAGCTATTACAGTCTTATTATGGACATATGCACATGTGAAAGTTTCCTATAGTATATGCTGTCCAGAATGAACATCTCATTTAATCATCACAATAAACTACCAAATACTCTTTTCCTATTTTACCAATGAGTAATAAAAGTAATTAGAATTCTTTCAACCACTAACATAATTAGCAAGGAGATTTAAACCCAGGATTTCTCACTCTAGAACTCATATTCTTTATATGTTATGCTATTTTTAAAAAATAATCATAATTTTTTAAAAGATCTTTGAACAGTGTAATAAACATAAATGTTTAGAAGATGTCAATAAGATGTAAAAAAAACTGGATGAGTTTAAACAATGTTGAGTCATTTTATAAATATGTAATAGAATTATGATTAATTTATTTCTTTTTTATGTATTATCCTTAACTTTTTATTTAATTTTCTTTCTGGATTTTATGTTATGCTTAATGGAAGGCCTTACATAATTTTTGGAGAGATTTTTGCTATAGGGCTCATGTGCTCACCAGGGAGACAGAGAGAGACAGAGAGACAGAAAGCGAGAAATCACCCCTTGGGGAGATGACCATTCTACACTCCCTTCTCCTCCATTCTCCTCTCAAGATCTTGGGCATGCATGCACACACACCAGTCGTGAGTTTTATGTTGCCAGGTCTGGGACTTGAACTGTAGTTAACTATGTGGGAGTCCAGCGACGTAAACTTTTACATCATTTGTTGATCCCTAAAAACTTTTTTAATGAATAAGATTTTTCTCTGAAAAATAAATTTCTATTCTAGACTCATAATCACAAGTTAACATATAAAAAGAGAATTAAAGCTTATTATAAACATATAATAAGTTACTTTTGTTTATATTATTTAGCTGAGTTTTTTCTACATCTTTTAAGTAACATATCATTAAAGCCCATCCTGGGATGAAATTTACCAGTAAGTGGTAAAATCAACTTCAACAGAGAAGTTCAAAGAGATAAAAAGATACAGGTAAGACAGGATGAAGAAGGTGGGATCCACTGAATCCAGTCTTAGACCAGAGATTAATTAGAGCAAGGTAGACCTTCCTCTCCTAAGAGTCACCATTTGAAAATCATAAATTAGGGACCAGCCAATGGCATAATGGTTCCGTCACTGGTTCCACATGGCCAACCACAAGTTCAAGTACCATACCTGGCAGCTTGAAACTCAGGACTGGCACATGTGCGTGCATGTCTAAAATCATGAGAAAAGAATGGAGGAGAAGGGATTGAGGCATGGCCATCCCCCCAGGGGGTGATTTCTCACTTTCTATTTCTCTGTTTCTCCCTGTCTCTCTGGAGAGCCCACATCCCCTATAGTAAAAATCTCTCTTAAAAAAAAAGAAAGAAAGAAAATAATAGATGATCTTCCAGTGTTCATTCTTAGAGACCACTTTGAAAGCAACATGTTCCATGGAACTTGATCATTCAGAGTCCTTCTGGTCATGATGAACAAAATGAGTCTCAAATTTCAAGCTATCCCTTTGGAAAAATTGTAAATTTCCTGAGTTACTGTAATACAAATATGATTGTAAGTTTTCTGCTTATGTTCAGTTTCACGTTTTTGAAATCTATCTGAATCAATAATGGAAGATAGACCTGCATTGATTTCTCTGGGAATAGAAATATAACAAAGATTCTTTCAAAGCACTTAATCTAACATTGCTATTTAACCATCAAACTGCTGGAGAATTAAGCAAAATGTACTAGAATTATGTTTTAAATTTTGTAATTGCTAACAGATAAATAAAAAAGAAAAGCAAATTTAATATCCCTTTATATCTTCAAAGTCGTCAAAATAATTTTGTATATACAAGTATAGTCTTTAACAACTAAAAGAAATTAGTGGCTAATTCAGATATTTTCCATTCAACTAAATAAATACACTTACCAAACTTCAAGAGACATTTCCAAAATCATTTCAGTTACCTAAAAAATATATCAATAAAATTAGGTCATAAGATGGATGTGTGTTTTTTTTATAATGGAAACAAACTCAAAATAAGTGTTGAGTGCTATATAATTCTTAATCTAAAAAAATAAAAAAGAATAAAAGTAACATGACTCCATGAAGCCTCTAAACTATAGATACATTTCAGTAAATAACATGTTTTTGCTTTATATGGTAAGTTTATTTAATAAGTCATTTCAGCAAATGTAAGTCCTACCTATTCCTGGTTATTTTCCCCCCTCACTAAAACGAAGTAGTTCAGTTTCATGATTACTATTCACAAAACATAGACAGTGTCTAAGATATAAAAATCTACAAAGATGAAGAAAGCTGGAGGCATGGTGGTTAAGGTGGCTAGACCCCATGTGGCCCACTGTGTGGTCTGAATCCTGGTCTTGGAGACTTTAAAACACTCCACTGTGCGTGTGTGTACCCAAAATCCCAAAAGGAGGGAGAAATGAAGGGGAGGAATTGCAGCATGACCACCCCCCATGGAGGATGCTTTCTCACTCCCTCTCTCTCTCTGTCTCTCTCTGTTGAGCATATGCACCCTCTGTCAAAACTGAAAGAGAAAAGAAACACTATGAAGATGTGGTGTTTATTACTCAGAAACTGCTTCTGCTTCAGGTCACAAATCAAAGGCCATAGTGACCAAAAAGTTGAAAGAAGCCGGAATGAAACTTCACATGTGCATTCCTGCCCAGGGCAGGCTGCAGAAAGCCGGAAAGAGAACACCTGTCTCCCCGTGGGCGCTTAAGAAATATCTACCAGTTGGATCTGGGGGCTCATGTTTTCATTTATTCCACACTGTTTGAGCTAACCAAACATAATGGAGGGCTGCATCTTACCAATGAGACAAGTTTGATTGAGTGAGAAAGAGAGTAATTAATATCCATAGAGCAACAGGAGTCTTAAAGATATCTTTAGAGGCCAGTAGGTGTGGTGGGTAAGGTACTTGAACCCTCACATGACTGACCACAATTTTGAGTCCTGGACCTAGTGGCTTGCTTTCTCACTTTCTTTTTCTCTCTCTTCTCTCTCTCTGGTGAGAGCATTTACCCTAAAGCAAATTAGAAATAATAATAATAAATCATTATTTTAAAAAAATAAAGATGTCTTTCTGGAGAGTGTGCATCTGTTCCATAGATAAACTTTCTTGGCATTACTTCTAGAACGTCATAATGTTATAAGAACCTAATGAGAAAGTGCTCAAAACTTACTGTATAATTATAAGATGGTGCTTTTTACTATTGTATTAATTTTACTATCAGAACATGGAGTGAACTTCTTCAATAACTTTGAATAGAACAGAACAAAGGAATCCCTTTTGAAATATGATGAGGATATTTTTAGAACCAATATAAAATGCTATAGCTTGCTAGATATGTTATCATTTGGGTTTCAGGGAATGGAAAAAAACAAACTAGACGGAGCTTTCCAAAAGGTTAAAGTTCATTGATGGTTTTCTGCAGTGGATTTTATGAGTAGGCAAAAAGTATTGAAATCATCTGTACAAAAATTTGCCTCTCCCACTGAACTGTCAGCTCTGTCTCATACGGGATTCCACTGCTAGCTCACTGCATGGTGCGGGGCCTACAACAGGTAACTATTTGCTGAATGACCGTGTACATGTGTGTGGAGGAGCACTTTAGGCAACCTTTTCTTGTCAAGAAATATCTCACCACTACTAAGATAAAATCATGGGATTGTAGGACCAGCAGATGGAATAATAGTTAGGTCACTGGACTCCCACATAGTCGACTGAGGTTCAAGTCCTGGACCTAATGACTTAAAACTCATGCTGGGAGTGTGTGCATGTGTGCACAAGATCCCAAGAGGAGAATGGACGAGAAGGGATGGCAGCATGTTTATTCCCCCGAGGGGTGATTTCTCGCTTTCAGTCTCTCTGTCTCTTTCTCTCTCTCTGGCAAGCACACGCATCCTATAGCAAAAATCTCTCTTAAAACAAAAAAATGGGATGGTGATCAAATCATAGGATGGTCTGACCCAGACCGTAGTTCTTCTGTATTGAATTCTATAAATATTTATTCTTCAAAACAGCATATACATGTTACAGTTAAAGTTAATGGGACAATTAAGACTTCCTAAACAAATGGAACAATACGTGCCCAGATGAATAGTCGTTTACTTATGTCACAAGGGTGTCTGGCTATGAAACAATTCCTCCAATGCCATCTATTCCATCCGTGGATGGACGATTCGCGGCACATTCCAGAACATTCTGTCTACTTCCCATTCCAAAAGTTCAAGTTCAATTGGACTGTTTCCCGAAGAGGCCTTGGAAATGTTATACAGAATGAGGTTACACTGGATATTTGTAAGAAAAGCAAGATCTAAAATGCATTCTGGTTTTCTTCATGAAAGATGCCATTAAAATGATAGTAGGCTTAATGTTCTCATCTCCAGAGAGCAGTCACCACGTGTGAATGTAAATTATGCCAGCAACAGTACGGCTCAGGGTAGTGTTTTCTTTTTTCGTTTTTTTTTTTTTTTAGAGGTTTTTGCCATAAGGCGCGTGTGCTCGCCAGACAGAGAGACAGAGAGACAGAAGGCGAGAAATCACCCCTCAGGGGGGATGGCCACGCCGCAATCCCTTCTCCTCCATTCTCCTCTCGGGATCCTGGGCACGCACGCACACGCACCCAGCGTGAGTTTTAAGCCACCGGGTCTGGGACATGAACCGCGGTCAACTACGTGGGAGTCCAGCGACATAGCCATTACACTAACTGCTGGTCCCTCAGGGTAGTGTGTTCTACCAGATGGAAAAATCCAAAGCTGGAAGGAGCTTCCTATTTGAATGTGCCACCTCATAATCGAAAGGGTTCAAGAAAAACCTGGTTCTCCAACTGGAGGCCCCTAAACAATTTATTAGTTATAGATTAAATATCCAATGCATAAATATATCCAATGCCTATTTGTCCGGATGACTTAATTAAACAAAAGAAAATCAATCAGGCCATATTCATAGGTACATTTTTCTTTTCCATAAGAATATCCACCTAGGTTACTAGGCTAAAAAAGAAGCCTTGCAGTTTCTTGCTGCTAGTAGCTTAACAAGATTTTTTAAGTAAGGGCAGGAGAAAAGAAGAGAAGGTGTCAGTTTCTCTGCCATGCTGAAGGTCACAGCGTGCGTGACCACAGTCCTTCTCGCTTCTGCATGTTGCCCAAGTGGATTCTCACCGGCCTGGAGGAAATTTTAAACTCCCCCTGTTGATGCACAATGTTCGGACATGTTACAAAGCCGGATGTTCAAATCTCTCTGCACCTTTTTAAAACTCATTATTCGGGTAAAAGAGCCACAAAAATATGTACTTCCTGCAGGTGTGAAATTCCTTCCCACATGCTGTGTAAGGCATCTTGTCATCACAGGCTTCCACGTGGCCTGCGTGCTCAGGGCAATTAGAAAGAGTGACATGATCTCCCAGACTCTCCCCAAACCTGTAATCCTTAGCTACAAACCGGAACAAATTAGAGCTCCCTCTCTGAGGAATTATATGTGGGAAAGTACTCACACATCCTTGTGGAAAATAGCAGTCTCTGCTTTGAATTCCAGAGTGGAAAGCAATTTTAGATGCTTACGATGAGAGAGTTCCTGTTAGTGGAGGGGGGGTGTGGAGGAAATGACTTTTTTTTTTTTTTGGAGAGGTTTTTGCTATAGGGCGCGTGTGCTCGCCAGAAAGACAGAGAGAAACAGAGACAGAAAGTGAGAAATCACCCCCCAGGGGGGATGGCCACGCCGCAATCCCTTCTCCTCCATTCTCCTCTTGGGATCTTGGGCACGCACGCACATGCGCCTGGCATGAGTTTAAGCCACCAGGTCCAGGACTCGAACTGCGGTCGGATACATGTGAGTTCAGTGACATAGCCATTATGCTAACTGCTGGTCCCTTTTACTTTTCATTTTTTTTTTTTTTTGGCGGGGGGGGGTAGGAAATGACTATTTTTTAAAGGAGCCATCCAGACTTGAAAACAATTTTTAAAGTTTATCATCTACTAATTGGCTTACAAACTTCCCTGGGTCATTTTGAAATGATAAAGATAGCGTAGCAAGCATAATATCTGGCAATAAGAAGTTCCTTTAGGGACCAGCAGTTAGCGTAATGGCTATGTCGCTGGACTCCCACATAGTCGACCGTGGTTCGAGTCCCGGACCCGGCGGCTTAAACTCACGCCGGGCGCGTGTGCGTGCGTGCCCAAGATCCCGAGAGGAGAATGGAGGAGAAGGGATTGCGGCGTGGCCATCCCCCCTGGGGGGTGATTTCCTGCTTTCTATCTCTCTCTGTCTCTCTCTGTCTGTCTGGCGAGCGCACGCGCCCTATAGCAAAAACCTCTCCAAAAAAAAAAAAAAAAAAAAAAAAGAAGTTCCTTTAAAATTATTTTTTTAAAAATGCATATCATCAAATAACTTTAAACTTAACAAGTTATCCTATTAGTAAAGAGTTCTTTAGGGACCAGCAGATGGCGTAATGGCTATATCGCTGGACTCCCACATAGTTGACGGTGGTTCAAGTCCCAGAGTCAGTAATTTAAAACTCATATCGGGCCTGTGTGCGTACATGCCCAAAATCCTGAGAGGAGAATGGAGGAAAAGGGATTGCAGCATGGCCATCGCCCCGGGGGATGATTTCTCACCTTCTGTTTCTCTGGCAAGCACACACACCCTATAACAAAAATCTCTCTTTAAAAAATAGTTCTTTAAATAGGCCTTGCCCTCTCTAATATTTACAATGTTCACTTTCAATAAAACATTACTTTGAATTCTAATCTCTCTTGAGTTAATTTGCTTTTCTTCAAGGAAAAAAAGATATAGCAACTAATCAAAATGCTGATTCAATAATGGTTTACATTTTTCAAGAGAAATACTAATAGTTGCTACTATTTCACATGATCTGTGCAAGATAATAAAGTACTATTAAAACCATAAGGGCAGGGGCCAGCAGGTTGTGTGGTGGTTAAGGTGGCCGGATCCCACTGTATGGTTAGAGTCTCAGACCTGGAAGGTTGAAAAACATGCCAGGTGTGTTTGCCTTTTTGCCCAGACTCAAGAGAAGAAGGGACTGCAGCATGGCCATTCCTCCTAGGGGATTCATATTCTCTCTCTCTCTCTCTCTCTCTCTCTCTCTCTCTCTCTCTCTCTCTCCAGTGAATGCATATACCCTAGAGCAAAAAAGAACCATAAGGGGACACACGTGTATCTGTTTTACTGTAACTCCAACCTATAAAAAAGAAAAAGCTGTGAATCTGACATGAAGGAAATTCAAGTGCAGAACAGAAATTACAACCCCACCAGTACAAGCTAGATCACATCTAAGTAAATTTGGCTTATTTAAAATCAAATGAAATACATAAATCATTGTTTAAAATTATAATATTTTTAGTAAAATAAAATTATCATTTCCTACCAGGAGTCATCTAATCTAGCCATTGGGATAATTATGCCAGCCAAAATAATCAATGTCTTAAGAAAGCTGAAAAATTGGGCCAACTCCATAGCATAGGGTTAAGCATTGTGTGGAAAGAGTTGGATGCCACATGACGGACCATGGTTCAAATCTTGGGAAGAAACAGAGGAAGGTGGATTGAAGCATGGCCAGGCCCCACTGGGGGGATAAAGAGGGTTCTCTTCCTCTCTCCCTCTCTTCCTCTCTCCCTCTTCCTCTCTCCCTCCCTCTCTTCCTCTCTTGAGCATGTATGCACTGTTTGTTATAAAAAAAAAAAAATTAAACCATTTGAAACATTAGATAATACATGTACTGTTTCCCCATAGTCATATTCCACTCTATCACATAGTTTCCTCCTTACATTTGATGATAATCTCCAATTTTTATATTTAAGGTCCTACTCCTTCCATTGGGCATTAGTGGACATTCTGAAGAGCTCAGGTATCATTCCCTTCAATACAGAAAGTCAGATTTCCCAGAACACTATCTCCATACCCCTCCACTGTCTTCTCCAAACGGAGAGTCTAAAGTCTCCCTTAGACTCTAGCTTTTCTTTTACGAGCTTTACTTATTTCATTACTCCTGTCTGAGCACTTCCTAGGTTTTCAACAGTTCCCATAAGTGTATTCATTTGCACGTTCATCCAAAAACAATGGATGTGCTTAATGTATGCCAGGCTGGGTACCAACGGTAAACTGGACTTGCTCTGCTCCCTGACAGAACTTACTACTCAACAGAAGACTCCTAAGGATGCAAGAGCATTCTAAAATGCCCTATCATTTAAAGTTATAAATTGTAGATGTGTCATAAAAGACACACTGAAGTTTCCACTGTATTGGGTTGTCAGAAAAGTCATAATATATTTTTCTATGTAAAAATGCATCATGGTTTTTCTGATGACCCAATGGCAACCCAAGATAAAAATTCATTCTCCCTTAAAGCCAGGAATTGTTTCATTCACACCTGAACATTCCTTACATCAATATCTGAGGCTTTCAGATCTTACACAGAGTCCTCTCAATTTTTCACAGAACTATATAGTTCTCTTGTTTTCTCTGCAAATTCCCCTTTGTCTCAATAATTTGTCTAAATTGTGGTCTTTGTCATACATCAACATGTAGTTAGCCAATAAAAATCATCCTGATAGCAACGTAGTTCCTTTTTTTTTAAGAGGTTTTTGCCTTAGGGCATGTGTGCTCGCTGGAAAGAGAGAGGGAGACATTGACAGTGAGAGGGAATGTGAGAAATCACTCCCTGAGAAGGATGCCCATACCACAATCCCTTCTCTATTCTCCTCTTAGGATCTTGGGCATGCACACACATGTGCTCAGTGTGAATTTCAAACTACCGGGTCTGGGACTTGAACTGCTATTGGCCATGTGGGAGTCTAGCAACATAACACTACACATCTGCTGGCCCCAATACTAACTTAATTCTGAACTCATTGTCAAAACTCCCTTTTTTTTTTTTTTTTTAAAGCTGTGCCACTATCTCTTCAGTAGAACTACCTCATTCATTTTCAAGTACCAATTATGAATAAGCAATAATCAAAGAAAGCCATCCACCAAAATTAGATGCCATAGACACCATGAGACATAACTATTTTTAAACAATAATACCAACTTCTAAATAAAGATGGCAAATGAAAATACAGTGTAAACTTAGAGGCTACCTTCCTTAAAGCATTGCCCAATACAAGCTAATTTTCATCCAGAGAAACAGACTGTATTTCCCTTACTTCAAAACCCTCACATTTTCACGGTTCTTTTGAAGTGGGCTGTTTAGTTACACAAAACACATATTTTGCTTACTAATGCTTCTGAGAAAAAAAGCCAATTCCAGTCTCAGTTCCTCATTACCAGGTCACAAACCTTCCATGAGTCACTTGAGTCACCGCCTTAGCTAAGATACCATCTACACACCTGCACTTACACCCTGTGCCCATCTGACTCCATGTCCCTGCTCTCCCTCCATGCCCCAATGCTCTGTTCCCATCCACCCCCTCTAGATGCTTTCCTGAAAACGCTTTGTCCTTTCTCGTGCCACACCTTTAATCAGGCCGTTCCAATCAGAACTGCCTTGTCCCCCTGGAGGAACCCATCCCAACCACACCTTTCTCTAAGGGCTAGCCCACACAGCCATTGCTGTCCACCTTCTCCCACAGTGACCTGGAGCCCAGCCCACTCCTACTGTCCCTCTCTGACCTTCTCTGCCACCACCCTTCCTCTGTCCTCTGGTCATTCTCTCCCAGCTGTTCCTCAGCAGCCAGGCAAGCTCTGCTTCAAGGTCTTCTACTGGGAGTGCCTTGTGCCCTCATGTACCCTCAGAGATGCCCTTCTTAGCCACATTTCTGGAACTGCACTGGTGACCCCCTTCACACATCGCATACTCCCCCATTCTCCTCTAATTTAGTTGCCACATGTCATCAGGACTCTCCAAAAGAAGTATCTTGTACTTATTTACTTCTTGCCTACCTCACTAAGTAGAATGCGCATTCCGTGAAGGTAGGGATTCCCGTTGGTTTTATTCACTGTTGAATAGGCAGCGCCTGAAGAGTGTCTATCAGGCCAGCCAGTGGTGGTTAAGGGGGCTGGATCCCAAAAGACCAAGTGCAGTTTGAGTCCCGGACCCTGCAGCCTGAAAGTCACCCAGGGCAAATGTGAATGTGTGCCCAAAATCCTGAAAGGAGAATGGAGGAGGGGGGTAATGAAGGTGGCGGTGTGGCCATCCTCCCAGGGAGTGATTTCTCACTTCTCTTTCTGTGTGTGTGTGTGTGTGTGTGTGTGTGTGTGTGTGTTTCTCTCTGGCAAGTGCACTTGCCCTATAACAAAACAAACAAACTCCACCGTGTCTGCCACGTAGCGAGTGCTCCAAACATATATATAAAATGAATGAACTAATGAACAAATGATTTCTCCTTGTAACTCTCATTGCACTTACTGCCTGCACTATTCATATGGCCTTGAAAATTATCAAGCACAGCCCAGCAGGCAGAGGACCCAGAGAAGGCCCGCATTTGGTTTCTAACCCACCCTAAAAGCCAAGTGGGGTGATGCCTGCCTGTAGTCTCAGCTACTTGGGAGACTGAAGCAGGAAGATGACAATGTATCGTGATCCTGTCAAAAAATTCTAATCATACAGAGATATTGAACTCTAGTTGAAAATATTATGAAATGAAAATATTAATAATATTGAAAATATTATAAAACTTCAAACATCTGTTGTTCACAACTTGCTTTGAAATGCACAGAAAAGTAGGACAGATTGATGGATAAATGGAAGACACGTGTGACAAAGCAAATATAGTAAAACATTAATTGCAACATGTAGGTGACAGTTATACGGCTGTTTACTGCACAAATCTTTTAACTTTTACATGTTTGAAAAATTTTATAGTAAAATTTGTGTAACAATTATACTTTAGAGAGCCCTCTGACTCCATAAACTTCAAATTCTTTTCTCTATCTATATTCTCTTATTTTATTTTCTGCATAGTACTTATCACTGTTGACGTTGTGTTGATAATTCTCTCTCTCATCACTACCAATTTTCTTTCCTCATTAGAATACAAGCTCCCAGGGTGTCCCATGACATGGTGGCTAAGGTGGCTGGACCATACATAGCCAATTCCATGTTCTAGTCCCAGATCTGGCAGCTTGAGAAACACCCTGGTGCATATGTGGGTGTGCTCAAAATTCTGCAAAGAAAGAGAAAAGGAGCAGAAGAGGGTGTGACATGACCATCCCTCATTGGAAAGTGTTTCCTCACTCTCTCTCTCTCTCTTTCTCTCTCTCTCTCTCCATCTCTCTCCAGCAAATGCATGCACCCTCTGGCAAAAATGAAAAAAAAAACAAGCAGCCTGCAGGACAAGTTGGTAGTGTGGTGGTTAAGACACCTGGATCCCACATGGCCAACCAAGTGCTTCAAGTCCTGGACCCAGCTTGAAAAACATTCCACACACATGTGCATGCATGCCCAAACTCCTGAGAGGAGAATGGAGAAGGGAATGTAGAGTGGCACCGGGCTCCTGCCCCAGGGGGTGAGTCTCATGTTCCCTCTATCTTTCTCTCTGTCTTTCTCTGGTGAGTACACATCTGACCACAAAAATGAAAACAAAACAAAGAAACAAAAAGGAGAATTCAAGTTTCCTGAGAAACAGGGTATTGTCTGTTACGTCCTGTGTGATTAGTTCACCACCAGAATATTGCCTGGAACATAACCGGTGTTTAATCAATAACTTCTTAAGTAAGAAAATCAGTGAGTAGGTGTTTCATTACACAACTTATCACAGTAGCTATCGGTTCATTCATGAATGTCAACCTTCCAAGCAGATCCTTAGTTCTTGGAAAATGAAACTTTTCGTAGCTTTGTTGCTATTTAGCAAACTTTTAGGTACACAATAAAGCATCATATTCTTCTCGTATTAATACATAATGCAACCTATTGAATGATCAATATCTAAAAAAAGAAAATTGTCAGAGGGAGCATGCACTTTACATGAACCAGGCATGTTTTCTAAACCACCAATCTGGGACTCAAATCACATAGCTGACCACATGAGATACAGCCACCTGAACCACCAGGCCATGGACTGGCCCAAGTGGTCAAAACTTTCTAATTATATGATACAGTCCATTCTCAGTGGTACAGTCACTACTGGACTGAACTGCACTGCTTAAAATCTAAAAAATAAAATAAAATTATATAATCTATTTAAATAAAAGTTATTTTTTTTAGAGAGATTTTTGCTACAGTGCGCATGCACTCACTGGAGAGACAAAAGACAGAAAGCCGGATGTCACCTCCCAGTGGGGATGGCCATGCCACAATCCCTTCCTCTGCATTTTCCTCTCAGGATTTTGGGCACAGAGCATACACGCCCAGCATGAGTTTTAAGTCACCTGGTCTGGAACTCAAACCACAATTGACTACGTGGGAGCCTAGCAATGTTAACTATGATGCCATCTGCTGGTCCCAATAAATGAAAGATTTAGAGAGATAAGAGTAGGAGCTGCTGCCCATGTGGACTAATGCCATTCTGACCCTCACCCATCCAGAAACAAGGAGGAAGCAGAGGACACCTAGGCAGATTCTTAGTTCCTGGAAAATGGAACTTTTTCCCTTATTAGCACATCAGCAGGGACCTCCGCCCAGCCTGCAGTGGGATAGGTGGGGTTGTCACGGCCTGTTTGCCACACAAGGCACAGCATGCAAGTTGCACTACCACCTGATATCCTACCTCTCAGGTTAACCTCTAGCCATATTGGGAGCAGAGAGGTTTAAACAAACATCTGAAGACAGTGAGGTTTAGATTTCTCACTCTACAACATGTCTCCACCCCTGACCAGCAAAAGGTGAGAAAATTTAAACCCCAAACTTCCAATGTGAATTCCACACTCTTAACCATAACAGAGGAGGGAAACCAGCAGAGAGTTAACTTGCACCAGGGGGAAGGGCATGAACACACAGCTACAGAAACATACTCCAAAGACAATGAAAACATCTGGAAGGAGATTAGTGGCAAACACCCTAAGAGTCCTGCCTCCTAATTCTCACTTTATATTGCAAGTAGGCAAAGCAGGCCCCAGTATGCCAGTCTCCTCTGGAGATGCCTACTTGCTCATCTCTCCAGGTGTCTTGTGACCACAGAAATCACTTTATGTTTACCCAGTATGAACTTTTGGACGACAAAAGTTTGATGAAGTTTTTGCTAATGATGTCTCGGCTTGAAGTGTTCGAACGTTCTCTTCACCACACCCAAGTGCTCCTTTTACTACCCAAGATGGAAACCATCTCCAAGGCTGGGTGCCACGTCTCCTTGCCACCTGTTCTTGCCTACCACCTCTGTGAATGTTGTAGAAAGACCAGTCCCCTTGGAAGGGTAGAAACTCAGAGAGGAGGAGAGGTGGATGACTCTCACGGGAGGAGGAGAGGTGGATGACTCTCATGGGATCTGCAGAACAACCAGGGGACTCCCCACTGCTACAGGACAGAGTGATAAAGCTGTTTGGCCTGCTGTTTGCCCAACTGTTTTCTTAGGCACATGAAAGAAATAATGACATAAGCTACTTTAAATTCAGAAATGTGGAAGGTCTTTTTTGGAGCCTGAGGCTTACACACCTAATCATAGGAAATGACAGGAGGAAAGGAAATGAATTCGTTCTGAAATATCTGCTCTTACCATCTGTCTTCTGTCATGAACTTAAGTGCCATTTTTTTTTTTTTTTTTAACCTTCCAAAGGCCAACCTGGGCTTACAAGGCCCTCAGCAGAATTCCTTCTAGCAGCATACAGTAGGTAAGCCTAAGGGTTTCAGCATTTGACCACCTCTACGCTCTCCTCCCCACTGTTCACCGGCCTGTGCCTGCCAAGCCATCCAACTTGCCATGCCTCAACTTGCTTTCTTCTTTCAAGACTCCAGGCTTCTGCAATTTCTTCTGCCTAGAATGCTCATAACTACCTCTCTGCCGGCTGAAATCCTACTCTTCCCTCACAGTCTCATAACAACAATATCAAGGAACACGAGTGCAGTGCTTACTATGTACCAAGTGCTGTTCTAAGCACCACATGTGTGTATGTATACATCTAAATGTATAGTGTCTACATATGTCAATAAACTATCATCACGGACTTAAATTAAAAATTATATACTGGGACCAGTAGTTAGCGTAATGGCTATGTCGCTGGACTCCCATGTAGTCGACCATGGTTCGTGTCCCGGACCCGGTGGCTTAAACTCACGCCAGGCGCTTGTGCGTGCGTGCCCAAGATCCCGAGAGGAGAATGGAGGAGAAGGGATTGCAGCGTGGCCATCCCCCCTGGGGGGTGATTTCTTGCTTTCTGTCTCTCTGTCTCTCTCTCTGTCTGTCTGGCGAGCGCACGTGCCCTATAGCAAAAACCTCTCCAAAAAAAAAAAATTATTTACTTAATACATATATACATAATTTAAATAAGTAATCTATATTTAATATAACAAATCATATCAAATTATTTCATAAACATTATGTTTATAGTGTACACTACTATACATATATTATATATGTAAACAGAACTAACTCACTTAATCATAATATATCTCCTATAAGATTACTCTGTAGGGGGTCAGAAGATGGCACAGTGGTTATGTCACTAGACTCTCACATAACCATTGTTCAAGTCCTGGACCCAGTGGCTTAAAACTCACACTGGGCTCGTGTGCATTCGTGTCCAGGATCCCAGGAGGATAATGGAGGAGAAGGGACTGTGGTGTGGCCATGCCCCTAGGGGGATATTTGTCACTTTCCCTCTCACTGTCTCTGTCTCTGTCTCTCCCTCCAGGAAATGAACATGTCCTAAGGCAAAAATCTCTTTAAAAAAATATTTTGCAGATGAATAAATTGAGGTACAGAAGAGTTAAGTGATTTCTCCAGGGTAAAACAGATGTTAGGAGACAAAGCTGGAATTGAAACACCAAGCTGTTAACCATGTCCGCTGTTCAGCAAGTTCAAAATCACAGAGATGGAGCCATCCCTGGCCTCTTCCCACAACTCTGTCTTTATCCTGTCTTCCTCTTGCTTCGTTGCTGTTCATCTCATCGTGTGGTGATTTCTCTTTATCACACAGCTCTCTACTTCCACTTCCCCTTCCAATCCTCTCTCTCCTTCCCAGAGATGAAAATAACAGGGGAAGAACTTCCTTTACATTATTCTTTATAACTTAGCTCAGAACCCAGTGGCTGGTCCATAGCAGACATTTAACGAATGTATGTAAAAGGAATACATGAAACAGCTTTAGAAGAAGTCAGCAGACATATGGGCAGTGCGTGTCTTGGCACTGGATAGAAGATATGCTTCTTGAACCAGCTGAAAAGAACACGTGGGCTGGAATGTCCTTGAGGTGGCCCTAATGGCAGGGACTAGTCAAGAAGCTCTTCGTGCTTAGGTCACTTTCTAAACAAGTTTATATATCCATTTAATAAATATAAACTATGGGGGACCAGCAGTTAGCGTAATGGCTATGTTGCTAGACTCCCACGTAGTCGACCGCAGTTCGAGTCCCGGACCCAGTGCCTTAAACTCACACCGGGCGCATGTGTGTGCATGCCCAAGATCCCGAGAGGAGAATAGAGGAAAGGGATTGCAGTGTGGCATCCCCCCTGGGGGGGGGTGGGGTGATTTCTCGCTCTCTGTCTGTCTCTGTCTTTCTGGTGAGTGCACGTGCCCTATAGCAAAAACCTCTCTCTCTCTCTCTCTCTCTCTCTCTCTCTCTCTATATATATATATATATATATATACACACACACACATATATATACATATATATAAATATACACACACACACACACACACACATATATATATGTATGTATGTATAAACTATGTGTTAACTCTGTAGACATGTATAATCAGAATTTCACATTTTCTGACCTATAGGATTTTAGTCTATGGGAGAAGAGGAAAAATAAAGCACTAGAAATAACTTAGTTCCAATGAATACCACAAATAACTACATACAGTTAAAGGAGAAAGACGTTGGGTTGGTAACAGTTAGGAAAGGCAATGTGGAAGTGGTAAGAGTTAAGGAATAGGTAGATTCGGGAGAGTAAAGGTATTTGAAAAGTCATTACAAGGGTGAGCAAGAAGAAATGAATACATTAACCAACTTCTGGGACCAGCCCCATAGCCTAGTGGTTAAGCAAGCCAGATCCTTTTTAGCTGATGGCAGTTCAAATTCCAGCCTCAGCAGCTTAAAAGACATGCTGGGCTCATACATAAGTAGAGTCCAATATCCCAACGCGATGGAGAAATGGAGAAGGGATTGTAATGTGACCGTGCGCTTTGGAGGTGCTTTCTTTTGCTCTCTCTTTATTTCTTTCTGTCTCTGTCTCTCTGTCTCTAGTGAGCACCTGGTGTATGTTTTTCATTAGTCCTGCCAGTAGAGTCCAAAACCATTGCTCACTTCCAGTGGTTTTAGTTAGAGCAACCAAAGAGATGAATGTTTCCGTAGTCTGCTTAGTGCAGTAATACCTCAATCTAAGTTTACAGATATCAGAATAATAAAAGGTTAGAACAATAAATAGAGGCTAAAATAAAACTTTCTCTTTATAAAACAAAACATGTATACATACATACATACAAAAAGTTAGTTTTCCAAGCATTAAACCCAACTTTATAGGATACATAGATCTTCTCTGACTTAAGCTTGAAAATATTTTGACTGTTTTACTTACTTGGTTGAAAATAAAAGGAACCTCTTTCTTCTCCCCCACTTTCATAGAAGATATAGGAAATGTTGCTGTCCCAAGAGTTTCATCCATGACGTAATTAGCATCCATTAATGTGATCTATGGACAGAAAAAGGCAGAGCACAAGTCTAAAATATTCCGTGGGTCTGGAAATTAAGCCTAATGTCTCTACCACATTCGAAAAATCAAAGTTCTCAAATAATATTTAACAGTCATTTGAGGTCCCCGGGATTTTTTTATTATTACTCTAATTTATTTTATACATTCAATCATTGTACATCACTACAGCTTATAAAATAAACTACCCAACATGAATACGCTTCCTATCAGTCCAATTGAGGATATAGTGCACATTATCATCAACAAACAACCCTCCATTTCTGTGTCCCCTAAATTTCTGCCCTCTCTATGTTTCCCCTTGATTCCTTAATTTGTTTTTGAAGTCACTTATGTATTTCTTCCATGAGTAAGAGAGACAGAGAGACAGCATTCCTAACATAGTCTTTAATACCTTGATCCACTTCCAACCTAAGTCAGCCCCAGATAACGGACATAAACATGCCCAGTGTACTCAGGGAGATCTCTAAATCTGAATCTGGAACCTTCCCATGGCTGGTCAGTCTTTACAAATTGGAATCTTTCCAAAGATTCTCCACTTCATAACTGAAAATATGCTTCCACCAAAGCACCTGGGGAAAATAAAAGAGTCTTCCCAGGATCATCAGATGGCATAATGGTTACGTCACTGGACTCCCACATAGTAGACCACAGTTTGAGTCCCGGACCTAGTGGCATAAAACACACATCGGGCACATGTGCGTGTGTGCTCAAAATCCTGAGAGAAGGGATTGTGACACGGCCATCCCCCCCGGGGGTGATTTTTCGCTTTCTGTCTCTCTGTCTCTCTTGTGAGCGCATGTGCCCTGTAGCAAAAATCTCTCTCAAAAAAAAGTCTTCCCAGCTTCACCTACTCCCATTTTACATGGGACATTCATATTGCTCGATATGCTCCAGTTAGGAGCTGATATCCTACCCTGCCCTTCTCACCTCCAGTGAGACCCAGCTGAGGAGAAAGAAGGCAGAAAGGGAACAAACTCAAGCATCTCTCTTGACATGCATGACAATCATCTAACCACCCCCAAATGATGCAAGTACCTCCAAAACATTTTCCTGGTTGGGATCCAAAATGAATTCAAAGGTCTCATTCCATACAGGGTTGATGTCATTATTAAAGTGTCTTGTTCTCTTCCGGCTGTCAGGGGTCGTAGAGATGAAAAGTTCCACGTAGGGGTCTGGAGTGTCAACTGTAGACAGTAAACCCCAGTGAGAAAGAAGCATCATCACTACTCAGGGAAAACACAGGGGAAACACTTGAAAACATGGCAGTAGGCAAAGATTTCTTAAAACACTAACTCATAGGCAACAACTCCAAAAATAAACAAATGGGGTTATATACAACTAAAAAAGTTCTGTATAGTAAAGGAAACAATAAACAGAGATAACCTACAGAATAGAAGAAAATACTTGCAAACCGTATTTCAGAAAAGGAATTAAAAACCAGAATATAGGGACCATCAGATGGCCTAACGGTTACATCACTAGACTGCCATGCGGTCGACTACGGTTTGAGTCCCGGACCTGGCGGCTTAAAACTCACGCCAGGCATGGGTATGTACATGCCCAAGATCCCAAGAGAAGAATGGAAAAGGGACTGTGGAGTGGCCATCCCCCCGGTGGGTGATTGATTGCTTTCTGTCTCTTTGTCTCTCTCTGTCTCTCTGGCAAGCACACTTGCCCTATAGCAAAAATCTCTCATAAAAAAATTTAAAAAAAATAACAAAGACAAAATATATAGAGAACTCAAGTAGCTTTCCTGCAGAAAAACTAATAAGTCAATGAAAACACAGGCAATTGATCTGAAAAGGCAGCTCTCAAAGGAAGACATATAAATGGCCAAAATTATATACAAAATTGTTCAATATCTCTTATTATAATGTAAGTATAAGCCAGAACCACAATGAGATGTTTTCAGTCTTTCTATGTTTCTGTGTGGACATCTACACCACTTTTTCTCTCCCCGTCCTGTCCCATTCTCCCTGTTTCTCTCTCCTTCCCTCCTTTTCCTTGAAAACTCTTAAGGTCAGCTCTCTTTCCACAGCAATTCATATCTTATTTTCTCATCCTTTCAATATGTAGAAACATGATGTCATTAAGAGACTAACTGTTGCGGTCACATGATCCCAAGTTCAATTCCTGCTCTAATACTTATGAGCCATGGGATGTTAAACAGATTCCTTCATCTCTCTCAATTAACTGCTGGTGTCTGAACTCTAAAATAAAGTTCTTACCTTACAGTGCTGCATGAAATTTTTTTTTCTTTTTTTTTTTTTTGGAGAGGTTTTTGCTATAGGGCACGTGCGCTCGCCAGACAGACAGAGAGAGACAGAGAGATAGAAAGCAGGAAATCACCCCCCAGAGGGGATGGTCACGCCGCAATCCCTTCTCCTCCATTCTCCTCTCGGGATCTTGGGCATGCACGCACACGCGCCTGGCGTGAGTTTAAGCCGCCGGGTCCGGGACTCGAACTGCGGTCGACTACGTGGGAGTCCAGCGACATAGCCATTACGCTAACTGCTGGTCCCACAGTGCTGCATGAAATTTATACGAAACTAATGTGAACAAAATGCTTAACACTAGTTCTAGCCATCCCTTAGCCATTTCTTGGCTATGGCTTGTGGTTATTAATTATAATGGTCACATGAGAAAGGGGCTGTTAAAAGGAATTGTGAGTCCTTAAGTTAGGAAACCTTAAATATTGTGCTTGCTATTTTCCGTTGCTAGGTTTTGAAGCTATATACATGAATTAACATATAATTCCTGTTCTCAGGTTGTTTATGGTCTTGTAGTAAAAGACAAACGGATGTACAATTTTATCCATAAATGATAGTGTCTGCAATGCTATAAGATGGTAAAGGATTCAGTGAAATCAGTAAAGAAGGAGTGATCTATAGTTGCACTCTGCTGTTAAGTCTACATACAGTGAGAGGAAATCGAAATACTTCCTTTATGTGCAGTTTTAAATATTTTATTTAAAAGGGTACATGTGTTCTGATTCAGGCAGGCTTTTACGTGAAATAGAAGAAGCTGTCAGTCAACATGTTTTTAAAGCAGCCAGGGCCGGGATTAAAACCATGATCTGTCATGTGAAATCCAGCTCCCTCTGGCCAGTGCTTATGTGCTGCACTATGGGGCCAGCTCCTCGAGGAACACATTTCTTAAATACACCTTTTCTCTCGTCCTTCAACAACAATGGTCCGCGCGAGTGACATAATCAATGCTCTTCACCCAATTTTGAGGCACCGCTCATAGTTCTACCATGTGTTCATCAGATTTGTCCCCTGGTACCCAAGGGCACACGCACTTGCCTGACAAACAAAAAGAGGCGGAGTGTGAAAGTATCCCCCATAGGGCATGGTCATGCCACAGTCCCTTCTCCATTTCTCCCTCTTTGGGGATTTTGGTATGAGCGCGCAGGTGCCCAGCATGCATCTCAAGCTGCCAGGTCAGGGACCTGAATCATGCAGTCGGCCATGAGGAATCCGACCACCTTAATCACCATGCCACAGGCTGGCCCTCATTCAATATGTATTTTTTAAAGGTGTGCTTTACTGTAAAGTAATTTTGTACTGTCTTTCATTTAATTTTCCATTTTGGAGCTTATGCAATATTGGTTAGGTGTACTGCACCTCAAAATGGAATTGCAACGCAAATATCTGGAGTTCTTTTTGCAAACACTGCCCACTGATCCTCATCCCTCAAGACCCTTAATCTACAGATCTGTACTGGAGCTAAGGGTCTACATTTTTAAACAGATAGCCTCGTTGATACAAACATTGAACATCTTTTGGACACACTTTGATATTCTATTTCAGAGAAAAGAAAATAGTTAATTATTGTGATCTCTAACTTGGTATTTCTCTCGGTAAGAACATGGTAGACAAACTAGAAAGCAACACTGGGTGGGAAGGCTAGGAAGGGGAAATAGGCCAAAGCAAGAAAGGACATACTACAAAGTACTCTACTCCATCCTCGACATACTACAAGGTACTCTACCCCATCCTCGACATACTACAAGGTACTCTACCCCATCCTCGACATACTACAAGGTACTCTACCCCATCCTCGACATACTACAAGGTACTCTACCCCATCCTCGACATACTACAAGGTACTCTACCCCATCCTCGACATACTACAAGGTACTCTACCCCATCCTCGACGTACTACAAGGTACTCTACCCCATCCTCGACGTACTACAAGGTACTCTACCCCATCCTCAGCCTTTTACTTAACCAAGTTTCTGTCACATCATCAAAGCTCAGAATTGCTACCCAAAAGGGAAACTGCATTTTAAAAACAGTAAGTGGTAGAATATTATAAAGAGTAATATGTTTCCTTTTCTGAACGGAACTAAACACGTGGTTTAGTTTTAGAGTTTTTTTTTTTTTTTTTTTTTTCTATATGGCGCGTGCATTCGCCAGAAAGACAGAGAGAGACAGAGACACAGAAAGCGAGAGATCACCCCCCAGTGGGGATGGCCACACCACAATCCCTTCTCCTCCATTCTCCTCTCGGGATCTTGGGCACGCATGCACACGTGCCCAGTGTGAGTTTAAGCCACCAGGTTTGGGACTCGAACAGTGGTCAACTGTATGGGAGTCCAGTGACATAGCCATTACGCTAACTGCTGGTCCCTAAACATGTGATTTTTAAGAAGAATGTTCGATCAACACTTCATGTTAAATATAAAACATTATCTGGTAGGGCCAGTTCTTTCTCATGGGGCCAGTGCTCTTTTTTATCTGTTTTCCAGAAATATTACAGAAACATAGTCAAGTAAAAAACCAATCTAGAATTCAAAAAGCGTGTGGGAAGGGGAGACAAGCAGATAGTAAATAAATGTCATTCATTCATTTCAGTGCCTCCTATATGCTGGGAAATGCCCTTCAAGAATGAGTTTGGCTTTGAGAGAAAGCCAAGCCCTACACTGTAGATCTGAATTATGGAAATGAGTCAAATGTGAATAGCCTAATTTTAGAGGCAAAGTATGGGAGACAAAGCTAGTTCACTCCACCAGTGACTAGTAATTCAGTCACCCAGACTAAATAAGGTCAAGTCATAGGAGGGGAAAGTGCCTTTACTTGAATCTTTATGGAAGGGGAAAGAGAGGCCTTCTTGTACAAAAAAAAAAAAAAAAAAAAAAAAAAAAAAAAAAAAAAAAAGAGAGACAGAGAGAGAGAGAGAGAGAGAGAGAGCAGAAAGTGAAATTCCTTGGTGGGGGGCAGGAAGGAGGACAAACAGAAGAAAAGAAGCAATGAATTGAAGTGGCCTGAGTCAATCAGTGACATAACCACTTAATCAAGCATCTAAGACTCTCAATGGGTTACATGCCTTACCAAATTCTAACTCTGACAAACGATAAAGAAAGTACCATTACAAAGAAAATCCAAGGCCAGCCAGTGGTGTGGTGATTAAGGAGCAGGATCTCACAAGGCTGCCTGCCTGATTCAAGTCCAGGCCAGGCAGCTTGAGAAGCACACGGGCCATGTGTGAGTGTATGCCTAAAATCCAGAGAGGAGCAGGGACTGTGTCATGGCCTTCTCCCTAGAGGGTGAATTCTCACTTCCCCTCTATTTGTCCCTCTCTGGAGAGTCTACACACCTATGGCAAAAACCTAAAATGAAATAAAATCCTGGGGCTGGCTTCGTGGCCAGGTGGGTAAGGCAGTCAGATCCCACATGACTGACTGAGTGACTAAAGTTCAGGACCTGAAGGTTTGAAGAACAACCCCTGTAAGTGTGTGGGTGAGCCCAGCATCCCAGAAGGGAGAGATGGAGAAGAAGGGATTGTGGCATGACCGTGCCTTATCGGGGGTGCTTTCTCTTCTCTCTCTCTCTCTCTCTGTCTCTCTCTCGCAAGTGTACATGCCCTAGGGTAAAAAATAAAATAAAAGCCAGTAAGAACTCTGGGGCTGGGTTTTGGTGCAGTGGTAATACAAGTGGACCCCCGTGGGAAAGACTTGGGGTTCTCATCCTGAGCCCTCCTGAGCACGCTGGAACACGTGTGTGCCTGTGATCTAAGCCGGGTGAGACTGGGGGAGATCACGGTGTGAAGACCCTATTGGGGATGCCTATCTTTGTCTCTCTCCCTGCTCTCTCACAGAAAAAATAAACAAACTTGAAAAAACACACGAGATACCTACAGCGTGTTTATATGTCAAACTATCAAGGGACTATTTTTTCATTGGAATCTAGTTTAATAGCTGTAGTTGGGAATCTTATTACTTATTTTTACTGTGAAGTAAAGTCAACATTTGCAATGTTTTGTCAAGAATGACAATTTCTGTAGTGTCTGTTCTTCTTGCTTGCTTCTGTAGCAGGAGACTTCCAAGGTGTCAAAGAGTGCCAGACAGTGGAAAACCAAAGTTGCCAGGCAACTTTGATAGGATCTGTTCCAAAGCTCATCTCTGCATGCTAAAGAAACACCAGAGAATAAAATAAGTTTTAAAGGGCTAGCTTGACATTAGACTACGATAATCAGGTATTCCGCTCATTCTCTCTGCATAAGCTATAATCATCACGGATGTGGCGGTGAACAGAACTCGAAGCCATGAAAAGAGAAAGCAGCGCATTTGACAGCAAAAACTTAGCCCCACACCTTCGAGAAGTTTCTAGAAACAACTTTTTTTGTAAAAATGTCAAGTACAAAGAAAGAATTGTTTTCTCTCCTGTAGTCTTATTTCATGGCCTCGTGAATTAACGTCTAGAGGGCGCTTGGGTGTTAGGGGACAGACTCAGCCTCCCTCTAGTTCCAGCCCACAGGTGGTGAAGCAGAGGCAACCTGTGAGCAGAAATGCTCTTACACCTCAGCCTTTTACTTAAGTTTTGGCAAACAAAAATGGTGGGGGTGTGGGATTCAGAGCTTTTTTATTCCCATAAAGATGACATGAAACTACATGCACCAGAAATAGCTTCAGAATCCCAGGGTTGTAAAATTTAGCTCATAAACTTCAGTAGTTTAAGGAGTGCCTGCCCGAAGTAGTAACAGGTCCATCTGTCATTTCAGCCTAAGTAATGACCGACGTGATTCATGAACGGAACTGAGGGCAGCCCCGCAGCTCCTACTTCCATCCTAGGTATTTCTCCATTTGCTTCCTCATGTCTGCTTCCCTCAGGACAGACCTACACCCCTAGCTTCAGATAAAGATGACCAGTAGTCTGGTACAATTTTTGTGGTAAATAGAAAAGCCAAACAAAATAAAAACAAACAAACAAACAAAAAAAACAAGAGAAAAAAATCGCCCTAAACAAATAGTCAAATACCACCCTTCTGAATAACTATGGTTCAATGACAATGAGTTTAAAACAATGTTTCTAAAATATCATCCACTGAAATACAGAGTTATCTGGGATGCTGGTTAAAAATGCAGATCTCGGGACCAGCAGATGGCACAAATTGTTACGTTTCCGGACTCCTATATAGCCAACCTAGTTCAAGTCCTGGACCCAGAGGCCTGAAACTCATCAGGGTGAGAGTGTGTGCATGCCCAAAATCCCGAGAGAATGGAGCAGAAGTGATTGCAGCATGGCCATCCCCCTGGGAGGTGATGTCTTGTTTTGTGTCTCTCTGTCTCTCTCTGTCTCTCTGGCAAACATATGTGTTCTACAGCAAAAACCTCTCTGAAAAAAAAAAAAAATCCAGATCTCTGGGGCTGGCCTGGTAGCCTAGTAGTTAGGGAGCTGGATTCCACAAGGTTAATAGCAGTTCGAACCCTGATCCAGTGGCTTGAAAAACACATTGGGCATGTATGTGTGCATGTCCCAAATCCCAACAGGATGTAAAAACGGAGCAGAAGAGATTTCAGTGTGTCCACATCCCGTGGGGGATGTGCTTTCTCTATCTACTTCACTCTATTTCTCTTTGTCTATCTCTCTCTGGTAAATATATGTATCTTCGGCAGGCAATTAAAAGAAAAAAAAAAAAAGCAGGCTCCAGGTTGTCCTCGTTAGAATCCTGGCTCAGGAAACTCGGAAAATACACTGGCTATGTGTGCATGCATGCCCACACCCTGAGGGGATGAAGAAATGGAGAAAAAATTACTGCGGTGTGATAATGCCCCACTAGGAAGTGCTTTCTCTCTCCCTCTCCCCCCCACACACACCTCCGCCCTTCTCTTTGGCAGCTGCATGCATCCTGGGGGGGTGGGGGGGGCTGGGGAGGGGGAGCTGTAGACCCCTTGCATCTTCAGCCAGACATCTTAGAATGGGCTTTAAAATCTGAATCTTTTAACAACTTCACTAGGTGATTCTCGTGAACATGTTTGAAAAAAAAAAGAGGCTCAAAGTATCATATTAAAATTAACTACAGACCAATGGTATAATAACCTCCACAGAAAAGCAGAGACATTACAGCATTGCCTGTCAGGCAAGTTATTCTGCTCATAGCCTGGGTTAAGCACAACCCAGTTCCTCACTGCTATTTCCCTCCAGATGTGAAAACACATTTCAAGTAGCCCCACAGAAACAAATCCAGGAATAAAGTAAATGAGGGTGTGTTGGCTGGCGATCTGTTGAAGGTGATGGACGGATGATATTCAATCATTATGCTTCAATTATCAACAGAGTACAAATGCCACAGCGAGGACCAAAAGGGAGAGAAATGTGTTGAGAGAGATGTCTCTGAATACCATTCTGGAACGTGATCCTTCCTTGGAAACGTCTGACTTAGTGGGAATAGCCATTAAACAGGAAGGCCAGACAGCACTTTGACAACTACCAACCTTCTCATTACCTGTGGGTAAACTGGCTGAGTGGCTAGCATAAACATAGGAAAGTAACGTTAATCATACTATATATATGCACTTCAGGGATATTCAATGATTTTTTTAATGTAACTTTTTATCTGAAGGATAAGAGGCATGCAGGAAAGTTGGTAGATTGTCACGATGCACTGTGTTGAATTTTGACAAACTGGACTCACCCAACACTCCATATCCAAATCAAGATCTAGAACATTACCGGCACTTCAGAAGCCTCCATCACCTCCCTCCACTACAATGACCACTACTTTGAATTCTATCACCACTTAATATTTCCATCTGCCTTTTGTCTTTACTAAATAAAATCCATCGCAAAGTACAGACTTCTTTTTTTTTTCTTTTTGTGGAGAGGTTTTTGCTATAGGGCATGTGCGCTCTCCAGAAAGACAGAGAGAGACAGAGAGACAGAAAGCGAGAAATCACCCCCAGGGGGAATGGCCATGCTGCAATCCCTTCTCCTCCATTCTCCTCTCAGGATCTTGGACACACACGCACATGCACCCGGCGTGAGTTTAAGGTCAGGACTCGAACTGCAGTCGACTACATGGGAGTCCAGCGACATAGCCATTATGCCAACTGCTGGTCCCGCACAGTATAGACTTCTGAATCTGGTTTCTTTTGCTCACTATTAAGTTTGAGAGATTCATTCATATAAATATGTATAGAATAATCTGTTCTTTATCATTGATGTAAAATATTCCACTGAATGAATATCCCATAAAATGTCTATACATCCCATGTTCATGGACATCTGCATTGATGGCCCATGGCTTTGGGTATGTGTATTTATATATATTTGTGTGTGTGTTTGTGTAAATATATATATACTTTTTTCTGTTGTAAAGTTCCTGAGACTATAATTACTTAGAAATAAAATCGTTACACCATGGCACACCCTAATGTTAATAGTTACCAAGGCACCAAGAGATACTCAACACTTAATATTTGCTGTCTTGTCATTTAAATTTTTTGTGTATTTAATTCATATTCCTATCTTTATGATTTAATTCACAATCTAATATGAATTTATTTAACATTTCCTTGATGAGTATATGAGGTTATATACTTCTTCATATAATTATCCTACCTGGATGTTCTATTGAGTGAAGAACATACTTGAGTTTTTTGGCCATTTTTTTTTCTATTGGGTTGCCTATTTTTTATATTGATTGATAGGAAGCTTTACGTATTCCAGATATGAATCTTCTGAAAAACACATGTATATTACAGATATAGGCAGGGTCTTGAAAAAGTTAATGAAAATGGATATCATAATAAAAAGCCTATGCAGGGGTTTCACAATTGTTTTGCCCCCAAAGAAATATGTATTTCAATTCCATTTTTCCACAGACATTTTGAAGTCATCTTCTATTTTCCAAATCTTCAGTTTATCTTTTCACTATTTTAATGGTTTAAAAAAATGCTTAATTTATATATTCCATATTTCCTCATAAATCATGGTTTTTGTCTTTGATTTAAGAAAACTTCAGCTATTCTAGCATCATAAAATTATCTCTATTAATTTTTTCAGAAATCTCATTTGCTTTACCTTTTACGTTTAAAGCTAAATCCCATTAGAACCAACTCCCATGTAGGGGGTGAGATACACATCGTCTTGTTTTTCTTTTTAATGTATAAACAATAGGCCCAGCACTATTTATTGGGAACACTTTGCTTTATCTCTGCATTGCAATATAAACTTTGCACTATGTAGTAATGTTAGTGTAAGTTTTATAGACATCCATTTGCCTGCAAATCCACTTGTCTATTCACTTAAGTCTGCATTAGCACCCACCAACACCCTACAACATCATTTCTAGCTGTCAGAGCTAAGACTCATAGCTCTTAGGTCCAATCTGCTAAGTCTTACCTTTTGCATCTCCAAAATATTTCTCATACCTGGGTTCTTAATTCCACTCAAAATACCCACGATCCCAGTTTAACTAAGCACCACCTCCGCCCTGGACTATTAATATAGCTTGCCATTGCTTTCTGTTAGGTACTCTCCATAATGCCACCCACCACGATGATCTTTCTGAAACATATTTTTTTAAGAGACAGATTTTTTGCTGTAGGGCGTGTACACTTGCCAGAGAGACAGGGAGAAAAAGAGAGAAAGAAAGCAAATCACCCCCCAGGGGGTATGGCCAGGCCACAATCCCTTCTTGTCCATTCTCCTCTCAGGATTTTAGGTACAGACACAAGCACACACACCCAGTGTGAGTTTAAGCCATTGGGTCTAGGACTCAAACTGGGTCCAGCAAAGTAACCATTATGTCATGCTGGTCTCCTGAAATACACTTTTGACCTTTGCTATCCATGAAGTCAGATATAAATATGATGAGAAACACTTAAAAAGGATCCCACCACTGAATCCAGGTCCTTCTAGTCAGTGACGATCCTCCACCACACATTGGAACATTACTTGCAAACTGCCATTTAGGCCAATCGGAATCTGTATGTATCAAACATTCCATGCAGGCATATTGACACATTCATTCTGTCTACGTAAACACTGGCACACTTTAACTTGCAAATATCATGATATTTTCTTTTGATGTTTTAGCTAATAGCTAAAAGTGATTCCAATCATTGTTCTTGCCCTGAGAATAGCCATGATAAATAATCAAAGGCTGCACAGTTGAGGGATTAGGAAAATGAGATGGTCTCTCTCCTTCCTGATTCAGCTCATACTCCTCAAATACTGGTTGTTCTGTTTTCCTACTGGACAAAATTGGCAACGATGAATCACGTTCGTTAGAGACTGCATCTCTACACATCTACATACAAGAAAGATAATCCCACAGAAAGCTTCAGCGTGCTGATTAGATATTATTATTATCCCCATCACATAAATGAAAAAAAAAAAAACAAAAAAAAAAAACAAAAAAAAAAAAAACAAGCATTTCATGAGAAGCATTTAGTGAGTTGAACAAGGTCATTCAGAGACAGGATTTTAACTCAGCCTTTCTGAAGTCAAAGTTCCTGCTCGGTCAACTACATCAACCGTAATAACACTTCCGTATTTTGGCCTCCATTAAACTGTGGAGCCCAGGAATGCAGGGAGCACACCCACCCTGTCGACTACCACAGGCAAGAGTCCAGCAAAGGGTTTGAAACATTACAGGAGCATCGTAATTTCTCCTGAAGGACAAGCTGCTGAGCTAACCCTAAGGGATACCAAGGAAGAGTGACCTTGGTCGGCCCAGTATTCTCCCCTCTCTAGCTTCTTTAAACTCTTCAGTTACATGTCTCACTCCTGATGTTTTCTCCACACCCCCATTCATTTATATTGTAATATAAATCTATATCAGTCATTTCTTCCAAGCGTATTTGGATTTAACCTTAATAATAACTCCAAGGAATTGACAGGGGTCAGGAGATTTGTTTACAGGTAGGAGGCCCTGCTCTTTCCAGAAAGAGCTCATGGTTAGAATTGTTATAGCTTTAGGGGCCTGCAGGTGGCATGGTGGTTAAGGACGCTAGACTCCCATATGGCCAACTGTGGTTCAAGCCCTGGACCTGGCGGCTTTCTCTCTCTCTCTCTTTTGCTGTACCCTCTCTCACTCTGTCCCTCTCTGGTCAAGATAGGTAGATAGATATAGATAGATAGATAGATAGATAGATAGATAGATAGATAAAATACTTTTAAAATTCTTTAAAAAAAAAAAAAAAGAATTGTTTAGTTTTAGATGCTAAAAGCCAATCCTTAGGAATTGCTGGGAAGTACATAAGCTGGGAAAATCAGGAATCCAATGTGGTTTAGCAAACAGAACTTTCACAGTAATTCTGCTTGTGCTTATTAAAAAGAAGGGAGTAGCCACTGCAGCTTTCTCTAGGAACTCAAGTCTGTATGCATAGCATACCTTTCCCTCCTTTGAAATAACAAAGCCCTTTCATTAAGGCTACTTTGAAACTGCTTTATCAGGTAGAGTTTCCAATTTGAGCTGCTTCCTTTTTCTCATGGCCTTAAGATGCATACTGCTGCTTTCTAAAGAATCACATGTTTCCTTGTTTAAGGAGACATGAAACTATCACGAAGTATCATCAGAACAAGGAAGTCAGGAAGACAGCTACTGATAGCGCCACTCACAATGAACTGGCTACATATTCTATTAATAATTGATTCCGGGCATTAATGAGGTAGAGTGTTCCCTCAGTTAGTAATGACGATTTATTGTAAACAGTGTTAATAACTCACAGAAAAGAGAAAGATACATGCAAAAGCATCCAAAGAATGCAAAATGCAGATATAAAGGAGAACCAAAATGTTTAGGGGGTAGGTCGGAGCCATTTTCCTTCACTCCCTATGATACCTTTGTGGAAGGAAACAAAAATGTCTTTGTAGTCAGTACTACATTTGTGTTGTTGTAAACATGCCCTCAACGTGACATTGTTGACACTGAAACTGGGGAATTCTTCCCTCTGGAGTGCTGTCTCTGCCTCTACCTGCTAGATGACAGTAGGAATCCCTAGTAGTTTGTCTCTAAATATTGTCCAGTGTGTCCTGGAGGAAAAAATTATTCCCCAGTTAAGAAATGCTGCATCAAAGCGAGGCTTACTCCTTACTACCTGACATTTTATTCACCAGCACAAAGTATCAAAAAAAAGAAAAGGAAAAAAAAAAGCTCAGGACCAGCAGTTGGAGTAATGGCTATGTCGCTGGACTCCCATGTAGCTGACTGCAGTTCTAGTCCCAAACCCAGTGGCTTAAATTCACACTGGGCATGTGTGTGTGCGTGCCCAAGATCCCGAGAGGAGAATGAAGGAGAAGGGATTGTGGTGTGGCCATCCCCCCTGGGGGGTGATTTCTCGCTTTCTATCTCTCTGTCTCTCTCTGGTGAGCACACACGCCCTATAGTCAAAAAAAAAAAAAAAAAAAGGAGAGAGTCAAAATTCACCCAAAGATCAATCAATCAATGTTATTTAAATATCATAGTACAGTTTTATTCACTGTATTCCTCAAATCTAAAATACATGAATATATATATATACATATATATATATATATATATATATGTATATATATATATTCACACATATATATGCAAAAGGAAAAAAATTTAAAAATTTAAAGAGAGTAGAAAAGACCTAACTGCACTTCTAAAAATGTTTGAGAGCTGTATAAAGTGCATGACATTCTAAATGAAGGGAGAGGAGAGCCTTCTAACACCTTAGATTTCTTCACTACACAGAAAATACAAGATAAGAGGTGAGACAGACATGTATTGTGGAACACGTTATTCATCTTGAAATTATCTTTCGTGAAATGACCATTGGGAAATAATTTTATTATACTGAGAATTTTTTAAATCTTGGGTGGATACTCAAAACATTCCAAAAGCATGAGTAAAGTAAAAGTCATGTTCATAACCTGAAGGCTGATACTAAGGAAATGCTTAAATCAGGAAATATCTGCTTTACGGTAGCAAGCAGCTACCAGGTGGTAGCAATGTTATTTATGAAAAAAAAAAAAAAAAAAAGGATTTGAGACTTCATCATCAATCTAAGAAAAGATAAAATTAACCTAAAGATGTTATAAAGCCTTTTGAACAGTAGACTTCATAAAATGTCTAGTTAGAAATAACAGAATTTCTTATAATCTACAAAAAAAGTAGAGTATAAAATTATTTTTCAAATCCTCTTCCTAGTGGAACAAAAAGCAATATCCAAGGGGCCAGCAAATGGCATGGTAGTTGGGGCACTGGGCCCCACATAGCCAGCTGTGGGGTTCAAGTCCAAGACCTGGAAGCTTGAAAATGCTCCAAGTGTGTATGCATGCCTGCCCAAAGTCTGGAGAGGAAAATGGAAGAGAGGAGATTGTGACATGGCTGTCCCTCCTCAGGGGTAGGTTTGCACTTTCCCTTTCTCCCTGTGTCTGTCTGTCTGTCTGTCTCTCTCTCTCTCTCTCTCTGACAAGCACATATGCCCTATGGCAAAAAAACTCTTAAAAAAAAAAAATTAAAGCAGGGACCAGTAGTTAGCATAATGGCTATATCACTGGACTCCCATGTAGTCAACCACGGTTCAAGTCCTGGACCTGGTGGCTTAAACTCACACCGGGCGCATGTGCGTGCATGCCCAAGATCCCAAGAGGAGAATGGAGGAGAAGGGATTGCGGCGTGGCCATCCCCTCTGGGGGGTGATATCTCGCTTTCTATCTCTCTGTCTCTCTCTGTCTGTCTGGCGAGTGCACGCGCCCTATAGCAAAACCTCTCCAAAAAAAAAAAAAAGAAAAAGAAAAAACAAATTTAAAGCAATGTCCAAGAAAAAACTTTCATCACATTTTCATGTATTCTATTCATTGATACAGTATTTCCTGAGCTCTTACTCTAATGCCAGGCACTGGCTAAGTGGCTACGCTTCTACTGACAGGTGTCAAACCCCAGTCTGGATAGTCGCCAAAGTAGCATAGACATGGATGTGCCCCGGTGTTTCTGGAAAAGGCTTACCCATGGGGGTACCATGCAGCATTTGTATCTCAGCGAGGGAAGAAGGATCTAATCATTTGCTCAACACAGGAATTCAGAGTGAAAATTTCTTTTCTCCCAGGTGAAAAAGTGAATATTATTTTAGTGCACAGTATATCTGAAACCATATTCTTGGTTCATACAAAGATGATGTTTAAGAAACAAATGTCCCTTTTTAATGAGGATGTCTGAAGTCATTTTAACAAAAATAAGTAATACTGAGCTTTTACTATGTGGTTGGCACACGTCAAGTCACTGAATTCTCCTAACAGCTCCAAGGTAAAAAAGGAAGATGTGGACCAGCAGTTGGCATAATGGCTCTGTTGCTGGACTCCCATGTGGTCGACCACGATTTGAGTCTGGAACCCGGTGGCTTAGACTCAAGCCAGGCACATGTGCGTGCATGCCCAGGATCCCGAGAGGAGAATGGAGGAGAAGAGAGTGCAGCATGGCCATCCCCCCTGGGTGTGGCCATCCTTCCTGGGGGGGGGGGGGGGTAATTTATCGCTTTCTGCCTCTCTGTCTCTCTGTCTTTCTGGAGAGCGCACACACCCTATGGCAGAAACCTCTAAAAAAAAAGAAGAAAGGAAAAGAGAAGAGAAAGAGAAAGAGAAGAGAAGAGAAGAGAAGAGAAGAGAAGAGAAGAGAAGAGAAGAAAAGAGAAGAGAGGAGAGGAGAGGAGAGGAGAGGAGAGGAGAGGAGAGGAGAGGAGAGGAGAGAAAAAAGAGAAGAGAAGAGAAGAGAAGAGAAGAGAAGAGAAGAGAAGAGAAGAGAAGAGAAGGAAGAGAGGAGAGGAGAGGAGAGGAGAGGAGAGGAGAGGAGAGGAGAGGAGAGGAAAGGAAAAGAAAGAAAAAGAAAAGAAAAGAAAAGAAAAGAAAAGAAAAGAAAAGAAAAGAAAAGAAAAAAAAGAAAAGAAAAAAGAAAAGAAAAGAAAAGAAAAGAAAAGAAAAGAAAAGAAAAGAAAAGAAAAGAAAAGAAAAGAAAAGAAAAGAAAGGGAAAGAAAGGAAAGGAAAGGAAAGGGGAAAGGAAAGGAAAGGAAAGGAAAGGAAAGAAAAGGATAGAGAAAGGGTAGGCAGCTTGCCCGAGGAACAGCACCTGAGCTGTCTGTTGCTGGAGACCGGGCTTTTCAGCAATATGTTTCACCCTCTTTCTGGAGCTTCTGATTTAGAATGGCAACCAGACAGGGAAAATTTTATAGTAATTTCTAGATATACTTGCTTAAAGATGAAATAGATGCCTTTTCTATACTCACCTCTCACCCCAGTATTTATAAGTAGAAAGACTGATTTACGTACGTATGTGTGTATGTATGTGTGTACGTATGTATGTATGTTTATTGCCAGAGGGGTGTGCCCTTGACAGAGAGAAAAGGAGAGGGAGAAAGCAATCCCCACTGGGGCGTGGTCATGCCACAGTCTGTTTCTTCTCCATTTCTCCACGTTGTCAGGATTTGGGGCACACACGCACATGCACCTGCCATGTTAGTACACGCACATACCCCTCAAGCTGCTGGGGCCAGGATTCAAACCAGTATCAGCTCCTTTAATCACTAGGCTACAGGGCCAACCTGGGAAGACGGAGTCCTAAGCAACTTTTTCCAGGGAATTACTAACTGTGTTGGAGGAAGTCCTTCCAAGAGGATTAAGCTGGGTGGTCCCAGAGATGAGGAGATTGACTCCACTCCTTTGGAGAGATAAGGAAGATTATCTTTCCTAAAACTTCCCTGGGTTGAGTTTTCTTGAGTTTCTACAAGCGCTGGGAACCCACACTGTTTGTCCCGCTGGAACCCACACTGTTTGTCCCTCGTGCACGGCAGGATGCAGACTATGGGATGGTCGTGAGGTCTGGATTCTGCACACCATCACTCAAATGGCTGTATCGCCCAGCCCCTGGGGGCACCTCGGGCCAGCAGAGTGAAATGCATGAAAGCAGGGTTTAAGATTACAGGAGAGCCCCTCCTTATCCACAGGCAACTCTCAATGCCCAGAATTCCCAGAGGGCCTTGGAGAGGAGATTATCCACAGGCCCCCCTTCCTACTCAAGGGACGACTCAGAGTTAAAATGAACATGATTTATAGTAGAAAGATCAGGTGAGATGAGACTCCACAGCCCTGAGTATGAACATGGAGGGTATCCACACCGCTACGCTGGGCTACATCCACTTTAGGGGAACTGCTCCACAGGAATGGGGAGACAAAAAGCAACGCAGAGAGATTCGAAAGAATTGACCAGGCTGGACAGTGGGGCAGCAGTAATGCAACTGGACCCCATGGAAGGTCCCAGGTTCATGTCCCGAGGCCTTCCTGTACATGCTGGCTAGCAGCAGATCGCAGTATAAAAATCCCAGTTTGGGTCCTTCCTCTTTGTCTCTGCCTCTCTCTCTCTCTCTCTCTCTCTCTCTCTCTCTCTCTCTCTCCTCTCTCATGGAAGAAACCTTATACAATTAATTATTTCAAAAGTCATGTCAATGCTCTATAGGCATCCCTCGTGTCACAAGGCCCACATCGGAACTGTGCGGGTTCATCGTGGACCACAGAACTGAGGGAAGTGAAGACATTGTTCCTGTCCTTAGGGCCAAAAGGCAGGACAAACCCAAAGCTCTTCATGAATCTTCACAAGAAGGCATATGGTTGGGGCCAGCAGTTAGTGTGGTGGTTAATGTGCTGGACCCCCACATGGCTGACCCCGGTTCAAGTCCCAGGTTCAGCTTGAAAATCACACTTGGCGCATGCGCAGGCATACCCAGATCCCTGAGAGAAGGGATTGCTGCGTAGCCATCCCTCCTGAAAGAGTGATCTCTCACTTTCCCTCTCTCTGTCTCTCTCTCTGGTGAGTACACACACCCTATGGTACTTTTCTTCAAAAAGAAACGTGGTCTAAACTGTTTTGGTAAGTGTTCTATTCCACTAGAATCACTCCAGTTTTGGACTCTGCTCTCTGACAATAAGTGCAAGATGAAAAGTAAACTTCCCTTTCAGAGAATAGTCCTTTGTGCACCGGCTACGGGGATTTATCAAAGCTTCACATAGTAAACGCACTTCCTTACACCACGGGCTGCCACATTTCCAGCAAAGCTCTTTGCAAAAGAGAATAAAATAAAATGTTATAAAGCTGCAGTAGGGGTGGGGGGAAAAAAGCTGCCTGGGTGTTTCGATGTGCCCTAAACATCACACAGTAACAAACTAGATTGGCGGAGCATTAAACCATATTTAAATACTCATGGAAACAGGGCCAGCAGGTGATATGGTGGTTAAAGGTGTTGGACTCCCACATGACCAACTGCGGTTCAAGTCCTGGACCTAGTGGTTTGCTTTCTCACCTTCCCTTTCTCTCTGTCTCTGTTAAGTCAAATTAAAAAATAATAATAACAAATGGAAATAAATACATAATTCTTAAAGAAATACTCATGGAAGATATCTTTATGTGCATGCAGAAAAGAGTGCCTTTGTGAATGGGTGTGTGCATAGAGTACCTTTCACACACTGATCCTTTGATTCCAAGTAAGCACTGTGACATGTGGGATGAAAAAATATACATTCTTCTTTTTTTGTTGTTTGCAACACGGCATGTTCTTGATTTCCATGCAAAAGAATTTCACAAATTTGAAATGTAATTGTGGCACAGGTTTAAGGCATTTGTGTTGATTTCCATCATCTTTCTCAGTCATAATATAGTGAGTCATGTAATTAAGCATCCTATATAGGCATTTTAAAAATAAAACGTATAACATTTAAAAAATAGAAGTATTAATTTGTTCATGGTTATTTCACTAAAAAAAAAATATATATATATATATAAAGAACCTTGGAATCTTCCTTCCATTGCAGAGTATTTAAAGTCTTTTCTCTGCTTCCTAAGTCCTGTACATCTCAGGGTAAGTTAACATAAAATAGAAAAAATTGCCTAGGCCCTGCTTTGCAAAATGTGGCCCACGGATCAGTAGTGTCCACATCACTTGGTGTTGCAAATTCAGAATCTACTCCCCAAACCTATTGAGTCAGAGTGTGCACTTTGAGGAAGATCTCCCAGTGATTCATATCAACATTCCATTCACAAAGCAATGTTTGGGGGGATTAGGCCAGTCTTGGACCAGCAAATGACACAACAGTTTAAAAATTAGGAACTCAATTCAGATCTTGCTATGAGCTTATCTGAAATAAAACATCGTTTACCCACAGACACAAGGATTTTGAAAAATACAAGTTAGAATGTCTTAAGAAAATATTAAAAGAGTTACTTAATATATTAGTCAATATCATCTTATAAAAACATAAATATCGGGTTTAAATACAAGGAGTTCTAAATTCTCCTAAAGACCTTCGTTCTTTCTTTTTAAATGCAGATAAACGTTTAGTACTTTTAAGAAAATTAGATCCATCTTTAATCTTACAGCTGTCCTTAGAAGCCCTAATGTCTTTGGTACAAATTCTGCTGTAAATAAAAAGAAATGAATGGGACCAGCAAGTGATGTAATGATTACCTCACTGGACTCCCACGTAGTCGACCACAGTTCGAGTACCAGACCCGGCAGCTTAAAACTCATGCCAGGCACGTGAGCATGTGTGCCCAAAATTCTAAAAGGAGAATGGAGGAGAAGGGATTGCAGTGTGGCCATCCTCCCTGGGGGATGATTTCTTGCTTTCTGTCTCTCTATCTCTCTCTCTGTGTCTTCAGCAAGTGCACATGCCCTGTAACAAAAATCTTTATCTAATACATATATATATATATATATATATATATATATATATATATATAATATTTGTATGATATTCTGTCACTTAAAAATATTTGGCGTTCATTTTCTGATTTCTTCTTGGGGAATAAAATATGGCTCTGTCTAATTCTGTCTTTTCCTTAACACTTTTTTAAGGAAGCAGAAATTCAGTGAGGTAGCTATCATACTTGTGTCTGCTCTTTCATTTGGTTATAAAACGAGGTTTGTGGCCGGGGCTGTGTCTGTTTCACATAGGCACAAAGAAAACTCTATTCCTATTCCCAATGGAAATTTTACTGTCACTGTCACTGTTCTGCAAACATGAGCTTCTGTTAGAAGAAAAGGACAATACGGACATTGAGTTTAACCCGTATCCACCCAACATTAAGACCCAAATGTGGTATTTACCTGCTACTGGTTATAGTCACATCTAGTACAACTTCCTGCAGCTATCAGAGTAAAAATTGCTTTCCTCATGCCAAATTAACCTAAATTGATTATTTGGAAACTAAGAATACAAGCAATGACTTTATGCGAGGGACAAATCTGAACTTTGAACTGCCTCTTCATTTGAACGTGAGCATGAACACGCAGGGAGCCATGGGCACTGGAGCCCTGGGTGTAAATGACATATCTGAGTAATGCTGAGTAAATGAACAGCCGTGTCTGGAAGGGACTGACAGCCCTTGGGTGAAATCAGTGAGACATTAAACTAAAATATCAAGTGTAACCCCTCAAAAGATAGTTCATGCAATGCTGCTGATTTTATGATGTTTTGACGTTGTGAAAGGGTACTTCCAAACATAGATGTGATTTGTCAGAATGATTAATCAAGAGGCAAAATAAAAAGCAGATATAATCTTAATATTAGCTTTAAGAAAAAAGCAAATGTTGGGGCTGGCAGGTGACGTGGTGATTAAGGGCGCTGGACTCCCACATGGCCGACCACTGTTCGAATCCTGAACCTGGCGTCTTGCTTTCTCCCTTTTCATCTCTCTCTTTCTCTCACTTTGTCCCTCTCTGGTCAAATTAAAATAAATAAATAAAATAAATAAAGTTAAGTAAAATAATTCTTAAAAAAAAAAAAAGCAAATGTAGATATTTTACCTGGAATTAGCTACTTGCTTTTTTTATTTGTTTGGCATCCTTAAAATAGCCCCCACATATACAAAGTAGAAAGACTCAATAATAATCTGTCAATCTTCTTTACTAATCTATAAACCTTATGGAAATTTGTTTTCTTTAAATAAATAGAGACTCTATAAACAACCAAATACCAGATGTTCTGTTACACGGGTCTTTGCAGATGTGGGGACATTTGTAATCGTTTTTATGATTTGACTCTTGTCTGTCTTTAAAGAACTGCTCTACACTACATTTCAAATTCAGCTTACTTGGTCATTTGTATAGGTCAAATTTGGCAGCAATATCTTCAATTTTTTTCTCAGAAAAGTGAGGGTTATGCACATGCTTTTTCTCACTATAACCTCCTCCAACATCTCAAAAAGAAAGTATTTGGCACTTCATATCACCCCTTCACTGTTTTCTTGTTTTTGGTTTTGTTATAGGATACATGCGCTCACCAGAGAGAGAGAGTAAGTAAGAGGGACAGTGAGAAATCACGCCCCCCCCCCCCCCCCCCCCGGGGACTGGCCACACCACATTCCCTTCTCTTCCATTTTTCTCTCGGGATTTTGGACACACATGCACATGTGCCTGGCATGATTTTCAAGCCACCGGGTCTGGGACTCAAACCACAGAGTCGACCATGTGGGATTCAGCACCTCAACCCAACCTCCATGCCGCTTGCTGACCCCATCCCTTCACTTTCTCCCACTGATCTTGTCATTAAATTTTTCTCTCCAAAATTCTCTTATTTTTCCCTTTTTTTTTTTTTTTTTTTTGTCTTTTCCTGATTTCCTGCAGACCCACTAAGGTGAAATAAAGGGCTGGCAACAACCCCCCAAAAGAAATTATTTAAATACAAAATGAAACAAAGTTAAATTACAAATCCTGACTTAAAATGTTAACATCACGCCTTTCACGATTCTTTCTCCACCACAATTATCTACCAGTGGTTCCTGCTTCCACGGGTCCTTCACTGTGAAAACAGACCTCTAAAATCTAGGGACTACCCTATGTTGGCGCACTGAGGGCGTCTGAGTTCTACCCACTCTGCTTCATGAGAAGAATTAATAGCCCATATTCATTGTTTTCGCGTTTGTGTTTTGTTTTGTTTTGTTTTGTTGAGGCTGGCCTCAAACTCACAATGTTCCAGCCTCAGCTGGGATTCTAGGTGCATGCCGCTGCCCCCGTCTTCAAGTATTATTATGATTAATGTCTCAAATAGGTTGACAATGATATTGAGCATTACTGTCTTCCCTGTACTAATTATAACTAGCCACTGCCAAGGTGCCTGGGGCTTGTGGTGAAAGTTGCTAAGAAATAAAATCCACAGCAATTGAAAGAGGCTTAGAGAACAGAGTCTGAACATCTGGGAGACTCGTCGCGAGCATAGTAACACCCACTGTGTCTACGCAGCATAACGCTGCATTGATAGAAGAGGGTGGTGACTGCTTTGTCTGAGAGATCAAAACTGTATTTTCAAAAGTCAAATTAGGTCTTTTGCATGCCTAGCAAGCTCCTGCCACAGTACGTAGTTAAATTAAGAATGACTTTTCCAACTAACAGTATGACCTGTTCGGTTGTGAGTCTTGTGTCTTTCTTCAGAGTTTAGTGAGGACCAGTCTTGAAATATAATGTCTAATGTGACCTCTTTTTCACAGGACCCTTTCTTTCACTGGACTCTCACTAAAAATGATGAAAATGCAAAGAATTTTAAAAAGCATAATAATGGGACAAGAAGATGGTATAGTGGCTACATTGCTGGACTCCTACAGGGTTGATTACGGATCAAGTCCCAAACCCAGTGCCTTGAAGCTCACACCAGGTACATGTGCATGTATGCCCACAGTCCCGAGAGGAGAACGGAGGAGAAGGAATTGCGGCATGGCCATCTACCCGGGGGGGCGGGGGGGGGGTTGACTTCTCACTTTTCATCTCTCTGTCTCTCCAGCAAGCACATGCACCCTATAGCAAAAATCTCTCCCTAAAAAAAAAAATATAAGTTTAAAAGCAAAATAAATATAATTTAAGAAAAACATTGGCAAACAAGTAGTTAGATGGGTTAAACTGAAGTATATATGGGTCAGGCACAGCAGGTGTCATAGTGGTTAAGGCGCTGGACTCCCACATGGCTGACCACAGTTCAAGAGCTGGACCTGGCAGTTTGCTTTCTCACTTTTGCTTTCTCTCACTCTCTCTCTCTTTCTGGTGAGTGCACTTCCCTTTAGCAAGTATTAAAATAATAATAATAAATACAATTAAATAGATCATTTTTTAAAAAAAAGAATATATAGGCCAAACAAGGGTGCAGTAGTACTGCTGCTGGACCCACATGCAGACTCCCTGGTTTGGTTTCCTTGCCCCCGACCCTGCCCCACGTAGAATGCACATGTGCCCATGATCCTGGTAGGCTGAGGCTAGGAGTAGAGCATGGTATGAAGACACTGTCAAGGGTGCCTTTCTCTCTCTCTCTCTCTCTCTCTCTCTCTCTCTCTCTCTCTCATATCTATATAGATCATATAGATAGATAGATAGATATATAGATATGAGAAAGAAATGAACATATTTTGAAAAAAAATAAAATATAAACCTCTGATTCTGACTAGTTTTTAAGAAAACTGGTGCTGCTCCCCTAATCTCTTTGGGCTTAGCCAAAGCTCTTATGGTTAAATTCTGTCTCCCAACCCCTTCCTTGCCTCTGACCTTTACCACCTTCTGGACCCTGTTCTTCATGGAAGGCTGGGGCACAGAGCTCTCTTTTTATCTTTTCCCCCTCTGTTGGCCTTTTCACGGTCATTTCAACAAGCTCAAGTCCCTCCCTTTTTTTGACTAACACACACACACACACACACACACACACACACACGGACGATTTTGCACATTCCTCTCCAATATGTTCAATATATTATGGCCAGCACAGTTTTTTAAATGAACATCCAATCGTGTCCTCATCCCTGTCTCTGAGGGCTGGTCACCTGGCCCGTCTGCCTCCAGCCACACCTCTGCTGCGTGTCCTCTGCAGCGCTGGGCCTGTTTCAGCTCTTTCCAGCACGCTGCTCTTCTAGTGCCTTTGACCGTGCTGTTGTCTCTGCCTCAGACTTTGCCTTGCTCTCATTGCAAAGATACTTTTCCTTCAGGTACTAGTTTATTTTTATTTTATTAATCTTTTTCATTGCCAGAGGGCGCCCACAATCACCAGAGAGACACAGAGACAGAGAGAGAAAGCATCTCCCAATGGGGCATAGGCCCATCATAATGCCTTCTCCTCTATTTTTCCATCCTGTCAGGGTCTGGGGCACATGCAAACACATACTCAGAGTGTTTTCAAGTCACCAGGGCTGTGATTTGAACTGTAGTCAACCATGTGGGATCCAGCTCCCTTACCCATTAACTTATGGGACCTGGACCAAGTGCTAATTTAAAGATCACTTTGGATTCCCTGCCAAAGCGATCACCACACTGAGAAATTGCAACCTATATTATTTCTCCAAAATCTCTTTTGAGGGGTAAATCACTCAATCCCATATTTTAGCCATAATCTAAAACTACCAAATTTATTATCATATTTACCCATTCTTCATATTCCCACCTCAGTGAAGACCACCCATTTGAATGGTAAGATTAATCAAGAGAACAATGACTCAAAGCATGGATGATAACACCAAAGCAAACCAACGTCATCCTCAGGCTGTGTTTATACCGTCTCAGGCCGCCCTGCCCCAGTTCCTCCAGTTAGCCCATGCATAAGAAACACACTCAAAGGTATAAGAACTAAAGGAACCATTTACCCTATTTTTTAAGTAAATAGCATATAGCATACTATCTCATAGAAGCAGCTTATCTGAAATGTTATCACTCTTTCCAAAATAGAACTGAACAGAATTTCTTCGAATTCCAAAGACACGTACATCACAAAATAATAACTTTGTCTTACTGCGAGTGCTCTCAAGACATGTAAAGCCTAGGGAACACGTTATTCTAACACATAACGGGATCAGTTCAAAATGTTAGTATTCAAAAATCTAGACACAGATATCCATTCTGAAGAAGGGGAAACCCCCAACTTCTCAAGAAACTCAAGCAACCGAAGGGTAGATCATAACTACGCACTTTCCACAGTAAATAGGAGTACTTACGCATGTCACCAAAGGCCCCCTTTGTCACTTTGGTAGCACGTAACACCACTACCGTGAACTTGTGTGAATACTGGTGCTCCACCTGGAAACAAAATGATAGTACATTTCAATGAGCTTCCAGTTTAACATCTCATTGTTTCCTTGAGACTAATTAAAACTCTTCTGGTTGGAAAGAAGCAGCATGCCCACCAGAAACATTCTTTGATCCTGAGGCTGTTCTTTTTTAGTCTCTCTTCTCTCCCACCACAGAATCATGCTTTTAAATGTCACTACAGCTTGACTATCTGCACTTCTTCTCTGCCAGGTTGACCCAGCACTTGGAGAAAAATGTAAATCAAGACCACAGGCAGGCTTAGAGGACAATTGGGCTTTGTACTGGTTGACTAAAAACCCTGGCTCAGCGAAGCCAACTTGTGCTAAGATGTTTGCATCATTCAGGTTTGTTTTGTTGCTGCTGTTCAATGACTCTATCACTCAAAAGTCTTTTTCTGTATGACATTTCCAGTACAGCTTTTAAAATCTTTTGCACCCAAGGCAGCAACCAGTAAACTACTCATGTTCGTTCAATGTTGCATGCAGGTAACAAATATTAAGAGGTAAAAGATTGCAGTAAACATCTCACCTAAATGGAAGTGAGTTACCCTACTAAGTAACAGAATGGAAAAGCATGAGCTCAGTTCATGGACCAACTAAAGAGATTACAAAGTCTTAATCTAAAACACAAGTATGTGGTTGTCTTAATCTTAGGTGAGGCTGCTTGACTTTGTTTTTAAAAGGTTTACTTTGGGACCAGCAGTTAGCGTAATGGCTATGTCACTGGACTCCCACGTAGTCGACCCCGGTTAGTGTCCCAGACCCAGTGGCTTAAACTCACGTTGGGTGCGTGTGCATGCGTGCCCAAGATCCAGAGAGGAGAATGGAGGAGAAGGGATTGCGGCATGCCCATCCCCTCTGGGGGGTGATTTTTCTCTTTCTATCTCTCTGTCTCTCTCTCTCTCTGTCTGGCGAGTGCACACGCCCTATAGCAAAAACCTTAAAAAAAAAAAAATGTTTACTTCAAAGGTTAAAAAAATCCATAATTAATTAAAAAGAGGCTAAGATATTGACAGCCCCGAGAAGTGAATAATGGCAGTCTAAAAGCAAGGATGCAGGAAAAAAGTATAAAAAGTATAATTAGACTCATAAGAACCAGCAGTAAGGATTTGCAAGGGCAAACATTACACGGCACTCATAAGCTTCAGAAGAAATCACTCTATCAAAAGAGTAATTAAAGGGGCCAGCAGGTGGCATAGTGGTTAAGGCATTGGACCCCCACAGGCTGACTGCAGTTTGAATCCAGGACCCAGCAGCTTAAAAATCATGGCAGGAACACATGCATGTGTGCCCAAAATCCTGAGAGGAGAGGAGGAGAAGGGACTGCAGCGTAGCCGTCTCCCGGGGGATGATTTCTCACTTTCTGTCTCTCTGTCACCATCTCTCCAGTGAGCACATGTGCCCTGTAGCAAAAATCTTTCTAAAAATAATAAAGAAAGAAATTTTTTTAAAAAAAAAGAAAAGAAAAAATAAAAGAAATCACACCAGGCTCATGTGCGTCCTTCTCAAAATCCCAGGAGGAGAAAGGATGGAAACACAGCCATGCTCCTGGAAGGTGACTTCTCACCTTTCCTCTCACTGTCTCTGTCTCCAGTGAGTGAGACAGTGCACATACCCTATGGCAAAAAAAGATATTAAAAAAAAAATTAATATTTAGATTCACGATAGTATCGAAGAAGAGGTAAAATAATAGACAATCAGTGTACCTTGTTTAAAAAGGCAGAGAAAGATGGAAATATTTCAAGATGATGCTTTTTGAACTTTATTTGCAAAGACAAATATCTTCAACATGCAAAAGAGTAGCAAGTAGCCAAAGTTTTATTTTACGTAACTTAAATGATTGATCATGAAGAAAATTTGAATTTTTAAAAAGTGTGTTGTGGGACCAGCAGTTAGCGTAATGGCTATGTCGCTGGACTCCCACGTAGTCGTCCGCAGTTCGAGTCTCGGACCCGGTGGCTTAAACTCACGCCGGGCGCGTGTGCGTGTGTGCCCAAGATCCCGAGAGGAGAATGGAGGAGAAGGGATTGCGGCGTGGCCATCCTCCCTGGGGGGTGATTTCTCGCTTTCTATCTCTCTGTCTCTCTCTGTCTGTCTGGCGAGCGCACGCGCCCTATAGCAAAAACCTCTCAAAAAAAAAAAAAAAAAGTGTGTTGCCTTGTTCTACAACTAAAAGGAACACATGCCCTCCTGATAAGAAATAAAGAAAGAAAAGGGAGGGAGGGAGGGAGGGAGGGAGGGAGGGAGGAAGGAAGGAAGGAAGGAAGGAAGGAAGGAAGGAAGGAAGGAAGAAAAGGGGAAAAGGGAAGGTTTATAAGTGATAATAAAAATTCTGAATACGTGATCATAATAATATTTTTTTAAATTTTTTTGGAGAGGTTTTTGCCATAGGGTGCGTGCGCTCGCCAGAAAGACAGAGAGAGAGACAGAGAGACAGAAAGCAAGAAATCACCCCCAGGGGGGATGGCCACGCTGCAATCCCTTCTCCTCCATTCTCTTCTCGGGATCTTGAGCATGCACACACACGCGCGCCTGGCGTGAGTTTTAAGCCACCAGGTCCGGGGTGCAAACCGCGGTCAACTACATGGAAATCCAGCAACTTAGCCATTATGCTAACTGCTGGTCCCGATCATAATGATTTTAAATAATTTATATATAAAGCTACAATCATCACAACTGTTTTTCTTGAGATATATGCTTCCTATGCAAATCTCATAAAGGTTTTGTATTCAATATACATAGTACATTAAAAATGTACCAAATGTAAATAATGGGCCAGGGTAAAACGGCTGAAATGTGTGCTTGCTGGAGAAAAACAAAGAGATACAGAAAGAGAAGTGAGAAATCATCCTCAAAGGGGATGGCCATGCTGCAATCCCTTCTCCTCCATTCCTCTCTTGAGATTTTGAACATGTTCACACACGCAAGTCACTGCAACAGCATAGTGGGCCATGGAGGATCCTGCCGCCTTAACCTCCATGCCACCTCCTGGCCTTGAATATTTATATTGGCCATCAGCTCTTTGGAAGCAACACACAACACAATACAGATTCAGCTAATACCTCTGCCAAGTTGCAAAAACAAAAATTACATGGGACTTCTCAAAGTTACAAGCAAAAAGAGAGTGGAGTGAAATAGGAGTTGAAGACGTTCTCACTGCAAAGTAAAGCAACAGATTATAAAACCTCCCCCAAGATATTTGGATCCTGCTCCTAGCTCACCATGGAAATTCCAGAACTCAGTAACTTGGACCAAGCTCGAACTTAGGCATCTCCCTCTTGGTTTCATGATGGAGAGAGATCAAGAGGGGAAGAGCCCCCAAATGCTGAGCTCACTAATTCGCACTTCCCTGATGGCAAGCCTAGCAGTATTAAAGCAAAACGCATTCAACAACAAAAATCTATTTATTCCAAAACAGAGTGTGATGAGCAGACAGTGTGGTATCTTACCACTGTCCTCATGTTGTGGCACTTTACACAGTTTGTCCTTGGTGAAGAGAGAAACCTTTCAATACTCAGTGAGCCATGTTTTGGGTTTTTTTTAAAAAGACCCTGGCAAGGAACACAGATTAGAGAGAGATTTTTACCTGGTGCGTTCTCTCTGCTTTCCATGTGACAGGTTAACTTGGCTATTGAAAAAGAATGCCAGGCCCAACCCCTCCACACCTTTTTCTCACCTCATCGCTGTGACCCAATTTCTTGGGTCAGCTGAACTGCCCAGGTTCCACAAAACAATGTTTTTTGAGCAGTAGGTGCAGTAGAGGGTCTTTCATCATTTAACTTGGCAGAGGCAGCGTTGGAGGGAAATATAAATCAGTGAGCCTTTGAGTAGAGGCAGAAAGTATGGCCCTAGATCTGTTTTTAATGATTCATTTCCTTGTTGGTCACGTAACTGCCCAACTGAAGATAAAAGGGGAAATAATGGAAAATTTCACCGTTAGGAGATAATATTCATCACGCTAAACCAATGGAAGAAGGTATCCAAGTACTGTCTAACATCTTGTTTATTATTTAATGTTTTCTAAAATGAAAGATGTTACTGGTTTTTCACATGGCCAAATAAAAATGATAATAAAAATAATACTTCAGGGCCGGCAGGTGGCGTGGATAGGGATGCTGGGTTCCCACATGGCTGACACGGTTCGAGTCCTGGACCTGGCGGCTTGCTTTCTCACTCTCTCTCTCACTCTGTCTTTCTCTGGTAAAATTAAGATAAATAAATAAATATATTTAAAAAAATTCTTCATAAATAAAAAACACTGTTAATAAATTTAAAAAAGAAATATGTAAAATGCTGGAAAACAAAACCAGAATTCCATAACCTATAAAATTATCCTGTAGGGGCCAGCGGGTGGTAGTGTGATTAAGGCTCTGGATTCCACATGACTGACTCTGTGGTTCAAATCTCAGACCTGGCAACTTGAAAAACATAGCAGGCATATGTGTGTGCATACCCTAAATCCCAGGAGAAAGATGGAGAAGGGATTGCAGCCAGGCTATCCCCACTAGGGAGTGATTTCTCATTTTCCCCTTCTCTCTGTCTCTCTTCAACAAGCACATGTGCCTTGTTGCTAAAAAAAATCTCAAAATCTTTCAAAAATAAAATCCTTCAAAAGTACAAGAGAAAAGAATTTCTCAGACAAGCAAAATTTGGGGAGAATTTGTTGCCATTAGACCTGTCTTACAAGAAATGTTAAAAGAAGTGCTTGAAAGAGAAAAATATTGTAGGTCAGAAACTCAGATCTGCATAAAAAGAAGGAATAAGTGAAAGTAAAATAAAAAAATATTAATTTTCTTATTCTTGGGATCAGCAGATGGCATAATGGTTATGTCGCGGGACTCCCACATGGTCAACAGTGGTTGAAGTCCCAGACCTGTCAGCTTGAAACTCACACTGGGCACATGTGCTTACCCAAAATCCTGAAAGGAGAATGAAGGAGAAAGGATTGTGTGGTTATCTCCCCGGGGGGGTGATTTCTCACTTTCTGTCTCTCTATGTCTCTGGCAAGCACATGCACCCTACAGCAAAAATCCTTCTCTAAAAAAAAAAAGGAAAAATATTTTTCTTATTCTTAATTAATCTAACAGATAACAGTTTTTTTTTCAAAATCCTAATAGCAACAATATATTTATGTATATATTTGTATGGGGGATTTTGGATATGTATTTTTATAACTATATATGTATATGTGTATGTATAAGTGAAATGAGTGACAGAAATATGTGTAAGTGATGAGAGGAAAGAGTTAGAAATATTTTGTTATTATAAGACACTTGTACTACCTGTGAAGCTATAGTGTTATCTGAAAGTGGATTCATATTAGTTACAAATATATATTGCTAACTCTAAAAAAGGTAGCATTTTCTTAGCATTAACATACTAAGAAAAAAGGGAAAATATAATCCTTTCAATAAATTCTCAATTAAAATGATACAAAGCACACAAAGATTGGAAGATAAAATAGAGTCAAAGAAGGGTAAAGAATGAAAAATAGGGACCAGCAGTTAGCATAGTGGCTATGTCGCTGAACTCACATGTAGCCGACCGCGGTTCGAGTCCCGGACCCAGTAGCTTAAACTCACGCCGGGTGCGTGTGCGTGTGTGCCTAAGATCCTGAGAGGAGAATGGAGGAGAAGGGATTGTGGCATGGCCATACCCCCTAGGGGGTGATTTCTCGCTTTCTGTCTCTCTGTCTCTCTCTGTCTTTCTGGCTAGCACACGTGCCCTATAGCAAAAAACCTCTCAAAAAAAAAAAAAAAAAATGAATGAAAAATAAAGAAGGGCCACAAATGGTAGGTACTAATCCAAGAATATCAATAATCAATTTAAATATCAGTTGTCTAAGTTAACCTACTGAAATGCAGAGATCTTCAGAGTGGGTAAAAACACAGAACTTGGCTGCATGCTATCTACAAGTAATCCATTCTAAATTTAAAGACACACATAGGTGAAAAGTAAACAGATGGAGAAAGGATATACCACGCTAGCCTTAGACAGAAGAAAGCTGAAGTGCCTATATTAATTTCATGCTGACCTGACATCTTTATCTCTGATGTTCACACAAAACAAAGAACATCAGGGATAAAGAGGAGCATTACATGTGATAAAGAAGACCTAACCCCCCTTAATGTATATGCACCAAACAACAGAACATTAGTATACCTGAGGCAAACACTGATAGGACTTCCAGGAGAAACAGGTGACTCTACCATTATAGTTGCAGACATTAATATCCCTCTTTCAGTAATATAGAAAGCTCCAGCAGGCAGAAAACCAGTGAAGACACTGTTGACATTAACATGACTATCAATCAACTGGACATAATTAATATCCGTAAACTTCTTCATGCAAAAACATCAGGATACACATATTTCTCAAGCACATACAAAATAATCATCAAGATAGACCACATTCTGGACCATAAAACACATCTTCACACATTTAAAAGAATAGAGCTCTTACAAGTCTGCTCTTAGACAACAAAGGAATTAAACAACGTATCAATAATAGAGAACTAGAAAAATCCCAGGACCAGAAGATGGCACACCTGTTACATCACTGGACTCCCACATGGCTGACTGTGGTTCGAGTCCCAGACCTAATAGCTTGAAAATCATGCTGGGTGTGTGTGTGTGTGTGTGTGTGTGTGTGTGTGTGTGTTTGCATCCCCAAGATCCTGGGAGGAGAATGGAAGAGAAGGAATTGCAGTGTAGCATCCCCCCTTGAGGGGGTGATTTCTCACTTTCCTTCTTACTGTCTCTGTCTCTCTTTGGCAAATATATGCACCCTAAGGAAAAAAAAAAAAAAAAAAAAAAAAAAAAAAAAAAAAAAAAACAACTCTAAAAAACTTTTTTTTTTTAATTCTAAAGCATGTGGATTATTAAACAACACACTTCTAAATAACACATGGGTCAAAAAAGAAACCTCAAGAGAGAATTTTAAATATTCAAAGTTAATGAAAATAAAAATACAACTGACCAAAATTTGTAGGATACAGTGAAAGTGGTGCTAAGTGGGAAATGCATAGCACTAAATGCACGTATTAGAAAAATAAAACAACCTAAGAGCCAGCAGATGGCGAAAGGGTTACATAGCTTGGCTCTCACATAGTCAACCACCGTTCGAGTTCCAGACCCGGTGATTAAAACTCACGTGGGGTGCATGTGCGTGCATGCGTGCCCAAAATCCTGAGAGAAGAATGGAGGAGAAGGGGTTACAGCGTGGCCATCCCCCTGCGAGGTGATTTCTCACTTCCTTCTTCTCTGTCTCTCTCTGTCTGTCTCTCTGGCAAGCATACATGCTTGAGATAGCAAAAATCTCTCTCAAAAAAATAAAGAACAACCTAAAATTAATCAACTAAACTCTGCCTTAGAAAGCTAAAAAAAAAAGTGCAAATTAAATCCAAAGTAAGCAGAAGAAAAATAGCAGAAATTTAGAGCAGAAATCAATAAAATTAAAAATAGGAAATAAAGAAAATGAGTAAGATAAAACTTGATTTTTAAAAAATATCAATAAAATCAATAAGCTCCTAGCTAGGCTAACTAAGGAAAAAGAGAGAAAATACAAATTACTAATATCAGAAATGAAGACTAGCCCTGAAGCACAGCTGTTAAGTATGGTACTGAGGAAGATGGATCCCACATGGCCTACCCGAGTGTGAGTGCCAGCCCCAGTGGCTTGAAAAATATGCCAGACCTGTATTGGTGTGTCCAGGATCCTGAAAGAATGAAGAATTGGGGCTAGCAGTTGACGTGTGGTTAAGGCACTAGATTCCCACAATGGTCGTGTGTGGTTTGAGTCCCAGACCTGGTGGCTTGAAAATCATACCAGCTGTATGTGCATGTCCCAAATCCCAAGAGTAGACAGGAGAAGAAAGGATTGTAGTGTGGCCATCCCCTCAGGAAGTGATTTCTCATTTTCCTTCTCTCTGTCTCTCTCCAGGAAGCATACCCATTCTATGGGAATAACCTTAAAATAAATAAATAAATAAATAAATAAATAAATAAATAAATAAATAAATAAAAGCAAGAAAGAAATGGAGGAAAAAAGAGTGCAGCTTGATCAGGCGCTTGAAAATCCAACTTAGCAATTAGCTTTCTCCACTAAAGAGACCTTCTCCATCATCATTATTATATAAAACGATATTCCCCTCCCCATATCATCTATGCTCATTTCCATGAGGAGCACCAATACCACATGGGTTTTCAAATGCCTAAAAATTCCCTTGTAAGAGAAATTATGAGCAATACTCTTATCTAAATTATTGAATACTTGATTTCAGAAACTGTTGTAAATACGTTCATACGTCAAATGTTTATTAATAACTGCTATAGAAACAAGACATCATTATCACAAGGACTCAATGAGTGAACCACGTTACACATCCTTCTAGATGCTAATTACCACGTTAGCGTCCAATCGCCTAAGAAATAGACGTTACTGTTTATATCTATAAATGAGTAAGGTAAGATTCTGAAAAGTAGTTCCCAGTGGCTTACAGACAGGAAAGATAAACTTTTAGTAGAATCCAGTCTTGCTGTCCCCAGGGCCTTTACTCTTTCCACGTTACTTTACTTATATGAGAATAATAATACCAATGCCATTAATAGTAACACAAGCTTTAATAGTAATAAAAGCTCCTTCTATTTATGAAAATGAAGAAACTAGTTACAGTCTAGTCTATCTGTAATATAGGAAGTGATCTAAAGACCTTCTAGTAATTGATGTTTCTTCTAGACCCTGTGGTTTTTGCCACAGGGAGTGTGCGCTTGCCAGAGATAGACAGTGAGAAAGTGAGAAATTGTTTCCCAGAGAGGATGGCAATGCTACAATTCCCTTTCCTCCATTCTCTTCTCAAGATTGTGAGTGCACACACACATGACCAATGTGAGTTTCAAGCCACTGGATCCAGGACTCAAACCATGGTTGGCCAGGTGGGAGCCCAGTGCCTTAACCACCATGCCACCTGCTGACCCCTCGGCTCTTTTTTTAAATCTCCTTTTATTTTCACCAGTCTCAATTATGCCTTCCTAACTAGAATGAATAAAGTGCTCCTGCATTTCAAAGGAAATAAAGGCAAATTGACCACTTTCCTAATTTTTATAAGTTAATTTTGGAAACACCCATCAGTTTTCCAATCACTATAAATTATATTCAAAATGAGCACATTAAAATCAGTACCCATCTCTTCCTAAGAGCTAAAAGGATTAATAGGAGAAATCCTATAAGGTAAAGACATAGAGAAAGACGTTCAGTTTCAATGATAGCCCAAATAGTCTTGTGAGAATCCCTTGCCATGTTTCCTGGGGCCAACATAATATAATTTCAAATAGTTTAGACTGGGCTAGGCTCCAACTCGGATAGACTTTGGATATGTATCAGGGACAGTGCCAGAGGAAATGATATTGTTGAATCTAAAATCTGCATCCCCCAGGGGAAACTAATGACTCAGGGAAAATGCTGGTTGGTAGCTGGCAGAAAGAGATGTCATATTTCAATAGAGATGTCAAATCTAAACTCAATCTATGGACTTAGTCACCAAGATTAAGCTTTGCCTTCAGGTCTTGAATTACCTTGAATGACTTTCTTCATTTATAATCTTTTCCATAGTGAAAAGCAAGACACCACCACCCTCATTTTTTCCACAATTACAATTTCCCAATCATTAGAAAAGCAGCGACTATATTGAATTCATTCTGGAGAATTATACAGATTCCTGTAACTAAGATGAACAGATGCTGAGGAAAAGAACTAGTCAATTACCAAATCAATTTGATAATCTTCCTAATCTGTTTAAAATTCTGTTGTTACTAGGGGCCAGCAGGTGGCATGGTAGTGAAAGTGCGGGACTCCCAATGGCCAACCAGCGTTCGAGTCCTGGACCTGGTGGCTTGCTTTCTCACTTTCCCTTTCTCTCTCTATGTCTATCTCTGGTTCAAATTAAAATAATAGTAATAGTAACAAAATGAAATAATTTTTTAAAAAAATTATATTGTTATTAGATAAGAACCAAGGAAACAATCATAAAATAAATCTGATGGAAGAGAAGATAGAACCTGAATGCAAATATTGTTTTTTTCTATTCAACTGCCATTGTCTAACACAAACTAAAGACTTGTTAGCATAAGAAAGACGACAAAGTCATATTACTGAACCCAGAGATTGTGATCATCACAATTAGCAATAGGGACTTCAAACAGATTTCAGAAATGTTTTTGAAAAGATTGCCGGATTGGGACCAGCAGATAGCACAATGGCTATGTCGCTGGACTCCCATGTAGCCAACCGTGGTTCAAGTCCCGGACCCAGTGGCGTAAACTCACGCCGGGTGCATGTGCATGTGTGCCCAAGATCCTGAGAGGAGAATGAAGGAGAAGGGACTGAGGCGTGGCCATCCCCCCCTGGGGGGTGATTTCTCGCTTTCTCTCTCTTTGTCTCTCTGTCTTTCTGGCAAGCGCACACACCCTATAGCAAAAACCTCTCCAAAAAAAAAAAAAAAAAAGAAGCACAGCTATTGTGCCATTTTCCTTCCACATCTTTTGAAGATCAACCCATTTCATCTCTTTCTGATCTACAATGTCATCTAGACTTGTTTTAAGGATCTCAATCATGGACTGTCTATGTGTGGAAAGTATCCTAATACCCCAAACACCTAATTTGGCTATATAAATTACTAGCTCTAATAGGTATTATTAAAAGCAATATCATGGGGACCAGCAGGTGGCATGGTGGTTAAGGCACTGGACACTCCCACATGGCTGACCAGGGTTTGAGTCCTGAATCTGGTGGCTTGCTTTCTCACTTCCTCTCTCTCTCATTCTCACCCTCTGTCTCTCTCTGGTCAAATTAAAAAATAAATGAATGAATAAATAAAATTAAAAATAAATAATTATTTTAAAAAAGCAATATCATAATCAGAAATATGACTTGAGATTCTTTCTCATGAACAAAAATCTTGCCATTTGCACACTAAATATATAAATCAAATTTGGTTATATGTGTGTATAAAAAGAGAGTGAGTACATTTCATTGCACTAAGAGTTTAAATCTGTTTTTCTTTTCTTTTCTTTTTTTAAGGTTTTTGCCATAGGGCATGTGCCCTCATCAGAGAGAGACAGAGAGCGAGAGAAAGAGAGAAAGTGAAAAATCAGCAGGGACAGCCACAACACAATCCTTCTTCTCCATTCTCCTCCTGGAATTTTGGTCATGCACACACATATATCCAGTATGATTTTCAAACTGTGGGTTCTGGGGCTGGAATTGTGATTGGTCATGTGGGAGTCCAGCACCTTAACCACCACACAACCTGCTGGCCTCTTAAGTATTGTTTTAGTTAAGATTACAAGATCTGTGGGACCAGCAGATGGTAAAATGATGAAGTCTTTGCACTCCCATGTAATCAACCAGACCTCACACTGGGCACATGTGCATGCCTGAAATCCTGAGTGGAGAATAGTAAAGGGATTGCGGCATGGCCATCACCCTGGGGGGTGATTTCTTGCTTTTTGTCTCTCTTTCTCTCCAGTGAGCACATCGCCCTATAGCAAAAAAAAAAAAAAAAAAAAAAAAAAAAAAAAAAAAAAAAAAAAACTAAAACTCTAAAAATATTACAAGATCTGTTTCAGTAGTGGGACCAGCAGTTAGTGTAATGGCTATGTCGCTGGACTCCCACATAGTCGACCGCGGTTCAAGTCCCGGACCCAGTGGCTTAAACTCATGTCGGGCGTGTGTGCGTGCGTGCCCAAGATCCCAAGAGGAGAATGGAGGAGAAGGGATTGTGGCGTGCCCATCCCCCTGGGGGGTGATTTCTCACTTTCTGTCTCTCTGTCTCTCTCTGTCTGTCTGGCAAGCGCACCTGCCCTATAGCAAAAAAAAAAAAAAAAAAAAAAAAAAAGATCTGTTTCAGTAGTGAAGACCAGTACAAGAAAATATTTAGTGCTGATAGCTTGGGTCTAATATACTCAGCTATATTCACCATTAATGTATGGTGACTATTAATATCCTCAAAATAACTGCAATAGGCCAGCTATGGTGTTACAACACTAATGCAAATTTTGCAATACTGAGTCCTAGGTCCTAGGTTTGTACCCCCACATCTCCCATGTATGCTGCTGGGCATGCACGCCTGTGATCCTAGAGGACTGATGCTGGGGTTAGACCACAGTGTGAAGAACCTGCTGGGGATGTCTCTCTCTCTCTCTCAATAATCAAAAATGTTTAAAAAGATGCCTAAAATGAAACAATCATCCCAAATTTTAGCATCTAAATTGTCGTTGCAGCATAGATCCTAGTCCAGTAGTAATTAAATAGCCACATTGTCACAAAAAATAATAATACATTTGACCATCACCCTTCTCCTAGCTCAGTATTTCTACAGAAAACTACACTCTCCTACAAGTAATGAGGGCTGAGTAAAGGACTGGGAAGGACAGGAATTGGGAACACCTTTGCCTTCTTGAACACACACATTAAAATTCATAAAGTATTGTGTGCATTTGAAGTTTCCCCCTCACATAATTAAAGACATTGGGAAGGCAGTCAAATACATTCGGTTCAGAATTATGCCACATTCATTCAGAGCTATGATTTCTTTGCACTAATGACTTTCAGTTGTTAACCTTCAGACTAGAAGGTTCGACCGACCTGATAACATGGATATGTCTACAGATGCCATTTTGGATACATTTTGGATAATATTATCCTATTTCAAGGAACTTTTTAAAAACCTTCTCCTTGTCTTACTTGTTCTTTTCATTAAGCAATAAATGAAAGGTTCGTAAATAAAAGACACAGACCAAAATCAGAAGAGCATTTACAATAAAGTACCTTATGTATATTTCTAAACTCAGTTTTTTGCCTTAATTTTCTCATCTGTAAGATGGCAATCATGTATGTTATAATCATAACTGACTTCACAGAATTTTTTTGAGAATTAAATGACTATGTATAAAGAATGAAGAACAGAAATGTACGGGTTCCAATGTTTTAAATAATTATTACTATTTCTATCAGGAAGATGTGAAGTAAAATGAGATTTTCTTCCTGTCATCACCTGGCCTTCAATGATGAGGAGTCCTTCCTTTACTCATCCATATTATGCTGCAGTGAAGATCACATTCCAGATGTAAGAAGAACTATCACAAGGTAAAGAACCAACAGTATGGCCAACGATAGGATTTCTTAAGGTTCACTTGGCACAAATTCAGACTCTACCATTAGAATTTCATATAGAATAATACTGAATGACAAGTTTGGAGAATATTTTCACCATCCGTGGAAATCTTTTAAAATAGAATTGATTGTGTCTTCTTGGGATTATCTGGAGGAACCACTGACTGGGTATAAAAATAGTCAGGGAATTCTACTCGTGATAATGGCAGATTAAATAATTTGGGTATCTAATTCTCACTGAAAATAGCTTAAAAACTAGATTACAATTTTAGAAAGCACTTTTCTAAAAGTAACAAAGAATTAACAAGATAGGAAATCATTCAATACCAGGATAAAAGCCCAAAGAGGTGAGCTCTGTTTCGCCAGGGGAACATTTGTTATCCAGAAGAGAAAGCAGCTCAAAGACTGAGCAGGTTGAGTGGTCTAAGGATAAGGACCCTCGAAAGCCACACAACTGTTTCAAGTTGAAAACTCCACACTCAGCACCTTCAGAATAAGAGTGAATGGTTCTTCCATATAATGACAGCTGTGTACGTATTATCCAGCTAATCAGAAAACAATCCATCTGAAACTGAAATTACATTTGTCCCAATTGCTAGTTTCCCCAAGAGCCTAATAGAAGCCAATTAAGTTTTCTATAAAGGATTCTTTCTATAGAAATTTTTTATTATAATGTTCAGCACAAAATCAAAGATAGTTGGGCACATGAAGAGGCAAGACTACAAACCAGCACAATTAATTAACAGGCACAAAAACAGATCCATCCGTAAAACAGCTAGGCCATAATTACAGTGTTCAAGGAAATGAAAGTCAAATCGAAATAAGAGGTCACAAAACTGCAAATTATAAGCAATGACTGATATTTTTTTCAAGTACCACATAGACATTTGAGAACTAAAATATAAACTTGGTGGCCTTCTAGAGATTTCTTATCTATATTACATGGTAAAGAAGTAGAAACATGGGACCAGCCAATGGTGTGGTGGTTAAAGCAGCGGGATCCCACATGGCTGGCTACATGGTTTGAGTCTCAGACCCAACAGCTTGATTTAGGTTTTTTGTTTGTTTTTAAAGAGATATTTTTTGCTACAGCGTGTGTGCACTTGCCAGAGAGACAGAAAGCAAGAAATCACCCCCATGGGCCATGCTGTAGTCCCTTCTCTGCCATTCTCCTCTCAGGATTTTGGCACATGCGGCCAGTGTGAGTTTTAAGCCACCAGGTCTGGGACTTGAGCTGCGGTCAACTACATGGGAGTCCAGTGACATAACCATTAAATTATCTGCTGGTCCCAACCTGGTGGCTTGTAAAGCTTACCAGATGCATGTTTAAGCATGTCCAAAATCCTAAGAGGAGAAGGGATTGCAGGATGGCCACCTGCCCCAGGGAGTACCTCATTTCCCTTTCCCTTTGTCTGTCTTTCCTTGGCAACTGCACATACTCTGTAGCAATTTTTTTAAAAAAGAAGTAGCAGCAGTACCACAGACATTACTTTACATTTATCTCCAAAGAGTGGCTGGTGGAGGGCACGCTGGTATTAAGAAACAGTTAGTATGACCAGCAGATGGCATAGTGGTTACTTCCCTGAACTCCCACGTAGTCCACCATGGTTTGAGTCCCTGAAACAGTTTAAAACTCATGCCAGGCATGTGTCCATGCTTTCCCAAGATGCCGAGAGAATGGAGGAGAAGGGATTGGAGTGTGGGCATTCCCCCTGGAGGGTGATTCTTCTCTCTTGTCTGCTTCTTGTCTCTCTGATTCTAGGTAAGTGCATATGCCCTATAGCAAAAATCTCTCTTGAAAAAAGAAAGAAAGAGTTAGCCACCACCACAGAGGCGTCTGGGTAAGCAGCTGGGCCAGCCCCTGTGGGCTGTTGCAGGCTCAATCCCTCCCACCGTGAGCTGCCCTACATGGTATCCTGCAGCTACACGGGTGGTGGGACAGATGATCTGCTCTCGCAGAGAATGTTCTCCTAGCCACCCAGTGGCATTTGTGCTGTAGCTGCCTTCTACCTGAAGCACCAGGACTCTGTGCACAGCTAGGACAGAGAAGGCGACCCACAGTGGACACTGCTGGCCATAGCCTTGTCCTGCTACAGCAGCTGAACACACAGCAAGAATCTGGTTTTCCGTGTGACTGTACAGCTGCGATTGGACATGTCTATTTCAAGCCCACTGAGCAGTGCTTGCTGCTTTTTCTAACTATTTCAAGATGATATTGATTCACCAAACCAGTGACTGCATAAAAATACCACCAACTGACATCCAGCCCAACATACTCCGCTATTTGTCGCACATTATGTTCACAGGGAAAGGCCCAAAACAGATTGTGGATCATAGTCGTTTGGAAGAGGGGATTCGATTTCTTCATGCCGGCTACCTTTCTCACATCGCAACTGAAATGAATCAAGCATTCTCACCAGAAACTGTGCAGTCCTCATATCTGTCTGGCATTCAGATCTCAACAACCCAAAACTAGCTGTCAACCAAAGGGTGGAGGTCAAAGAAGCTCCTTCCAACCTCAGCGGAAACACCCCTAGTTGCAGCTATCTCTTGCTATTGGGCTGGATGATGGAGCTGCAGAGTGGCTGAGGGCCCATCCTGCCTCCCAAGCCCTGGAAGAGTACCAGAAAGCCCCCAGTGACCATCAAGCAAGAGAGATGTGACCCAGAATCTGTGATCTCCCAGAGCAGCCCCTCACCTTCGTCAGAAAAGAAAAGTCAGCTGTACCATGTGTGGTCATAAATTTCTTTGAAAGAGCCCATTACTGGAACACATGTATACACATGAAGATTCTACACAGAGTTGTTTTCTGGAGAAAAACAGAGACTCACTCAGTATCTGTCCTTACCATCAGAACTCGGTATCTAGTAAGGATAATCTGCCTCATAAGAACATTTTTTTGATTTATAATTCTTGAGCTTGTTACTGCTTGCTCTCTCTGATACACCATCTGTAAAGTGTGTGTAAACCATAACTATCTCACAGGGTTGTAGTAAGGATTTGTAAGTTCTGTCTGTATTATGGATAAAAAAACACAACCATATAAGGAAAACTACCTTTTTTTTTCTGTAGCTAAACCTGTTAATGTAGCATTTCAACTTGCAAATTCTTTTTTTTTTTTTTTTGGAGAGGTTTTCACTATAGGGCACGTGCGCTCGCCAGACAGACAGAGACATAGAGACAGAAAGCAAGAAATCACCCCCCAGGGGGGATGGTCACGCCGCAATCCCTTCTCCTCCATTCTCCTCTTGGGATCTTAGGCACGCACACACACGCGCCCGGCGTGAGTTTTAAGCCACCGGGTCCGGGACGTGAACCGCGGTCGACTACGTGGGAGTCCAGCGACATAGCCATTACGCTAACTGCTGGTTCCCTTTTTTTTTTTTTTTTTTTTTTTTTTTTTTTGCAGTTGAACTGTTTGAGTTTCCTATCTTTTCTGGTTATCAATCCCTAATCTGAAACATAGTTTGAAAATATTTTCTCTCATTCTGTGGGTTGTCTCTTCACTCTTTATTGTTTCCTTTGCTGTGCAGAAGGTTTTGTTTGTTTGTTTGTTCCCCCCCCCAGAGGTTTTTGCCATAGGGCGCGTGCGCTCGCCAGAAGGACAGAGAGAGAGACAGAGAGATAGAAAGCGAGAAAACACCCCCCAGGGGGGATGGCCACCCTGCAATCCCTTCTCCTCCATTCTCCTCTCAGGATCTTGGGCACGCATGCACACGCGCCTGGCATGAGTTTTAAGCTATCAGGTCCAGGACGCGAACCGCAGTTGACTACATGGGAGTCCAGCGACGTAGCCATTATGCTAACTGCTGGTCCCTCAACTTGTAAATTCTCACAGGTAAATTTTAAGTGTAAAAAGTTTCTATGCTATTTAGTGTTCAATAATTAACTGACTGAACTCTTCTTTTTATTTTTTACAAGTACTCTAGAATCTGCAATGCGCCTAGATTTCTTGTTCTACCATAATCATCACTGTTTCTCTTCAGCCTTCAGAAAAAAAAAAGGACATTAGTTCTTTGGCATATATTGGGCATAAAATCTTGCCAATTTTAGATTAATTGAAAGTTTCTCCAAACCCAATGTTTACACAGTTTGAAAAAGGATTAAAAACAATGAAGAAATATTATTTTCATTTCTTTGATGTAAGTGAGCAAAATAGTAGATGGGGCCAGAAAATGGAGTGAGGATAATAACAAGTTTGTTAATGTTCTTTTGAAATTGTGTTGCAAGACTTTTCAGGAAAAAAGCTGAAGAAAATACATGGTGATGATGGAAAAAGATAACAGTCTGGAAAATATATAATTTCATTACAGTTTATCTGTACAGGCAAATTCTTGATGTTGTAACTCAGATCTTTATAAGTAACAACTTTTTTTTTGTAATTGAGGTAAAAATAAGTTATGTGAAGAGTTTTTATAATGTAACATCTGTTTTAAACTAAGAGTAGGTCTGTGGCATTTATTATAATTAATTTTTAAATTCCTGAGTGAAATCTGTAAGTGATTATTCTCTGCTGTCCTTCCGTACTCATATGGTTGGACATTTTGAACAGTGGTGAGGTTATACAATCACAAAGCTGGATGCCTTAACTACAACAAATTACAACCTATGATTTTTGTCTTCAAGACCTGGAAGAATCCATTGTACTTCAGTATGTCTCTGTGTCATATCAACTACTTAGTAGATATTGTTCCAATGCAGTTGACATTAACTGTCATCAACTTCTCTAGTCTGGGCCAAATAAAGTCATTTAGTCAGACTAGATCAACTTGAAACTTAAAATACTTTAAGAGAAATTTATATTACAAAAAACATGTGCAATAAAAAAGCTCCGGAAGAAGTCTTCAGGATAAAAGTAGCATGGCAAACACAAGAGACTGAAATAAATAATGCTGTGTATAGTTCAACTCTTCCACCTAATGTACCGTGAATGTTTTTCAGAAACATTCTTCTAGAAAGTTCTGCATCCTCTAGTTGGAATGGAAACAGTGGGTTTCATGTATTTTATCAAGATAAATAAATAATGTCATCACCAACAGAAAAAAAAAAGAAACAGAAGCTTATCACTTGCTGCGATAACTGATGTTATGTACCAACTTCAGTGGTTCATGTGGTACCCAGATTACAGTCGTTTCTAGGTGTGTCTGTGAGGGCGCTTCCATGTGACGTTAGCATCTGAATAGCTGCACTGAGTAAAGTAACTTGGGCTCCAGGTGTGGTGTGGCTGGGCATCACTGGATCTGTCCAGGCAAAGATGGAACAAAGGTGGAGGACAGAGGAATTCACTCCCTTTTCAGCTGCCTCCCTATTTGAGCCTTCCTATATCTCATCTTATCTTGTCCAGGCCTAGCACTGGGATTTCTACCACTAGTCCCCCGGTTCTCAGGCCTTCTGACTGGGACAGAATTACACCAGTAGCATCCCTGGGCCTGCAGTTTGAGATGGCAGACCCTGGGACGCCTCAGCCTGGAGTGGGACAGTCCCTCATAATTAGCATTTCCTACTGTTTCCATTTCTCTGGGGAACTCTAAGACACCAGCCTCTGTTGTCCTCAGTTTTCTAGATTCTAAGTGCTCACAATAAATAAACGATTTGCCTTTTATGAAACTCATAATTAATTTCTGTACATTGCCACGTTTTTGAAATAATACTTTCATCACTTTTTTATTTCTGGTTTCCTGGTAGCAGCACCTCACACTTCTGACTCTCTTGCAAATATCATACTTTGTTAGTTTCAAAAGAATAATTTTAGGCACCTAACTATTTGTTATTTATACAAGCCCTGTGGCCAATCCCATAGTCTCATGGTTAAGGGGGCCGGATCCCACATGGCTGATAGTGGTTAGAATTCCAGCCCCTGTGGCTTAAAAAATACAAGTGGGAGACCAGCAGTTAGCGTAATGGCTATGTCACTGGACTCCCATGTAGTCGACTGTGGTTCGAGTCTCAGACCCGGTGGCTTAAACTCGCGTTAGGTTTATGTGCGTGCGTGTCCAGGATCCTGAGAGGAGAATGGAGGAGAAGGGATTGTGGTGTGGCCATCCACCCTGGGGGGTGATTTCTCACTTTCTGTCTCTCTGTCTCTCTGTCTTTCTGGTGAGCGCACACGCCCAAAAAAACCTCTCCCCCCTCAAAAAAAAAAAAAAAATACACACGATGTATGTGTGTGCATGCCCCAAATCCCAATTGAATGAAGAAATGGAGAAGGGATTGCAGCATGACCACATTCCCTTGTTGGGCACTTTTTCTCTCTGCTGAGTACACATATCTTCTGGTATTAAAAAAAAAAAAAAAAAAAAAAAAAAAAAAAAAAAAAAAAAAAAAGTGCCCGATAAGTTGGTGATTATTTAAAAACAAGACTATAAAATAAAAGCCCAGTGAAGCAGACTCCAGGGACTATTCCTACCTTGTTCCAGATAAGGCAGAGACCAAGGACTCACAGGCACAGAGTGGAAGACTAGAAGTGCTTCTAGAACACTAGTTCTTTGATCACTCAGCCAGTGGCTTGCCTTTTTTTTTTTTTTTTTTTCCTTTTTCCTCTAAGTTACTGGAACGTCTTTCTACATTTTGGTAAAATGTCCAGTCATCCTACAATGATATTTTTAGAGGTCCTTGTATTTTAGCAAGCAGCCCTGCTAGCATACTCATGTGGGGGACTAACCCCAAGGGGACGATTACCTCAGTTGCTACAGATGCCGCCGGCAGCCCTCCACTGCTAAGAGGTGGTGGGGAAAGGTGTGAGTTTTTTCACTATAAAAATATGACTCAGATTTTCAGAGTAAAAAAGATGGACATTTTTATACACATGTTACGCCTGACCTCTCCTTATAAAGTGGGTGCCTGCTGGTCAAAAAAGCAACTTTCAATAAATTCTGAAGTCATACATATCCTGACGGTTAGAAAGCACCTCACAATAAACACAGGCACCAAATTCTATCCTGTGCTTAGCATCCATTTTCAGGCACCTCCTCGAGTCAGTCAGCGGAAGCAGGAGTTTGCAGGCTGTCATTTGCCGTGTCAGCCCACAGGATTCTCCAGCGTGTCTCGGCATCACAGCGGTGCTGAAAATAAGCTCCAACTTCGATGCCTTAAGGCAGCCCAAACCGCGTTGGCCAGTCCGGCACCAACTGCTCATTGCTAGTTGGCTGGCTTGATTTCTCCCCATCTTTCCTGATATTTGACTAATGTTCTGTGCTAACTGCACTCTCTTACATATTGGGTCGTAAAACAAGTCACGATGCATTTTTGCATAGGAAAATACATCACTACTTTTTTTTTTTTTTTTTTTTGAGAGGTTTTTCGCTATAGGGCGCGTGCGCTCGCCAGACAGACAGAGAGAGACATAGAGACAGAAAGCGAGAAATCACCCCCCAGGGGGGATGGTCACGCCGCAATCCCTTCTCCTCCATTCTCCTCTTGGGATCTTGTGCACGCACGCACACGCGCCCGGCGTGAGTTGTAAGCCACCGGGTCCGAGACGCGAACCGCGGTCGACTACGTGGGAGTCCAGCGACATAGCCATTACGCTAACTGCTGGTTCCCCATCACTACTTTTCTAACAACTCAACAGTTTGAAAAATATCCTTCTGTGAAAACAAGAGAGGGGGATTTTGTCATTAAAACTATACCTACACATGCACACACTCAGTTTTTTTCATGTACATGCACAGCAAGAACAAGAATGAGGAAAACTCTAAAGCTCAAAGGATCTTCTTCCTTAAAAAAAAAAAAAAGCTCTAACTTGGAACACTCATAGAGTCTCCCACTGATGTTGGAGAAGATAAAGAAAAATGTAATATATACATGTGTTCTTTTTGCATTAAGTGTCACATAGGAAATTATGGCCTAAATACTTTGCTGCAGTTAACAAAATTTGTAAAAAAAAAAATGGAGCCAGTAGGGAGTCTTAGGATATTTAGGTGCTCGGGACCAGCAGTTAGCGTAATGGCTATGTTGCTAGACTCCCATGTAGTCAACCGTGGTTTGAGTCCTGGACCTGGTGGCTTAAACTCACGCCGGGCGCGTGTGCGTGCGTGCCCAAGATCCTGAGAGGAGAATGGAGGAGAAGGGATTGTGGCATGGCCATCCCCCCTGGGGGGTGATTTCTCGCTTTCTGTCTCTGTCTCTCTGTCTCTCTCTCTCTCTGTCTGGCGAGCGCCCTATAGCTAACAAAAAAAAAAAAAAAAAAAAAAAAAAAAAAAAAAAAAAAACCTCTCCAAAAAAAGAAAAAAAACAAAGAATATTCAGGTGCAGTCTGATTTTTAAAATATACTTGGCTACATGTCAGAAGATGAAACTGGCCAGCTCACAGTTACCTGACAGGAGACGTGTGGGAACTGCATGGGGGTTTTATTAACAAGGCCGGGTGAGACTTGTAGAAGAGTGAAGTTCATTCCAAATTATAAGGTTCTTTGAAATGGACTCTGCTTCCACCAGGTTGAGCTTTGCATTCCCTAAATCATGTACTTTCTCACCATCCAACTACCTCGCATATGCTTTTTACAATCCAGGAAAGTTATTTCATCCCTGTTTGCCAAATTTCAACTAACCTTTAGGTCTACCTTAGATGTCCCTTCCTTGCTTGCATGTTATTCCTGCTGTATATTTCCAGAATAGTCTTCTCTATTTCTTATTAGAGCTCTTATTAAGCATTGTGGTGCTTATAAATAAATTGTCCTGCGCTAGCCTTGTGGCCTTGTTGTTAAGGGAGCTGGGTCTCACATGGCTGGTCACGCGGTTGGAGGCCTAGACCTGACAGCTTGAGAAACACACTGGGCGCATGTGCATGTGTGCCCCAAATCCCAACAGGATGGAAAGATGGAGAAGGGATTATGGCATGACCATACCCCATCAAGGAGTGCTTTCTCTTTCTCTCTCTCCCTTTTTTCTCTCTTTGTCTCTCCAACTCTCTCTGGTGAGCACACACATACTCTGGAAAATTAAAAAATCAGTAAAATAAAATAAAACAATGAATTGTCACCTTTTATTCAAGAGATAAGCTCAACCAAACCAGAGATTCTGTTTGATTCTTCGTATCCCTAGTACCTTCTGACGGGGAGTGGTACAGTGGGCCTTTAATAAACAACAAGTGCACAGAGGGGAAAAGAGGAGGAGAAGAAGGAGAAGAAATAGATTCAGAGGTCGAATGAGGTAAAAGTTCAAATATTAGGATGCAGGAACATTGTTAGCTCTTGACTCAAACTTAGGGTTAGAGACCTTTAACTTCCCAGAGTCTATGTTAAAGCTTGAGAATGAACACTTAGAGTAAATTCTCTGAGAGTTATAGAAACTACCCACTTCTCTTGAAGTAGTCAAGTAAGAAAACAAAAGATTAATTAACACATACATCATAAAAATGGTTCATTAATATAAAAAGGCAATTAAACAGAACCTAGTAATTTTTAATTCGTTGATAAAAATCCATAATTGTGGTTCAGCTGCAGTGAAACAATGTCAACACAATGCTCTGTGTTGCTGAGGCCACATGGGAGGTCCCAGGTTTGTGTCCTGAGGTCTCCCTGCACTTGCCAGGTATGCACAGGTACATGTGCCCGTGATCCTGGGGCTGAGTCTGAAGATAAAATTTATAAATACCATTTCAATTACATCAAAACATCAAATATCAAGAAATGCATTGTTCTATACAATATAAGTTTTCTTACTGAAAACTACAATATATTACTGAAGGAATTAAAGATGATTTAAGCAAGATTTGGATTAGATTCGTGGCTTGTGAATAGATTGGAAGATTCAATATTGTTATCACGTCATCTCTCTCCTTATTAAAATACAGAATTATTACAGTCTCAATCCAAATCCCAGCGGTTTGTGTGTGTATGTGTAAGCGTGTGTGAATCGACAAACAAATTCAAAAATTTACATGGAAAGGCAAAAGATTAAATATGGCCAAGATGCTCTTGAAGAAGAAAAACTGGAAGATTTACACTATCATATATAGACACACATAAAAGCCATAGAAATTAGTTTAGATTGGTATTATTCTTTTAAACACAGACTCGTACACCAATCAGAATGGACAGAAATCAAGCCACACACATATGGGTGCCGGATACACCAAAATACCACTGTCACTCACCAAAGATATGAGGTTATCAGTAGACTAGACAAATAAATTATGGCATTGGGGGGTGGTGGTGTTCAAACAGTTCATAGAAATGCATATATAAATAACATGCATGAATCTCAAGATTGTTTTGCACCAAAATAAACTCATACTTTCACTTCATTATCCAGGAACTTTTTACATTTTTGCCAGCGAGCATGTGTGTTTGTCAGAGAGAGAAAAAGAAAGCAAGAAAGCATCCCCTCACGATCGAACATGTTCACAGTATAATCCCTTCTCCTCCAATTTCTCCTACTTTCAGGATTTGGGGCACACATGCATTGTGCATGCTTTCAAACCATAGTATTCAGGACTCAAATTGTGGTGGTCATGTGAGATCCAGCTTCTTAACCACCAGGCCGTAAGCTGGCTCTCCAGCAACTGTTTTGTTGTTGTTGTTGTTGTCTGTTTGTTTTGTTTGGGGTTTTTTTAGAGGATTTTTTTTTCTTTTTGCCTTAGGGTGTATGTGTTCACTGGTGGGAGAGAGTAACAGACAGTGAGAAGGAAAATGAAAAATCACCCCCCTAGGGAAATAGCCATGCTGTAATCTCTTCTCCTCCATTTTCCTCCCAGGATCTTGGGCGCACACACACACACACACACACACACACACACACACACATGTCCAGCATGAGTTTTAAGTCACCAGGTCCAACACTTGAACCGTAGTCAGCCATGTGGGAGTCCAGTAACATAACCACTATGCCATCTTCTGGTGGCCTCTCCAGCAACTTTAAAGTATCCTTGTATATTCAGATAATAAAATACTGTACAACAATACAAACATGTAAAATTCTGCTACTCACAAGATGAATGAATCTCACAGACATAATATTGAATACAGACATTTACATGAAGGTCAAAAATAGGCAATTCTTACAATACAGAGGTCAAATGGTTTACTCTGGGAGTGTGTATTGACTGAAAGGGACATGAACAAGTCTTCTGGGGTACTTATTACAGCATTGGAAACATCACGATGCATTTTTGCATAGAAAATATCATGACTTTTCCAACTACACAATATAAAGTGTATTTTATCTAGGTGATGTTTTCATGGGTAGACTACATATGAAAAACTCCATCAAGCTTAGTAATTAATAGTTATGTACTGGGCCAGCAGGTGGCAGGGTGGTTAAGGCATTGTACTCCCACATGACCAACCATAGTTTGAGTTAGGGACCTGGTAGCTTGCTTTCTCACTTTCCCTATCTCTGTCTCTCTCTGGTGAGTACATACCCCCTATAGCAAATTAAAAATAATAATAGTAAATCAAATTAAATAAAAATAATTCTAAAATAAGTTATGTACTTTATACATGTTATATCTTAATTTTTAAGAAATACTTACAGAGAAAGAGAAGCTTGCAAAGGAAAATCGAGAAGTAACCAACAGGAAGCAGAAGAAACATAACTAGAGAAATCTGAGAGAGTTCCAAGATGAAAGAGGGTGGAAGGGTAGGGAGGGAGTGAAAAGGCTATCGACTTTAGCCCTAAGAAAGTCATCGAGACCTTTCTGTGAAGTGAAAAAGCTGAGTCCAGTTTTCAATGATTCAGGTTGTTACTGGAGGGGAAGAAGGTAGGACAAAGATATAATACATTAAGTCTTGTTATCCAGGCAAGGCAAGAAAGAGGACGGTAGCTAAAGGATAATGTAGGATAAGAGAACAGCGTTTCATTTTAAGTAAAAATGAGACTGAATTATTCCTTAATAGCCAGAAAATCTATTTCTAGTTCATATAAATGTGAGTCTCAAATATTGAATTCAGCAAAAAATCTCTCTTTTTTTCTTGATCAAAAGAGAATATATGGGGCCAGCTAGTGGCATAGTGGTTAAGACTCTGGATTCCCACAAGGCCAACCATGATTCGAGTCCTGGACCTGGCAGCTTCCTTTCTCACTTTCTCTCTGTGTCTCTCTCTGGTGAGCACCTATAGCAAATTAAAAAACAACAATAATAATAAATTAAACAAAATAAATAGTTCTTTTTTTAAAAAAAGAGAAAGAATGTATATTTCCAATAAAGCTTGGAAAATTGCATACTAAAATTTGAATGACTCAACTCTTAACTACAAACTAGGCATCTACAGAAAAATTTGTTTAAACATACCTAAGGGAAAGTTTACATAATTAATTAACCTGAAAGTGCATATCAAAACATGGCCCTGAACTCAGAAATTCTTTCATCTTCTCTCCACCAAATTATGAAAAGTGTACTTACACAGGTTGATAATTGCTAAATGACAACTATATCTACTTATTGTTCCATAAAAGTTCAGCGTTGTTGCATATATTTTGATACCTTTTCCAACCAAGTCCCTGTGTACTAAAACTCACAATGATAAAAAGAAGAGAGCAGTTTGTTATATTATGTACTATAGCCTACTGGTAGTTAAGTTCATATGAGTTTAATAACCAATCCAGGAGGGCCCCTAGACAGTGGAGCGGTTACATCACTGGACTCCCACATGTTCGACCAGAGTTCAAGTCCCAGACCAATGACTTGAAAATCATGCCAGGCACGTGTGTGTACATGCCCAAAATCATACCGGGCATGTGTGTATAAGTGCCCAAGATCATGGGAGGAGAATGGAGGAGAAGGGATCGCAGCGTGCCCATTCCCCGGGGGTAAGTTCTCCCTTTTGCTCTCACTGTCTCTGTCTCGCTTCTGTGAGTGCACACACCCTAAAGGCAAACATCTCTAAAAAACAATGACAAAAATAACCAATCCCGGGAGTTTTACTTTACTAGAAATGCCAGTGATACTCACACACAGAAATATACCTGCCCTCTCTCCCAGAAAGAATTCATAAACAGTGAATGACTTACTATAATATGCTGATACGGATCTATAAATGACATTTTGGTTTCAATGACAGGAAATCTTTTCACACTTCAAAGAACTTCTCTGGCACTCCGACTTCTTTAAAACCTGCAAAATGAACAATCATTATTGTTGGGCTTCCTCACTGAGGCAGTTCCAAGATTTAAATGGTGATGAGCATGTGCAGAGGAAGTGAAAGCACCTGCACCCCACGGGACTGCTGGATGGAAGTCCCTCCTTGGGAGTATGAATGTTTATCCCCACGGAGCTAGAAAGGCTGAGCACTGTGATAGTACTGTTTAATTTACACGTTTATTTGCCCACATTTATTTTGGGAGTATTTATTAGGAAACCACAAGAACTTTTTTTGCATTTGCCAAGTATTTTATGAGAAATCCATTAAATTATGGAAAATTAAAATGACTTTTGTTCTATTTATGATTAAAAAGTCACATGTCATTGTTTTCTCAGTTGGTTCAACATTGCACGAATTCCCAATCAGAAAAGATTTTCTGCCTTAGCTATTTGTTAGCAATTTTAAAACTGCATTCATATTGAATTTGAACTTTAGTAATGTAATGACATTTCCAAAGAAATGTTTGTTCGTTCTAAAGTACCAGTTTGCTTTGGAATTGGTTAAATGAAATAGTTTAAGGGGAAAATATTCTCCATACTTTTCTTTTATAATTATTCCATGCTATTTTAAAAAACAAATGAGGCGCCCGCTTCCGGCGGCGGGCGGGCCTCAATCTCTGCTTCAGCCGGAGCGCCAAGTGCCCGGCCGGATCCGCACCGGGCGCCCGACCTCACGCCGACTGTCCGTACCCCCTCGCATCGAGTCCGGGAGGGGCGGCTCCGCGCACAGAACTGGGCGGGGCCAATGCGCGCCCCCGGCCGGCCCCGCCCACCCTGTTAGCCGGCCCCGCCCCGCCGTTAGCCCGCCCGCCGCCGCCGCCGCCCGGACGCCTGCTGAGGCCGGCGTTGAGGCCGGCGCTGGGACCGCCGCCGCACCCCGTTGCCGCCTGCGCCCATGGCCGCCTCCGAGGTGGCGTGGCACCAGTGAATGCGCCTTCGGTTTATAACTGGGACAGTAGACAGGACACTGCTCTGCCATCGTGGTTGGTCCTGTATCTACAGCTCTCTGCCTCCTGTGACTTGGAATCAGCTACCCACTCTGTCTGAACCCTCATCTTCTCATTTAGACGATCTTCCAAACTCACATGGCGATGAGAACAACTTGTATGCCCTCTCAAGTATCTGAGGATGAGCAGAGAAAAAGAGAAGATATTCGGTCTTTGACTATGTCTGGCCACGTTGGTTTCGAGAGTTTGCCTGATCAGCTGGTCAACAGATCCATTCAGCAGGACTTCTGTTTGAACATTCTCTGCGTGGGGGAGACTGGAATTGGAAAATCAACACTGATTGACACGTTGTTTATTTAACACTAATTTTGAAGACCATGAATTCTCACATTTTTGTCCACATGTTAAACTTAGAGCTCGGACATAGGAACTCCAGGAAAGTAACGTTCGATTGAAACTGACTATTGTGAATACAGTGGGATTTGGTGACCAAATAAATAAAGAAGAAAGCTACCAGCCGATAGTTGACTACATCGATGCTCAGTTCGAGGCCTATCTCCAGGAGGAACTGAAGATTAAGTGTTCTCTCTTTACCACGATTCTCGCATCCACGTGTGCCTCTACTTCATCTCACCCACAGGCTACTCTCTGAAGACGCTTGACCTCCTACCATGAAGAACCTGGACAGCAAGGTGAACATTATACCAGCGATTGCTAAAGCAGATGCAATTTCTAAAACAGAATTGCAGAAGTTTAAGATCAAGCTTATGAATGAGCTGGTCAGCAACGGCGTCCAGATATACCAGTTCCCCACAGATGATGACACCATTGCCAAAGTCAATGCTGCAATGAACGGACATCTGCCGTTTGCTGTGGTGGGAAGTATGGATGAGGTTAAAGTCGGAAATAAGATGGTCAAAGCTCGCCAGTACCCTTGGGGTGTCGTGCAAGTGGAGAATGAGAACCACTGCGACTTCGTGAAGCTGCGGGAGATGCTCATTTGCACCAGCATGGAGGACCTGCGGGAGCAGACCCACGCCAGGCACTACGAGCTGCTCCGGCGCTGCAGGCTGGAGGAGATGAGCTTCGCAGACGTGGGCCCCGAGAACAAGCCGGTCAGTCTTCAGGAGACTTATGAAGCCAAAAGACGAATTTTATGGTGAACGGCAAAGGAAGGAAGAGGAAATGAAGCAGGTATTTGTGCAGCGAGTAAAGGAAAAAGAAGCCATTTTGAAAGAAGCTGAAAGAGAGCTGCAGGCCAGATTCGAGCACCTTAAAAGAGTTCATCAGGAAGTGAGAACGAAGCTTGAAGAGAAGAGAAAATGTTTGGAAGAAGAAATCATCACTTTCTCTAAAAAGAAAGCTACCTCTGAGATATTCCAGAACCAGCTCTATATGGCATCGGGTAGCAACCTGAAAAAGGACCTCAAGAACTCTAATTTTATGTAAACCAGAAGTTCCAAGGCACACAAGCAGAAGTTATTAAAAAGTTAGAAATGTGCTTTGATTTTTTTGCTGTTTTTATTTGCTGTATTACTTATTCTATACCTGTCAAAAGGCCAGTTACTGACATTCCTGGAAGAACACTTCAGAGCATAGTAAGGGCTATACAGAATCCTTATGTAAATGATACTGCTGCGTAATCACTGTTAGGGGATTTTCAGTGACTGTTTCTCAGTGAGTGTGAAGCTTTTCTGCTGCCAAATTACTGTGACTTTGCTAAGTATTAAGCCAAAGAGCAAAGTCCCTGTGTCATTGAGATCAGAATGCATTCACGTTACGCTTCTGATTGCATTTATAGTCTAGGGTGAGCCTTTTTAAATAAAAACTTAAGGAAGAATCTGACAGTGTGTTTGGAATGTATTGTGAGCTAACACTCTAACCTCCCAGTAGTCTAATGGAGCTTTCTAATGGTTGCTGTGTTACCCAGTTGGTAATGCTCTGAGAGATTCTTGGGCCCTATGACATGAAGACCATGCTTCACCGTGCCTTTCTGGGGTTGATACATTGCTGTGACCAAACAACCGTTTTAAAGGTAAAGACGTCCAGGTATAGAAACCCTTTACTCTTTGACCTTGAGTGTGTCACACTATTTTCATTAGAATGTATTGCATATCTGTTGGCTTAAACTCTTGTCTTCCAGGGGGAAAATAGCCTTGAATCATTTCATTAAAATATTTCAACATCCAAAGAAAGCAACTGCATGTCTGAATATTGAACACATAAACATGCAGATAATTGAGGGGATTTTTGCATTTAGTGCCTCAGTACCCTCAGAATGTTTGATAGTTTCTAACTTTTCTTAAGACATAGGCATATAAAATTCACTCATTTTTTGTACTTGACTGTTCTAAAAAAAACTGACATTTATTCTTGACAAATAAAAGACATCTATATATTTACTAAAAAAAATGAAAAAAACTATTCAATGAACTTTTCTTTTTTTTAAGATTTTTGTCATAAGCCATGTACACTCACCTGAGAGAAAGGAGAAACAGAGAGAAGGAAAGTGAGCAATCACCCCTCCCAGGCAGAAGGGCCACTCCACAATCCCTTATCCAGCATGATTTTCAAGTCATTGGGTCCAGGACTCAAACCATGATTGGCCATGTGGGATCCAGTGCCTTAACCATCATGTCACCTGCTGGCCCTCAATGAATATCTTTGCTATTCCATTTATAGACTTTTTTTTTCCCCTTTTAGGGTTTATAGAATATGTTCGCATTTCAGGATTATATAAGTGATATATAATTTGAACCTCTTCCGATTATCTGTATTATTTGTGTTTACTATTTACATTCTGAAATGTTTTTATTTCAACATAAATAAATTATTTTTATAAACTACTTATTTCAAGTATCACCTTTCAAAATCAGAAACATGACTCCTGCTCACTATCACAAACATGAACTACTAAAGTGAATAAAGGGTATTCTCTATATTTATTTGATGTGTATCTTTCCAACCTATTTCAATGCCTATTCACTTATTTAGAGTAAAAGGAAAAGAGAGAATTTGAGGGTTTCGTATAAAGAATAGACTCTTCTTTTATGCCTTTAGATTTTAAAACTTCCTTTATCAATTTTAATGTGAAAAGTATAAAGTGATTATTATAAGAAAAGTAGAAAATGAAATTCCTCCCTGTTCTTTAATCTGATCCATCAATGATCATTCTTTTCTTTTTTTTTTTTTTTTTTGGAGAAATTTTTGCTATAGGGCGCGTAGCTCGCCAGACAGAGAGAGACAGACATAGAGACAGAAAGCGAGAAATCACCCCCCAGGGGGGATGACCACGCCGCAATCCCTTCTCCTCCATTCTCCTCTCGGGATCTTGGGCACACACGCACACGCACCGGGCGTGAGTTTTAAGCCACCAGGTCCGGGACGCGAACCGCGGTTGACTACATGGGAGTCCAGCAACATAGCCATTATGCTAACTGCTGGTTCCCGATGATCATTCTTTTTACATTAAAAAATAAATAAATAAAAATAATTAAAACATTCTCTAACTTTTTTTTTTTTGTAATTTTGCCAGAGGACAGGTGTACTCACCCATGAGGATGGTCATAACACAGACCCTCCCCCTCCATTTCCCCTTTCAGGGTCTTGGGCATGCATGCACACACACGGGCATGTTTTTCAAGCCACCAGGTTCAAGATTTCCACCACACAGTCAGCCATGGGCATCCAGCTGCCTTAACCATCATGCCATGGGCTGGCCCACATTTACTTACTTTAATCAGTCGTTTCTTAAGCTTCTAAAGCATGATTATTTTCACCTTCTAAAGCATGAATATTTTTATCAGCTTATTTGAAACCAAATAGAAAATTTTATTGATAACATTAGCCAATCAGCAATTTCCTTAGCAATCACATTTTCATTATTTTGGTTGAATCTGGATGGTATTGTCAGTAACTTTCGAGTTATTATTTCAACATAAGCTTCCCACTGGAGCCTTCTCTGGCCACACTACTTAAAATTGCCACAACGAGCCCCTGATATTTGATACAAAGTGGACGAATATGAAAGATTTAATACTGAGGTAAACCAGGCTATAAAAGAAAGGCACTGTGTGTCCCAGCTTAGCGTATATGGAATGACTGAAAGATTAGAAGGTAGAATAGGAGAAAGGGCAACTGCAGATAGAGACAGTATGGGGGCGGGTAATAGGGGGTGGTTGGGAGGGGATCAAGGGAAAAAACGTACAGGGACCAGCAGATGGTGTAATGGTTATGTTCCGTTACCACTCCCATGTAGTTGACTGTGGTTCAAATCCTGGACTGGGTGGCTTAAAGCTCACACCAGGCGCATGTGCATGTGTGCCCAAAATCCCGAAAAGAGAATGGAGGAAAAAGGATTGCGGTATGGCATTCCCCCAGGAGGGGTGATTTCTTGCTTTCTGTCTCTCTGTCTCTCTCTGTCTTTCCGGCAAGCACACATGCCCTATAGCAAAAATAAACTCTCTCTTAAAACAAACAGTACATTTAATAGACACAAAAATGGAAAGTTATCTGCTGATGATAAAGTATACGGTAATGTCTTTCACTTGACTACTGCGCACTGTAGGAAAACCATGTTGTACACTGTAAAGATGTACAATGATAAAGTGTAATTTAAAAATTGGCCAATAAACATCAATTTCTGGCTTTTATCACCATGTAACCTATACTATATATAGTTTTCATTGTGGGGGGTTTTGTTTTGTTTTGTTTCTGTTTTTGTTTCTTGTCTTTTTCCCCATTAGAATAAGCTCCATGAAGGCAGATTTTGTGTCTATGTGTTTTATTCTTTGTAACAGTCATAGCTCAGGCACATATGGGAATTAAATTTATATTTGCTCAATGAGTGAATGAGTGAGTGAGTGAATGAAAGAACAAGAGACTTCACTCACACAGTCAGAGTAACACATGTTACTCACACATGTTCACGCTGAATTAAATGAAAGCATTTTAATCAAGCCAAAGAAAGTCCACTCTCCATTCAGCCATAAACGGTGTGGTCCTCACCTCTCCACAGCCTCTCACTGTTCATCAACACTGGTATGGCTTTCTCTTTTTCCGTTATATTATTTTCCCCTCACCATCCTCATACAAACATTACATAAAGATGATTTTTCATTCACCAGACACTGTACTGTTCCTTTTACTAGGTTCTAGTAATCTTTTTTTTTTTTTTTTTTTTTGAGAGGTTTTTGCTATAGGGCACGTGCGCTCGCCAGAAAGACAGAGAGACAGACAGAAAGCGAGAAATAACCCCCCAGGGGAGATGGCCATGCCACACTCCCTTCTCTTCCAGTCTCCTCTCGGGATCTTGGGCACGCACGCACAGGTGCCTGGCATGAGTTTAAGCCACCGGGTCTGGGACTTGAGCCACAGTCGACTACATGGGAGTCCAGCGACATAGCCATTATGCCAACTGCTGGTCCCAGTTCTACGTACTCTTCACACTCTGTCTGTACACAAGAAATGACAGTCTCATAAGATAACCAGCAAAACTGCACTCAGGTAACCTGTGACTGGTTTTCAAATTCATAATCCAAGAAATGTGTATCTACATCAAGTAACGTGATCCTATTTAATATTTCCTAGTCTCGGGTTTTTTTGAGCTATTTCTATTAAATCTTGTTTTAGAGGACCAGTAAGTACTTACTCGACCAGTATGGTCAATATTTTTGTGCTGATTAAATTCAAAGTATGCCTACTTCAGTCTCCACGTCACAATACAGGTAATTCTCAAGAGCCAGTGGTGGAATACATTCCTTTTTTAGCGAGAGATTTTTTTTTTTTTTTTTTTTTTTTTAATGAGAGGTTTTGCTATAGGGCATGTGTGCTCGTCAGAAAGACAGAGAGAGACAGAGAGACAGAAAGCAAGAAATCACCTCCCAGAGAGGATAACCACACTGCAATCCTTCTCCTCCATTTTCCTCTTGGGATCTTGGGCACACACACACATGCACCCAGCGTGAGTTTAAGCCACCAGGTCCAGGACTCGAATTGCGGTCAACCATGTGGGAGTCCAGTGACATAGCCATTATGCCAACTGCTGGTCCTGAGAGAGAGATTTTTGCTATAGGGTGTGTGTGCTCACTAGAGAGACAGAGAGACAGATAGACAGTGAGAAATCACACACACACCCCCAGGGGAGATGATCATGACACAATCCTTTCTTCGCCATTCTCCTTTTGGGATTTTGGGTATGTATGCACATACACCTGGTGCGAGTTTCAAGCCACGTGATCCAAGACTTGAATCAAGGTTGGCCATGTGAGAGCCCAGTGCCTTAACCACTATGCCAACTTCTGACCCAGTAGAATATATTCTTAAAAATGATACAGTAGAGGGACCAGCAGGTGGTGTGGTGGTTAAGGCACTGAACACTCCCACATGGCTGACCACAGTTCAAGTCCCGGACCTGATGGCTTGCTTTCTCACTTTCCCTCTCTTTCTCTCTCTCTGTGTTTCTCTATGGTCAAATTAAAAATTAATGAATGAATAAATAAAATTAAATAATTCTTTTAAAAAAAATAATACAGTAGGTAAATCCCCTGGCTAGGGGTCAGCAGGTCGCATGGTGGTTAAGGGGTTGGACTCCCACATGGCAAGCCTCTGGCCATGGGGGCTTGCTTTCTCACTTTCCTTCTCTCTTTTTCTCTCTCTCCCTTTCTCTCTCTCTCTCTCTCTCTGGTGATTGCATGTGCCCTATAGCAAATTTAAAAATAATGATAATAAATAAAATAAAATAAAATAAAATTTAAAAGAAAAGAAAAATCTCCTGGTTCATTCTCACCCTAACTATCTATATTTCTCGTATATTATTATTCGTAAGAAGTGAAATAATTTGGAGCAGCCAGTGCTGTAGCAGCGAAGGCAGCTAAATCCCACCGGGTCAGCTGTAGGTACCAGGCCCAGCAGCTTGCAAAACACTCCAGGAGTGTGTGTGTTAATGCCCAATCCCAAAGAGAGGGAGAAATGGAGAAGGGATTGTGATATGACCACCCCTCCATCGGGGGTTCTCACATCTCTTCTCTCTCTCCAATGAGCACACACACCCTCTAGGAAAAAAAAAAAAAAAAAAAAAAAAAAAAAAAAAAAAAAACACAAAGAAAAGAAGTTAATTTCTTTTTCTTTTTTTTTTTTTTTCTGGAGAGGCTTTCGCTATAGGGCGCGTGCGCTCGCCAGACAGACAGAGAGAGACAGAGAGACAGAAAGCAGGAAATCACCCCCCAGGGAGGATGGCCACGCCGCAATCCCTTCTCCTCCATTCTCCTCTCGGGATCTTGGGCACGCACGCACACGCGCCCGGCATGAGTTTTAAGCCACCGGGTCCAGGACACAAACCGCGGTTGACTACGTGGGAGTCCAGCGACATAGCCATTACGCTAACTGCTGGTTCCCAAGAAGTTAATTTCTTAATATAAATTCTTCTTGCAAGCATACAATAGGCCACACAGAGCTCTCAGACCCCAAATCATGAGTTCTGGGGACAGTCCAAGGCCTAGTGGTTAAGAGAATTAGATCTAGGAACAGCAGTTGACGTAGTGGCTATGTTGTTGGACTCCCATGTAGTCGACCGCAGTTCGAGTCCTGGACCCGGTGGCTTAAACTCAAATGGGTGCGTGTGCCTGTGTGCCCAAGATCCCGAGAGGAGAATGGAGGAGAAGGGATTGTGGCATGGCCACTCCCCCCTTGGGGGTGATTTCTCGCTTTCTGTCTCTCTGTCTCTCTCTTTCTTTCTGGTGAGCACACGTGCCCTATAGCAAAAACCTCTCCAAATAAAAAAGAGAGAGCCAGAGCCTACATTGCTGACTGTGAGTTTCAAATCCTGGCTCCCGCATCTTGCAGAACAACCAGACATGTGTACATGAAGGTCCAAAAGTCTGAACAGGATGAAGAAATGGGGGAGAAGGGATTGTGGTGTGGCTACACCCCATTAGTGGATACTTTCTCCCTCTGTCTTTCTGTGGTGTGTATACATGCCTTTCATCAATTACCAAAAAAAGAAAAAAGAAAAAGAAAAAAGGCATGAGGCCAGGCCAGCAGGTGGCATGGAGGTTGAGGTTCTGGATCCCACATGACCAGCTATTTGGTTCGAACCCTGTGGCTTGAAAATCACTCTGGGCACATATGTGCATGACCAAAATCCCAAGAGGAGATTGGAAAAGAAGAAACTGCAGCACGGCCATCCCTTCAAAGGATGATTCCTCACTTTCCCTCTTTTGCTCTTTCTCTGTCTCTCTCTGACAAGCGCACATGCCCTACAGTCAAACAAAAAAACAAAAAAATGAGGTCTTAAAATTGCTGCAGTAGTAGTAATTCCTTAGAGTGTATCTTCTCTTTCAGAAGCTAATGTGTCCGTGTGGTTATAAGCAATGTTAGGGCAAATAATATCAGAAATTCAATGCCTAGGGGAAAAACACTGTTTTCTTCATTAAAGCAGCATAATTTCGTAAATTATTCCATTCTGGAAATGGGATCAAACGAGCTTTAATATAAACACATTTCACATTGTAAAACCCAGATTTCTCTCCCACAAATGTGAATTGCACTAAACTTTGTGTTACAGTAAGGACTAAATGAGTTAATTACTGTGAAGAGTAGCTAGCCCATAATAAACGCTCAATGCATGTATGTTTTCCTTTTCAGATAAAGATGACATGAACTGATCATTAATTTCACCCTGCAATTACCTGAAAGTTGTACTATTGGTTCTCATTATTATCGCAACTGTGGAAATTCAGAAAATGTGGATAAGTTTGTCATTCAAAAACAACTACTTATGATATACTTTGCCTTATTCAAGGAGCTCGGGAGCAAATGATGAACCAGACAGATGTGTATTATGAAATGGGTAAGTCTTACAAACTCTAAACTTGACATTACTCTCAAAAAGTAAATAGGACTGGGGACCAGCAGTTAGCGTAATGGCTATGTTGCTGGACTCCCACGTAGTCGACCACAGTTCGCGTCCTGGACCCGGTGGCTTGAAACTCATGCTGGGCATGTGTGCGTGCGTGCCCGAGATCCTGAGAGGAAAATGGAGGAGAAGGGATTGCGGCGTGGCCATCCCCCCTAGGGGGTGATTTCTTGCTTTCTCTCTCTCTGTCTCTCTCTGTCTGGCGAGCACACGCGCCCTATAGCAAAAACTTCTCCAAAAAAATAAGTAAATAGGACTATGGAGATTATTCTCACCAAAGTTGTCCAATTATAGAGTACTAATAACAGCAGCATAGCAGAAAAGTATCTTCTGGATTCTAAGGCCATTTGGCTCACAAACAGTAGCTTTATACAAGAGCTATTTTTTTTTTTTTTCGAGAGAGGTTTTTGCTATAGGACACATGCACTAAGTGGGGACAAAGAGAGAGACAGAGAGACAGAAAACAAGAAATCACTCCACAGAGGGAATGGTCACGCCACAATCCCTCCTTCTCCCTTCTCCTGTCAGGATTCTGGGCATAAACACACATGCGACCAGTGTGAGTTTTAAGCCTCCAGGTCCAGGACTTGAACTATGCTCAACTATGTGGAATCCAGCAACATAACCATGGTGCCATCTGCTGGTCCCATAAGAGCTCTTTTTTCATTCATCAAATACATCTTTTCTGTCTACCTAGTCTATGTGAGGCACTGAGAATGCAATGGTAGGAATAAGGCATAGGCCCCGTCTTCAAAATTATAGGGAAGTCCTGTACATGTGGAAATAAATACAGCCTGCCCTAATATTTCATGCTCACATCTTGCTAAACGTAATATCTTCTGCAATTCATGTCTCCAGTTGGAAGGAAATCGTGCAACCTACCTTTGGTGAAAAGATTTATCCCCTTCATAGAAAATCAGAAATCCCACTCATGGTCCACAACTGTGGCTTTCATACCTATTTACTATAAACCAAAGCAGGAAAACCTTCTCACATCACAATGTAACACACAAATTACACACACACACACACACACACACACACACGTAAACCAGGTTCAAAAGCTTGATGTGATCATTTTGCGAAGAACAATGTGCCTTGTTGTTACTCTGTTTTACTCATTCGAATGCTGGCAACAGCACACTGAATTGATTTCATGATTCATTAATAGCTGTTTGAAAATTACTGGTCTTAAAAGACTTGGGGATCGGATTTCTATTTAATTCCTTGGATTCAACCCATCACTCTCTTCTTACTATGGTAGTCATACTGTTTTCTTTCCTTTCTTTCCATGTGCTATGCTCTCTCCCACTCACTCTTCTATCTACCCACGTAGTCAACAAACATTTTTTTTTTGAGAGATGTTTGCTATCAGGTACATGTGTTCTCCAGAGAGACAAAGAGAGACACAGAGACAGAAAGTAAGAAATAACCCCCCTAGGGGGGATGGCCACACTGCAATCCCTTCTCCTCCATTCTCCTCTGCAGATTTTTGGCATGCACACACACACACACACACACACACACACACACCTGTTGTGAGTTTCAAGCCTCCGGGTCCAGGACTTGAACCACAGTCAGCCACATGGAGTCCAGTGCCTTAACCACTACACCACCTGCTGGCCCAGTCAACGACATTTAAGTCAAAACTGCTATGTGCAAGCATTGTTCCAGGAACCGGTGAGGCCTAAGTGATGAGTTATACACATTCCCTTCCCTCTCGGAGCTTGCATTTCTAGAAGGCAATCAGAAAGTGAGTAATCCCGGAAATAAATGAAGTAATTACAAAGACAGTTGTATAAACCAACTAAAACAACCAAAAGACAGACACAAAGAACAACCCGATGTAGTGATCTGGAAAGGAACTAGACCTAAAGGGTGAGGAGGGAAGTGGGTTTGGAAATGCAGTGTTCCGGGCAGACAGTTTGAGGAACCAAGAGAAGACAAGTGGTTGGAGACCAATTAGCAAAAGCAAAAGTGGTTTATGATGAGGTTGGAAATACCAGCAGGGGCAGACCATGGAGGGCCACATGGAAGCTACTGTTCACCTACCCAGTCTGACCCGTTCTTCAGGGCTCCACTCAGATATCACTTCCACAGGGAAGCCTTCCGTGACCACAAGTGTATGTTTGGTTTGCCTGTTCCTTCTGCAAGCTCTTCATTCCACGAATGTCGGCTTTCTCAGAGAAAACTAAAGATGCCTTGAGCGGCTGATCTTACTTCTGTGGTTTACAGACCTGTCCCCAGTGCTTAGCACTTGTCTAAAACATAGTAGGTTCAGGATAAAGATTTGTTTGGTGGCTAGACGGATGGTGGCTCTCAAAGGCAGGCCAGATGTACGCAGGAAGGAAATTCACAGAAGACGCTAGCATTCTCTCTCTCTTATTTGTGTCCCAAGTTTTCACTTGTAATTATTCTTAACGTCAAGGAGTATTAAATACCAATCTCTACTTAAAAAAGAAAAGTCAGAACAAGTGAAATTTCAAAAAAGGAATGTTTATGTTACATGTTGAGAGAAAACCCGTTGCTGGAGACCAAAGTTTCATGTCAGCAACTTGATTTCCTCTTCTCATTTCCTGAAACTCCATTCATAACCACTCTGTTCACTACCTATTAGCCACTACTGTATTTGGCAGCAAGACTTGGAGAGAGACTGCCTGATACTAAAGCAGGGGCAATGTTTAAGCCACTGGTCTGGGACTTAAACTATGAAGTTGGCCATCTGAGATCCAGTCTCCTTAACCTCCACCCATGCCTGCTGATCTCTAGGGACTATTTTTTGTTTGTTTGTTTTGTTTTGTTTTGTTTTTTCATTTTACAGATGAGGAAACTGAGGATCAGGATCCCACAGATAGAAAAAAGAGGAGACAGACTTGAACTTCAGTCTGACTCCAGTTGAGAAGCTGCCGCCACCTAAATGTGGATCCTCCTAATACCCTCTGCTTTGCACCGTGAAATGGAGAAAAGGAGACAAGGATCCTAGCATTCCTATCCTTCTTTCCTCAAGGTGCACAACCCTAAAAATAACCCCTACTTTCCCCCCAGCCATATCACTGTGTGCAGAGTCAGAGGACGTGAAGAGACACTTTGGTCTGAGTTCTGGTTCTTGTTCCCTTTTCCTGAGAAGTCCATGCTGCGCTGACAAGATGACTAGAAAGGTTTTAGACTGACCACAGACTATCAAGCGTTCACTGAAAGCCAAGAGCTGCACTGCATAGGCAACAGAATGTTGAAAGGAATATCCAAATTTCCTCTGATTAGTGTTCGGGAAGCTTCTAATTACAGGATAGGGGGAAAAAAGGGAAAGAGAGCAGAAAGAAACTATGAGCCTCGTATCTCTTACTTCACATTTAAAGACCGTGCACAGTCACCAAGTGGTTGGTTAGCTTAATTATAAGAAACAAAAAAAGCAAAAACCCGCTGTTTTATGAGCACTGGTGATAGTGGTTGTGCAACTGGTTACAGCAAAGTTTCCAGCACTGAACTAATGGTGAGGAGAAAAACATTTTCTTAATGCTGAAATGTGGCTAGTTGACCAGAAATGTCTTAATTCCACAGAAAGCTAAAATAGTTGCTGCTACTGTTAACAGTTACAGGGGAAAAAAGATGGATAAGTGCCCATTTCTGACTGGGATTGAAAATGTACTCACTGACAGTAATGATCAATGATATTTTTCTGAAGAAAGTGACTTATACCAATAATTTCTCCATAAGACTGTTGATTATTTCCTTTGAGCATAATTTTGTAAGGAAAATTGCATATATAAATTAGATCTATTCACATGTATAATATTGTTGTAAAAAAAAAAACATTTTGTTCTCAAATAATTTAAGATGAAGAAAACTGCAAAAATATGACAGAAAATTTCCATTTGTCCTTCACATACTTTTCCCCAGTGTAGTATATTATATAACCATAGCACATTCTCAAAAGCAGAAAACTGATATTGGCACAATGTTATTAACTAAACTACAGACTGTGTTTGGATTTCACCAGTTTTTTGTATGTGCTCAATTTTATTTATTTCAGCAACCTTTGCCTTTTGATTGGAGTGTTAAAGTCATTTACATTTAATGTTATTAGAGCTATGGTTGGATTTACATCTGGCATTTTGCTCTCTGTTTTCTATATGTCTCATTTCTTTTTTATTTTTCTGTTCCTTATTTTGAGTAGATAAATTCTGGTGGCCCATTTTAATTGTTGTTCATATTTTAACTTTTTAAGTAATATTCTTAGTGGTTGATCTAAGAATTAAACTATGTACCCTATTTACAGTGACAACTTTGGATTCTGATTCTTCCTCTAGGGACATTTTTGTTTTCAGTTTTACTGACTTTCCTCAATTTTGTTCTAAGGTGTCTTTCTTTTCAGTGTTTAGCTTTTGATGCGTCTGTTCAGTTTTTTTTTTCTTTTAGAATTTTTGTCATAGGGCACATGTGCTCACCAGAGAGAGGGAAAATAAGAAATCTTTACCACCAGGGGGTATGGCCATGCTGCAATCCCTTCTCCTCCATTCTCCTTCTGGGATTTCCAACAGGAGGAGAACAGAGAAGGGATTTATACCCAGAATGATTTTCTAGCTGCCAGGTCTGGGACTCAAACCATGGTTGGCCATATGGGAGACCAGCACCCTAACCACCACACCACCTGCTGGCCCCATAGGATTTTTTTTAATAATTTGGAAGGCTAAGTGATTTGTGTAATTGACAACTCAAAGTAAGGCGGATTCTTATACCCACACTCCATAAGAGAAGCTGTGTCTCTCAAAAAGTGAGAAACTCTCCAGGTCACCTGGGTTACCAAGGGCTGTGACAGCCCCCAAACCCTGACCTTCTGTCACATGCCAATTCTCCTTACATCCTTCTGTCACTCCAAAGAGACCGTAATAAAAAGGTAGTTCTGAGACATGATGAAATAAGCAACAGAACTACTAGAGTCTTCGCAGGGAGGTGGCATGAGGGACGTGGCACTTAGAATTAGTTTTCTAGGGCTCCCATATCAAAAGACCAGTTCCCCATGGCTTAGACCACGGAAACCTATCTTCTCACAGTTTTGGAGGGTAAAAGTCCGAGGTCAAAGCATTGCAGGGTTGGATCTTTCAGAGATCTCATTCCTGGCCTTATAGATGGCCATCTTCTCCCTGTGTCCTCCCCTGCTCCCTCCTCTGGCACACTTGCCCTTGGTGTCTCTGTATGTTCAGATTTCCTCTTCTTTTTTTTTTTTTTTTATGGAGAGGTTTTTGCTATAGGGCACGTGCGCTCACCAGAAAGACAGAGAGAGACAGACAGAAAGCGAGAAATCACCCCCCCAGGGGGGATGGCCATGCTGCAATCCCTTCTCCTCCATTCTCCTCTCAGGATCTTGGGCACGCACGCACACGCTCCTGGCATGAGTTTAAGCCACTGGGTCCGGGACTCGAACCGCAGTCGACTACATGGGAGTCCAGCGACATAGCCATTACGCTGCTGGTCCCTTTTTTAAAATTTTTTAGAGAGGTTTTTGCTATAGGGCATGTGCATTCACCAGAAAGAGACAGAGAGACAGAGAGCAAGAAATCACCCCCCCCCCGAGGGGGTATGACCACTCTGCAATCCCTTCTCCTCCATTCTTCTCTCAGGATCTTGAGCACACATGCCCACATGCTGGGCATGAGTTTAAGCCACCGGGGCTGGGACTCGAACCATGGTCGACTACATGGGAGTCCAGCGACATAGCCATTACACTAACTGCAAGTCCCAAATAATTATTTTATTTAACTTTGTTTATGTATGTATGTATGTATTTTTATTTAACTAGAGAAGGACGGAGTGAGAGAGGGAGAGGGGAAAGTGAGAAAGGAAGTCATCAGGTCTGGGACTCAAACTATGGTCGGCCACGTGGGAGTCCAGCACCCTTAACCACCATGCCACCTGCCGGCCCCCAGATTTCCTCTTATAGACACCAGTCAGACAGGCTACGGCTCCCTTTCCCAGGCTTGTTTTAATGTAATCCCCTCTCTCAAGGCTCTTTCTCAAAAACAGGCCCACAGAAGTACAGGGACTCAGGGTTTCAACGTACACATTTGGAGCAGACGTAATTCAGCCCAAACACACTAATACAATGGCAGTAGTTAAACAAAGAACCATACGGCGGTGAAGGGACAAAGGTGGTGCGTGAGGAGAGATGGTCCCATCCGACCAGAGAAGTCCAGATGTGACTGGACAGGCTTCCACACCGGCCCTGTGGGGGGAATATCAAAGCCAGCACAGCATCTTCCAGGTGGGGCGGCTTCCCTCATCATTATTGACAAGACACACAGAGGTTGACATTGCACACACACACACACACACACACACACACACACACACTCCATGTACATAAAACACGGTGCTCCATGGGGTTCCTTTTACCGCTTCACTTCGGCAGGTGCTCACCCAGGTGAACCTGTCCACTGTAAGGGTCAGAGAGCTGACCAGCCCGGTTTCGCAGGCTGCATTACAAACCAAGCAGAAATGTCCTCACTCCCAAGCCGGCTTTATTTTCCACCATTTCACTCTTGGTAGCTCCTAAACAAGGGGTCATTCTGGCAATATTTTAAAGTTAAGAAATTTTAGAGGTGGAAGAAATCGTTCTAATCACCACCTAGAGAGTACTTCATTCTGCAAATGTAACAAATCCAGGCGAGTTTACCCAGTTCAGGAACCGGTGGGCAGCTCTCGTCCCTTCCCACCAGGTAGCATCTCCTCTCCGTGACAGCACACAGGTACTCGCCCACCCCACCTCTGCCTCACACGTAGCCAAAATTCAAAGGCCAGGTACATAGATTTTAGTTTGGCCAACATTTTCAGTTACGAAGTTATCTTTTGGTGGTATAGAGTAGCCTCAAGATATGAATTTGAAGGAAATGAGTAATGTATTTTCTCCTTCTGATCGGTTAATTACAGCCTAAAAAGAGACACAAGCATCTTTTACACGTTTCTAGCTTTAAATCATAGTAATAACTTGCTTACGTACACATACGAGATTGCTTAGAAAATTCCTCTTCCCATACCACACAGACAGCTGTGAAATATATTCCTTTGCAGAAAATGTGGAATAATAATGGTCTGCCTTTTCAAAGAAACTGGTCACAGTGACATTCCCAGTGTTAAGACTTTTTAAATGCACCTAACAATGAATCACAAAATGCCAGGATAGCCGCGTGTTTTGAGAACTGTCTCACTTGGCTTTGTCCCTCCAGACCAGACGTTTTGCAAATATGTTCCCCCAGGGAGTGTTTGCGTTTTGTGTTGAGGGTTCCACTCCCTCTTTAATTGCTGTTTTTTCTCATGACGTACTCAAGATTTCCACAGGAAAAAGAAAGCCTATCTTTCTCTAAGGTAAACAGTGCAGGGAACTGGCTTCCACGTTTAATGAGAGTCGTGTTAATACGAGGGTGTTCTCAGCCTGGTGAGCTGGCTCTGCTACCAGCCGGCACAGTGAGTACCTCTAGCTGCTGGGAGGTAGGCCTTGTCACGCACAACAGGTATGTACACTGTGCTCATTAAATGAGACAGACTGAGCAAAAAATACAGCAGCCGCCAAGGACGCTCAGAGGACTCGGAAACCCAGCTGACTCAGGCACTGCTGTGAACTGAAAGCCTAAAGAGACCAGCAGTTTGCAGTGCTGGACCCTGTAGCTCCTGTTCACTATTTTCTTCTCAGAAGTCTGTAAACGTGCATGGAGATAGCACGAATGGCAACTCACTTTTGAAATGAATAAGAAACTGGTCTTTTGCAGATTACGAGCTCTCTAGGCAGGAAGCACGCGAGTGAGGGGAGTAACCATAGGGGTTCCTAACCTATTTTACCACCTAGCGACCCTTGGTACAGGATGACATTTTAGAATTCATGAAATAAAGGGACCAGCAGGTGGCGTGGTGGTTAAGGCGCTGGACACTCCCACATGACTGACCACGGTTCAAGCCCTGGAGCTGGCGGTTTGCTTTCTCACTTTCTCTCTCTCTGTGTGCTTGGTTCTAGTTCCAGACCTGGCAGGTTGCTTCCTCACTTTCCCTTTCTCTCTCTCTGTCTCTCTCTGTTCAAATTAAAAAATAATAACAAATGGAATTAAATAAATAAATATTTTTTTAAAAGAAAAGAATTCATGAAATAAAAACATTGGTGTATGAAGGAGACCAATCATCCTGAGACAGATGCCTCTGGGACACTCTGCAGACCCTCGAATGCCAGTTACGCGTACTTTGGAGCCTGGCAGTACAATTTCCTCTTCTCCTTTTGTGAAGTACAAGATGGTTTGAAAGTTCAATGCAAACTTCTTGAGGACCGAAGGACCCGCAGGACTATTGTATTAGCCTGTTACTGGGGTGATCTGAAATGGAGTGATTTATAAAAATCGAGGTTAATTCAGCTCATGCCTCGAGGTCAGAGGTCCAGGGACCAATTTCTGGTGAAACTCCAGCGTCACAGAGGGCATGGTCTCCAACAGAGTGGCAGTCCGGAAGTTTCTGCCCATCAGGTCTCCTTTCCCCTCTTACAAACCCACCAGAATTCACCCATGGGGGCCCCGCCCTAGTGATCTTATCACAGCCAAAGACCGCGCCCTGGGACTCCATGGAAGGACCGAGTTTACACTGAATATCTTTACAGCACAACCAGGTCTCAATACATCCATTTCTGCAACTAGAAAGGACAAAATGACCAGAAATGAAGTTTTTTATACTGCTGGCCTCTGCTAGTGCCATACTGAACATGTAGGAGTTCCTTATAACAGGAGTCGAAATTGCTTTTGTTCCAACATATGAAACATGTATCTCCTCTATCATTGATCACCAAGCCGGAGAGCTACGCCGAGAGCATTGTTAAAATCTGTCAGACGGTTTCAGCCGCGCTTCTGCTGGTGAGAAATAATGCCTCTGCGAGTTTGTTTTTTTAAATATGAAATTAACAAAAACAGCATGATACTCTCCCTTTCCCTTTGCAGATGAGGAATTGGACAGGAGGAAGTAAGATAACCGTGGCTAAACCATAGCCTCGCAAATAGGAGCCCCACAGGGACACAGCACAGAAGGTTCTCATTCTGACGTGTCTCAGGGAAGAAGGGAGGAAAGGAGGCCAGAGAAGCCGCCTCGAGGGCCGGGCGGAGACTCTGGGAGAGAGCAGACCGGACACGAACTCCAGTGCACGGACCACAGGGAGGCTCCCCCACTCCCACCCCTGCAGTCCTGTTCCCCCCACTGCCCTGCCCGGCTGTGCCTCAGACTCACCGCCTGCCTCCTGGAGAAGCGTGGCCTTCATTAGTCCAAAACTACAGCACTGCATGTTAAAAAAAACTCAGAAGAAATGGCTAACGGACTTAAAGAAAAATGTTTTTACTTTGAGGAAATAAGCATGTCCCTATTTCCATAAAATAATATTTTGAGTCCTTAAAAAAATATCATTTGATGATGGTAACCAGCAGTTCCCTAAAATTCTAAGACTTAAAAAAAGAAAAGAAAGTAACTTTTAAATACCAAGTGAAGGATTTATGAAAGATTGAAGAAGTAAGGTCTGATATCAGAGCTCTAAAAGAAACACCCTCTTTTTCAATGGTCTGTTAATCTTTTTTATTTAACTTCATTTGTGTATTCATTTTAATTTGACCAGAGAAGGACAGAGTGAGAGAGAAAGAGAAGAGTGAGAGGGAAAGTGAGAAAGCAAGCTGCCAAGTCCAGGACTCGAACTGCAGGTGGCCATGTGGGAGTCCAACGTCCTTAATCACCACGCCACCTGCTGGCCCTTAGACATCTTTACCTTGTAGAACCATAAGGGTTCAAATTCTGTAAAGCGTTATCCAAGGGAGCACTGCTGTGGCCCCCGGAACCTGCGTAGTCAATGACTGCGGTGTGACATGGGCCAGACGCAGAGCTTGGCTAGTGCTAAAGGCAGAGAGTCTAACTGGAAAGGCTTGGACCGTCAAAGGACAACAGGGGCCAGATGGTGGCCCAGTGGTAACGTGACACTCTGGGAAGCTGCCCCACAGGACAAGGTTCCCTTCTGGTCCCCACGTGCATCATCCCCACGATCAGGTCTTCTGAGGCTGGGAGTCAACACCATAATATCATGACTCTGTTGGAGCATGCTATCTCTCTTTATCTCTCTATCTCACTATCTCTTTCATTCATGGAAATAAAATATTAAATTTTAAAATAAATTTTTATAAAACTACAATAGGTATTATTCAACCAATTAGGGCATGAACAGAAAAGACCCCAGCATGATGGCTCCTGGCATAGGTAAATGCATTAATAACGGACTAGGTAATGCAGCTAATGAGAAAACAAAGCTAAGGAGAGCTGTCACTAATTACCTGAGATAAAGGCACCTGTATTCTGCAAGCTCACGCATTTCTGTGCATTTAGGGGGAGGCGTTTTTGTTTTTCTTGGTTTTGTCTTTGTTTTGCATAGCATACTGGTGTTCACTTTATTTAAGGAGTTCCGGCTTTGTGTTTTTTTTTAAACACCCACTCTAGAAGAACTTGATCATCTCGCTTCTAGAAAAAACACACAACCTGGCAGACTGGTTTCATTTTAGGTTCACATTCTCAAAACCCCAAGAGACTCTCAGCACTATGGGGCATCTTCGTAGCTTCTCCAGCAAACATGCACCCCGGTGAGGAAAGTGACTTTGTTCCAGTCTCCCCCTCAAGCCTCTCCACCCCACTGCACTCGCAGGGTCACAGGGACCTCATCTTTCTTCACTGTGAAGGCACCTAGGGAACTTTCTCATCTTCTCATCACCAAATCTGCAAACGCCCCTCTTCTTACAGACCCAACCCCACACCTGATTCTCCGAATGCAAAATCCCTCTCTCCTCCTCTGGGACTTTACTCTGATGCCCTTGTCCTTCTTTCCTGAGTCATCAGATTCTGTTTTTCTTTTTAATTGCCAGAGAACGCATGCGCTCACAGTGGTTGGGAGGGAGGAAGCACCCCCAGATGGGATATGGTCACACCACAATCCCTTCCCTTCTATTTCTCCTCCCTTCAGGATTTTGGGCATACACACCTCAGTGTGTCTGCCAAGCTGCTGGGTTGAGATCTGAACCTTTGTCAGCCATGTGGGATCCAGCTCTCTTAACCCCTAGGCTACAGGCCCCGTCCTTCACTTTCAACAGGATAACCTGATGGGCAAACCTGTCAGACTCCATCCACACGATTCCTCTGCTGCGTGACTTCTCCATTCCTGCTGTGCCACTGACACTTCTCTAAAAGGTCATTGCTCACCTCTGTCCAGGTCGTCACGGTCCTCAGTCCTGTTCACCCTCATACCACCTCCACTTCCTTCTGGAACTTGCCCCACCACTCCACTGAGACCACTCTTCTCAAGGTCATGGGCGACCTCCAAGTTCACAAAGGCAGTGGTTACTTTTCTCCCATCTGACTCAACCTCTCTGTTTCTTCTAGAATCACCTTTTCTACTTTATTCCCATGACATAGCCCAGAATCCCTGGTTTTCCACCTCATTTCTTTGTTGCTTCTTGCTGCCTCATTTACAAACGCTGTTCTCTGCCTCCGCCCCTATCTCTGGCCAGGCCTATGTCATCCCATCACCTCCCACACACAGCTTCTCAGCCCCACCTCGGCCTCAGCGCTCCTTGCTCCTTCCCAGCCGGCCCTTCTACCCTCCACCCCCCAGGCTACTCTCTGTCACTGGAGCCCCTGTGCTTCCTTTATGATCATTTACCCTCTGTTTACTTATTCCCTCTCTTCTCCAAGAGGAAATGAACTATACTTGCTCCATTCACCCAGGGATGCTCGAAATGTAGCACAGTGCCTGGCATCTAGTTAATTAGCACTTCCTGAATTAGGGAAGGAAAATGCACACAGACCCAGACCGGTGATCAGTCATTCCTGCTTGCCATTAGCAGCTGCAGTTCCTGACCCAGCAGGTAAAATTCTTAGGTGAAAATGGAGAGCATAGACTATCTAAATTATCTCATCCACTACCTGATGGAAGTATTATAAAGGTCCTTTGTTCCCACGAAGACTGTATATGTCTTAATAAGATGATATATAGGAATTATTTTTCTCACAGAAAATTGTAATTTATACCTAAGCATTCTTTTCACTGTGGTAATAAAAGTGTTTGCAGAAATTTTTAGTATCTATTTAAGTTATGTCTTAAATTAACAAGTGAGCTTGGTTGATTAATACCTTACATATTACTGATATGTGTGTAATATCAGTAATATGTAAAACTTCATATGTTATTTATATGTAAGGTATGACATGCCATATGTAATTTTTTTTTGAGAGGTTTTCACTATAGGGCGCGTGCGGTCGCCAGACAGACAGAGAGAGACATAGAGACGGAAAGTGAGAAATCACTCCCCAGGGGGCATGGTCACGCCGCAATCCCTTCTCCTCTATTCTCCTCTTGGGATCTTGGGCACGCACGCACACGCGCCCGGCATGAGTTTAAGCCACCGGGTCCGGGACGCGAACCGCGGTCGACTACGTGGGAGTCCAGCGACATAGCCATTACGCTAACTGCTGGTTCCCTATAATTTATGTGGTATTTAGACGGGTGATATTAATTAATCCATATTAATCATTAATACATAATAATATAGCATGTATTATATGTTAGTTAAAACATAATTTGGAAAGATAGTAAGAATGTTTGCAGATGGGAAATAAGGGTAACAAAGTCAGTTCTTTCACTGCTTGTCACTGGCAACAGTGGCATCATTACAGATAGTAAAAAGATGAGGAAATAAATCCCTTATAAATATTGTCAACTTCCATATATTTTAAATAGAAATCCTTGGTTTTCATCTGCTTAAAAAATAAGTACGATGTAAGAGATTATAAGTAACTATAGAATAACTTTGCAATTTCATCTTTAACCAAGAAACTTGTTTTTTTAAGAGTTATTTAATTTTATTATTATTATTATTATTATTTTTAATTTGCTATAGGGCACATGCGCTCACCATAGAGAGAGGGAAAATTGAGAAAGCAAGTCGCCAGATCCAGGACTCCAACCAAGGTTAGCTACATGGGAATCCAGTGCCTTAACCACCATACAACCAGTTGGCCTCCCAAGAAACCTTTTTAAATTAGAATTTTGCCTTAACAATCATCCTAAAATGTTAGTAGCATCTTACATGAATCCCAGCTGTATCAATACTGCGACGTTCTGATCTGAACCTGTGTTACCGTTGCAGTGAGAGCCGTGACGTTGAAGCTTATTCCATGAACTACAGAAGTGCCCCAGTGTTACCTCTTTGAGGCCTAAGTTCATGACCTCGGTCAGTTATAAACCCATCTGCCTCTTCTTCCTGACAGCTATCAAGGTTTGTGGTAGACACAAAGGTTATGCATATAGCCAATGTGTCAAATTGCACATATTAAGCAGGTGGGAAATTTTTGTTATAACAATTGTGCTTTAGCATTAAGAACAGTTCATGTAAATATCAGAAAATAAAACAAAAAGCAAGATGTGATTAAAAAATAAAAAGAAAAGAAATCACAATTACAGGTGCAGGCGTTTATGCAGAATGATCTCATCCCCACATGCACTTTTTTTGTTCTTAGTTTATTTTATTTATTATTATAATCTTTAATTTGCTATAGGGCATGTGTGCCCACCAGAGAGAGACAGCAAGAGAGAAAGCGAGAAATCAAGCCACCAGTTCTGAAACTCCACCTGCACTCAGCTATGTGGGTGCCCAGCGCCTTAACCACTGCGCCACCTGCTGGCCTCTCGCCGCAAGCATTTTAGGCACTTTTCCCAATTACTTTCCTATAAATTCTTACATAATAGCACTAAATTACTTTCCATAATACTATCAATAACATTGCATATAATACATATAAAAATGAAAATCCACAAAATAAATTGTCTTTTCTGTTAGAACATATATATGACTACATATCAGAACTCAACGAAAACTTAAGGTATCATTTATCTGCCCTGAGACTATCCCAGGCAGGCACTATCACTCCTATAATTACAGATCCGAGAATTCATCAAAAGTACCTCTTGCCATGAGGAGTGAACATCCAAGTTTACCAGCCTGTGTCCTGCACTTGATTCGCTCATCTTATCAAAGTTGTGGGCATAAAAGTTTGGGCCAAACCGGAAGTGTGTCCGTTTACTGACTGAAATTCAGAAGCCACTTGCTGACCTAGTGTTGCAAGTAGCACAGTTGCATGCTGCAGTCAAACCTGATCTAAATATTGTGCATCATTACTACAGAATCTTACATATGGCTACGAAGCCAAAGTTTCTTCTTCAAAAAAGAATTATGTATTTATGTATTCATACTTGTTATATTATTTATTTATTTATTTGCCCAGAGAGAGATAGAGAGAGAAAGGGTGAGAAAGCATCTGTTCAAGAGATAGAGTGAGAAAGGGTAAGTGAGAAAGCACCTGTCCGGGACTTAAACCACAGTTGGCCATGTGGGAGTCCAGCGCCTTAATCACCACGCCACCTCTGGCTCTGTAAGTCAAGTTTCTAACTAGTTGGTTTGTACCCCTGAAAAGGAATATCTGCTTATCATAAGCACCTGGACTGTTTGGAAAAGTCAAATAGTTATGATGTTTTTCTACAAATGATAAATCCAAGAGTAGCTACTTCAATACAAACGTACGTCAACTGCTAGGCCAGAGACAGAAAGAGCCCAAGGAACTGCAGGTTATTCTTAGAAGAGTCTTTAAAAGTTCTCTTTTGCCTGACCCAGAAGCAAAACCTTTGGTAAAGTCAGCTTTTCTTATATAACTCATAAACTCACTCCTTAAAGTTTCTATTTTGTGTTTTTGGAAAAAATGTCATTTATTTTATTTTCTGAAAGTAGCATACTTGTGTTTAAAATACTACATGGTTCCAAAAGAATGACAACTCATACACTACTTTTTAAATTTTACTTAAGTGTGCAACTTACTCTCTTATAGTAATCAGTAACCAAGTTATAGAGGCAGAACAATTGAGTTATTATGTTTGGGGACAGTGTACTTTCTGGGCCTGCTCTTAAAATTGTTCTGTCATTCTAGTAGAAATTGGCTGACAACCTCAAACAATATACATCAAAATGTAAAATACACTGAGCATACATCTGAGTTTTTTAACATCTTTCTTTTCACATCTGTAAAATGTGGGTATTCATACCTGCTCTGCTAACTCATACAGTTATTGTGGAAATGAACGAAGTTGTTAAGCAATCTCTTTATAAACCACAAAATGCAAGGCCAATGAAAGATACGATTGGCCCTCTGATAGATTTTTCAAATCAGCTAATCAGAAATTAGCTTGTACGTTAAATAGTAACAAAATGAAGAGCTAAGTTGAGTATTACAAACACACACGCTTTCTACACTGAAATGACACCTACTACAAACAGTTGTTTTCTAATTAATTGTTGCCTTAACCACCAGGCCACCTACTGGCCCTGAGAAAACAATTAAACAAAATGAAACGATTGACTTATAATCCTGCAACTTCTAGGTAGTGGCATTTTTGTGAGAATCTGGCAAATACAGGATAAAACATGTCACTTTGCCTGTAGACTCCAGAAGTCAAGCAAAGAAGGAGGCAGACTGAGGAACAGGTCTACCTGCTTCACAACTGCACGTGCTCCAGAGGGAAGGGGAAAGAGGAATGAGGGCCACGGTGCCCAAGCAGTGGCCAGACTCTGACATGGCTTCTCAAAGGTGTTTGTCAAATAGATTATCTAAAGGTATTCGAATCCGTTATCTATGTAAAGAAACCGATGGTGCAATTTTATGAATCTGCTTAAAGTAAGCATTCAACTATTTAAACTTATTTTACATTTGTATAAAGGGGAAGATAAACCATATCTTTAAACAACTAGAATCATGGAAGAACCAGCAGTTAGCGTAATGGCTATGTCGCTGGACTCCCACGTAGTCGACCGCGGTTCACGTCGCGGACCCGGTGGCTTAAAACTCACGCCGGGCACGTGTGCGTGTGTGCCCAAGATCCCGAGAGGAGAATGGAGAAGGGATTGCGGCGTGGCCATCCCCCCTAGGGGGTAATTTCTCGCTTTCTATCTCTCTGACTCTCTCTGTCTGTCTGGTGAGCGCATAGGCCGTATAGCAAAAACCTCTCCAAAAAAAAAAAAAAGGACTAAAATCATGGAGAATCAAAACACTGATAATCACAGCAAAGGCAGCAAAAATACGGTACATCCATCCCTCTTTTTTGAAGGCAGGTGATATCAAAAGAACAGAACAGTATCTGGTCTACTGACTGTCCTCTTTGGAATGAATTCCAAAGCCAGCCTTCCGGTTCTCTCACTGTTTACTGCCCTAACAGTCAAGATGAGGAAAATGAAGAGTTGGCCAGGACTTAAGCGCAATTTCTCTAAACTAGTCATTGACACACATGCGCATTGTTTTGCTCACAATTATTTTTATAAACAGTTGGCATGTGACCCTGAGTCCCAACTTTTTCTTCTCTTCCTTAAGTCTGGATGTCCCCAGACCTACTTCTACAATGATTTGGGCCCTTTCTCTGAACCCAACTTTTGTAAAATACAGATTTATGAGAATATAAAATGCTGGGACCAGCAGTTAGCATAATGGCTATGTCGCTGGACTCCCACGTAGTCAACCGCGGTTCGAGTCCCGGACCCGGTGGCTTAAACTCACGCCGGGCGTGTGTGCGTGCATGCCCAAGATCCCAAGAGGAGAATGGAGGAGAAGGGATTGCGGCATGGCCATCCCCCCGGGGGATGATTTCTCACTTTCTCTCTCTCTGTCTCTCTCTGTCCTTCTGGTGAGTGCACGTGCCCTATAGCAAAAAACCTCTAAAAAAAAAAAAAACTAAAAAAAAAAAAGAATATAAAATGCTGTGTGTTTAGTTTTTTATGCATTCTCACCCATTTTTAAAAGAAGCGTTTTAGAAAACACTAAGAACAAGTCTCCTAAAATTGAGAAAAACAAGTGTTTATAGAGTTTTTTATTTCCAGTTCAAAATTTAGGTTATACTATTGAGACCCGTTAACACTCTTCACAATTACTGTAGACTCCATAGGGCCTTTGATTATATGAGTCATATCTATTGATAAAATAGATATATTAGAAATTAAAACAGATTTTTAAAAAAAACCTCAAAAGAAACAATTCACATAGACTGCGTAAGTGACCACCATGAAAATCATTTACCTTTGGTTATGAAAGAAATACAAATTTCAACATGATTTTTTTTGCATAACAATTGTCTAGTCATCGAATCTGTAGTTTCCCTGTTGGATGATAACACCCGGGGTTGATTTAGCGAAACTACTCTCTAATTGTTTCCCCAAGAGCAAAATGCCAGAATGAAATAACTACTGTTTCATAACACTTTGCTAAATATTTCTGAGAAAGCTCAAAATATTCAATTATTATTCTTATTTTACAGTTGAGAAAACAATTCTTTGTTTTGTTTAGTCATAGGGCACATGCGCCTGCCAAAGATAGAGACAGTGAAAGAGAAAGTGAAAAATCACACCCTAGGGGTGAAGGCCAGGCATCAATCCCTTCCCTTCCACTCTCCTCCTGGGATTTTGGGCACACACACATACCCAGCATGATTTTCAAGCTGCCAGGTCTAGGACTTGAACTGTGGTTGGCTATGGGTGAGTCCAGTGCCTTAACAACCAGGCCACCTACTGGCCCCCAAGAAAACGCTTAAACAAAATGAAGTAATTGCCTTATAATCTTGCAACATCTAAGTAGTGGAATATCTATTAGAACCTGGAAAATACAGGTTAAGAACTTAGCCTGTGGAAGTAAACAAGTATGTGTACTAATATTTATATAAGCTAGATAAAGCTAGTTACAATCATGGAAACCTTTAATCAGCATAAATATCTAGCGCTTCACGGTTGGCCAATACAACATATCCACACCTGAAAAATCACAGCACAGTGAGAACCGTACTCTATTACTCACCGATAGATGGCCATTGCTTGTACAATGCCTGACTTATAATAGATACTTATTAATATGTTTTAAGCACTAATGAACACACAAAAAATTAACAATTGTTTTAAAACTCATATTATACCAGAAAATTTCATAAACCAGAGAGAAACCTGTTAAAAAGAACTGCATGAACATAATCACAATTTCACCAATCTGTGAGCATAGAGAAAAATGTTCTTTAAGTATAAACAAATATAAATGCATGAATTCCTCACGTGTCCCTGTACTGATGCATACAACGTATTCAGTAAATACTGAATAGATAAATGAATGAATGACATTGTAGTCGTAGCTACCTTTTAGGCGGATGATAGGTCATTTCCCCTTTACTTCTTTGTGATTGTCTATCTATAACAAAATTTAAACAGGGAGGATGAATTATCTTTGTAAGAAATAAGAATGTTAGAAAAACAAAATCATTCTGGGAAATATCGTTAGGAATTTGGTATAAAACTAGCAACGAAAGATACCACACAATCCAATCCAAAGTAGCTTGCATCTAATTTTCTTATTACGGATCAGCAATAGAAAATAACAAATGTTACAGAAAAAAATGACAAGTCTGAGGCCAGCAAGTGTGCTGGTTGAGGCACTGGACTCCCACATGGCCGACCGCGTTTCAAGTCCTGGACCTGGCGGCTTGCTTTCTCATTTTCCCTCTCTCTCTCTCTCTCTCTCTCTCTCTGTCTCTCTCTGGTGAGCATCAGTGCCCTGCAAATTAAAAAATAATGATAATAAATAAATAAATCTTTAAAAAATTGACAAGTCTAATATAGTGCAGCTAATTATTCCAGAGTATGAGTCTAGAATCGAGGCCACTTGACTCCCAGGCAGCTAGAGCTCCAAACACCAAGTGACAATATGAGCACCATAATGGCCACTGCTAGGCAGGTCCCTCCTTCTAAGTAAAAGACCAGCTAATTAATTACATATTTGTATATGATCAAAAAATTCTACATTTCTCAGAAATACTGCATTTTCATGTGACATGGCTTGTCTTTGGGGATTTGTGGGCTTCCTAAAGTTGCTCCCAAATTTGTGTGCTGGAAAGGTCTACTATGTGTCGCGGGCCCCACAGCTGCGGCAAAATTGGCAAAAAAACCCCAGAAAGTTTGAAAATAATTAAAGCTAGCTACAAGCAATAAGGGGGAAAAAGCTGATAGTGAATTTAACACATGCAAGAGGACAAGGGACGACAAGGAATTCCATCTTCCTCTTTTTTAGTCCTGCAACATGTTTTTGAATATGTAAATAGTGTGATTTCATGACTTTGCTTTCTAAGCATAGGCACTAAGAAAGACACTGATGAGTCAAAAACGCAGGCCATTACCTCTGTGGAAAAAACTTTATCAAGTGCTAAAAAAAATCCACTTAATAATTTTACCCTAATTAAATATAAATGCACGAAACTTTGAAAGTAATTTCTAATGTTAAAAATAAGTAGTGTCTTTCTTCTCCCATAAAATGTGCTTCCCCTACAGGAAGTTTGTAAAGCTGTTTTGAGCAAATGCAGATTAAACACTTCTCTATGCATTTCACAATTATTGCTTCATTTAAAATTTAACTCTTCCTGAGCTCAATGAAAGAAGCCAAGAGCTGTTTCCTAGCCTAACACCTAACTTGACTTGCAAGGTTTAAGCACTGCTGGGATGTAATATTTTTTTCACCCTAATTCCATGCAAATAGATCTTAGGCTACAATTCCAACTTTATGCAACAAACAAAAGCAAAACAAAACAACAATCCTCCTTGAACCCCAAGTATATCTGCAAATATTATATAACTTTAGAATCCACACCCATCCCAATGGTATGAGCCTAACATTCTCCATCTGCCTCAGCTGAACAAACGCTGGTATCACCAACCCATAGGAGGAGCATTTCTTGTTCTAGTTTCTGAGGTGCAAATGATTATTTTTAAACTAAGTTATAGGAGACTTGGCTAACATCAAGCCGCGGTTATTTCAAAACCAAATGGTCTTTTTTCCCTTCTTCTGCAACAAAAGTACTAAAACATCATTCGCACTCCCCATTCAACAATCTAATTCGATTCCATACAACCAATTTTTCCATATGGTCTTTCACAAAACCAGGCAGCCCATTACTCAAAATGCTTTGCCTAAGTAACCCAGCCCTTTTAAAATTAAAACGTAAATGAGCCAACAAATTCTGCAGCTCTAGATGGTCAGGGCTGTCAAACAGCGTGCAGTTCAAGTTCAGGACCCGTAAGCACTGGGTGGCTTCACGTGGAACACGGAGCGCCGCCTCACTGCCTTTCCCGTGCTAAGACGCGGGGCTCCGACTACAGGAAATAGCTCATTGTGGGACTCCGCGGGGCATTTAGACCCAGGAAAGCAAACTGGCATTGGCTAGGAGGCAACTGAGCTCCCAGAGCGTGTCTCATTTCACAAGGCAGGGGCCAGGCGGGCTGGGTAAAGCCGCCCTGAAGTTCCTCCATCCTCTCTCCCTTTCCCGTGAGCTACCAGCCTGCAGCGAGGGCGAGCGGGAGAGGGAGCGGAGCAGGGGAGAGAAAATGACATCGCTTACAGTTCCCAGAGCTGCACGAGAATCCTCGGGCTCCTCTAAGTCTTTAGGTTTCTGCCAGGATCCCTTTTCAGCTCCGGACTTAGAGAACGTCTTATCCTTGGTAGGAGGGGCTAAATGTGGGCCGGTCTCGAGTCTGCAGATGTTTTAAGGTGGAATTGAAGAGGAAGCGCGGGAAACACTTGTCTCACCGACGCTGGGTTTTCCTGTGACTCCGTGGCGATCAGGAGTCTGAAGTCTGAAAACATGCTTAAGTCATATGTAAATTAACCGGCCTTAAATGACATGGATGCTGTCGTGTGTGTCTGTGTGTGTCTAGAAGACTTCCTGGCCTTAAGTAATCCCTACTTCCTCTTTTTTTTCCAAACAAGTAAGAACAAAATTGAAAAGAGAGTAAATAACTAGAGCTTTGGAGGGTTCTTTCTGAAGGTGAAGTTTAACAAACCCAAAATATAAAATATGGACATTTTAAAGATGAACAATAGAAGACCACTCCGAAAATCAAATCTTGTCTAAAGGTTTCCTTCCCGAACTCCAAACACCTGTGCAGATCATCACTTCTTTGCAAATCTGAGACTAAAGGCATACCAAGGAACGTAGTGTGTAAGCTGCTGTTGGGAAAGACGGGGTGCTGGCAATGACATCAGGCTGAATTTCACATTTCCAAAGTAAATTCAAATACCTGATAACCCTGTGATGAAGAGGTACATTGTTTTACACTCATCTATATAGGTTCCAGAAGAATTGATTCATGTCTTTAAGGACTGACATGTTCATTCAGTATGTCTTGTTTTTCAAGCACGTGATCCTCTGTTTTGGCCTTTAATCAAATACTGAATCCACGCTTCTAATTCTTTCACAGAATGTTCACAGAATATATTTTCTACAACCTTCTATAATTAACTGCTTTCTGTAGCCCAAGATTCAACTGCTTTTTGTTTTTATTTTCTCCATAAATTCAATCTGGCATATTAAAAATCTCACCTTCCTAAAAAAGACCTAGAATGCCTTCTGGGGTCAGATTTTTCTCTTTTCAAAGAAGGCCCTGAGTTCCGTGAAAGATATTACAGTGTGTGCTGAACAGAGCAGCGAAGGCTCTATGGCGTTTTCCTCTTCTCCAGGCATAATTGGTGAAAACAAAAGAAAAAAAAACAAAAAGTTTTGCAGGGAATGTTCATCTCTGATGATGAAAGACTTCCTTGAAATGCAGCTTGGGGTTGCTGGTGTTTGATAGTTAAGGATGCTGGACTCCCACATAGTCCACTGCAGCTCGAGTCCTGAACCTGGTGGCTTGTTCTCTCTCTCTGTTCCCCTCTTGTCAAATTAAAAAATTAATTAATTAATTAATTAAAGTTAAATAGAATAATTCTTTTTAAAAGTGCAGCTTCATATATGTTCATTAGTTTGATAAAAAGTTGTAGTTCTCAATATTCTTTTAGATTTATTGCCATACAGTGCAAGAACTTGCCAGAGAGATATAGAGACAGAGAAAGAGAGGGAAAGTGAGAAAGCACCTCCCAGGAGGCATGACCACACCGCAATCCCTTCTCCTCCATTCTCTTCTTGGGATTTTGGGCCCACATGCACATGCTCCTTGAGTGATTTTCAAGCCACCAGGTCTGGGACTCGAACTATGATTGAACACATCCGAGTTCAGCACCTTAACTACTATGCCACTTGCTGGCCCCAATAAAATGCTTTTAGGGAAAATTTCAATACATATTATGATTAGGGCTAAATTTATGGGGAGACGTTTGCCTCTTTCCAGCCTTACTAAATGAGGCTGACGTCATGCTTACACCAAATAAAAACTGTTGCAGATGTCTGCCCTCAGAGTCCATGTAGACCACATTCCATTGCTCCGTTCCGTGGTGCTGTGGCTTCCCTACCATATCCATTTAGGCTCCTTACCTATGATCTCGTTATTCACATAGGTATGGATGGTACCAATTTAGATGTGCTGTCTTCACTTTGGCCTGTTTCCTCCCAAAATATTTTCCAACTTTGGAATACTAGCTTCTAGACCCTCTGCTTCCACTTTAGGTAAGAGACTCTATCTTCATAGCTTGCCTCTGCATAGGGGACCCCAGGTCTGAAGACCCCTCTTCAGTTGACTTGCCCATCAATGAAAATTGGTCACTGGGCCCATCTGAAACTCAGCAACATTGTAGCAGCACCCTCTTTCAATACAGTCCTACATTTTTACATTGTTTTCAGTCAACAAGTATAATGCAATTTGCTATTAGTTTTTAGCATCGTTACACATTTAGAGTAAGAATAGTAAGATAATGTAAGCTACTGGATGGGTAAGGAATTAACCTTAAAACTGTTCTAAGGAACAACCTTAAAACTGGCCCAAAATTAACTCAAAGAAGTGCTTACTTGTCAAAACTATGACTCAAAAAGCAGAAGAAAAGCCTAAAGTTTATATAATTGATTTTTCTTCCTCTATTCTGTGCTATTCACAAAAGTGACTTGACCTACCCTACTCCTGTGAACTTGATCACAGGGAATCAGTTGCTGTTTAATCATTAAGGCCAGTGATAACAGTTAGTCAACCTGGGGTGCTCAAAGAAGCTGAAGAGAGAAATTTAATCCACATTGCAAGTAGAATCAGAAAATACTGATAACTACCAATCCACTGATGTCCTTTCTTTCTAAAGAATTATTTAATTAATTAACTATTATTGTTTTTTTTTTTTATTTTGCTAGAGGACATGTGTGCTCACCAGAGAGAAAGGGAGAGAGAGAAAGTGAGAAAGCAAACCACCAGGTCTGGGACTCAAACCATGGTTGGCCATGTGGGAGTCCAGCACCTTAACCACCATGCCACCTGTTGGCTCCTCAATTGATGTTCTTCTAATAACATGTCCCTCTATTCTACTGCTATGCTTGCATCTTCTGGCCCAACCACACTTAATACAAATCTAATATATAAATATTAATAATAGGTTAGAATGTTTCCTACTTGTACCTGTGAACATCACTCACATAAGTCACTCTAATACTTCTTTTATGTATTAATAAAATTAATCATGTTAGTAAGATGCTGAATCAAAGAGAATTCAAGTAATTCTTCCCTTGTAAAGTTTTCTGGCAGCCAGCTAATTGACCCCCATCTTTCATCCAAACTGACATGTTCTTCTTGCACATCTTTCTCTTAAATTCTGCTGAAATAATCCTACTCATCCTGTAAGGCTTAGTTCATATACTTCTTAATCTGGAAAATTTCCCTCCCTATTCCTTTTCCAGCGGAATTAATTATTCCACTCATAAGAGCACTCATTAGAGCACTGACCATATATTATATTTCGCTATGCAAGAAAAGCAAATGTTTTATGTTTCATGAGGTTAGGAGACAAGTCTTTTTCATTTTAGTGAACCCTCTTTCCATCTGAAGCCCTAACCACTCTTGGATCTTAATGGATGCTTGTTGAGCCTCAGCATCATGAGTCGCTGGGACTACAGGGACTATAGGCATGCACCACCATGCCCAGGTTTTTAGGATGGGTTGAGAATCAAACCTAGGCCTCCCATGCAGCCTCAGTCTGCAGAGTAGTAGCAGCCAGCACACTCTACCACACTTGGGCCAAGAACTGGCTTTGGGACCAGCAGATAGCGCAATGGTTATATCACTGGACACTTACACGGCCAACCATGAATCAAGGCCTGAACCCGGAAGTTTGAGACTCACACCAGTCATGTGTGCGTGCATGCCCAAAATCCCAAGAGGAAAAGGGAGGGGAAGGGATTGTGCTTATCCCCTAGGGAGTGCTTTCTCGCTTTCTGTTTCTCTCTGTCTCTCCAATGAGCGTATGAGCCCTATTGGAAAAATGTGAAAAAAAAAAAAAAAAAAGAAACACCAAAACTGTATCTTTTTTTTACATTAGTAAGAATTTTAATTGTAATTTTTAATTTACATATAATAATTGTCTGCGAAGCAAACAATACAGTTTTTCAAAACATGGATATAATTAATGTGTACTGATGAAATCAGGGCAAAAACATTTAATTTTAAGATTGTAATCACTTGGACTTACTGGATACTCCAGGTCTCATTATCTATGGATAATGATAATTTCTTCCTTTTTTGAAAAAATGTCATCTTCACACTTAATTGCTGTACCTCCATACCACCCAATATAGTTTTTCAAAAGTATGTATGATGTTACCATCAAATCAGGGCTATTACCCTATATATTTTTTCATTGGAAAACTCGTTCTTGTGTTTATCAAGTACTTTCTACCCAAGACCCTCCCGCCCACCCACAGAGTGGAGGTTATTGCACTTGCCTGCCTAGCAAGAACTGTATCTTTGGCCGCAGGTGGTGCAGAGGTTAAGGTGGCTGTATTCCACATGGCAGTCTGTGAGCTTCAAGTCTGGCTCTGGCAGCTTGAAAATCTCACCAGGCACGTATGTGTGCATGCCCCAAATCCTGAGACGAGAGTGGAAGAGAAGGGATTGTGACATGACTATCCCCTCTAAATGCGATTTCCCACTTTCCCTCTCCCTCTCTCTCTTTTTCTGGCGAGTTCACATGCCCTGTAGCAACTACAAAAAGAAAAAAGAAAAAAAAAAAAAAAGACTGTTTCTTAATAGCTAGATACCCTACCAGTAGTTACCCATACATTTGATCAGACTTTAACTGAAAAGAGGAAGCAATTGTATGCTCTTTGTTCATTGTTAATTGAATGCATTAATCAGATTATTACATTTTATTTTATTTTATATTTTATTTTGTCAGAGTGCACACCTGCATGCCAGGGAGAAACAGAGGAAGAGAAAATAAGAAAGCACACCCCATGAGGGGTGGTCACACCACAATCCCTTCTCCCGCATTTTTCCTTTCAGGATTTGGGTCACACGTGCACACACACTTCTGGCATGTTTTTTAAACCACCAAGTCTGGGATTCAAGCCACGAATTCAGCCGTGTGGAATCCATCTGCTTTAACCACCGCTGCACCAGCTGTCACAATTACTATATTATTAAACTTGTCCTCCTCAATTTTTAAAAATACATTAAAAAGACCATACACACTCAGGCACTAATAGTGTGGTAGTTACTTTTGTATAAAGCTGTATTGGGCCAGGTCCTTTGTATTATCACTGTGGTTAATACACGTTTATTAAATCAGTCATTATTATCTTTATTTAGAATCCTGATGTTAGCATCTGTATTTAGAAGCTCACAAAATTAACAGAGAACATAAAGTTTCTCCCCATGTTTATCCAACTCCAAGCACCACGATTTTTCCAGTATTTCACCCTTACAGCAAGTTTACTTTGACTGTTTTCTCTGCTGTGCACCAAGCCAACCAAAGTCCTGACCATCAGACATCGGGGTGGAGGGGCTACAGGGGGAAATAGACCCCCATGGCTCAGCCACAACGCACGGACAGCAGGGCACTGCCACTCAACGGGGCAGCTTTATGGGAAGGAGCCACATTAGGATGACAGGCCACGGGAACATCCAGGTGTGCCAGGGCAGACCCGAGAACCTAGCTGGCTGGGAGGATTGCAGTATGCAAAGAGCTACCGTGGAAGATACCTCTGTGTGTGTGTGTGTGTGTGTGTGTGTGTGTGTGTCTTTCTCAAAAGAAATAAAATTTTAAAAAAGAAAATTAATTGGAACCTCCATTATCCTAAATGTCCAGTAAGGAAGCTTTTACTATTTTCTTCCACATCAACCATAGTTACTGTCGTTACATTTTATTCCCTCCACCCCAAAGTCCTTCATTTATTTTCTGGTTCCTATCTCCAAATTTTCATAAGAAAAAAAAGAAGCCATCAGAGGGTGCATGTGCTTACCAGAGAAAAGAGAAGGAGAAATAAATACCCCCCAATGGGGTATGACTGTACTATAATCCCTTCTCCAGTTTTCCACCCAGTTGGGATGTTGGACACGCATGCGTGCATGCCCAGTGTGATTTTCAAGTCCCTGGGACTGGGGGTTGAACTGCGGATGGCCTTGTGGGATATGGCTGCCTTATTCCTTAGGCCCTGGGGCCAGCCCTATCTTCAAATTTTTTATATTTGCATTTTCCTTTCCACTTTACTATCAAGTATTGACTGTGCTCTTGCCTTACATCCCTCACATTGCTGCCTTCTGACCTTCACTCCTGTGTCTCCTTCCCGCTCTTAAAATCATCCTTGGCTTTGTTAACAGAGTCGCCTTCTTACAAGTCAGATCCTCCTGCTCCGTGCCCACACTATCCAGCTATCTCCATCACCGATTGATTTATTCTACTATACTTTACCAGGTTGTTTTCTTTTGCGAATAAGGTAGAAGTAAATATCAAATCAGGATGCCTTCAGATCTGATCACAAATAGTAAATCTATAGTGTGCAAATAGTATGATTCATACTGTCAAATTAAATGTCGTTTAATACACAGTAGAAACCTTGGGTTATAGACAAACCACGTGTAGGAACTTTTGACAAAGCCGGTCTTCCCTAATTCATTTCCCTACTGGTGACAGTAATTTATACGTTGTTTTCTGCTCTCCAAGTTCCTTCTAAGTTTGGTAAAGGAAGTACATGTCTGGTTTTAGTAATTCTGTCAGAATGGGCACAGGCCCAGCTACTCCACTTGGAGACTGACTTGTGGGCACTGTACAGGGTTTGAAAAATATATGTGCTCTTGAAAATTAAGTGAGCTGATGTAGATGAGGCAGACCGAGCCTGTATCCTTTGCTTTGAAGTAATTGTGAGCTGGAAGAATTACCGCTAAGGAATAGTCAGTGTTTCTCCAGTAACTGAGCTCTGAGAGATGTCACTAGTGGGTTATTACGGAACATTTTATTGTCTAGGGCTAAGATAATAATGGCACTCCTATTCTTCTGTTTATAAAACTGGTGACTAAGCAGATTCAGAAGCACTTTTGCTATTTGATTGTTCAGATTCACTGTCAGACTTAACAGTTTCTCTTTGGAAAATCGTCTTTCATTTTCCATATATGTCATCTTTTTCTTAACTGGGAACACAACAACGCAGAACAATTCTCAATATTTACCCAAGCAATAAAGAAAATCCCGTACTAGAAATTAATTGTATTACATTTACTATCTGACTTTAACTTCTGCAGGTATCTTGAGACCAGCAGTTGGCTTAATGGCTATGTCACTGCAATCCCCATGTAGTTGACCGTGGTTCTAGTCCTGGACCCAGTGGTTTAAACTCACGCTAGGCATGTGTGCATGCATGCCCAAGATCCCGAGAGGAGAACGGAGGAGAAGGGATTGCGGCGTGGCCATCCCCCCTGGGGGATGATTTCTCACTTTCTGTCTGTCTCTCTCTGTCTTCCTGGCAAGCGCACATGCCCTATAACAACAACAACAACAAAAACTCTCCAAAAATAAACTTCTGCAGTTATCTCAAATTTACTTTTTAGAGTAAAGTAAAATTTAAGATAATTCACAACGATATCAAAATTCTAAAAGCTGCTATAAAATTTTTTTTTCTCTAATTACATTCATTTCAAATTAGCAAAATAATACAACTGTTTTACTTATATAGATAGGTATATTAAGAGAAACATTGATGACACAACAAATTTAAATATTTGTTATTAATATCCTGTTATGACAGTGCAGTTCTACGTATCCATTTGACTGGTCTAAGAGACGCCCAGATGGCCACCTCGACATTAGTTCTGAATGTGCCCGTGAGGGTATTGCGGGAAGAGATCCGCATTTGACTCAATGCGCCTGCTAGAAAGTGATCCACCCTCACCCATGCAGGTGGGCATTACCCAAATGATCGAAAGTCTGAAGATAACAAAAGTCAAAGGGAAGAAAAAAAATCTCGCTCTTTCTCTTAACCCGGGATATCCATTTTCTCCTGCTTTCGAACATTGGAGCTCCTCACTCTTGAGACTTTAGGCTCTGGGACTCACAACAGCAGGTTCTTGGTTCTCAAGCTTTGGGGCTTGAACTGAGAGTTAGATGGACTCCCCCGGTTCTCAGGTTTCTGACTCAAATGGAATTACACCCCTGCCGCTCCTGGTTCTCCAGCTAGCAGATGGTGTATCTGCTGTCTCAGTTTCCGTAATTCCCCACTGTGTTTTGGGAGCATGTAATTTATTTTGATAGATTACACTCGTTGCTGCAGGAAGTTTGCTTTGAGTTTCCACTTTTGGACTTTTTGGTCAGTGCTAGAACACGTTAAGACTTTGGGGATTACTGGGATGATTTTGCATGTGAGAAATACATGCATTTGCGGCATCAGTGGTGGAACATCATGGTTTTGATTTCCGCAAAAAATCCGTGTGTTGAGATTTGCTCATGCAGAGCTGGCAGGTGGCATGGTGGTGAACACACTGGTTAACACGCATGGCTGATCGTGGTTCAAATCTTGGACCTGTTGGCTTGTGTTCTCACTTTCCCTTTCTTTCTCTCTCTGTCTCGCTCTGGTCAAATTAAATAATAATGACAAATAAAATTAACTAAATTAATTCATTCTTTAAAAGACGTTTTGCTTGTGATGGATTCAGAGCATTAAAACTTAATCCAACAGTGGTGTTAAAAGGTGGAGAATTTTAGAAGATTAGGTTCAAGGGAAGGGTGCCCATGACTGACTCCTGATGGGGTTAAAAGGAGAGGGAATGAGACTGCTTGGGAATCCTGTGGACACAGAGCATGTGCGCCTGCCTGCCACCACTGTGATATGGAAGAGTCTCACTAGATGTGGCCCCCGGACCTCGGACCGCTAAACTATGAGCTGAATAAATCCCTGCTTTGGTCAATTACCCAGACTCAGATATTTCCTGTTAAAAGCAGCAGAATGGACTAGAACAGCAATAAAGCTAAACATTTTGAAAATTTATGTGCCATGCTTCTCGTATTCTTACGACTATTTTTTCTCCTCATTCTCAATCATGACTTTGTGTTTCATTAGCAAAGTTTTTATGACTGCTTAGAACCAGCAGGTGGTGTAGTGGTTAGTTAAGGCTCTGGATTCCCACATGGACAACTACAATTCAAGTCCCAGACCCGTGGTTTGAAACTCACACCAGGTACATGTGTATGCGTGCCCAAAATCTCAAGAGGAGAATGGAAGAGAAGGGGTTGCAGTATGACCATCGTCCCTGGGGGTGTGATTTCTCATTTTCTATCTATCTCTCTCTGTCTATCCGGTGAGCACAAATGCCTTATAGCAAAAAATCTTTCTCAAAAAAAAAAAAAAATGTGTTTACGGCCACCAAAACTGCAGGTTCAATGCATAGAGATTATTATCCTCTCTTCTGCTCCTTCATCCCATCGTCCCTCCCAAGTATGCCTAAACAACCCGCAGTCTTCTAGGAAATGATGAGAAGGAGCAAACAGCCAGACAAGGTAGGAAGAACACAGGTGATTCACGTGTTTAGACAGTATCAGAAATGCATCTCTCAGGTTAATGACAGGTAGCAAGACTTCTGAGGATATAGTCAAAGAAGATCATTTGTACAATTTTGATGACTCAGAGGCTTAATTTAGAATTAGGGACTTTAGTGCCTTATTCACTGTAATGCACAGTATTACGTAGTGATACACAATACATGGCAATACGTAAGTAACACATAAGAATGCATATTAAGTGTGTATTTAATGAGATTTATTAAGAGTTAAGATTTAATTTTCAAATTGTCATATATTTCATAAATTAATGCCTGAACAGAAAAATCATTTTATTCTTACTGAGAAAAGATTTTTGCCATATGAGAGTTCAAAAAACAATTTAAGGAGGAATGAAGAAATTTTGGGTTACAGAATACATGTTAACATTGGATTCTATTTGACAGAGGTCCCAAAACGTAAGCTTGGCACCAAGGCAAAAGAGCAACTTTTAAATTTTGAGGCCTGATGGCATAATGGTTAAGGCATTAAACTCCCACATGGCTGACTGTGGTTCAAGTCCCAGACCTGGCAGCTTGCTTTCTCACTTTCCCTCTCTTTCTGTGTGGCTCTCTCTGGTCAATTTAAAAAATACTAATAAATAAAATTTTTAGAAATGTCAAGATCTACTGAGGCTTATGCAGGGTCTCTCATTGGTAACTGCTTGAAAACAAAACTAAGATCCTCTATTCCAATGTTGGGAACTGTTCACAATTTGGTGTCACAATTTGGTGAATTTGAAGCCTAAAGAAGTTTTAGTACTGCCTGAAGTTAAATTTCCTAGCCATATGGGGGGCTAAGAGTAGTTTAAATTTGACTTATTAAAAGAAATGTGGTTTGGACCAGCAGTTAGCGTAATGGCTGTCGCTGGATTCCCATGTAGTCGACCGCGGTTCGTGTCCTGGACCCAGTGGCTTAAAACTCACGCCAGGCGCGTGTGCGTGTGTGCCCAAGATCCCCAAGAGGAGAATGGAGAAGGGATTGCGGCATGGCCATCCCCCTGGGGGGGGGTGATTTCTCGCTTTCTGTCTCTCTGTCTCTGTCTGTCTGGCGAGCGCACACGCCCTATAGCAAAAACCTTTCAAAAAAAAAAAGACAAAAGAAATGTGTTTTTTCCAGCCTGTGTAATAGAATAGAAAGCATAATTACTGTACCTAAAAACACCAGAGGAAAAGAATTTTAAAAGCACATCTCACCACCCAGGCATGACAGTGGTTAACATTTTTGTTGCGTATTATTTTTTTTTAACTCTAGGCATATAGATATAAAGTCCAGCAAGATCTATAGTGTTTCGTAATCACTATTTTTCCTTATTTGCCTCATGTTGGCAGCATTTTTTCATGCCAATAGGATATGAGTAATGGTTATATAATACTACAATATGTGGGCACACTATAATTTATTAAAGATTAACTTACTTTAAAACGTCGTACTGTTTCCCACTTTTTCACGACCATAAAAATTAAATCTTTTAGAGACATTTTTGTAGCTAAATACAGGTCAAATCCACCTTAATGAAATAAGCAAGTTCTGGGAGCAGCAGATGGCATAATGGTTATGTTGCTGGACCCCCAAATAGTCAACTTCAGTTTGAGTCCTCAACCAGGTGCCTTAAAACTTATGCCAGGTGCATGTGCGTGCGTGCCCAAAATCCTGAGAGGAGAATGTAGGAGAAAGGATTTCAGCATGGCCATACCCACAGGGGCTGATTTCTCACTTTCTGTCTCTATCTCCATCTTTCTGGAGAGTGAGCATGCCCTATAGCAAAATCTCTCTTTAAAAAAAAGGAGAAGAAGAAGTAGCAGAGGCAGCAGGTTTTGACGTGAGAAGTAAGGAGAACATGAACACTGACGTCTACACGTCTCTTTGTGGAAAACAGACCCAGTCAGAGGGATGGGAACTCTCGACATCCAAAGGAACATGAGTAGAAAGAGAGGTATATGGGGACCAGCAGTTGGCATAATGGCTATGTCGCTGGACTCCCATGTAGTCAACCGCAGTTCGAGTCCTGAACCTGGTGGCTTAAACTCATGTTGGGCTCAGGTGCACGTGCATGCATTCCCAAGATCCTGAGTGAGAAGAGAATGGAGGAGAAGGGATTGTGGTGTGGCCATCCCTCCTGTGCGGTGACTTCTTGCTTTCTGTCTCTCTGTCTCTCTCTGGTGAGCGCACATGCCCTACAGCAAAAATCTCTCCACAAAAAAAAAAAAAAAGAAAAGAAAAGAAAGAAAGAAAAGAAAAGAAAAAGAAGAGAAAAAAAAGAAAAGAAAATGAAGGAGAGTAACATGGAGTCTAAGTAGGGAAAATGAATAGGAAAGGGGTATGACAAGCATTGACTGGAGGGCCAGAAAACACATTTATACTATCTTACTCAGTTTCAGCTACACTGCAGCAAGGTCTTATCCATATTTTGGAAATAAAAAACTAAAGCACAATATGGGTATATCCTTGATTTAACTATTATACACTTTACACTTGCTTTAAAAAAAAAAAAAAAACTGTAGGGGCCAGCAGTTGGGATAGTGGTTAAGTTGCTGGACTCCCACATGACCAATTGCAGTTCGGGTCCCAGACCTGGTGGCTTGTTTTCTCCCTATCTCTCTCTTTCTCTCTGGTGAGCACACATCCCCTATACCAAGTTTAAAAATAATAGTAATAAGTTCAATTCAATTAAAAATTCTTCAAAAAGAAACCCCGTAGCCCAGAAACATATGCATCACTTATATGTAAACAAGAAGTCATCATTTAAAATAAATAAATAGTTAATTTACAAAGAGAGAAGAAAAAAAACTAGGGTGCAAACTGCAAGGTAACTCACTAAGCAGTTGAGCAGAGATTCAAGCTCACCTTCCTGATGATAAAGCCCATGGCTTTTTGTTTGTTTGCTTACATATGTTGCATAAAACAAATTCAACCAATATCACCATTTGGCGGAAACAGGACTTAACCTAATAATAACAGCATTCATTTGCTTTAAAATGAGTAAGGCGTGATGAAAGAAGCAAGACCGTTACTAAGAAACTCTTCCTGATATGTTAGAGGGAGGTGTTCTTGTCTTACTCTTCTCCAGGTTAATTCGGAACTTACAAACCTCCGTAAACCTGCTTTATACAGACATGGACATTATGTTTTCCCATTACCAAAGCTCCCTTCCGCCAGATGAACTATTTGTAGAGACAAATTGAAAAGGAAGTCATTACTCATCATCTTTTCTCATCGCCGATTCATGTTCTTTGCTCTTACGTGCAGAAACAGAAGCACAATGCTACTGTAGGATGCATTTTCAGAGATGCCCACTTGCTTTCCCAGCTTCAATATAAACGAATGCATACACAGCTCTTTGATCTTGTTATGTTCCCTACAAAAATACCACAAGGTAGGGAAGTCTTAAAATAAGAGCCTTTTAGTTTCTGTTCCTATTCTGGGGCTACTTTTCAGCATCCTTAAATAAAAACATGAAGACTCATCAGAATGGTGATGTTTCATCAAGCATTCTCCTGGGGTATATTTACCACCCAGTGGCCCTCACCCCAAGGAGGAGTACTGTCTGAGAGCTCTCTGCCCTCCTCCAATGAACAAACAACTAACGCCACCCCTCACTTATAGAAGGATTAAGGCTCTTTTTTGTGTATCCAAACTCTTAAGTGATCTGGGGTATGCTTGGTTCACAGCGAAAGGCCGTACTGGTTTTTATCCTCTCTCTGCAATGACTAGAGCTGAGTTTACAAATTCAGACTATGGGTCATTGCTGGTATAGCAAAATGTTACAGGTTTGTAGAAAAGCTAGAAAAATGAGGACAGTCATACACATAATAATGTTACAAATTGTCCTTGCAGAGAAATGAAAAGCTTTACCATTTATTGTGAGATTACATCCTTCTCAAACTTTGTTGTTCTATAATATTGTAAATTTTTATTTGAATTATTACTTTGGGTTTCTTTTTTTGTTTTTTGGGGGGAGAAGGGTTGCTTTTTTCTTTGAAGGATTTTTGCTATAGGATGTGTGCACTTGCCAGAGAGAGAGAGAGACAGAGACAGACAGACAGAAAGTGAGAAATCAACCCCCTCCCCGACGGGGGATGGCCACTCTGCAATCCCTTCTCCTCCATTCTCCTCTTGAAATCTTGGGTATGTACACACTCACACCTGTGTCAGTTTCAAGTCGCAGAGTCCAGGACTCGGACTTCAGACAGCCATGCAACCATTATGCCATATGCTGGTCCCTATTTTGGGTTTTTAAAAAACAGGTGAGGAAGGAAGAGATTTTCTGATCCCTGATATCTAAAAGTCATGGCTTAAAACCTTTTGCATGAAGGCTAGGGACCTTCCCTCTCTTCAAATGCTTCCCGCGGTCCGGGAAGGAGGGCTTGGCCAGCCCTCATGGTGCACCAGTGACGCTCACGCCCTGCAAGGCTCAAAGCACGACAGCCAGCAGTGGGGTTGGATACCCAGGTCAGCCAGAAAACACACTGGGTGTGTACATGGGTGCCAGTGAACCTGAGAAACTGGACGGCTGGGCAAAGAGGACTGTGGTATACAAGAGCCTGTTGAGGGTGTTTCTCTCTCTGTCTCTCTCACCCTCTCTTTCACGCTTGCACATGCTATCTTTTTATTTTTTTTAATTTTTAAACTTTTTCTTGCCAGAGGATACATGCACTCATTAGAGAGGGCGGGAGAGAAAGGAAAAACAACCTCCAGTGGGGGATGGTCATACTGTAACCCTTTTCCTCCATTTCTCCATCCCATAAAGATCCCTGGGCATGCATGCACTTGTGCCCAGTGGGTTTTTCAAGCCCCCGGGGCTGGGATTCAATGCAGAATCTGACTCCCAATGCACAGTGCTTAACCACTGAACTACTGGGACAGGCCTTTTTCATTTTTTATTTTAGCTACTAGACTCAACAACTTACTGCAACTAATTCTGAAGATAGTGTGATGAATCAGCATCCCTTCTGAACATCAGCATATGACAATAATGTGTTTTCCTCTAGTGTTCTCATTTGCACTACTAAATCCTGCTCCATAATTCTTTTTTTTAAGAATTATCTTATTTAACTTTATTTATTTTTTATTTGACCAAAGAGGGACAGAGTGAGAGAGAGAGAATGAGAGAGAGAGGAAGAAAGTGAGAAAGCAAGCTACCAGGTCTGGGATTCAAACCTTGGTCAGCCATGTGGGAATCCAGCACCCTTAATGACCATGCCACCTGCCAGCCCTGCTGCTCCCTAATTCTAATGAGACTTTTATTTTTAAGTGACAAATCACCCCCTTCCATGAGAAATGGTCACACTGTGAACCTGGTGTGTTTCTCAAGCCACTGGGTCCAGAACTCGAAATATGCATGTCTGCCTGGTGGGATCCAAGCACCTTAACCATCATGCCATGGCTGGTTTTGAACTTTTTTTTTAAAGATAAAGCACCCTAGGGGCCAGATGGTGGTGCTTCAGTAAAACACATGACCTTTGAGGCTAACACACAAGGGCAGGTCTCAGGTTTGTATCTGGAGACCTCCCTGAGTATGTTAGGCGGGTTTATGTCCATGATCTGAGGCTAGGTGAAGCTAGATGTGGGTTGTGACACTGAGACTTCGTAAGGGTGCTGTCTCTTTTCCTCTTTTTCTCTCTATCTCTCTTGCTTATAAAGGAAATAAAACATAATAAAAGCATAATACTTAGAATCTGGGTCATAATTAATATAAAATGGTATACTGCTATTTCTCATATTGATTGAGGTTCTAGAAAAAACATTCAAGGCTCTGCAGCATATTTAAACCAAAAGACTGAAGACAGAAGGGTTTCTTTCCCATTTCTGAAGAGTACACCACAGAGAAATGATTGCTTTTAGGGCAAACAGAAGAATTTTATCAAATGATTGCTGTAGAGGAATAAAACATACTTAAAAACAGATAAGCCCCCTTGGGATCATCAGTTAGCATAGCATAATGGCTATGTCACTGGACTCCCATGGAGTCGACTATGGTTTGAGTCCCGGACCCAGTGGCTTAAATTCACGCCAGGCGTGTGTGTGTGCATGCCCAAGATCCTGAGAAGAGAATGGAGGAGAAGGGATTGTGGTGTGGCCATCTCCCCAGGGGGTGATTTCTCACTTTCTGTCTCTCTCTCTTTCTGGCAATCACACGTGCCCTATAGCAAAAACCTCTCAAAAAAAAAAAAAAAAAAAAAAAAAAAAAAAAAACAAATAAGCCCCATCCTAAGCAAAAAAAGAAGGAAAAAGAAGAGAAAAGAAAGAAAAGAAAAGAAGAAATCGTGTGGTTGTATTTCGCAATGCTCACTGAAGCCAAGAAGCTAAGTCAAACATTTCCAGGCCCAGAAAACCAAAAAGTGTGCCTGTATGTGCAAAATGTGGGAATGATTCCTAGCTCTATACGTATTTTAAACATATTTCTATACAGAGATAATCACTTTTAGGACCGTTATTCTGAAATAAGAGGGAAGGCAAGAGAAAGGTAGGTAAAGGAAGGAAACAGCACCAATTCACAAGAATCACAAATTTAAAAAAGACAGTGACCTTCGAGATCACCGAACAAAACTCTCCCACATTTACCAGTGGGGAACGTGAGCCATGGGACTGTGTATTGATTTGCATTCACCCACCCTATGATTTTTAAGAGGGCTATTAGGAAGCCAAAAATTAAAATGAAACTTAACAGCATTTACCAACCTCTCAAATTAGATGTCTTCCCAAATTCCCTGATGTTTTTAGAATCCACAGGCTCATAATCCTGAAGTTACTCAGCCCTGAATTCTAACTTTGCCCAGTTTATCTGGTAAATGAATCTCACAATTATGCCCACACCCAGGTCCCTGCTTCTCCAAGCTTCTCTGAGCTACTTCTCTGCCTTCTAGACCTTGGAATTGGCTTTGACTCCTGTGGTTCTTCCTCCCAGGCTCCCTACCCACCTCGCTTGTTTCGCCCTTTGTTTCTGGTCTGTTCCTCTTGACCACACTCGCCTCCCAGGGTCGGAATTTAGTCCGACTCTACCACGCTACCATCTTCCTAGTCACACATCACTGGGCGTATGACTTCAGGTCTCGGTTTAAATGTCACCTTTTCAGAGAGCCCTTCTTTTTCCACTTCATTCCTCCACCCTCCAATTTAAGAGAACAGCTCAGTCTCTCTCTTCCACATGATTCACTTTTATTGTCTGCATTTTGCAATCAGTATCTGGTAAATTTTTCATTTGTTTGTTTCTGACTCCTTTCACTAGGCTATAGGTTCCCTAAAGTTTATTTCTTTTTCTTTTTTGGCATTATTTAATTCATATTATGTATTAGTATTTTTGAAATTTGCTACAGGGCACATATACTCACTAGAGAAAGACAGAGAGAGAGAGAGACAGAGAGAGAAAGTGAGAAAGCAAGCCACCAAGTCTGGGACTCGAACCTCAGTAGTCATGTGGGAGTCAGGAAGCTTAACCAGCACTACACCTGCGGGCCCCTGTTTCATAAGGTTTAGGAGGCCTTTTGCTCTGTTTCTCTTGTCTCACATATACTTGCATGTGTGATGCTGTATTCCTTTTCTTCTTGCCTAGTTCAGCCTGTTCTTAACCTTGCAAGGTCTCAAGGCACCAGGATTGAATTATAATTATAGTGCGTGCTGAGTCAAGCCAGTGTTTTCTTATTGGAAATTTAATAACATTTCTTATAAATCAGAAAACACTGAAATTTATTCATCTCACCCTGGTTCTCTTATACTAACACAATATTTCACATACACTGCTAAACCATCAGTTGATTGAACATTAGTAGCTTAACCAAATGGGTAAGAGGCAAGCTACCTTCCCAGAATTTAGCTAAACTTGTTTTCTATTATGATTTTCTTTTTCAAGTTGATTTAGACTTACGTCTTCTCTTTTTTTGGTGTATCCTTTGCCTGCAGGATCTTGGCCTCATGCAGTTGAAAAGCTTTCGGTGATTTATCTTGGACTCTTTCAAAAATTCTTTTGGTTCCAGAGATTTCAGGAGTAGACTATTTTCGTCATTATGAGACAATCTCTCAATGAAAGCAGCATTAGTCTACTCACCATCCTGTGTTTATTTTTTCTTAACAAAACAAAATGAAAATTACTTGTGGGTTACCACAGCCCTCCTAGTTTTTCATTTTGTGAAACTTTATTTATGCATTTAATGGGACTTATTCAAATCTTTATTGCATACTAGTTCCCCAGGGGTACTCAAAAGTCAAGAATGACTCAATGCTTTTCTTCCAACTGTTCATAAATGAATTGGGTATATCGAAAGTATACACACATGAATCTATAAAACAAAACAATAGTAATAATAGTGATATCAGTAAAAATAAATTTTCTTATGGGATATGGTGGTAAATTGTGTATGCCCATTTGACTGAGTAAAAGGATACCCAGATAACTGGTAAAATATTGTTTTTGGATAATAATGTGTCTGTGAGAGTGTTTCTAGAGAGATTAGTATTCAAATCAATAAACAAAGTAAAGAAGATCCACTGTCACCCATGCGTGTGGTCACCTTCCAGTCCATCAAAGTTCCCAGAAAAAAAAAGAAATGTGGAAGGAAGAAGGGTGAATTTGCTTTTCCTTCTGGACCTGGGACTTGGATTGGTCTTCATTTGCCCTGGGGACATCAGAACTCCAGGTTCTTGGACGTCTGGATTCTGGGACTTACACCTTTACCCCTCCCACACCCTAGTCCTAGTTCTCAGGTCTTTGTCCTTGGACTGGGAGTTATAACACAGGCTCCCTTGGTTCTTGAAGTTTGGCCTTGAACTGAAGAACACTACCCACTTTCCTAGTTCTCTGTCTTATAGACAGCACACTGTGGGACTTGCTAGCCTCCATAATTGCTTAAGCCAATTCCCACAATAAACATCCTTTTATAACCATACATACACACACACACACACACACACACACACACACACACATATATATATATATATATATATATATATATATATATATATATACATATATATATATGTAGAGAGAGAGAGGGAGAGAGTTGCCAGGAAATCATGACACATTCTTACATAGAAAAAGATTAAATAAAACATCATATTATATATAATGTGATATATAATGTGTGTGTGTGTGTGTGTATACTAGGTTGTTGGGAAAGATACATCATTATATACATATATACACATAAATACATACATATATAAATATACACACACATATATACATATACATATACATACACATACACACACAAATATATATACACATACATAGATCATTTTAAATATATAGGTTCTATTTCTCTGGAGAACCCTGATTACAACACAGACTTTTGCTAATTATAAGGGACATATTCTTAAGTGATCCCACAGTAATTCTAGAGAGATGGTACAATACTTTCACTCTCTTAACCAGTGAGAAAACCAAATACAAAAAGCTGATACGACCTGCCCAAATTCTCTTAACGATAACTGAAGTTTGAACTAAATCTTCTAATACTGAAGCCTATACCACACTGCTTTTCAACAGGGAAAAAATAGCACATCTTACCTTCCTCACGTTACTCATTGTATGTCGCACCAGGGTTGAGGTCATAACCTGCGTCTAGTGCTGGAACACGGGGCCCAGAGCACGCTACTCATACCACATGCTCACATTTCTGTTTATAAATGTTGTGAAAAAGGGAAGAGCATTTCTGAGAGAAGTTGCAGCTGAACTCTGGCCAGAAGGTGAGAACAGGGGGAAGGAACTGGAAGGAGGGGGCAGCCCTGTGAGAAGGTTAACCAAAGGCTCTGGTTGCGAGAGTCAGCGCGTCTAACGCAGGATGGCGGGGAGGTTGCCTTATGGAGGTGGAGGGTTCCTCATGAGCTGTGGAAAAAGTTGACGATCTAGTCTGGGGACCAACGAAAGAGGGTTGAGTGTCCCTGAATGCTGGGCTGAGGAACTTGCCTTTATAAAGGTACCAGTGAGCCTCGGCGGGGTTTTATGCCTGGAAGTGGCATTTTATGGCTCAGCCTCTGTGGAGCAATCATCATACCAGACGGCAGGGCTGGAAGTCACATGCTGACTGTGGTTCAGTCTCTGGCCTCGTTGGCCCAAAAACATGTCAGAGTACGTGTGTGCCCAGGGTGCCGGCAAGCCGGAGGACTGGGGGTAGAGGATCACAGCGTGATCTCGATCTCTCTCTCTCTCTGTCTCTCTCTCCCCCCGAGTGTGTGTGCCCTCTATCATGAACGGCAGAACAGGTTTACCACTTTATGCAGGTTTTTCACGTACCTGGAAGCTGAACGGCAGCTAAGAAGCTGCCGTAGGAGTTATCCACAAGAGGGCAATAGGTAGGAAGGAAAGAAAAAAATGTGAAACAACTTTCAAAAGAAGCAATAACACAACTTGGCAGCCAATTAGAAACAGAGAAAAGAGTCAAAGACCACGCTGAGATTTCTAGCCTGGTTAAAGGCACTGATTAGAACAAAAATGACTGTAATGGAGCTACACCAGCTCGTGCAGTAGAGGAGGAGATCTAACCAATGACCTTACTGAAGCCAGTGGCCCCGTGTGATCTCAGCACATTTCTTGTCCGTTTGTCATACTTAGCTGAAATGCGTATCTATTCCTGTATCTCACCGTCGACATCTCTATCGAGAGCTATCCTTATACTGACAAGAACAGTAAACAGTAGTGTACAACTTTCTAGCTGCTACTGAATCTTAAATAACCTCTCCGAAATACTTTATGCATGTAATTAATATGTTATGTTTATCCACAAGCAATTGTCTTCTCATTTCATATCAATTTTTATTTTACATTTTCTAGAAATCAACTTTATCTTTAGCAAGCTTTCAGATTTAGAGAAAAATTAAGCCAGGAGAGTTCCCTTCTACCTTCTGCCCGCTTACCTCCTGCTATTAACACCTTAGGGTGGTCTGTTTGTTACAACTGATGAAAAGCTGCTACTTCGTTATTAACTAAAGTCCCTTAGGGTTCTCCTTTAGTGCTGCACAGTTCTCAGGGTGTTGGCAAATATATAATGTCATGTGTCTGTCATTAAGGTATGAGATAAAAGTTGTGCTGTTTTGAAAATTTATGTTCCATCTCTGTTCATTCATCATCTGAATGAATGAATCAAAGCAAATTATCTTTAGAATAAATTTTCATGATCATTGCCATATGGTTCATTTTCTGTAGAGAATGATAGTCCTCATTCTACATTCTAACATTCTAGACTGAAGATCATGTGACTTGAAGGAGTAGACATTAGACATAGATTCTGCACCAGTGGTTCTCAAACTCTTGGGTCTCAGTAATCATTTACACCATAAAAAGTGTTAAGAACCCCCAAAAGGCATTGCTTATAGAAGGGCTACTGTTATGTACTATATCTGACATCAAAATAGAAATGTTTAAAATAATTATTTATAGATTTACTTCAAAATAACAATAGTAAGGCCCAGCTGTGGTAGTGAGTGCTGGTAGACCTTGGAACTTGGCAGGCTGAGGCCATGAGGGAGGCCTGGGTTAGACTCAGGGTCCACACTAGAGCCCGGAGTGATGGACAAGCTGTATTCTCAGCTACCCAGGAGGCTGAGGCGGGAGGACTGTGGTCTGGGCCAGTGGGGACAGTATAGTAAGGTGTCGCTTGAAAGAGCCAGGCGTTGTGGCCCAGCCTGTGAGTCCGGCTGCAGAGGCACAGGCAGGATGATCACGACATAGAGAAGCCCTGTTTGAAAAAGAACAATAATTTTCAATAACAATAATAAACCCAATGTTTGTTAGTTTTAATATTATATTTTGTGAAAAAATAACTGTATTTCCAAACAAAAACAGTAATGAGAAAAGCGAATGAATTGGACAATTTTGCAATTGTCTTTCATGCCTGACTACCTAGAAGACAGCTGGATTCTCATGCTGCTTCTGCAATCAGGCTACTGTGATACAGTGTTTTGGCTGAAGCAGATGATTTGGAAAATTCAACCTCACACAGAGATGCCATTGAAAAAAAGAGACGCATTTTAATAGACTTTTATTTCTTAATTTTCCAGAGGGTGCATGTGCTCGCCAGGGAGAAAGAGAGAAGGAGAAAGTGAGAAAGCACCACCTCTCCATGGGGCATGGTCATGTGGTAATTCCTTGGCTTCCGTTGCTCTCTCTCCTCTCAGGATTTTGGGCACACACATACACCTGGCATGTGTTCCATGCTGCTGGGTCCAGGATTTCATAGTCGGCCATGTGGGATCCTGCCACTTAAGTACCATGCAATTGGCTGGTCCTAATAGGTTTTTAAGAAAATTATTAGTATCCTTCTTTGATACCATATCAAAAATTAAGTAGTAGTTTCTTACAGGTGGCCTAAAATGTGGAATCTGAAATCAAATATCAATAAACTCGGGCATTCTCATATTAGAATCCATTAGTCTGTCTTGAGCTTTGAGTAGATCTTTTAACCATGTATGAATTTCTACCATCATGTGTTCATCATTTAGAAAATAATGGTTCTTGGGACCAGCAGATGGCATAATAGTTACATCACTGGACTCCCACATAGTCGACCACCGTTCAAGTCCTAGACCCATCAGTTCAAGTCCCAGACCTGCCGGATGCATGTGCCTGAGATCCTGAGGGGGTGAATGGAGGTGTAACCATCCCCTCTGTGGGGGTGATTTCTCACTTTCTGTCTCTCCAGCAAGCACACAAACCCCATAGCAAAAATCTCTCTCTCAAAAAAAAAAAAAAAAAAAGAAAAAGAAAAGAAAATATTGGTTCATTGAGTTTATGTAGCTCTTCTAAACATTGACACATTTCATCATAGAAATGAAATATCACATTTGTTAATATCAGTCCCCAACTCATCAGAAAAATCTTCAGATATTTAGAAACTGTCAAGGTCATAGTGAAGGACGTAAGTTTCTCCAAATTCTATTAATATTTCCATCTCAAACCTCAAGTGTTGTTATTGGCAACAAATCCTGCTGGTTGTTTTCTTTGAAGTGACAGACTTACTCCACTTACTTTCGAGAATGTGTCTCCACATGCTAAATTTAAATAGCCACAGTTAGTCTATCAGTTGGTTCCTCAGTTAAAAATGGTATTTCATGAACAATGGAGGTTGTTTATCTTACAAGGCAAACAATGACACACGGGCTTTTCCTCAAGACAGCCTCATGCTTTATGGCACAAGAGAAGATATTAGACATTCTTCCCTTCTCAACATGATTACGATAAATACTCAGTAGTTGAGATTTAATAAAATTGCTGATTTTTACTCTTTCTAAAGTGCATTTTTAGGTGAAAATTTTTTTTAACTTGAGATTGTGTGGTGGAGAAAAAAACAATGAAAACTAATACTGTTACCAGCATTTGTGGTAAACGGTACAATGACTAGCTACTAGTAATGGTTAAGCAATAACTAGTAGGCAAATAATACCTTAGTACTATTATGAAAATATTTGCCTGTGGACCCTGAAAGGAATCGGGGCCCCAGATGTCCGTATATCACATTCTGGTGGTAGCCACTGTTTATTGGCCCTTCCTAAGGGCTGACTTTCATTCTGAGCACTGAGTTCCTTTCAGTATGAATTTAGTGTCTCTTTTACTTCAGTGAGAAATGTGAATATGCCCAAGGTACAGGAAGAGGAGATAGAGCAGATTGAAATGTGAAAATAATTTTCAATGAAATACGTATAGTAACTGTTTGTTTTTGTTTGATTTTTTTTTTTGAAAGGTTTTTGCTATAGGGCACGTGTGCTCACCAGACAGACAGAGACAGAAAGCAAGAAATCCCCCCCCTCAGGGGAGATGGCCACGCCGCAATCCCTTCTCCTCCATTCTCTTCTCAGGATCTTGGGCATGCACGCACGCACACACATGCACCCCACGTGAGTTTAAGCCACTGGGCCCAGAACTAGAACCGCAATTGACTACATGGGAGCCCAGAGACATAACCATTATGCCAATTGCAGGTCCCAGTAACTATTTTTAGTGACGTGAAACCTGAAATATGTACTCTTAGGGCTGGCTCTGTAGCCTAGTGGTTAAGGGAGCTGAATCCTATGTGACTGAATGCAGATCAAATCCGGGCTCTGGCAGCTTGAAAACCATGCTGGTGGTTATAGAAGCCTACTCAAAACCCCTGAAGGATGCAAGAATGGAGGGGAAGGAATTATGGCATGGCCATTCCCCATCAGGTGGCAATGCATGCTCTCTGGCAATTAAAAAGATATTAAAATATATACTTTTAAATGATATATACGGTCAAATACAATAAAGTAGAAATTTCTGTAGGACTGTGTATAGAGTTAAATCTTTTCATGTGTAACACTAATCCCTCCAGTTGGCAAAGGAATGAACCAACATCCTTAGTAAAAATGATGCCTATGTGGTACTATAGCAATTTTAGGAAGATCCAGTCCCTGTCTTCGAGAAGTTTATGTAAGCTTAGAATCAAATTCTGGTTCCAGTCAAATTCTAGTTCAACTCTAGTTGGTCACATCCAAGTGTTAGATGACACAAATCACTAACTTTGGGTGCATTTGGAGAATTTGTTTCCATTAAAAAACAACAACAACAAACCGAGAGGTGACTCAAAATATAGGCCAGGAGTTATTCCGAGGGCTACTGGGTCAGAGGTTCCCCTGTAGAAGTGGCGAAGAAGTAAGGTTTGGGTACAACTTTCAGAAACGAGAAATACAAAATGTTCTTCGATCCATAGAGATGTCAGTGGGCACCAACCCCACTAAACTGGTTGTCTAACCAACAACAACAAAAACGCAATGAATGAAAACCTCTTTTTTCTAACTTTAGCGTGTGTTATTCTATCTTTCTTCTTTACTAAACTTCGTTTCTCTATCTGTAAAGCTGATCCATTAAAACTGGCTCAACTAATTTAGGATAATCAAGGCCCAATGATGTAATCTAATTGCTAGGACAGCACATTCATGGCTAGAATTAGCCAGATTACGAAACCGTGTTATAAGAGCTAAGAGTAAAAGATAAGGTGAACCAAGTTCTCAGACCAACCTGCAATTACTAACTCTCATTATAACCCGAGGCGGGGAGCACAGTGTGTCGTCATGCAGGAAAGGGCCCGGGGACTTGGCTAGCAGAGCAGGGGGAGGATGACAGCTTTCTCCCGCAGGTCAGCAGGGGGTGTCATTTCACCGGTTTCTGGCTGCCCAGTACCCTCCTGTAGGTGCAGGGGAGATCTTTAGGTGAAAGGAGCATTCCAGGTGAAACTCATCCATGGCAACCACCACTTCACACTTTGGTTCATGCATTCATTTATTTTTTAAATTTATTTTATTTATTTTTAAATTTGGTTCTAAGTTTATTTACTTATTTCTTCTATGAGAGAGGGAGACAGAGATACACAGAGAGACAGACATTCTTGACAGGGTCTTCATTCCACAATTCTCCCCACCCAGTTTCAGCCAGCCAGGATAACAGATACACTTGGCATACCTGCCACGTCCAGGGAGACCTCGGGATGTGAACATGGGACCTTTGCATGTGGTCTCAGCATTGCATAGTGTTGCATTACTGCTGTGCCGTTGTGACTGGCCCATTGGATGTTTTATTTTGATCTTCAGGACTATCTTCCAAGGAGTCTATGGAAAATGAATATACTACCACATAGATATATGTGAAATTTGCAGCTTAAATTTTATTTGTATGTGCTTATTTATTTATCACCATTTTTAAAAATCAATCTTATTTCTGTTAAGTTTATTTATTTTTTCCCTGTGCTAGAGAATCAAAAAGAGAGAAAGAGACAGACAGAGAGACAGCACCCCTACCTGGTTTTTCTCACTGCAGTCCATCCCAGCCTCAGTCAGCCCTGGATGGTGTGCACACACCATCATGTGAACTCAGAACCTTTCCATCCGGGGTAGCCTCGCAGGCTACACCATCATCCTGCTCCCCCAAAACTCACTTTAATTGCCATTGATTTTATGTTCCTCAACAACAACAACAACAACAAAAAAGAAAATAGAAAAAGTAAGCTCAAAAAAAAAAAAAAAAAAAAAAAAAAACAGAATTTCTCACATACCAAGAATCTGCTTTGCAGAGTAGGTTATATGGCCTAGTGGTTAGAAGAGCTGGATTCCATTGGCTCACTCTGTGGCTCAAGATCTGGCCACAGGGCTTAAAAGTCATGTTGGGTAGGGAGTCAGCAGATGGCATGGTGGTTAAGACACCCACATGGCTGACCACGGTTCAAATCCCAGACCTGGCAGCTTGAAAATCATGCCAGGCACGTGCACATGAATGCCCAAATCCTGAGAGGAAAATGGCGGAGAAGGGGTTGTGGCATGACCACCCCCCTTGGGGGGGGGGCCTTCTCACTCTCCCTCTCTCTGTCACTCTCTGACAAGCTCACATGCCCTATGGGAGAAAAAAAATGTCGGGCATATGTTTGTATGTGCCCAAATCCGGGCAGAATAGATAAATGGAAGAGAAGGAATTGGGGTGTAACAAACCTCATTGGGAGTGTTTTTTCCTCTCCCTTTGTCTTTGTCTCTGGCAAGCACATGCATCCTCTGGAAAATTTAAAAAAAAAAAAAAAGAGAGAGAGAGAGAGAGAGAGAGAGAAAGAAAGAAAGAAAGAAAGAAAGAAAGAAAGAAAGAAAGAAAGAAAGAAAGAAAGAAAGAGAGAGAAAGAAAGAGAGAAAGAAGGAGAGAAAGAAAGAGAAAGGAAAGTGGTGCTGTGAAGAAATAGGCAAAGCTTCCTCTAGGAATTCAGGGGACTTGGGTATGGCTACATCCCCTGGTGGATGATTTTTCACATCCCCCCCCCACCTCTCCAGCAAGTACACGCGCTTTGTAACAAAACTAATATATATATATAGGGTTGTCAGGAAGTCCTGATGCTTTTTTTTTTTTTTTTTTTAAGAGAGAGATTTTTACTATAGGGCATGTGTGCTTGCTAGAGTGACAAAGAAACAGAAAGCAAGAAATCACTCCCCAGGGACCAGCAGTTAGCGTAATGACTATGTCGCTGAACTCCCATGTAGTCGACCACGGTTCAAGTCCTGGACCCGGTGGCTTAAACTCATGCCGGGAGCGTGTGCGTGCGTACCCAAGATCCGAGAGGAGAATGGAGGAGAAGGGATTGCGGCATGGCCATCCCCCCAGGGGGTGATTTCTCGCATTCTGTCTCTCTGGCGAGCGCACATGCCCTATAGCAAAAAAAAAAAAAAAAAAGGAAAGGGGGAAAAAAATAATAAAAATATGTTAAAAAAAAAAAAAAGAAAGAAATCACTCCCCAGGGAGGATGATCATACTGTAATCCCTTCTCCTCCACTCTCCTCTAGGGATTTTGGGCATGTACGCATATGTACCCAGCATGAGTTTTAACCATTAAGTCCAGGACTTGAACCATGGCTGACTATGTGGGAATCCAGTGAGGTAACCATTACACCATCTGCTGGCCTCAGTCATGATGCATTTCTGCTTTGAGAAAATACGTCATGACTTTCCCAATGATCTGATACATAAATGGAGAGGCCGAATGTTGGTACAGTGGTAAAACATGACACTGTGTGAGGCTGACTCATGTGGAACCCTTTGGGTTCATGTCTGGAGACCTCCCTGACTATGCAGGGCATGCCTGTGCCCATGACCTGAGATTGGCCGAAGGCCGGGGTGGAGCACAGTGTCGAGACCCTAGTAAGTTTGCTGTATCACTCCATCTTCTTTCAATCATGGAATAAATAAATAAACTTAAATTTATATAAATGAAGAAACTGTTTTGCTTGAGGGAGGACACAGGGAGAAGGCCTGCCCCCTTCCCATCCTGTTTGGGTGCCAATGAGAAATAAGAAGCCCGGCTCACACACAGTACACTGTCTTCCCTGGAACCTGTTCACTCGTGCCCACCTCCCATGGACTTCCTCAGAGGGCTACAGCTCACTGGAGGTTAGCAACTTGTACGTGCAGAAGAAAGTTAATTGCTGGGGACCAGCAGTTAGCATAATGGCTATGTCGCTGGTCTCCCACGTAGTCAACCGCGGTTCACGTCCCGGACCTGGTGGCCTAAAACTCACGCCGGGCGCGTGTGCGTGCGTGCCCAAGATCCCAAGAAGAGAATGGAGGAGAAGGGATTGCGGCGTGGCCATCCCCCCTGGGGGGTGATTTCTCGCTTTCTGTCTCTCTCTGTGTGTTTGGCAAGCACACGCGCCCTATAGCAAAAACCTCTCCAAAAAAAAAAAAAAAAGAAAGTTAAAGTTAATTGCATAATCTCTCTCTGTGCTTTTGGGTTTTGTTTTGTTTTGTTTTATGATTTTTTGATACAGGGTTCATACGCTCACCAGGGAGAAAGAAAGAGCAACAGAGGAATTGCGCACATGGGAGGATGACCATGGCGCAATCCCTTCTCCTCCAGTCTCCTCTTGAGATTTCAGGCATGCACACATAAGTGCCCGACCTGACTTTCAAGCTGTCGAGTCTGGGACTAGAACCATAGTCCAACCATATGGGAGTCTAGCACCTTAACCATTATGCCACCTGCTTTTGCATTAAAAGGTAAACCTAGCTCTGATCCGCTCATGGCTTACTTGAACCTGGGGCCTCCAGTGACTGCAGAAGTAGTTTTCATCAGCTTGGGGTTTTTTTGCTTATTTATTTTGTTCATGATGGGAGAGTGTGTGCTTGCACGTGGGGGAGAGAGAGAGACAGAGAGAATCACCTTCATAGAGTCTTGTCACATTTTGATCCCCTTTACATAGGTCCCCAGATCATTTGGGATCTTGGGCAAATGTGCACACCTGGCATGTCTCAGGCCGAGTGGGCCAGGGATCTGAACCCACGGCCCATGTGGCTCCTGGCAGTGCAGTTCAATATGCTACAAATTGTGCTTCTAAGACTCGGTCAGCTAGATTATTTTTAACACCTCATGTGGGCAATGCAATCTGACTCCAGGGGACAGATGAAGATAATTTGTAAACTTTTGAATGAAAATTAATGTTTTCAAAGAAAGGAAACCAATTATCAAACAAAGTTTTATTTTATCTTAACTTCGTATTTAATAATTTATCTAGATACACACAAACAACTTAACAAATATATACTTCCTACCTGTTTAACATAGCTAGTAGGACCTAGAAGACAGTGAAAGTATAAGGATTAAGTGCTTATAGTCTGTAGTCTCAGTGACAAGTAGACTCATTATATTGTCCAAGAAGGCTCACACTGTGACAAACCGCATTCTTATTGCAGGAATGCAGCGATTTCAAAGCACTGATATGGCACTGAGACTCTCCACTGCTGGGCCAGCAGGTGGGGTGGAGGTTAAGGCACTGGATCCCACATGGAAGCCAGTGTGGTTTGAGTTCCAGACTGATTCAGCGGTTTGAAAATTATCCCGGGTACATGTGCTTGTGTGCCCCAAATCCTGAGAAGATATAGAAGAGAGGGGATGGTGGTGTGGCCATCCCCCTGGTGGGGGTGATTTCCCACTTTCTCTCTCTCTTTTTCTCTCTCTGGTGAAAACACATAGCCTATAGCAAAAACTAAAAAAATTAAACACATTTCTTTAAAATTTTAAGGTTGAATACTGGGTTAAAAAAAAAAAGAAAAAAAGAAAAGCTAGGGGAGTAGGGGATGTTGGAAAAACTCCAGAGGGCTGGAGGATTTAGCTAATCAAGAGGCAGTCCTGTGAATAACCTTGCACACCCTTGAGAAAATGGCTGCGTAATAACCGTGTCCTGCCTGGTCTCTACAGCATAGTTCATTAAGTTCCTGAATATCCTAGTGCTCAATTCAAAGCTTGTTCATGGTTAACGAGTAACAGCATGACAGTTTCTCTTTCCTCAAAGGAACTGTTTAAATAGCAATATCCTGTTACAGGGATCTAGGATTTTGAATAGTAAAAACCCACATGTTGGGAAAAATTGAGGTGTGACTCCATTGTTCTGGGTAGAATCCCCAAAAAAGTTGCAAACATACTTTAACTTATAGACTATTCTGAAAAAAAAAAAAATCTGATTTATTAGTTTCCAGGAGATTTTATAATGGGCTAACTTCGCAGTGAGTTCTGGTACATCGCATACTGCAGTTTAGGCAGTATTGTCTCAGAAGAATCAAACACAAACCAGTTAGCCCAAACCTTTCTCTTCTACCTGTCTTCCATATTCAGTAACCACGTCCGATAGATTTTACTTCCTTCGTTGTATTAGATTACATTCCCCTTTTCTTTATTCCTGCTACCATCACCTGGTCCAGCTCCTAATCACTTCTCACAATTCTGTAATAGAATATAAATGGGAAAATACAATAATTCAAGGACACATAGATTAGGGACAGGAGTGTTTTTCTCAAGAGCTCAGACCTGAAGTCCTTGGGATAGATGAGATTCCGGCAGAGGCAGGTGGAGAATAGAAAGCCCAGACCTGACTTCTTTCCTCTTACTTCCTGTACATTCTGCTTTTTATTCCTACCCGTCAGTTTCAAAGAAAGGTCACTTGCATATTACACAGGTTATTCATGGACGTCACCCATCAATGAGGGTCTGGCCATAGGTACTAATTTTCAGGCCTGTTGTTTTTTGTAAGTTTATTTACTTATTTCTTCCATGAACAAGAGGGACACAGAGAGAGAAATCCTGAGAAATAACACCCCGCCAGGATCTACCAGCTGCAGCCAGGCCCAGCCCCCATGTGTGCTCAGTGTACTCAGGGAAGTTTTCAGAGGTGAACACAGCAACATCCCATGTGGTCAGCCTCACAGACTGTCATATTTTACCATGATGCCACCGTCTGGCTCCAGTCAGGTCTTCCTTTTCTTCATGAAGTGAAGGGATTGGCAAGTGTGGTCCTAGTAGGCTCCAGTAGGAGAAGTGGATGCTACTGAAGGAAATGTTGAGGATTCTGAGGGCAATCACTGAGTTTAAAATTCAGCAGTTTTGCTGTGGCTGGTTGTTATAGTAATGTTTAATTGGGTTGTCAGAAAAGTCACGATGCATTTTTGCATAGAAAAACAGAAAACTATGTCCTGGCTTTTCTAGCAACACAATATTAAGATAACAGCCATTACTATTGGTGATGGTAGTGAAATGTAATAAAGGGGAACGTGATCTAAGAAGTTTAAGGAAGTAAAATCTACTAGGACTTGACCACCTTATACAGAAGGCAGTTCGAAGAGAAAACTCTGAAATAATGCCCGAGTTTCTAGCTAGTTGGTTTCCAGTAAGTGTCTGCATAGTATACCACCTGAGTTACATTAAGTGTTCGGCACACACCTTGATTAAATGTATGGATGAGTGATGGATGGACGGGTGGATGGAGAAGGGTTAGTTACGGTGCCTTTCTCAGAGATAACGAATAAAAGAAAAGGCACAATCTGGAAGAAGTGCAGCAAGGAAAATTGCTATTTCACAGTAAGCTTCTATTCCCTTCCACAAGCCACAATATCAAATCTCTGAACTCTCCATGTCAAACTATGAAAGCATCTTGAAATCACAAAAAAAGCAGCCTCCCGGGTGAAATATTAAAGTATCTGTGTAGGGGCTATTTTATAATTATTCTCAATTTCATCTTGAAAAAAAATATAAGAGAGACATTGGTGAAGTATTTTTGTTTGATATCTTTCTCTTGGTGTTCTTAATACTTTACCATCTGAAAAGCAAGTGTGCTCACTATGGATTCAGTTAAGGAGAGGGAGTCTCCCTTGACCTAAGGCCAATATTCCTTTAAAAAAGCAGGTTTAGACTACATCACAAGTGAAGTATTTTAGTCTACTGGACTGAGGAAAGAATAAACAGAGAAGGGACCAGCAGTTAGCGTAATGGTTATGTCGCTGGACTCCCACATAGTCTACCGCAGTTCGAGTCCCAGACCCAGTGGCTTAAACTCACTCCGGGCGCGTGTGTGTGCATGCCCAAGATCCCGAGAGGAGAATGGAGGAGAAGGGATTGCGGCGTGGCCATCCCCCCTGGGGGGTGATTTCTCACTTTCTGTCTCTCTGCCTCTCTCTGTCTGTCTGGCGAGTGCACGCGCCCTATAGCAAAATCCTCTCCAAAAAAGAAAAAAAAGAATCAACAGAGAACACATCCTCAGTATCTTTCGGCATTTTGTAGGCAGGGTCATGTAGGCACTTTTAGTTGGGCATTTCTTGCATGTGTTTGTAAGATGTAATGTCTTCCTTTCTACCCAAGGTTGGTATTACATTGTAGAACAGTAAAAAGAAGGAAGAAAAGGAAGGCCATGAGGAGCAGATTCACTGGTCACAGACTCCTGATAGGTATCTAAGTGCAGACGTTCAAAGTTTTTTCTTTCTTTGTGCTGGTTATGTTCCATAACTTTTCTCATTGATTTATAATCCTGTTGGTTGAATTCCATTGATCAATAGTGCCTTTCTCAGACTCCAGAAGGGTACTCAAGAAACAAATTGTAATAAATAGTTTTAATGTTTTACGGTAAATTAATTTGTATGCAGAAATATAGCATTTTTAACTCAAAATATTTTTGTATGCAAAAATGCATCATGATTTTTCTGACAATCCAATACCTTGGTTATCTTAGATGCAAGTGTGTCATGACTTTCTCAATGACTCAATGTGTGTGTGTGTGTGTGTGTGTGTGTGTGCAGAGAGACTAATACATTTATATTTTTATAGCATTTCATAAATCACCTTACATCTTATAGAAACAATATTTAGCAGGTACTACTCAGATAAAATAATGTGTTAGTCTTCAAGGTCTGGAGTATTCAGGCTACTACTTCAAGAATCAAATATTTTTTCAAATCTCTAAAAGACCAAAGTGTCAATCAATACCAAAGGACTCTCAGGAGCTCATTCCTCATTGTCAGTTTCTAATCTTACCTTGAAATGGCGTCTGCTTTAAACCAAAGCTAGCCCGGAAAAGGGTTTTGAGGTGAGAAAGGTTGGATAGAATGTCCTGTCAAGATCTCCCCATGCTCTAGCTGTGTACCTGTGTCCTCCCCGTCACTGGCACAGGCAGTAGGGGTGCTACTGCAGGATGCTGGAGGCCACAATGGAAGGTGCTGGGTTTGTATTCCAGGTCTCTCTGTACATGCCTGGTGCACCCATAGGTGCATGGTAGAACCATGATCCTGGCTGCTGTGAGCTTAGGGGGGTACTGTGGTGTGAAGGCCCCGTGGAGGGTGTCTGTCTCTTTCTTTCTCAGGAAATAAATAAATAAACATTGTTAAAAAGAATTATTTTATTTAATTTTATCTATTTATTATTATTCTTCACTTTGAACAGAGAGAGAACAAAGAAAGAGAGAGAGGGAGAGTGAGAAGGCAAGCCACTAGGTCAGGGACTCAAACCATGGTCAACCATGCAGGAGTTCAACACCTTAACCACCATGCCACCTGCTGGCCCCAAAGTCACCCTGTGCATGGTGGGCGTGCACGTGCCTACCCGTGATGTGTGCTGGCCAAGGCTGAGGGCAGTGCTGCAGCGTGGGGATCCAGGGATGAGGGGGGAACTTTTTCTCTCTCTTTTGTGTTTCCCTCTCTTAAGGAAAAAATAATTAGCAAAAATTGACTTAAAAAATAAAAAGAGGGCCAGCCTTTGGCATGGTGGTTAAGGGAGCTAGATCCCACATGGGTGACTGTGCAGTTTGAGTCTCAGAGCTGGAGGTTTGAAAAACATGCTGGGCATGTCATGTGTGTGCCCAAAATCCTGAAAGGAGAAATGGAGAAGGGATTATGGCATGGTTATACCCCATGGGAAGTGCCCTTTCACCTTCTTTCTCCTCTCTCTCTCTCTTACTCTGTCTTTCAGGTGAGTACAGGTACCCCCCTACCAATTTCTAAAAAGAAAAAACTTAGGTAAACATTGTCTTTTGCTATCAAAATCCATATTTTACTGTACTCATCTGTTTTTCAGTTGCTATTGACTATCAATATCTGAAACTATGGAAGGCAAAACCATGGATAAAGGGGAGACTATAGCTGTTACAATCTGGTATACCAGAAGCAAGGACAGAGTGAGAGATCATTTTTAAAATACCTTTCCCTTGAATACAGTAAGTGTGATGACATTTTCAAACTGGGCTAGCTTGGAGTAAATGGAATAAATCCAGGAACATAAACATCAGAAACCCTCTAAGGAAACCCAACTGCCATGGCACAGGAAGTGGGGTGTTACTCCATGACATTAGAGCCACATGGGAAGGAGCAGAGCTCTGATCCCAGTCGACCTGAACACTCAGGCCATGCCCCGTGGATGCACCCATGATCTGGACTGGCTGGGGGGTTGGGGAAGGATTATGGCATGAGGACCCTGTCAAGGTCATTCTGTCTCTTTCTTTCCCCTTCCCTCAAGAAAGAAAGAAATAAAGTAATAAACAAGTAAGTAAAATTTTCTCGAGTGTGGAGAGACAGTGGAAAATATGAATGAGGATTAGCAGAGCACCACAAATACACCTTGTCTGCACAGTATACATGTATCTGTACAGATTCTCTCCATTCTAATTGTCCTCGAAGCAATACACAACAGCAGCAATAGCAGGGACCAAGTCTTTGTCCCTCTATCTCAAAGACTTGCAGATACATTGATCAAAGTCTGGATGACAATATGCATTGCCACACTTTGAAGAATAATCCATGGGACCAGCAGTTAGCATAATGGCTACGTTGCTGGACTCCCAGGTAGGCGACCATGGTTTGCGTCCCAGACCCGGCGGCTTAAAACTCACGCCGGGCACATGTGTGTGCGTTCCCAAGATCCCAAGAGGAGAATGGAGGAGAAGGGATTGCGGCATGGCCATCCCCCCTGGGGGTTGATTTCTTGCTTTCTGTCTCTCTGTCTCTCTCTGTCTGTCTGGTAAGCGCACGCGCCCTATAGCAAAAACCTCTTCAAAAAAAAGAAAAGAAAAGAAAAAGAATAATCCATATTTCATAATATTGCAGTTAGAATTTTCTCATAATTTGAAAGATATTCTCAGTTGCATGCCGTTTACATAATATCTATATCTATACATATATATATATATATATATATATATATATATATATATATACATGGATTGTGTTAAAGTGTTATACTGTAAACTCATTAGATGATAAAACTTTTGCTTCTATGTAACATGAAGATATACCAAATAAGATGGTCATTAGATTTTACAAAGAAAATGGCTGAAATACAGATATAAAAAGGTTCTCTTTATTACAATCTTTCACATGGGAGTTTTTCTAAGTATGAGAGGGAGAAATGTGGGAGAAAGACTGAACAAGAATCTGAGTAGACACAATTCGGTTCACATCATGATTTTTTTTTAAAATTTATTCATTCATTTATTTTAATTTGACCAGAGAGAGAGACAGAAAGAGAGAGAGAGAGACAGTAAGAAAGCAAGCTACCAGGTCCGGGACTTGAACCGTGGTTAGCCAAATGGGAGTGTCCAGTACTTTAACCATCATGCCACTTGCTGGTCCCCCACATCATGATTTTAAGAGTAAAATTAGTTTAGGAAAGGAGAGAAGAAGAGAAGGAAGCAAAGAAACACATGAAAAGGAGAAAAACAGAAATAGAATAAGCCAGAAACGAATAGTAATCTTTTTCACAAACTGGACTATAACTGGATTTAAGCTTATCATATTATAAATCAATACCGACGGTGTTTTACTCAGTGGTTAGGTGAACTTCGAGAGCTGAAAGGGGGTTGAGTGATTCCTAAATTGTCTAGCTCTGGCATCTTTTGACATTACTTTAATTATTCAACAGTAATATGACCAAGAAGCCTGGATTAATATTTTTTACTTACCCTACTTCCTAATCTAGTCCATCTGTCTTCTAACAATTGAATATGCTTCTCAGGTCATTGAGCAGAGTGAAATTGACAGGAAAAACATTTATCTCACTAGCTTAAAAGACATTTTTATCATTCTCAAACCAGTTGGGGAAAAGTGACAATGGGTAAAAATTTGGGTCTTCTGTGATGTTCCTTCATAACAGTCTACTCAAAATGTCCTATATTAAAAAAATTATTTATTTAATTTTATTTATCACTATTGTTATGATTTTAATTTGCTACAGGGCACACATACTCATTAGAGAGAGAGAGAGGGAAAGTGAGAGAGAGGGAAAGTGAGAAAGCAAGTGACCAGGTCTAGGACACGAACTGCGGTTGTCCATCGCCTTAACAGGAGGAGTCCAACGCCGTAACAGCTATTCCACCAGCTGGCCCATAGTCCTGTATTTTTAAAAGGGAAATACATTTTACCCCAAACTGTAGACTATGCCTGCATTTGTCTTAACAATTGAATTGATAGTGAGACTGACCTTAAATGGAAAGTTCTGGTATTGGACTCTGGAAATGACTTGGTTAAAAGGCTTTGGGGAAGTGGATTCTGTCTACTAAGTGTCAAGCCCTGGTTCAAAGCAAGATTATCTGGGAAGCTTGTCTCCAGTCTTTCAAGCCTCTCCTTACTTTTCTTTGTCCATGACACTGTCTTCCCCCGTCTGGCTTCCTCACTGTCCCAATGTACATGTGCCTTTGACACTCTTGTAATCAAACACTCCTGATAGCAAATCAGTTCATAGGACGGTCTTTGAAACATTCATGGAAAATATACATTATGGAAAAACTATACATGGATTTCAAAAACATATTTGCACCAAAATACAGTTCCATTAATTCTATTTGTCCACTGCTGGAAGTTCCCTTGTATAGTCACACTATGATGTATTTGAAGGATTACATTTTTATTAATTGTATATGCATCAAGAAATGTAAATTTCAGTATAAAGAAATATGAACTGATACTGGCAAAATTTCAAGCAAAATGATAGGTCCTGTTGTATTGCACAGAGGCCATCACTAATACACGTTTACATCAGCCCAGGGATCTCCTGTTTTGTTTTTTCTGTTTTGTTTTGTTTTTAATCTAGAAATTAAGTAGTATATGTAGTACAAAGTAAAAGAATCCTTCCAAACAGCAAATCTTAAAGGTTCAATAGAGCATTATACTCAAATATCCTGGCTTCTGAGACTGACCCTGTAAAATTCCCTACCGTCAAAGCTGTCACAAATTCCATTTGTAAATCCAAATGTTCCATTTACAATGAGTTATGATTTCCTACTCAAACTCCTACAGATGCTTTAGTTGATAAAAAATTATTCAAAAGAGACTACTTCTCTTCCTAAGGGATTTAGAAGCTCACCAAGATAAATAAGATAAGTTACATGTTTACTAGTGTTTTGGAAACCAGACAGCTGAGCCTACTGAGTGGGGAGACAGCATGAACATGATACTAGCGTGATTATTAAGGTTTTGGGGCTTCACAAGTTATTAGAGCTCTTGATTGATTGTTTTACTTTATTCGAGGAGTTCTAATTTCTTATTCAAAGTTTTGTTTTCTATTTACGATTATATAAAAAATTTTTAAAGTTTTTCTTTTTGTTTTGTTTTAGAGAGATTTTTTTGCTATAGGGCACGTGCACTTGCCAGACACAGAGAGAGAGACAGAGAGACAGAAAGCAAGAAATCACCCCCCAGGGGGGATGGCCACATTGCAATCCCTTCTCCTCCATTCTCCTCTCGGGATCTTGGGCACGCACGCACACACACCCAGCGTGAGTTTTAAGCCACCGGACCCAGGACTTGAACCGCAGTTGACTACATGGGAGTCCAGTGACATAGCCATTACGCTAACTGCTGGATCCCCTAATTTTTTTAAGGCTTTTGACATGCGATGTATAAGCTTGCTGGAAAAGAGAGAGACAGAGAGGGACAGAAGGAGGAGATGAGAAATAACATCCTGGGGGGGATGGCCACAGCATAATCCCTTCTCCTCCATTCTCTTTCCAGGATTTTGGGCACATAAACACACGCATGTCCAGTATGATTTTCAAACTGCCAAGTTCAGGATTAGAACCAGGCCAGGCATATGGGAATCCAGTGCCTTAACCATCAGACCACTTGCTGGCCCCATGGTAGATATTCTTAAAAAATGCCAATGGGCATATGCACTTCCAGAAAAAGAGAGAAAAAACTCACCCCCAATGGGAGATGGTCATGACATGATCCCTTTTTCGCCATTTCTCTACTCTGTCATGATTTGGGGCACACACACAAATGAATCTGGCCTGTGTTTTAGCTGCCAGAGCTAGGATTTGAACGACAGTTGGCCATGAGGGATCTGGCTTCCTTAAGTTCTAGACTATGGGGCTGGCCCTGTTTCTTTAGTAGATAAAAACAGTATCATCTACTCAATGAAAATTTTATAATATAATGAAAAAGTGTAGAAAAACCAATACCTAGAAACACAACCAAGCACAAACTTAAACTGTGCTGAGCACAAACTCAGACATGACTAAAGTTCTGGAAGAGAAGCTGAAGGTCAAAGCATTGTTTACTATAATGACTGAAATAAATGAGAAAATAGGGACAAAGTGTAACCAGGTTTTATGAAGGAACTGGGAATTAATGAGGAATATTCTTATTTTACTCTTATATCCTCACTGAAAATTCGGTGATTATGGGATTATAGTTAGCCTGTATTTAAGCTTGTACAGTAAGTACTCATTGTAATAATCAATATTGTTTTTTCTTTATGAGATTTAGTAGGCTAAAAATCTTTCCCCTTATTTGACCTTTCAAGATATCTAAAATTTCAAGCTCCAGACCTGAGTATCCCTCCCTGTGCTAGACGTTTCCATTTACATGTATTAAACGTGCCTCAAACTCAGTATGATCTACACTTAAAACCAGGTGCTTTGGGGACCAGCGGTTAGCGTAGTGGCTATGTTGCTGGACTCCCATGTAGTCGACTGCGGTTCAAGTCCTGGACCCGGTAGCTTAAACTCACACTGGGTGCATGTGCGTGCATGTGCCAGGGTCCAGCCTCGGCAGTGGTGGGTGGCTCATACACAGGAAGGTGACACGGGTGATCAGGAACAAAAATTAGACTATGACCTCATTGCCCTTTAGCATGTTCTCAGCCGGCCACAGCCAGAGCCAGCTCCAGGCTGCTACGCTAGTGGCTACCAAACACACGTATTTATTGAGGGATTTTACAGGTATAGGAGGGGTGAGGGGGAAATAAAAGATTTACTCTATGAAACAGGGAATTCAAAGCACAAGAACAATGATCATAAAACATGATGTCTGTCTTGTTTGAACAGGTGAAGCCAAACACAGTTCTCAGAACGAAGGAGTCTATTTGTCTGGTGCATTTTCTTCTTCAGTCTTGATTACCAGACAGGGTCTTTTGAAGAGGGGGCTTGCAGTCCCAGGTCAGCTTGATAACTTCAGTCCCGGGCCAGGGCGGTAACATTGCTGGTTGCATAGCCCTAGATAGAAATCTTGTCTTGTTAAGTAAAGACACAGTTAATATATGGACTACCTATATATTACATCAAAAGATGGTGAGTCTATTATCCATATGGGAAAGGAAGATGATCTTGTAGCTCAGGAGACAACACAGGATGTTTTATTAGCAGTTTTTCATAGTCAACAGCACATAGATGAGAAACTCTTTGTAGCTGAAAACTACCTGTTGCTTTAGATAAGAGCTCCCAGCTAAGATAGTTAAACTTTCTCTGGAGCCCTCAGGTTTCTTCATCCTGTTGTCGTCAGCCAGGCTTTTTCTTTCTTATAAACTCACGGGTTCCTGTATTTTATTTGCTGAGCCTGTCAATTAGTGAGTTCTTTTGTTTTATCTCTGGATCCCTGTTATGTGGTGAATGTGCTGACTTTGCCTAGCATGAGTTAACTTTGGCCTGTAGCTTTAACAAGGGCTATTTACATAAAACTAGCCTTAAACTAACTTAGTTTTCATATGCTACTAACGCTACTTTGGCTTATATTAATTTGACCTAACATATGTTAATTTTGGCTTAAACAGACAGGTGGGGGAGACTCAAACTTCTTAGGAAACCACATTCCTACAAGATCACTAATTGACTTTATTGTAATGGTTGGGGGTGATATCCTTGCAGGGTACCGTAATAACAGTAAAACTCACGGCAGAGAAATTGAATACCGACCAGTACAACGACACAAGGGAGGGCTCCTAAACCAGGTCTTGCCTCAGTTTCTTCCCAGTCCAGGCCTTGCCTTAGAATGGGAGGCAGCTTCTTTACCAGCTTGTGTTGTCTGTATGGCCCCGTCATGCGTGCCCAAAATCCCTAGAGGAGAATGGAGGAGAAGGCATTGCGGTGTGGCCATCCCCCCCGGGGGGTGACTTCTCACTTTCTGTCTCTCTGTCTCTCACTGTCTTTCTGGTGAGCGCACGCCCTATAGCAAAAATCTCTCCCAAAAGAAAAAACAAAAAAACAAAACACCATGCCCTTTCTCTCGCACCTGTCTTCTCCTGCCTGTCCTCTCCTGGTGTCCCTTTTCTCAGTGGGTAGCCTCTGATCTGATCTTCCTGCATAATGAATTCTCTCAGCTAGCAGTCTCCATAAGCTGCCTAGCATACAAATCTTGGGGGTCAGTAGATGGCGTAGAGGTTTTGTTACTGAACTCCCAAATGGCCCACCATGGTTCAAGTTCCAGATCCAGTGACTTAAAAATCACACCAATCACGCTGGGTGCATGTACGTGCATGCCCAAGATCCTGGGAGGAGAATGGAGGAAAAGGGATTGCAGTGTGGCCATCCCCCCCCCCCCCCCCCCCCCGGAGTGGAGGGGAATTCTCACTTTTCTTCTGTCTTTCTCTCTTTCTCCTCTCTCTCTCTCCCCAGCAACCATGTGTGCCTGATAGCAAAAACTGCTAAAAAATATATATACACAAATGTCATCACATTATCTCTCTTTTTAAAACCCTTCAAAGATAACACAGGGCTCTTGTAAAGAAGAAACTCCTGAGTGACACAGCCCTAGATTAACTCAGTCCCAGCCTCCCTGCTGCTACTTCTTCCTCACATATCTGTCCAAGCCTACTGATTTCTTTTAGGCCTTGAACAGCCATGATCCTTACACTGTGAGGCTATCCCACTTACTCTTTCCTCTGCCTAGACCATTGATCCCTCGCAAGCTCTTTCAATTAACTACTTTTATTTTTTCTTTTAAATTGTCCAAGAACCTCTGCCTCATGAAATTCTACTGACTTCACAGTAAATTAGATTCCTATATCTTTAATGGCGGAGATGGTCATCAATCATTTTAGCTTGGAGAGCATACCCACCCAAATGAGACAGGGAGAGAGAAGCCCCCGCGACAAGGTCCCATCAAGCAGCAATCACCCTTCCCCATCTCAGAAGCTTTTTAATACCTTAAGACACCAGCACACACGCTCAGTGTTTTCAGTCCCACTCAGGGATCTGAACCCACAGCCAGGTGTACTGCCTCCAGTACTGTAGTTAAGTTTACTACCACCTGGGGCTGAGCCCTAAACATTCCTAGGCCCCACTGCCCATCACTGATGTTGATTCTGGAAATGTCTGTCTTTGCAACACATTTCTCTTTTCTTAATTTAACCAGCATCTGTTTCAGTTGCTTGTAACCAAGAATTCTGATGCTGACAGAAAAGACAACACACCAAAATGCTGTGGAAGTATGGAGAAGGGTGTGAGGGCAGTGTCCAACATAAATCACGAATTTCCACTATTTTTGAAGATACAAAGGTGAAAAAAAAATCATGATTTCTGCTTTTAAGAAATAGATTCTGAAGGGTGTGAAATGCCTTCAGATATTTGTCATCCTAGGGATAAGAGAGAATGAGGCTAAACTTGAGGGAAAACAGAAAAGGAACTCTCTCTGTTGCCTAAAAAATATGAAGGTGTCATCCCAGAAGTACTGTTTTTAAAACTAAAAAGATTTGAGGTCAATGAAAGATAAGGGGACAACATGCATCATTTATTTCAACTCTTCAATTAATCCAAAGTACCTTTCTTTTAGAAATTATACATATTTTGTAACAGTTGTTTATCTCATATATATGGGGAATGTGAGGAGAGAAGAAGTCATTCCTGGGGGTCAACAGGTGACATAGTGGTAAAGGTGACAAGCCTGGACCCAGAGGCTTGAAACTCATACCGGGTGTGTATGTGTACATGCCAAAAACCTCAAGAGAAAAATGGAGGAGAATGGATACAGTGTGGCCATCCCCCGGGGGAGGTGATTTCTCACCTCCTGTCTCTGTCTCTCTCTGTCTTTCTGGCGAGTGCAGTACCCTATAGGAAAAAAAAAAAAAAAAGAAAGAAAGAAAAAGAAAGAAATTATTTCTATTGCCCAGGAGATTATAATTGTGAGTGAAGACAACATTTAAAATACAATGTGTAGGGACCAGCAGTTAGCGTAATGGCTATGTCACTGGACTCCCATGTAGTCGACCGCAGTTCGCGTCCCGGACCCGGTGGCTTAAAAACCCACGCCAGGCGCGTGTGCGTGCATGCCCAAGATCCCGAGAGGAGAATGGAGGAGAAGGGATTGCGGTGTGGCCATCCCCCCTGGGGGGTGATTTCTCGCTTTCTATCTCTCTGTCTCTCTCTGTCTGTCTGGCGAGCGCACGCGCCCTAAAGCAAAAACCTCTCCAAAAGAAGAAAAAAAAAATACAATGTGTATTTGTGAATCTTATATCCATAAAGAACTTATACCTGGAATATAAAAAAAAATTCTTTTAATTCAACAATACAAAATTAAATAATCCAATTTAAAAATGAACAAAGGATTTGAATAAACATTTCTCAAAAAACAATCAAATACACTAATGGCCAATAAGTTGATGAAAAAATTGTTCAAATCCGTGTCATTATGGAAATGCAAATCCAAACAATGAGATACCACTTCATACTCAGTAGAATGACTAATCGCAACAATAGATAATGGCAAGTTTGGCAACAATGTGGAGAAATCGATGCCCTCAAACACTGCTGGCAGGAGTGTAAAGTGATCCAGTCACTGTGGAAAATTGCTTGAGCAGTTCTTCAAAATGTTAAACACAGAGTTATTGTATGACCCAGGAATTTCATTCCTAGGTATCCATCCAAGAAAAAAAAAAGACATGTGCTCATGAAAAGACTTGTACAAGGGTGTTTATAGCTGCATTATTGCTTGTTTTATTTATTTATTACTATTTTAATTTTCTATAGGGCACATATGCTCACCAGAGACAGCAAGAGAGAGAGAGAGAGACAGGCGAAGAGAGAGTGAGAAAGCAAACCACCAGGTCTAGGACTCAAACTGTGGTTGGCCACGTGGGAGTCCAGTGCCTTAACCACCACACTAGCCGCTAGCCCCACAGCTGCATTATTTGTAACAACCAAAAAGTGGAAACAACCTAGATGCCCATTAACTGAAAAGTAGATAAAGAAAATGTGGCATATCAACGTGATGGAATATTATTGGACAATGTCAAAAAATGAAGATCTGACCCACGCCACTGTGTGGGATGGTTTCTGTGATGATATCCAAGTTTTTGGTGTTTCAGACAAAGACTTGAATGAAACATGCAAATATGTAAAGAAAAGGTAGTTTATTAGGTAAAAGTGAAAGTACATTCCTGAGAGGTAGGTGCAGGCCTGGGCAGACAGAGAGAGAGTGGCTCAAAATGACCCTGCAGCTGCATTCTGCAGGGTTTATCATTTTTAATCCAGGCCGTGTCAGTTGATCATTGGCTGGGCCCCTGGATTGTCTTGATCTCATTGGTTCTATCAAAATGTGACCAGGCCCACTGATTTCTCACTGGCTGTTTCAGATATTGCTTAGGCCTCTGATCGGACGCATCGGCTCTATCAAACGTTTAACCAGCTAGACTTCCCTCACTAATTTCCTGTTTACATGACCTTGGGCAGGACATTTTCTGCCCTGATTGAGTTTTTCTATCTAGCCACACGGGCAGATGCTCCGGCCCCCTTACCTGCTTCCCTGTGCTAGCTTTCTCCTGCCTCTCTACCACATGGGTGAATCTTGAAAATATGATGTTAAATGAAAAGAGCCTGTTGCGAAAACCACGTATTACACAACTGCATTTAAATGAACTGTCCCGAATAGGCAAATCCATGAAGAATGAAATTAGACTGGTAGTTGCCAGAAGCTGGGGAGAGGAGAAAAATAGTGACTACAGTGGGTAGGGGGTTTGTTTTATGGGCACTTAAAGTGCCCTAAAGCCAGCTTGTAGTGATCGTTGCACATTTTCTGGGACTGTATTAAAACTACCAAAATGTACTCTTTAAGGGAATGAGTTTTATGGCACATGAATTGTATCACAAGAAATTATTATAAAAAATAAGTATAATGTATGAATAAGTGCAACACTTGGGCCAGCAGGTAGTGTGGTGGTTCAAGTGCTGAATCCCACATGGCCAACAATGGGTTCAATTCATGAACCCAGAAGCTTGAAAAGGATGCCAGGTACATGCTCAAAATCTCTAGAGGAGAATAGAGAAAGGATTGCAGTGTGGACATCCCCTGCCCAGGGGTGATTTCTCATTTTCCTTCTCTTTCTATCTCTGGTGAGTACATGTACCCTGTGGCAAAAATCTAAAATAATAATAAGTACAAAGTTAATCATTTATACGAAATGCAGAGTGGCGTGGACTGGGGAAAGGACTGGAACAAGGAACACTTCCTGGGGGAGATGATGCTAAATTGTGAATTATTTGTCTTTCACCCAAACTTACCTGTCAACACGCCAAGAGTCAGTTCCATCAGGTTTTGGCTACTCAAATACATACATATTAAAGGATCATTATTGTATTTAGTTTTGAATGGAAAGCATGTTCCAGAGTGCTCAAGCATATAAACCCCAAGAGATTAAGCTTCAGGCAAATACGATCTCCACAGCCAGATTTCTCATAGAGGTCACTGGTGCCTGTCGGCTACGCTGAGTGTACTTAACGACATTCCCTCTTCAAAATCTCACAGGTGCAAGAATTGCCCGGAGACAGGAACCCCTCAAACAACATTTTATGTACATAGACTATTGCATGAGTAGATGGTAGAATTCACTCCACTTACTTCTTTGTTTACCGTGTACCCCAAATAATCCAGGTGTCCAAATGTGCGCTCACATACTCACAACTTAAACCGTAGCGAGCCACACGTGGAAGGCTGGAAGTGCCTCCTGGAAACTGTCACCGTTCTCAGCACCTGGCTACCACATTCATGCTTACCCAGTAAAAAAAAAAAAAAAAAAAAATAGTGTCTCTTTTATCGATGTATATATCCAGAGATTATTGCAAGAAATTTGCAGATTCTTTATCTTCTCTCTATAGAACATATCTGTATTTTTTTTTTTTAATGTGGACTGTAAATCCCTCAGTGCATGTACACCACTAGCTTAGGGCCCAGTTCTTAGGGTCCTACTGATTACTTCCTAGTTCAATCCTGTCAGTCTTATACCATGAATAAATAATAACATGGCAAGCATGACACAAAATACAATAGGACACTACATTTGTTGTAACCCAGGAAACCAAAATCTTGCCATTATTCCCCATGGGACACTGAATCCAAGAAAAAGCAGCAAGAAGGAATAATCATCAAACACAAACAAACCAGAAAACCTATCCCACAGTTTATACATACATTTTATGACCTTAACATTCTGGCCTGGCTGGCCCCATCGTGCAGCAGTTAAAGGAGCTGGATTCCACATGGCAGACCACGGTTTGGCTTCCAGCCCGTTAGCTTGGGGAACACACATGCATGTACTTACATGCCCAGAATCCCTATGGAAAGGGGGAAGGGAGGAAAGAAAGGATTGTGCTATGACCACACCCCATTGGCGAGTGCTTTTGTTTTCTCTTTCTCCCTCTATTTCTCTCTCTCTCTCTCTCTCTCTCTCTCTCTCTCTCTCTCTCTCTCTCTCCGGTAAGTACACGTGCCCTCTAGCAGTGAAAAAATAAAAAATTGGGCAGAAGAAATATCATGTCAAAGACCACTTTGACCACAAAAGACCAGTAATATCTTGACCAGGAAAAAATGTATTTTAGCAATAAAACTCAGTGACCAATCTTTGAATAATATTGGAAAATCATATTTTGTAAGATGATGGAAGTGTTCTGAGTCAGAGTTGAGGTTAGCCTATAATAATACACCAGTGGATCAGAAAGCAGTAGGCATGAAGGAGGTGACCCCCTTATTTCCACTGACTCACAAAGATAGACAACAGACAGATGAATAAATGGATGGATGGAAGGAGAGAGAGAGAGAGAAATACCAGTCACTTTCTGTTCTGTATACATTTCCTGCCAGATAAGGAAAGTGGAAAAATTTAAGATTCTGAAAACTTTGGAATAAAAAGAGGCAAGAAAAACTTTTTATGACAACTTGTCTGCCTGGTAGAATATTTAAAGAAAAACCAAATAACTTGTAGTAATATTATTAATTTCTTATTAATACTTGCTTTGAACCATTAAAAAATATTTTTATTGTAGTGGACAAAATAGATTTTAAAGATATGGTGTCAGTTTTGGCAAACGGATAAACTCAGACAATCACATCCTGTCAAAATATACGTTTTCATGCCCTGCCCCTGCCTAGCCCAATTCTCTTACGACCCTTCCTGGTCAACGTCTCGCTGCCTAGAACCTCATTTGTTCTGATTTCTATCACCATAATAAATCAATTTCTCTAGTTCTACTACTTCATATAAGCATGCATTTTTTTAATTTATCTATTTTTGAGAGGTTTTTGCTATAGGGCGTGTGCGCTCGCCAGAAAGACAGAGATCTGAGACAGAGAGACAGAAAGCGAGAAATCACCCCCCCAGAGGGGATGGCCACGCCGCAATCCCTTCTCCATTCTTCTCTCGGGATCTTGGACACGCACGCACACGCACCCGGCGTGAGTTTAAGCCACCAGTTCCGGGACTCAAACCGTGGTCGACTACATGGGAGTCCAGCAACATAGCCATTATGCCAACCACTGGTCCCTAAGCATGTATTTTTTAATGTCAAGATTCTATCACTCTGTACAATGTCATTGCATGTATATATAATTTATTCCTCTTTATAACTGGGGATTATTTAGTAACATATTTGTTTAACCATTCTTTTGTTGATGATAATCTGGGCTTTTTCTAGGTTTGAGTTATTACATAAAACCTGTTATGAATTTTCTCACACAAAATGTAAACATACATAAAATGGGGGTTTCAAAAAGTTCATAGAAAATGGAATTCAAAAACAAGTTTATTTTGGTGCAAAAATTTTTTAAATTCATGCAGTTTTCTAAAAAACATATATTTTCCAAAAATTTTTGTTGGCCCTGTATATAGTTTTTCTCCTCTTGAATAAAAACCTAAGATAGGATCTGTTAGGTCCCAGACAGAAATGTGTTCAAATTTTTGGAAGCTGCCAGAGTTTTCCAAAATGGTTAGACTCCCACCAGGAATGTGTGAGTGTTTTGTTTTATACCTTCATCAACGTTTGATCTTTTTCATTTTACCCTTTCTAGTATCTTTGTAATGATTTCATATGGTAGGTTTTTTGATTGTTTTGGATTTTTTTTTAAATGCATGAGGGCACAAATGCATACCAGAGAGAGAGACAGAGAGAGAGCATGCCACAGTGCCCGGCCATCCTGTAACCTCCCTTTCTCCATCTCTCTAGCCCATCAGGATCCTGGACATGCATGTCCAGGGGCCACGTGTAGCTTTAGCTTGTATTTTTCTAACAATTAAGGACATCGAACATGTTTTCATGTACCTACTGGCCATGCACATATCTTTTTGTTGTTGTTGTTAAGGTTTTTGCTCTAGGCTGCATGCGTTCACCAGAGAAAACAGATAGTGAGAGGGAAAGTGAGAAATCCCCTCTCCCTCGCTCCCGGGTGGGGGGGTGGGGGGTGTCCATGCTGCAATCCCATCACCTCCATTCCCCACCTCGGATTTGGGGCACACATGCACACACATATGCCTGGTATGATTTTCAAGCTTCCAGGTCCAGGACTTGAACCTCAGTTGGCCACATGGGAGTCCAGTGCCTTAACCACCATACCACCTGCTGGTCCTCACATTTCTTTCTTAATGAAGTACACATTCAAATCTCTTATCCATATCTTTACTGGCTTGATTGTCTTTTTATTATTAAAATGTGAGAATTCTTTATATATTCTGAATACCAGTCACTTTTTCAAATGTATATGTTGAAAACATTTTTCACCCAGTCTATGGCTTGTATATTCATTTTCTCAGTGCTTTTATTTGATGAGCAGACATTTTAATATTAAGTTTAATATTAAAATTTTAATATTCTATTTTTCATTTTTTTCTTGTAAGTTTTATTTCTCTGTTATCTCTAAGAAATATTTCCCCAGCACAAAGTTGCAAATACATTCTTCTATGCTTTTTCTAGGAGCTTAACAGTTTGAGCCTTTGCAAATGGGCCTATATTTCACCTCAAATTAATATTTGTGTATCCCATAAAGTAGAGCTTAAGGCTCTTTTATTTCCCATGGAAAAAATACATGGGCACTGACACTGGCACCATTTATTGGTGCTTAAAAAATATTATCTTCTGGTGCCAGCAGGTGGCATGGTGATTAAGGCGCTAGACACTCCCACATGGCCAACCACGGTTCGGGTCCTGGCCCTGGTGGCTTGCTTTCTCACTTTCCCTCTCTCTCTCTTTCTCTTTCTGTATCTCTCTCTGGTCAAATTAAAATAAATGAATGAATAAATAAAATTAAATAAATTATTCTTTAAAAAATACATTGTCTTGTATCTAGAGGCCAGCACCATAGCCTGAATGATTATTAAGAGAGCTGGATTCCATAGGGCCGACTGTAGTTCAAATCCCAATCCCTGCAGCTTGTAAGCATGCAGGGTGTGTGTGTGTGCATGTCCAAAATCCTGAATGAAGAAATGAAGGAGAAAGGACTGTGGTATGACCATGACCCGTTTGAGGGAGCTTTCGTCCTCTCTCTGGCACCCTCTGTCTCTCTGGTGAATGCACACATGCTCTTGCAATTAAAAAAAAAAAAAAGCAAACTATTGTTCCTTCTAAGTCCCTTGAGTTTCCATACAAATTTTATTATTATCCTGCCAACTTCTACTTTAAAAAGTCTGTTAAGACTATGATTGCAGAGACTCCGTAAACCAATCCGTGGACAATTGAACATTTTAACAACACTGAGTCTTAGCATTCATGAACATGTTATCTCTCTCCATATCATAAGCCCTTCTTTAACTTCTTTCATCAATACTGTGTAGTTCTGAATGTAGAGATTTCATGTAAGTCATTAAATGTATTCCTAAGTATTTTATGGTTTTGGATGTTACTGAAGATACATGTTTTAACTTTCTTTTAAGTTTTGGAAATACACATTTTTTTTTTTTTTTATGAGAAAGAGAGGCAATGGGAAAGGAAAGAGAGAGAGAGGTGTTTTTGACAAGATCTTGCCAAGTTGCAGTTCTCCTGCCCCAGCCTCCTCGCTAGCCAGGACTGCAGGCACCTGGCCTGTTCAGGTTGTGGCAGGAACAAAACTTAAGTCTTCCGTGCGGCTTTAGCCATCCTGCAGTGGCACCTTCCCGCGCCACCACAAGCTATGCCCAATTTATTTTGTCTATTGACTTTGATAGTAACACATCCCTAAATTCGCGCTTCCTTGTAGTACCTTTCAAGTCGTGATGTATTTTTCTACGCAAAAATGAGTCATGACTTTCCCAATGATCCAATAGACTATTTAAGAATCTCTGCGTGTGTAATGTTGTCATCTCCCAATAAAGGCAACTTGATCATGTCCTGCTCATTTTTTTTATATCTGTATGCCTTTTATTTCTTTTTCTTGCCAACTTGAACTACATAGGCCCTCTAACACAATTGGAAGAAAGGTTATAAAAGTGGACAACCCTTCAAGATATGGAAAGACAAGCCACAGACTTGGAAATAAACCCTGGGTCAAAGGAGAAAAAATCATGGAAACGAGAGAAACTAGCAAGGGCGAGAGGTCTGTGGGAAACCCTGCACCTTCCGCTGAATTTTGCTCTAAATCCCAAAGTGCTGTAAAACATGAAGTCTATTATTATTATTTTTTTAAACTAGGTATCTCGGGACCAGCAGTTAGCGTAATGGCTATGTCGCTGGACTCCCACGTAGTCGATCACGTTTCAAGTCCCGGACCCGGTAGCTTAAACTCATGCTGGGCGCGTGTGCATGCGTGCCCAAGATCCCGAGAGGAGAATGGAGGAGAAGGGATTGTGGCATGGCCATGTCCCCTGGGGGGTGATTTCTCCCTTTCTGTCTGTCTTTCTCTCTCTGTCTGTCTGGCGAGCGCACGTGCCCTATAGCAAAAAAAAATCTCAAAAAAAAAAAAAAAAAAAGTAGATATCTATGCGTGTTTTCTGTCTTTAAGGAAGAACATTCGGTATTTCACCATTAAGAATGAGAGTAGAGGGGCCAGCAGATGGCATGATGGTTATGGCACTGGACTCTTACATGGCGGCCTGTGGTCCCAAACCTGTGGTTTAAAAAGCACATGTGTGTGTATGCCCAACACTTTGAGAGGAGAATGGAGGAAAGAGAATTCCAGCATGGCCATGCCTCCTGGGAGGTGATTTCTCAATTTCTCACTTTCCCTCTCAATGTCTCTGTCTCTCTCCGGCAAGCGCACTATGGTAAAAACCTTAAAGATAAGAAAGAATGACAGTACCTCTATAGCATGTACTTTTATACATGCTTTTCAACAAACTGAGAAATCTCCCTCCTATTTTTATTTTGCAGAGAATTTCATTAAGAATTGGAGTTGGGTTTTAACAGACGGCTTTCCTGCTCTCATTGAATTATCATTCCCTTTCCTCCCTAAATTACACAAATCAAAAAAATGGATTTTTGTGATAAACCAGGCCTATTATTTTTTTTTTTCTGTATTGCTATATTTGATTTGCTTACTTTGCTAAGGATGTTCTTGTGTATTTTTATGAAGACTACTAATTAGTAATTTTTTCCCTTATAATATCTTTAGTATTGGGGATAAAGGTTATACAGACATGGTAAAATTAGCTGGAAAACATGACTTCTTTTATTTTATTTTTTTCCCTGCTTTTAGTTAGTGCTTTACAGAAAGCTCCCCTCCCTTTATGACAAAGAACTCTAGTTCCAGGTAACAGCAGAGGGCATTTGAGTTTTGAGAAGGAACAGTCTCCCCACATGTTTTTAAAACAGTGTTTCTCTTTCTTTCTTTCTTTTTTGGAGAGATTTTCGCTATAGGGCGCGTGTGCTCGCCAGATAGAGAGAGAGAGAGACATAGAGACAGAAAGCGAGAAATCACCCCCCAGAGGGGATGGCCACGCCGCAATCCCTTCTCTTCCATTCTCCTCTCGGAATCTGGGCACGCACACACACGCGCTCAGCGTGAGTTTTAAGCCACCAGGTCCAGGACGCGAACCACGGTCGACTACGTGGGAGTCCAGCGACATAGCCATTACGCTAACTGCTGGTTCCCAAAACAGTGTTTCTCTTTCATGCATTTGTGTGTGTGTGTGTGTATGTATGTTTCATGTTTAGTTAGAATTCTTAATTCTTCTCCTTATCTACAGTCATACACACACACTCACTCATGCATACACACACACACAAATTATTTAAAAGCCTTGCTTTTGAACTTTACCTCTTCTGGTACAATAAATCTTTTTTTTTTTTTTTATTGGAGAGGCTTTTGCTATAGGGTGCGTGCGCTTGCAAGACAGACAGAGAGAGACAGAGAGACAGAATGTGAGAAATCACCCCCCAGGGGGGATGGTCACGCCGCAATCCCTTCTCCTCCATTCTCCTCTCGGAATCTTGGGCACACACGCACACGCGCCCGGTGTGAGTTTAAGCCACTGGGTCCGGGACTTGAAACGTGGTCGACTACGTGGGAGTCCAGCGACATAGCCATTACGCTAACTGCTGGTCCCCCCAATAAATCACTTTTTAACTTTAATTATCTTCTTCCTAAAAAGTATTTTAATTATAGAAAACTTAGGGGCACATTAAAGTCATTCAGAAAGTAACTTATCAGTAATCAAAAGGGACTCAACAATTACCGTTAATACACATGCATAAGTGCCCATCCTGATTGTCCAGCAGCCAGATCCCTGGACTAGAATAGTGGTCAGCCACGTGGGAGTCCAGTGCTTTAACCACCATGCCACTCGCTGGTCCCATTCTTAGCCAAGCTCACATTGCTGGCAAGGTGCAGATCTGAGAATGAAACACAAAGATTTTGACTTTATATCTAGATTTAAAGGTGCTATAACTCCCTATTTTGAATTATTCATGAAATCCTGAAAATTTTCAAGTGCTAGGCAACTTTGTCTGTTAAAGCCTGTACTTCCCAACATCACACCAAAATTCAAGGTGCACTGATACTCCTAATTTGCTTTCCAATGCTGCATTTACTCCTCGCAACACATTAGAATCCATATAAAGACATGAATAATTAAAATTGCATATCAAAAATGTCAATGACAAACTGGAACATAATTAAAACATACGCTATGGAGGCCAGTAGGTGGCATGGAGGTTAAGGTGCTGGGCTCTCACATGGCCGACTGTAGTTCAAGTCCCAGACCCAGTGGCTTGAAACTCACGATGGGCACTTGTACGTGCATGCCCAAAATCCTGAGAGGAGAAAGGAAAAGAAGAGACTGCATCATGGCCATCACCTCTGGAGGATGATTATTCACTTTCCCTCTTTCTATATCTGTCTGTCTCTCTCTCTGGTGAACACACACGCCCTATGACAAAAACCTAGGAAAAAAAAAAGACATGAAAAAGTGCTGTTTTTAATTATTTACAACTGATACTTATTAACAAAGAAAAACATTCAGTAGAAAAATGGGGTCCAGCACATGGCATAGCAGTTACTTCACTGGACTCCTACATGGCCACCACGGTTTGAACCTAGACTTGGTGACTTGAAGATTATACCAGTCACATCTGTGTGCATGTCCAAGATACAGGAGGAGAAGAGAAACCAAGGCATCGCGGCATGGCTATACCGCCGGGAAAGAATTTCTCACTGTCCCTTTCACTGTCTCTTTTTTGTGAGTGCGCATGTCCTAAGGCAAAAATCTCTCTGTCAAGAAAAAAGAAATGGAAATATGGGTAAGGGAATCTTTTTTTCAGAAGAAGACAAGTCACTAATAATAATGAAAAGATTCATCCTCACTAGTAAGCAAAGTAATGCAAATTTTAAATCTAGACAATGTGTTTTTACTTTAAGTTGGGAAAATGTTAAAAGCGTACTAGTGAGATCATTTATAAAGTTGTTCTAGGTAAAAGATGGTAAATTCTTACTACAAAGAACTTTGTAATATAGAGAACTGAAAGTTTGTAAATCTCTCACTCAGAATTTCTACTTCTAAGAATCTAATCAAGGGCCAGCCCGCAGTATGGTAGTTGAGGCAGTGGATTTCACATGGTCAACTACATGGTTCAAGTCCAGTATCCAGTGGATTGAAAAACATATTGGATACATGTGTGTGCATGCCTGAAATTCCAACAGGAGGGAGAGATGGAGCAGGAATTATAGCATGACCATGCCCCACAGAGAGTGACTTCTTCATTTCTCTCTCTTGTCTCCAGCGAGCCCATGTGCCCTGTGCCAAATTTTTTTTAGAAGTCCAATCTACTGTAATCTAACATGTTTCCTCACCTACACATGTATGTACATGCATACACACAGAAATACATAGGTAAAGATGACAAAATAGCTCAAATATTTAGAAATAAGTTATTGATTAAATATATTAGCACAGAACTATATGTTAAAATGTTATACTTACTTGGTCACGTTGTATTATTCTATTTATACAATGCTGGATTCGATTTGATAATGTTTGTCTAGAATATTTGCTTCTATACTTAAAATTCAGATTGGCCTATAATTGTCCTTTCTCTTTTTGAATTTCACTATCAAGGTCATGCTTGCTCCAAAAAACGAGTAGAATCATTTTCCATTTTCAATATTGTTTGCCTTCTCTGGGAACATTTTTGTTAAATTTAATTTTTTTTTTTTGAGAGGTTTTCGCTATAGGGCGCGTGCAATCGCCAGACAGAGAGAGACATAGAGACAGAAAGCGAGAAATCACCCCCCAGGGGGGATGGCCACGCCGCAATCCCTTCTCCTCCATTCTCCTCTCGGGATCTTGGGCACGCACGCACACGCACCCGGCGTGAGTTTTAAGCCACCGGGTCCAGGACGCGAACCGCGGTCGACTACGTGGGAGTCCAGCGACATAGCCATTACTCTAACTGCTGGTCCCAAATTTAATTTTTTTAAAACTATTTAGTTTAAATCTCCAGTGAAGCAAGTAGGACCTGAAAAAATTTTTAGACTATTTTGACTACAGATTGTGTTTTTGTAATCAGTCTCTGTTTTTCATGAGTCAATTATAAAATATGACTTTTAGGAATGTGTCCATCTTATCTAAATTTTCTTTTTAGAGAAAATTTTGCTATAGGGAGAATGCACTTGCCAGAGAAACAGAGACTGAGAGACTGAAAGCAAGAAATCACTCCCCCAGGGAGGATAGCCATGCTGCAATCCCTTCTCCTTCTATCTCCTCTCAATATTTCGGGCATGCAACACATGCACCTGGCATAGTTTTAAGGCCCTGGGTATGGGAATCAAACCATTGTTAAGTATGTGGGAGTCCAATGACATAACCATTACATCTGTTGGTCTTATCTAAACTTTTAAGGTGCTCACTATATCACATTTGTTAAAGTATCTGCAATGTCTTTTCACTTTTAGATTCATTATGTGTTCTGTAACTCTTGTTCTTACTCAATTTTCCAAAAATATCAAATTTACTAGTATTTTCATAGAATCAGTTTTGGCTACCTTGATCCTTATTTTTTATATGTATTCTTCATTTCATTAATTCTAAATCTTATTGTTATTTCCTTTATTTTAGTTTCTTTCTTTTTTTTTTTTTTTTTTTTTTTTTGGAGAGGTTTTTTGCTATAGGGCGCGTGCGCTCCCCAGACAGACAGAGAGAGACATAGAGACAGAAAGTGAGAAATCACCCCCCAGGGGGGATGGTCACGCCGCAATCCCTTCTCCTCCATTCTCCTCTCGGGATCTTGGGCACGCACGCACACGCGCCCAGCGTGAGTTGTAAGCCACCGGGTCCGAGACGTGAACCGCGATCGACTACGTGGGAGTCCAGCGACATAGCCATTACGCTAACTGCTAGTTCCCAGTTTCTTGCATTATATTTTTCTGTTCTTTTTCTAACTTCACTGAGATCATATGAAAGATGAATTATGGGGTAACTATTCAGATGAATATAAAAGACAATTATTATTGCCTTTTTCCCTCATTGTGTGTTTTATAAGATGTAAATTTTCCTCATAGTAGTTTTACTTATACTTCACAGGTTTTGACTGATAATTTCTTCCTTATTATTCAGCTTAATAACTTATCTAATTTCTATTGGCTTTTCTTCTTTGACTCAGGGTCTATTTAAACGTTAACTTCCAAATATAGAGAGCTTCTGTAGTTATCATTGATATTTTTAAAAGTGTAGCAATTTTCAATATTGCCAATTATATTTGCAGTAATCATTGATATTTCCAAATACAACGTATTTCCAGTTCATGGGGATTCTGTGATTATCATCTGTTATTGATACATAACCTCAATGTGAAATCAGATGATATAATTTAGTATTTGAAAATTTGGGGGACCTCTTTTATGGAACAAAATACTTTTTGTAGATGTTGTGTATGTTCAGAAAGCAAATCTTCTGCTTTCTTTCTGATTTGCTTTTGGGTTTTGGTGTCTGTTTGTCTCTCTGGTTTACCAATTACCAAGAAAAGTGTTTGAAAATTTCCCACTCTTGCTGTGGATTTTTCATTCTTTGTGAAGTTCTTATGTTGTTTGCTTTTTTTGTTTGTTTTGAGGTGATAATTTTACTTGCATGCAAATTAAACACTGTTAGTTTTTCTGGCGAGTTAAATCAGAAAATTCTTTGTAATCATTATAAAATGAACTTCTTTCATCTCCAGTAATATTACCACTTAAAATTCAATATGGTGGGATAGGATTTCATATAAAATATAAAATGAGTTTTTATTTTGGTCATCGTATGATATAAAATTGTTAAAAAGGTCATATACACACTTAAGAGTTATACAGTTTCTGTAAAACTAACTTCTGAAGAATTGACAAATATATCGTTATGCCTTCAGACATGGAAAAATGTTCACCAGGCATTAAAGATGAAGCAGATTACCAAATCCAATAAATACACTTTTCATGTGGCTGAGAAGGACCGTGTATATGTGTGTGCACACACACGTGCTCAGAGTGAACGTCTGTATTAGTGTAAAGACACATCTAGCTGTTTTCGTGGTTTGTCCTAAGAAGTAGAATATTGGTGACTTTTATTTGTTTTATTTTGCCTTGTCAGTACTTTCTGTTTTTCTAAAATTAGATTCTACTTTGTGTGTGTGTTTCAAGAAAAGCTTTTTTTTGAAAAAAAATTGTGGAACAGTGTCAAACGAATAAAGTGAAAACGAGCTTTTTCTGGACTGGAAAGAATCCTTGCCTGGCAGTAGTAATGTCATTGATGTCTTCAGTAAGAATAGTTGCAGTTGGGAACCAGCAGTTGGAGTAATGGCTGTCGCTGGACTCCCACGTAGTCGACCACGGTTCGCGTTCCGGAGCCGGTGGCTTAAAACTCACGCCGGGCACGTGTGTGTGCGTGCCCAAGATCCCGAGAGGAGAATGGAGTAGAAGGGATTGCAGCGTGACCCCTGAAGCAGAAGCTTCACCCCTGGGGGGTGATTTCTCGCTTTCTGTCTCTATGTCTCTCTCTCTCTCTGTCTGGCGAGCGCACACGTCCTATAGCGAAAACCTCTCAAAAAAAAAAAAAAAAAAAGAATAGTTGCAGCAGCAGGTTTGATGCTGAGCTGAGATGAGAAATGACTTCGGTGTAGGGAAACAATTGCTTTTTTTTTTTTCTTTTTTTGAGAGATTTTTGCTATAGGGTGCGTGCTCTTGCTGGAAAGAGAGAGAGAGAAAGCGAGAAATCGCTCCCCCCCCCCCCCCCCCCCCCCCGGGGGATGGCCACACCCCAATCCCTTCTCCTCCATTCTTCTCTAGGATCTTGGGCACGCATGCACACACGTGCCCAGCTTGAGTTTAAGGCACTGGGTCTGGGACTCGAACCATGGTCAACTACATGGGAGTCCAGCAACATACCCAGTACACCAACTGCTAGCCCCGAAACAATTGTTTTTTAATTGGCTCTGAAGGATGTGAAAAAGATTATGTGCCAATGATGTATGAAAGAAAAGGTAGGATTAGGGCGTGGTGGCGCCCGCCCTATGGCAAAGGAAAGGTAGGATCGAATTCTGTTTTTGTTTAGGGCCTGAGAAATGTTAACATGTTTATAGATGAAGAGTTGGAAGATGAAAACAGAAATGCCATTTAGTGGCCGATAAAGAGGAAGGTCTTGGGACACAGGCAGTGGGTCAGTCTTATATAAAACAGAAACTGGGCAAAGAAAAGTAAGGGTTGCCTTGTGCAAGTTTCTTTCGAACCGAGATATAATGAGGTACACTATGTCTCTCTGCAGGCCAGAGGCAGCAGGGCTAGTTCCTACCCAGTCTTTGCTTTTTTTGCTTCTGAGAACAAGAACAGTGTCTCCCCAAAAGACAAGGGCTTGTTACAGGATTTAGAAAAATCTAGGTTATCTCTGTTTTCTTATCTGAATAATTGCCCCATTCTAGTTACTTTCTGTAATCAGATCAGAGGTCACTAATACTATAGTCTTGGGTAAAAGATAAAGCAGGAATGCTGCCTTTCAGCCCACCCCAAATGGAAATGAGCATTACTTGTGAAGTAATCCTTGCCCTTAATTTTCCTTATGTTTAGACCTGAGAGCAGCCATTTGAAATGACGGATTCATAATAATATCTGGTGCTTCATCTTGTTTTGAGAAACCGTGACCTACATAGAAGAGAAACATGAGGGAATGAAAGGACCTTCAGTATTCAGTGCTGGGTGTGATAGTAACCCTCTGCGGTTTGTATTTACTTATGATAAACTTGAACCCACAGGGATGAGGTTATTCACCAAAGCTTACTCAACTGCAAAGTAGAAGTACGGGGATCTTATTCAAATCCATACGGTTTCCACCAGGCCGGCCTGGCTTCAAATCTGAGTTTCCAATGGGTAAAGCTGGTTGCTGATTCTGGAGCTGTCTCCTAGAACTGTGAAGCTAGCCGATGAATCCTTCCAGAAGAGGGATTAATAAAATGTCAAAAATGGGAGCACTAGCTTCCCGTGAAGGAAGTGGGCCCCTTATGTTCTCAGGCGTGCCCACATACTCCTTTTTCTTTCTTTCTTTCTTTTTTTTTTTTTATTTGAGAGATTTTTGCTATAGGGTGCCTGCACTCACAGGAGAGGGGAGAGACAAAAAGCAAGAAAGAAATCACCCCCCAAAGGGTGATTTCCTGCTATCTGGAGGGCTGGAGGAAGGGGCTTGCAGAGTGAGGAGACCCTGGTGACGGTGTCTCTGTCTCTCTCTTATTCTCATTTTCTCTCTTACATGCCTATTCTCTCATATGTCCCCCTCTCTCAAGAAAACAATAAGTAAACTTAGGAAATAACAGCTAGAGGAGATGCAGTAAAACTGCCTCCATGCAAAGGGGGCACAAGCTCGCCAGCAGAGGTCCTAATCGGCCAGGCTGCGCGGAGCGCGAGGCTAGGTGTTTCTGACTGATGACTGAAGGCTGGTGCAGCCAGAAGTCTTACCTGGAGGACCGCATCTGGTTCTGTCCTGCTTTCTGGGCCTGTGGATAAGCCCTCCATGCTGAGGAATCTTAGAGCCCACGTAAAGTTCTAGAAAACAGTCAGTCTTCAAGGCAGATAGTGCTACTGTGAGACCAGGTATTTGGGGGCTTGAATGGAAACTCTGAAGTCATTTAATAAAAATCCCCCGTTTTTTTTTTCAGGTTAGGAGACTGAAGTCCAGAGGTTAGGAGTTGCTCAAGGTCCCATAGAAAGTATGTGGCAGGGACCAGCAGATGGCGTAATGGTTATATTGGCTGGACTCCCACATAGTCAACCATGGTTCGAGTCCCAGATCCAGAGGCTTAAAGCTCACGCTGAGCATGTGTGCATCTGTGCCCAAAATCCCAAGAGGAGAATGGAGAAGAAGGGATTGCAGCGTGGTCTTCCTCCCCGGGGAGGATGATTTCTCGCTTTCTGTCTCTTTGTCTCTCTGGCAAGCACATGTACCCTATAATAAAGTTCTCTCTTAAAAAAAATATATATATATATAAAAATAAATAAATAATGAGGCCAGCAGGTGATGTAGTGGTTAAGGCACTGGACTCCCATGTGGTCAACCATGGTTCTGGACCCAGAGACTTGAAACTTACACTGGGTACATGTGTGTGCATGCCCCAAACCCCAAGAGAATAGAAGAGAAGAGATTGTGGCATGGCCATCTCTCCTGGGGGCTGATTTCTTGTTTTCTGTCTCTCTGTCTTTCTGGCAAGTTGGCAAGTGCATGTGCCTTGTAGCAAAAATCTCTCAAAAAACAAGCAAATAAAACAAAATAAGAAGTTTTTTGTTTTGTTTTAAAGCAGATGTTGTAGACTTCAGATGAGGGGATCTTCATACATTTATGGAAAATGCATATTATGAAGAAACTGCAGATTTCAACATTTATTTTATTTTTATTTTTGCACCAGAGTAAACTCATAGTTTAATTCCATTTGCCCACAAACTTTTTAAAGCTCCCTTGTTCCTAAATCAGAGATCATTGTAAATGGAATGAACAATGGATGCTCTGGGCCACACCTCTCCCATGTCAAGTGTAGTCACCTGCCCGTACTGCGAGGGCAGCTCGGCAGGGCACGCCCAGCTCACTTGCAGCCCAGAAGACTTCTGCAGGAACTCTGCTTGCTGCGAGTACAGGGGCTGGCCCTCCCTGAACAGCAGATGCAGCAGGCAGAGAACAGGATGTAAGGTACTCCCTTGGCCAGGGCAGCAGTAGGTTTAAAGAGGACTTAAAAAACATCAGGACTGTAGAATCAATTCCCAATACAGAGTGGAGTTTCTTTGCTTAGATTCCTGAGGATAAAATATTTCCTTTGTTTTTACCAACTGTGCTGCCTTGTAGTTCCTCTATTCCCTATAGCAAAATTTTCTCTTTTAAAAAAGTTTAAATAAGTTGGATACATGAGACCAGTAGTGGGCATAATGGCTAGGTCACTGGACTCCCATAGAGTTGACCACAGTTCGAGTCCCAGACCCGGTGGCTTAAACTCATGCCGGGCACATGTGCGTGCGTGCCCAAGATCCTGAGAGGAGAATGGAGGAGAAGGGATTGTGGCATGGCCATCCCTCCTGGGGGGTGATTTCTCGCTTTCTGTCTCTCTGTCTTTCTGGTGAGCACACGTGCCCTTTTGCAAAAACCTCTCCAAAAAAAAAAAAAGAAAAAAAAAAGATAAGATGGACACATTCCTAAAAAATCATATTTTATAATTGACTCATGAAAAACAGAAACCCACTACAAAAACACCATCTGCAGGGCTGGCAGTTCAGGTGGTGTGGTGGTTAAAGATGCTGGGCTGCCACCTGACCGACCACGATTCAAGTCCTGGACCTGGTAACTAGCTTTCTTTCTTTTCCTCTCGCTCCTTCTCCCTCTCTCTCTCTTTCTCTTTCTTTCTTTCTCTCTCTATCTGATAAAACTGGAAAGTAATAACAATAATAATAATAAAGTTGAATAAAATAAAATAGTTATTAAAAAAAAACACAATCTGTAGTCAAAATAGTCTAAAAAAATTAGGTCCAATTTGCTTCACTGGAGATTTAAACCAAATAGTAAAAAAACAAAAAAAACAAACAAAAAAAAAACTTTACAAGAGAAGGCAAACAATATTGAAAATGGAAAATGCTTCTACTCATTTTTTGGAACAAGCATGACCTCAATAGCAAAATTCAAAAAGAGAAAGGATAATTATAGGCCAATCTCAATTACGAGTATAGAAGTAAATATTCTAAACAAACATTATCAAATCAAATCCAGCACTGTATAAATATTAGAATAATACAATATGACCAAATAAGTATAACACTTTATATAGTTCTACTCTAATACATTTAGCCAAGGGGCATATCTGGTTTGTTCTAGGAGCAGAAAGGAGGCCAGTGTGACTAGAGCAGGGGTAGGGATGTGAAGCAATGGAGGCAGCAAAAATAATAGAATAGAAGATCTTGTTTCAAAAGTAATTTACACAGTGAAAGTACAGCTGAGGTTGGCCTAAATCTTTGGAAGGATCACTCCTCAAAAAAGCAGCAGTTGTATATAAAGAGATGTGTATTAATATTTTGGACAGCAATACTCCATACAGATGTAACACTGATTCAAAGAGCTATCTCAAATTTATGTGTTAGGTTGGAAATTTATTTGGGGAAGGTGGGAGTAGAAGCACATTTATTTATTTATTTACTTAAATAATTATTTTATTTAACTTATTTATTTATTTATTTATTTATTTAAATTTGTTCAGAGAGGGATAGAGTGAAAGAGAGAGAGAGAGGGAAAGCGAGAAAGCAAGCTGCCAGGTCCGGGACTCAAACCGCAGTAGGCCATGTGAGAGTCTAGCACCCTTAACCACATACCACCTGCTGGCTCAGGAGAAAGAAGTACATTTAGCTATCATGAATAACTTAGTTCAATAGCAGAGCTGAAATATCTTTATCTATTTATTTATGTGTCTAACTATCTATCTGTCATAGACAGAATGTGGATTACCTCCCAAAATTCACGTTATGACTCTCAACACAACAGTAATACTATTTGGAGCTGGGACCTGGGGGAGCTAATTTAGGTTTAGATAAGGTTGAGAGGGCTCCATACATGGCACTGGTGCCCGTATAAGAACACGAAGAAGCTAAAGAACTCTCCCTGCACATACACCAGGAAGAGGTCATGTGAGCACACAGCATGATGGTGGCCATCTGCCAGGAAGTAGACCCTAACAAAAACTTATCTTCCAATAATTTGATCTCAGACTTCCTAGTCTTCCTAGCTTTAAGAAATAATAGACGCCTGATATTTCAGCCACCCTATTTAAGGGATTTTTGTTATAGCAGCACAAGCTGACTAAGCTGTTACTATCTAATTGTTCTTAATCCCCCAAGGCAATAGACACCTTTTTACCTACCTGGTACACTGCAAGAGATCGTAAAAGAACAAAGGCAACAAATAGACCTACAGCAGTTTAAACGCTATAACACAACCAGCATCTGTCTGATGCCCCAAAGACTGAAAAGCAATTTTAAGAATAAGAACATGGGACCAGCAGTTAGCGTAATGGCTATGTCGCTGGACTTGCATGTATTTGACTGCGGTTCGAGTCCTGGACCTGATGGCTTAAACTCACTCCAGGTGCGTGTGCATGTGTGCCCAAGATCCTGAGAGGAGAAAGGAGGAGAAGGAATTACAGTGTGGCCATCCCCCCTGGGGGGTGATTTCTTGCTTTCTGTCTTTCTGTTTCTCTCTGTCTTTCTGGCAAGCGCAGGTGCCCTATAGCAAAAACCTCCCCCCCCTCAAAAAAAAAAAGAATAAGAACATCTACATACTTGGGAACAAAGACTCACCTACTAGCGAGTGGGCCAGTAACTACAAGCAATGCTAGGTTAACTATTAGGTGGTTTTTTCCTGCTGTTTCTCTTTCCTTGGAGCAAGTTTAATCACTTTAAATGGAATGTAATAAATATCAACAATAAAAATGATAAATTTATTTGGAAACATTGGGCTTTATTTACATGTGTATGTACTGACTGCCAATTATGGAGAAATGACAGCAATAATAAAATTAATCAGATTTAACAGTACTGACTATTCAACATTGAAAAAAGTCTTGAGAGTCTTCCTTAACAGTAAACTTTACTTTTTTTTTTTTTTTTTTTTTTAAGATAAATTTTTGCTATAGGTGAGCTTACTGGACAGACAGAGAGACAGAAAACAAAAACAAGAAATAATCCCTCAGGGGGGATGGCCACACCCCAGTCCCTTCTCCTCCATTCTCCTTTCAGGATTTTTAACACACATGCACATGCGCCTGGTGTGATTTTTTTTTTTTTTAAGAGGTTTTTGCTATAGGGCGCATGCGCTCGCCAGACAGACAGAGAGACAGAGAGACAGAAAGTGAGAAATCACCCCCCAGGGGGGATGGCCACGCCACAATCCCTTTTCCTCCATTCTCCTCTCGGGATCTTGGACACACACGCACACTCGCCCAGCGTGAGTTTAAGCCACCGGGTCCGGGACTCGAACTGCAATCGACTACGTGGGAGTCCAGCGACATAGCCATTACGCTAACTGCTGGTCCCCGTGGTGTGAATTTTAAGCCGCTGGGTTTGGGACTCAAAATGTGGTCAACTATGTGGGAGTCCAGTGACATAACCATTATACCATTTGCTGGTCCCATAAACTTTCTTTTTAATTGCCAGAGGGTACATTGTTTCTGAAAGAGAGAGAGAGAGAGAGGAGAGAGAGAGAGAGTCTTTTCCCATGTTTTAATTGAGCTATTAGTTTTCTTATTGAGTTTTCGAGTTTCTTATGTATTTTTGGATATTAGCTACTTTTTAAATGTATGATTTGCAAAATAGTCTCCCACTTTGTAGGTCGTCTCTTCACTCTGTTGATTTTTTTCCTTTTCAGTGCAGAAGTTTTTGAGTTTGGTGTAGTCCCATGTGTCTATTTTTGTTTTTGTTGCTTTCATTTGGGGGTCATATCCAAAAAAATTATTGCTCAGATCAATGTCATAAAGCGTTTCCTTTACGTTTTCTTCTAGTAGTTTTATAGATTGAGGTTTTACTAAATCCATTTTTGTTTGATTTTTGCATGTGTGGGATGAGAGTAGAATTTCATTTTTACACATGTGAATATCCAGTTTCCCCAGCACCGTTTACTGAAAAGACTACTTTTCCCCTGGGGGGGGGGGTGTGATTTCTCGCTTTCTGTCTCTCTGTCTCTCTCTCTGTCTCTCCAGCAAGCGTATTTATCATATAACAAAAATCAATCTTAAAAAGAAGAAAGAAGAAAGAAAGAAAGAAAGAAAGAAAGAAAGAAAGGAAGGAAGGAAGGAAGGAAGGAAGGAAGGAAGGAAGGAAGGAAGGAAGAAAGAAAGAAAGAAAGAAAGAAAGAAAGAAAGAAAGAAAGAAAGAAAGAAAGAAAGAAAGAAAGGAAAGAAGGAAGGAAGAGGAAAAGAAAGAAAGAAAGAACAAATGAAAGTATTTAAAGGTACCAGGAGAAATCATTTGCAATCAATGAAATCAATCTCAAATGCAAAGTCAAGTTCTCCTACCTACAGCAAGACTTAAGTGGGAATTAGGAATGTGTGTCCTCGGCATCTTTGTCAAAATCAATTGACTTCACCAAAAAACTGATAGGAATAAACACATTTAGTAAAACTGCAGGAAAAAATTAGCATATAAAAATTAGTAGCGATTTTTATACAGTTATATTAAGCTATCCAAACATGAAATTAAGAAGCCTCTCTTCAAAATGCTTAAGAACAAATGTAACTAAGGAGATGAAAAAAATCTGCAGAGTGAAGTCAAAGAAGGCACAAATCAATGGAACTGGACTCAATAAATTAATATTGTTAAAATGTTCAGATCACGCTAAGTCATCTATAGATCCAATGCAATCTTTATCAAAATTCCAAAGTGACATTTTTTTCCAGAAATAAATAAAAACACAAAACCCTAAAATTCACATGGAACCACACACACAAGAAAAACTACCAAAAGCCAAAGAAGTCTTGACCAAAAAGAATGGAGCCAGAAACATCATCATTCCTGATATCAAAATCTGCTACGAAGCTATAACAATCTGACAGCATGTCACCTGAATCAAAACAGACACAAAGACATATAGGACAGAGAAGAGAACTCAGGAAGCGATCCATACATTTACAGTCAATTGATTATTACTCAGTACAAGAACTCTCCAGGTCAGAGATGCTCAGCAATATGCTCATGTAGAACAAAATGGCACAACGTAGCTGGCCATTCACTGACTCGTTGAGTATTTATTGAGTATTCAATCAGCCTGAATTGTATAAGATATCAAGCTAGAATCTGTGAGACTTAAGGAGCAGATGACCTAGTATGGGCCTTGCCCATGAAGAAATAAGAAAGATGTAGAAAATACTTGTCTGCCTAAGCTCTCGGTGATTAATATCATATTGGGGGCAAAGCTACAGACTTCTGTTGCAACCTAAAGGTGAGATACACAGCTATGGGGTGAAAGGTGGGAGGCAAATTCTCTTGAAGAGAGGCCACATAATATAAAGGACATCCATAAAAACCCAATCCTTGACTGCAGTCCTGATCCTTTTTTATCTCTTTTCTCCAGAACTTTCCTGGGCCCAGCTAGCCTCATTATTGCCTCTGAAGTTCAAAAGATAATATGTAGCTTTATACAACAATTTCCTAATTTTTCCTAAGTTAGGTAAGACTAATGTTCTTTATAACCAAGGTATTCTAACAGTGCTTTGGTCAGGTGGTAGAAAGACAAGTCGGAAAGTTACTACAGTATGCCAAGATGACGACTCCCAAAACCAGTTTGAAGACAGTGGCAAAAAGAAGGAGCTGGGTCAGTCAGAGATATCTGAGGCAGAATAAATAACTCTTACTCACCTACTTGATAGGGCCATGTGGCAAAGGGAGCTCCTATATGTTCATGAAGCGGTTACATTCTTCTGGGCACACTGATAAACCGTATTACCCAGCTCATAACTCTGGATTGTGTCAACATGCAAGTTCTCACCAACAGAATGTGAGTAAATATTACGGATTATTTCCAGTTCAAGGCAGTTAAGACCAGGTATATGTTCTGTGCTCTTGTCTCTGTCCACACAGAAGAAAGGGCTCCAAGATGGTAGTGCTGCAAGATGAAGCCTCAGTTAATGAGATCCCAGTGTGCAGTGCATGGCTTTTACCGTGAAATTATCTTCAGTAGAGAATGTTCTCTATCGACCCCAAGGTACCCAGGGTTTTTGAAATACTGCAATATTTTCATTATTTTGTTATTCTACAACCAGTTTTCATTTTTTTTTTTTCAGCTAAAGTGGTACTGTACCATTTGGGCTTTTTAAGTATGTAGGCACAGACTTCGAGTCTTGGCTTTGCACATGTATCTGTTTTTTCCTGCTGAGTGTTCCAGTCCAGTCCCCTTCTTATTCAAGAGGCAGCCTGATCAGTGTCTTGTTTATATGCAGGAACCTCAGTTTCAATTACTTGTTTCTTGCAGCTCCAAGGTCATGTCTGTTTTTTTCATGTAGACATTAAAACCCCAACCACTTAAACATAAAGTGAATATTCAGGATCAAGATTCTCTGGCCCAGAGCACAGAAGGCTGAATTTTTACCACTTAGCCGTCCTCATTTTTGGCACTTGAGATTTTCGTTTTGTTTTTAGCACAGTTATGTATGTGCATGCATGCTGCACGCCACATAAATATACATGAATGCAATTTTATGTAAAGTCACACTTAGTGTTATTTATCCATTTCTAAGGAAGAGGTTTCCCATGAGCACAGTCTTGCTATGTGATCAGAAACTAAAGTTCAGGAAGTCTTTTTGGCCATGTTTGTTTGAGACATACAGATGGATATGTTTCATAGTGGGCTCTGGTGGGCTCGAAGTTTGGAAGACAGCTCTGAGATAGATACATAGATTTAGAATAAGAAGAATGAGCTGACTTGCACTGACCATGCAAAGAGATCAAGAGAATAAACATAAAGGGGCTTTGAGAAAAACTGTAGCACTTGATGAGCAGAAAAATAAGGAACAACTAAGGGACAGTGAGAAAAAATAAATAAAAGTAGGGACCAGCAGATGGTATAATGCTGGACTCCCATGTAGTCGACTGTGGTTTGAGTCCCAGACCCAGCTGCTTAAAATTCACACCAGGCACATGTGCATGCATGCCTAAGATCCCAAGAGGAGAATGGAAGAGAAAGGATTGCAGTGTGGCCATCCCCCCTGGGGGGGGGGGGTGATTTCTCGCTTTCTATCTCTCTGTCTCTCTCCGTCCTCCAGCAAGCATATTTGCCTTATAGCAAAAATCCATCTTAAAAAGAAAGAAGGAATAAATGAATGTATTTAAAAGTACCAGGAGAAATCATTTGCAATCAATGAAATTAGCCTCAAATGCAAAGTTTTCCCATTTATGGCAAAGACTTACGTGGGAATTAAGAGCAGGTATACTTTTTCTACTCTCACTTCTGCTCACACAGAAATAATAATGCAGATTTGAATAAATGATACAATATATGAGAACAGAAGGGTCTTTTACAGTGGGAATGAGTTTCCAAAGAAGATCATTCAAAGCCCATGGACCATAGGTAGGATTATTTCCACATGGTTCCCATGGTTTTGAGGACTGTCACAGGGACTTCTCCCATTATTCAGTGGCAGTTTATTGGAGTATGAACACCCCTTTGGCTTCCTGTCTAACGGAACAGCAGAGAAGAACCTCATAAATTGTCAACAACTGTCTATGCAGCATTCCTGGATGGGCCAGAACACAATCACATTGGCTCTGGTTTACCATTTCAAGCCAGAAAGTCAGGAAGTGGAGACGCTCTCAATTGCACCAGGTACCGCTGAGCCCACAAGGGGGACTGAAGTGCGTCTCCTAGACCATAGTAAAGGTTGGCAATCCCATTACTGAACAGAGTTTCAGCAGGTAAGTGGGTAGAAGATAGACTGTAAGACGTGGGAGAACAAAGGAACGTGAGGAGATGCAGATGAGAGGGACTTATTGCCTGTTTAATTAGTTTGGCTGAGAAAGAGAAAAGGGAAATAGGCTGGTGACCAGAGGATTAGATTTATAGTCAATGGCCCTTTTTTCTTTTTTCTGTAATGATTGAGTCATCTGCAAGTGTTAGCAATTAAGGGGGAAACATCAAAAAAGAGGAAAGATACTGGAAAGGGGATAGGCTGATGGAAAAGAAGACTAAGGGAGGTCAGGAACAGAAGGAGCAGAACTTCGGGAAAATAGCAAAATGCCATATGCTCAGTCCCCTCTTCTTCCAAGGAAAACAAACCAAATTCTTAATTCAGAGCTACTTTCCCCACAGTCAGGTGGCTTTCATTTCTTTTCTTTTTTTTTTTTTTTTTGGAGAGGTTTTTGTATAGGGCATGTGTGCTTGTTGCCAAAAAAACAGAGAGAGATAGAAAGACAGAAAGTGAGAAATCACCCTCCAGGGGGGATGGCCACGCCGCAATCCATTCTCCTCCGTCTCCTCCATTCGCCTCCTGGGATCTTGGGCACGCACGCACACGTGCCCGGCGTGAGTTTAAGCCACAAGGTCTGGGACTCGAACCATGGTCAACCACATGGAAGTCCAGTGACATAGCCATTATGCCAACTGCTGGTCCCAGGTGGGCTTTCATTTCTAAACCTGACAGATTTTCGTTTTCTTTTGACTTTACTTTTGTAATAAGTAGGTCAATTGAACATACAATTTTAATTTTTATTAGCAGAAACCCACAAATTTCTCTTTCTGAAGCATTTACTTTACCATCCTGAATCTCTACATTCACGTTCTGTAAAAACACTTCCTAAAGTGAAGACCTCTGAAGCGGCCACAGAAGCAGTTCTCTCTGACCATCTCTGGCCTGCCTGATCCAGCTCCTCACTCTCCTCTAAAGTGAGCTACAGAAGCTGGAACTCTCTTCTTCAAGGCAGGTGGTAGAAACAAAAAATAGACTCTAACCCACCCCACCTTTCTGTCTTGGAGTGAGCCATAAAGAAATCCACCAACCTACCTTGACTGGTTCGAAGTCATAAGACCCTGGTTCCTGAGGGGCTCCGCTCTTTGCCCAGGAGGAAGAGTGTCACAGCACGCAGGTCAAGAAGCGCCTCAGCAGACAGACCTTGCTAGGTGTTCTGTCTATTGCCACTTGGTTGTACTCGTTTATTGTCTAGTCACATTTCCACTTGGCTGTCTCTGCTTCATTGAAACAGCATGTCCTTAGCCACTTCCCTGCATCTGTTTGTGCCATGTGAAGCTATGATCACAGATGTTTGTGGGGCTTTTCTCTTACTCTTACTCATCTGGTTTTTTTTTTTTTTTTTTTTTTGAGAGGTTTTCGCTATAGGGCGTGTGAGCTTGCCAGGCAGAGAGAGACATAGAGACAGAAAGCGAGAAATCACCCCCCAGGGGGGATGGTCACGCCGCAATCCCTTCTCCTCCATTCTCCTCTCGGGATCTTGGGCATGCACGCACATGCACCCGGCGTGAGTTTTAAGCCACCAGGTCCAGGACGCGAACCGCGGTCGACTACGTGGGAGTCCAGCGACATAGCCATTACGCTAACTGCTGGTTCCCACTCACCTGTCTTTTGTTATAGGGGTGTCAGCCAGGATCTTTATGACTAGTAAGGAAAGGGATTATTCCTTTTGCTATCCCTATATTTGATACGTTCTTGTTATGTATGAATATTGTTTAAAAATAAGTCATGGGACCAGCAGTTGGTGTAATGACTATGTCACTGGACTCCCATGTAGCCAACCACGGTTCGAGTCCCGGACCCAGTGGTTTAAACTCACACCAGGCACATGTGCATGTGTGCCTTAGATCCTGAGAGGAGAATGGAGAAGGGACTGCAGTGTGGTCATCCCCCCTGGGGGGGGTGATTTCTCACTTTCTGTCTTTCTGTCTCTCTCTGTCTTTCTGGCGAGCGCACGTGCCCTATAGCAAAATCCTCTCCAAAACAATGATGATAATAATAATAATAATAATAATAATAATGAGTCATAATTCAAAATCAATTAGATTAGATTAAAGGAAGAAAATGGATTAATACATTTTTGTGTGTGCCTGTGTGTGTGTGTGTGTGTGTGTGTGTGTAATTATGTCTGTATGTGACTGTGTGTGTGATAATGTCTGTGTGTGATTATGTGTGTGTGTGTGTGTGTGTGTGTGTATACATATACAGTTCTGAAGAGGAAACAGGATAGACAGGATATCAAATGTTAAATAAACTGAGTTTATCTTTGAGAAACACTTTAGAATTAGTGGAACAATTGTTATTTCCAAAGATTAAAATGTTAAAATGTCAAGTTCATTCTCAATTATTTACACAGTTTAAAATAGACTAGAGTCAAGAATCCAAAAGGGTAAATTAATCATGCATTTACAACTTTCTTTTTCTGGAAAATGTGATGGAATTTACATTTGTAAATTGGAGATTCTGATGTTTGAGGGCATTTAAATATTTTCTCCTAAAGGAACCCACGATGTAAATATTTACCGTTTACTTGGATTTACTCCAGTGTTGCTGCCCAGAGCCAGTCTACTAGCACTGAGTCTTCCTTATTTGAGAAAACAGTGAGCATACTGGTTTATACGGGATGCATGCTATTAATAGTCTATGCTGGGTGGAAGGTAGACAACTGCTTTAGCTAGAAAAGGGAGTTGGTTTACTATCTAAAAAGAGTTTGCTTTATTATACCAATGAAAAACCTGCCTAATAAGCAGAGGGAGTCACAACTTTGGTAAGACATTTTAAGCCCTATTGAGAGTTTATTTTATATTAATATTGAAGCCTTACAGTTTCCTGCAGATTGTTCTATGCTCTCACTGGATCCTAGGCATTTATCTACTATTATCAATATATGTAAAAAGTTCCTTAAAAGCATATTTTGCTTGGTACCAGCAGTTAACATAATGGCTATGTTGCTGGACTCCCATGTAGTCCACTGCGGTTCGAGTCCCAGACCCAGTGGCTTAAACTCACACTGGGCGTGTTTGCATGCGTGCCCAAGATCCCAAGAGGAGAATGGAGGAGAAGGGATTGCAGAGTGGCCATCCCCCCTGGGGGGGTGTGATTTCTCACTTTCTATCTTTCTGTCTTTCTGGCGAGCGCACGCGCCCTATAGCAAAAACCTCTCAAAAGAAAAAAAAAGCATATTTTGCTTGTTTGTTTGTTTGTAATTTGCTATAGCATATGTTCACTGGAGAGAGACAGAGACAGAGATGGAAGGAAGTACCTTCAGGGTGGCTATACTGCAATCCTATCTCCTCCATTCTCCTCTCAGGATTTTGGGTATGCACACATGCCTGGAGTGGTTCCCAAGCCACTGGGTCCAGGACTCGAACTGCAGTTGACTACGTGGGAGTCCAGCATCATGATAGTGAAAGTCACAACACTGGTGGCAGGGATCTGCGATTGAGAACATTTGATAAGTTAGACAGAACTTACAAGTTAACATGTCCTAGCTCTGCTGCTATTTTGTGAAAGAGCTTCAGACATGTTTATATAAGAATTCCTTTATCTTTGAGGGTTAGGTGAGCTCTTAGGCCAATTGCCTCTAGACACAAATACATTTGTTGGTTTGCCTCAGCGTGCCATGTGTATATCATCATTTTTACTGTGTTATGAAGTAAAAAGATTTTGGGGAAGCATGATTATAGAATAAATGAAGTAGTTGGTGTGGCTATAGCCATAAGTTAAAATTGGTCAGTGATGAGAAATGAAGATTTAAAAGTGACATGTAATTTTGTCAATATTATAAATTTCTTTTTCTTTTTTTGGAGAGGTTTTTTTTTGTTATAGGGTGAGTGTGCTTGCCAGAAAGAGAGACAGAAAGCGAGAAATCATCCCCCAGGGGGATGGCCATGCTGCCCATTCTTCTCTTGGGATCTTGGGCATGCACGCACATGCGCCCAGTGTGAGTTTAAGCCACCGGGTCCAGGACCCGAACCGTGGTCGAATACGTGGGAGTCCAGCGACACAGCCATTACACCAACTGCTGGTCCCAACATTATAAATATTTTGACAAACCCCTTTGTGGACTGAAGCAGAGAACTGGCAGAAAGAAATCTGCATTTTTGGAAAAATTCTCTGAATGCTGTAAAATTGATTGGAAGGTTGACCATGGACTAGGAATATGAGCCAATATGCTATTATGGTAATCCAGAAGAGCAGTAGTGACTGGCCTGAGCAATAGGAAAGAGAATGAAAGGTATAAACCAGACTATTAAGGACATAGAAAATATAAGACCTGGAAATTAAATAAATCCCAGAAAGGGAACAATATAAGTTAAGAATGACTCACAGGCATTTATTTTCATCAATTGAGAGGATGACAATAGTAATTATTAATGTTTACTGAACACTATTGTAATAATTATATTTACATGCTTGGCCTTATTTTAAGGATTATATAAATTTATTTGATTATAACAATATTTCTATGCAATAGATACTGTAGTAAACCCACATACAGATTAAAAAAAAAATAAAGCTCAAGGATATCATTAGAAAAGATAAAAATATGTCTTTGAACCCAGGAAGAGCAGTTTTCTTTCACCACTACATTATACTGTCTCTGGTGCCATTCACTGAAACTGGAAAGACAAAATACAGAGCTGATTTTAGTATAAAGATGACTAGTCTTGGACATTGTATGGAACAGACATCCCCCCATTCATATATTGAAGCCCTAAGCCCCAATATGACTACATGTAGTGATAGGGGTTTTATGGAGCTAATTAAGTCTTTATGAGATTATAAGGGTAGGGCCTTAATCCAACAGGACCACGACACTATAAAATCTCTTCACCATGTGGGGAACACCGAGAATGTGGCCATCTGCAAGTCAGTAAAAGAGCCTTCACCAGAATCTGGCCACACTGGCTCCCTGAGTTTGGATTTTCAGCCTCCAGAACCAAGAGAAAACACATTTCTCTATTGTTTGAACCACCCAATCTATAGTAATTTGTATATATTTTTTTACTTTTTCTGCTTTTTAAACATAAATTACCCATAATGATGTAATATATACATATATATATATATATATATATATATATATATACACAATTATATAAACAAAATTGTCAACAGAGAACTTTACGTTTTTTGTCTATTAAATGTTTCTTCACTTTGTACCTCACACTCACCCTCCATCATCCACTCTCTGCCATCACTGTCTTCCCTCACAGTATCTACGCTTATCATCTCTACTATCCCATCTTCAGATCTCTCCACTTCTGCTATGGAGTGCAGATATTTGGTACAAATTGAATGGGAATATATAGTGTGTATCTTTCAAAGCCTGGCTCACGTCACTCAATGTTAAGTGTTCTATATTCATCTACTTTGAAGCAAATGATAGGACCTCATTGTTTCTTATAGCTGAGAAATATTCCATAGTATGTATGTGCCCGTTTTTCAAACCGGTCATCAGTTTTTGGACATTTAGGTTAGTTCCATGTTTTAGCAATTATGAATAATCCTACAATAAACATGGATGTGCAAGTGTCTTTCTAATTGAGTATTTTCCTATCCTTTGGGTAAATACCAAGAAGTAAGATTACTAGGTCAAGTGGTAGTTTTATTTGTAGATTGAATCAGTAATAAATAGTTTCCCAACAAAGAAAAGTCCAGATCCACATGGATTCACTTCTGAATTCTACAAACTTTTAAAGAACTAACCCCAGTTCTTCTCAGACTATTTCTAGAGACTCTGATGCTTGAGGGCATTTAAATATTTTTCCTAAGAGAACCCACGATGAAAATATTTAATCATTTACTTAGATTTACTCTAGCATTGATGCCCAAAGCTGGTCTACTAAAGCTGTATCTTCCTTATTTCCAGGAACAATTAGCTTACTATTGGGTTGTCAGGAAAGTCATGATGCATTTTTGCATAGAAAAACATTAAAAAAATTGGCATAACTTCTCTGACAACCTAGTCATTTATATTGGATGTAAGGTAGATAACTGCATTAGCTAAAAAGGAGAGTTGGTTTTCTATCTAAAAAAGTGTTTGTTCTATTGTACCAATGAAAAACTACCTAATAAGCACAGGAAGTCACAACTTTGGTAAGAAATTCAAGAGGAAGGAACCTTCCCACACTCATTCTGTGAAACCTCTATCACCTTGATACCAAAACCAGAAAAGGACATAACCAAAACAAAAAAAAAAAAAAAAAAAAAAAGAAAGAAAGAAAAGATAAAAGAAAACTACAGACTCATATTGCTGATGAATACTGATGCACAAATGTTCAACAATATACTAGCAAACCAGATCCAGCAGTCTATTAATATCATATACCGCAACCAAAGAGGCTTTATCCCAGGGATGCAAGGATGGTTCAACATTCAGAATACAATAAGTGTAATACATCACATTAACAGAAAGACATATGCCATAATGATCATGTCTATAGATGCAGAAAAAGCATTTGATAAAATACAACATCATTTCATGATCAAGACTCAGCAAAACAGGGGTAGAGGGACATTCTTTGGTACAATAAAAGCCATATACAAGAGACCTGTAGCTAACATTATACTGAAGGGGGGAAAGCTGAGAGCCTTCCCACTAAAACTGTAGCAATACAAGGCTGACCACTTTCTTCATTCCTTTCCAACAAAGTGCTGGAAGTCAACGCAATGAGTCACAAGAGCAAAATAAAAGGCATTTAGATAGGAAAATAAGAAGTTAAACAGCCCTGTGATATTTTGTTACGGCAGCCTGAGCAGGCAAAGCCAGATACGCACGTGTGATAAACCCCCGAGAAGCTGCATGTGTGAACCTGTTACTCAGAAGAACCACTGGAATGGAGATAGGCATTCGGGAGCCATCAGCATATGGGTATACAATTGGACCATGGGGCCAGCCAGTAACGGTAGCTGTATCCTGCATAATAGACTGTGTGATTCTGGTCCCAGATCCAGGAGCTTGAGAAGCACACCAGGTGTGTGTGTGTGCATGCCCCAAATTCCCAAGAGGAGAAGAGAACAGAGAGGACTGCGGTGCGGCTGCCCCCACCTCCCAGGGGTGGGTGCTGTCTAACCCCCCCTCTCTCTCACTGCCTCTCTTTGGTGACTGCATGTGTCCGATAGCAAATTTTTTTAAAAAAATCAAACCATGGAACTTAATTAGATTGGCTAAGAAAGTATACATAATAAAGACAAGAAGGCTGAAAATAAACGAAACATCCTCTAAGAAACAAATGACAGACTAGCCAATGAAAAAGGCTGACAGGAGTTAGCCAGGAAAAAAGGAAAAACAAAACAAAAGTGTGTAGTGTCACAGCCACCCAGGAAAGAAAGGTTTCAAGCAAAAGAAACTGAGGAATAATGTTAAATGCTACAGATACTTAAATAAAGAATAACCATTACCCATCAGATTTACCTGTAAGAAGCCATTGTGAAGGCTGAAGGTGTATAGAAATGTGTAAAAACTGAAGGCTGTTGAGAAGTGAGAGCGGATAACTGATGCGCGAGGGTAGAGGCAGGCAAATATGGGGTCAAGGGAAGGTTTTTTGTCGCTGTTCTTAAGATCAGAGAGATTTAGCAAACTTAATGCTGATGTGAAGCGGCAAATTTAGAGTATGACTTTGCGGAGAGAGAGGAAAAGAGACAGGATCTTTAATATGCAAAGTCTTTGAAAGGGCAGGAGGGATAGAAATGCAGAGTTCAGGTAAGAGATTTAGAAGAGGGACATTGCTTCTTGTTATAGCAAAGAAAGGAGGAAAAGTGAGTACGAATGCAGGTGAGTCATTACATTTGCCGATGCATGTTGAGAGGGCTCCTTTTTGATAGCTTATGTTTTCTCTAAAAATTCACTATTAAGATCTTCTTGTAAGAATAAGAGAAAATGAGACCAAAAGGTGGCAGAATGGTTACATAGTCGACCGCGGTTTGAGTCACGGACCCAGCAGCTTAAAATGTACACCAGGTGCCTGTGTATGCCTGCCCAAGATCCCTAGAGGAGAATGGCGGAGAGGGGATTGTGGCATGGCCATCCCCACTTGGGAGTGATTTCTTGCCTTCTATCTCTGTCCTCTCTGTCCCTCTGTCAAGTGCATGTGCCCTATAGCAAAAATCTCTCTGGGGGAGGGGAGAAGAAAGAACGAATAGAAAGAATAAGGGAAGGCTGAGACATTGGGTAGAAATCCAGTGTGAAGAAAGGTCTGGGATAGCAGCCCTGGAGAAGGGTGTTGTGAGTTACTCAAGAAATATGAAGGAAGCGTGCAAACAAGTACAGGCTCCTGTTAGGGTTAGAATAAGAAAAAAAAATAAGCACATGGCAGCATTCACTGGAAGATCAGCGTTTATGACCCCTGGTATAGCGCTGGCAAGGCTGGACACCTCAGCTCTGGGGTTCTAGAAGGCAGCCATGACAATAGATTGAAATCTTGATTGTCGGTGAGAAGAATGGTCAGCATGATGAGCCTGGAATCCACGGCTTGAGGGAAAGGCTGTGAATTATTGGGGAGAAAACAAAACAACAACAACAAAAAAACAAATGGAAGGTAAAGAGAAAGGACAAGAGTTCTGGAATTACAGATGCCCTTAGTTCAGAGAGAGTTCATTTGGGGAGGGTGCGACTGCCTCAACGACGGTGGCCAGCGAGTGGAACAACTGAGTTTAAGATTTCAAGTATGGCCGTCCTGAATGGTGACAAGCTCAGAGTATGGTATTGGGAACAGAAATGAGAGGTTTTCACAGAAGAAACAAATAAGGAAGTAAAGGTGTTTCTGAATAGGTAAATAAATATATGTATATATTTAACAAGTAGTCAAAATGTAATCTGAAGCTCTTGGGTGAACCTCACCTTGTTCCAGTTCAAACATGTATTATACAGAAATAAATCACTGTGCTCTAACACAGTGGGAGGTAGCCCCAAGAGGAAATGTCAGAATCAGGGCTCCTGGACCCATGCCCTGGGAGAACCTCTAGTGGAGAGATATACACAGTTTCCTGCACTTAGCACGTTCGACAGCTGAACACAGCCTTCTCTTAGCAGAGAGATGACTTTTCACCTGTAGACAAGGAGAGCTGTGGAGAAGAGAACTCGGTGAAACTAGGCAGCCTCTTGAACACATCCCAACCAAGAGCTCAACTGGTTGACACCGTTAGCGACAGTATATGGGTTGATGTGCAAACCAAAGCCTTTGCCTATAGATACCCTCACAATGTTTTAATCTATCATTACAAGATAGCAATATTTCCAACGCTGAGTATCGTACATGTGTAGAACATCATTAAAAGTAATAGAATGGTTCCAATCCAACTGAAAAAGTTAGACTCAACATTCAGAAAACATGGAAAGAAAAGTGATCTTATATTTTATCAGATTGGAATTGCAAACACAGGTTCACGAACCTTTTGAAGAGACGGAAATCATCATTTCGACTAGATTTTTCCATTTCTGAAACCACTATGCTACGCTCACTTTTCTCTGTGCTTCTTCCAGGATATGTATCATTCCTGACTTAGAACTCTAATATCCTGCGTCAGACTTGAAGGGTAGCATCTCTACAATTTCTACCAGGTCATCACTCTTCTTCCTATTTAGATTTATGAGCTACTTGTCATGAGCAGAGCTCCTACATATTATTCTCTATTGTTCAGTGGTGACCATCCTTTCCAATTATTGTTCAGAGTCCACTTAAATCCCATCTCCTTCATAACATTTCCTCTGGCCATGCTAAGCTGCAGAGAATTCTCCCTCCCTCTTCGTGACCTTTGCGTTTGCTGGATTCCTGAGAAGATGCAGGTGACAATTCACTGTTGAACAAGGTGGCTTATATATGCAATTGACAGAGTTCATAACAGATGAAAACCTGCGAAGAAGAGAAACAAGTTCTTATGTCACATAGTACGGCAGGGTGCTTCATTAACTAGTTATTGTATGTTGCAGATAAGCTAAATGAGAATTTCGAACGTTTCCAACAAAAACATGATGACAAAAAGCTGAGGTGGTGGATATGCTAATTACCTTGGTTTGATCATTGTGCATTTTATTCATGAACAAAAAAGTTGCACTATCACCCACAAATATATACAATTAGTGTGTGACAATTAAAAAAATAAAAATAGTTAAAAATTATAAATCATATCCTTTGTTCATGATACAAGGAACAAAGTAACATTCATGAAATCCCCCCTTTTTCTCTTTAATTTCTAACTTGCCAGAGGATTAGTGTGCTCACCAGAGAAAGACACAGAGAGAGAGAGACAGAGAGAAAGAGAGAGAGGGAGAGAGTGAAAAAGAAAGTGAGAAAATACTCCCCATGGGGCATGTTCACCCTGCAATCCCTTCTCTTCCATTCTCCTTTCAGGATTTTTGGCATGCACACACATGTGTTCAGCATGTTTTTCAAGCCACTAGGTCCAAGACTCAAACTGCGCCATTAGCCACGTGGGCTCCTAACCACCATGCCACCCTCTGGCTCTAAACTTCACTGTCTATGGCCAGGACTTTTTCCTTCCTTTAAAGAAAAGTTCTTCCTGTATTCATGATAGAATACGTGCACATGTACATGAGAGTGAGAGAGCGTGCACACCCACAAGGGCTGGTCCTGCTGCACTCCCCTTCTCCCAGTCCTCCAGCCCACAGGGTCCTGGGCACTCAAGCACATGCCAGGCGTGTCTCAGGCTGCCAAGTCTGGGGACTGGAACCGAAGTCGCCATGCAGAGTCTGGCTTCTCTTGAGCAGTGCATGACTGCCGCACCACAGAGTTGGCTCTGGGTCAAGACTTTAATCTTGGGACCAGCAGTTAGCATAATGGCTATGCCGCTGGACTCCCACGTAGTCGACTGCGGTTCAAGTCCTGGACCCTGGTGGCTTAAACTCACGCTGGGCGCGTGTGCGTGCATGCCCAAGATCCCGAGAGGAGAATGGAGGAGAAGGGATTGCAGCGTGACCATCCCTTCTGGGGGGTGATTTCTCGCTTTCTGTCTCTCTGTCTCTCTCTGGTGAGCGCACGTGCCCTGTAGCAAAAACCTCTCTAAAAAAAAAAAAGAAAAGAAAAAAAAAAGACTGTAATCTTTATAATACTCCTTAAGGTTTTATGGATGACAAAATTGTAGCCAGAAGAGGTAACAGTTAAGCAACTCATGTAAAAGCCACATGATAAAGCGGAAATCAGAAATCATCTATCGCATTTCCAAGCCAAGATTTTACCACTTTACTGAGCCTCTGTAGAGTAGAAAAGACAAGCTGATTACAATAGCGAACATTTATTGAGTGCTTATAACAGGCCGGGCACTTATTATATACTTTACATAGAATTTAATTCTTATAACTAAAATATGAGATAGACACTATTATTACCTCTATTTTATAAATTAAAGAAAAAGAAAGAGTGATCAAGAGATTAAATAACTTGCCCAGCTCCCCAAAGCAAGGACATGACAGACCAGCCTTAGGACCCATTATCTTCTCCCTGCAGAATTCAAGGTCGTCGTCATCTTCTCTTCTAAACATCTAACAGAAGCCTAGAGTGTGGCCTCGGCTTTCCTATTAGGAATCGTTTGAACTTGCAAACCTTTATGAGTTTCAATTTATTGATTCCTTCAAGTGAAAAAAATAATGTTGGATCTGTGTGAGTTAGATCCTACGTGTTTGACCACCTAGTTCCAGTCCTGGACCCAGTGACTTGAGAAACATGCTAGGCTCAGGTGCACATGTGCCCAAAATCCTGAAAGGAGGGAGAGAAGGAGGAGCAGGGATTACAGTGTGACTGTCTCCCATGGGGGTATTGTCTCACTCGTCCCCCATGGGGGTACTGCCTCACTTTCCTTCTTTCTCTCTCTCTCTCTCACAGGCCAGACTCAGTGCACATGCCCTTTGGCAAATTTGCACCCAGCGTGTTTTTCAAGCATCCCAGTCTTGGACTTAACTGCTCAGTCAGCCATGTGAGATCCAGTTACCTTAACCTCCATGCACCGACCAATCCCCCTCTGGCAAATTTTTAGAAGTTAAGTAATAATGTACATCTTGCTTTTTTGCAGGAGAAGGAGGCTGAATAAGAGTTACTTATAAAGTGCTTTATTAATAGTAGATAACAAAGGTAAAGTCATATTTTGAGTAGAATTCAGGCTAGAGCCCTCTGAAAAGTGGTTTATTACTAAACCTATTATTGAAAGAGCCACTTTACTCATAAGTTTAGAGTGAATTACCTATTTTTAATGAATTATATTGCAAAAATTTAGTAAACGAGAAAGCAATTTTTAATGCAGATCGTTTTTGAAAATTTAATGGTAGATAAAATAGACCATTGTCGAACGAGAGAGGCATATGTCGAATGTCATTAGCCTGAGATTTATCCCTATGTGTGATACCTTGAGTCTCTCTGGAAAAGAGAGGACCGATGGTGCAGGAAGCAAGTCCCCTCCACCTTTATGCCAGTGGCCACCAGGCTGTTTGCACAAGTCGGGGGGAGACAGAGACATAGATGGGTGCAGACTGACTTCTTGACTCCACAAACCCAGGGCTGCCAGCTGGTTCTGAGAGTGGCCTGGTGTTCAGAGTCTTGCTCACAGAACCTGCAGCATGAGCAACGATTTATCGGGCATTTTCTAGCTCTATGAAAGTCAAGGATCTTCAGGACCAGCAGCTGGCGTAATGGCTATGTCACTGGACTCCCATGTAGCTGACTACAGTTCAAGTCCTGGACCCGGTGGCTTAAACTCACCTCGGGTGCGTGAGTGTGCGTGCCTAAGATCCCGAGAGGAGAATGGAGGAGAAGGGATTGTGGCGTGGTCATCCCCCCTGGGGGGTGATTTCTCGCTCTCTGTCTCTCTGTCTCTCTCTGTCTCTCTCTGTCTTTCTGGCAAGCACACATGCCCTATAACAAAAAAAAAAAGAAAGAAAGAAAGAAAGAAAGACAGACAGACAGACAAGGATCTTCATAAGTGAGAGCATAGGGTACAGAGGCAAATAGACCCATTTACAGACAGGAATACAAAGAACAATGAGACTAAGGTGTTTGAAGATCAATAGGTAAGATCTGGAACCCATTCTCTCTCCAAATAACCAGACATCACTGGCCCTGGGTGATCTAGACTAAGATGGGCACGCTTTCAGCACCAGCTCATTCTATGGGAGAATCGGTCCAGAGGGTGACGACTGCTGACCTATCGTCTCCTCAATACACTGAAGCTGCTGAGCCCGCCAGGCAGGTCAGGCCGCCGCCATTCAGGCGTTCAAGAAGCCCATGGAGGTTAAGGTGCTGTGGGTCTACCCACTGGGAGGCTGCTGACATGTGGCAGGTGGCACAGGGTCGGGAGCATGGGTTGGAGGAATGAAGCTAAGTCTACGACTGACCATGGGCAAGGTGCTTCCCTTTAAGGGACCTTCTTTTCTCCTGCGGTAAATGGAAGAGAATGACGGGCAGCCAACCTGGGGAAGGCCACGTCTCTGCTGTCAGTGGAGGGGAAGAGGAGGCTAGAGTGTAGGCAAAGAGGTGGTGACCAAAGTCTGCACCAGGGACTGCGGGAGCCCAGAGGAGAGGCGGAGGGGAAGCAATCATGTGGCCTGAAGGATGACCTGAAGAGCCCTACACACCTGCATTGTCAACATTCCTAGCCGGGGCCTGGCCTGGGGCTGCTCTGGAAAGGCGCACAGTGAGTGCTGCAAATGAAGACTCGTCCCTGTCTCCAGGGGCTTCCAGTCGTGGGGAGAGGAGGCCTTTCCCCAGGGGAGTTTCTATCGATTATGAGGTGGAGGTGGTCAGAGGCCAGAGCCATGGTGGCCCGGACCGCCTGCAGCTTCCAGACACCCTTACACCTTCGGGTGTCCCACCTCTGCTGACAACCTTTTATGACTTTGTCTTTTGCCTTCAGGATAAAGTGGATCAGGGTTTTGTGCAATCGGACTCCTCTCCTCAGACAGGACCGGCGTTTCTCAGCCTCAGCGCTGTGGGTATTTGGGGTTGAACAGCTCGCTGCGGGCTCTGCCTTTGGCCTTTACTCACATTGTCAGCAGCACACCTACCGCCCCCCCAAGTTGTGACAACCAAATATGTCACCAGACACAGCCAAGTGTCCCCTAGGAGAGCAAAATCACCCCTGCTTGGGAACTGCTGGCCAGGGGAGGGTCAGCCACCTAAACCAGTTTCACTACCACGTGTGGCCTCCCTCTCTTTCCTGGTGGCCTTTGCACACAGTTCTTTTGCTCCACCGGAGTGATCCTTCAGATCTCCAATTCCCATGCCTCAGGGACCCTCTCAGACTGGCCAGGTGCCCTCTCTGGCTCTGACGGCCCCAAGGGCACCTCTGAGTTGTCACCACCTGGAGACCAGTCTGTCTGTCTCTCTCACTGGACTGGGAACCCAGGAGGGCAGAGCTGGGCTGTCTCGGTCACCACTGTGTCCCCAGCACTGCTTAGCTCAGGGCCAGGCACAGATTTGTGGAAATCATTGGATTTTTTTTTTTTTTTTTTTTTGAGAGGTTTTTGCTATAGGGCACGTGCGCTCACCAGAAAGACAGAGAGAGACAGAGAGATAGAAAGCAAGAGATCACCCCCCCAGGGGGGATGGCCATGCCACAATCCCTTGTCCTCCATTCTCCTTCCGGGATCTTGGGCACGCACGCATACGCGCCCGGTGTGAGTTTAAGCCACCGGGTCCAGGACTCGAACCACGGTCAACTACGTGGGAGTCCAGCAACATAGCCCTTACGCTAACTGCTGGTCCTGAAATCATTAGATTTTGAAACAGGCCAGACCGAAATGGATTTCTGTGCTTGCTGAGGGTGGATCCAGCAGTCAGTGAGGGGGCGCTGGAAAACCTGACTTTCTCTAGCCCCTGCCCCACCTGCATGGTGTCCACAGCCTCCGGGCCCCTTCGTGATTGCCCGGAGATGGTATGTGAGGTTGGACCTGCAGGTCTGGGAGGAGGAATGGTGTCTGCAGCACTGCTAGATCCACAGCCAGCGTGCCATGGGGCGGGGGGGCTAGCGTAGCACAGGTGACCCACGGGCCCCCCATGCCACACCCCAGCCGGCCTACTCCTCCCCAGACCCAGGGCCACGGGCCTGTCATTGCTTCCTTTAGCTCACGTGCTCTGAGCTCCACTGCACACGAGGCCCAGGGCTGGTACTGGGCACTCAGCTGTGAACAGACAGGCCCTGTCCTCTCAGAGCTCAGGTTCTAGTTAAAGGGAGAGCAGGGAGGGCAAGACGAACAAGGACGAACAGCCAACAGGATAAGTAAGGAAAACGTACAGGGGTCCGCTCGTGAGAAGTGCCAGGAAGAGAAAGGGCTGCGATTCCGGGAGCGTGGTCTGGACATTCAGACGAAGACCTGAAGGAGGTGATGGAGGGAGTCACATCTGTACCTGGGGAAGAGCGTTCAGGACAAAGGGGACAGCCAGTGCAAAGGTCCTGAGGTGGGAAGTGGCTGGAGCAAGGGAGAGGAAGGAGGGAGGGGGCCAGGCCGTGCACACCCTGGACGCCATGGTGAGGATTTCGCCTTCCTTCCCATCCCATGGGAGCCACTTTTTATTTTAAACTAACAGAGGCCATGTGCGCTTGCCAGAGAGAAAGAGAGGGAAAAACAGAGGGAGGACATAGGACATGGCCGTGCTGCCATCCTTTCCCCTCCAGCTCTCCATCCTACCGGGGTTTGGGGCATGCACACACATATGCCCCGTGTGTTTTTCAAGGCACCAGGACCATAATAGGAACCTCCGTTGGCCAAGTGAGATCCAGCTCTCTCAATCACTAGGACACAGGGCCGGCCCAAAAGTTAGCTCCACGTGGAGGTACAGTGCAGACGCCATAGCGTTTGCTCCTGGGTAGCGTAGGGTTCGGTGACTGAGTACGTTTATGTGGTCGCGCCATGGGGACATCTCCACAGCCTGTCTCAGAACGCCTCCATCCTCTTAGAAAGTTCTCTCTTGCCCTTTTGCAGTCACAAGACTCTCTGCTACACCCCAGCCCCAGCCCAGCCCCAGACAGCCAGAGGTTCTCTCTCTCTCTATCTATCTCTATACACACACACACACACACACACACACACACACACATATATGTATATATATATATATATATATATATATATATATATATATATAGGTTGGCTTTTTCTAAACTGTTCTTATATGTGAAATTAAACCAAAACAATCTATATTTCGTTTAAATTTTTAAACATTTTTCATCCAATCCTGAATCTCCAGAATAAACAAAAACGTCCTTCAAAATGATGGCAGTGCTACCTTTCCACTTCGGTTTATAAACTGAGGCAGAGAGAGACCAAGTGAGTCACGGTGGTCATCACACGAGTCAATCACAGTAAGAAAAAAAGAAGCAGAAACATGATGTGGAGACTTGCAACGCTCTTTCTGGATTGCCTCTGAGTGTTTAAACTTTTCACCCTATTAAAACTCTCTCCAATGCAAACAGCCGTAGGTAGGAGATCCCAGTGTTTGTCGGCTGGAAAAAGCACGCTCTGTATGTTTGTGTTTGATAACAGTGTTATGGTTACTGAAGTATCAGCTCCTGTTTCTGGAGCTTTGTAGGATTCCCCAATGCGGAGGCAATGTTTGCGTGCACAAGCTTCTCAGTTCAATATTTTCTTTAATGTCTGGTTGCTATGGAATAATACAGATCAGTGAATTTCCTTGATTTCCAAGCTAGTCTAACTGGGTTCTTAAATATAATTAAATGTGAATGAATTACATCGTGTAGCAATTTTTCTACCCATATGCCATTTCATAAAAGAAAAAGACTACATAGATGGAACTGCACGGGCACTCCTCTTCTCCAGAGAGAAGAACAGAATACAAACTAGTAAAGAGTTAAAAGTGAGCCCCTTGGGGCTCACAGGTGGTGTGATGTTTAAGGGCGCTGGACTCCCACATGGCTGACCATGGTTCAAGTCCTGGACATGGCGGCTTGCTGTCTCATTTTCTCTCCCTCTCTCTCTCTCTCTCTCTCTGTCAAATGAAAATAAATAAATAAAGTTAAATAAAATAACTCCTTTAACAAAAAGAAAGAAAAAAGTGATCCCTTAACAAACGGTCTGGTTAAGTTGGACTCTAGTCGTGTCCCTTGCCGCCATGTCTGTTTGTCCTGTTGGGCTGTGGTCCCCAGGACAGTAGCAATGTCAGGAGCTACTGGCGGAGGCTGGTTAAACAAATAGACTGGGATCTGTAGCTGTATCTATAGAAATCCTAAACTGGAATCTAACAGAGAAGACAAAATAGAGCAGAAACTCAGTCAGTGACTTGGCTGATTTCTCAGTCTTCACGTACCCACTTTGTGCAGTTTTTAAAGTTTTTCAAGACAAACTTTGGAATTCTGGTATATGGGACCTCTTAGCAAACAATTTCTAGAATGATCAAAATATAGTAATCTCATAGCCAGAGGGAGACAATACACAATTTAAATTGTCAAGTCCACATGGAATAGGGGCCCATAGAGGTTCTTAAAACAGCATCGGAATCAGTAGGGACCATAGTTAAAGAGAACAGTAATGGATATACTGTCCATTCAACTGCAGAATATCAGAGTAGTGGCATTTGTTTACCTAAAAGTACCTACTGCTGGTGGAGAGGACACAGCTCACTTATTCTAGCAAGAATAACTCCAAGAGAGACTCAGAATGGAGAATAAAGTTTGCTCTTAGGCTTATAAACATTTACATGTTAGAGTAAGCAAGATGATCAAGGCCAAAGCAAGAACAGGTTTATAAATATGTGCATTTCACTCAAAGTAGTCTTAGTGGTTTGCGGCCCAGAGAGAGTTCCTCCGTTTCCAGAACACACTGAAGACCAGAGCAGTGATTTATTCCCAGTGGAGCGAGGCGCTCGTAGAACTCTAGAAATGGGTGACCGGGAACATGCTATCAGATCTAGGAAGCTCACAGAGAACACTAGGACCATCTCTGGGAGGTTTCTTTTTTTTTTTTTTTTAACTTTATTTATTTATTTTAATTTGATCAGAGAAGGACAGAGAGATAGAAAGAGAAAAAGAGAAAGTGAGAAAGCAAACCACCAGGTCTGGAATTCAAACCAGTCCAATGCCCTTAACCACCACGCCACCTGCCACCCCCGACGGGATGTTTCTTAAGCACAAGTGTCTAGTATTTAGTAGGGTGACATTTACGTTTCCTATAGCAACATGGTCAAGCCGAGGGAGCTCTACAGGACGCTGACGGAAACAGAGCACCACAGACCTGCGACCAGAATGATTCTGTGGAGTAGAACTCCTCGCCCTACGACATGCTGTTCGGCACATGAGCAAGAAATAAACTTCCTACTAAGGCTGTGCGAGTCCGGGGTTGATCTTGTAAAGTGTCAGCATCCTGAATTACACAGAGTTGGTATGAGATAGGAGGGGCTGCCTCAAGGAAACCTGAACTGTGCTGTACAACTCTGAGGTGAGGCACCTGAGCATTCGGTAAAGCCATCGTCTGCAATAAGGTCTAAGGTAGACTTGTAGCTATAGTGGAGGTTGGATGACAGAATACTGGCCTTACGTAGCATGTTGTTAAAAGAAAAATAGAATTGACCCCATAGCCTAGCAATTAAGGGAGTCGGATTCCATTTGGCTGACCATGGTTCAAATCCCAGACTTGGAGGCTTCAAAAACACGCTGGGCACTGTGTGTACATGCCCCAGATCCCAAGATGATGAAGAAATGGAGAAGGGGTTATGGTGTGACCATGCCCATTTGAGTGGTACTTCTCCCCTCTCTCTGTCTCTCTCTCTCTCTGGTGAAATGCATGCACTCCACGACAACTCAACAACAACAACAATAATAATAAATAAACTAAGGCAAAAAGTAATTTTAGGGCTAGCTCAGGCTGTGGTGAGTAAGGTAGCTGGATCCCACATGGCTGATTACAGCGCTCCAGTCCCAGATCTCTGGTGACTTGAAAATCACATTGGACATGTGTGTGTGTGTGTGTGTGTGTGTGTGTGTGTGTGTTTGCCCAAAATTCTGAGAGCAGAATAGAGGAGAAGAGAGTGCAGTGTGGCCATCCTTCCTAAGAAGTGCTTTCTCACTTTCCCTCTCTCTGCCTCTCTCTGGTGAGTACACATGCCCTGTAGCAAATTAAAAAATAATATCAATAATAATTGTTAGCAAGCAGATACAGAGAGTAGAGTACTATTACATGGGGTCTCCATGTGTTAAGAAAAAAAAAAAAACTGGATATTTCTGAAACCAAGCAGTGGAAAAATGAACTGAGAATTTTTGTTAGGTTATAAGGGTACAGAAAGACTCTGCTGTCCTTAAAGAAAAGAGAAGGGGGGCCATACTGCCTCTGCTGTTACAGAGTCACAAACAAAATGATAACAAATATTGTGAACATTATCTTTAAAATTCAGTTTTTTGACATTTTGAAAGTTGTTTATTAACTGTCAGGAACTGTGGAGTATGAGCAAACATTTTTTGTATGTAAAGTAAATGTGGGAAAATGTAAAAATAATTAAATAAATAATTTCAAAAAGTAGAGAAGGGGAAGGAATGGGAGGAGAAGGGATGGGTAGAGGAAGAAAGAAGAGAAGAAAAACAGAAAAGACAGGACAAAACCTATGACTTTGACCTTCTCCCACTCTCCAAACTTGAGGTCTTCTTGATGCCACTTCCAAGCTGAGAGAGAATACAGGGCTAGAAGCCAAGAAATCAGCTCAATGATTGTGCCCAGGAACGTTACTGCACACAGTGCTGTCTGGAAGCACATGGCTTCGAAGTCTGCCTTCCTAAAGGGCTTGCAGAGCCAAGATCACCCAGTGTCTGTGACAATCCTCAGATACCCAGAGTTGCAGAGAGGACAATGACTGCTGTGAGGAGGGCGTAATCTCCAACACCCCTTTCAGAGGTAGCCAGAGGGGAGAATAGAGAGGAATACCTCCAGAAAGGCAGAGCGAGGAAATGATGGGCAAGAGATTTGCTCTCAATAAGTACAACCAGCTTCTACTCAAGGAACTTTCCACTGTCAGGGGCTGAGAGCCTCCACAGAGCTTACCCAATAAAATTGCACAATTTTCTTGTACTTTCATTTCCTCCTTTAATGCGTGGGAGTGTTTACCTCTGGCTATTGTGGATCCACCACTATATGTGAATGGGGAGAAAGGAGTGATCACTTCTCCTTTCTAACGTACAGAGCATGAGATTGTGGGGATCCACAATCTGAATGGGTGCAGGGAAATTAACACGACCCAGAGATCCTGGATTTAGACTGGAAGATCTGAATGCCATTTCTCTTTCAATTTAATAAGAACTTTATCAAAGTACAATTTATGTATGATAAAACGTATCCATTTAAAGTGTGCAATTTGATGTTCATTCATGAAGATATAGACATAGGTGTGTGTAAAACCACAGCCACAATTACGATATAGTATGTTTCTTTTCTTTTCTTCTTCTTTTTTTTTTTTTTTTGGAGGGGGTCTCTAGGACATGCGCACTCCTAGAAGAGACAGATGGAGACAGAGAGACAGAAAGCGAGAAATCACGCCGAGGGGGCATGGGCACACTGCAATCCCTTTTCTTCCATTCTCCTCCTGGGCTCCTGGGCACACACACATGAACTCTGTGTGAGTTTTCAGCTGCTGGGTTCAAGCTCAAACCGAGGCTCGTACATAACCATTAAGCCACCTGCTGGTCCTGATGTAGTATGTTTCTTCTCTGAAGATCTATTCTCTGATTAGGTTTTCAAAGGTTTAAGTTTATTTTGCATTTACCGAATTCTATATAAATTGAATCAGCTAATACTACTCTTTTGTATCTAGATTTTTCACTCTGTACAATTATTTTGTGAATTATCTGTGTCATTGAATGCATCAATAGTGCACTGGGTTCTGTTGCTACATACTATTCAATCATATGAATCTTTTTTACTCACTTCTTGATGGACATTTATTCACTTGTTGGCTTATTTGAAGTTTTATAAGTTACAATGATGCTTTTAGGACCATTCATATACTAAGTCACTGTATGCTCTTTGTTTTCTATTTTCTTGGGTAAATATGTAGAAGCGAAATGATGGGTCATCCAGTGATTAAAGCCTAAAAAAAAAAACTAAAAAATAATTATCTATAATCTGTTTAATCTTGTGTTTCCATCAGCAGCATATGAGAGCACTCCAGCTGATCCTTCTTGTCCACATTTGGTATCATCAGTCAGTATTTATTTATTTATTTTTTATTATTATTTAATTTATTTAATTAGTTAGTTTAGTTTGTGACAGGGTGCATGCACTCACCAGAGACAAATAAAGAGAGAGGGAAAATAAGAAAGCACCTCCTACTGGTGATGGCCATGCCACAATCCCTTCTCCATTCTCCTCTTGGGATTTTGGGCACAATACACATGCACCTGGTATGTTCTTTTTGGTTGGTTTTTGTTTGTTTGTTTTTTAGGTTTTGCATTAGGGTATGTGTGCTTACTGCAGAGGAGACAGAGAGAGGCAGTGAGAAATCACCCCCCAGGATATATGGCCACACCACAATCTTTCCTGCTCCATTCTCCTCTCGGGATTTTGGGCACACATGCACACATACCTGGTGTGTCTTTCAGGCTGCCAGGTCCAGGGCTCCAACTGCAGAGTCAACCCTGTGGGATCCAGTGCTTTAACCACCACGCTGCTTGCTGGTCCTACATTTCTTTAATGAAGGCCAAGCTCTTCTATTTTTTAAAGTTTATTTATTCCACGAATGAGAGAAATGGGGAGAGAGACAGATGTACAGCAACCCTTACCATGTCCTCACACTGCAACCGACTCCCAGCCTTTAACCAGCCCTGCCTGGATCATGGACGCTCCTTTCCCAGCATATTCAGAAAGGTCTCTGGACTTGAACTGGGAACCTCCCTAGCATAACATTGGCTGTTGTGTCATCATCTGGCCCCCACAGCTCCTCTGGAATAGCCTTCTCTATCTAGCTCTGTCTCTGGGTTCTGACAATTTCTTACCCCTCTCTTTAGGCCCAAGGACAATAAAGTCTTCTCAGAGTGCTGTGTGAAAGTCCTTTGTTTCTCTGAACATTGCCCCTGTGTTTCTAAACACTCCCTTTATCAAAATCTCTTACATTGCTCCTTTTGCATCATCTGCTTTTCACTGGGGTGCAGCTAATAATACAAATTAAAGTGAAGTGTCCCTAAGGATAATTCCTACGCACAGTTCAGCTCACAGATGTCAGGGTGTGTACATTTGTGTGTTTGTGAGTATGTGCTGTGTGTGAGGTGGAGTTTCCTTCTCTCCTCTCCCATCAGCTTGCAATCTGCAGCCAATATTCTGTTGCTTTATTTCCTAAATAGGCAGGAAATTTTGAGCCCAAGAGCTAGGAGCTGGCTGACCAGTTGTTCTTAGCTAGATTCTGGCCACTTCAGAGGAGATTTTGAACCCAGATTGTCATTGCAGGAAGGCTCATTGTTGCCAGATGTCAGGAGTTTCCAAAGGCATAAAGCTTTATTGTTAAGGCCATCTAACATCCAAGGATTTTGGTACATTGGTTATTTTGTTTGGTTTTCCCGCTGATTTAAATATAAAAACATCTATATTCTTTGGAATAAAGTTAAGACTTTGTAGAACAAGATTTTAACTATTTTCTAATGAACATATTAATAAAATGACATGATTTGCCAGAAAATAAGAAAAAACAAGACTAAGAACTGAGGTTTTATTATTTTCCTGACGTCTAAACTTCAACAGGTTCGGAGTGAGAATGCACTGGAAATCTGGAAATAAGCCAGTCTACACCTGACAATGCCTTTCCCAGTGTCTGCAGCTGAAAATAAGCCCAACCTTCATGTATTGAGCAGTTACTACATTGCAGCCATTGTTTTTAGTATCTTACTTGTGCTAACTCATTTAGTTCTCACAGCAAGGAGGTAAGCATTATAGATCAGCCTTGCTATACTATGTGAGAAACCGGGGCACAGAGGTTAGTAACAGACAGTAACATTTGAACCCGGGTAATCTAACTTCAGAGCCTATGCTCTTAACCACTGCACTGTACTGCTTTTATCACCCAGACAATGACATCTGGTGTAAAGATCTCCAAAGTCTCCTTCAGCTCAAAGTCTCTATGCTTTTGGATCTTTTTTCTTCCCTACATACAAGGTGAATAAATTTCCCTTGATATCAAGAATGCGCTCATTTCTCACGATATACAACACTGTGCCACCAGACCCACTGGGCCTCTGCTGGGGTCCTTCCTCATGCCTCATGGCCCTTCTTACTTGCAATCACTTCTACTCAACTGTGAGCCTCTTGGGATCATGGACTGTTTGGATCTTCTCTGGAATTCACTTCAGAAAAGCCCTTGGGCATTCTACTGCCACCGTGGCCTAGACACATTGCCATCCACAAAGCTAGACCTTAGAGCCTGAAAGTCCACCAGTTCCAGGATGACACGTTTGCCTGTCACAGTGTCCAAACACATTTCCATTAGGGCATCCAAATCTTTCCTATTTTCTCCATCTCTTCTTCTGATGATAACTTCTCTATGATTCCCTCCTCTCAACCTTTCCACAGACACTGGTGAGACTCCCAGCTGTGCTGATCAAATTCTCCTGCCTTCTCAGTTTCCATTTAGTAACTACACTTTTGAGGAAACATCTCCGACACTGAAAAGAATTTCTAGAGGTGAAATTAGCATAATGGACATGAAGACTTAAGGGTGGAGGACTATTTTACAACAAAGCTGTTGATCTTTAGGAACTCCATTAAAAATAACTAGCCCACAGGTTAAAAATAACTCAGATAATGCCTCTTTAATGCGACCAATATTTACACAAGTTCCCCAGCTGAAATAGCATTCAGAAACCTGGTGCTTCCTGGAAAACACATGAAAAGCAGCTAAATCTTCAGTCAGATCATACTTGAGATAAACAAGGCCTATTTTAAATATGAACAGATGGATCTGTTTTTTAAAAGTTTAGAAGCAAAGGTTATCACTTTGTAATGATCAGTTTACATTCTTCAGGTTTCTTTAGCTGTGTGTCCAGTGCTGACCTACTTGTTTTCCAGCTCCAACAAGAAAATAAGAGCAGATGTTACAAAGTCCAAAATCTTGGTCAAGGTGAAAATTCAAGAAGGGATGGTTTCTTGCTGAGGCTCTTCTCTTTTGGAACCATCTATCCTAACTGTTATAGAAAAAATATTTCTTTGACGTCTAGCAAGAACTGTAAAGGACCAGCAGTTAGCGTAATGGCTGTATCGCTGGACTCCCATGTAGTCGACTGCAGTTCGAGTCCTGGACCCAGTGGCTTAAACTCACACCAGGCATGTGTGCGTGTGTGCCCAAGATCCCGAGAAGAGAATGGAGGAGAAGAGATTGCGGCGTGGCCATCCCCCTGGGGGGTGATTTCTTGCTTTCTGTCTCTCTGTCTCTCTCTGTCTTTCTGGCGAACACACGTGCCCTATAGCAAAATCCTCCCCTGCAAAAAAAGAAAAAAACAAAGAACTGTAAAGTTTTAATTAATATTCTCATATTTGTATCTTAGCTTACTTCAAGTGTGAATTAAGAAGTAATCCATCTTCATTTCATTCATATGAGTTTGTTATACAGACCCTTAATTCATTTTTTGGACCTGTATTCAAAACTAGTCCATCGTAAGGCCAGCTGGCAGTGTGTGGTGGTTAACATGGCTGGACCCCACATAGCCTACCACATGGTTTGAGTCCTGGACTGGCAGCCTGAAAACATGCCAGGCACGTCTGCCCATGTGCTCAAAATCCTGAAAGGAAAATGGAGAAGGTATTGCCACATAGCCACCCCCCTTGGAGATGCTTCAGTTCACTCTCTCTCTCTCTCTCTCCTCTCCTCTCTCTCTCATACACTCTATAGCAATCTAAAAAATCAAACAACAACCCAAAAAGTCTCTTATAGGATATTAGATATAATAACATATTACATACTACATTAATGAGCAAATATTTGGAGGCGCCTATTAAATGTTAGGAATTCTGATAGAGTCGAAGAACATGGGAATGAGTAAACCAGGATATTGGGGGTTGTGTGGGGAGAGACTGGCCCACACTTAATTGGCCATAGTGCATTTTAACTTTGCAATAACAATAGATGAACAAAATGATGTTAGAATGATGTCATGGTGGTTACTTTAGGCAAGTTTCAGGATTAGATAGAGAAAGTTGCCTACAGCTTAAACGTTTTAAGTAAATGTAGGAGATAAGGAGTTCAATAGTTGGGCAAAGGGATTAAGAGCATTCCAGATAAGGGAACTCCAGGTACTCTGTGAGAGGGGGAAAAAAATATTAACTCTTTGAAGCCAGACTTTTTGATTCATTTAATCAGTTTTCCCCAGCATGGAACTTGATAACCTAATAAGATAAAAGACTTGGGTGACTTAGCTTTTAATATTCCTCTTCTGCAAAATCCAAATGGAAATAATTCAAGAGGAATAGAAAAGCAAACATTTGCTTATTTTTACAGATAATGTACCTGATAGAAATTAAAATTACTTGGGAATAGGCTCTCCTTTAACTCAGGGCTATATCACAAATTCCATTGGACCTAGGCATTCTTGCTTTTTGGGCCCCTTCCTCCATTAAAAAAAAAGAAAAATTATATTTTTACCAAAAAAAGATCAATATATCAGGACCAGTAAATGGCATAATGGCTGTGTTGCTGGACTCTCATGCAGTCAACCATGGCTCGAGTCCTGGATCCAGCAACTTAAATTCACACCGGGCGTGTGTGCATGTATGCCCAAAGTCCCGAGAGGAGAATGGAGAAGGGATTTCAGTGTGGCCATTCCCCTGAAGGATGATTTCTCAATTTCTGTCTCTCTGTCTCTCCAGCAAGTGCACGTGCCCTATAGGAAAAAAAAAAAAAAAAAAAAAAAAAGAAGCAGCATATCACCATGCTGTGTGGCTTCTGATAATTCCTCTCCTCTCCAAGCCACCATATTCCTTTGCCCTTTGCCCTTTGCCTTGTTCTCAAAGAATTAATGACGCTTTCCAAAGGCCAGAAAGACATAATCCAGGACAGCAGATCATGTACAAACATGATCACTGAGACCGGAATGGAGCCAGACACTTTCTGATGGGTGGGACCATCACTAATTCTGGGATGAATTCCACGATATGGATCACTAGGCCCTCAAACTAACTTGAAATAATGACCTTTTCCAAATTAACAACCTCTGAACAAACCAGTCTCCAATTAGCCATTACATAGGGTCTCACGACTATGAGACCATCCTAAGATACAGCATAACCTATAGGACATGTGACCTCCTACCACAAGGAGGACTCATGCACAGATCCCTCCCAGCTGGGAAATAAATCTGAAACCCAAATCACATGGTGGCAACCCATTTCAGGACCCTCCCTTTTTGAGAGCTCTGATCTTTCCACTTCCTTCAATAAACTCTCCACTTGCTATTGTAGTGCCCAGCACTCTCAATCTTATTGACACAGTGGGTCAGAGTTGAGAGCCCCACCTGTTTAGTTGGGCTGGGTTTTTATTTGGCTATTGGGGGAGGGAGGCCGAGGGGCACTCAGGCAGCAGGAAGGCACTCAGGCAGTTAGACATTGGCTGCAGATTTCAAGAAGGGTAGTTGTCTTTTACTCATTGGAAAGAAAGTTACTTCAGGTCTCTGGTATTTCTTTTGTTTTTTATCATTGACCAGTCCCAGTGGGGTAACCGTCTTGTGACCTTCTCCTATGTGATTGACTAGCCTCCTTGAAATGGCGCCAATTCTCAGCAAGGTGGGTTTAACAAAATCAAAGAAGCGGAGCCACTCTGGCCCTTCACTATCCCTTCTATGTGTCCTGATCTCTAATTCTTCCTGAGCAGGAGACAAGAACCCATGTCCTGCTCTGGGTGCTGGGCCTGATGACACCTATACTCCCCTGTCCCTGCATCACTAGGGAAGTATTTTTGTTATTGTTGTTTGTTTATGTTTATGTTTTCAATTGTGATTCTAAACCAATTAAATTAGATTCTTTGGGTGTGGGACCCAAATACCAGTAATTTTTAAAGCTCTTCAGGTGATTCCAGTTTGAAAGCCAGTATTATAAGTAACAGCAACAATGGTATGATAGTCATTCTCTTATGACAGTCTTTGAAACACAAGAGGTCTTCAAAAAGTTCATGGAAAACACAGCATGAAAGAACTGTTCATGGATTTCAAAATATTTTGGCACCAAAATGAACTCTTAACTTTAATATTATATTTCCATGAATTTTTTGAAGTCCCTCTGTGTGTACACATGCACACACACATGCACATGAGTAACATGTTGCATTATAACAACATGTTAACACATGAGTCTCTTTATTAGATGGAAAACTTTAAGCATCATTTCTCAATTATTTTTGTCTGACCCACCACCAAGTTCAATGACTAGCATTGAGTAGGCACACAATAAATGTTTTTATTGAATGAGTAAATGGGTGAATGAATTGCCACATGTCCTTAAACTTTTACTTTCCCTCTTACATTTTCCTTTTTCATTGTCTTACTCAAGATTCTCAACCCTACCTGCACATCAGAATCACCTGGGGAGCATTGTAAAAATACACCGGCCCCACCCTAGACTAATTAAATCCGATTTTCTAAAGGTGGGGTTCAAATCCTTTTTCAGAAATCCTTAAGCGATTCTAAAGCAGAGCCAAAGTTGAGAATCATCAACTAATTTTTACTCTTTAAGACTGTCTTTAAGGCTCAACTTTCTCAGAAAACCTTTTCTGATACTTTCCCACAAATAGTTTTCAATTTCTTAACATTCTGGCTGCTATTAATCTTTAGTACTTTTTTATTTCATCCATGCATGTGTGAAGCAAGCATTTGAGGGTAGGAATCATGTTTTCTAGCACAAGATCTGCTTTCCTCAGAGAGCTGAGAACACGGCTGGGCAGAATTTCCAATAATTAGTGGCTAAAAGCAGTTCAAGGAACTTTGTGTTAAGGATACTATGTTTGTTGAGCCAGGTTTGACACATACTATTCACTAGATCTTCAGGAACCCATAAATCGCTCAAAACTTTCAATGTGTTAGAGTAGTCCATTAATTTTCTCAACCAGTCCCTGGTTTTACTATTAGACCTTGAAGTCTGATAACACGCATGATGACTAGCTCCCTGAAGGGCATAATTCTACTTACTTATCAAATGAAGATCAATAGGCTGATTCAGTTTATCGAAGGACGGGGAGGAGATTCGAAATGCCGAGTACACTGCTATCTTCTACATTCCAACCCTTAGCTGATTTTCTTTGGGAGGAAGTAAAGTGGTGCAAGAATTTGGGAGGCACCTATTAGCACCCACCTTGGGCATGTGAACTGAACACCTCATTATTTTCATAGCCAGATCAGAGGATACCATAATGCTTATTAAAAATGCTGATTTTTTATTAGTCAGCATTACTGTGCTGCTGAGTAGTATGAATTTGGTAACTTAGCAGTTAATGGATACGTATTTATGAATGAGTGTGTTCCTCGGCAATAATGATACACATGTCTCATCTGTACTGGACAGGCAAAACAGACAATATGAATACAGAGATGTATTTCATCAGTCTGCATCTGATGAAAGAACAGCCTTCAATACTTGAGGGGAAGAAAATCACACATTTACAATTGCATAGTGCAGATGCAAAATCTGAGTTAATTAGTATTCAATAACTTGGCTTATCTGAAATTTGTATTAAATAAAGTCACCAGAATGGTGATTGTCATAAGTCTTTATAGAGTCTATACATTCTTATTCAGGACTAAAGAGACTATAATCTTTTCAAAAAGGATTTAGTGAGTCGTTTCTTTTTTAACTCCCAGAGAGCATAATGCTTGTCAGAAAGAGATGGAGAGATGGAGGGAGAAAGCACAACCCAGTGAGGCATGGTCATGCTGCAGTCACATCTCCTCCATTTCTCTCTCTCTCTCTCTCTCCCTCTCTCCTCTCTTTTTAATTAGCTATGGGGTGCGTGTGCTTACCAGAAAGAGACGAAGAGAGTAAGAGACAGAGACAGAGAGAAATCACCACCAGTGGAAGATGGCCACACTGCAATGCCTCCTTCTCCATTCTCCACTCAGGATTTTGGACACATACACATGCACCCCTGCACATGTTTTTCAAGCTGTTGGATCTGAGACTTGAACCACTCAGTCAGTCAAATGAGACCTAATTAGTTTAACCACCATGCTACTGGCTGGCCCTCCTCCATTTCTCCATTCTACTAGGATTTTAGATATACACAAACACACGCACATAGCTGGCATGATTTTCAAGCTGTTGGAGCTGAGATTCACAACATGGTCGGCCATCTGCTATTTGGCTCGCTGAACCACTAAGCTATAGGGCCAGCCCCTAAAGCCATTTATTTTTTTATAGAAAACAATACCCTTTTTCCATCATACATGTTTTTAACAAAGAAATTTAATACTTTGTAATTCTACAAAATGTTTTCCATAAGCAAAAATAAAAGAAGATGGCAGGCTCAGTGTTGCAGCAGTAACACACTGCTCACGTGACACTGGATCCATGTGGAAGATCACGGGTTCCCCGGTAGACCTGTACATACTAGGCATGTGCATCCGTGATCTTGGCTGGCTAGCAAGGCTGCAGGTGGGTCATGGTGTAAGACGCTATTGAGGGTGCTTGTCTTGATCTCTCTTTCTCTATCTAACTCTCTTAAAAAAAAAAAAAAAAAGAAAGAAAATTTACAGGCCAGCCTGTACCCTGGTGGTTAAGGAAGCTGGATTCCACGTGGCCAACGATAGTTCGAATTCTGTCCCCAGTAGCTTGAAAAACATGCTGAACACGTGTGTGTGTGTGTGTGTGTGTGTGTGTGTGTCCCACATCCCTACAGGATGGAGAAATGGAGAAATGGAGGAAAAGGGATTGAGGCACGACCACACCCTTTAGCGGTGCTTTTTCCCCTCTCCTTTTCTCTCTGCATCTCTCTGGAGAGCACACCTGCCCTCTGGCATCTAAAAGAAAAAAAAGAAATAAAGATAACTGAAATTTTTTAAAGGTCAAAACTTGAAGGTAGGAATATTTTTAAAAGAATGCTTTGTGACTCACCTGTGTAAATATTATTCGTATTTATTCTCTGGCCTCATAAAATGAAGTGCAGGATGGCAATGATATGTTGTGTTCCCCACTAGTCTCACAGACTCCATGTGTAGGACACATCACTCTGCTTAAATCTAAAATACATTCAGTCAGAAAATAGGTTGTCAAATGGAATTCACTCTCTAAAATCTCTTGCAAATCTACTTCTACTTAGCCTGCAGGATATGACAGGAAATTAAATTTTAGAAGAGACCTACACATGGAAAAACACTTCCTCAGTCAAGCTGAAGAGGAACATACCATCAATCCCACTATTAATATTGATAGATGGAGAAAAGATTCCATTCTTATTGCTCAATTTCCATATTCATTATTAAACTTAATACAACAGTGAATCAAGTCTGTTGAAAACTTATATATGATGTTAGTGCAGCTATTTCAGTAATTCAACCGTATTTATTCATCTTTAATTGCCTGCTGAATTTCTCAATAATAAACTGAACAGAAGGTAAAGGAAACAATGTTTGCTGTGTTCTCAGATGGCATAGGATCTCTTGAGAGAGACAAAATGTGCTGCAAAAAAATCCAGAATGCTTTCCGGCTCAAGTAGGAGCAAGTCCTCACACATAAGAGGCAGTCGGGAGGATCAAGGAAGGCCAGGAGCTGGATGGGGTGGTCTCTGATGACCTCCTGCAGGAGGCCACTCACATGGAACTCCCAGGAGGCTGGGAGGCAAAAGGAGGAGAGAATCTGCAGGAAACACTGCCATGGTGAGAAAAGTGGTGAGAAATAATCATTGCCTTAAAGTAGCTGCAGGGCTAGAAGATGCAAGAGAACCAAGTGCATCTATGTTAAGCCAGAAGAAGTTGTCAAGAGGCTAGTTTAAGATGATGTAAGGAGAATTGCCAATACAAGAGTGGACTACACACAGCTCTTAGTAAGTTTAAGATTCCTGGTCATGGGAACCAGCAGTTAGCGTAATGGCTATGTCGCTGGACTCCCACGTAATCGACCATGGTTCACGTCCCGGACCCGGTGGCTTAAAGCCCACGCCGGGCACGTGTGCGTGCGTGCCCAAGACCCTGAGAAGAGAATGGAGGAGAAGGGATTGCGGTGTGGCCATCCTCTCTGGGGGGTGATTTCTCGCTTTCTGTCTGTCTCTGTCTGGCGAGCGCACGCGCCCTATAGTGAAACACCTCTCAAAAAAAAAAACAAAAACAAAAAAACAAAAAGATTCCTGGTCACTTACCATAGCCCAGCAGAAGCAGACAACAATTTGTCAGAGGATGGAAGATAGAACTGAGGGGCATCATGGTAGTGTGGCTGACCACGGCTTAAGTCCTGGACCTAGTAGCTTACTTTCTCACTTTCTTTCTCTCTCTCTCTCTCTCATTCTGTCCCTCTCTGGTCAAATTAAAATAAATAAAGTAAATAATTCTAAAAATATATTATTTTTTATTATTTTTGGTGGTTTTATCTAAGTCAGAAGTTCTGTCTTCCAGCTCAGAGATTTTTGCCTTCTGTGTGGTCCAATCTGCTATTAATACTTTTGAGGGAGTTCTTGATTTCCCATATTACTGTCTTCATCTCTAGAAGTTATGATAGCTTCTTTTTTATGGTGTCTATCTCTTCCTTCAAATTTGGAAAGACTTCTTCACCTCTGTCACCATGAATATTCTGAATTCTATTTCTGACATTCCTGAAAATTCTTTTGTGCTGTCTATGGTTGGAAAAGGGTTGTTCTGTTCCCTTGAGGGAGAAATGTTTCTTTCCCATACTTCTTTTGCCTCTGAGCTGGTTTCTAATCATCTGATGGATTATATACTTCTTCCTACTTTGCTGGTGTCAGGGGAGAAGAAAAGCTCTATTTCTCAGATGTGTTCTTGGTAGAGGGCTTTGTCTTCCAATCAGAGAAGAGTATGCATGGCCAGCTTTAGGTGTTGGTTCCTTTTTCAGCCTCTTGGGATCAGGTGCACC